>CP106713.1:70671761-72146711 GCA_025503065.1 Gossypium bickii
TCTTCTCCTTAATACTTGTAACACTATCCGTAGTGCTCATCATACTCTTCCTCGGACTTGAGTATACTAAGATGTCGTCGATGAACACAACGGCGAACCTATCCAAATAAGGTTGAAAAACTGGGTTCATCATATCCATGAATGCGGGTTGGGGTGTTACGTCAATCCAAGCGGCATTACTAAAAACTCATAATGGCCGTACCTTGTCTAAAGGTATCTTATGGATATCTGCCTCTTTCACCTTCAAGCTGATGATATCCAGGCCTTAATTCGATCTTTGAGAATCCGTGGCCCCAAAAGGTGATCCGAACAAGTCATCTATCCTTAGCAAAGGATACTTGTTCTTGATGGTCGACTTATTCAAGTGTGATAGTCTATGCACATACGCATAGTTCCATCCTTCTTCTTCACAAGCAGGATGATGCTCCATGATGATGATACAACTTTGGGTCGGATAAACCCACGATCCAACAACTCTTGGATTTGAGCCTTGAACTCAACCAACTCCTTTGGTGCCATGTGAGTGCGAGGCAATTGACCACAGGGCTTATTTCGTGCTCAAGTCAATTCCAAACTCCACCTCCTATACAGGTGTTCTAAGTAATTCCTCAGGAAACACATCTCAAAATCCATTACAGGATCTAACCCCTCTAACACGCCTTCTTCCTTTCCACCTAACGCACTCACGAAAGCTAAAAACACCTTGCACCCTTTGTACCATCTTTTGACCTTTAGTGGCGAAACTACGATGAACAAGTAGTTTCTTCTTTCTCCTATCATAACCATTACTTCATCCTCAGAGTCTTTAACTCCATTAGCAGCAGCACAATCCAACACGGCCGGTGCTCTACCAACCAATCCATACCAAGTATGAGTTCGAACTCCACTGAAGGGTAGTTCCATTAAATCGGCCAAAGTTCACTCCTGAATCTCTGAAGTACACTCAGAAAGGTCTTATTTACCACTACTGATTTGGCCTAATAGGCTTACTCGATATCTGCCTGTCAGAGTTCGAGAATCTAAGCCTAGTGTCTCGACCACACTACATGCAACATAAGAATGGGTCGAGCCCACATCAATCGAGAGCAAAATAGGGCTTGCCATAAATAAGGAACATCACAGGTTATGGCGTCAGGTGCGTCTCCATCCTCCCTCGGTGAACCGCGTACACTAGACCGATTTGTCTTGCCTCTGCATTACCAACACCTCTACGGGTGTTCCACGTCCTCTTCGGCACCATTTCTCTGTTATTCGGACCACGACCTCCACTTGAATCTCATCTCACCTCTACCGGCTGATTAACATTACGGTGTTGGTCGATTCCATCCCGGTTTCATAGGGCGATCCTTGATCATATGGTCGCCGGACCCACCGCCAAAGCATCCTCGTCTTAACCAACACTCTCTAAGTGTTTCTTCCCACCGCGGTCACACGTCGATCTTGCCTTGCTTGTAGCGACTTAGCGACCTCGCGACCCATCAACTCACAGGCCTTTTATTCCCGGATGATCCAGGCGATCCAAAACATCTTTTTGGCCTATTAGATCCATATTCTACTTCGAGAATCCTTAATCCCTTGGCTACCTTAGCTTTCTCTACTAAAGCGAGAAAACTCCAGTTCTGATGTGGAGCTATTAACAATCTCGGATCATCCGCTTAACGTCCTCAAATCGGACACATCGGCTCATGCTCGTAGCTACTACTCGCCGAGCATCTGGCTCATCCTCGAAATTGACTTCATACTCGCTATGGACTTGTTCCGCGAACGACCCCAAAAAGCCTTCCTCTGCTCATTGTTATCTGTGTGCCAACATATTTCTTACGATATCTTGCCTTAACATACTCCCGAGTCGGATCTTGTGTGTGGCACCATCCCGACGTTAACCACCATTGATCGCTTCTTCGCATGCTTGGCGCGCCACCATTCCTTTCAACTTCTCCTCGGGGGGTTAGATTGAGCTCATCCATAATTAGCTCGGTTGCCTCTGCAATATTCGTCCCGTCTTGGGTGCTACGCTCGATACTCCACGGAACACCTCGGCTCCATTGGCTGGGTCGGCTCGGTCTGGGATTTTGAGCTCCCATATTTCTCTGCTCTCCGGCCACCATGTTCGAACTTCGCGTACTGACTGCGATACAACATCGTCTCCCATCGATCTTGCTTTGTTCCACACCAGCAATTTGCTGGTGGTAGTGGCGGTGGTACCTCGTTATCGGATCCACGGCCCGACCTAGCGGGTTGGGATATGGTCATCCTACCCTACGGCGTCCTCGAGCGTTACGTCCGTCCACAGAGCTCATTCTTACAATCGTACCTTATGTCGATTAGGAAATTTTATGTATTAGTATATGTTCCTTGATTATCAGAAGAAATTTTATGAAGCGAGAATTAATAGGGTTCTTTTGGTCAATCAAAGGTTCAAGTTCTCTATCCTAATTCGGAGAAGCACATTCATCAACCATTCATTTGGTAGTATCTACCATACATTCATTATTTCTATATTTTTGTCTATTCCTACCACAGGCGTATTTTATTAATTTATCCTCTGGGGTATTTTAGTAATTTTTCAAAATAAGGTTCCTTGGTGATTTTGTCAATAAGGAGTATTTTGGTAATTTGCATTCAGAGGTATTTTGGAAATTTTGAAATCAAAGTACTTTGGTAATTTTGTAACTCGAGGTATTTGGTAATAAACCAGAGTAAATTTGTAAAGCTTTAATAATTAGAGTATTTCAAAATTTGCAAAACTTAGGGGTTCCTTTTGAGAATTTGTTTTCCAAAGCGGTGATGTTGCAAAAATTTTTGGAAATTAAGTCGTTTTAGTAATTTGTAGGTTAGGGGCAATTTACGTAATTTTCCAAAATCAATGTATTTTGATATTTTGCAAATTAGGGTTTTGGACTTTTTATAAAGTAAGGAAATTTTGATAAAGCTATAGGTAGTTTGGAAATTTTATAAACCAAGGGCATTTTGTAATTTCACAACAGAGTTATTTAGGTAAATTTATAATTTAGAAATTTTTAGAAATTTTTCCAAAAATAACAATTTTCACAATAAAAAGTAGTTTGTTGACTTTTAAAAACTAGGGTTTCCATGAAAATGTGGCTAATCCTTTTGTTTTTAGTTATTGTGTTTAGCTTTGTGGTGAGTCCTCTTAGTTAGGGTGAAGCCAGAACCTACACACAGGGTAGGATTCAGTGAGAGGAGGTGAGTCACTGGGGTGCTTAAGTGCAGAGCTCTTAGGATCAATCTTAGACATGCGCCTGAGAGGTTGCCACGCCACTAACTCGGCGACTTAGCCATAGGTTTTGTTTAGTTAGGCATTAAGTCTTATGTAATAGTTGGGAGTAAACTAATCCTAGGGTTCAAGTACCTATCATACTATCCTACATTCCATTTATACCCTTCTACAATCCATAACATAAATCACCACCCAGATGGTTAGGGGTACTTACTTACAGTGGTGTGGGTGGGAGACTTAGGTGCCATGCAGAGAAAAACTTGCTTAAAAACTTTCTCAAAATTCATTTGGGCCTTAATTTTAAAACATTGTGGGCTTTAAACCCCCAGTAGAGAGTTTAAAGCTGAGGCTCGATGCCAAATTGAAACACCCCCGGACCCATGAGCCTTGACTGATGCGGTATGTTCCTCGGTGTAAAGCGGTTCAAAATTCTTTTATTACTTGGAAAAAAGCATGTGTTTTAGAAAATCTATTTTAGGTTGGGCTTGAGTTGAAAACAAGTTTGTTTTATATTGAAAACCCTTTTTGTTTTAGGTGATAAAACATTTAGAGTTTATTTTAGAATAAATTTATTTGATCTTTAATTGATAAAAATTTTTATAACGTAATGAATAAAAGTAAAATAAAGTAATTCAATTTTGGCCTTATTACATGAAATAAATCCCAAAATTTAAATTCAAATGCGTAAAATAGAAAGTCCAAATAAAATAAAATTCCTTGCTGATCATGGTCACCCTCAGCTTTTGAGGCTACGGTCCATCACTAATCATCACTGAAAATGTTCCCACAGCAGGGTGAGTCATATAGACACAGTGTGTATAACCAACCTAAGTCTAACAAATTTAGGAATATCAAGTCATACATGTACATATAACATTTAATTAATATGATGCAAACCCAAACTGAAACCTAGATAGCCATCACTACACATCACACAGTACCAACTTTTGCTGCAGTAGGGACTCTAAGTCAACCCTCCATCCACTACACACCATCAAAGTGCCATTTGAGACGACATGCTTATCATTATAATTTTTAGTGGCATAGCCACCAAATAATATTTGTGTCATGTGACACGCGTTCAAATAATGTGGTTGAAGTCACCACATTGAATAATGTGACCAAAGTCACCACATTTACTTCCTTTTTCATATAACTTGAATGCCCCATATCATACATATCATGCACATCATGCCTTAATTCACATTCTTATCACTTTTCACATGTTATATATAACATATATTCATAATCCTAGTAGGAGTAGGAAACGTACACAGGTACTTTGTACCATAGCATGGTACCTTAGCCATATTTTCACAATCTTATTGACACATTAAATTTTAACACATAGCCATAAACATATTAAAACTTAGGGTAGGGTACACACCTGATTTGCTTAACAAATTCACTGAAATCTCGAAATCCAATCTACTGCCTTAGATCCTTAACTCTCTACATTCGGCCACACTTAGTATTTTAGGGAAAAGCATATTCGGCTATAAGGTTAAGTCAGAAGGATTATTGTAACCAAAAATCCTTACCTTGCCGATTTGATTAATAATCAAATCCCGGAACGTTGTAGACTCCCCTCCTTGTAATCGGCTGATATTAAATCTCTTCATAGATTAGTTTCCGACTTATGAATCATGTAAGAAAATAGATCTAAGTACTAAAATAGACCTTGGCGAATGGGTAGATATACTTACCTTTGCGATCTAAAATCCAAAAACACCACTTGACTAGGAGATGTCGGCGACCCTATACACATGTGTTAGATCCGATCGACATTTAAATCATAATAAAATGGCCTCGACCAAATACTTTATTGTCTTACCTTAATCATAAATCCAGAAATCTCCTTATGGCGGCTAAAGATAGATCCAGAAAGAGTCCTTCATGGATTGGCCAAAGACGATATGAGAGGTTAGATTCTAATTTTAAACAAGCCTAGAAGAAAAAGAATGGAAACCGAATGACTATTGGTCCTTACCCTTAATACAAAAAGTCGCCGACACCTGCTGCTTGAAGCCCCTCAAAGATTCGGCTATGAAGACTAGCTTGTTGTGGATCAATCAATTTAGGCAATAGTGATCAAGTAAAGGATCGACTTTAATTGAAAAGAGAGAAATGGTATGGTGATTCGGCCTTTAACAAAGTATGGGAAGAAGAGTATAATGCTTGAAATTTTGAGCAAGAATGAGAAAAAGAAAAGAATTTAGCGAGGCTTTTTGAAGAGAAAGAAAGCAAAATGGCCTCCCCATCCTTCCTTGGTAGAAATATCATCAAAAGAATCCTACCACGGCCAACTCTCTCTATTTTGATAATTTTATCTCTTTACTTATCATCTAAAAGAAAATAAAAGATAATTCAACAACTATCCTTAGCTTAGCCAAGAAATTATTAAGCTCAAAATCCCTTACTTGGCCATCACTTCTCCCTTATTTTCCTCCTTATCCCTTTATTTTAAAATTAAAGAATAATCCTCATTTATCTCTTGAAATAAAGGGATAAAAAACTCTAAATTTAGCCTAAATGCCGTCCTCCTACTCCCTCTCATTGGCGCCACCTAGCAAAATAATCCTTAAAATTTTGCTTCCCATGACTTCGAACACAAGTCCTTCCCCTTAGCATGTGGCGTCATTTCAGAGCCACTAAGTGGCACCTCAAGCCATTTTCCAAGCTCATTTGTGTGTCATGTTTTGCATACAATTCCTCTTAAGGCCACATCAAACTTAGCTCCCTTTTGGTTTAAAAATCTAATAATTCTAAGGTATTTACCTATACACTAAGGTTCACAAAATTCATAGAACACATTCGGAATATTCGTAAGCATGCTTTCACATACGATTAAGCAAAAATGTACAAGCCCATTTTAGGGATGTTCACGGTGTGCGAACATTGCCCTCAAATCGACACTACTTTCGCCTTAGGGTATCAGCCACTACATTCGCCTTGCCGGATGATACTTTGTCGAACAATCATAGTCCTTGGTAACTCCACCCACCTTGTTTGTCTCGGGTATAACTCCTTACGAGTCGGCAAATATAAGGCTCTTGTGATCTGTAGATTATCGACTTTCGCAATAAAGATAGTGCCTCCACACCTTGAGAGAAAAGACCACTGCGTAATTCAAGTCATGAGTCGGGTAGTTAACCTCATGTGGCCTTAATTGTCGAGGCGCATAAGCGACAACCTTCTGTCTTGCATCAATCGCATCCTAATCTGTATGAGAAGCGTCGCGAGTACACTACAAAAGTCCTTCCCCACCTCGAAATGAATCAAATCGGAGCTTGGTCAAAACCCTCTTAAGCTTCTCAAAGCTCTCTTGTTGCTTAACCGTCCATACGAAGGTACTTCCTTGCTCGACAACTTTGTCAAAGGTGCGGCTATTGATGAAAACCCCTTCTACAAACCTTACGTGGTAGCTGCGAATCCCAAGAGCGTGGATCTCGGCCGCAGTTTAGGTGATTCACAATCTAACAACTGCGTCAATCTTCCTAGGATCCACCCTTATTCCTTGCGGATACCACATGCCCAAGCACTTAACTTCCTAAGCCAAAATTCACACTTGCTAAATTTGGCATAAAGCTTCTTCTCCACGAATACTTGCAACACAACCGAAGATGCTCGTCATGTTCTCCTCGGACTTTGAGTACACAAGAATGTCGTTGATGAACACAACGACGAACCTATCAAGTAGGGTTGGAAAACTCGGTTCATCATATCCATGAGCAGCAGGTGGGGCGTTCGTCAATCAAAGCGGCATTACTAAGAACTCATAATGGCGTACCTTGTCTAAAAGGTTGTCTTATGGATATCGCCTCCTTCACCTTCAGCGATGATATCCCAACCTTAAATCGATCTTTGAGAATCTGCCCCCTTCTTAGGTGATCGAACAAGTCATCTATCCTTGGCAAAGGATACTTGTTCTTAATGGTCGACTTATTCAAGCGGACGATAATCTATACACATCACGCATAGTTCAGTCCTTCTTCTTCACAAACAAGACTAGTGCTCCCCACGGAGACACACTTGGGTTGGATAAACCCACGATCCATCAACTCTTGGATCGAGGCCTTGAGCTCAACAAACTCCTTTGGTGCCATTCTATACGGGGCAATTGACCACGGGAGCTGTGCACAGTAGTAAGTCGATCCCATAGCCAGAGTATTCTTGCTTATTTTTCCTCCATAGTTGAACCCTTCATCTCTTCTTTATCATTTCTTCTCATTACGTGTTGACACTCACTCCTTTGATCAATCGGTAAGTGGTTCTATTCTATCTTTTTATTTTTTTTTTGAAGAATGTGTGTTTATCAACATTCGGATATTCACTTTATTACAAGCGGAATATCTTCCTTTCATAACTCTTTACAATATGATCGACTTCTAATGTAGAGTTATAGTGGAAGGCGAAACTTTGACTCATCAAGTAGCCAACTGTACAATCGTTGGGAATCGGTTTATAAATCTTTAAGGTAAGGGATTCATCATGGTTCTTTTTAGATCATTTTTAGAGTTAGCGGTTATTTTTCTAAGCGGAATAGTGGTTGTGACTAATCAATTATATTTTTAGGGACTAAATCGCTCGATCTATCCACTTGTTGATCATACGATTCTAGTGGTAAGTTGAATCTTTTCCTTAGTCAATCATCTCATATCAGCGTAATATCGTTACGACTAGATCTTATCAGATGGAGGCTAGAAGTGCGACTTGAAAGGAAATGAGTGGAGAACACAAAAGGAGGCGGATCTGCGATCCTACTCCTAAATTCAAGCGAAGAAGCGATGCTCGGCGGTTCGAGATTTTACAAGGGTTGTGAACCATCATCCGGGGAGAATCGATAAATCGTTAGGTCGTTCCACGATTTGAGTAAGTATTAAAAATCGCTTGGTGTAGTTTAATCAGTGTTATGATCTCATAGGTGTTGGCGATCAAGGCGGCTAGTACTTATCATAATCGGTGTGTAATCTCACACCATTTTTCCGTGGGTTTTAAGATTCGATATCATATTGGAAATAAATTGTTATGATTAAAATCGTAATATGGCGTAAAGCGAGAAATTAGCCTAAATTACACTATTTTGATAAATTTTTCAAAATCGATATTAACAACTTTGTGAGAATTTGAAAATGCCCACTAATGGGCCAAATTACGAAAATGCCACTTATTAGGCGATTTGATAGATTGCCCTAATGGGCGATTTGCAGGTGTTATCTTGTCTGTAGAATTTTTGTAATGAATCTCTAAATTAATGATTGTTGTTTATATTTATAAATATCATGATTTACTGTGTATGTTGCATTTACATAATTTTGCATGGGATGGGAAAATGTTGAAGAGAAGTGATTTCGGGTGGCATTGCCACAAAAATGTTTATTAATATGATTCACTATGATTACGGTGGCTTGTCCACTATCAAAATATGTTATAAATTGCAAAATGCATGCGATTGGTGTGTTTGGCGGGGTGGGTTGACTTGATCCCCACAGATGTGATGGGATGGTACGGGTGGTGTGTAGCTGATGGATTATTAGGTTGGGTTGGGTTGCATTATATTTATTTGATTTATTTGATACATTATTATGTAAAAGGGGCTTGGCCCAAAATAGTGCTAAATGGGTTCAGGCCCAGTGGGCGACGATAAGGGATTATACACTAAGTTCTTGTAACTCACCCCTTTTCTTTTATTAATCCTTGTAGGTAATGCTCAATAGCGAGGACTTGGGGCCATGGATGGCTCAAGTGGAGAGCCATACTCCATAAATGATGTTTGCAAACATTAGTAAACTACTTTTAAGTATTATTTCATTACCTTTACTATTTCGAGTTTTAAAGTTGTAATAAGGCCTGCAGGATAAACTTTAATTTGCTTTATGTTTGGGCGTATTTATTATTTTTCTTAAATTGTTTTGAATGGGGATTTTCTAAAATTATAAATAAAGGTTTTCCAAAAATAGATTAACAAATGGATTTCATACCAAACTTAGAGAAATATTTTAAACTTGGAAATTTTCTCTCGAATTATCAACAATATTTTCAAAAGTCATGGTTTTATAAGATCACTAGTTCAATTATCGATTTATCAACCTTTGAGGTTAGTAGTACTTTATCAAATATTCACATCCAAACTTATTTTCTTAACCATAATCAAATTATACCTATTTTAGTACGAATCATAAGGATTTATCACGTTTTCCTCATGTGACATGTCAGATCCGATCATAACACATGGGCCGGGTTTGGGGTGTTACATTTTATGGTATCAGAGCCCGATTTCAAAACTCAGCTGTGGTTTGGGTTCAAAAACATTTTCAAAATTGTTTGAATTTTAAATTACAAATGAATATTTGAAAAGAAGTATGGCACCACGGGTGCTCCGGCACCAAGTCAAGTAGGTATATGTTATCATTGTGTGATTATGATTATTGTGATATGACTGTAGGAATACTCTAGAACTTTTAGTTTTAGGTGTTGAAATTATAGAGATTGAGACTGTAGGATGCGTTTGCGAAAACTACTTTACTTCTTATACTTCATAAAATATTGTTTAATAAACACTGAAATAGTATACTAATTCATAAAACTCGTAATAAGATTAAATCGACTTAGTGAACATGAGCGTTAGAAGGCGTGGGCCAGGTAGGCGTGAGCGTGGTAGAGGCCGAGAGTGCTAGGGCTAGATTTTCAACATCGGGGCATGTTTAGAAAGGGAGGTGTTGGCATCGCCGATGGGTGAGCGGGATCTCATGATCGAGTGGGGTTGATGGTGACTCAAATAGTTAAGAAGGTATTGGAGGAGGTTAAAGTAATCAGTGAAGCACCTTGAGTTGGGTGTGTGTGGTGTAAGAAGAAAAGAGATCGCGGTTGTTTTGGGGCGCGGTCTCGTTCCGTAAAGCATGTTAAGACACGTCCAAACTTTTCGACTTGTGATTGTTGCGAGAGCGTCATGCGGGAGAATACCGGAGGAGGTTAGGAGCATGCTTGATATGCGGGTCTAAGGAGCATAAGTGGTAGATTGAATGTAGAAAATTTTAGGTATAAGTGGTAGATAACGGCTTGCTTACGTGGTTAGATGTTTTGTTGTGTGAAAGAGGATTCAAGATTATGTTAAAAGTACATTAGTGTTATTAAGATCAGTCTGCGTGCGAAAGCATAGTGAGTGCGATTTGGTGATACGTTTAGTAGTTGGTTGGAAATTTCGAGGATGAAATTTCTTTAAGAAGAATAGAGAATTATGTGACCAGAAATTGGGCCTAGTAGGATTGGGTCCATTGGACCTTGAGTGTAGAAGCGTTTTAAAATTTATGGGAATTTGAGAGCGATATTATTTCAAGTGGGACTTATTAGGAAGGTAATTTTGGAAAGTTCACGGGGTTCTAGGAAGTTAGGGTTCAAGATGGGCCTTAGTAAAATTTTAGTGTTTAAGCCTATTAAGGAGAGGTAGTAAGTGGCATCAAGCTTATGGAAATAGGTGAGTATTTTGCTAGCATAAAGGAGCTTATGGTAAAGGGGATATGGCGCCACATGAAGGACTTTGAGGAGGAGGTTCAAATCCCATCTTGTGCAAGTTTTGATTAATTTTTATGCTATTTATTCATAGTGTCGGCCATGGTGGTATATAAGGCAAGGTGGACTTTTAATTTTGGAAAGGTGGCTAAGGAAATAAGGCAAGGATGAGGTAAGGAAAAAAATCAAAAGAAAAAGGCAAGATAAGGGAACATGTTGGCCTTTTTCATAGGTGATGTTTTGGAAAGTGTTTTTGGTCAACACTTATCCCTTTTGGCAAAGCAAAACACAGTTTGGGAAGGGTATTGGGGTAGCCAGAATTGTTCATTTGTCATTTGGCAAAATTTGGTGCTTGTTAGGCAAAATTCCTTTTAGCATTATTTTGAGTCATTTTCTCAAAACTTCTTCTTCTCTTTCTGAAACTTCAAGCCATTAGTGAGCATTTTTCTTCATTTCTTTCTTGTTTGCCAAAAGTACCTAACTATTGAGACCAAGTTATTTCACTCATTTTTCTTTGGAAAACCGAGATCTAGTTAAGCACTCCTTTTCCATCTTTCTTTTCCTTTTACAAAATTCTCAACCACTTCTTTCTTCTTCTCTAATCCATACCCCCATGGCTTGAATATTCTTGCTCATTTTTCCTCCATAGTGAACCACTTCATCTCTTCTTTATCATTTCTTCTCATTCGTGTTAACACTCACTCCTTTGATCAATTGGTAAGTGGTTCTATTCTATCTTTTTATTTTTCTTTTTCTAGTCGAATGTGTGTTTATCAACATTCAGATATTCACTTTGTTCCAACTGAAATATCTTCCTTTCATAACTCTTTACAATGTGATCACCTTCTAATGTAGAGTTATAGTGGAAGGCCGAAACTTTGACTCATCCGTAGCCACTGTACAATCGTTGGGAATCGGTTTTATAAATCTTTAAGGTAAGGGATTCATCATGGTTCTTTTTAGATCTTTTTCATTGATCGGTTAGTTTGCTAAATGGAATAGTGGTTGTGACTAATCAATTATATTTTTAGGGACTAAATCGCTCTATCTATCCACTTGTTGATCATACGATTCTAGTGGTAAGCTGAATCTTTTCCTTCATCAATCATCTCATATCAACGTAATATCGTTCTAACTAAGATCTTATCAGATGGAGGCTAGAAGTGCCGACTTAAAGGAAAGTGAGTGGAGAACACAAAGGAGGCGATCTGCGATCCTACTACTCCTAAATTCAAATGAAGAGGCGATGTCGGCGGTTTGGGATTTTCCATCGGGTTGTGGACCATCATCAGGGAGAATCGACAAATGCGTGATGCGTTCACGATTTCGAGTAAGTATTAAAAATCGCTTGGTGTAGTTTTGGATTAATAAAAATCTCGCTTGTTAGATTAATCGAGTGTTATGATATCATAGGTGTTGTGATCAAGATGACCTAGTACTTACCGTAATCGGTGTGTAATCTCACACCGTTTTTAAAATGAGTTTTAAGATTCGATATCATATTGGAAATAAATCGTTATAATTAAAATCGTAATATGGCGTAAATGGCAGGAAATTGGCCTATATTACACTATTTTGATAAATTTTTCAAAATCGGTATTAACAACTGTGAGAATTTTGAAAATGGCCCTAATGGGTCGAATTACGAAAATGCCGCTAATAGGTGATTTACGAAAAATGCCCTATTGGGGTGATTTGATAGATTGCCCTAATGGGTCGATTGGCAAGGTGTTATAATGGGCCAAATTTTTGTAATGAATCTACGAATTAATGATTGTTGTTTATATTTGTAAATATCATGATTTACTATGGATGTTGCATTTACATAATTTTGCTTGGGATGGGAAAATGTTGAAGAGAAGTGATTTGGGTGGCATTGCCACACAAATGTTTGTTAATATGATTCACTATGATTACGGTGGCTTGACCACAATCAAAATTTGTTATAAATGGCAAAATGCACCATGATTGGTGTGTTTGGCGGGGTGGGTTGACTTGAGTCCCCACGGGTGTGATGGGATGAGTGCAGGTGGTGTGTAGTGATGGATTATTAGGTTGGGTTGGGTTGCATTACATTTATTTGATTTATTTGATACCTTATTGTGTAAAAAGAGGCTTAGGCCCAAAATATTGCTAAATGGGTTCGAGGCCAGTGGGCGACTGACAGTAAGGGGATTATACACTAAGTTCTTGTAACTAACCCCCTTTCTTTTATTAATCCTTGTAGGTAATGCTCAATGACGAGGACTTTGGGCCATGGATGACTCGGTGGAGGCCATACTCCATAAATGATGTTTGCAAAACATTAGTAAACTACTTTTAAAAGTATTATTTTGTTACCTTTACTATTTGGGTTTTAAAGTTGTAATAAGGCCTCTGCAGGATAAACTTTAATTTGCTTTATGTTTGGGCGTATTTATTATTTTTCTTAAATTGTTTTGAATGAGGATTTTCTAAAATTATAAATAAAGGTTTTCCAAAAATAGAGTAACAAATGGATTTCATAACAAACTTCTACAAATATTTTAAACTCGGAAATTTTCTCTCGAATTATCAACAATATTTTCAAAAGTCATGGTTTTATAAGATCACTAGTTCAATTATCGATTTATCAACCTTCAAGGTTAGTAGTATTTTGTCAAATATTCACATCCAAACTTATTTTCTTAACCATAATCAAATTACACCTATTTTAAATACGAATCATAAGGATTTATCACGTTTTCCTTATGTGACATGTCGAATCCAGGTCATAACACATGGGCGGGTTTAGGGTGTTACATTTCAAGTTGAAGGTTTCTTAAAGAATGGGTCCTAACTCAAATAATCGAACAAGAGACAAAATTAAGAATCTCATTGGGAAGAGCCCTTGGCGCAAACTTTTGTAACCAAAATTGAAATTTTAAGCTCTATAGATTCGAATTATAATTGCTAGATGATTGCAATCATAATTGCTCATAATCTAGAATCCAAACTTAAGAAAATTATTTAGTACATGAAAAATTGCTCATTTATTGTTTTGTCCATTCATTCAAAAGTTTTTTCATGCTATTCGGTTAGAGTTATAATGATCTAGTAGAAAATTGATTGAACAAATATAAATAGGGTCTAAATAATTTGTAATTAAGTTTTGATTTTTATCTACTAATTACAAAGTTATTTATTCATGGATTCAATACACAAAAGTATCATAATTAACTTTTCATTATATTCCGTTATGAAAACCACTTATTTCAAGCTTTAATCAGATGATCTTGTCATATGTGTGCTACACTCGTAGGATATTTGTAATCCCTTTAGGTTAAATTCGTTCATCTAATTCAATCTCTTTTTATTTCATGATCACTATCACATCTTTATTAATGAAAATGATCATTATTTATACTAATATGATAAAATCATTTTCCTAGACAAAACCCATGACCATATTCCATGTAACACCCTTGCAGACTTGGCGTGACATGGATAAGTGATTCCATATTGAAACTTTTTTACATTTACAAAATTTCTTTTAATAAAAATATCCATTTCACAACTTAACAAAATCAATTAAAACCATTCCCAATGTCTACAAAGCTTTAAACACATTTTTAGTAGTTTCAAGTGTTTGGACATGTCCAATACATATCTGAGGTTTACGTAATTCAAAAGACTTAAAAATACAATTTCAAAGGTGCAGTGAGAGTAAGTCTTGAGACTTGAGTGACAAGTCTTGATACTTGGCATGTAAGTCTCAATACTTAACTGCAAGTCTTGAGACTTAACCTATTTATTGTAGCTTTTTGCTACTAACTATAGGTCTCGATACTTAATCAAAAGGTATCGAGACTTTAAACCTATAAAGCTAAAATTAAGCATCTTGACTTATTAGTCTTGAGATTAAGTGCTACCTTCAGGACTAGAAAGCGGGGGACCAAGATTTTGACTATAAAACACCTCAAAATCATGTCAAAGCTCAACCAACATAATCCTAACACTTAAATAACATTAAAGACACTTCAAAAGCCACTAGAAATAGTTCAATTGACAAGGAATAACCTTGAAATCATTTTCATACTCCACATTGATTCAAATACCAAAAATAAGTTTATAAACCGTGCTTCGTGCAAATGTTCCAATAACAAACTATACACCAAAGCCCATACAAATAAAAATAACAAGCATCTATGCCCTTAACGCTATAAAAAGTAGTATGAAACTAAAGTATATCTATAACCATTTACTCTTAAGCACATGCCACCAGGAACCAATATAACACATATATTGAGATTTCATACTCTTTGAGTCTTGCAATAGTGATGCAATCTGTAACAGCCCGTTTTACAGTGGTGTCGAAAATAGTGGTATTGGGACCACAAATTAGACGAGTAAAGTTCGTATAATTAGTATTTAAATTATATGAATCACTAATAATTTATATAATGAATTTTGATTTGATGAATTTAATCAATTGAATTAAAAGTTAGTGTAAATGATTTGGTTCAAAAGTTAAGTGGTTATTGAAAGCGAGGAATTAAGACCTAAGTTTCCATAATTTAAAGCCATAAATATTTTTATTAAATATTTACAATTAAATATTATATATGTGAATTGAAGTTTGGTTGATAATTTTGATGATTTCTTGCTAAATTAAGGTCAAATGATTAAATTGTAAAAGAGGTAAAAGTCAATTGCGATAGATTTAAAATAGTAAAGGGACCAAAATGGTAATTAAAACATGGTTAAAAAGTCTAAGCGGTGGTGGATATAATTAAATCCACTATCTTTTGGGCTATTTGCTCATTTAATCCTAATTAGTTTAGGATTAAATTGAAATTAAGCTTATTTAGCTAGAATTTAATATAATTGAAGGACTAATTGTGTAATTGGACCTTAAATGATCTAATAATAGAAATTATACAATTTCTCTAGATTGTGGTAAATTGCTATTAGTTTCTAATTAATTGAGGATTTACTAATTAATATGTTTTCCTGTATGATCGAAAATGGTGGTTCCAGGGCCACAATTTTGATTTGTTAGACCAAAAAACTAATTATTTAATATTTATAGTATAACACCCCTTACAGTATCCTCTGTGGAATGAAGTGCAGCGTTACCTAACTTAAACACATGCATACACACAATTGAGATTCATAAAAGTCCATTCAAAATTAAAGCTTTTCAAACTTCCTCTTAACATCCTTAGTATAGGCCTACGAGGCCCAAAACACATCTTAGAAGCGTTTGAGATCAAATCAAGTTCTTTGGAAAACCTTGGAAAATGTTATTAAAAATAGGGGCACACGTCAGGTGTGTAAATGTGACACGCCCATGTGACTTGATAACATGTCCATGTTGACGGTCGTGTGATTCACCACGGCCTAAGCATATAGGGACACACACGTTTTCTATGCCTATATGGATTTATTATCTCAATTCGAACCTACAGGGGTTTTCACACGGCCTGACACACGCCCGTGTCCCTCACACGGCCATGACACGCCCGTGTCTTATCCCAAGTGCAAAAACCTTGACATTCTATTTTTGACGTCAGCAACATCATATGGTCACACGGCTAAGGCACACACCCGTGTCCTCAGCCTGAGTGGTGAATTAACTTCCTAAATTCAAGTGAAAACTTCACAGGGCTTGGCACATGCCCACGTCCTATGGTCGTGTCCTCCACACGGTCAAGAAACCCTGGTTCTACGCATTCGCATATATGCATGAATTTAGTATTCAGTAAAACTTTGCCTGTAGAGTCTACTGAGTTTGCTATAAAAGTATCGAACCCCTTAGGTAAAAGTATCCTTGTTGACAAAGTATGCAAGAACTGTCCATTAATGTTTCAAGATATCTGTTTCCCTACGGATTTGATGCTTTTGCCATTTGATGAGTTCGATATCATTTTGGGTATGGGCTGGTTGACTTTGCATGATGCTGTTGTAAATTGTAAAAGGAAGACTATTAATTTGAGATGGCTGAATGATGAGATTATACGAGTTGAGTCTAATGATTTGAATGGATTGCCTGCGGTGATATCTATTTTGAAAGCTCAAAGATATGTGAAAAAGGGATATGAGGCATATTTTGCTTATGTGATTGATTCGAAAGTGTCTGAAAAGAAAGTTGAATCGATGTCTATTGTTTGCGAGTTTTACGATGTATTTCTGAAGAATTGCTAGGTTTGCCTCTAATCAAGTGAAGTTAAATTTGGTATTGATTTGTTACACAGTGCGACACCTATTTACGATAGCTCAGTATAGAATGGCACCAACGAGTTGAAAGAGTTAAAATCACGATTACAAGAATTGGTGATAGAGGTTTGCTAGACCAAGTTTTTAGCCTTGGGGTGCTCTTTTTTTGTTTATTTATGAAAAGAAAGATGGCACTATGAGAATGTGCATCGATTATCATTAGTTGAATAAGGTGACTATAAATAATAAATATCAGTTGCCCGAATTGATAACTTATTTGATCGGTTAAAATAAGCTCTTTGTATTTTCCAAGATTGATCCGAGATCGGGATACTACAGTTGAGAGTAAAAGAGTCGGATATCACAGAAGCGCTTTTCGATGCAGTGCGAGGCATTATGAGTTTTTAGTTATGCCATTTGGACTAACCAATGCTCCTGCTGTTTTTATGGATTTGATGAACAGAATTTTCAAATCGTATTTAGATCAATTTGTTGTGGTATTCATAGATGAAATATTAATTTATTCACGTGATAAAAGAAGCATCTTTGAACATTTGAGAATCGAGTTGCAAACTTTGAGAGAAAAGCAATTGTATGTGAAATTCAACAAATGTGAATTCTGGTTGCATGAGGTTAGCTTTCTAGGGATATAGTGTCAGTTTATGGGATTCGTGTTGATCCGAGCAAAATTTCTGCTATTCTGGATTAGAAACCTTCGAGGAGTGTATATGAAGTCCGTAGTTTCCTGGGACTAGCTGGTTATTATCGTCGATTTGTGAAAGGATTTTCAGTGTTAGCTGCTCCGTTGTCGAAACTACTTCAGGAAGATGTTAGTTTTGAATGGTCTAGTAAATGTCAGAAAAGTTTTGATCAGTTGAAAACTCTGTTAACAGAAGCTCCAGTATTAGTACAACCAGAATCGGGCAAGGAATTTGTGATTCTGATGATGCTTCATTAAATGATGCAGGATGTGTTTTGATTCAGGAAGGCAAAGTTGTAGCTTATGCCTCGAGACAATTGAAGCCGCATGAAAAAAACTATCTGGCGCATGACCTTGAGCTAGCTGCGATCATGTTTGCACTAAAGATCTAGCATCATTATATGTACGGTGAGAAATGTCACGTGTTTTGGATCATAAAAGTCGAAATATCGATGACTTAGAAAGATTTGAACTGCATCAAAGAAGATGGCTAGAGTTTGTTAAAAGATTATGAACTTGTGATAGATTATCATCAGGAAAAGCAAGCGTTGTTGCTGATGCATTGAGAAGAAAATCATTGTTTGCACTATGTGCTTTGAATGCTCGATTAGATTTTACGATAATAGTTACGTGATAAATTGAATTAAAAAGCGAAACCATTATTTATATAGCGGATATGTGATGCTCGAAATCGATAATGAGTTATTAACGAAACGAGCTCGGTGTGATTCGAATTACGAATCGAATTTTGAGTTATTGATGATTGTTTGAGATTCCAAAATCATATACGTGTTACTGTGAAATCGGGTGATTGATTGATTTTGGGTGAAACAAATAACGATTGTCTATCTGTTCATCGAAGCACTAAAATGTATCACGATCTGAAGCAACACTATTGGTGATGCGGTATGAAGCGTGATATTTACGACTTTGTTTCAAAATGTTTAATCACATCGACAAGTCAAAGTGAACATCAAGTTTAAATGCAGGTTGCTAAAACCGATTCTGATTCTCGAGTGGAAATGGGATAGAGTGACAATGGATTTTGTTTCTAGTTTGCCTCAAACTCAGAAAGAAAGATGCGATTTGGGTCATAGTTGACCGATTGTGAAATCTGCCCATTTTATTCTGTAGATCGACTATCCACTTGATAGATTAGCCAAGATTTATATTTACGAGATTGTTAGATTGCACGGGGTGCCAATATCTATTGTGTCGAGATAGGGATCAGGGTTTTACATCGAGGTTACGGAAGAAATTGCAAGAAGCTTTAGGCATGAAACTACATTTCGATCTGACTTTTCACCCGCAAGCGGATCGTCGATCCGAGTGGATCATTCGATTCTAGAAGATATGTTAAGATGTTGCACTCTTGAATTTTTACACGGTATGTGGGAGCGAGTACTTGCCATTGATCGAATTTGCCTATAATAATAGTTTAAAATCGAGCATCAAAATGGCACCATATGAAGTTTTGTATGGACCTAAATGTCGTACACCTCTGTATTGGACCGAGTTCAGTGAAAATAAGCTACATGGGGTTGATTTGATAAAAAATTCGAACAAAAAGTGAAACTGATTCGAGATTGTTTGAAAATAGCATCTGACCGTCAGAAGTCTTATGCGGACTTGAAACGAAAAGATATGGAATTTGAGATCGATGACAAAGTATTTCTGAAAGTTTCTCCTTGAAAGAAAGTGCTTGATTCGATCATAAAGGCAAGCTAAGTTCGAGGTTCATTGGGCCGTATGAGATTATTGAACGTGTAGGGCCTGTTGCGTATAGATTGCTTTTGCCCTCTGAACTAGAAAAGATCCACAATGTATTTCATGTTTCGATGCTCCGTAGATATTGATCCGATCTGTCACATGTAATTGCCCCATCCGAAGTTGAAATCCGATTTGATATGACATACGAAGAGGAGCCGTCCGTATTTTAGCTCGTGAAGTGAAAGAGTTGAGAAATAAGAAAATATATGGTGGAATCGACACGGAATTGAAGAGGTAATGTGGGAGCTGGAAGATTCAATCAGACAGCAATATCTGAACCTATTTGAAGGTAAGATTTTTGGGGATGAAAATCCTAAGGGGAGAATTATGCGATCTGGTTTATACCTAGTCGAACAGTTTGGTTTGAACCACAAATCCAAGTTTGTATAATATCTAATATTATTTTACATATGCTAGTTGATATGTGACTAAGTATGTAGTAAATTTTAAATCGACTAATTTGTCTGTTTGTGTGTTTAAATTGAGCAAAGGACTAAATCGTGTAAAAGTAAAAGTGACCTTTATTTGATTTAATGGTTAAATGGATGTGTCTTTATAAAGATAAGGCCTTATGTTGTAAATTACCCTTTTTACAATATAGTGGACGGCATATAGTCAATAATGACCTTGTGTAATATGTTTTATGCTTATAATTTTGAAGGATAAATTTGGAAATGGATTAATAATATGTTTTGTAATAAAATAAACAAATGAAAAAGGGATGTTCATCTTCATATTTTGCCGACAATATCAAAGAAAGAAAAAGAAAGAAAACTTAAGCTAGGTTCGGCCATTCCAAGCTTGATTAAGGTATGAATTTGAGTTGGATTTTGATAATTTTTATGTTTTTGAGATTTTTGTTTAGTTTACAATGAAGTCCATGTCTCAATTTGATGAATTGATGTTGTTTATGAGATGTGCCATTGATGATATGTTGAGCTTTGTCATGAGTTTAGTTGTTAAATGGAAGGTTTGAGCTAGATGAACATATTTTGCTCTTGAAATTTTGATGAAATGAGCTAATTTGGGCTAAATTGAGAAAATAGTAAATTGAGGGACTAAATTGTAAATTTGATGGAAAACACGGGCTTGTATTAGAAGTATGAGCATTCGGCTAAGCATGTACGTGTGATGAATTTGTGTATTTGATGTTTTGAGAAAAATGGACTAAATTGATAAATTGTGCAAATATGAGGGTTAATTTGCAAATAGCCCTAAATGTGTGTCCTTGGATTGAATTGAATGAGTTAATGGATAAAAGGGTTAATTCTAAACATGCATAGATCAAGAACCAAGGAAAACGAACTTAGATCGCGGGAAAACGAAAGTAACTGAGTAGCCGTTTCCGTTTCAGTTAAATCAAATCCGAGGTAAGTCATATTGCTAATAAATGTAATTTGTATTGAATTGAGCATATTCATATGACTATCGATGATAATGAATGTTTATGAGATGCTATGTACATGAATTCTGAGACAAGGTCGATATAGTGATAAGTCCGAGAAGTCCCGTACGAGCCTAGGAATATATAGGATTAGTTATGTCATGACATAGGTATCTGTTTTGTTTTATCATGTAAGACCACGTCTAGGACGTTGGCGTTGAATTGAGATTCATGTAAGACCACGTCTGGGATGTTGGCATAGATATGATCTTTACGTGTAAGACCATGTCGGGGACATTGGTATCGTATTGATTCGTGTAAGACCCTATCTGGGACAGTGGCATCGTTATCTGAGTACATGTAAGTCCTCGTCTGGGACGTTGGCATTGTACGACTATTCTGAGCTCTCTGAGTATCCTATTAGATTCCTATTGGTTCAACAGGCAAATTCGAGCTATGAACAATTATGTGAATGTATATTCGTTTTAGGTGCGTTTGGTATGTACACTAAGTGTGTATAAAAGGTAAGTACCTATGTGATTTTGATTTGAAGAAATGTATGATTGAATATGAGAATGTGAATGAGATGCAAGAATAATTATGAAAGAGCTTTGTATATATATGATTCTTGAATTGATGAATGTGGCAAATATGGCAAAGGATATGGACCAAAGCATATATGTGAGAAATTTGCTATAAATATGAGTTGTACCAATGTTTCTACATGCTTATATGCTTTACAATGTTAAGTTTATTTGTATTATGACTTACTAAGCTTTTGGAAAGCTTACTTTTTGTGTGTGTGTGTGTGTGTGTGTTTTTCTCTGTTTTATAGGTCGTCAAAGCTCTTTGAAGGCTCGAGGCCGTCGAGGATCGAAATCATCACACTACTCAACTTGTTTTAGTACATTTTGGAAATGTATATAGCTAGATATGGCATGTATAGGCTAGATATTTGTATATGAATATGAAGTGAACTTAGCCATGTGATTTGGCTAGATATGAGTTGAGAATAAGCTTAAATGATTGTGATATATGATGCATATTTTGGTATGGTTGAAGCACATGAAATGATTAAGTTTTTGGGTAAGTATGGATGAATAATGCTTGTGTTTATATAAGTTTTAGTCTTGTGAATTTGTTATGAATGAGATTTGATTTGAATGTATAGATTGTATGGTTAATATAGTAGGTTCTTGGTTGCCAAATATGCATGAGAAGTCTTGGTAAATTGGCTTGTAGGTTCGACCCTAAATGGGTGGTATTTTGGTCTTACAAATGGCCAATTTTGCCACACGGGCGTGCCTGGTAGCCGTGTGGTCAAGTCAGACTCGACCACAGCCTTAGCACATGGACGTGTTTGGTGGCTGTGGAACTAAGTCAGTTTCGACCACTGCCAAGGTACATGGGCGTGCTTGGTGGCCGTGGAGTTAAGTCAGTTTGGACCACGGGGGAGACGCATGGGCGTGTCTAGTTGCCGTGGAAGGTACACGGCCTAACCACACGGGCGTGTAAGCCCCGAAACTTAGAAAAGTTTTAAATTTTCGAGAATTCCTGTATGTGTTTCGGTTTAGTCCCGACCCTGTTTCTAGGTGTGTTTAAGGTCTCGATGACCTATTTATGGGACACTATGACTGAGATTGATGTATGATTTTATGAACTTCTGTAAATGTTCTCGATCTGTCCGGTAACGCCTTTAACCCTAATCTGACGACGGATACGAGTTAGGGGTGTTACACCCGACGTGGTCTTACACGGAATTACTGCTTGATGCCTGTGCCATATCCCATATATGGTCTTATACGGAATCTCTTTTCGGTGCTGAGGCCATGTCCCAGACATGGTCTTATACGGGACCTCCTTAATCTCATGTCGTGACAATGGTATCCTTGCTATTCCTAAGGTTCAACCGGGACTTCGACTTAACAAAATTTCATCATACTTTCATCGAGACATCATTAACCAATTTCATAAAGATAATATGCATTTCTCATGCTATCAAGCATTTAAAAACATAATAACATTATGTAGCTTTATTACACACAAACTTACCTCGATACCAAGATACGTATATTTGTTCAATTTAGTCCACCACCTTGTTCTTTCCTCGATTTCGATCCAGGCTTCGTGTTTCTTGATCTATAATGAAAATTTCACTTATTTAATCACCACATAAATCAATAAGTTTTAAAATTTCTACTTTGAAAATATTACCATTTTACCCTTAGACTTTCACAAAATTACGATTTTACCCTTAGGCTCGTAAATTGATTCTAATTAAATTCCTCCTTTAAAAAGCCTAGCTGAACATTTATTACTCTTATAGCAACTCACAATACCAATTATTTCACACATTTACCACCTATTTTACAACCTTTGCAAAAAGGTACTTTTTAGGTGTTTTCATAGAAACTCCTTTCACAAAAGTTGTTTTTTTAACAACCAAGTTTCATTTTCTTCCATAAAAATTTAACAAACAATAGTGATCTCATGGGAAAACCCTAGACTCTCAACCATTTTGCAAAATAGTCCCTTCATTAGCTAGCTTAAGCTACAAGGGTTCCAAAAGTACAAAAATCATAAAAAATGATCATCAAGATGACTTACTTGCAAGGATGAGGATTTGCTGAAAATTTTAAGCTTCCAAAACCCCTCTTCGGCTGATATTTTCAGTGGAAGAAGATGAAGATGTGATGTCATCTTTCTCTTTATTTTATTTTATTACATCAATTAGTCACCTAATTCACCTACTTTGACCAAATTCTCAATTTCTTGTCCCTTATGGCCGGCCAACCCTTTCCTTAGGGTCTAATTACACCTTAAAGACCTCCAATATAAGGTTCTATAGCTATTTGGCACTTTTAGCTTGTAGAACAAAACTTTGCACTTTATGCGATTTAGTCCTTTTTCGCAATTAAGCATGCAATCGCTAAAATTAATGCACCAAAATTTTCATGCGCTCATATAATCATGTTATAACACATAAACTAATATTAAAAAAATTTCTCTCTAACCTCGGATTAGTTGTTTCGAAACCGCTATTCTGACTAGTCCCTAAATCAGGCTGTTACATATAGGGTTATTAATGCTATGTTCAAATTTGGTTATGAAATTTTATCGTTTAGATAGTTAATTAAGCAAAAAGGACTAAATCGTAAAAGCTACAAAAGTTGAGTTCTATAAATTAAAAGCATTGGATGATAATGAAAAGGTAAGGCAAGACACTTAGATGGTAAATATACAATTAGGGAAAGAAATGGACGGTTAAGTGAATATTTACATGAATTTTAATTAAAATTAAAATGACAAAATGGCAATTTTGTAAATATGATGAAAAGTATCAAATTAAAAGATAAAAATGAAATAATTTCTCTTGTTTCTTCTTCAACCAACTGATTTGCCATTGTTGAAAGGGTGAGCTTCGGTTAGCTAAGGTTTATCAATTAGGTAAGTAAATCTTGCTGTTTTTAGTAATTTTTATGTTTTTCGAGTTAAGTATTAGCTTAATCTAGCTAATTCAAACGCCAATTTATGAAACTGTTAAATGTTTTAGATTGTGGCATTGATGATTTGTGTAACACCCCAAACCTGGCCTAAAAGTTAAGCCCAAATTTGGCGTGTCACATTGAAGAGTTTTTCGAAAACCATGCTTTCATTAGAAACCCTTCTTAAAGAATTTAACACTTTCTGCCATGTAAAACCTCAGATTTCGTTTGCTTATCTTCAAAACGTAGTTTATTAAAAGTCATTCTCTTGCAAAATTATTGTTACTTTCAAAACCTTGATTGTTGCGGAAGTTTGATTCAAACACTTGCGAATACGTGGTATTTTGAAAACAGTGGTTATAGTTTTAAAAACCCATGTTTAACAGACCAGCAGTTTGTAATTTAAAGAAATACCAAATAAAAGTTAAAAAGAAAAACCCAATGGCCTTATTACAAAAATTATTAACCTAATAATTTAAAATAACTAAATTAAACTAAAATCGCAAGTTTAGTCTTTAAACCATATCCAACGTGTGGCCACCTCCGAGTCCTCATGACTCCAAATCCTCTGGGTGAGGATTACCTTACTGATTAAAAGCGGGGTGAGTTTACGAAAACTTCGAGTGTGTAATCCCCTATTATGGTCACGATGCAGGCCCAAGCCCATACTGGTATCGATGCAGGCCTAAGCCCTATTCGGTAACTATCTGGGCCTAAGCCTTATTCGGTAACAATGCAATGGACATGTAACCCAACCCTTAACCACCAAACTCTCCACCCGTACCAACCAACACACCATTTGGGGATAAAATCGACCCACCCAGCCAACACACCAAGCTTAGCACTCGTTGCGGCACTAAGTCAACAGAACAGCTCAGCGTCGTGAACAAAATGGCTAAAAAGCCATAAATATCGCGACAACGCCGCGGATATGAAAACGACTAAAAGCCATAAATATCGCGACATCACCTGCTTAGGTTATGAGAACTTCTAAAAGCCATAAATATCGCGAAAAGGTGAAAGCCTTATGCGATTCGACAATGGGCGTACACTTCCTCCGTAACTTTGTCCCAACCCCATGCAATGTCGTGTATGTCATGCTCAATCATTACACGTGTATACAAAATGGCCATGCTCGGTAACAATCATTTAAACATGTAATAAAAGCATATCAGTCATACAACCACAGTCAAATTAGTCAACTCATAGTCTAAGTCAGTCATTTACCCACAAGGGCAAAATAGTCATCTTACCCTATAAGGGTATTTCGGTGATCCTACCCTACAGGCGTAATTTAGTAATTCTACTCTACAGGGGTATTATAGTAATTTTTCAAACGAGGGTATTTCAGTAATTTCGTAAATCAAGGGTATTTCAGTAATTTTGCAAACCAGGGGTATTTCGGTAATTTCACAAACTGGGGTATTTCGATAATTTTGCAAACCAGGGGTATTTCGATAATTTTGCAATCCAGGGGTATTTCGGTAATTTCGTAAACTGGGGTATTTTAGTAATTTTGCAAATCGGGGGTATTTCAGTAATTTACAGACCAATGGTATTTTGGTAATTTCACAAATCAGGGTATCTCAGTAATTTTGCAATCCGAGGGTATTTCGGTAATTTTGCAAACCAAGGGTCTTTCGATAATTTTGCAAATTAGGGGTATTTCAGTAATTTCATAAATTGGGGTATTTCGGTAATTTCACAAATTAGGAGTCTTTCGGTAATTTCACAAATTAGGGGTATTTTGGTAATTTTACAAATTAAGGGTATTTTGGTAATTTTATAAATTGGGGGTACTTCGGTAATTTTGCAAACTGGAGGTATTTCAGTAATTTTACAAATCAGGGGTATTTCAGTAATTTTACAAACCGAGGGTATTTCAGTAATTTTACAAATTGAGGGTATTTTAGTAATTTTGTAAACCAAGGGTATTTTAGTAATTTTATAAACCAGGGGTATTTCAGTAATTTGTAAACTAATGTATTTTAAACAGAGTAACGATGCGAATGGACCTAGGGCCCATTCTCGGCCCAAATAGGCCCACACGCTTGCGTGTCCCATTTAGCCCAAATCTAGCCACAGATATGAGATTCACATAGTCCAGTCCAATATTTACTACACAATAATAGAACTTATCCGATTGGGACCACGGGCCCATTGGCCCCTTTCGACCCATCGGGGCCCAAACAGCCTAAACCCACAAGAACACTCATGATGGCCTTAACTATCGCATCGAAGCTCCCATACGTGCGCTCGCACGCTCGTGTGGCTACCATCGCCATGTGACCGGCATTTCGGCATTTGCCGCTCTACAGCTAGAATAGTGTGAAATACACACCTGATAGGAATCTGGAGTTAATCCGCGCTCTGAACACTCCTATGCCCAAACTCCAACGAAGGTATGCTTACTCTCATCATAGATTGCTCTATTTAAAGCCAGCTTCTCACCTTCCCTCATGCTAGCTTCCCGATGTGGGATCTCTCCTTCAGCGGAGTTTAAATCCATCACAACCACTTGCCGTCCCAACTTAGCAAAATAAATATCCCTTTTTGCTTACAATGGGATTCGAACCCTTGCCCTCTCCTATGTTCCAGATGCTACATGCCACCACAACACAAGCTCCTTTTGTGTCTAAAATCATGCGCAACTAAATATAAGTCTATGGGCCAAAGTCTAAGTTCATTTAAAAGGAAATCAAAATGAATTGCAAGCGCCAAGACTTGAACCTTAGACCCCTTTCTTCCTCTATGGCATCACTTCCTTGTCTCCCATATGGCGTCATTTGCCACTAGACCACCACTCCTTTTGTGTCATTTTTTCCACATTTTATTCTTAAAGCCTACTTACTTACTCCTTGGGTTTTATTCACCTAAAACCAAAATTTTTCTTGAACCCCAGGTTTGATCCCAGGACTTCATAGAAGCCCCCTAACCTTCCAAAATCACTCACCTAATAGGTCCAACTTGCATTAGTGTCGTTCTCTTGTTCTCAAAAATTTTAAATGCTCCCAAGCCCAATGCCCAATAGGCCCAATTCTACTAGGCCGAAATTCGGGTCGTTATAGTTTGAGTTATTCTTGAAACGTTGCGAAGTAATATTGATTTTGGTTGCTAGATAGGACTATTTTGTAAAAGTAGTTTTTGATTATTTTAAGGTTTAAGGATTAAATTGTTAAACTGATAAAATTACAAGGACTTGATGAGAAATAATTGCAAATATGGGTTGTATTTAAGTCATTGAATATTCGGCCATGGATGTTTTTAAATAAAAATGGTTAATTTGCATGATTAGGACTTAGAGACTAAGTGAATAAAAGTGAAATATTGAGGGCAATTTTGTAAAATGTTAAAAAATACTTAATTGCATAAAATGAGTTAATTTTACTATTGGAATTAGTTAATTGAGTGGAAATATTATTTTATATCATGAACGAGTGGATAACCAAGGGAAAGAGAAATTACTGAATAGTCCCCGTACCTTTGTCATTGCTATAATTTAGACAGGTAAGTTCGTACGATTTAATTTTAGTACATTTTTAAATGTATTATAGGAAATTAATTGCATAATATTTAATTATATTGATGTGTGTAATTGGAAATGGAAGTAATGAATTGAATTGACATCGATCACTGATTGAGATACTATGAGTCGTTACTGCAAATCAATCTTGTAAATTCGTGCATTTATTTATGCTTCTAATAATCCTTATATTCATTTTTAATAAAATGTTATTGAATGTTATATTATATATCAGAATGAAGTTCGATGAGCGACATCCACCAATATACAAAATGAAGCTCAAATGAGCATTACCCAACGATATATTGATTGGTGCTCGGATTTAACTATACCTCTCTTGAAATGTATGCACTATCAAGCCATACCTACTGATTCTACTAAAAGTATGCTCTATCGGGTCATATCTAATGGTTCTACTTATAGTTGCTCAAACGAGCATTACTCACGAATATATTGAAATACTGTACAGATTGTTACTTCGCAGACAGAGTTGCGATTTACAGGAATTTCATTATTTAATTTTAAATTACTATGTTTGGTTGGAAAAGCTTATCGATTTATTTAAACGAACTTACTAAGCTTTATTCAAGCTTACTTGTATTTGTTTCATTTTGTAGATTATGTTTTGAAGGCTTAGACAATTGAATGAACACAAGAAATCACACTATCTAGGAAATCTATGATAGACTTTAATTTCGGTTGGTATATATGGCATGTGAAGAGCCCAAATTTTGCTCGGGGCCCAATACAGGCTAAAAGCCCAATTACAATTAAACCCCAACTTAACCTGGCCCATATCAGCCCAAACCTTAAACCAAACACCAAAACCAAATCAAGCCCATTTTTACAACCCCTACCCAACAGCCTACCCAAATTTAACCCTACCCAACAGCCCAATTACAAGACCTAGCCCAATACCCCAAATCAGAAACAGAAAAAGCCAAAAAGAAACAAAACCCTAGGTGCACCGCACCTAGGGTCTTCCACTGTTAGACCCTCTGCCAGCCACCGCCTGCTGCCACCTCCTGCTGCCACTGCCCATCCACTTGCACCGTCACCTGCAACAATAAATAGAAAGGACAGTTTATCGATTAAGTTGTAAAAAGAATCGGCTCTAAAAGCCAATCAAAATAAACATTGTAAGATAGATACATTTGGACAGATTTGGAATACAAAACAAACAGAAACTAATACGAAAAAAACAGCAAGCATTCGAAAGAAAAAAACCAACAACAAGCAAAGGTTCTTTTACTTTTTGTCTATTTTATCTTCCTTTTTCTTTCGAAATCGTTTATGCATATACACATAAAGATTTCTTTTTTAAAACTATATATATATTGCATGTAATAAAAAATAAAAAAAGGAGATTTTTTAAACAGACAGCGGCGGAGGAGCGTCAGAATCCTCACCGTTCCCCCTGAACCTGCAGAGAAAACAAAAAGGGGAGGGTTAGTTTTTTTTAAACAGAAGAGAAAACTGTATTTTAAAGAAAAAAAGATTGGCTTATATAGCCAATTGAAACGACGTCATTTTGGCCGGCGTCCGAAAGCCCCAAATGTAACAGCCCGATTATGACCCTAATCGAAACGGTGGTTTTGGGACCACGAATCTGATTTAGAAAAATATTTTAATATTATATTTGATATCTATGATATATGTTTGAGCATTTGTTAAAATATCGTGGGATAATTTGACTGTTTGTATGTTCAAATCAATGTGTCTTTTTAATAAAGGGGTTTTATGTTGCAATTACCCCTATTATAATTATAGTGGACGACAATATGGCTTTATAATATATATTATATGTTTGTTTTATGTGTTAAATATATATTAATGTTATAATATATTTTATAAGCATAATATATTAAAACATAAAAAAAAGAAAGAAAGCCATTGCATGTTCATAAGTTTATCCCTTCTTGACCGAAACTGAAAGAGAAAAAAAGAGAGAAAAACAAATAAGGGTTTCGGCACTCATCAAGCAAAATTAGGTAAGTTTTGGCTTTAGATTTTTGATGATTTTTGTATTTTTGAGATTGTTGTTCACTCTACTATCAAGCCCATGTATTAATTTTGTGCATTGGTGATGTTTGTGAGATATGCGATGGATGATATGTTGAGCTTTGTGATGATTTATGGTGTTAAATGAAAGATTGGAGCTAGATGAACATATTTTGTTCTTGAGTTTTTGATGAATTTAGCTAATTTAGGTTAACTTGTAAAAATATTATTTTGGAGGGTTAAGTTGCAAAATTTATGAGAAATATGGACTTATATAGTCCCTAGGAAAATTCGGCTTTAAAGAATGGTAGCCAAATTTTGAGTAATTTGTGAGTTGTGTATTAGGGACTAAATTGTAAAAATTGTAAATGTCAGGGGTAAAATGGTAATTTTCCCATTTATGTGATTTTGTATTAAAATGAATGAAAATATCTTTGAATGAATTTAATTTGGAATTTATTTAGATCAAGAACATAAAGACACATGATTGGATCGGGGAAAGGCGAAATTGAACGAATAGCCGGGAAATCTAATCCGTCTATTTTCGAGGTAAGTTTTAAGCAATTAAGTTAAATCGAATTTTAGTCTATATTATATGCATTCATTAAATGGAAGTAAGTATGTTAAATGTCACATTGCTGAACGTGTGTATGAACTTGGTATAATTCGACCGAATGTGAGGTTGCTTGGAGGTTGGATTTAATTGCATGAAATGGATATTTACATGTTAATGATGGAAATAGATATGAGGGATACTAAACTAGGATATGAATATATCTAAAGGAAAGGTTAGTTACATGAAAATGTCTTGGCCGAATATGATATAGACTTGGATAGAAAATAATAAAGTTATACCTATGTGTATGCGTTTATATGTGAAGTTGTGGATTGGATCTTGTATATGTAAATGTACATTCGAATGAATGACAGTTTATGAAAGGCACTGAGTGTGCGAATTTTTAAAGTAACGGCACTAAGTGTGCGATACGTTACGGAAACTTGGCACTAAGTGTGCGGAATGTTAAAGTAATGGCACTATGTGTGCGATACGTTACTAAATTCTTGTAACAGATATACAGGTTTGATGCTTTTTAATAGACTCGTATTATTAATGTTGATAAGGATAATAAAATGTTCGAGTATACAATCATATGTTATGCTTGGGTGGTTAAGGTTGGAAAGGTAAATAACCAAAAGGTATGTATTATTTATAACAACTTGTGATTGATGGTGGCTTGAAATGTAAGTAGAAATTTGTTAAGTAAAAGAGGCATATGCTGTTTATTTTATCATGTGAAGGTGGTGTATGGATATATACATATTTATATATGCATAGAATGTTACTATGAAATCTATTTTAGTATGTTTGACTATTCAGCAAGGAAGTTGTAAATGAAATAATTTATTAAATCATGATAAAGCGTATATGTGAGTTAAATGCTTAAAACTTACTAAGCTATGAAAGCTTACTTTGAATTTGGTTGTTTGTGTATTGTAGATATCTTTTGGGTGTTCATCTCGTGCTCGGGGATCATCTTTGAAGCTCATCACACTATCGTCGATATTTTGGGTACCTCTTTCATGTATGAACTTAAAGCCTATGGCATGTATAGTCTAAACTACTTTAGAGTTAACTCAAATGATGTATGTGTGTATGTATATAAGTGCCATGCGAAAATGGCTGTATTTCTATGTTTGAGTTAATTAAATATGCTTGAGACGTTGCATATGTATGTGCATATTCGGTCATTTCATAAACTTATTATGGTAAGTGTGTTTTCATGAGATCAATAAAGGTAAGTTATCCATATAGTATAAATGCATATTTATGGAATGACTTATAAGCTTAGCTAGGAATTATTTCATATTATGCTATGAGAAATTTGAGTATGGGAAAATTTTTGGTTTCAATAAGGAACAAAGTACAATTTGGTTGATGGATAAGCATTTAGTTATTTTGTGTGCATTTATGTGATAAGCCATGAAAGAAATAGGATGTAATTTATGCATGTCATAAATGAATTCGATTTATAAATGATTGAATGAAAACAAACTCATTGTAAATATTTGGCCATGACATTGTTTTAGTTGGAAACTTTAAATTGTAATATGAGAAACATTTATATGAATGATTAGGTCTTATTTGAGCTTGGTCATAATCAATTCAGCCCTTACTTCTAAATGACCAAATGAATAGTATTTCTACAATTTGCTTGAGTATTTATTTGTATAAGTTTTTAATGATATTGCTTGTGATTTGTTTGTTATCGCAATTGATATGTAAATGGAAATTACATGATTAATCATGATAGTAGTAACTGATTATGCATAAATTAATGTGTTAGTATTTATAAAGGTGTACTGACTTGTATTTGGTCGAGTAATGCCTCGTAACCCTAATCCGGTGACGGATATGGGTTAGGGGTGTCACACCAAAACGACGACGTTTCACCCTGGCCCGACCCGCTCCGGCCTAAGATCCGCGCGTTTTTTTATCAGAGTGGCTAATTGCACTTTTAGCCCTTCCGCCTTTTTATATTATTGCAATCAATTTTTCATTTTTTTAAATACGCCCCGAAAGCTTACGTGGTTTGCAATCGGGTCCTCGACGATGCTATGCGTTTTGGAGGGAAGGGGTTATTGCCCATTTTAGTCCCCCAAGCTATCCGCGCTCATCGTATAGGTCCTCCCCTTTTATTTTTATTCCAGATTTTCCCCAGAAGTCCGTTTTTAATTCAATTTTAGTCCTTTTGACTATTTTAACCACTTTATCATTAAATCAATCACTTTTAATATTATTATTATTCTTATTGTTACTATTATTATCACTATTATATCTATTATTATTACTTTATTCTATACTATTTTTCTTTATTATTTTATTTTCTATTTCTTTTATATTTATTACTATTTTTACTATTACTATTATTATATTTATTATTATTATTTACCGTTATCATTATTTTATTATTAATACCACTATTATATTATTATTATTTATTTATTTTACTATCATATATTATTATTACCATTTATTATTATTAATCAACATTATTTTTATCACCATTATATCTTTACCATTATTGATATTAGTGTTATTATTATTACTATACTTATGTCTATATTTATTTTCTTAGTTTAATAATATTATTATTTATTTAATTTTCATTTATCTATTTTTACTTATATTATTTCACATATATACTTCTATTTTCACTCATATATTTATCATATTTTATATATTTCTACTTATATTTATATATCAATATTATTTTCATTATCATTGTTATTATCATTATTATTTTTCTTTTATTTTCTTCTCGTAAAACTTTCATTTTGCTATTTATTCTTTTGTTTTCTATTTATTATCTTTTAGCTTATTGGTTTTATTCATTTTATTCTATTTTCGTTTCATTATCGCCAGTTGTATTTAATGCGTTTATTCTATATACTTGCTAGCATCGTGATTCACTTTCTGTATTTTGTTACAAATTCGTGCTGCATTTTGACCGATACAAAATTGATTTCTTTCATAAAGGCAGTATTCCGTATTTAGAAATTCGAGAGGTTGTGCCCTAATGTATTGGGTTTCGACTTTTCACGTTTAATCTAAATAATCGAATATCCTTTTTACAACAAATACATAAATTTTAAATAAAAAGCTTATTCTCGAGAATTCGAGACGTCGTGTCCTAACGCATTGGATGTGATGTTTTGTTATTCCGAGATAAGATTTTCTAAACCAAGGCAATATTCTATATTTGGAATTTCGAGAAATCGTGCCCTAACGTCTTTGGGTTTGGTTTTTAAACTTGCCAAATAATCAAATATCCTTTTGATATTTTCAATGCATGAGTCTCGGGAATCATGAAGTGATCTTGGATTCGAGGATTTAAATTATCGTGTCCTAACGTGCTGGATGTGATATTTTATTCTTTCGGAGCGAGAGAATCTTAATATCCGATTCGAGAAAATTCAGATATTTTTAAAAGAGATTGTATTTTTAAAATCTTTTCAAATTTTCGGCATTAAGACGTTAACTAATCAATTAGGTACCAATTTTGGGCGTATAGAGGGTGCTAACCCTTCCTCGTGCGTAACCGACTCCCGAACCCGTTTTCTAGATTTCGTAGACCAAAAATCATCGTTTTAATAAATTTAAACTTTTATTGAAATGATTGAATTACGAGGTGACCCGATCATACCTCATCAAAAAAAGATTGGTGGCGACTCCCATTTTTTATTTTTATTTTCAAAAATCCAAGTCGACTCTGTTTTACAAAAAAAAAATGGCTACGATAGCTTGGCGACTCCACTGGAGACCTATGAGAGAGTCGAGTCGTAAAATTGTTGTTGAAAATTGAAAATCTGATTTGAAAAATTACGATCCTATTATTGCATTTGTTCGTATTGTTAATTTCTGTGGTTTGAGTCTCACATCATATTGCATAAGGACCATTTTGGTCTTACCCTTTTAAGTGGGAGTGAGAAGCTACTCCTTCGTGGGGTTTTCACCTCCGTGCAGGATAGTGAGTCGCTTTCGGGATACATCCGTACCTATGTCTTCGTGAGATTTTCGTCTCAAAGCAACCATAGGGAAATGTATTCCCCTGAACTGAACCCGGTCTGTATGAGCCTATAATGGGTGAGGATCGAGGAATCTGCTAGTTCAAGTACCTCTCTTTAGAACCTAGCCACAAATAGTGAACCCTAAGAGCCCACCTTAGGTAGAGCCACGCCAAACCCTAGTGGTTACCCAAGTAGATGTTTTATTTCTTGCTTGCTTTAAGCTGTATGTGAAATACTGACTTGTTTTGTTTTATTTGAATGGTATTTTCATCACACTTAGTTCAATTTCGCGCATCATATTGCATAATTGTCAGATTTTTTACCCTCTTAGAAACTACGCCTTTGTGAGGTTTTCACCTCCGCATAGGCTAGTGGATCACTTCCGGGATACATCCATACCTATGTGCTTCATGAGATTTTCATCTCCGCATGGCAATAGGGAAATGTATTCCCCTGAACCGAACTCAGTCTGTATGAGCCTATAATGGGTGAGGATTGAGGAATCTACTGGTTCAGGTGCCCTTCTTTAGAACCAAACCCCATATAGTGAGCCTTAAGAGCCAACTTAGGTAGAACCATTCCAAACCCCTAGTGGTCACCCGGATAGGTACTTTATTTTGTTTATTTCTCTTATGCTAACGTGTTTCTTTTGTTTTTATTGCATTGCGTCGCATCATCTTAGAAATGAGGTGTTGATTCATATTCGATTGCTAAATAGAAGAGTTTTTCATAAGAAAATGGGTTACTTGATAAAATGGATTATAATACGGTCGTTCAAACATAGTCCAGGTAAAAAACGAGAGAGGGCTGACAGTCTGCAGAAGAATACAAGACTTTGCCCGAGGATTCAAGCCGACAAGGATTATTCGAGAGTCATTATGTCTCAATTTTCTTAAAGAAGCTTATGAACATCGCGGAGGATAAGTGAGTGAAGAGGTACGGCCTGGACCAAGCAACAAGGAGCTAGAACAGGCATCTGTTGAGAAAGTTCACGGGACACATCTATAACATCCGGATACGAAGAAAAGGATTGGTGTTTTCACCTGGACTATAAGGAATAAGCCGCATATGCAATCCGTTTTATGTAAAGAAATTTATTTTCTAGAAAAGTTCTTCTAATGGAATTGAATTCATAATCAATGCCTCTCTTTCTTTTTGCATTCATTCCATGCATTTGCATTGCATTTCATGCATTTGCATTGCATCATATCACATGCATTAAAATTCGTAGAAAGACCTAATTAGGTGAAATTATTTCAGTTAATATAGAAGACATGGAACAAAGGTTGGAAAGAATAGAGAAAATGCAAATACAGATGCAAGAGCAATTGACAGAAATCCAACAGGATATGCGAGATCAAATGAATGTGATGAGCCAATTAATCCAATTACTAGCTGGAAGGCTTGAAAAAAGGAGTGACCCAGTGGTCAACAGTGTGGATGATGATGAAGACATCATTTATTCCCTAATAAGTGTCCCGACTCAACCAGACACGCATTCACATGGGGTACTCGTCATTATTGAACCCCAATGTCAGACTAATACTTCGACCCTGTTGAACTTCTCGAGAGGTCCAGGTTTTAACTCGGAGGATGATTGAGCCAAACCAATTGTACTGGCAGAAACAAAAGGAAAAGGAGAGTGGACTTTAAAAGCCCCGAATAAAAAAGAAAATAAAGCAAATAGTACGAGAAGGTATACAAGGGCCATTCAGAGCTGATTACAGTAAGCCAGCGAAGGACGGTAACTACCAGCCATCAGGTCTCCTCAAGGCAAGAACCCAATTCAAGACCAAACTCAGAGAAACCCCAATTCACACCTATTCCAATGACGTATAGGGAGTTATACCAGAGCTTATTTGATATGCATGTTGTACTCCCTTTTTACGTGGAACCAATACAGCCTCCATACCCTAAATGGTACGATGTGAACGCCCAATGCGAATACCATGCTGGAATTACGGGGCACTCGATGGAAAACTGCACTGCTTTCAAGAAATTACTCTAAAGATTCATCAAAATGGGCATTGCAAAATTCGATGGTCCCTCTGGTGCAGAAAAACTGTTACCCAATCTTTCTGTTAAAGGGGTAAACATTGTAAGTTCCATGATAGATAGGGGCAGGAGATCTAAGAATGCATCGAGCTCAGGGCCCTAGCGCGAGGCCTGATCAATAACAAATTGAAGAGATCAAAGTCCCGGTGGGAATGTTGGGGAATTTAAACATTAACGACATATTTTTCCAAGCTTCTGCCTTTACGTACTTGAGAAGATTTTAAACAATGGGACTGTGGAAGGGATCCCTATATTTTAGAACTAATTTAGAGCAATATTCAGAACACGCTTGTTGCTTTAAGCCTAGAGGCAATGAGAATCCTTTTGTGAAATAGGCTTGTGTCCAGAACTTTTATTTCAATAAAATGCATCTTTTTGAGTAAATATTTTTATTCTTTGTCATACTATACATTCTTTTGTTCTTTGGAATATTCTTTCATGATCATACCACATAAATAATCATCCTTAGAATCATTTATTCTTTGAAATTTGCCTCTAATAAGTACCTGGATATCAAGACATGACCGATGCTGTTACTGACTCCCTTTTTGAATAAGATATGGGTCTAAGGGATCTAAGGACTTTGAAGATGATAGAGATTGTGGCCTATCTTTTGATTTGTTAAGGATAGTAGACCAAGATGAAAATAGACTCTACCTTACAAAGGGTCAGTGGACATGGCGAGTTTACGAAAAAGGTGAAGATCGAAGCCTAGCTCACCACAGAAATAAGGCGAGACATCATTGAGCTAATCAAGACTACTAAAACGTGGGAATGTTGCTAAGGTTGGAACCCATGTTAATGGTTCTACAATGGTCAGGCTAATCAAGAGGTTCGGGCTACTAGTCTACCTAGAAAGGGAAATTGCATCAAATGCCAAATTGAGGAAGATAAGACTTATGTGCCTCCTCCATTTTTTCTATATGTGGGGCATAGTTATTATGAGGCCGATCTCGTCAAAAGCATCTAGCCGACACCAATTCATCCTTACGGTTGCCAATTACTTTACTAAGAGGGTGAAGGTCGCTTCATATGCCAAAGTTGCAAAGTCAACAGTCATCAAATTCAAATTCAAATCCGGATCCAAATTCAAATCCAAATCCAAATTTGAATTCAAATTCAAATCCAAAAAAGTGGCAATTGCGCGATGTCAAAGATTTACAGTCTATTCAAAGATCAGACACCATATCAATGCAGCAAAGGCAGCCTAAAAAAACCATTCAAAATTTTTGAAAAATGACTGAGACTTGTAAAGATTTGCATAGAGAAGTTACCATTTACCCTTTATGTTTCTTGAACGTTGGCCAAGACCTTCACCAGGGCATCTTTCCCATTGGTTTATGAAAGGGAAGCAATTGTTGGATGTTAAGATTCCTTTTCTCCAAGCTTTGATTGAATTAAGAATTGGATAAAGCAGAACATCTCCAGTAAGCTTGATTGAAAGTATTCATCATGGTCGAATATACCAAAAACAGATGATACGGGCTTATGTCAAAAAGGTCCGCCCAAGAGAATTTCATAACGGGGACCTGGCATTATGAAGGATTCTTCTCATATAAAAGGACTTCGAGGGAAGTGAATGCCAAATTTGGCAAAACCTTATGTGGTAAAGAAGGCTTGTTCTGGAAGATCATTAACTTTGACCAAGATGGATGGCAAAGGTATGTTCAAGCTAGGGAATTCAGATTTCATTTGAAAAGAGAGGCCAAGGTGAAAACCCGCAAAGGGTGCTTAGAGATTTAAAAAAAAAAGAAAAATCCGATCAACAGAAGAAAGAAAAAGGAGAGGCCAAGGCGAAAACTCGCAAAGGGTGCTTTGAGACCAAAGGGGATTTGAGTTGAAAACCCGAAAAGGACGGCTCAAATTTTGTTCAAAAGTAGCGCATACAGTAGTCTTGCTATACTTGAATTAACAGTGAAGAAGTATGCTACGTCTTGGGGCATCAACAAAGTACTCCGGATCCCTTAAACGCATATCGAGTTTAAAATGGTCCTCAAGACGCTTGAACAGAGAAGCTCAGGCTGCGATATCTGGGGCACCTAGTTCCCATCTTACCCATTTTGAATTTGCTATCTTTGATTACTTTATTCGTTTCAAAATACACTCCCAATAAATTTTCTTCTTGATTGCACTTGCTATCTTTGCTTAACTTATTTGTTTCGAGCTATGATCCTAGTTAATTTCTTTCTTGTTATGATCTTTTTCAAGCATTTTGCATTGAAATTTCATAAAATGAGTTTCGCATATTACTCTGGAAGCTTCTGAATAATAAAAGAACTTAAAACAGGACTATTATTTAAAACCCACCAAGTTTAGGGGATGGAAATATTGGGAGAAGAGAAGTCTAAATTGAGACTATTTCTCTGGATTTTTGTCAAAAATGGTGATTGAATAAGATAACAAGATATTACGTCAACGATAAATCTTGATGAAAAATGGGCAATGTTAACCCGAGTGAAAAAGGGGAATCATTCTCGAGAAAAATGGTATTTGCCATCCATGCAAATATCATGCATAAACATTTGGTTAAGGTCACCCGAGGAGTGATCAGTTGATGGAACAAGTTACAGATTCTATATCTTTGATTTACAGCCAGTTGGATTGAAGATGAAATAAATTCTATACCCTTGAGTTGCAGTAGGATGGATTGGAAAAGACTCAGATCCTATACCCCTAATTCACAATGAGATGAACTCTGAAGTTACAGTAGGGCAAATCTATTGAACAAAGTATAATTGTTTTCTCAAGTTTCTGTTGAGAATACCAGCCGAACAAGATGATATCACAATACTCAGTGATAAAGCCCCAATAAACAATAAGTGATGACACCTGAAATAGGAATCATTCTCATAACATTTTCACATTTATATATCATAACATGTCTAAATAGGAGCATTTGGCTCATTTCGATCATGGCATCCTAATTATTAGGCATAAGCATGTACCCATTCTACAGGTTATGTCCTCAAGAGGACAGTGTAGTAAGGCAGATTGAAGATATCAGATCTTGTCTCCCTGAGTTTGTAGTAGAGCAGATTGAAGATAGTAGATTTGGTATTCCTGAAGTTGCAAGAGCAGATTGAAGATAGCAGATCTGGCATTCCTGAAGTTGCAGGAGTAGATGGAAGATATCAGATATAGCATTCCTGAAGTTGCAGGAGCATATTGAAGATAGCAGATCTGGCATTCCTGAAGTTGCAGGAGCAGATTGAAAATAGCAGATCTGGCATTCCTGAAGTTGCAGGAGCAGATTGAAGATAGAAGATCTGGCATTCCTGAAGTTGCAAGAGCAGATTGAAGATATCAGATCTTGTCTCCCTGAGTTTGCAGTGGAGCAGATTGAAGATAGTAGATCTGGCATTCCTGAAGTTGCAGGAGTAGATTAAAGATATCAGATCTGGCATTCCTGAAGTTGCAGGAGCAGATTGAAGATAGCAGATCTGGTATTCCTAAAGTTGCAGGAGCAGATTGAAGATAGAAGATCTGGCATTCCTGAAGTTGCAGGAGCAGATTGAAGATAGCAGACCTAGCATTCTTGAAGTTGCAGGAGCAGATTGAAGATAGTAGATCTGGCATTCCTGAAGTTGTAGGAGCAGATTGAAGATATCAGATCTTGTCTCCCTGAGTTTGCAGCGGAGCCGATTGAAGATAGCAGATTTGGTATTCCTGAAGTTGCAGGAGCAGACTGAAGATAGCAGATCTGGCATTCTTGAAGTTATAGGAGCAGATTGAAGATAGCAGATCTGGCATTCCTGAAGTTGCAGGAGCAGATTGAAATAGCAGATCTGGCATTCCTGAAGTTGTTGGAGCAGATTGAAGATAGCAGATCTGGCATTCCTGAAGTTGCAGGAGCAGATTGAAGATAACAGATCTGGCATTCCTGAAGTTGCAGGAGCAGATTAAAGACATCAAATCTTGTCTCCCTGAGTTTGCAGTGGAGCAGATTGAAGACAACAGATCTAGCAATCCTGAAGTTGCAAGAGCAGATCGAAGACATCAGATCTTGTCTCCCTGAGTTTGCGGTGGAGTAGATTGAAGATAGTAGATCTAACAATCCTGAAGTTGCAGAAGCAGATCAAAGACATCAGATCTTATCTCTCTGAAGTTGCATAGAGCAGATCATATTAATCCTCTCTCCCTGAAGTTGCAGTGGAGCAGATTAAAGCTACAGGTCCTATCTCTCTGAAGTAGCGGTGGAGTAGATCAAAGCAACAAGATGCGGTGGACTAGAACGAGACTACCTGAAGAAAAAGAGCACCAAAGAAGTCGAGACTCAGCAAAACCGGGCAAAATTGGTCCTTTTAAAGTCTTTGCTCCATTCTTGTTACACGACAAAAAGCAAAGAGGGGTAGCTGTAGAGCCCAAATTTTGCCCAGGGCCCAATACAGACTAAAAGCCTAATTACAACTAAACCCCAAATTAACCTGGCCCATATCAGCGTGTATTAGGACCCTTTTGTATGTATGATATTGGTTCTCAGATTTTGAGCAAGTTTTACTTGAACTTGTGTTGTTGATTGAAAAACAAATGGAATTAGGCATGTTTTACTAAGATAAACTTGTGGATCAAGAATGAAAATATTGATATTATGATGAACTATGGTATGAAATGGAAATAGATGTTTGATATGTAAACTATAACTTGTATATGCAACTTGAAGGTGTAATGTCATGAAAGGCATTGTGGTGTCAATGATGGCACATTGGTTAGGTGCATAGGTTGATTTGTTTGACATGTTTGAGTGTTATTGAAGATGACTTTTGGCCTATAAAGTTGTGTATTTGAATGTGTTTAGGTACCTAGGTAAATGGGTGAAATTTGAGCTTGTAATTGGTTATTTTTGTACTCACACGGCCTGAAACACGGGCTGTCACATAGTTGCATGGTGCACCACTGGCAACACACAAGGGCGTGTACACTGAACGTGTTTCAAAACAATATAGATGCAGTTTTCACATGGCCTAAGACACGGACTGTCACACGGCCGTGTGATACGCACGGGCAACCCACACTGGCGTGTGCCCTAAATGTGTTTCAAAATAGTATAGGTGAAGTTTTCACACGGGCTGATACACAGCCTGCGACATGGCCGTGTGACTCAACATTGAATCGAACATGGGCTAGCACACGACCTATGACACGACCGTATGGAATTTTTTTGAAAGGTACACGGTTGGCTACATGGCCGTATCCCTACACCACACGGCCTGAGCTTGTCACAAGGCCGTGTGACCCTTGTTTTGAAAATTTACAAATTTTCCCTGCATATTCTGATTTGTTTCAAATTGGTCTTTGATTGTTCCCAAACTAATTTTAAGGCCTCGTAGGCCCGATTTAAGGTTCATAAGTGTATGTTTACTTCGATCTAAATTATTTTTTAAAAATATATATTGCTAATTATTTAGTGAACTGGATGCTATTGTTACTGAATGTTCCAAAATGTATAGTGGTACTCTGTAACCCTATTCCGGTGACGGAAGCAGTTATGGGTGTTACATAATCCAATTGATAAACTGGGCTTCACAAGCTCTACTCAAAATCTACGCGCATGAAAAACAATGACGCGCTAAGCATAAAGTAAGAACTCATGAAAATAAATTCACTTATGTTCTTTCCAAGTGTGAGACCTAATCAATTGAATTAGATTATGGATATAACATTAATAAGTGATACAATTTAGTTAAGCATACATATTTACATACACTCACGCACAAGCATTATACACATTTAAGGGATCTCATTTCTTACACTTAATCATCTTCCACATATAACATCACATAAATCATAAATTTACAAATAAAAAAATCATGAATCATCATATGTTCATTTATCTAGTAAATTAAGTCCTCTTTAAACTCCTTAGTCCACATTCTCAAAATTAACTTAATAAGCCAATTTATTTATACAGATTAATCTCAAAGCCCATGATAATCTTTGTAAAATAAGACTCAGACATTTAGTATTTCCTATAGAACTCCTCACGTACTGCGCTTATAATGGATCTATCCAACACACCAAAACATACACACAAAGGGCTCATAATGTACACAAGTGCTATGCCATAAGTCATCACATCATCATTCCATTAACGTATCATCGTCCCAAGGCACTGTAATGCTGGGGTTTGAGCAAGTATACATAGTCGTTAGCAAGTAATAAGTAAGTAAAAGAGTTATCGTCTCCACAGGGATTTTATATGAAACACCACTAACTTGTACCCGTCGCCAGATTAGGGTTATAGAGTATTACCGGTCAACTGGAAACCTTTAAACATCAGAACATTCAATAAATTTAAATATATCATAAATCATTCATTCACATACATTTCATCCCTAAATCAAGCCCTCTAGGCCCTAAAAATAGCTTGGGAGAAATTCAAAACTAATTTGAAACAAATTAGGAAATTTAGGAAAAAGCAGCGAAATTTGAAAATAGGGGACACACGACCATGTGGAACCTCCCAAGCCGTGTATCTTTCGAACAAGGGACACACTGTCGTGTCCCAGCCCATGCTCTCACTCGCGTAACTCTCTGAGTAGGGTCACACGACAGTGTCACACGCCCGTGTGCCAGGCTGTGTAACTCTCTGAGTTGCCCCACATGTTTGTGTGCCATGTCGTGTGTTAGGTTGTGTAACTTATTGACTTGTACCCTTTGAAAACCTCAGATGACACATGGCTGTGTCGCTAGGCTGTGTGGCTCACATGGTTGAGTCACACGCCCATGTCTCCAGCCGTTTAAACCCGAAATTACCTAAAATCAAGCCATTCTATGCATAATTTCTCAACTTATTCAAGCATACTTAAAAGGGGACCTAAAGATCACTTAAACACACATCAAAATGTCATTTCAATAACCAATTTCAACTAATCAATATGCCATTCAAAGACACCACATTATACCAAGACAACAATTATCAAAACATGACAATATTGTATCATTTCACATATGATAACCTATTCCAGTTAGTTACCAAAACATACCACTTATAATCATTCTCAAACGATGCCAAAACATACCATAAAGGAACCTTATACACAAACACATGAAAGTGACCAAAATAATAGATCTTGGTAAGCATTGAAATGCACAAAATCATCATAACCTCAAACATATACAGACCAAAACTTACATTAGCACATCCACTAAGTGCCATTTCGAAATGACCTATACATGCCATTAATAATGTAACACCCCAAACCCGGCCCACAAGCCCTGACCGAATCTGGTATGTCACTGCGGAAACCGTTCGAAAAATATTTTAACTTAAGGTAAAAACATAAAAATTTATTGTCTTTAGAACAACATTTTATATTTAAAATGCAAAGTAAAAATTTGATTAGTACAAAATATCCGAGTTAAAACTTTAATAAATATTTTAAAAATATAAATTACCGAAAATAAAAACATTTCCAAATAATAATTTAATCGTCATCTAGCTTAAACATAATAAAATGCTCAAATACTTTAACTGGGACTTATTACAATAAATAATTTAACAAAAATACTTAATAATATACTGTTTTAAATAAATAAAATGTCTTCTGCATGGGCCACCTCGTATCCACTCCAACCCGGTCCGATCAACATTTCTCACCTGCGATGTTGGTAAAAATTGGGTGAGTCATACAGACTCAGTGCATAGTTATTTCACATGTCTCCACACATATGGGCTTGGCCCATATCCACACAGTCCACATAATCAGCCATGCAAAAATGCATCCCAACCCCACCTAGAGTCCATCTGTTACACCTACCTTAGCAGACCTGCTGCTCAAGGCCGTGGCTAATCCACCGATCAACTGAGTGATCCCACGTATCTTACCTTGACAGACCTGCTGCTCAAGGCCGTGGCTTAGCCACCGATCACCTGAGTGATCCCACATATCTGTATCCACGAGGTGACTCGAAGTCATCCTCAGTCCACGGTGATGCACACAGCTATCATCCACCGAGATGCGGCACCTAGCCAACACCTCCCTTGATGAAGCACATAGCTAACATCAAGCACTAATGTAGCACAAGGCTAACATTAGACCACGTACATAATGTACACCCTGTCCTTCAATATTCAAATCCCAATCCCCATGCATATAATAATAACATGGCAGGATAACATTATTAACATATCGAGCATACAACACATGCTTGCATCAATATCACATCTATCATTGAAATATTAACACCATAACCACTAACCTGGTTAACAGATTACCTGCCTTGGGTAGCCACCTTCTCAGCCGTATTTTCGGCCATCACACATATCTCATACACATATATATATTAAACACATACAAACACAATCAAGAGAACAGTACGATAACTACGCACCTGTTTGGCACAGTCTATTCAATCCCGAAACCCACGTCTAAATGTTTTGCACCCTTGCGATTGTTGAACTACTTCCCTACGGATCTAAATCCCAAAACTTGCTTACTTATGCCGACTTGTCCCTAAGAACCATAGGACACAATCGGTCATCACTTAAATACCAAATATGGCCTATGGCCGAGTATCAATACTTCCTTACCTTGCTTACCAAATCCCGAAAAACTACTCCTTGCTCTTGAACTGTCAAAATCCCTATATACCATATGTTAAAATCGGCTAACACATAAATCCATGAATAATGGCTCTTGGCCGAATAGCACTTTGACTTACCTTGATGGATCAAATCCCGAGAGACTCCCTTACTGGTCCTTAACACTAACTCCAACGTCTACTTGTGAAGACTAAAAGAGAATAGATTTCGGCTATCTATTTCGCTTTAAAGGCTTTCGGCAAAGAAGAGAAAATAGGCACTTTGAGATTCGGCTAGTCTCTCCAAAAGAAGATGGAACATTCGGCTATCAAAAGGATAAGTATTCACAATTTCGGCTTATAGATTTCAAAAAGAGAAGAGAATAAAAAGAGACTTATGGCGTATAGCGTTTTGGCAAAGAAAAGTAGTAAGGAAAAGATGAAAGAACCCACCTTGATAGCCTCCCTAAATTCGGCTATTGACCAAAAGAAAATATGCTGAACACTTAATGGTTTTCGGCACAAAGGAAATAAATTGAAGAAAAGAATTGCCAAGAGCTGATCACCTCTATTTATACTATCCAATTCGGCACACCCACACTAAGCATACCTCAATGCCGAAAATGCCACTCCCAAGAAGTCCTATATTCGGCCATAGCTTCATCCTCCTATCACATCCCCCAACTTTCTCCTATTTTATCCCTTTATCACACATTTGAAATAAATAAAACATCACTTATCCCCTCACTAAAATCCCATTTAATCTCTTATCCTCCCATTAAATTAAATAAAAAAATAAGGCCACACTTATCTTCTTACCACACATTAAAAATAAAATAAAATAAATCCACATATATCCTACTCTTAGCCGAAATTTAAAAGGATTAACCAAGCCTTTATCTTCATCCAAAGAAGTCCACATGCTGTCCACTACCTTCCCCCCTTCATGACGCCAAAATGCAAAATAAAAGAACACCCATTTGCTGCCCACATGATTCGAACATGAGACCTGCTGGAGCCCTACAGATAACGCCCCAAGCCACTTTGCTGCTGACTCCTTTGTGTCATAAACTCCCCAGAATTTCTCTTAAAGCCTCCTTAGCCCAGTTTCCCTTCTTAACGCAAGGAGCAAAAATAAAACACGCCTCCCTGCTGCCAACAAGACTCGAACCAAGGCCCTTGCCCACTGCACCTAGCGCCATTTCTAGGCCCTTAAGTGGCGCCTTGCGGCCGCTTTACCGAGGCCTGTCTTATGCCAAAAACACCTACAATTTTTCCCTGAAGGCCTCCCTAGCCCAACTTCCCTTCTTGACACAAAAATACAAGCCCATTACTTCCCACGTTGCTCGAACCTTCTTCCCCTGAAGCTCCCTTTTGATGCAAGCCTCCCTGCACCTTAGGTGGCGTCCCAAGCCACTTTACCACACGGTTACTTGTGTCCTGAACTCCCCAAAACTTTTCTTAAGGCCTCTTCAGCCTAGCTCCCCCTTTTTTAACTTAAAATCCAATTATTTTCCAATGCATTTTCCCCATCTCCTAAGGTTCTCCAAACCCCTTAAACACACTCACCCATACACTGAGCCTATTAATTCATGAATTATGCTCCAAATGCATAACCCCTGATCTGGGATATTACAGTTCTACCCTCCTTAAAATAATTTTGTCCTCGAAATTACTTAGCTAACTGCACTCCTACTCACTACACTATGCTTACGCTGCGCACTCTAATCTTATAAAATTATCATACTTCCTAGGCACAATCTCTAAGTTCACATGCAAGACTTCGAAGACTTTCACTAGCAATACAAGAAAACTCTACAACAATCAAAGCAATTAAGGGTATTCCAGAAACAAGGAACGTACCCGTTGTCACATCTTGTACATCTTCCTCCTCGCGACGGCCAACTGCATAAACCAACCTTGGCTGCCTCGCGTCTGCACCTTCAGTGTCTCTGCTTGGTGCTCCATGACCTCGGCCTGAACCATTTCCTCCATGGTTCGGACCACGACCCCTTGTCGCTTGCTGACCATCTCTACCCGGCTACACATAACCTTGGCCTACTGTCCGACCCCTATTTGGATCCTGAGGACAGTCTTTAATCAAATGAGACTTAGACTTGCATCTAAAACATTCTCGTTCCCGTTTCCAGCACTCGCCAACATGATACCTTCCACACTGAGCACACGGACGGTCCGGATTTCCAGTAGCTGGCTTAGAAACACGAGCAGAATTCTCAACCCTCGGTCTTTTCTGAAGACCCTCAGACGATTCTGACGATCCAAAACTCCTCTTATCCCGGTTCCTATCCTTATCTCTGTTCTGCCTCATAGAGTCCTTAATCCCTTCAGCTACCTTAGCCTTTTCAACTAACACAGCAAACTCCCGCTCCTGATGTGGGGCTATCAACAACCTCAGGTCATCCCTTAGTCCGTCCTCAAACCAGACACATCGTTCATGCTCCGTAGCCACCACTCCTCGAGCATATCAGCTTATCCTCAGGAATTCAACCTCGTACTCCGCTACGGACTTGTTCCTTTGAACCAGCCCCAAAAATGCCCTCCTCTGCGCATCAATGTAATGAGTTCCAACATACTTCTTCTGGTATGCCGCCTTAACATAATTCCAAATGAGTTCCTCAGCCGTAGCACTATCCCGTATGGTGAGCCACCATTGGTATGCCTCGTCGCGAAGCAGCGCCACCATTCCTTTCACTTTCTCCTTAGCGGTTAAATCGAGCTCATCCATAATTCGTTCGGTCGCCTCCAACCAGTATTCAGCCGTACTAGGTGCTACACCAGATACACCACGGAACACCTCAGCCCCATTGGCTCGGAGTTGCTCGGGTACGGACTTCATAGCTCTCATATTTCCACCTGCTCCAACCACCATCTTAAGAACTCGCAGCACAGCTTACGATACAGCATCATCCCCCGTCTGATCTTGCTACTCATTACCAAAAGCTGGTGGTGGAAGTGGTACCTCATTCTCGGACCCTTGACCCGACCTAACGGGTTCCGACACAGTCATCCTGCCTCTACCGCGTCCACGACGACCACGTCCCCTAGAACTCATTTCTAACATTGTGATTATTCTGATTAAAAAGTTTTATGCATTAGTACTTGTGTTCCACTGATTATCCGCGAACAATTTTATGAACAGTAGTATCTAGAAGTGGTTCTTTCGATCAAACAAAGTTTCAGTTCAAGTTCACTATTCTAATCCAGAGAATCACATTCATTCCTTAATAGAGGCACATTCATTCACCAACATCCACCATGCTACCATGGCCGTCTTATCCTCTCCCAACCCAGGGGTAATTTCGTCATTTGTCCTTTAGGGGTATTTTGGTAATAATTCAGGGTCAATTTAAAAATCTTAATAAATCAAAGATATTTCAAAACTTGCAGAACTTGGGGGTTCTTTTTGGGAATTTTCTTTCCAAATCGGTGATGTTGCAAAAATTTTGGAAATCAGGGTCATTTTGGTAATTTTGTAAGTTAGGGGTATTTTCGTAAATTTTCCAAATCAAGGCATCTTGATATTTCGCAAAATAGGGTGTTTGGATACTTTTCCAAAGTAAAAAAATTTTATTAAAAACAAGGGTAATATTGAAATTTTAGAAACCAAGGGCATTTTAGTAATTTACAACACAGGGGTATTTTCGTAATTTTGTAAATCAAAAATATTTGAGAAATGTCTTCCAAATAGTTTGTACAAATCAAAAAGGGTAATTTAGTGATTAAAAAAAAACTAAGGTTTTTATAAAACTGCATGGCTAGTCCCTTTCGGGTTTTAATGATTGGTTTAGCAGTGAATAAGTCCTCTTGGTTAGGGTGAACAGTTTACTACGCACTGGTAGGATTCGAGTAAAGAGGAGGTGAGTCGCTAGGACTGCTTAAATACCAAGCTCTTACTGAATCCACTCCTAGACATGCGCACAACAGTTGCCACATCTTAACTCAGCGACTTATCACAGGTTTGTTTAATGGTTCTTAAGTCTTATGTGCTTGTGTTTGAGTAGACTAGTCCTAGGGTTCAATGGCCCTAATCTTCTATCTACATTCCATAAAAGCCCATACAATTTCACATATACACAATTCACTTCAGTAATCAGAAGCACTTACCTGGTGGACTTCGGGCCGGAGATATAGGTCCCATGCCAGAATAACCTGAAATAAAAGTCCATATTTTGAAAAGCCCATTTTTGAAAATTGTTTTCGGGCCCAAAACCTCAAAGCTGAGTTTTGAACTGGGCTCTGATACCAAACTGTAACACCTCAAACCTGTCCCACAAGCCCTGACCGGATCTGGTATGTCACTGCGGAAACCGTTCGAAAAATATTTTAACTTAAGATAAAAACATAAAAATTTATTGTCTTTAGAACAACATTTTATATTTAAAATGCAAAGTAAAAATTTGATTAGTACAAAATATCCGGGTTAAAACTTTAATAAATATTTTAAAAATATAAATTGCCGAAAATAAAAACATTTCCAAATAATAATTTAATCGTCATCTAGCTTAAACATAATAAAATGCTCAAATACTTTAACTGGGCCTTATTACAATAAATAATTTAACAAAAATACTTAATAATATACTGTTTTAAATAAATAAAATGTCTTCTGCATGGGCCACCTCGTATCCACTCCAACCCGGTCCGATCAACATTTCTCACCTGCGATGTTGGTAAAAATTGGGTGAGTCATACAGACTCAGTGCATAGTTATTTCACATGTCTCCACACATATGGGCTTGGCCCATATCCACACAGTCCACATAATCAGTCATGCAAAAATGCATCCCAACCCCACCTTGTAACACCCCTTACCCGAAACCTTTGCCGGAGTCGAGTATGTGGCATTACTAGACTTGACTACTAATTCGGGGCATAAAAATTTAAAACTGTCCAACTGCGTCATACTGACTAAATGGACCATAACTCGAGTTACAAAACTCAAAATTTAGATCCGTAATTTTCCTTGAAACTAGACTCATATAAATTTTTACCATAATTTTTCCAGAATTTTTCATGTGGCCAATTAGTACAGTTTATTCATCAAAGTTACCCCTATTTCACTGTTTAATGATTCTGACCTATCTTTACAAAAACTCAGTTATCTCATTGTACAAAATTTCAATAATGTTCTTGTTTATTCCAACCAAAAATAGACTCATTAAGGATTCTAAGCATATAAACTATGCTCCATGATTATTTTTGTACAATTTTTAACAATTTTTCCAAGAAAGAACAGGAATTCCCAAATTCATTCAGAATAAGTCTCACTAAAATTTAAATATCTCATAATATGAAATTCCTTTGCCTACTCTGTTTCTTTTATATCAAAATAGACACAACAAGCTTTAATCCTATATCTTATTCACTTTCTAATTCAATTTATCCTATTTTTGGTGATTTTTCAAAATCACATCACTCTTCTTAACTAAAAACTATTTCATTGCAAATATATGATTAACTAGTCTATAACCTCCTTACTCAATTTTATTTAAACTCTATACATTAACCATACATATATATATACACCAAAAACAAATCCACCAAACACACAACCAAACATAATCATCAAGCCAAAATATAAATTCCAAGATTTACAAGATGGACACACCTAGCATATATATATATATATATATACCGAAAACACCTCCCATATGTAATTTAGGCCATGATCAAATTTAAAACATCCATTTACATTACGAGCAAACTATAAAATTTAAAATATAACAACGATACATAACCATGAAAATAGCCATGTTAAGCACGGCTATATTTACATACAAAATTAAACATCATATGTTTCAATACTTAGCCTAACCTATACATGCCTTCAAAATCATAACCCAAAATTTAAAATACCAAAAAGAAGGCGATAGTGTGGATGACTTTCTTGACGATCCTCTCAAGCTCGTAGCTTTAATCAAAATCTATAAAACAAAGGAGAACATTTCACACTAGTAAGCTTACTAGCTTAGTAAGTCCTGAATCCATAATAATATAACATTTAAACATTAAACATTTAAATTAAAATAATTCAACTCATACGTTTGTACTCATATTTACTTTCCAACTTTCAATTTCATAGTTATATAACGTATAAATTTATAGAACAATTTCTCTTTAATCGAATGCTTATGATCAAATTATTTACTCATAATCCCACCTTCCAAGACCAAAATGTCATTATGTAACCATATGTATAAACATTCATATACTTAAAGTTCAATTATTATAATATAGCATCAAATACACAACCAATCATGTGGCCGAATAGAATATGCCTGGTCTTGTATCCACATATTAGAAGACCAAAGCCACAATATTCATATCATTCATTAGTAAAACCGAGAACACATATTAAAACTATACATATATTCACATATATAAATCTCATTTGTAACACATACAATTTGAAATAAATGACTGAATTACGTGCTTACTTTATTATAAATAGGTAAGAAGTTTAATTCCTACCTTACATGCTTACCTGAGCCATTGACTCAATAAATTAGCTTTAATTTGCCTTGAACAAAAATTCGGTTTCTCTTTTGTAAAACACATCACCGGCATCAAGCTCGCTAGGCACAAAGGCCCGATAAGTGACAGGCACAAGGCACACTAGGCGTAAAGCCCGATAAGTAACACCGGCACAAAGCACGCTAGGCGTAAAGCCCGATAAATAACACCTGGCACAAAGCACGCTGGCGTAAAGCCCGATAAATAACACCGGCACAAAGCACGCTGGGCGTAAAAGCCCGATAAATAACACCGCACAAAGCACGCTGGCGTAAAAGCCCGAGACATATCAATGTAGTTAAACATTCCCAACACACTCTTCATAACTATTATATACGTATGTCCAATTCAATTGGACTCGCTCACATTAAACCAATAGAATCATTATAGCATTATGCAACCCAACAATTCACATCACATAACCAACTTAAATCATCAACCTAGTATACCTATATACATTCGGTCATGATATAAATGGGTACAAAAATTCATCAATTCATTCAATTTAATATAATCGTAATTAATTCCTTGACATGTTTTAGTTAAAGGACTTACCTCGATAGTTGACTAATTTAGCTATCCGGCTAGTCGTTCAATTTCGCCTTCCCCCAATCCAAACTCTTTTCTTTTTGTTCTTGATCTAAATAAATTTAAATTAAGCTCATTCATCACTTTTCTCATTCAATTTAATCCGAAAACATATAATTGAGCAATTTACAATTTATCTTTGATTTGTCTAAATTAATTGGACAGCAAAATACAACATTAACACACAGTATTTAATCAACAATAGCAAGAAACATAATCAATATGTCTGATTTGTGCAAAGATAAACACATTAACAATACATCATAGATATGGCTCTTAAACAACATAAACGACAGTGCATTAAATTAAGTTCAGACACAATTACTCAGCTTAGATTGGGGTAATTTGGACACAATAAACTCCAACCATCATACACCATTACTTGTAACATTTAACCCTCATAAACTCTTTAAATTTTCACATGTAAACATTTTAAATGGCATTTTCAAACAGCAACATTTTCATTTATTTAGACAACATTATTTACATTCAATTTACTTATTAACGCAAATATATTAATTACCAATTACGTTCCTCAGCAACTTAATTTGGCATCAATTCAGACATCATTAATTAACATTATTGTAACCATTTCTCCTGTTGTAATTAATTGTCCAACAGCAGCCCAAACAACATAAATATACAGCTATTGAACACCATTTAACCAGCACATTAACTGACACACAGACATAAATTATGCAACATTTACTTTACTTTTATTCTCATCTAACAGCTTCATAAATGGCTGCTTTAACCCCTTTAACAATCAGGTTTAGACACCATAAATTGCAACTAAATAAACATCATTAATTTGGCACATCAAAAGGCATTTGGTCATACATCTACAACATTGAATTAGTCTTCTATTATCATCCCGGCTGCATTAATGGTAGCATTAAACACTCTCATTCACAGGTTTCAGACATAATAAATACATCACTATTAATTCATTTCCATCCATACCAGTTGAACCACACAAGAAAGTAAAAAAAAACATTATCAGCAAAAATAATATCAAGGCTCTTGCTACCACATTTAAGAAATTCATGCACTAATAATCCATGCATCTAAGCAATTTAACATTTTCAGCCAAGCTTTACCATCCATCATCCATTAAAAATTTTCTTGAAAAGCAACTATGATCCAGAGAAGAACTTTGAGAAATTACCAGATCATTTGAAGAATATGCTCCTAGACGAGCTAAAATTAAAATTTATCTCCACATGCAATCGGTTTTGAGGTCTCTCCCTCCCTTCGAAAAACACCAAGGGAAGAAAAGTAGAAAAAAATGAATCCCCTCTCTTTTCTTTTGTTTTCGACGATGAAGAAGAAAATGGGATGAAATAACATGTTTTCTTTATTTTATTATTATATCACATATATTATAATATAACTTTTTTTTAACTTAATTATATAATATATAAAACATGTTATCATGAAATTAAGAACCACATGCCGTCCACTACATAATAGATGGTAAATTTACCACTTAAGTCCACATATAAAAGAGATCAAAACAATTAAACCACTCAATTAATAAAAAGGCTACTTTTTACCACTTATGTAATTTGATACTTTTTCTTAAATTAAACATACAAACAGTCAAATAAATTCACAAAATTTTAACACATGCTCAATCATATATATTTAACACGAAAAATAATACTAAAATATTTTTTCAACTAGAATTTGTGGTCCCGAAACCACATTTCTGATCAGGGCTAAAATCGAGCTGTTACACACCTAGAGTCCATCCGTTACACCTACCTTAGCAGACCTGCTGCTCAAGGCCGTGGCTAATCCACCGATCAACTGAGTGATCCCACATATCTTACCTTGACAGACCTGCTGCTCAAGGCAGTGGCTAAGCCACCGATCACCTGAGTGATCCCACATATCTGTATCCACGCGGTGACTCGAACTCATCCTCAGTCCATGGTGATGCACACAGCTATCATCCGTCGAGATGTGGCACCTAGCCAACACCTCCCTTGATGAAGCACATAGCTAACATCAAGTGCTAATGTAGCACAAGGCTAACATTAGACCACGTACATAATGTACACCCTGTCCTTCAATATTCAAATCCCAATCCCCATGCATATAATAATAACATGGCAGGATAACATTATTAACATATCGAGCATACAACACATGCTTGCATCAATATCACATCTATCATTAAAATATTAACACCATAACCACTAACCTGGTTAACAGATTACCCGCCTTGGGTAGCCACCTTCTCAGCCGTATTTTCGGCCATCACACATATCTCATACACATATATATATTAAACACATACAAACACAATCAAGAGAACAGTGCGATAACTACGCACCTGTTTGGCACAGTCTACTCAATCCTGAAACCCACGTCTAAACGTTTTACACCCTTGCGATTGTTGAACTACTTCCCTACGGATCTAAATCCTAAAACTTGCTTACTTATGCCGACTTGTCCCTAAGAACCATAGTACACAATCGGTCATCACTTAAATACCAAATATGGCCTATGGCCGAGTATCAATACTTCCTTACCTCGCTTACCAAATCCAAAAAACTACTCTCCTTGCTCTTGAACTCGTCGAAATCCCTATATACCATATGTTAAAATCGGCTAACACATAAATCCATGAATAATGGCTCTTGGCCGAATAGCACTTTGACTTACCTTGATGGATCAAATCCCGAGAGACTCCCTTACTAGTCCTTAACGCTAACTCCAACGTCTGCTTGTGAAGACTAAAAGAGAATAGATTTCGGCTATCTATTTCGCTTTAAAGGCTTTCGGCAAAGAAGAGAAAATAGGCACTTTGAGATTCGACTAGGCTCTCCAAAAGAAGATGGAACATTCGACTATCAAAAGGATAAGTATTCACAATTTAAACATAGATTTCAAAAGAGAGAGAGAATAAAAAGAGACTTATGGCGTATAGCGTTTTGGCAAAGAAAAGTAGTAAGGAAAAGATGAAAGAACCCACCTTGATAGCCTCCCTAAATTCGGCTATTGACCAAAAGAAAATATGCTGAACACTTAATGGTTTTCGACACAAAGGAAATAAATTGAAGAAAAGAATTGCCAAGAGCTGATCACCTTTTTTTATACTATCCAATTCAGCACACCCACACTAAGCATACCTCAAGGCCGAAAATGCCACTCCCAAGAAGTCCTATATTCGGCCATAGCTTCATCCTCCTATCACATCCCCCAACTTTCTCCTATTTTATCTCTTTATCACACATTTGAAATAAATAAAACATCACTTATCCCCTCACTATAATCCCATTTAATCTCTTATCCTCCCATTAAATTAAATAAAAAAAATAAGGCCACACTTATCTTCTTGCCACACATTAAAAATAAAATAAAATAAATCCACATATATCCTACTCTTAGCCGAAATTTAAAAGGATTAACCAAGCCTTTATCTTCATCCAAAGAAGTCCACATGCTGTCCACTACCTTCCCCCCTTCATGACGCCAAAATGCAAAATAAAAGAACACCCATTTGCTGCCCACATGATTCGAACATGAGACCTGCTGGAGCCCCACAGATAACGCCCCAAGCCACTTTGCTGCTGACTCCTTTGTGTCATAAACTCCCCAGAATTTCTCTTAAAGCCTCCTTAGCCCAGTTTACCTTCTTAACGCAAGGAGCAAAAATAAAACACGCCTCCCTGCTGCCAACAAGACTCGAACCAAGGCCCTTGCCCACTGCACCTGGCGTCATTTCCAGTCCCTTAAGTGGCGCCTTGCAGCCGCTTTACCAAGGCCTGTCTTATGCCAAAAACGCCTACAATTTTTCCCTGAAGGCCTCCCCAGCCCAACTTCCCTTCTTGACGCAAAAATACAAGCCCATTACTTCCCACGTTTCTTGAACCTTCTCCCCCTGAAGCTCCCTTTTGACGCAAGCCTCCCTGCACCTTAGGTGGCGTCCCAAGCCACTTTACCACACGGCTACTTGTGTCCTAAACTCCCTAAAACTTTTCTTAAGGCCTCTTCAGCCTAGCTCCCCTTTTAACTTAAAATCCAATTATTTTCCAATGCATTTTCCCCATCTCCTAAGGTTCTCCAAACCCCTTAAACACACTCACCCATACACTAGCCTATTAATTCATGAATTATGCTCCAAATGCATAACCCCTAATCTGGGATATTACAAATAACCTTAATCAAAATGTTCAAAAACTACCAAATAGATTCCTGGATAGTGTGATAGGCTTCCGACGAGCTTCCAACCAAATCGAACTTCCGATGATCTATAAAATAATAGGAAACTACTACGTAAGCAATGAATGCTTAGTAAGCTCGTATAAACCAATACATAACTTTCCATTTCATTTGCTTAATTTAAAGCATAAGTACCAATCAAAACCATAAGCTTGGCATAAGCCTTTACAACATCATCAAAATCATAAGTTAGTACTCTTGTAGATGGTTCAAATGAATTCATCCATAAATAAATAGATTTGCACATATAAACTCATCATTAAGTTCATATTTCCTTCTCATAAGTTCATGATACATTTCATTTGAACACTGACCATTTTGTTTCTTTTCATACTCGTTGAACCATCTAGAATTACATCAGATGCACGGGAAAGCTCACACAAAGTGTGCCTTTACATAAAACTGTAACCTTTCATTTACATCATTGCTCACACGAGTTGTGAAATGGGCCTGCTGTGAGCTGTAGTTCAGAATGTAAGCTACATGATGCTGCTCACATGAGCTGGGGAGTATCCACAACAAATGCAGGACCTTAGCCATCAGTAGGACATTCAAAACCAACACCCAAAACATGAAATCTGTAATGACATGTCATTCGTATCCTAAGAATTCCTAAGGTTCAATCAGGACTTGATATCCATCAATTCATCATAGCATTGATACGTTTATATTCATTAAAGCTCAACAACATAACAGATATTTAAATTTAACAAACATTAAAAACGGTTACAGTTCACACGAACTTACCTCGATAGTTACGGGCGTAGAAACAAAGTCAAACTATTCTAAAGCTTTAGCTTTTCCTTGATCTAAGTCTGCACATGGTTTATCTTCATCTAAATAGATAATTTAAATCAATTTCCATATTTCATATTTATGCAAAATTACAAATTTGCCCATATCATTTTAACTTTTCACAATTTAGTCCTTAAGCTTATAACTTAAAATCTAACCATTTCAGTCTAAATCCATATTAACCATAGATGCAAGGGACTTTGAAACAACCCATATCAACCATCATTTCACAATAAAATCCTAGAATTTACACTTTTAATAATTTAATCCCTGACTCCAAAATTCATCAAAAATCACTTAACAAAACTTGTTTATTTTTCAACAAAGATTCATAATTCATCAACTAACACCGAAACCTAACCAAAAACACTCATGGAAAGTCCCTCAACCTCTAACAATTTTGCAAATAAACTCCCGCACTAGCTAGATTAAGCTACAATAGACTCAAAAACATAAAAATCATTAAAAAGGGGATGGAAAACACATACCATGCATTATAATGAACCTAGCCGAACCAAGCACTCATCCATGGAGTTTCTTTCTTTTCAAAATCAGTTAAGGTGAAAAATAAAAGATACACATTTTTCTTTTCTTTTGTTTTAAGCTTAATTACCAAATTACCATTTTAACCTTAAAAATTTATCATAATTTCATCAAAACCATATTCATAACTATCCACTAATTCATCAAATGGTCTAATTACCATTTAAGTCCTTTAGTTTAAGATTTCAAAGCTATTGGACCCCTTTAATTAATAGAACTCAACTTTTACCCCTTTTTTATAATTTAGTCTTTTTTACCTAATTAACCATTTAAACATCAAAATCTCTTAACAAAATTTTAATACGACCTTAATATAATCCTATAGACCTATAATAAATAATAAAATAAGAATTTACTCACTGAAATTGCGGTCCCGAAACCACTATTTCTAACATCACTGAAAATGGGTTGTTATAGTATATGTTAATCAATAATTTGCAAAATTAAAGATTACAAGTTGGTAAGAAAACACAATAATTTTGAGTGATAGGTGTTAAATTAAATTAATTATCTAGATGCAAATTTGCTTAAATGCAAATGATATGAATAATGCAATGAGATGGCTTAGCAGAAAATTCACAAGCTTTAACAATAATAACATGAATGAGATAGAAAATTTAAACATTTGACTCAATTCATCTTTCATCATGTTTGATAATGTTCCGGAAAATGTTCCATGGCAACTCGATCTTTCCTTAACTTTGGAATTAGTGTTAAACCCTTTCGGAATCTTTTACTTAGAAAAACATGCATACTACTATGATCATATTTCACTAAGGGTTTCTTAGAGTTTATGTGAAGTAACAGGGATGGATCAGGTTTCAAACAATTTAATCAAACAACCCTAAAGTTATGCAAAGTAATAAGCTCTCTCGAGTTATTACGAACATTTAATTTAATCGGATTAGAATCTAAATTAAGCATGCACCTTTAAATTATTGCGTCCATTGATTGTCATTTGGTCAAGATCGATCGACTAACTAATGCATTAAATCACATTTTAATGAATGAATTACATGCATGCTTTTAATTGGAAATATGAACGATTGATGTAATAGCCTATTTTTCAGTGTTGTTGGAAACAGTGGTTTCAGGATCACAAATCCGACAAATAAGTTCGTAGCATTATTTAAAAGTTTGAGTCAATTATAATATTATATTGAATTTTGGCTTAATATTTTATTTTTATAAATTGAAGGAATAAATAAATATAACTGGTTCAGTTTAAAAGTCAAGTGGTTTTTCAAAAAGAGGTATTGGGATCATGTTTCTGTAATTTAAGGCCATAAAATATTTACACAGTCGTATTATAGGTGAATTGAAGTTTGGTCCGGTAATTTTGATGATTGGTTTCTTAACTAAGTTAAAATGATTAAATTGTAAAAGAGGTAAAAGTTCATTGTTATAGATTTAAAATAGTAAAGGGACCAAAATGGTAATTTAACCATGGTCAAAAAGTCCAAGCGGTGGTGGATATGATTAATCCACTAACTTTTGGTCTATTTTCTTATGTAGTCCTAATTAGTTTAGGGTTAAATTGAAATTAAGCTTGTTTAGTTGGAATTTAATTGATTGAAGGACCAATTAAGCAATTAAACCCTCCTTGAGTGGTAAATTTACCATTAAGGTATTAGTGGACGGTATAAGTGATGGAATTCATGAAATGACAATTGTTTTTAAAGGTTAATTTTGTAAATAGATAAAAAGGTAAGTTAAAATTAAAGAATAACAAAATTAAAAAGGCATCATCATCTTTATTTCTTTCATCCAAAAACTGAAACTCCACTGCCAATGGGGAAGCAAGCTTTCGTCACTTAGGGTTCCTTGATTGGGTAAGTAAACCTTGCCCGTTTTTAGTAATTTTTATGTTTTAGAGCTCCTATTACCTTGATCTAGCTAACCCGGGACTAATTTGCAAAATTGTCAAATGTTATGAGTTATATCATTGATGAGTTTTGTGTTTTCTTGAAGTTTTATGAAAATTTATTGAGTTTAGCTGCTAGATAGGACTATTTTGTAAAGTAATTTTTGATGATTTTACCGTTTAAGGTCTAAATTGTTAAAGTAATAAAATTACTTGTACTTGATGTGATATAATTACAATTATACACTGTAGAGAGGCCCCATACAGTTCGGCTAAACTTGGTTTTATTTTAAATTGGTTAAATTGCATATTTTAGGCTTAGGGGCTACATTGCATGAAAGTAGAATATTGGGGGTAATTTTGTAAAAGTGTAAAAAATGACTTAATTGCATAAAATGAGTTGATTTTGCTTTGTAATTAGTTAATTGAATGAAATTATTATTTTAGATCAAGAACGAGTTGAAAATCGAGGAAGATAAAATTACATAATAGTCTCTATACTTTGTCGTTGCTCCAGTTTAGTCTGGTAAGTTCGTTAGGATAATTTTAATATATTTTAAATGTATATTATATAAACTTGATTGTAGAATGATGGATAATATTGATGCATGTAATTGAGAATGGAAATAATGAATTGATATGGTATTGATTACTTATTGAAATACTCTGAGTCGATGAACATAAGATAGAGTACGATTGGCATGCCGATAGGTTATAGTGTACACTATACGGGATTGGTATGAGACGAGATGATGGTTCTTGTGTATTTCCTATCCACTAAATATACCGAAGTCTAGCATTTATTGCAGACTATCGTGTTATATTTACAGTGTTTCTGGCCTGTTATTGGGGGCGGATGTAAAGCCTTCGGGCTTGGCACTTGGTGCCGAGGCGTGTTACAGGAGGGATGTTAGCCTACGGGCTAGGCACTTGGAGCCGAGGCGTGTTATCGGTTGGATTGGCTTGTTTGAGTGTTTGGCGTGTTCCAGATGGATAACCATGTACTCATATCCGTATATCATTCATCGGGCATTATTTATTGATCACTAAATGTTATTGAAATATGGAAAACTGATTTGTACTATTATTGAGAATTTCACACATGTTGTGAGTTATGACTAATAGGAATTCTGATAATAACTTTGTTTACAAGAACTCTGTTCATTAATCTTGTTATTTCAATTATTATGTTTAATTCAATAAGCTTTATCGTTAAATCGACGAACTTTTTAAGCTATATGAAGCTTACTCGTGTTATTGTTTTGTGGAAATCAGACGATCGAATCAACTCGAAGAAACACACTATCCAAGGTTCCTTGGTAGATTATGAATTTGATTTGGCTTATATGGCATGTAATAGGAGCATTTGGTTATGTTTTCCAATATTCATAAGTACTTAAATTGTACAACTTGTTGTGCTTATAATGTTGTTGAGCTAAATGCTCAATGAATATACACATGCATGATACAAAGATGTGGTTGAATGTAAATGGGAAATGGTAAGTCTTAACATGAATTTTCGTATGGTACTCTAGGTGATTATTAATAACTAGGTTATAAACTTGTGAATTGAGATTTAGCTTAAATGGTTGAATGTAAATGTTGATTTATGGAGTCATTGATGACACATTGGTTAGGCAATTAGTTTGTTTGTTTTGGCATGGTTTGAGTGATTTTAAATGTGTTTTGATGGCTTGTGGTTATGTGTTATAAGTTGGTTTAGATACCTAAGCATTTGGACATAAATTAAGCATATTCTAGGTCATTTTTAGACACACACAACTTAGGACACGGGTTGTCACACGGCAGTGTGTCACATACGGGCAACCCACAAGGGCTTGTGCCTTGAATGTGTTAGGTGTAGGTTTCACAAGGGCTAACACACGGTCTGCGACATGACCATATGTCTTAAAAATATTTTGAACATGGTCTAACACACGGCCGTGTGGAATTATTTCAAAGGGTACATGGCCTGTCACACGGTTGGCCACACGGACATGTCTAGAACCACCAGTTTAGGCTCTATCACACGGCCGTGTGACCACTGTTTTGAAAATTTTCAATTTTTCCCTGAACTTTCTTATTTTCTTCGAATTAGTCCTTAATTGCTCCTAAATCATTTTTAAGGCCACGTAAGCTTTATTTAATGCCCATAAATGAATGTATTACTTTGATTTAAATTATTATAAAATTATGTTAATTAAATTGGCAACTTGATGCTATCTATTATTGATTGTTCTAGATTGTACGATAATATGTCGTAACCCAAATCTGGCGATCGGTACGTGTTATGGATGTTACAATTGAGGCACAAAACATCATGAACATAAATAAAATGAACTTCATCAAATTTATGTAATCATTCTAGCTAAAAAAAATTAAGCTATCATAGTTAATGAAAAACAACAAAACAAATTGCAAACATGTTGAATCATAAAGAACAATAGTAAAGATTAGGAATGAAATCTTGACGATTTTGGGAATTTCTCCCAAAAACCCAATCATCTGGCTTCCTTCAATGCTTTGTTGCAACTTGCTTCTCGAGGTGGCCGGCTAAGAGAGGATTTTCTCAAGGAAAATGCTTGCTAAAAGGAGAGGATGGATGCTTTATGTGTGAAAGGAGAGGAAAGTGAAGAGAGAAATGAGAGATGAATGAGTGATTATTGAATGATGAATGAGTGAGAAGTAAGAGTGGTATTTATAGAAGAGGGATGGCTAAGGAGTTTACTAAAAATAGCTTGAATATCCCTTAGGTTTCTCATTTGCCTGGGCGACCATAAATTGTGGAGGAAGGAGTTGGTGATTGCTTGATTCATGATTGATTTCATGCATGAATCATGCAAGGAGGTGGATGGTTTCTTAGGTAAGAGTTGAGAGTTGATTTATGATTTGTTTATAGGTGTAGGGACCTCCAAATTAATTATCCCAAAGTTAATTTTAGGCTGATCTTCATGCTTAGCTGAATTTGGGCTCCTCTTCCCCTACTTGGACGATTTTGTGATCCAATTAATTGGGCTTGCTCTTCTTAATCAAGACAACTTCAACTAGATCAAATTGAAGGGTCAATTTGTTGTCTTTGTCATCCAATTGAGTGGATTTTAACTCATATCCTTGCATGAATTAAATAAGCTTCACTTCTTATTAATTCAATGGTCCCACTACAACAATTAAAATACAGAAATTAATATGTAATATAAAATAGTGAAACTATGAAAAATTATTACAAAAATTATAAAATTGCATACTTTACTAATGTGAAATAAATAGAAAATAGAATGTCGGTAATGGCAATATATATCGCAAAGAAAATAGAAATAAAAATAAAGAACATACGGATTTTACGTGGAAACCCTTTCGGGAAAAACCAAGGGCAGAGGAGAAGAAAATTCACTAAGTCGAATTCAAATGATTTTAAGAGGAGTAGACTAATGTCTATTTATAGGCTTGTAGAACTATATTCTAGTAGAAGTGTAGTAAGATTGAAACACCTTATTCTAATCAATATCAAATAGATGGAGTTTAATAAGGTTTAAAAAACAGATTTTTAAAGATATATTTCGGTGCTGTATTTTAGAATTCAAAGGAAATTGAAAAGAAATATTTGCCACTAGTGAATTCGTATATAGTAACGAGTTAACAGTCAAGTATAAAATTTTACCGTATGAGGTTTTATATGGTCACGAGAACTCCGGTGTTTTGGACTAAGTTTAGTAAGAAAGGATACATGTATTTGAAATCGAGAAAAGATGAAAATGATCTGAGACAGTTTAAAAGCAGTATTTGATCATCAGAAATCCGATGTGAATCTAAAATAAAAAGAACTAGAGTTTTAGATTGGCGATAAAATATTTTGAAAGTTTTTCCATGGAAGAAAGTTCCCCATTTTGGCCGTAAAGTCAAATTAAGTCTGTGATTTATCGCGTCATACGAGATTATTGAAAAGAATTGGACCTGTTGCATATTGATTGGTATTATTATTAGAGTTCTACAGAGTTCACAATGTTTTTATGAGTATGTGTTATGATAGTATCGATTAGACCCATCATCTGTTATTGCTTTGATATATGTTAAATTTAGCCTCACACAATTTACAGTAAGAGATTGATTGAAATTCTGGTACTTAGAGAGAAAAGCTGAGAAATAAAAAAAGCAGCTTTAGTAAAAGTTTCTGACAGTGACATGATATAGAGAGAGCTACCTAGGAACTGGAGGAAACTATGAGAGAGAGTAATTTTTGAATCTCTTTACTGGTAAAATTTTTTAGGACAAAAATTCCTTAAAGGGGGAGAGTTGTAACAGCCCAATTTCGGTGAAATCGGAACAGTGGTTTTGGGACCACAACTCCAATCCGAAAATAAAATTTATTTTTATTTTATTATATGGACTGTATTATGTTAGAAAAGTCATGTGAAAATTTTGATACAAAAATTTTACCCGATTATGTGTTTAATTACGGGAAGGACTAAATCGCATAAAATGCAAAAATTGAATTCTAGTAGCTATAAGGGTTAAATAGATATGGAATTCAAAACTTGAGGTCCTTATATGGTAATTAGACCATTAATGAAAAGTTAGTAGATATTTTTGGATGATTCATCCATGGAAAAAAAAAGCTAAGGACTAAATTGGAAAGATGAAAAGTTATTAAATGACAAATTTATTAAATTAAAAAGAAAACAATTTCATATCATCTTCCCCAAATATTTCCATAGAAACACTAGGAGAGAGGAAGAAGACTTATCAAGCTTATGGGTAAGTAACCTGTTTTTAATAATTTTGGTATTTTTGAAACCGGAATAGTCTAATCTATATATTTGGAAGATTAATTTGAAAATTTATTAAAGTATGAAATTTGGGTCATGGATGAATATGCTGGAAATATGAAACTTATGGTAGAAAATGAAAGGTTGTTGATAGATAAACAACTTTTACAAAGTGATTTTTGATGAAAACATGATTTAGGGACTAAAATGTAAAGTTGTAAAATTGAAGAAAAATACTGAATTTTTGTGAATACATGTGCTGTAAATTTTGTCATGGGATCTTGGTTAGGCTTGGAATAGGGAGTAAATTGCACAAGTTTCATTTTCCGGGCCTAGGGACAAAATTGGAATTTATGATAAAGTTAGGGGCAAAATGATAATTTTGCTTAGGATGTAAATTAAGTCCAAATGTAAATGAGATGTGTGAATTTGATGTTAAATTTACTCGTATAGATCCGGATGGACTAAATTCAGAGTTAGAATGAGGAAAAGAGGAAAATGTCGAATTAGTAGATGTTTGTACACGAACCTTTGTCGTGGTAAGTTCGTTTAACTAAATTGTGTTTATTTACATGCTTGCATTGATTGCGTTTATGTAAATTATATAAATGTCATCAATATGTGAAATGATTACATATCCAATCAAGCTTGATAAATAAATATGTTTAAATTAAACGATAATGCCCGATAGATGATAAAGAATAAACGATGAAAATGTTACTTTTATGCTTGGAATGGATGTGGAATGTGATAATTTGAATTATACGGATGTTATAGATGTATGAAATAGTCACATACCGGAAAATGCTTGAAAATGTTAAATCCCGTTTGAATAAATGAAAATCGATGGATAAATGTAATTGCCGAAATGAATGAGGTCCTACATTTGTTGCAGCATGGATTTAGCTAGGATGAGTAATCCTAATGACTTCATTACAGAAAGGATTTAGCCCAGACTGGTAATCCTGATATAAGTCCTCACGAGCATATGTTATGGATTGGATTTAGCCCGAACGGGTAGTCCAGGTCAAACTCTCTAGAGCATATGTCATAAAAAGGATTTAGCCTGGACTGGTAATCCTATTGTATACATGTGTGGCTCGAGAGTGTACTCTCTGAAATTGTACCTTATGGGTACAATTGGACATGAATTGACGGATTCTGATTTGTACACCTCGAGTGTACTACCGGTGTATCCATTGATATTCCAGATAAATTCAACAGGTAAAATTATTGACATGAGAAGATATGAATAAGAAACGAGTTATTACATGTATCTACCTGAAATACACGAAAATGATAATATGTGATAATTGATACATGGAAATATGAGACGATGATATTTGTACTTGGAATTTGGTTGATAAATATAAGTTCGTCCTTGATTATAAACTTGTATACTTTGAGTGTACTACTACTCATGTGACATTGATATTTCGAGTAATATGAGTAAAGTTCTGATATGAAATAATCTGAACTTAAAACGAACTACTATGAAACTATAGTTGTAATAATAAGAGATGATTTATAAATGTCAAATGAATATATGTTGTGGAAAGCATATGTGCATGGAAACTTAATGGTTGTTGAGCTCATACATGTCTTGATGTTACTATGGATTATATGACTAACAAGGGCAATGAGGATGTGTGTAGGGCTTGAGGTCAAATTGATTGAATATGCTTTACATAGTTACCTCAAAATAGGATGAATGGTAAGTTAAGTACCATGTTATACGAACTTACTAAGCATTATATGCTTACTTAGTTTTATTTCCCTATTTTAGAGTAAATCGAAAGCTTGTTGGATTGAAAGCTTGGTGGGGATCACTCACACTATCCATCGTCCCATGTCGTTACAATATGGTAAATCAATTATGGTTGTAATGGAATGTATAGGTTATATTGGTCATATTGGCATGTAAATGTAAATGATGCTTGTAATCTAGCCATTGGAATGGTTAGTAATTGTTTTCTTTGATATATTTGTAATGTCATACTATGGTAACTACATATGTGTTAAGTAGTTGATCAAATTATGCCTAACATATGGACTAAACTGAGGTAAGATTATAGACACGTATGCATGAAATGATATGCCATGATGAATGATGAAATTTGCTTGATTTAAATGCTTGAAATGGTTAGTATTTGGATGTGTAATTCAAGTGCAAGTCATGGGTGTGATTTTGGGTGAGAAATGAAGCCAGAAATGGCTTTATTTTTTCCACACGGGTAGACACACAGGCATGTGTCTAGACCGTATATGACACACGGCCTAGTGAATGGCGTGTAGTTAGGTCGTGTGTCCCCTACACCTTAAATTCAAGAAACAGAATGCTAAGAATTGAGCACACGGGCAGAGACATGGGCGTGTGTCTCAGTCGTGTGTGCTACACAACCTGGAACACGGGCGTGTGTCTTGGCCGTGTGAAACCTGCACCTAATTTTGAAATGAATTAATTGACCACACAGCCTAGCACACGGGCGTGTAGCATGGCCGTGTGCACAAGTCAGAGAGTTATACGGGGTACGACACGGCCTGAGGCACGAGCGTGTCCTAAGGTCACACGGGTGTGTCCTAAGGTTACACAGGTGTGTCCCTTGGACCACACGGGCGCGTGAGCCCTGTAACTTGAAAAAATTTTGGAATTTTTTGAAAAATTCTTGGAGGTTCCGATTAAGTTCCCATTCGATTTTAATGCTCGTATTGCGCCCCGAGGGTCCATTTAAGGGATGATATGAATAAATACCGATAAATGAATAGTAATTTACATGAATTATTTGAAAATGTTCTGAAGGTTCAAGGTAACGCTCCATAACCCTGTTCTGGCGACAGATAAAGGTTGAGGTGTTACAAAAAGCTAGTTTGAGCTTTCAGCTTTTCGTGAAAGCGTAATTGGTGAGTGTTTGGAATAATTGCTTATGGACATGATTCAATGTATTTTCCAGGAATTTACTAGTAGCCTAAACCCCTACTCTAATTTCCAAGTGTAAGCTTTCTATTTCCCTTGTCTTATTTTGGCAAATTATGTGATTATGTGAATAATTGTGGATTGATTATTATGATGAGATATTGTGTTATGATACATGAGTGATGACTATTGTGAATTGTGTTTTGGGCATGATATATATGCCAAATGACAATGATAATGATATGCTAATGATGCAAATATATAGCAAAATTGAGCGAAATTTTAGTAAGTATATATGTGTTGAATTGTGGAATGCGATATTATTATGACAGGTAATATGTGAGACTACTTGTATGTGATATATGATGCACTGATTTTAATACACAGATATGTGGTCAGATATGTGATGACTCAATGAGCATTATTGTGGCACTTAAAGTACAATTAAATGTGAATTCAATAAGCATGCATTGTGTACAAGTTGTGATGTTAATTGATGAATATGAACAGAGATGTTGTACATAAAATCAGTAATTAAAATGTGTAATCTTGGATATTTTGACTTTGTGACCTTATGAGACCATTGGATATAGTTGGCATGCCATAGGATTGTGAGTACTCACCTATATGTGTTTTGTGATGTGGGCGTTGAGGTCTTCGGACATGTTGGAGAGATAAGGGAATGTGAGCTAACCTCCATTCAACGGGACATGTTTGGTGTGTTGGAGAGTAATAGCTTTATGCTTCAGTTTTGGGACATGTTTGACTCTATGAGTCTATGTGGTATGTTGGAGATCCATGTATTTGATGAGTGGTGATAGATCCCACTTTTATGTTTCATAGCCTCAAGTGCCAAAATATCTTAAAATGTATATATGTGCAATGTGATGTATGCTTAAATGAGCATGTGGTTGCTATGCTAGTTATCATTTAAATGTGAACTTACATGTTGTAATTGTAACACCCCTAACTCGTATCCGTCGCCAGATTAGGGTTAAAAGGCATTACCGAGCTAAACTCAATTCCAAATAAACATTCAATTGAATTCAAGCATAAGCAATGCGACCAATACTATATTATATAACATTACAACATGTTAAATTTAATTTAATAAAAAGCTAAATGCATGAGCATATCAATGCAATCACTTCGCATCACATTACAAAAGATCCTTTATCAAATTATTACAATTGACTTCATCAAATAGTCAAGCATAGTTTAAACACATCTTAACCGTATCCACAATGACTTAATCAAATGCAATATCTCACATACCATAATTTAATCATACATTAAATATTTAACCCCATGGATTCGGCCGAATAATTTAACATGCTCATCATTCCTATTTCCGAATTCTATGGTATATATAACATACTCCATTACACCCATGTAGTATCTAATTAATACGCAGGCTCATATTCGTACCATAGTGATCATTTAAGCTTTCGGTTAACATACATCCACAAACCTTTCCTATATAGCAACACAATCGGCATTTGAACTATGCAATTAACTACCTCATATGAACCATTCAATTAATATCATGATTACACATTGCCATTCATACCACACTCAAATTGACTATTTAATATATAATGTGCTTATACAAACTTATGTGATTAAACCGAATCCTTTATTTTAAAAGAAAACCAAGTACATACCTACGCATAACAAGTATTCACTAATGTATAACTATATTATGATTCAACGAAAAACTCATATATGTCTATGCCGAATATACCAATCAACAACTTTCGACATTTATACATTCCAACATTCGAAAACGCAATTTAGACCTTAAAGTTACCTCCTAGCAATTCATCTCATAAATATGTACTTATGCTTATCACGAACATACAAGCTACTATACTTATAATTCACTTAAATCCACCACACATACTATAATTAAAGACATGAAACATTGAAAACCCATGACATTGAAAGTAAGCCATTTTCGCATGGCTTTAATATATACATAAACAAAAGTTCTCAACTCAAACATAGACATTATCCATCCTATACATGCCTTTATCCAAATAACCAAACTAAAATAGTACCAAAAAGATGATAGGGTGGTTGACTTTGCTGACGATTTCCCGAGCCCGTAGCTTGACCCAAAATCTATAAATCAGAACATTAAACATAAACAGAGTAAGCTTACTAGCTTAGTAAGTCTCAAGAAATTACGATGCACAATCAAACATTCAAGCATTAACATATATAGATAAATATCAACTTGTATATAACATTGAATACAATAATTTAACGTATAAATTTCACTAAGGCTGAAAGCCATTATTCTCATTGCACATTTACCAATCACCTATCTTTAATATACAACTATCCAAAGCATTTAAATCCCATAGATATTTGCATGATCCAAAACTATTTACTATGTCATGCATTTTAGCTACATGATATTAGTCATACACATATACAAGCATATCCAATTGTTCTCACATTTAACATTTATACACATGTCCGAATCTCAATAGCATAATCAAACTTTTACTTCAATATACATATCATGCTCATTATTGATAAATTCAAATGCACACTTAAACACTTCACCAGAAGCTTTGACTACATCACAACTTACTTACTTCGAAAGGACATATATATTCACTTACCTTATTCCTGGTATCTAGGAAAGAACTTATACTTACCCGAACAATTATCTTATTGCCGTAGCTACATTCCACCTTGTAAGTAATTCATGACTTCTTTAATTAAATATATCACTGGCATTAAGCTTGCTAGGCATTAAAGCCCGATATAACTCACCGACACGAGGCCTGCTAGGCACTAAGCCCAATATAGATCACCGACACAAGGCCTGCTAGGCACTAAGCCCGATACAGATCACCGACACAAGGACTGCTAGGCACTATGCCCGAATATCAACATAATTAACCATTCCATGCACATTTATTAGTGCTAACATCACATATATCTCATATAATTCACATTACTTTCACATATCACACTGAACTTACTTATTCACATTACATTAAACAAAATAACGTGAATCCAATATAACACCCCCACATTCGGATATCTCATGTATTTATGCTTAAAGTTCCCAAATTTCATCTTTTACTATATTCTTAAATAATTCTTTGACATATATTTGCTTAAGGACTTACCTCGACTATCGTCGGACAACGTAGATCGGCTATTCGATAACCTTCGCCTTTCCTCGATCCCAATCAGTTTTTCTTTGCTCTTGATCTAAGCACATTAAAATTTAGCTCATTCAAGCACATTTCATCTCAATTTAGTCTCAAAACCCATAAACGGGCAAATTACCATTTTACCCCTAATGTTTTACATTTTTGCAATTTAGTCCTATTTGCACAAAACACAAAATACACAAAATTTCACTATACCACCTAAGGACCGAATATTTATAGGGACCATACAAGTCATTTCTTTCATTTATTTAGCATTTTATCCTCTCTAAAAATTTATTCTTTGTAATTTAGCCCAATTACTCAAATTCACTAAAATTTCCAACACAAAACATACTAATCTTTAACATAACTTTAATATAAAATCATCAAACGTCAAAAACAACAAGAACATGACAATGGCCGAACATCAAGCATGCTCAAATTTAAAAATTCTAGCATGGGTCAACTAATGTTCGAAGCAACGGTCTCAAAAACGTAAAAATCGACAAAAAATGAGCTAAAATTCATACCTAATTAAGCTTGAACAAGGTCGAATGTGTTGAAGCTTTTCTTTCTTCCTCCCTTGCTCACTTTCGGCCAAAAAAAGATGAACTATGGCTTCTTATTTTATTATAATTAACATATATATCAATATTTACCTAATTACCTTTTTGGCCATTATAAAAACATAACTAACTTTTATAACTTAAGGCTAGTTTTGTCCATGACCGGCCACAAACTCATAAAATGGGCTAATTGCCCTTTTAACACCTCATTTTAATAAGCCATTAACAATCTAACACATTTCACTTTAATATGCAACTTTTACAGTTTATGCGATTAAGTCCTTTTTTAAAATTAAACACACAAACAATCAAATTTTCCTACGAAACTTTCACACACTTTAATTTACATATAATAAGCACAAGAAATATTATTTAAAAATTTTTCAGACTCGGATTCGTGGTCCCGAAACCACCGTTCCGATTAGGGTCAAATTTGGACTGTTACAACTCTCCCCCCCTAAGGGATTTTCGTCCCCGAAAATCTTACCGTTAAACAAAGTCAGATATTGTTGCCTCATTGAATCCTCAGGCTCCCACGTAGTCTCTTCAACTCTGTGTCGATTCCATAGTACTTTCACTAACAGAATTTTCTTATTTCTCAACTCTTTCATTTCCCGAGCTAAAATACGGATCGGGTTCCAATCTCGGACGGAGTGATCACATGTGACAGATCTGATCTATATTTACGAAGCATCGAAACGTGAAATACGTTGTGTATCTTTTCTAATTCAGAGGGCAACTTCAATCTATAAGCAACAGGCCCAATACGTTCGATGATCTCGTACGGTCCGATAAATCTCGGGCTTAGTTTGTCTTTCCGACCGAATCAGAGTACTTTCTTCCACGGAGAAACTTTTAAGAATACCCGGTCTCCGTCCTGAAACTCAATGTTTTTATGTTTCAAATCAGCGTAGGACTTTTGACGATCCGATGCAGCTTTCAAACTATCTCTGATTGCAGCCACTTTCAGTTCAGTCTCTTTAATCAAGTCAACCCTGTGTATTTTGTTTTCACTAAGTTCAGTCCAATATAACGGTGTACGACACTTGCGACCATAAAGAGCCTCGTATGGTGCCATTTTGATACTAGATTGAAAACTATTATTATAAGCAAATTCAATCAAACTCAAGTATCTTTCCCATGTACCTTCAAACTCAAGGTCGCAACATCTCAACATGTCCTCAAGTATCTGAATGGTTCGTTCAGACTGACCGTCTGTCTGCGGATGAAAGGTTGTGTTAAAGTGGAGTTTAGTACCTAAAGCATCTTGCAACTTCTTCCAAAACCGTGATGTGAATCTTAGGTCTCTGTCTGAAAGAATGGAACTCGGCACACCATGTAACCTCACAATTTGTGATACATACAATTCAGCAAGTTTATCGAGCGAATAGTCTGTACGAACTAGCACAAAGTGAGCTGATTTGGTTAGTCTGTCCACTATAACCCAGACTGCATCCTTCTTGCTCGGTGTCGTAGGCAAATCGGATACAAAATCCATAGTAATTCTATCCCATTTCCATTCAGGTATCAAGATCGGCTGAAGTAACCCAGAAGGCACTTGATGCTCGACTTTTACTTGCTGACAAATAAAACACTTTGAAACAAATTCAGATATATCCCATTTCATGCCAGGCCACCAATAGAACTGTTTCAAATCATTATACATTTTCGTGCTACCCGGAAGTACCGATAACCGACTATTATGAGCCTTGTCCAAAATCATCTGAATCAAATCATATTCCTCGGAACACATATTCGGCCTTTGAAGCTCAAACAGTCATTTGTATCAATTCGAAACTCTGACTCTGCATCATTTTCACACTAAACTCGTCTAGCAATCATGTCTTCGTCAATTTTTTGTGCATCACAAATTTACTGAATAAACATCGGTCTTGCTTCCAACTCGGCTATGACCGTACCATCACCAGACATAACCATATGTGTGTTCAACACACGAAGAGCAAACAATGATTTTCGACTTAAAGCATCCGCAACAACGTTAGCTTTCCCTGAATGGGAGTTAATCACTAATTCATAGTCTTTCAACAGCTCTAACCATCTGCGTTGTCTCAAGTTCAAATCTTTCTGAGTCATCAAGTACTTCAGACTTTTGTGATCTGAATAAACATGACATTTTTTGCCGAACAAGTAATGACGCCATATTTTCAATACGAAAAAAATGGCTGCTAATTCCAAATCATGAGTTGGATAATTTCTTTCGTGAGGCTTCAATTTTCTCGAAGCGTAGGCTATGACTTTGCCTTCTTGCATCAAAACGCAACCCAAACTATTCAAAGAAGCATCACTATAAATAATAAATTCTTTACCCGATTCAGGCTGAGCTAATATTGGAGCTTCGGTCAAAAGGGCTTTCAACTGATCGATGCTTTTCTGGCACTTTTTTGACCATTCAAATTTACCATCTTTCTATAATAGCTTTGTCAACGGGGTAGCTATTATAGAAAAACCCTTTACAAATCGTCTGTAGTAACCCGCAAGTCCCAAAAAACTTCGAATTTCAGAAACATTCTTCGGTGGTTTCCAATCAAGTATAGTCGATATTTTATTCGGATCAACCCGAATGCCTGATGCTGAAACGACGTTACCCAAAAAGCTGACTTCCTTCATCCAGAATTCACACTTACTAAAATTTCCATACAACTGTTGATCTCGCAAAGTTTGTAGCACCAATCTCAAATGCTCGGCATGCTCGGTTTCATCCCTGGAGTAGATCAAGATATCATCTATAAACACTACCACAAACCAATCCAAATACTGTCTGAAAATTCGGTTCATCAAATCCATAAAAATAGCAGGTGCATTAGTAAGTCCAAAAGGCATAACCAGGAACTCAAAATGTCCTTACCTCATTCAAAATGCAGTCTTTGGCACATCAGAATCTCTGACTCGCAACTGATAATAACCCGATCTCAAATCTATCTTCGAAAACACTGAAGCCCCTTTCAATTGATCAAATAAGTCATCAATCCGAGGCAACGGGTATTTATTCTTTATTGTCACCTTATTTAGCTACTGATAATCAATATACATTCGCATAGTCCCGTCTTTCTTTTTCACAAATAGAACTGGTGCACCCCAAGGAGAAAAGCTCAGCTGTGCAAAGCCCCTATCTGTCAACTCTTGCAACTGTGCTTTCAACTCTTTTAATTCAGTAGGTTCCATCCGATACGGAGCTATCGAAATCGGAGTCATCCCCGGTACTAATTCAATGCCAAACTCTATCTCTCGAACTGGCGGTAAACCTGGTAATTCTTCAAGGAACACCTCTGGGTATTCACACACCACTGGTACGGATTCTATTTGCTTTTCGGACACTTTATTATCCAACATATAGGCCAAGCAAGCTTCACATCCTTTTCTCACATACTTACGAGCTAACATCAAGGATATTACTACCGGCAACCCACTCAGATCATTAGATTCAACCTAGATGATCTCACCGTTCTGGCATCTCAAATCAATAATCTGTCTTTTGCAATTCACCACTGCATCATGCAAAGTTAACCGGTCCATTCCCAAAATTATGTCGAACTCGTCGAAGGGTAACAACATTAAATCAGCTGGAAAATAGAAATCCCGAATCATCAACGGGCAACCTTTACACACTTTATCAACGAGTACACGTCGACTCAAGGGGTTTGACACACGAATCACAAACTCAGTAGACTCCACAGGCAAAGTCTTACTGGATACTAAAGTTTCACACACATACGAATGAGTTAAACCAGGATCAATCAATGCAATCACAGTAGTATCATAAAGTGTGAAAGTACCGGTAATGACATCTGGGGAAGAAGCATCCTCTCTGGCACGTATAGCATAAGCTCTAGTTGGTGCTCGAGCCTCTGATCGAACTGTAGTGTCCTTCGTTCCTCTCTAACTGCCACCTACATTCTCTGAATGTCTGTGTGGCCTGCCTCGTGCTGACACGTTGCTCGGTTTAGTGTTCTGACCCGTATTTTGCTCATCTAGCATCGGGCACTCTCGAATAAAATGGTCCGACGATCCACATTTAAAGCAGGACCGATCACGGAATCTACAACTCCCAGAATGCCATTTTCCACAATACTTGCACTCAACCCGGTTCTGCTGAACATTACCAACACTAGCCATCGAAGTGGCTCGGGAACTCACTGGAGGTAGATCTCGTCTAGACAGGTCTGAAGTAGCTTTATGTCAGACTAAGTTATCTTTGAACTTTTTAGACGCTGAATGGAAAGTCTTACTCGGTGATCTTTTACGAGTGTCTCTAGCTTCTATTTCAGCCTTTCTTTTCTCTTTTTCGAGCTCTTCAACTTTGCAAGCTTGCACGACAAGTACCACGAACTCTTTGATCTCAAGAATGCCCACAAGCAACTTTATGTCTTCATTCAGACCGTCTTCAATTCTTTTGCACATAATGGCTTCAGTTGATACACACTCTCGGGCATAACGGCTCAATCTGACAAACTTCTGTTCATATTCCGTCACAGTCATACGACCCTATTTTAGTTCCAGAAATTCTTTTCGTTTCTGATCGATGAATCTCTGATTGATATATTTCTTACGGAACTCGATCTGGAAGAAATCCCAAGTCACTTTTTCTTTCGGAACCACTGATACTAGTTTATTCCACCAATGATATGTAGTGTCCCGAAGTAGAGATATAGCACACTTCAGGCATTCATCAGGAGTACAGGATAGCTCATCAAGTACCCGAATAGTGTTATCAAGCCACATCTCCGCTCGCTCTGCGTCATCATCATCATTAGCTTTGAATTCTTCGGCCCCATATTTCCTGATTTTATCAACGGGAGGCCTACTAGATCTCATCGGATCTATCATCGGAGGTGCGGAAGGTGCCGGAGTTGGATTATTCGGGGCTGGAGGTTGTTGTACAGCCAGGTTAGTCTGAATGAACTGCGTGAACCATTCATTCATCATCTGGTAGAAGGCTTGCTTAGCCTGCCCGTCATGGCTACCCGAAATAGGTCAAGAGTCTACCGGCGCTGATCCACGTGCGCGATCAGGCATTACACTCTCTACATCATCCGCTACGGCTCTGTCAGGATCCATTTACTATATAAAACATAGTTTGAAATGTCAGAAGTCACCACACTATCGTATATATAATAAAGGCATGTATGGCTAGACTCACACGCACTACGGTAGTCCTAGAATCGACTAAATCGTAAGCTCTGATACCAATTAAATATAACACCCCTAACCCGTGTCCGTCGCCAGATTAGGGTTAAAAGGCATTACCGAACTAAACTCAATTCCAAATAAACATTCAATTGAATTCAAGCATAAGCAATGCGACCAATACTATATTATATAACATTACAACATGTTAAATTTAATTTAATAAAAAGCTAAATGCATGAGCATATCAATGCAATTACTTAGCATCACATTACAAAAGATCCTTTATCAAATTATTACAATTGACTTCATCAAATAGTCAAGCATAGTTTAAACACATCTTAACCGTATGCACAATGACTTAATCAAATGTAATATCTCACATACCATAATTTAATCATATATTAAATATCTAACCCCATGGATTCGGCCGAATAATGTAACATGCTCATCATTCCTATTTCTGAATTCTATGGTATATATAACATACTCCATTACACCCATGTAGTATCTAATTAATACCAGGCTCATATTCGTACCATAGTGATCATTTAAGCTTTCGGTTAACATACATCCACAAACATTTCCTATATAGCAACACAATCGGCATTTGAACTATGCAATTAACTACCTCATATGAACCATTCAATTAATATCATGATTACACATTGCCATTCATACCATACTCAAATTGACTATTTAATATATATAATATGCTTATACAAACTTATGTGATTAAACCGAATCCTTTATTTTAAAAGAAAACCAAGTACATACCTACGCATAACAAGTATTCACTAATGTATAACTATATTATGATTCAACGAAAAACTCATATATGTCTATGCCGAATATACCAATCAACAACTTTCGACATTTATACATTCCAACATTCGAAAACGCAATTTAGACCTTAAGGTTACCTCCTAGCAATTCATCTCATATATATGTACTTATGCTTATCACGAACATACAAGCTACTATACTTATAATTCACTTAAATTCACCACACATACTATAATTAAAGACATGAAACATTGAAAACCCATGACATTGAAAGTAAGCCATTTTCGCATGGCTTTAATATATACATAAACAAAAGTTCTCAACTCAAACATAGACATTATCCATCCTATACATGCCTTTATCCAAATAACCAAACTAAAAGAGTACCAAAAAGATGATAGGGTGGTTGACTTTGCTGACGATTTCCCAAGCCCGTAGCTTGACCCAAAATCTATAAAACAGAACATTAAACATAAACAGAGTAAGCTTACTAGCTTAGTAAGTCTCAAGAAATTACGATGCACAATCAAACATTCAAGCATTAACATATATAGATAAATATCAACTTGTACATAACATTGAATACAATAATTTAATGTATAAATTTCACTAAGGCCGAAAGCCATTATTCTCATTGTACATTTACCAATCACCTATCTTTAATATACAACTATCTAAAGCATTTAAATCCCATAGATATTTGCATGATCCAAAACTATTTACTATGTCATGCATTTTAGCTACATGATATTAGTCATACACATATACAAGCATATCCAATTGTTCTCATTTAACATTTATACACATGTCCGAATCTCAATAGCATAATCAAACTTTTACTTCAATATACATATCATGCTCATTATTGATAAATTCAAATGCACACTTAAACACTTCACCAGAAGCTTTGACTACATCACAACTTACTTACTTCGAAAGGATATATATATTCACTTACCTTATTCTTGGTATCTAGGTAAGAACTTATACTTACCCGAACAATTATCTTATTACCGTAGCTACATTCCACCTTGTAAGTAATTCATGACTTCTTTAATTAAATATATCACCGGCATTAAGCCTGCTAGGCATTAAAGCCCGATATAACTCACCGACACGAGGCCTGCTAGGCACTAAGCCCAATATAGATCATCGGCACAAGGCCTGCTGGGCACTAAGCCCGATATAGATCACCGGCATAAGGCCTGTTAGGCACTATGCCCGAATATCAACATAATTAACCATTTCATGCACATTTATTAGTGCTAACATCACATACATCTCATATAATTCACCTTACTTTCACATAGCACACCGAACTTACTTATTCACATTACATTAAACAAAATAAAGTGAATCCAATATAACCCCCCCACATTCGGATATCTCATGTATTTATGCTTAAAGTTCCCAAATTTCATCTTTTACTATATTCTTAAATAATTCTTTGACATATATTTGCTTAAGGACTTACCTCGACTATCGTCGGACAACGTAGATCGGCTATTCGATAACCTTCGCCTTTCCTCGATCCAAATCCGTTTTTCTTTGCTCTTGATCTAAGCACATTAAAATTTAGCTCATTCAAGCACATTTCATCTCAGTTTAGTCTCAAAACACATAAACGAGCAAATTACCATTTTACCCCTAATGTTTTACATTTTTACAATTTAGTTCTATTTGCACAAAACACAAAATACACAAAATTTCACTATACCACCCAAGGGCCGAATATTCATAGGGACCATACAAGTCCATTTCTTTCATTTATTTAGCATTTTATCCTCTCTAAAAATTTATTCTTTGTAATTTAGCCCAATTACTCAAATTCACTAAAATTTCCAACACAAAACATACTAATCTTTAACATAACTTTAATATAAAATCATCAAACGTCAAAAACCACAAGAACATGACAATGGTCAAACATCAAGCATGCTCAAATTTAAAAATTCTAGCATGGGTCAACTAATGTTTGAAGCAACGGTCTCAAAAACGTAAAAATCGACAAAAATCGAGCTAAAATTCATACCTAATTAAGCTTGAACAAGGCCGAATGTGTTGAAGCTTTTCTTTCTTCCTCCCTTGATCACTTTCGGCCAAAAAAAGATGAACTATGGCTTCTTATTTTATTATAATTAACATATATATCAATATTTACCTAATTACCTTTTTGGCCATTATAAAAACATAACTAACTTTTATAATTTAAGGCTAGTTTTGTCCATGACCGGCCACTAACTCATAAAATGGGCTAATTGCCCTTTAACACCTCATTTTAATAAGCCATTAACAATCTAACACATTTCACTTTAATATGCAACTTTTACAGTTTATGCGATTAAGTCCTTTTTTAAAATTAAACACACAAACAATCAAATTTTCCTACGAAACTTTCACACACTTTAATTTACATATAATAAGCACAAGAAATATTATTTAAAAAATTTTCAGACTCGGATTCGTGGTCCCAAAACCACCGTTCCGATTAGGGTCAAATTTGGACTGTTACAGTAATAATACAATGTGAGATGAATGCTAAAACATGCGAATAATATGGTAAATGAGTCAATTTAAGTTCCATGAAAATGTTAGTATGCTCTTATAGTAAATTGTGTATGTATTTGTGGTTTAGATTGTTTCCAATTTAACTTGTGAATGCATGTGAATATATCAACTAGACTTGTAGATTATTAAAGCATGTATATGTTGTTTAGTCTTAATGAATTATTGTTAAGTGAATTATATATAAGCGAGTTGAGTGTAATTGCATGTAGGAGTATATGTTAGTTTTATGATTTAATGAAACGTGAATATGATATTTTGACTTGTTTAGAATATGGTTGTGAACGTGTTGTAGTATGCTCTTGTTTAGCCTTTGATATTGTGTGTACATTGTGGTTATTCTGATCATTCACTGAGCTTGTTAAGCTCATTCACTCCTTTTAAAACCTTTACAGATTAGTTGTGTGCCGATGTGAGCAGTATGGTTTCTGAGGGATGATCCAAGCAAGTCCTTTTCTGATATTTTGTAGGTGTTATTGTTACTTGTTTTCATTTTGGGAATAATGCAAATGTGGTAGACTTTTATTGATATTTGCCATGATGTTTTGGATGCTTCCATAGATTATTTGTTCTTAAGTTTATAAGATTCACTTCGTATTATGTTGATTATTGCTCGAACTTACTTTCGGTGTTTGAGACTATTATTACAGCCATTTTGATGTTTATTTGATGATGATATGATAGCATGATGATTTGGTACATGTTGGAATGACTTATATGCTTATGTATGTTGTATTTTTCTGGTCTAAAGTAGAGATATCGATATTCGTGGTGTAAAAGTGATACCTCTGTGATTTTAAAATGTGCAAGAAGTCAAAATTGTAATTTGGTATCGATACCCTATCACGAGTATTAATACTCGAGGTAAATATATTGATACTTTGGCAGAGGTACAGATAATTTTTGAGGTTTGGGTTTTTAAGCGAGAAATAGTAAGCAATTTTGGGTACTGATTTTCCATACGGTATCAATACCGTGGAAAGAAATATCGATACCCTTGTCCTAGGATCGATTCCTACGTGACTTGCTTTGGTAATTTTGTTAAGTGGTTTAAATGCATGTTTAATTATTATTATAAGTTTATTTAAAGTATATTTGGCATGTTCTAATGATGATTGATATATGCTTGACTAAAAATTTATAAAATCACTAATAAAGAGGATGATTTATTAATAATGTGACAATTTACTATGAGTATGACATGAGACGGTGGTGTGGCATCCTGATATTCGGGCTTGCCGACCAGGCTAGGTATAAGGTGTTACACACTTGATTTTAGTTATTAAAAATGGTTAATTTGCGATGGATGCAATAGTCTAGCACTAAATAAAGTTATTTATTTACGTTTAGTCAATTTGTATTCAGTTGATATAAATTATTTGATAATATAATTAAAAAATGAAAATCCCTAAAGGATTGATGCCTGAAGCATAAAACCTCAGTTTTGTGGGAAATCATTAAATGTGAATATGAGTTTATTCACGTGTTTTTATTAATTAATATATTTATACATATATAGGTTATTATCATTATTGCTAATATTAATGTATCAAATATCATTGGTGTTCTTGAAGAATTTCCAAGAGATTGAGTGTTTAATAACGACAAATTACAATAACATTATAAAGAATTCTTATTGAGTATCTAATAGTGTTTATATAATCAAAATTAATCAGGTTAACTTTTCATGTAGATTGAAGATATTGAAAAGGAATACAAATGGTCAAACAATAATGTTATAAAATCATGGTCTTGAAGTACTGTTTCTTTATGTGCCCAATGCACTCATTGTCTCGATAATAGTGAATGATACAATACATCATTGTTTGTAAAGTTGTTGGCGACATCTAAAGTATGAGAATACAATTGAATTTTATTGCTATATTGATACGCATCAACAAAATTTGTTGTATATGTTGATGATTTACTATTGATAAATAATATCGAACGTCTTAATATTAAATTATAAAGTGATGTTCAAATAAGGGGAGTAAAATACACAATGTACTCTTTTTTCTTTTACGAGATTTTATCTAATTGGGTTATACGTGTAAGGTTTTTAATGAGGTAGGTTTGTCAATGACTATTAATATGAATATTGTACTATTTTTCCTTCACTAAGATTTTTTTTCGGCTGAGTTTTTTTAGTAAAGTTTTAACGAGACATATTCATTATTTGTTAATGAACATCCAAAGAGGAGTATTATAAATAATATTTTATAAATCTCAATAACTCTGAAAATAATAACCTCCGGTAACCCTAACAAAATTATGAAATTATTATATTGTAATTTGTTAGGAATCGACCCGATTAAGCAACGAATAATAAAAATAACAGAGGAAATTGAGAAATTGAACACACAAATTTAATGTGGAAAAACTCCTCCAAAGAGGACAAAAAACCACGGGCAAAGATAATTTTACTATAATGGCAAAAGAACGAAGAGTACAAAAGATGGAGATAAAAATTAAACCCCGAAAACCCGAAAACAAAGAACCCTCAAAACATAAACACAAAATTCTATAAATGTGTTATGAGTTCTAATATTTAATGGGTGTATTTTCTAAGGTTGTAAAAGAGCCTATTTATAGGCTAAATTCATATGTCAAATAATAATAAAATAATCTAAACTAATCAGTGTTTGATTGAAACAAATAAAAAGAGTTTAACTAAAAGATTACTTCTCAAATTTAACTGAAATAGGAGTCATACTTAACAAATCTCCACCTTGACTCATATTTCCACAATGCCATCTTTGCCAAAGCCCGCCACGAGCCTATCTTGAACCATGCAAGGAATTAACTGAGTCGAATCTGTACTTAGAAATTGGAAGACTTCGAGCCTTCGACTTGTACACTGCCAAATCAAAACTAACCCAGGTTTGATTTTCACGAATATAGTGCCCTAACTTTTCAAAACCTGCATCCAAAAGAGAACCTCTCTTCAACGAAACGATCATACGTTTTTCCCTCCTATGACCAAGTTGCCTCCGCTCTAAATGAGTTGACTTTGACTCTGTAACGGACGAGGGACGTCCAATTTCACCGGCCACTGTAGAACCTTCCAGAATATAAAGATTGTCAGCTCTTTTACCTTTTAACAAAACGAGAGCTCCACGAGATACTTTAATGCCGCTCGACTCGATGTTGATTCTGTATCCTTTCAAGTCTAAAATACTCAATGAGATGAGATTCTTTCGTAAATCAGGTACATACCTGACATCTGAGAGTGTCCTAATCGTCCCACCGTGTATCCTAATTTTAACAGTTCCAATACCAATTACCTTACTAGATGAATCCTTTCCCATGCACACAACTCCACCTTCAAACGAACTGTATGTGGAGAACCATTCTCTATTGGGACACATGTGGAAAGAACATCCTGAATCTAAGATCTACTCAGACATGAGCTTGGAGTTATCGCTCGTTGACACTAACAAGAAATCATCACCACTTTCATCGACCAATTAGCACCAGCTGCATCTTCCTCTTTACTCTCGTGACTCTTTTATTTATTGAGCAGCTATATAACAATCTGCTTTGACGTGACCTAACTTTTTACAATAGCGACACCTTTTGTCTCATTTCTTTGATGCTATCAAAACGAAAGCTTGTCTATCTACCTTACTATCCAAATGAAACTCGTTGTCGAGTTTGTCTCTGCCATAAATCAGGGTCTCCCTAAAAGACTTGTATGAAGGGGGTAAAGAGCACAATAATAGCATAGCCTGATCTTCATCGTCAATATGAACCTCAACATTCTTTAAATCATTTAAAAGAGTAATGAATTGACTGATATGATCTCTAAGAAGCTCACCTTCGTTCATGTGAAACGTAAATAGATGTTGTTTCAACACTAAATGATTAGCTAGAGACTTAGTCGCATAAAGAGTTTCTAACCTTTTCCATAAGGCGGATGAGGTTTTCTCCATCAATACCTCCTGCAATACCGTATTCGCGAGGCACAACTGGATTGCAGACAAGGCCTTTTCATCAAGCTCTTCCCATTCTGTTTGATTTAGATTCTCAGGCTTTTTCCCGAAAACAACCTTTTTCAAGCCGGTTTGAACTAGAATTGCCATCATCCGAACTTGCCATAGATTGAAATTTGTCGCACCATCGAACTTCTCAATTTCAAAATTTGTTGTCGCCATATCTGAATGGGCTGATAAATGAAAATTGAACTAGCTCTGATACCACTTGTTAGGAATCGACCCGATTAAGCAACGAACAATAAAAATAGTAGAAGAAATTGAGAAATTGAACACACAAATTTAACGTGGAAAAACTCCTCCAAAGAGGATAAAAAACCAAAGGCAAAGATAATTTTACTATAATGGAAAAAGAACGAAGAGTACAAAAGATAGAGATAAAAACTAAACCCCGAAAACAAAGAACCCTCAAAACGTAAACACAAAAATTCTATAAATGTGTTATGAGTTCTAATATCTAATGGGTGTATTTTTTAAGGTTGTAAAAGAGCCTATTTATAGGCTAAATTCATAGGTTAAATAATAATAAAATAATCTAAACTAATCAGTGTTTAATTGAAACAAATAAACAGAGTTTAACTAAAAGATTACTTCTCAAATTTGACTGAAATAAGAGTCATACTTAACATAATTAAACCTCAATTTATAAATAGAAACATGAGGAATAAAATAAATAAATAAAAAGTTATGTAATTTATCTTTATATAGTATTGTTTCTTCCTATAAATTTATTTTCTTTAGTTTATTCTTTCATTTCATTTCATTAATTAATAACACGAGAGCTGGTGAAATTCTAAAAACAGAAAGCAAAGCATAACCGATATTGATTCCGTTAAGGAAACAGAACAAACGGATAGAAGATAGTAATTTTGTTCTTTAGCTGTTTTATTTATTTATTAAGCAATCTCATTGGCTTCAGAGAAAACAAAAGGACACAACCCCCGCGCTTTTCTATCTTCCAAAAACAAAACCCAATCTTCTTCGCCAAGTCCAATTAATTCCTTGGTTACTTGCTTCCTTTTATTAATCTCCTCCTTAGAAAATCCATCCTTTTTTTAGCCCACAACTTTTTTTTTTTTTTGTTGCTCTTCAATGGCCTTTTTTTCATCTTTAATTCTTAGAAGAGTTCAATTTTACATCTCTAAAAAAAAGGTCAATTCAACGACACCACCACCTACTTTATGTTTTCTCCCTCTTCTTCCATTTTATAGAATTTAATTCAAACCCAGCTTTTCGCCTATATATCTCTTTTAAATAAATAAATAACTCTGGGTCATTGGGCTCGTCAGCTAATGGCGGAAACTGGGTCGTTCTTTGAATTTTTTTTTCTTTTCTATTTGTAATTATTTAACATAGTTTTACCTGTTTTCATTCGATTGATAATTGATCTACTTTGTTGGTTCTTTTAGTCCTTAGCCGGAGAAATTCGCATATTTATTGTACTTGAGTTCCGTTAATTTAAGTTAACAAACATAGGTTTTAGTTGGGTTTTGGTTGGTTTTTTGTTTTTGGACATACTATAAATATGGATTTGAAAAGTGGAGACGAAGGTGGTGGTGTCAAGACACCAAAGAAATCAGATGATCAGGGAGGAGGCAGGAATCCTAAGCTGAAGAGTACTGGAAGTTTTAGTAGCAAAGATATGATTTTTAGAGCTGATAAAATTGATTTAAAAAGCTTAGACATACAGCTGGAGAAGCACCTGAGCCGGATTTGGTCTAGAAACGTTGATAACCAGAGGCCTGCAGAGGAGTGGGAGATTGATTTGGCTAAGCTGGATTCAAGACACGTTGTGGCTCATGGAACCTATGGGACTGTGTATCGAGCCACTTACGATAATCAAGATGTTGCTGGTACTTCTCATTTTCCCTTTCCTTAAATCCTACTATTTGCTCCTTCTTTTGCTAGAAGTTAGAGACGATACGTGTTTTGGAACCCATCTTTTATTTATGTTTGAATAAACATGAATTAGTTTTGGTTACAGGCTGCTTACTCATTAGGCAACTGAGAATAAGAATGCATTGATGATTTCTATGATAATTTAGCGTGTGTTGAGCCTTTTGCTGAATTAAAAACTATACAAAAGAAAAAAAAAACGACTAGAGGTACCATGACCTTTTAAATATAGTAAGCTTTTTTTTAAAAAAATTTTTATAGTAATGGTATAATCTAGGTACAAATACAAATCTTAAATCAATAAAATTAAATTATTACAGTATAATCAGTTACACAAACAAAAGTCAACTAACTCAGATTAAAATCTATAAATGACATCAGCACATTGTGGTACTTTAAAATTTACACATCAAATTGTGTATGGTGAATTTGGAACCGAGTAGAAGGGTTAATATTGAGTTGATATAATGGAGGGAAATTTGGAAGATTATTTGTAATAAAAGGAAGCTTATGTTACTCAGATTTCTTGTACTAGTCTCTGCCTTGAGGATTAATAGCCTTCAGCACTTTTTTCATTGCAAAGTCTCACTGGATTGTGATGTTGATATTCTAGTTAAGCTGTTGGACTGGGGAGAGGATGGTATTGGCGCAACTGCTGGAATTGCTGCCCTGCGAGCATCATTTCGGCAAGAGGTTGCTGTTTGGCAAAAGCTTGACCATCCTAATGTTACAAAGGTCGAGTTTTTTCTTCTTCTTTGAAATGTTTAGTTGTTGATATCCTTAATGTTGTCTCCCTTTTCTTTTGACAAATTTCTGTGATATACATATGCTTTTAAATTATGGTTACAGTTTGCGGGGGCCTCAATGGGAACTTCAAACCTCAGAATTCCTTCACAAAATGCTTCAGCTGACAACCACAGTTCCATGCCTTCTAGAGCGTGTTGTGTTGTTGTGGAGTATCTCCCTGGTGGCACACTAAAACAATACTTGATAAGAAATAGGCGAAAGAAACTTGCCTTTAAGGTTGCGATCAAGCTTGCTCTGGACCTCTCTAGAGGGTAAATGGATGCCTCCTATACTTGGTTTGGATAATCTGTAAATAAATGTCTTGTCATGACATCATACATACTTTTCGCGTAGTGCAGTCTGAGCTACCTACACTCTAAAAGAATTGTACATCGTGATGTCAAAACAGAAAACATGTTACTCGATGCTCGCAGAAATCTCAAAATTGCTGATTTTGGTGTTGCTCGTGTTGAAGCTCAGAATCCAAGGGACATGACTGGTGAAACTGGTACTCTTGGATACATGGCCCCAGAGGTTTGATTTTATAAATCTTAAATATAATCATAAAGTATTGCACAACTGTTTCAGATTGATTTACAACAATTAATTCTTTAACTTTTTCTGAAAGTATTCATCGTGTATGTTATTACCGACATGTAATTATTTAGTCTTAGGATAAATTAAAAAATAAAAAAAAAATCATAAAAACATTAAAAAATTCAAAAGACTATCAAGTTTTCAATTTTTAATAAAAATACAAATTTTCTTTAAAACATTCTAAACTAATTTTAAGAAAGCAAAATAAATTTTAAAAATATTAAAATTTTTGAAAAATTATAAAAACTTATTTATTTAATTTTAATTATAATATATATATGTAATAGCCAATTTTGGCCCAACTCTAAACAAAAATTAAAACCCAATAATAACATCCATCAAGAGCCCAATTACAAAAATAAACCAACCCAAATTTACTAAACCCTAGCCCAATCTATACCAAAATTATTTCAAAGAAAAAATAGAAGCGACCACCACCCCTAGCCTCAAGGTCGGCCGACGACCTTCAACTCCTCCACGCAGAGCCATCACCACGCCTCGACATCTCAGAGAGAAAATCAATGCAAAAGAAACAAACAGAAATAGACAAAAAGAACATGAATGAAACGATTTTGTATTTGGCTATAAAAGCCGAAGTATTTTCTTTGTAATCTCTTTTTTTTTGGAGGAACACTTGAGAAATACAAAAAAAAAAATAGAATAGAAGTTCAAAAGGTGGATTTTTAGTCTTCTTGTTCATTTTATTTTCTGTTATCTAATATTGTTTTGTTTTATCTATTTTTTTTCTTTTAAAAGTTTTTACAAACTAAATAAGAAAACAAACCAGGAATAATAAAAGAGAAAGGAGGAGACCATACCTGAACCATCGGTGCTCGTCGTCGAAGCCCCCCCTCTTCTTTGTCGAGGCCAAGCCGAAACCCAAAGCAGAGGGTTTCTTCTCTCGGGTTTTCGGGGCTAAAAAGGGGTTTCGAAAAAAAGGGTCAAAAGGCCCGATCTTGGGCATCACCGGCCACCGATACGGTGGTGGCATGGTGGCGCGAAGGGTGGCCGAGGAAGCTTAATCGACGGCGAGAAATGGGTTCGTAAAACCCTAGCAGAAAAGAAGAAACGATTTGGGGGGGGGAGAGAGTTCTCTGTTTCTTTTTTTTTTTTAAGAAAGGGAATTGAAAAAAATAAAAGAGGGTTTTTATAATAAAAGAAACGGTGCCGTTTGGTTTTAAGAGAAGCCTTGCATGTCCCCTTAAAAGGGATATTTGTGCGAAAAGTCCCTCCCTCTTTCGGCGCTGTTCAATTGGGTCCCATATTGCATTTTTATCCTTTTAAATCTTGCCCTATTATTTTATTTCACTTTCAATTTGACCAGCGCCTGGGCCATTTGAAACGTCGCACATTTAGGGGCTGGGTTATTCACCCATTTAGTCCCCCTAGGTTTACGCGTGTGGCGATGAGGTCCCTGTTCGCCCCTTTTTATCTATTTGCAATTTTAGCCCTCGTTTATTTATACTGACTTCAATCCTGTCCTCGACCTGTTTAAGGATATATTTATTTATTTTCTTTAAAAAAAATTGTATTCTTATTATCATTTATTTATTTTAAGTTTTTATGTACATTTCCTTAAAACTTATATATGTATATATACTGTTTATTTTAAGATTTTATATATATATACATTATTTACTTCAAAATCTTTCGTATATTATTTATTTTGATTGATTTATTATTTATATTAAGTTTTCTTCACATTATAATTTTTATCCTTTTACGTATAGATATATATAAATACTATTTTATTTAAAGTTTTGATATATCATTTCTTAAAAATTGTTTTGTATATTATCGATTTTAAAGCCTTTTTTTTACATTATCTATTTTAAAACTAATTTATTGTCATTTCAAATTATATGTTTGATATTTAATTTATTTCAACTTGCTTCATACTTGTTGTAAAATGTTACATATGATGCTTAATTTATTTGCCTTTGATTATTAATGTTAATATTTAAATAATGTATATTGTTTGATTATTGTCATTGTGTACTTTTTTAATTTGTTTATTTCATATCTTTTGCCTTATTGTCATTCGCTCGTATTATATTGTGTTCATGCATACTTGTTCCATGCTTATTACCATATTGTTGCTTCATGTCATCGCATAGTGCTTTAAGCCCCAACGCATTTATCCAATTTAAATTGCTTGATTTTATTCCAAACCAAAATAAATGCAAATTGTTAAATATTATAATCGCTATCATTTTAAAATGAAAATCTTCAAAAATAAGGTGATACTTCACGTTTTAGAAATTCGGGAAAGTCGTGCCCTAACTTACTGGGTTTCGATTCTTCTCGTTTAACCTAGCGAAATATCCTTTTAAGCAATAAACTTCTAAATAAATAAAAGCTTATTCTCGAGAATTCGATATGTTGTGTCCTAACTTATTGGATGTGACATTTCGTTATTTCGAGATAAGATTTTCTAAACCAAGGCAATATTCTGCATTTGGAAATTCGAGGAATCGTGCCTAATCGTGCTGGGTTTCGGTTTTTGGGTTTGGCCAAATAGTGGAACACCCTTTTAAAATTGCAATGTATGAATCTTGGAAATCATGAAATGATTTTGGTGTTGAGGGTTGAAACATCGTGTCCTAACGTGCTGGATGTGGTATTTCATCTTTTCGGAACAAGAGAATTTCGATATTCAATTCGAATTATCCAAACATTTTCTAAAAGGATTCGTGTTTTAAAATCTACTCCAATTCTCGACATTAAGACATTGAATAATCAATTAGGTACCAATTTTGGGCGTATCGAGGGTGCTAACCCTTCCTCATGCGTAACCGACTTCCGAACCCATTTTCTGGATTTCGTAGACTAAAAATTATCGTTTTAGTAAATTAAAGATGACCAAATTACTGGATGACCCGATCACACCTCATCAAAAAGATTGATGGCGACTCCTGTTTTTATTTTCGTTTTCAAAACCAAAATCGATTCCCGTTCTCAAAAAAATGGTAACGACAATATATATATATATTGAATACTCTATACATGAATCCAATTTGTGGTAACTATTAACTGTCCTATTTTATCAAAGATGAGTTTTACATTTTGAATATTAAATCTAAGGTGCTTAGAAATGTCTAATTTGCATCAAGGTTGAAAGGTTATAAAAAAAATATTTTGAAAAGTTTAATAATGTTTACCATTATTTTTAAAAGGTATTTTTAGAAATAAAATGTTTATTTTAAACATTATATTCTGAAATAAAAAAATAAAGAGATGTTAGAAAAGTAAATTTGGCTAAAACTCTACTTTAAAAAGATAGTTGTTTTTGGTTTGACATCATGGTTTGAATTTAAAACCGCCAACCTCAATAGTGAATTGAGCCAAAGTGTTTGAAAAGACATTAGATATGATTATGGTGTTATCAGAGAGCCCGTGTCTTATTTTCTTTTGTCTTGACTATCTTTTTATGTTTGATTTTTATAGAAGGGCAAAAATCCAGAAAATACCAAAAAAAAATAAAAATTACCGGAAAGGATAGGGTTGAAAAAAAATGACCGGAAAGGGCAATTTCCCCCAAAATCGCGTCCCGTCACAAGGTAGCGTTTTTGGGGAAAGCGGCCTAAAGCGCGTCCCGGGAGAGCTTTAGGCGCATACGATCAAAATTTTTTTGACCGTTGGGGACCAACGGTCAAAAAAAAAAACCTATAAATACCCCCCAACCCTTCATTTTTTTCACAATTCAATCCTTTCTCATATTTCTCTCAATTTTCTCTCAATTTGCTCTCAAGTTTCTCTCAAAGTCCTTCAAATTTACGCTCAAATTTCAAAATAGTCATTTACTATTTATAAAAAAGCCCTTTATAATTTTTTTAATATATCTATTTTGTTAGAAAATTTTTAAATTCTTTATCGGAGTACAATGGCCGGGGACTTATGTCGCCTAGACGAGAACCACATTGCCGTCCAGCAAAAGAAAATGGTAAGTTTGAATGTTAATTTTTCAATATTATTAAATTTTTTAATTATGCAATTTTAATTAATTTAGAATTTTATAATTTTATAATTTTTAAACGATCAGATCGAGTGTTGGAATGTTATATTCGCAACATGCCCGTCCCCATCGCCATTGATCGAGAATTACCTGCGGGAAGCGGGTTTTTGGCACGTGGCCACGATAGGCCGGGGGTTCAAGTTGGAGCCGCCTTTGATCAGCGCGTTGATAGAGAGGTGGAGACCGGAGACGCACACTTTCCATTTGCCATGCGGAGAGTGTACCATCACCTTAGAAGATGTGCGATTCTGATTGGGATTACCGGTGGACGGGGCGGTAGTCACCGGGTCCGTAACATCTCTCGATTGGATGGCCGTATGCTACGAGCTTCGGGTGCCATTCGGATAGAATTCGAGGAGCTCGGATCGATATGGCGTGGTTACGAGACACATTCCCGGCCGAACGAGGATTCGGCCAAAGTAGAAAGAATACGGTATGCTCGAGCATACATTCTTCAAATAATTGGAGGCTATCTGATGCCGGACCTCTCTAGAAACCTCGTCCACCTGAGATGGCTCCTGAAACTTGTTGACTTCAGAGCAGCCGGTGAATTGAGTTGGGGGTCTGCTGTGCTATCGAGGTTATACCGGAGAGATGCGCGAGCGCACGCTGCGAGTAAACAAAAATTGGAGGTTGCTTATCACTCTCGCAGTCATGGGCATGGTTTCGATTTCCATTTTTACGTCCTCGACTCGACCAGCCATATTCATTCCCACTGATAACGAGGTAAATTTAATATTATATTTTACAATTATGTCGTATATTTATAGTATAATTGTATGCTAAAAGTTTATTTAATTAGGTGGAACCATCCGAGGAGCGATCATGTTGGAATACCTAACTCGCTTGAGGATATACGGCTCTGTTGGACCAAAGGTCGGAATCACAAGTAAGTGTCGAATTTCGTTATTATAATTTAGTATTTCGTAGGTAGTGTCTAATATTATGTATATAACTAATAAGTTGGTAATGTTAATATAGTTTCAATGGACACTGTAGTACAAGGATCCCAAATTCGGGCGATAATTCGGAGGAGTATCTCCAAAATCCGAACAGCTTGGCACGTTAAGGTCCCACTAATCACCTACTCAACCGTGGAGATGCACCAGTCAGATCGGGTTCTGCGGCAATTTGGATGCCGGCAACCGATTCCCGTGCCTCCCGAAGTGCTCGATGATGAGCACAAAGTGGACTTACTGGCAAAAAAGACACGGATTGGCCAAGATTTTGGTCAGAACATATCGAGACGTGGGAGAACCGGTATGACTTTTTACCTAACCGGGAACCGATCATAGTTCCAGAGTTAGCGTGCGAGATGTATGGCCCGGGAACACGGTCAACTATTCCGATTTGGACACGAGCGAGATGTATGGCCCGGGTTCCTACACCATCCGCACCGCCGACTTTGGTTGGTCGGTTCTCGGATATCCATATTGTTGCGTATTCTAGTCGAGGAAGGTCGACCTTTTGGTTTGCGCCTCAATTCTCTATCCGGCAATAGCTTATACGGTGCACGCGATACCAATGGCCACTTACGTTCATCTGAGACTGGTGGGAATACGTGTCTCCACACATTGTACATGTTTTCTAATTTGTACACTTCGTCGACATAGCTCATGGGATCAATACGGAGATTCGACAAGTCGCAAGTACATGAGCACATGGGTAACGAAGTGCATCAAATATCCACGATCGCATGTCCTATTTGTCAAGTGTACACGATAATGCCCGCCAACAATACCTTGGTTAGGTCTGTCAAACTCCGTGACACGAAACCATAAATTTGTCGCGATCATGACATACCGCGTGTGCATGGTGTTCGCACGTGCCTTCCCACGATTAATTTGTTGCAAGACCTTCGGCTCCATACATGGCCTCCTTCCATTTGCCCTCTATAACTCGCCGCTTCTCTTGGAAATAGTGCCGCTAACCGAAAATATGTCTCTCGCACAATCGCTTTATGTCGGCGGATGACGGGTTCCTTTCGAATAGAATTTATGCATTCGGCAAGGTTTGTGGTCATATGCCCATATTGTAGGCCGCCATATGCTTGTGTCCACTGTTCGAAAGAATATTGCACGGTAGCTTGCGCCTTCAAGTTATCCGAGCGCAAATCGCCAAAGATCTCGTGAAAACGGCCTTTATTGATCTCATAACTCTTGCTAATATACGTTGATAGCGAATATTACATACCACTCTTCAATTGCGAAATAAATTGAATTTTTCAAAAGAAATTTTATTAATAGATATTTCATACCCATATCGATCACTTGCCGCTTTCTCTCTTTTAGATCGATGTTGCCCATAGTAGTTGGATGCGACATGCCTCGGGCAATATCGATGGTGTGTGCGATGCCACATGCTTCCTGGCGTTCTATTGCCGCAAGTATTCCAGGGCCCCGATCCGATATAACGCATATGTCGGGTTGGGGCAAACATGCCTCCTTAACTCGGATAGGAAGAAGTCCCAATCATCGCTTGATTCCCCGGTGTTATTGCGAAACGCATCTCGGAAGGATTCTCCCACACCGTCTTGTGTCACGGCTAGCAATAGCCGATCGTATATCTACCATACATGAAGGTCTTACCAATTTTTGTACCAATGGCTTGCAATATGTAAAAGCATCTCGGCATTGCTTAAATGTCCGAAATGCACGCTTGAACATCGCGCATCCACGGAGCGGCGATCGTTGTAGTCGCCGGTTCCGCTTTCAAGGTCTGTTGTCTTTGCTGAGACATACCTCTCCAAAGACTGACACCACCGCCACACTTCATTATATGAAACGTCCCCACCGACCGTGCAATTTTTCCAACGCCTTCGCTTGCTATCCAAGCCTTTCGTAAGAGGGCGTGTACCCCATTTGGCTACGAATATTGCCAATTAAGGCCGAGCATCAGTAGTTACGGGATCGGCCTTCACCGTCGGGATTATTAAATCAGCCAACATGTCCGAATCCATCCTCGGATGATCTTCTGTTACACCTGTCAATGAAGTACGTTAAATAATGCAACATTACATAATATTAGTGTTATTCGAAATCATTGAACACATACTCGGTCTCGCACTGGGTAAGACATGTATGCGGACCTTTGTACTTTTTCACCTCCCACAGCCCTGTCCTTTTCCTCAACGACGCCATGATTTTCCATGAACATGTGCCGTCTTGCACTGCACACTTTGCCTCGTACCTATCGAGCTTTGATTTAACCATAGTGTAGTTAACCACATTCACGATCTTTGTATTGTTTCAATGCAAAGCAGAAAAGTATTCTTGTTGGAAAACCGGTTACCAACTTCTAATTGATCCGAATCCAACAAAGAATTTGTACGGCCACGCGTCCGGTGTGGTAGTTCAGGAAACTCCAATGCATCATCTTGAGATAGATCGACATTTTGCATGTGCGCTGGAGGTGAGTATGCCCTGAATAGCGGATCTTCTTCTTCTTCGTCTGAACCGCCCTCAACGTCTTCAGGTACAATTGGAACAGGCTCCGGTTCAGAAAATAATCCAACTTCTGCACCATCAAGCCCTGGCTCCCGAGGTGGCTCCACATCGGATTCATCGTCCCATCCTCCATAATCTGCAACAAACGAAGGGCCCTCACTGGTGCATGTCGTCGGTAATAACGAGGGCCCCTCACTGATGGATGTAATATCCCGGGTTAGGGGCTATTTTGTGTTGCATGATATTGCATGTGTTTGGTGTGCTGTGTTGCTATTTTGGTGTTTTAGGGGCTTAATTGTAGCCTAGGTGTGTGCCTGAGTGTATGGGAAAATTTTGGTTTTTGGCCTTAGGTGTGGGGAGCTGATAGAGTTGGGGCTTAAGAAAATAAAATGGAGTTTTATTGCACAAAAGAGGAGCTGGTGGAGTGGCAAAGCATGCGCCACATGGGGGAGCTTGATGTGGCGTCATCTTCAGGAGAGGGAGGTCCAGTGTTCAAGCTGCGAAATTCTCATTTTTGGGCTTTCATTTTGACGGCATAGGAGGAAGGAGTTGGATGTGGTTCAAATTCCACTTTGGACTTAGTCAAATATTTTAAAAGATGGGTGGAGAGTGAATTTAGGAAGGAGACTTGTTCAAAGTATTTGAATGATTGGATGGGAGCTTTTGGGGATTGTTGGCGAATTTTGGGAGGATGGAGGGAAGAGTGGACGGCTTGGAGTATGGAAAAGGGTAGTGCCGAAATGCTCTTTGGCATTTGGTACATTTTCTACCATTTGGGGCTAAACCGAATCCTTTCTTTTGTCAATAGCCAACCAAACTTCATTTGCATTTTATTCTCTTTTCTTCTTTTTGAAACCGAAAGTTCATGTGTTTATTGCCAAAATTGCTTGCTCTTCCTAGCATTTCTTGACAGCCGAATCATCTATTTGTTCTTCTCATTTCCTTTGTGCCGAAACTACAACCATTTTGTTTCTTCAACCTTTATTTTCTCTCCTAAGCATTGTAGCCGAAACTCTATTCTTTAAACACTCTCTTCATTTCTTCTTTTGGCAAACCAAAACTCCACCCTCCTATACAATTTCTTTTCTTCTTCTTTTCTTCTCATTTCTGTTGTTAGCCGAATATTAACCCCATTCTTTCGCACTCCATTTCTTTCTTTTTCTCTGACCGAACTTTGGTGATTGGACACACCACATGGCCGAATCCTCTTTTCCTTTTAGTTCAAGGTCTTAGCCGAATTTCCCCTCCCCTAGTGGTGTTAGTTCGGACGAATAGTGGTGTAGTATTGGTGTTCACCTTGTGTTGTGCAAACGGCTAGAAAGGGGTGTAGCCGATTGTTGATTAAAGAAGGAGCCTTTGTGGTTCGGGTTTGGTAGGAAACCAAACCAAGAGCGAGGAGCGGGTTAATCAAAGGATTGTAGATCGTTTCGATTGGGATTTTAAACTCGGGATTACCAGGTGTGTAACTAACACACTTATACTTAGTAAGATTATTAATAAACCTGTTTGCCTGTTAAAACTATAACAGTATGATGGACAAGTGAATACCCAAATGGGGTATGTGGACGATTCGGGTAAGTCTGTTCTATTATGAGTGCTATTAATGAAGTAAAACATCATGACCTATGTTTTGTATGTATGCTATGAGAGATAATGCTTGGTATGTTGGCATAATATGCATGACTTACATGAGATGCATGATTGCATGAGTATGGTATGTTGATGGGTGATATGAGAGGAGGGAGCAGTGATATTTTGTGCTGACGAGCACCAGTGCTTTGGTAGCACACTTTGTGACTTTGGGTCACGAGAGGTTTGGCACCTCCAGAGGTTTGGTACCGCCGTCGTCCCGCTGGCTCAAGTACCACGATGGGTTGGCCCCACAGATGATTATACGGGATTGACGCCGTTGTTTTGGTAACACACGATGGGTTGGCCCCATCACCGCGATTTGTGACTACGGTCACCGGTGCTTTGGTAGCACATTGTGTCTTTGGGACACCAGAGGTTTGGCACCTCATTGCGACTTGTCCCTGTGGTTTGACCACCGTGGGTTGGCCCCACTTGAGCTATGGGATTGTCTGCTAGTGTTTTGGTAACACACGATGGGTTGGCCCCATCATCGTTGGATTTGTGACTTCGGTCACCGTGCTTTGGTAGCACAATTGTGTCTTTGGGACACCAAAGGGTTGGGTACCACATTGACGGATATTATGTCTTTGGGACATCGGTGTTTTGGTAACACATCGTGATCAGTATGTCACCAAAGGTTTGGTACCACACGGGGTAGAAAAGGAGTATGGAGGGTTAGGATCGGGTTGCATTGATTGTATTGCTATGTATGATGGGTGTTAGCATATTGTTTTATCGGGAGCGGGATTTACACATTTGAGTCACTCGACTCACCCTCTCCTTTGACATTTCAGGTGACTCGTGAGACGCGACTTGGAGCCGGATGGACTCGGGGTGCACATGCCATGCTTTAATAAGAGTTTGCTCGGACTTTTGCATTTGGGTATTTTAACTTATTGATTTTTATTTGGGTTTAATTTGGATTTGTAAAAGGCCTTTTTATTTATGATTTACGATGCTTATGTTTTAATTAAATTACGATATGCCTTAACAAAATAAGTTGGTATGATTTTCACTAAAACTTGGAAAGATAACGAATTCAAAATCATAACGCAATGTGTGTTTTAAACTATACCATCTGTATCACACTAAGTTTTGGGATAAGCAAATACAAATGGTTTTCAACTCAAACCCGTAGTTCTTCTAAGTGTAAAAGTGTTTTATGTATCACTAAGTAACTAATGAGGTTTTAAATGGTTTAAACTCGGTTTAACTACAAACTCGCTAAGTTTTCAAAATCTTCTGTTTCCAAATACATCAACAAGTTTTTCAAACAAGACTACTCCAAATTTGTTTTCCCACACTTTGTGATTTCACTCACTTTTAAATGGAAAATCTAACTTTTCAAAAACGATTTCCCGTAGCATGCCGTTCGGACGTGGAGTATTGTCCGGGTTTGGGGTGTTACAATTGTGGTATCAGAGCTAAGTTCAAAAGCTCGGCTGTGGGCTTGAGGCCCAAACTGTTTTCAAAAGTTTGTTTTAAGTGTTTTGGGTTGAATACATGGTTTACAAGGCATGGCACCGAGTCTCCGGCACCAGTTCGCCCAGGTAAGTAATTCTAAACTCTTCTGTGAATTATTATTTGTAGAAGGGTAGGTGACATGGTACGTAGATAGATTTATAGGACTGGAACCCTAGGATTAGATCACTCAAACACTCGAACTAAAGCATAAGACTTAAAGCACTAAACCAATCTATGACTCCGCCACGGGGCTAGGGTGTGGCAACTCCTGTACGCATGTCTAGGAGAGGATCCTAAGAGCTTGGTATTTAAGCGGTCCTCGTGACTCACCTCCTCTTCGCAGTATCCCACAGTGCGTAGCTCGAGTTCACTCCGACCAAGAAGGCTCATCATAGACTTAACCTAACGACTAAAACCCAAAAAAGGAATTAGCCATGTTTTCAAAAATACAACAACAACCCTAATGTTTTCAAACTTTTTGCAATAAACTCTTTCAAAACCGAAAATGTCACATTTACAACAATTTTCTCGAAAAACTGATTTATGGAAAATTACAAAAATGCCCTTAGGGTAAAATTCTGAAAATGCCCTCGGTTTATAAAATAGCAACTCAATAATTTTGCCCCAAAATTTCAATGATGTTACGAAACTCAAACACTCTGTTTTACAAAATATCAATCGAAAATCTTGATTTTGGAAAATTTACTGGCAACGCCTCGTTTGTGAAAATTACTAAAATACCCCTGGTTTTCAAAACGAATTATTTTACAAAAATTTTCAAAGAACACTCTCAAATTCTTGGAATTTCAAATTGACCGGTTTTACGAAAGTTTGAAATATCTTTTATTATGAAAATACCCTGTAGGGAAAATGACGAAAATACCCTTGGGTTAGAAATGGGCAGCAATGTCCGAAGAGTGAATAGGTATGGAAAGGCTTAAGGAATGAATGTATAATCTCTTTTGGGTGAATAGGATAGAAGATTGAAACCTTGTTTGCTCGAAAGAACCCCTGATTAAACTCTATCCATAAAATTTCTTTGCGGTTAAGAAAGTGGAACGATACTAATGCATAAAAATCTTTTTAATCAGAAACGTAGATCGTTAGACATGAGCACTCGAGGCGGACGTGGTCGTAATACTCGTGGTAGAGGTAGGGGTAGAATGACGGTTTACGAACCCGTAGGATCCGGTCAAGGTCGAGAAAATGAGATGCTTGATTCCCACCACACCGAGGTGGTGAGTTCCGGATCGGTGGAGACGATGCGATGTCACGAGCGTCTTTGCGGGTGTTGGAAAGGGTAGCTGGTGTAAGTGGTGGTGCGGGAGTTAGGAAATCTGTTCCTGAGAGACTCCGGGCTAATGGGGCCGAGTTCTTCCGAGGTGTATCGGGTGTTGCGCCTAGCACTGCTGAGTATTGGCTAGAGGCAACTGAGCGGATCATGGACGATCTGGACTTGACGACTGAGGAGAAGTTGAAGGGCATCGTATCACTTCTTCGGGATGAGTCATACCAGTGGTGGCTCACGGTTCGGGACGATGTGGCGGTGAGGATCCGACATGGGATTATTTCGTGCGTATCAAAAGAAATACATCGGGGCTAGCTACATCGACTCCAAATGAAAGGCATTTACGAGGCTTGTTCGGGGAGTAAATCATTCTTGAGTCGCAGGTGAGTTCTGGTGAGTAGGTATGCCGAGGGCATTGTAGCCACCGAGCATGAGAGGTGTGTTCGTTTCGAGGATGGTCCGCGAGACGAGTTGAGGCTGCGATTGCTCCACAGCGGAGAGCGAGAGTTTTTGTCTTAGTCGAGAAGGCTAAGGTAGCCGAAGGTGTTAAGGAGTCGGTAAGACGAGCATGGACGAGGAGTAGGCTTAAGAGGAGCTTTGGGTCTTCGGGATCGTCGGCAATCCGCGAGAGAGGGCTAGGCAGGAGTGGGCGCGTAATCGATCTGCTAGATTTGTTCTTTGCTAGGCGGGGACCGCCGCAGATGTAATCGGTGTGGGAAATCTCATTGGGGTGGTTGTTGGACCGTGGGAAAGGTTGCTTGAGTGTGGTTCTCTGGATCATCGCATTAGGGATGTCCGCGTAGGATGGCGAGGATTGGTCTCGAGAGTCGTACCGTGTCGATTCGAGAGGTAATGGACCGCCACCACGGAGGGGCCGTGGTAATGGCGCGAGGTGGTAATGGATTTGGTCGAGGTCGTGGAGCACCGGCGGAGGTGCGGTAGTTACGAGGCACGACGGCTGATGCGTGTGTATGCAACTAGGCGCCGCGAGGAGGCGGCGCTTGCACGGGCGTAATCACCGATGCGTTTTTGATTTTTGGTTCTCCTATCTTTGCTTTAATTGACTTGGGTTCCACGCGTTCGTATGTTGCTAGTAGTATAGTTGAGACCATGGACTTAGATTCGAGATATCTTCTAGGCGGATGACCGTATTTAGCCCTCTAGGTCACTCTGTAGTCGTAGATAAGTTGTATAAGGATGTACCCTAGAACTCCAAGGGGTAGTTTTTTCTCTTTGATCCGATGGAACCGCCGTTTGAGGAGTTCGATCGATTCTCGGGATGGATGGCCGGTGAAGTACCAGGCCAAAGTGGATTCTTGCGACCAAGCGCATGGTCCTATCGACGGATAAGGGAGATGAAGTAATTATGATAGGTAATAGGAGAGATTACTTATCCAATGTGGTATCTCGCTTTGAAAGTCAGTAAAGATGGTCGAAGAAGGTCATGAGCGTATGTGGTTCATGTGTATGCCTTGGAGGCTAAGGAATCTCTTGTTGAGAAGGTTCGTCTCATTAAGGAATTTGTGGATGTGTTTCAGAGGAGCTTAGGGTTTACCACCCGATCGCGAGGTAGAGTTTGGGATAGATCTGCTACCGGGGATCGCGCCGGTGTCTATTGCTCCATATAGGATGGCACCAAAGGAATTGGTGGAGCTTAAGGCTCGGTCCGGGAGTTGTTGGACCGAGGCTTCATTAGGCCAAGTGTTTCGCCGCGTGGGGCGCGCGGTGTTATTCGTCAAGAAGAAGGGCGGCTCGATGCGGATGTGTATCGACTCACCGCCAACCGAATAAGGCGACGATTAAAAACAAGTATCCGTTACCACGGATAGATGACTTGTTTGATCGGTGAAAAAGGTGCATCGGTGTTTTTCAAGATCGATTTGAGGTCCAGGTATCATCGGTTGAAAGTTAAGGAAGCGGATATCCATAAGACAAATGTTTGGACTCGATGCGACACACTACGAATTCTGGTAATGCCGTTGGGTTGACTAACGCTCGGCGGCTTTTATGGATATGATGAATAGGGTGTTTCAGCGATATCTGGATCGGTTAAATCGTGGTTTTTATTGACGATATCTTGGTATATTCAAGGTCGGAAGAAGAGCATGATGCACACTTGAGAGTGGTGTTGCAAGTTTTGAGGAGAAGCAACTCTATGCTAAGTTCGGTAAGTGTGAGTTACGGCTTAGTGAAGTGACGTTTTTGGGTCATGTAGTATCACCGAGGGGATTAGAGTAGATCCTCGGAAGGTTGAGGCGGTTTTGGATTGGAAGCCTCCTAAGTCGATCATTTGAGATTCGGAGTTTCTGGGTTTGGCGGGATACTACCAAGATTTGTTGAGGGTTTCTCGTTAATTGCGCACCGATGACTAAGTCGTTAAGAAAGGGAGTTCCGTTCGTTTGGGTGAGAAAGCAATGAGGAGAGAGTTTTGATAGGTTAAAGAGGATCTTGGTGAGGCTCTGTTTTGATTCAACTTTGAGGTCGGTAAGGAATTCACGATTATCTTTGACGCATCACATACGGGATTGGGTTGTGTCTTTGATCACGGGGAAAGGTAAGGTTGTGGCTTACGCTTCTCGGCACCGAGAGGCCACACGAGGTCAACTATCCGACGCACGACTTGGAGCTAGCAACGTAGTCTTCGCTCTAAAATCTGGAGGCACTACTTGTGCGGGGAGAAGTCAATCGTCTACACAGATCATAAGAGCCTGAAGTACCTATTGACTCAGAAGGACCTGAATTTGAGGCAGCGTAGATGGGTTGAATTGCTCAAGGACTACGACTGTTCGATCGAGTATCATCCGGGCAAGGCTAACGTAGTGGCAGACGCGTTGAGCCGTAGGGTTGTTTCGGACTTAAGAGCTTTGTTTGCCCATTTGAGTTTGTACGACGACGGGAGTATTCGCAGAGCCAAAGTTAAGCCTACTTGGGTTGAAGCGGATCAAAGAGAAACAGATTGGAGGATGAGGTTCTGAGTGCGCCAAGGTTACAAGTGCGTAATGGTGGTTTGGAGGGTTCTGACTTGTCTAGTGATGAGGTCCTGTGTTTTCAAGGTAAGGCCTGTATGCCTAAAGATGTTGAGCTGAGGCAGAGGATTCTTCAGGCGCACATACATAGCGATCCTTATGCTATGCATCCTGGAGGTAGCAAAATATATAGGGATCTTAAAAGCGATTTTGGTGGCACGGCTTGAAGAAAGAGGTGACAGAGTATGTTGGGAAATGTCTGACCTGTCAGCAGGTCAAAGCGGAACATCAGTTACCGTCGGGTTTGCTTCAGCCTGTAAAGATTCCTTAGTGGAAGTGGGAAAGGATAACTATGGATTTCGTCAGTGGTTTACCGCTTACGCCAAGCAAGAAAGATTCGATTTGGGTTATCGTGGACCGTCGACTAAGTCGGCCCATTTCATTCGGTGAGAGTGGACTATTCACTTGAGATTGGCGAAGCTTTATGTGTCGAGAGATAGTGAGATCGCACGCGGCGTTCGGTTTCGATAATCTCGAGATAGGGATCCGAGGTTCACGTCGAGGTTCTGGAGAGCGTTGCATCAGGCTCGGGTACTCGTTTGGATTTCAAAGACGGCTTTTCACTCGCGATCGACGGGCAATCGAAAGGGTTATTCGAGATCTTGGAAGACATGCTTTGAGGTTGTGTTCGGACTTGAGGGGCGATTGGGAAGAGTTTACGCCGTTAGCGAATCCGCCTATAACAACAAATAAGCAAGCATCAAGATGGCTCCGTATGAGGCGTTGTATGGCGAGAAGTGTGTCGCTCACCTACATGTTGGACGAGTTAGGTGAACGTCGGTTGTTAGGACCCGAGTTGGTTCTTTGAGACGAAGACAAGGTTAAATGATTCGGTCTCGATTGAAGGAAGCTTGAGGCCGGCAAAGTCTTTATGCCGATCTTAAGCGAAGAGATATAGAGTTCGGCCGTGGGAGATCGTGTCTTCTTAAAGGTTTCACCTTGGAAGAAGGTCTTGAGGTTTGGCGAGAAAAGGCAAGCTAAGTCCGAGGTTTATTGGGCGTATAAGGTATTGAGACGAGTTGGACGATGGCGTATCGACGCTTGAGTTGCCGCAGAGCTTAGCGATTCACGATGTTTTTCACGTGTCGATGCTTCGGACGGTATCGTTCGTGATCCATCACATGTGGTAGCGATGGAAGAGATTGAGGTAAATCCAGTTTGACTATGGAAGAGGAACCGTGCGTGCGATTCTTGATCGGGATGTGAAAGTTCTGCGCAGAAAGTCCATGCCTTTGGTTAAGGTACTTTGGCGGAATCATGGTGTGGAGGAAGCCACGTGGGAACCCGAGATACGATGAGACAAAGAATACCCGCAACTCTTTTGACCGTGTAATTTGAGGCGAAATTATTTTAAGAGGGTAGAACTGTAATATCCGGGTTAGGGGCTATTTTGTGTTGCATGATATTGCATGTGTTTGGTGTGCTGTGTTGCTATTTTGGTGTTTTAGGGGCTTAATTGTAGCCTAGGTGTGTGCCTGAGTGTATGGGAAAATTTTGGTTTTTGGCCTTAGGTGTGGGGAGCTGATAGAGTTGGGGCTTAAGAAAATAAAATGGAGTTTTATTGCACAAAAGAGGAGCTGGTGGAGTGGCAAAGCATGCGCCACATGGGGGAGCTTGATGTGGCGTCATCTTCAGGAGAGGGAGGTCCAGTGTTCAAGCTGCGAAATTCTCATTTTTGGGCTTTCATTTTGACATATAGAGGGAAGGAGTTGGATGTGGTTCAAATTCCACTTTGGACTTAGTCAAATATTTTAAAAGATGGGTGGAGAGTGAATTTAGGAAGGAGACTTGTTCAAAGTATTTGAATGATTGGATGGGAGCTTTTGGGGGGATTGTTGGCCGAATTTTGGGGAGGTTGGAGGGAAGAGTGGACGGCTTGGAGTATGGAAAAAGGGGTAGTGCCGAAATGCTCTTTGGCATTTGGTACATTTTCGGCCATTTGGGGCTAAACCGAATCCTTTCTTTTGTCAATAGCCAACCGAAACTTCATTTGCATTTTATTCTCTTTTCTTCTTTTTGAAACCGAAAGTTCATGTGTCTATTGCCAAAATTGCTTGCTCTTCCTAGCATTTCTTGACAAATGAATCATCTATTTGTTCTTCTCATTTCCTTTGTGCGAAACTACAACCATTTTGTTTCTTCAACCTTTATTTTCTCTCCTAAGCATTGTAGCCAAACTCTATTCTTTAAACACTCTCTTCATTTCTTCTTTTGGCAAACCAAAACTCCACCCTCCTATACAATTTCTTTTCTTCTTCTTTTCTTCTCATTTCTGTTGTTAGCCGAATATTAACCCCCATTCTTTCGCACTCCATTTCTTTCTTTTTCTCTGACTGAACTTTGGTGATTGGACACACCACTTGGCCGAATCCTCTTTTCCTTTTAGTTCAAGGTCTTAGCCGAATTTCCCCTCCCCTAGTGGTGTTAGTTCGGACAGTGGTGTAGTATTGGTGTTCACCTTGTGTTGTGCAAACGGCTAGAAAGGGGTGTAGCCGATTGTTGATTAAAGAAGGAGCCTTTGTGGTTCGGGTTTGGTAGGAAACCAAACCAAGAGCGAGGAGCGGGTTAATCAAAGGATTGTAGATCGTTTCGATTGGGATTTTAAACTCGGGATTACCAGGTGTGTAACTAACACACTTATACTTAGTAAGATTATTAATAAACCTGTTTTTGCTGTTAAAACTATAACGATTATGATGGACAAGTGAATACCCAAATGGGGTATGTGGGCGATCGGGTAAGTCTGTTCTATTATGAGTGCTATTAATGAAGTAAAACATCATGACCTATGTTTTGTATGTATGCTATGAGAGATAATGCTTGGTATGTTGGCATAATATGCATGACTTACATGAGATGCATGATTGCATGAGTATGGTATGTTGATGGGTGATATGAGAGGAGGGAGCGGTGATATTTTTGTCTTGTGAGCACCAGTGCTTTGGTAGCACACTTTGTGACTTTGGGTCACGGAGGTTTGGCACCTCCGAGGTTTGGTACCTCAGCGTCTCGTCCCGAGTGGCTCGAGTACCACGATGGGTTGGCCCCCACGATGATTATACGGATTGACGCTTGTGTTTTGGTAACACACGATGGGTTGGCCCCATCACCGATTTGTGACTACGGTCACCGGTGCTTTGGTAGCACATTGTGTCTTTGGGACACCAGAGGTTTGGCACCTCATTGCGACTTGTCCCTGTGGTTTGACCACCGTGGGTTGGCCCCACTTGAGCTATGGGATTGTCTGCTAGTGTTTTGGTAACACACGATGGGTTGGCCCCATCATCGTTGGATTTGTGACTTCGGTCACCGATGCTTTAGTAGCACAATTGTGTCTTTGGGACACCGGTGGTTGGGTACCACATTGACGGATATTATGTCTTTGGGACATCGGTGTTTTGGTAACACATCGTGGATCAGTATGTCACCAAAGGGTTTGGTACCACCACGGGGTAGAAAGAAAGGAGTATGGAGGTTAGGATCGGGTTGCATTGATTGTATTGCTATGTATGATGGGTGTTAGCATATTGTTTTATCGGGAGCGGGATTTACACACCGAGTCACTCGACTCACCCTCTCCTTTGACATTTCGGTGACTCGTGAGACGCGGACTTGGGCCGGGATGGACTCGGGGTGCACATGCCATGCTTTAATAAGAGTTTGCTCGGACTTTTGCATTTGGGTATTTTAACTTATTGATTTTTATTTGGGTTTAATTTGGATTTGTAAAAGGCCTTTTTATTTATGATTTACGATGCTTATGTTTTAATTAAATTCTGATATGCCTTAACAAAATAAGTTGGTATGATTTTCACTAAAACTTGGAAAGATAACGAATTCAAAATCATAACGCAATGTGTTTTAAACTATACCATCGGGTATCACACTAAGTTTTGGGATAAGCAAATACAAATGGTTTTCAACTCAAACCTGTAGTTCTTCTAAGTGTAAAAGTGTTTTATGTATCACTAAGTAACTAATGAGGTTTTAAATGGTTTAAACTTCGGTTTAACTACAAACTCGCTAAGTTTTCAAAATCTTGGGTTTCCAAATACATCAACTGCTGTTTTCAAACAAGACTACTCCAAATTTGTTTTCCCACACCGTGATTTCACTCAGCTTTTAAATGGAAAATCTAACTTTTCAAAAACGATTTCCCCGTAGCATGCCAGATTCGGACGTGGAGTATTGTCCGGGTTTGGGGTGTTACAATGGATGTCGTCGGTAATACATCATCCCTCCTTAAACATCTTTCGTAACGATCCCAATTGTATGTGGATTGCCATCCACTAGAAGTTGATGACGTCCCCAATATGTATTTACGTCATCCGAGGCGTCGAATGACGAATATGCATGTCCCATCCACCAACCGAGTGTCGTGCGCGGGTTATGTTTTCCATACTACCACCGCTGCACGGCACTTCGTGTTTTGCCTCCCACTTACAGAGTGTCGACTTGGGGTCGTGTATTCCCCTCGACGATACTAGATGTTGAGGTCGCAAACGGATCACTTGGAGATGAAAATTCTACATATACCTCGATATAGGGTGAACCACTGGCAAGATGAGTCTCCACCATTGCCTCAAGGCTCAGAGGACCTTTGATGTCGAATGAGTCATATCTCACCGGATCAACCAAGCGCCAAAATCTATACTTAATAGACTGAACTTTCATTAGCGTTGTTCCAATATATTTTACCCTAATTCTTTTGCGAAGTTCTACCAAATCGACGTCTTAGATTAAAACTCAATCGTATTTGTGTTCTCCGATAAGAAAACAACACCATTTTCGATTGTCACGCACTTCACCATCGTAGTAAATAACAGCATTTATACGTTCACTCATTGTAAGTGGGCGGTGTAAAAGAAATAAAATTATTGTACTAAAAAATCACACTAAGTTCAATTCCCAGGAAAGAGAGGTGGATCACAAGGATCACTTAAGTACCACGTCTTTCCTAGCCAGAATATCCCTCAATCGTAATTTAATAGCACAATAAATAACTACGATCACACTCACAAGATATGAAAAAATAATAATAATGAACACCAGAATTTTAACGAGGTTCGGCAAATTTTGCCTACGTCTTCGGGCACTAACAAATATATTTCACTCCAAAAATACAAGTGAAAATTTACAAATAGGGAGAGAGAACAATGCCTTAAGTAGAGAATGGCAAATTGTGGGATGAAGAAAATGAGAAATGGTTAGGCCTATTTATAGTTGAGGTTTAGGGATCAATCTTACAAATTACCTATTCAAATAGGGACCAATATTGCAATTACCCCATAACAATTTTCACATCACATCAACTTTCGGTGCCTAATTTTGGTGCCATTTTCTTCCCACTTGCTGCCACTTTATTTGCCGGGAAAAAGGCCTAAAGCGCGTCCCCGGGGGAGCGCTTTAGTGCTTCCCAAAAACTGTATTGTGGGGATGCGATTTTGGGGGAAATTGCCCTTTCTGGTCATTTTTTTTTCAACCCTATCCTTTCCGGTAATTTTTATTTTTTTTTGGTATTTTCTGGATTTTTGCCCTTTATAGAAGACTAAAAACAATAAAATATTTTACATATTAAATAATTAAAATTATATTTTCATAATTTTTAAAAATTTTAATAACCTTATTCTTTTAACTTCTTTAAATAATTTTTATGTTTTTTATTTTTATCTTTTAGAGGTTTTAATTTTGGATTTTAATTTTTTTAAAATTTTAATTATTTAATAATGTTCTATATAAGATAAAATATTTTCACATGAGCAATGAAATATAGATAGATCACTACAAGGGCTACCATATCACATATCTAAAGCAATTTCTATTGAAACCACTAATTTGTATCAAAATTTATTGAATTTAATTAAAAGTAAAAAACTATAAATACAAAGAATAATAGCTAAAATCATGGTTATTACGGGAACATATAATCTAAATATATTTTATTTTATTTTTTTTATATAATTTTAAGTGTTAAAATGGGGTAACACAATTTGAATCTGTACTAAATGAATGTCTAATCAAAATTTTAATCACTGTTCTATACATATACACATAATTTATATTTGACTTAATCATTTTAATACATGTACTATTTTTATTAGTTTAGCTCCTTTACTCTATTTTACTTATCAATTTTGGTCCTTATATTTTCATTTTGTATAACTTATCTATATATTTTTATTTAAAAATAAAATTAAAACATCCAATGACACACTGCTACTTATCAATGAAAGTTAAAAAAAATCTTAAATATCAGAAAATATTTTAAAAAATATAAAAAATCATAAAAAAAAATTTGGAGCTCCCCTCAAAATTGACATTATTAAAAAATAAAAAACTTAATCAATTTTTGAAAATTGTAAAAAAAAATGTTTTTAAAAATGCAGCGAAACTTAAAAACAATTAAAAAATTTAAAAAATTCATAAAATTTTAAAAAATTGTTGGTTTAGAATTCTATATATATATTTTTTATAAAATCTTAGAATTTTATGAAAGTTTTAATAATTTTATGATATTTTTTAAAAATTCTATGGATTTCTTAAATTTTTAATAAAATTATTTGTATTTTAAAGGCATTGTGAGTTCTTTTAGTTAAAAATATCATAAAATTCATTAAGAACAGATTAGAGACTCCTCAATAAAAGAAGGCTAAAGGAATTTTTTTGAGTATTTGACTTAGGTTACGAGAGTACGAATATTTTTTTTCCCAAAAAAGATGAGGTTTAGTGTCTAGTTGATTTGCTAATTCATGGATCCATTTGACATTCTAATTATTCCATACATTATAATTTCATACATAACATAACTTTTTATTAATTATTTTTCTCAAGCCATACAATGAGAAAACTTCTTATATGTTTCTATGCAGCATTATTTAACTACATCTATCAATTTTTAAATAATTTTATGTTTTTTTTTTCTTTGCTAAAAACCTCAAAGTTCCTTTAAAATATGAAATATTTCATTAAAAATTTAAAAAAAAAATCTTTGAAATTTTTAAAAATATATCATAAAGTTATTTTAAATTTTCATAAAATTTTAAGATTTTCTAAAAGCCTAGAATTCCAAACAAAAGATTTTTAAAAATTTAATGAAAAATTTAAAATTGGTTTAAATTTTTCTTACTTATAATTTTAAAAATATTTTTTTACAATTTTCAAAAAATAGATTAATGATTTTTAAAATTTTTTAAATAATTTTCCAAGCTTTAGATTTTCTTTTTTTATGATTATTTAAAATATCTGATATTTAAAAAAAATTAAGATATTCTTTTATTTAATTGACGTGTGGCAACGCGTCATTGGATGATTTAACTTTCTTAACAGAAAATATATAAGTGGGTAATGGGATGTAGAGAATGAAAGTATAAAGGCCAAATTGACAGAAAAAAAATTAATACAAATACCAAAATGATAATTTAACTATGATTCTAAATCCAAAAGAAATATTAATCCATTCTATTTTTATTTTGTCGAAAATGATACACTAACGGAATTATAGATGATGCATCCACTTGATACCTGTGCGGTCTTAGTGAACACGTAATACCATTAGTTTCCAATAGAAATGAAGACTCAAATTGGTTTTCAACTTTGCTATGAAAACTTAAGAAGAGAGGAAATGCGGACTTTTCAAAACACCCCCGGTCCTTTGCATTCCATGTTATTCCCGAGAGCTAACCCAATCATTTTGTAGGTTCTTGATGGCAAGCCCTACAACAGGACATGTGATGTCTATAGCTTTGGCATTTGTTTGTGGGAGATTTATTGCTGTGATATGCCTTATCCAGATCTTAGCTTTGTCGATGTGTCATCTGCTGTTGCTCGACAGGTTAGTATGCATGTGTGTTATGCTCTATATGTGCTCACATATTACTTCATTAAACGATTGAATCTATCTTGGGAGTCAAGCTAAGCGTTACACATGGTTTATTACCAGAATTTACGACCAGAGATCCCGAGGTGCTACCCGAATTCTTTAGCAAGCATCATGCGGAAATGCTGGGATGCGAATCCAAAGAAACGTCCTGAAATGGATGAGGTAGTGAGAATGCTAGAAGCTGTTGATACAAGCAAGGGCGGAGGGATGATACCCGATGACCATACGCCAACTTGCTTCTGTTTGCTCCCTACTCGTGGTCCATGATTCTATTCTATTCCATTTTAGGTTAAAATATATCATAAGTCCTTATACCCTTCACAAATTTAGAATTTAGTCCATGTACTTTTATTTAGGTTAAAATATATTTCATCTCTCTATTTTTCAAATTTCGAAATCCAGGTTCATCTGTCAACACTAATACATTTTTTTGGTTAAATTTTTTAGTGTGACGTTTTGGAAAAAAAAAATACTCACTTATTAGTCATGCAACTAAAAAATGACATTGCAATGAATCTAAGTTTAAAAAAAAATAATTGTATTATTATTAACAGTATGATCTAAATTTTGAAATCTAAAAAAATAAAAAATTAAATTCTTAAAAATAATAGTATAAGGACTAAAATTTAAAATTTTAAAAGTACAAAGATTTATGACATATTTTAATCACTATTTTACTGTATTTTATTTATACTCTTGGATTTAAAAATGGAGTCCTATACGATAAGTTCTTGGTATGTATTGTGTAACTCCCACATTTTTAAGTTTAACTGCCCCATTGAAATTCAATTAATGACTCACTTTCAATTTGATTGTTGTTCTACGTAATTACCACCAAAAACTCTTTCTCTAAAAGTAATAAATAAAACTCTAGTAGCATTTTCTTAATAATAAAAAAATTCATTTGCTTAAAATACTTTCTTAATTAAATATATCAAGTTATTTGTCAAAACTCAAAGATTTTTACCTGATATTTAATATGATTTTAACAATATATTAAATTTGAAAAATGCGTTTGGGAATTTTTTGAGAAAAATGTTTTCTATTTTTTATGATAATTTTTATTTTTAGAAAATATTTTTTATTATTTAATTTTTGAAAATTGAAAGCATGTTAAATGAAAATGAAAATTATTTCAACACAAAATTATGGGAGTTGCTTGATATGGCGGTTCACATTGAGAAGTTGCGGAGACCCATTTGTCTTGGTGGTTGGATGGTGCTCAATGTTCCTGCTGGTTATTCTCTTCTTTCCTTTCTTCCTTCCTTTCTATTGATGGGGAAAGATTTTTATTGTAACAATTCGTTTTTCAATGATATTAAAAATAATAGTTTCGAAATCTCATTTTTTATAAGGGAGTTAGTAAATATTATTATTTAATATTTACGAGCTAGTATAAAGTTTAATTAAAGCTCAATCCATTAATTTTGTCAATTGGATAGCTAATTATGGTATAAGGACTAAATTGTAAAAATGGTAAAAAAGAGTCACTGTAGATTTTTAAGTATCTTAAGGGTCAAAATAGCAATTGAACCATTATCCTATTATAGATAGTGGAATTTGATGGTGGAGTCCACTATGTTTTATTAATAGCTTTATTAGGTTGAGTTAATCATGTTTTAAGTTAAATTAAACAAGATTAATTAACCTTAATCAAAGTATATAAGGGTGGTAATGCCATCTTTGTGTTCCTTCTTCCCCAATCCAAACACAAAAGAAAACATAGAGAAAAATAATTTTGGGAACTCAATTTATTCGGTCTCTAATTGGTAAGCCATTTTAAGTTCGTTTATTGTAATTTATATGTTTTTAAGGTCTCGAGAGCTTGATTTAACTAGCTCGTGTACCAATTTGTAAAACTATTAAGGTTTTTAAAACTTCCCATTGTTGAGTGCTTGTTGAATTTTGTGTTAATGTTTTAGATTTTAAGCCTAAAAGTGAAAAAGGATTAATTTGTAAAGTGAAAGTTGTTAACTTTAAACATAGGGAATAATGTATAAAGAATTTGAAATTGATGTTTAATTTCTGTAATTTTAGATATTAAGAGCTATAGAAGGATGGAATTGAGATCGGTTTCAAAACTGAAGCTCAAATTTAAGAGTTATAACAATTTCAATTTTAGGAATTAAATTGAATAAAATGTAAAATTTTAGGGAACATACGAAAAATGAAATTGAACTATCATATGCATAAAATAGAATGTTATAAATTATTTGGAGTTGATAATTGAAATGAATTATTACTATAGATTGGGGATTGAACCAACCGAAAAATAATCGAGGAAAAGGAAAAATTGCATATTAGTCCCGGAGAACTTGTTATTGTAGTTTTTTCCAAGTAAGTTCATATGGTGTAATTATATGTAATATTAATATAACTATGTTTGGATTATTAAAATTTTTTTGTGTAAATGTAATTTTGAATTTATTACAATTTGGTACAAAAAGCTGAGACATGGACTCAATTATAAAGAAATATTTTGTAGCGGCTCGTTTACAGTGAAATCGGAACAGTGATTTCGGGACCACAAATTTGAAGTTGTAAAATTTATTTTATTATATTTTTAATATCTATAGCATGTTTGAATTATGGTATAAAAATTTCGTTAAGAAATTTTACTGTTTTTATGCTCAATTTATAAAAATTGGCTAAATCGCATAAAGTATGAAAGTTGTGTTCTATTATCTAAGGGTGCTAAATAGCTATAGAACTTTAATTTAGAGGTCCTTATTGAGTAATTAGACCACTAATTTAGCTAGTGGATGTACATGGAGTGTAATCATGAAATTTGTAAGGTTAGGTTGATATTAGGTAATAATTTGATAAAATAATAAAAATAAAAGAATAAGCTTCATCTTTCTTCATCTTCCACCAATTTTTCACCAAGTGGAGAACTCAAAATTTCAGCAATAGAAACCCTAGCATGTAAGTGATACTTTGACCCGTTTTTGTTTATTTTTATGTTTTCGGGACCGTTGTAGCTTAATCTAGCTAAATGGAAGGTTAATTTGCATTATGGTTGAAAGCCTAGGGTTTTGCCATGAGAGATTTTTGGTTTTTCTTGAAGTTTAATGGAAGAATATGAGTCTTTGTTGTTAATTAGACAACTTTTTGTTAAGAGATTTTTAATGAAATTACAAATTAGGGGTTCATTTGAGAAATTTGAAACTTATGCATTAAATGTATGAAATTGTGGAATGTATGGGCTGTTATAAACATATATAAGTTTTGGCTAGGCTTGGGTGTTGAGAAATTTGCATTAATTTCATTTTACGAGCCTAGGGACTAAATTGTAAAGAAGTCAAATGTTAAGCCAAAAATGGTAATTTTGCCATATTATAAAATTGGACTGAATTGAATAGAATAATTATTAAATTAGTTAAATTTGATATTATATAGATCAAGAAAAGCCATGTTCGGATTTAAACTGGGGAAAAGAAAAAGTAGTGGATTGATCGGTCGACTTACTCCGTACTAATTTGAGGTAAGTTCGTATAATTACATTGTGTATTTATATATATTTTAATTGATATATATGTATGTAAATTTAGTAATTATGGTGTATAAATATTGAATGCATAATTGATATAGTACTAAGAATACAGAGCCCCGTTTGAATCTCAGAATTTCGTAAGATACAATTGACATGTAATTAGGGTTACTGATTTTGGTTGAGATCCTACATGTGTTGCGGACTCACCACAGCCCGTATGAGCTTACCGATTCTCAACGCGTAAGAGCTTATCGTATTTCAGCTCGGAGGAGCTTACTGATTATGGCTCGTAAAAGCATACATGTATAGGAATTGACGAATTTATCGTTCAGTACACTTCGCGTGTACCACCCACGTATCTAACGGTATTCTAGATGGTTCAACGGGCATAGTGTTATTACGGGATTATAAAAGTTCAATATGAACAAGTACAGATATTTACATGGAAATGATTGATATTTGATATATGGATTCATAGCATAGATGTTACATGTACATGGAATTCAATTAATTGATGGATTCATATATGATTTTCGGTTTTATGTGAATATATGACTAACATAATTATGGATTGTATGATTGGCTTTGGCCAAATTGAATTGAGTTATGCTTTGAGTTATTTACCTAAATTTGTGGTTATATGGTAAGTTTTATTCTATAATTTACGAACTAACTAAGCTTAATTGCTTACTCCGTTTATTTGTTCATGTTTTATAGTATTTCGGAAGCTCGCTCGATTCGGAAGTCATCAGAGTTCGCATCACACTATCAAATAATCATTTTGGTACTTTGGACTTTACATTTTGGGTTAAATGGCATGTATAGGTATTTTGGCTAATATGGCCTATATGTTTTGTGGTGTAATTAGCCAATCGATTTGGCTTGAAAATGATATATGTTTTGATATGTAATTAGATGTAGATGTCCTTATGGTATATTGTGTATATTTGTTATGTGAAAGCCATGTTGATGAATTGGCATTGAAAGTGCCAAGTGGTTGAAGTTTAAGAATGTTATGTATACTAAGTTAGGCACAATGTCTCATACATGTAGTTGACCATTTAGGTAACCTTTCAAGTATGTTTGGTATGTTTTAAAGTGGTCGAATGAATATGTTTGTGATATCATGTTGTGGTGTAAATGTTTAAGTTATAAACTTGACATTGGTTGGTTTTGAGTACCTATTTATGCCATGGTTGTATGCCAATTGATGTGTATAGGTTGGTACCAATGTGGGTGAGGAATATGGCTTGGAAAATGGCCTATTTTGTCCACATGGGCAGAGACACAGGCGTGTGTCTCAGGTGACACAGCCGTATGTCCCATAATACTTCTTTTGAAACCAAGTCAGTAGCTTCACATGGCCTAGCACACGGGCGTATGGCACAAGTCAGTATACCTGTAACACCCCTCACCCGTATTCAACGTCGGAATAGGGTTACAGAGCATTACCAGACTTATAAAACAAATACACATACATTTCTGAAACATTTTCCACATTTCATGCAATCATCATTCAACATCAATCATAATGTCCCTAATACGAGCTTATGAGGATCAAACATGCTTTGGAAGTGGTTCGGGACTAAACTGATAACATAGGAATCTTTTACAAAACTTATAAAAATTTTCAAACTGCAAAGGTCACACGCCCGTGTGCCCTGGCCATGTCACTCACACGGCTAAGAGATACGCCCGTGTCTTAGGCCGTGTGGACATTCGAAATGGGATCATATGGCCGTGTCCCAGCCCGTGTGCGACCCCGTGTAACTCTCTCACTTGGGTCACACGGCTAACACACACACCCGTGTGACTCGTACGTGTGCCTTAAAAATGGCCAACACGCCCGTGTGCCAGGCCGTGTGCTAGGCCGTGCCAAACCTGTACGGTACACTGACTTATGCCACACAGTCAATCACACGCTTGTGTGCTAGGCCGTGTGGAGCATACTGACTTGATTGCTAAATCAACACCAGGGGACACACGATTGTGCAACATAACCGTGTGTCACACATGGCTGAGACACACGCCCGTGTGGACAAAAATAGGCTATTTACCAAGCCATTTTGCCACCCAATTTGGTACACACCTACATCAAACCATTTGGCACCAATACAAGGAATAAATTAGCATTCTATTAACCTTATTCAAGCATAATTCCTACCATCTCAACACCAACTAATACAAATATATCAATACCATAATATACCATTCAATTTCATACCAAAACTCACTTGCACAACACATTCACATGCACTATTTCATCTAAACATTCCTTTGCCTAGAACCACAAGCATACCAATCTCAAATTAAACCATTAGCTACTCAAACTAATAATCCATAATCAACCCTTCACAAAACAATATAAACCACATCACAAAATGGCATTAGCACACACATATATATACATCACAAACTAAGCCAAATAGGTCAACTTATATGGCCATATACAACATTATATACATGACATTTATAAGCCAACACAAATGGCCAAATTCATAACAACACATATACCAAAATGACCAAAGTCCTTATACATTCCATATAACTAAAACACAATCTCAAAAGTACCAATTTGATAGTTGGATAGTGTGACGATTTCTCCGACGATCCCCGAGTCCAAGCTATCTTTGAAGTCACTATAAAACATAGAAAAATAAACAACGTAAGCTTTATAGCTTAGTAAGCTCGTATGAAATAAACTCGATATAATCATAAACACATAATTCAACAATTGATTGTCAATACATGAATTCACATCAACTAACAAACCTTTCAATTACTCATTCACAAAACTATATATTTTCTTCACCATTTCTTCGATCCAAAGCTAATAAGGTTTCTGCACATACCTGTACCATCTTGTACAATCTCATTCTCACCACATCATTCATTTACTTGTTGAACCATTCGGAATAGAAATTGGATACTCAGGAGTCTCACTAAATAAGTACCTATACCATGGCCCGAAGCCAAATCAAGGTAACTTATATCCGAAGTACTGATATCATGGCCCAAATCCAAATCGGTATAACTCGCACCCGAAGTGCTAATATCATGGCCCGAAGTCAACTCAATGAATCCCCTAATGACATGTCATTAGTATCCTAAATTATTCCTAAGGTTCAACCAGGATTTCGAATGCCGAATTATCATCGAGTCATTTTCGAACTTATCCGAAGTCTCTTATTCACAACTTATACAATGTCAAAGCATTTAAAATACATTTATAATAAAATTTATCACATACGAACTTACCTCGAAAGTGAAAACGACAAAATAAGTCGATTAGTCGATAACTTTAGTTTTCCCCGATCTAGATTTGGATTCCACTTTTCTTAATATAAATATATTGAAAATTAATTTATTTAATAATCTCTCTATTCAATTTAATCCAAAACACACATTTACACTTTTGCCCCCATAATTTTACAACTTTTACAATTTAGTCCTTATTTCACAAAATCACAAATTCATGAAATTCAAGCATAAACCATGTTAGAAAAAATTCAATTAGATCCCTAGAAGCCCACATTTTTCATTTATTTCACATTTTAACCACTAAATTTACATATCTCACAATTTAGCCCCTAATTTGCATTTTCACTAAAAATCACTTAACAAACTTGTATATCTATCAACAAGCATTCATGATATATCAAGAAACTTCATAATAAATGCTTATTCATCAATGGAAATATTCAAAATCTTTAACATTTTTGCAAAATAGTCCCTGGGCTAGCTAGACCTAGTTGCAATGATCGTAAAAACTTAAAATCATTAAAAACGAGACAAAATACATAGCTAATTGCCAAGATTGAAGTTGCCGAATTTCAAAACCTAAAAATGGTTCTTTTCTTTGTTTAAATCAGTTGGGAGAAGAAGATTATGATGATAATGGCTTTTGTTTTATTTATTTTAAGTTTATTTACATATTTACTTACTTAACCTTGACTATTAACCATTAAAACACTTATTAATATGTCCAAATATGTCCACTCACCATTATAATTGTGTAATTACAACATAAGGACCTCCACTATAAAGTTCTATAGCTATTAAACACCTTTAGCTAATAGAACTCAAGTTTTACACTTTACGCAATTTAGTCTTTTTTCTCAAATTAAGCACTCAAATGATAAAATTTCTAAACGAAACTTTCACACAATCATTCAATCATGCTGTAAACATTACAATAAAAATAAAATAATTATTTTGACTTCGGATTTGTGGTTCCGAAACCCCTGTTTTGATTTGACTAAAAATGAGCTATTACAATACCCTCCAGTTTTCACACGGCCTAACACACGGCCTGGCACACGGGTGTGTGAGGCCATTTCGAAGAGTACACGGCCTGGCACACGGGCGTTTGGTCTGGCCGTGTGGCCCAAGTCAATGAGTTACACGGGGTTGGAGACGGCCTAAGACACAGGCGTGTTCTATAGCCATACGGGCATGTGACCCCTGCACTTTGAAAAAAAATTCTATGTTTTCTTAAAAATTCATAGAGAACTCGGTTTAGTCTCGAACCACTTTTAATGTCTATTTGGGGACTAGAGGGCTCGTATTAGGGATTGTATAAATGTATTTGAATGGTTTTTTATATGAATGATAAATGTATATGAAATGTATAATTTTTTGATTTATAAGTCCAGTAATGCTCTGTAACCCTGTTTCGGCGTCGGATACGGGTTAGGGGTGTTACATATTTTATGATGGGATGATATGTATATGATGACACTACAGTGACTTAAATGTTACGAATACATTGTTAATTCCCACGTGAACTTAGTAAACAATTAGGATACGGTTGATATGTCAATAGGGTTAGTTGCGCGCTTGTACAGGTTTAACACTTTTGTCCTCTCTGTTCAGCACTTCAGTGCTCTCTACTTAGCACTATTGTGCTCTCTATTTAGCACTACAATGCTCTCTGGTGTGGTGTAGTTACCCGTGTATTCGATTTTATTTACTAGAGTTGTAACACCTCTTTGTCTGACAATTCGATCGATGAACTGTGGTGGTACCAGAATAAATGAGGTCGATACGCAAAAATAGGAAAATCAAGGTTTCATTTCTCAAGTTATATAGATAGATGGTAAACAGCGAACGATTCATGAATGACACTTAGTGAATTTGAATTTGTGGCACAAGCCAAAAGAAATAATATGAATACATAATATCAATTATAAAATGAAATTTGATTCAGCGAAGTGCCACATTTGAACAACTTATACAAAAGAAAACTAGACTTGGGTGCGAACCAGATTCATTAAAGTATAAAATAAAACTATAAGTTGGCCAAACCTACGAACTACCCTAATATGTACATGGTACAAAATTTAAACAAAGAAGTGGCTAACAAATGAGGCCCCGATCTGGCTTAGTCCTTTTTTTTTTTAAGTTCAAAGTGTGACCTAAGGTACTTGAAAAAAAAAATGAAGGAAACTGGGTAAGTTCAAATTGCACATAGTGAGTTCCAGGAATTATAACCTTCTACTCAAAGGTTAATAAATTGATAAAAAAAATAGATCTTTCAAGCATAACATGTGAACAACCAAAACACACAAACATGCTAGTTACATCTACCATTTCAAGTTGCGTATATTTAGCACGCCAAAAGCTAACAAGATAGAAAGCCAACTTAGTAGAGGAACTTAATAGTGTTAGTCAGGTATCTAAAAAAAGTACTAAATTGGCTTACAGTTTCCAAGTTTAAGCACCAGTTAGGTCCAAAAAAAGTTGAGGTAACAAGTAGGTACAAGTTGCCAAGTTTGGGTACCTCCGTATATATTAACTCATTGTATAAAAAAAAAGAGTTAATATGTAGTTTGCCACTTGAATTTGGCCAAAAGTACCAAATTGGTACCTAAACTCTTTTTTTTTTTGTAGTTGGTACTTGAATTTGTTTTCCGTCACTTAGGTTGGTACCTCCGTATTAACATAATTAGTTTGTGCTGATGTGACACCGATGACCAATTTTATAGTGACACGTGGCAATCTATCAATATGACACGTGGCATACATAAATGAAAAATATTTTAAAAAATATAAAATTAATTTAAAAAAGTATAAGCTATTGAGAAAGCTCAAATACCAACTAGATACTTTTTAGACAAGTTCATATATCAACTAGTAACTTTTGGACAAGTTCAGGGGAACACTACATTCGAACTGTAACAGCCCGATTTAGGGGCTAGTTGGAACAGTGATCTCGGAATCACTAATTCGAGGTTAGATAAAATTATTTTCATGTTATGTTATGTGTTATAACATGTTTTTAGGGATGCATGAAAATTTTGGTGCCTTAATTTTAGCGAGTTTTAGCTAATTTGGGCCATGAAGTGTAAATTGGAGGTATTTAAAGTGCAATTACACCTACCTAGGAGAGATGGACGGTCAAGGGGACAAGGAATTAAAAGTTTGACAAAGTTGGTGACTTTTGTTGAATAAATGAATAAAATAAGATGAAATAGGTAAAAAACTATCATCTTTTTTTTCCTTCCTTCTCTCTCCACCAGAAATTTTCAAAGAAGCAAGGGATGTTTGAAAGCTCAAAATTTCAGCAACTCATTTCCTCTTCAAGTATGTGATTTTGATGGTTTTAGTTGATAATTTTTATACTTTTGGAGTCCCCAAAGCTTAAGCTTTCTAAAGAGGGGACTATTTTGTAACATGGTTGGAAGTCTAGGGACTTACCATGAGAGAGTTCATGCTGGTTGCTGAGTTTTTATGGAAGAAAATGAATGTTAGGATGTTGATAAACAATTTTTGTGAAATGTGTTGTCATGAAAACACCTAATTGGGACTAAAATGCAAAAGTTGTAATTTGTTCATTAAGGCATGAAATAGTTGGAACTGTGGATATTTATAACAGGATTAAAGGATCAGCTAGGCTTGTTTAATAAGAAAATGTGATGAAAATTTATTTATAACAAGGGAGACTTTAACTAATAAACTGTACTAATTGGCCACACCAAAAATTTTAGAAAAATTATAGTAAGAAGATATATGAGTCTAGTTTCAAGGAAAATTTACGGATCTATATTTCGAGTTTCGTAACTCGAGTTATAGCTAATTTAGTGAACATGACACAGATGGACAGTTTTAATTTTTATGCCCTGATCTAGTAAGTTAAGTCTAGTAATGCCTCGTGCTCGACTCCGACAACGGTCTCAGGCAAGGGGTGTTACATTTATTGGTATCAGAGCGAGAGTTTAGTCAATTCTTGGAATATTCAGTATAAGTAAGAGTCTAACTATACATGCCATACTTATATTTTGATAGTGTGACGACTCCTGACGATTTTAAAATATTTTTCTTTTATAGTTATGGATCCCGAACGAGCTAGTGCAGATGATGTAGAGAGTAATGCCTCTGCTCCCGCAGAAGGGACGGTGCCACCAGATAGTAGTGAAAGGCCCGTTATAATTAGTCAGGGAGGAGGGGCTCGAGAAGCCTTCTTCCAAGCTATGAATGAATAGTTTGCTGAGTTCGTTCGTACGAACCCCGCCGTTAGACCTCCACCCCCTCACGATTCTCAGACCACTCATGTAGCTTCCCCAATTATAGATACAGTCAGAAGAGAGAAACCACTCGATGACAAGATCAGAAAACAAGGGGCCGAAGAGTTTTAGGCTACCAAAGATGATGATGCAGAGAAAGCTGAATTTTGGCTCGAGAACACTATCAGAGCTTTGATGAGTTATCCTACACACCGGAAGAATGTATTAAGTGTGTGGTGTCACTTCTTAGAGATTCGGCCTACCAGTGGTGGAAGACACTTGTGTCGATGAGTACCAAAGAGAAAGAGTTACAGGATTTTTCTTCAAAGAGGAGTTCCGTAAGAAATACATAAGTCGAAGTTTATTGACCGGAAAATAAAAAGTTCCTTGAGTTAAAACAGGGTAAGATGACTGTGACTGACTATGAACGTAAATTTGTCCAATTCAGCAATTATGCTCGAGAGTATGTGTCTGCAGAGGCTATCATGTGCAAAAGATTTGAGGATGGACTCAATGATGATATCTGACTGTCAGTTGGTGTATTAGAGATAAAAGAGTTTGTTGTTTTAGTTGAACGAGCCTGTAAGGCAGAAGAGTTATTAAAAAGAAAGGGTAAAGCTGAAATTGAGATGTAAGACACGAAGAAAAGATAGATGAGCAAGTCATTTCAGTCTACATCCAAGAGGCCTAGAGAGTTCTCTACGAGATCTAATTTTTCAGCCGGGTATTCTAGCCGAAACAGAGGTGGAGGATTTATGGATTCAAAAGCTCAAGCCACTTCGATTGCGAGTGTTGGTAGTATTCAGCCTGATAGACCCGAGTGTCCTCAATGTGGTCGACGTCATCCAGGTCAATGTTGAGCAATTGAGACTGGTTGTTTCCGATGTGGTGCACCGGATCATTTCATTCGAGAGTGTCCCGAAATAGTTAAAAGAGAAGTAATACCGAGTGCAAGATCAGGCAATGCCCCCGTTAGAGGTAGATCTCAGAGAAATCCCGGAGTAGGGGCAAGTAGAGGTACATTTAGAGACACAGCAATGAGATCAGATGTTAGAGCACCCGCAAGGACTTATGCTATCCGTGCTTGTGAAGAGGCATCTTCCCTCGACATAATTACAGGTACATTTTCTCTTCATGATGTTAATGTTATTGCTTTGATTGATCCGGGTTCAACCTATTCCTATGTTTGCATGAAATTAATGCCTAGTATGAACATGCCCATAGAGTTTACAGAATTTGTGATTAAAGTATCAAATCTATTAGGTCAGCATGTGTTAGTAAACAAAGTATGTAAAAATTGCCTTTTGATGATTAGAGGTTACTGTTTTCCAGCTTATCTCATGCTATTGCCATTTAATGAGTTTGATGTGATTCTTGGTATGGATTGGTTAACTGCACATGATGTGATACTGAATTGTGGAAAGAAATTCATTTAGTTGAAATATGAAAATGGTGAAATTGTTTGGAATAATTCAGATGAATCAGGTAGTTCAATTTCCGTGATTTCTGTTGTGTCTGCTCAGAAATGTTTAAGGAAAGGATGTGAAGCTTATCTTACTTTTGTGTTGAATGCTAAAGATCCAGAGTTGAAAATTGAATCAGTGCCTGTGGTAAATGGGTTTCCTGATGTGTTTCCGGAAGAACTACTAGGTTTGCCTTCTATCAGAGAAGTTGAGTTTGGTATTGAATTGATTCCAGGTACCACACCTATTTCTATTACTCCTTATAGAATGGCTTCAATAGAATTGAAAGAATCGAAAGCTCAGTTACAGGAATTAACTGATAAAGGCTTTGTAAGACCTAGTTATTCACCATGGGGAGCACCAGTGTTATTTGTGAAAAAAAAGGACGGTTCCATGAGATTGTGCATAGATTATCGATAGCTTAACAAGGTAACCATCAAGAACAAATATCCATTGCCTAGAATAGATGATTTTTTTGATCAATTGAAAGGAGCCACTGTATTCTCTAAGATAGATTTGAGATTTGAATACTATCAGTTGCGAGTTAAAGAGTCAGATGTTTCGAAAACTGCTTTTCGAACTAGGTATGGTCACTATGAGTTTCTTGTGATGCCATTTGGCTTAACCAGTGCTCTTGCCATTTTCATGGATTTAATGAACTGAATTTTTAGACCTTACTTGGACAAGTTTGTAGTTGTGTTTATTGATGACATCTTGATTTATTCTCATGATGAGACTGAGCATACAGAGCATTTGAGAACAGTTTTATAGATTTTAAAAGATAATCAGCTTTATGCCAAGTTTAGCAAAAGTGAGTTCTGGTTACGGGAAGTTTTTTTTCTTGGACATATTGTCTCAGGTGAAGGTATTAGAGTTGTCCGAGCAAGATTTTAGCCATTGTTGATTGGAAGCCTCCCAGGAATGTATCAGAGTCAAAAGTTTTCTTGGTTTTGCCGGTTATTATAGACGATTTGTAGAGGGATTTTCCATTATAGCTACCCCATTGACAAGATTGCTACAGAAAGATGTCAAGTTTGAATGGACTGAGAAGTGTTAGCAGAGTTTTGACAAGTTAAAGGCATTGTTGACTAAAGCTCCTATTTTAGTACAACCAGAACCAAGTAAAGAGTTTGTGATTTACAGTGATGCATCCTTAAATGGACTAGGCTGTGTACTTATGCAGGAAGGAAGGGTAATTGCTTATGCCTCTAGACAGTTAAAACCACATGAGAAAAATTATCCAACACATGATTTAGAGCTAGCTGCTATTGTATTTGCATTAAAAATTTGGAGACATCACTTGTATGGTGAGAGGTGCCGAATATTCACTGATCACAAAAGTTTGAAATACTTGATGACTCAGAAAGATCTAAACTTGAGGCAAAGAAGATGGCTAGAGTTGATTAAAGATTATGAGTTAGTGATCAATTATCACCCGGGTGCTGATGCTTTGAGTAGAAAATCGTTATTTGCCTTAAGAGCTTTGCACACTAGTTTGGCCTTATCAGATGATGGTTCTATTTTAGCTGAGTTGAGAGCTAAACTGACGTTTCTTGAAGAAATTTGTGAAGCTCAGAAGGATGATAGTAAGTTGCAAGCCAAAAGAGTTCAGTGCGAGCTAGGCGTAGAGTCTGATTTTCAGATCGGTTCTGATGGTTGTTTGATGTTCAGAGATAGGGTATGTGTACCAAAGAATGATGAGCTTATTCGAAAGATCTTACAGGAAGCACATAACAGTTCTTTGTCTATTTACACAAGTAGTACAAAGATGTAGAATGATTTGAAGAAAATGTATTGGTGGACAGGAATGAAAAGAGATATATCAGAGTTTGTTTCTAGATGCTTGATCTGTCAACAGGTAAAGGCCGAACATCAAGTACCTTCAGGTTTATTGCAGCATGTATTAGTTCTCGAGTGGAAATGGGACCGAGTTACTATAGATTTTGTGACAGGATTGCCTTTGACACTGAGAAAGAAAGATGCAATATGGGTTGTGATTGATAAGTTAACAAAGTTGGCTCATTTTATCCCAGTTTGTATGGATTATTCACTTGACAAGTTGGCTGAGTTGTATATTTCTGAGATTGTGAGACTACATGGAGTACTGTTATCGATTATCTCAGATAGAGATCCGAGATTTACTTCACGATTTTGGAAGAAATTGCAGGAAGCTTTAGGTACAAAGTTGACTTTTAGTACAGCTTTCCATCCTCAAACTGATGGTCAGTCAGAAAGAGTTATTCAGGTACTTGAAGATATGCTTAGATGTTGTGTATTGGAATTTCAAGGTAGTTGGGAGAAATATTTGCCGTTAATAGAGTTTGCCTATAATAATAGTTATCAATCGAGTCTGAAGATGGCACCTTATGAAGTTTTGTATGGACGTAAATGTCGCACACCTTTATATTGGACAGAGCTTAAGGAAAATCAGATTTACGGGGTAGATCTAGTCAAAGAAACAAAAGATAAAGTAAAAGTAATCAGAGATTGCTTGAAAGCAGCTTCAGATAGACAGAAATCCTATGCAGATTTGAAAAGAAAAGAAATTGAATTTCAAGTTGGTGATAGGGTATTCTTGAAAGTATCCCCTTGGAAGAAAGTTCTCAGATTTGGCAAGAAAGGCAAATTAAGTCCCTGTTTTATTGGATCGTTTGAGGTGATCGAGAGAGTTGGGCCATTGGCATATCGGTTAGCTTTGCTGACTGAGTTAGAAAAGATTCATAATGTGTTTCATGTGTGTATGCTACGTCATTATCGTTCAGATCCATCGCATGTGATTTCGCAAACAGAAGTTGAGATTCAACTAGATATGATTTACAGTGAGGAACCGGTAAAAATTCTAGCTCGGGAGGTTAAGCAATTAAGGAAAAAAAGTATTGCACTTGTGAAAGTATTATGGAATAGGCATGGGATATACGAGGCTACATGGGAGCCCGAAGAGACTATGCTAAAACAGTGCCCAAATCTCTTTACAGGTAAGATTTTCGGGGACGAAAATCCCTAAAGGGGGAGAAATGTAACATCCCGAAATAGGGCCTAAATGGAATAGTGGTTACGAAATCACGAATTCGAGATAGAAAAGTTTATTACTATTAATTATTATGATTTATTGAGTGGTTAGATGCATGTGTTAGAATATCGACAGAAAATTTTATGAATTGCATGTCTAATTTGCCTATTAGGACTTATTTGTAAAAGTTGATAAATATGAGTTTTAGATGTTAAAGGATTTAATTGAAGAGCATAATTGAAGTAGAGGTCCTTAAATGGTAATTATACCATAAGGCTTTCATGGACAAAAATGGACATATATAGGTAGAAAGAACCAAAGTTTTTAATGAAGGGTAATTTAGTCATTTGGTAATAAAAAGAAATTAATAAGGGAAAAAGATGGCAAAATATGCTCATCTTCTTCATTAGGCCGAATTTTCAAGGGTTCACCATAGCTAGGGTTTGTTTCAAACTTCCAAGCTCCATAGTAAGTGATTCCAAGCCCCGTTTTTAATGTTCTTTACATTTTTGAAGCCCCGGTAGCTCGGTTTAGCTTATTCTATGAATAATTCATGCTAGGGTTCATATTTGGAAGAATACCTAATGTTTATAAGTACATGTTAGAGTGAGAATTTGATGTTGTCATAGAAGGGAAAAATGATCAGCATGTCATAAAACATAAGAATAAGGGATAAAGTATAATTTCTGAGCTTTGGGGCAAATGTGTAAATATGTAAAAGTTTAGGGGCAAAATTGTAATTTTGCCAAAATTAGAGTTAAGGACTATTTTGATAAATATGAGTATTAAATAAGCTAAATTTTCTATTATAGATCAAGAAGAACGAAATTTGGAGTTAGATCGGGGAAAGAAAAAGATAGTGGACTAAATCGATATAGTTTATCGTATTCTGTTTCGAGGTAAGTTTGTGGTAAATAAATGCAATATTCTATTATTTTACATTTAATATTATTAAATTCCAGCATTTACATATTTATTCTGTAAAGCATGCATTGACGGAGAAACAATCTCAGAAAGTTCCGGTTGAACCTTAGGAATGTGTAGGATACAAATGTCATGACATTAGGGTTTAAGGAAATCATGTAAGACCATGCCAAGGCATGGCATTGGTGAATTTATAAGGCAAAGGTCCCATGTAAGACCATGCCAAGGCATGGCATTGGTGAGTTCATAAGGCAAGGATACCACGTAAGACCATGTCAAGACATGGCAATGGTTAAGTTTCACAAGGAAAGGTACCCGCGTATCCCTAGTATTCCAAGTGGTTCAACGGGAAAATTCAAAGAGTATACCAAAGGAAAGGTAAGACAAGTTCAAGCTAAAAAGGTACAGGTAAGAATTTAAGACTTAAGTATATTAAGTTAAAGGCTTAAATAATTTTGGTAAGAAAAGAATATGATAATGCATTAAGAATGTTGTTCTTTATTTACATGCCAACTTACTAAGCTTAATGCTTACTCCCATTCCTTTATATCTTTTTTATAGTATTACAAGCCAACTCGGGGATCGTAAGGATGTCGGAGATCGTTACACACTATCAAAGAATTATATTGGTATTTTGTGACTCGAATGTTTTAAGTTATGGCATGTATAGGGACTTAGCCATTTTGTGTGTATGACCTTATGATATGGCTTAAGATTGGCTTATAAATGCTTGGTAATGGTTAGCTATTAAAATGGCTAATTAAGAGCATGTTTTGGATGTTATGTAATGCCTAGTTGATAGTTATTATAAAGAAATCATGTAATTATATGCAGGGGAACAGTTTGGACAGCAGCAGTGACGTGATTTTGAAAAATCACCAAGGATAGTAGAACTGGAATTAGGGTGTGCATGAGATATAGAATTGAAGCTTATTGAGTCTATTTTTATATAAAAAAATTTTGTAGGAAAAAGGGTTGTATACTATGAGATAATTGATTTTTAGTGAAGAGAGGTCAGAACTGTCAAACTGTGTAACAGGGGAGACTTTAACTACTAAACTGTACTAATTGGCCACACCAAAAATTCTAGAAAAATTATAGTAAGAAGATATATGAGTCTAGTTTCAAGGAAAATTTACGGATCTATATTTCAAGTTTCGTAACTCAAGTTATAGTTAATTTAGTGAACATGATGCAGATAGACAGTTTCAATTTTTATGCCCTGATCTAGTAAGTTAAGTCTAGTAATGCCTCGTGCTCAACTCCGGCAACGGTCTCGGGTAAGGGGTGTTACAATGGCCTCGATGAGAGATATTAAATAAGACCATGTTAAGGACATGGCAACGATGTGAGAATTCGTATAAGACCATGTCAGGGACATGGCATCGATATGTTAATACATGTAAGACCATATTGGAATATGGCCTCGGTGTAAGAATTCGTATAAGACCATGTCAGGGACATGGCATCGATAAGCTAATGTAAGTAAGACCCTATTAGGGTATGATGTCAATGTGACACTATGTGTATGAGACTCAATAGTGTTATTTAACAGTTTGAGATGAATTCAGTGTATAATGAACCTTTAGTGGGTTATGTATAATCGATACACCTTAGTTGTATAAGATAGATTTATTGATGCATCGTATGAATGCGAACGAGAATCGTAGAAAGTTAAGTAAAATATAAATGATTTTTTAAGTTAGTTGTAACTATATGGGAATTAGTTCCCTTAGTGTATAGGTTGAAGACTTTATTTCTCTTATGATTAAATGTCTTTAAATTAAGAGTTTTATTGATATTACTAGAAGTTATGTGTTGATGAATGGATGTATGCAAAATAGAGTGGTAATTGGCTTGGAAAATAGCCTTCATGTGCCCACACGGGAAGACACGCAGGCGTGTGTCTAGGCCGTGCGTACCCTGTACCTTAGTGTTTAAGTCAGGATAGACCACGGGCTAATCCCACGGCCGTTTGTTTAGGTGGTGTGTCATACACGGTCGGAACATGGGCGTGTGCCCCAGGCCGTGTGAGTAAGTCAGTATATCAAGGAATAACACACGGTCTAAGCCCGCGGGCATGTCAAGGCCGTGTAAATCTAGTCAATGTCGACCACGGGTGGAAGACACGGGCATGCCCTAGGGGCACACGGGCGTGCCCCTAGGCCTACACGGGCGTGTGGCCCCTGCTTTGTTAAAAAGGTTTCTCGAACCCATGGAAGTTTCCAAAAAGATTCCGATATCTTCAGAAGTATGTTTAAGACTTTGTAGGCCGAGTTTGAGTAAGAGATATGCATAAATGAAATTTTATAGCTCGTTTCGAAATATTGAGTAAGATTAAGCTTGGTAATGCCTCGTATCCAGTCTCGGTGTTAGACTCAGGTAAGGGGTGTTACATGAACTCTTAAAAAATTAACGATGTTAACAAATTGAAATAATGTGTGACAGGATACAAATTCAACTTCCAACTATGTAAAGAAATGAATTCTGATACAACTTATTTTTAGAGAAATTTAAAAGATAAATTAAGATGAGAATTATAGTTAATAAATAAATTTTTATTAAAGAAATTGAAATTGGGATGTACACTGAATTTCAAGACTATTTTTTAAAATTGGATAAGAGATGATACAATTAAAATTAAAAATTCCAATAAAACTAAAAGGCCTCAAATCTACAATTAATTGGGGACTAAATTACCAAAAAAGGCCCTTTTTTCTACATATTTACGGAAATGGGCTGATTATACAATTATTTAACGGAAAGGGCCTTTTTTGTAAAATGCACTTACGTAGCCGCATTTTAGAGGGAAAAACCAGAAAATCGCTCCCTTGAGGTAACTGTCATAGCCCAACTTTGTCCGGGCTAACAAGGCCCACTTACAAACCCAAAATGAACCCCAATTACAAAACCAAACTAAACAGATTACACTAAACCCAAACCCACAAAGCCCAAATACAACCAAACCCCAAGCCCACAAGCCTAAAAATCTAGCCCAAAACTCAAACAGATTACAACAGGCCCAAAACAAAAAATTTTTGAAGAAACTAGGGTTTTGGAAACCCTAGCCTAGCAGCGCCGCATGCCCCTCCACTAGCCACTGTCGGCCGCTCTCCACTATCCCTTGTCTGCCACCGCCGCTCGTCCACCTGCAATAAGAAGAAGACAAGAACAAATAATAATAAGAAATCGTGTAAAAATTGGCTATAGAGCCATTCGAAAATGATGTAAAAATGGTTCCTTTTTTTCAATCAAAAGAGAAAAGAGAGAAATAACAAGCAAAGATAAAAATAAAAATAAAAAAAACACAAGAGTCCAATACCAGATCCGAAGGTATTTTCATTTTATTTATTTATTTATTTATTTTCTTTCTTTTTTTTTATCCGCAAATATATTTATAAATATATAAAGATTAAAAAAATAAAAAAATAAAAAAATTACCTGTTGCGAATTCCGGCCACCGCACGGTCCACGGTGGCCCTCCCGCCGGAAATCGCACCTGCAGAGAGAAAAGGAAGAAGCAAGTCAGTTTTTTTGTCTGAAAGGAAACAAAAATGAAATTTTTGGAAATTTTTGGGCTTAAATAGCCTCAATTAAACGGCGCCGTTTCAGCAAAGGGGGGATCCGGGCGTTGACCCGGATCCGACTCAGGATCCGCGCGTCCCCCTTCGAGGGGATAATTGCGCCCCAAGTCCTTCGGCGTTTCACCCTCTTTCAATTGAGTTCTTTTAATGTTTTCGAATTCGCCCAACATGTTTCATTCTATTCCAATTTAGCCCTGCGCAAAACGCAGCGTATAGGGCGCAAGGATAATTTCCCGAATGGTCCCCCATTTTTTTTGCGCGCGTTACAAATTAGCCCTCCCCTCTTTATCTTATTTCAAATCGACTCCAAAATCACATTTTTAATCCAATTTTATCCTTTTTTTAGTATTTTATAATAATAATTATTTATTTTATTATTTTATTATTACTATATTATTATTATTATTATTAGTTACTATTATTAGTATTATCAGCTGTGTATATATTTACTCTTATTATTATTATTATTTTATTATTATCGCTATATTATCATTATTATGGTATCATTATTATTATCGCATTTACATTATTATATTAGCTATACTACTATTAGTGCTACTATTATTACGACTGTATATACTATTGTCTGTATCATTACTAGCATATTTTTGTTTTTGTTTTATTATTGCTTTAATGTTATCTTTTATTTTCGTTTTATTACTGCATCGTTTATTATCACGCTTTGGTTTCTTGCTTTCGTCCTTTCATCGCAATTCAACATTTTATCTTTTATTATTTTTTTTATTCATGAAAAACTGGTTTTCACAAAGGTAATATTCATGAGTTCGGGAATTCAAAATCTTGTGCCTAATCGTGCTGGGTGTGACTTTTCGTTTGACCGAACAAGTGGATAACCTTTCAAATTTTGTTTCTATTTTCAAATAAGGTGATATTTGTCCGTTTGGAAGTTCGAAAAGATTGTGCCCAATCGTGCTGGGTGTGTTTTCTTTCGTATGACCGAATGAGCAAATACCCTTTCCAAAATTTCAAAAAATGTGTACTGGGAGAATTTCGGAGATGATCTTGGATTCAAGGACTTAGATTACCACGTCCAATCGTGCTGGATGTGAAACTCTATTCCTTCGAAACAAGAGAATATCATTATTCAATCAAGTTGTTTAAAAACAATAAAAAGAGAAAGATTTCAAAAATCATTTCAAACTTTTCGATATTAAGATATTGATTAATCAATTTGGTACCAATTTTGGGCGTTGCAAGGGTGCTAATCCTTCCTCGCACGTAACCGACTCCCGAACCTATTTTCTCGAATATTCGTAGACCTAAAAACACTGTTTTAGTAAATCAAATGTTTTATTAAAACAAAGGTGATCCGATCACACCTAATAAAAGGTCGATGGCGACTCCCGTTTTACTCATTTTCAAAGCCCAAGTTTGATTCCCGTTTTCTTCAAAAAAAATGGTTTCGACAGCTTGGCGACTCCATTGGGGATCGTAATAAGAGAGTCAGGCTGTAAAATTGATTATTCTTTGTCCTTTTGTCAAAAACTTGGAAAATCATTTTGAAAAATCATGTTTCTTTTGATGCATTTGCCGGTACTGTGATTGCAATAATGTCGAGTCTCATAAGATATCTCTCAGATTCATATTTGCATGATATTGTGGTCACACCCTTAAGTGGGAGCGAAGCTATGCCTTCGTGAGGTTTTCACTTCGCATGGGCTGAGAGGATCGCTCCCTAATACATCCGTACCTATGGTTTCGTGAGGTTTTCACCTCCGCATGGCCATAGGGAAATGTATTCCCCTGAACTGAACTCGATCCGTATGAGCCTATAATGGGTGACGATTGAGGAATCTGTTGGTTCGGGTACCCTTCCTTTAGAACTAAGCCACATATAGCGAACCTTAAGGGCCCACCCTATGTAAAGCTATGCTAAATCTTAGTGGTTACCCATATAGTGGTTTGACGTCCTTTTATTCGTTTTGGTTGCTATTATTCGAAACTAACCTGTTTATTTTGGCCATGTTTGCATGTCATTTCACATTAAAAGGTGTCGATCTCTATTTGATTACTAAGATAGGAGCTTGATATGGGGGATGAATTCCTTGATAAAGTAGGGGATAACTTGTAGTGCGTGATATATGGTCGAGAGAAGATACAACTCGAGAAAGGGGATAGTCTAGCCGGGATATACATCGAGTTGGGGACTTTACTCAGATCGGCATAACTCAGAATGAGTTCCAAGAATTAAGAGATATGTGGGCTCATTGGGATGAGGGGACTAAGCAGCTTTTCTACCTTAATTATGGCGATCTACCCTATTTGCTTGACGTCAGAGTGGACAAACACCTGTTTCGGGCCATAACCCAATATTGGAATCCCGCATATAGCTGTTTCACATTCGGAAAAGTGACTTAGTACCTACCATAGAAGAATATACGGCTTTACTTCACAATCGAAGGGCTCAGGTTGATAAAGTTTACTTCAAGGCCGGCAATACACCAACTTTTGTAAAGAAACTGATGAGCATCACTGGAATGAGTGAACAATGGGTCACGGCACATATTCAGCAAAAAGGCGAAGGGAAATGCATTCCGTGGGTGAACTTAAGGGACTTGATAGTGGCACATCCAGATGCTAAGAGGAAGGTTGACATCTTCGCCTTAAGTATCTACGGCCTGGTAATTTTCCCAAGAGCTTTGAGGCATGTGGATGAAGCAGTTGTTGATTTATTTGATCGTTTTGACAAAGGAGTTACGCCAATACCAGCGATTCTTGCCGAAACATTTAAATCTTTGAATGCGTGCCGGAGAGCAGGTGAGGGTAGATTCATGGGATGTGCACAACTATTGGTAGTTTGGTTCCATAGCCATTTCTGGAAGATAGATAGAGCTTCTTGTCGAGTACACTATGAAAATTATTCCCCATTAAAGGAGTTGGCAGTTATGCCCAAGAGAGGTGACATATCAGAAGAAAATTGGATCGCACTCCTTCAAAATCTCCAAGAAAAAGACATTGAATAGAGAGCTCCTTGGTTTGTGCCTAATAAAATTCTCTACCGCTGTGGGAGTTATGATTGGGTTCCCCTGCTAGGAACTTGGGGAGCCGTTGGGTATGCTCATTTGCTTGTGCTAAGACAATACAATTTAAGACAGTTTATACCGACGACTTACGGCCTAGTACAGTTTGAATTTTCATACAAAGGGAATAATTCTAAGAAGAAGGTTCGGGAGATTGCTGATGCTTGGAAACAAATTTACCGAATGAAAAGAATTGCTGTAGGTCCGATGGTAACCCTCGAGTATAATGCCTGGCAGAGTAGGAGAATAAACGATAATGTCCCTAAACCGACACAAGATAGTACTCAACCAATAGAGAAATACTTACAAGTAGTCCCTTCTGAGGTGGAGATTATGAAGCAAGACTTTGAAAGTAAAAATTCAAAGTTGGAAAAGAGGATAGAACGACTAGAAGAAGAAAAGATGCATTTGATGTTGGATATTGATGTCCAAAATTCAGAGGCTGAGAAATTGAAGAAAGGAAAAAGGAAGGCCGAAGAAGATTTGGAGAGCTTGAAGACCGATTATAGAAAGCTGCGTCTATCAATGAGGACTGCCGGGTTGGGTAAAACTTCAGAACAATGGCGTCGAGAAATTCGAGAAGAGAAAATCAAGGTTGATCAGTGGAGGAAAAAGTTCCAAGAGGTTCAAACACAAAAGGATACTCTGAGGAAGACTGCAAGTGAGAGCCAAAGAGAGAATGAGATACTAAAAGCTCGATTAACAGAATAAGAGAAGACATTTGGTCGAAGACGCGACTCTACGGTGAAGCTAGAATCAAGCCTAAACCATATTGAAGAGTTAAAAGAGAAGATGGTAGAGCTCGAAATAACACTGCAAAATAGTGAGTTTCGGATTCAACAATCTCAGAATCAGGTCAGAGAAAGGGATTATGTCATGGGCGAAGCTGTAACACAGATACGAAAAGTGGTTGAACATCTACAATCCCTAGCGGTCCAAGCTGAGGTATTAAGTGTAATGTATGAATCAAAGTCAGACCGGGGTCGAGAGTTAGCCTCGCTTCTCGAAAAAATTAAAACTCTGGGCATAAGAGCTAGGTCGCATATATGACTCTGTTTTATGTAAAGGATTTTGTTTCTTAAATAAGCTTTCTATAAGAAATTGAACGAGAATCGATGCCTTTTTTTTTTTTACATTCATGCCATGCATTTGCATTACATTGCATACAGTAGCATCATATCACTTGAATCATTCACTGAGGCTAAAATTGTATAATCCACAGTTGCGACACTACGAACCTGGAATCACGTCATCCTTATAAGACACGTTTAAGAACTAGAGCTATGGATGCGGAACTCAATGAAAGAATCGAAAGAATGGAAAGAACCCAGAAAGAGCTGCAAGAGCAATTGACCAAGTCGCAGCAAGAAACAAGGGATTTGATGGTAAGATCCCGAGAGGAGTCGCTTGAACAAAAAGATCAGATGGCTAAAATGATGGAGATGATGGCATCTCTGGTCAAAGGAAAAGGACCTGCGCAGAACACGGATATCACAGAACCCCATTCGAGGGTTAATCAAAGTCCATTCCATCCCCCAGGATACACTCCACCTCACGCCCATGCAATGTACGAAGGTTGGCCTCAAAAGGAATCTACGGGCCTAGAAAAACGACCTATACCACCTATCCATCTCGGGCAAGGTATATTCACATCGAACCCTGGAGCTAATCCTGCCAACCCGATTGTTCCCAATTTCGATGATCCGGCAGAAATGGCCAAGCTGAGAACGAATGATCAGAGTGCCCAGGATAAGTACAAGAGCTTGGAAGAAAGGCTCAAAGCAGTAGAAGGTACTGAAGTCTTCTCTGCACTTGGTGCCAAAGAGCTTAGTTTGGTGCCCGGTCTGGTCCTGCCTCCTAAGTTTAAAGCAACGGGCTTTGAGAAGTATGATGGGACGAGATGTCCAAAGGCACATCTTATCATGTTTTGCAGGAAGATGGCGGGTTATGTGGATGAAGATAAACTGCTAATTCACTATTTCCAAGATAGCTTGGTCGGGTCTGCCCTTCGATGGTATAACCAACTTAGTAGAGAAAGGATCTGGTCATGGATGGACTTAGCAAAAGCTTTCTGTGAACAGTACAAACACATCTCTGACATGGTGCTTGATCGACTGACTCTGCAAATGATGGAGAAGAAGCCGACGGAGACCTTTAGACAATACGCGTAAAGATGGAGAGACATCTCGGTCCAAGTAGATCCCCCGTTAACTAAGACTGAAATAACAGTCCTCTTTATCAACACTCTGAAGGCACCATTTTATGATAGGTTGGTAGGAAACGTCACAAAGGACTTTGCCGACGTCGTATTATCTGGGGAAATTATAGAAAATGCCATCAATATCGGAAGGATGGAAGGTCCCGAAAGTTCAAAAAGGGCAGCACCTATAAAGAAAAAAGAGCCAAAAACCCATATGGTGGGGACTGGGAACCCCTACGCTTCCAATCCATACCCAATCCAACCACGATCTCAATTTCGCCCACCCCCTAATTTCTATTTTCCTCCTCAAAACCTCTACTATCAAACGCCCCCTCCTTACCCCGTCTATGCCACTGATAACCAAAGACCGTTCATCATATCCCCGCCAAATACAACGCCCGCTCAAAGTCAGCCTAAAGATGAACAGAGACCAATAAGACCCAATCCTGAAAAACCTCAATCCACCCCCATTCCCGTGTCGTACGGAGAATTATGTCCGAAATTATTGGAAAAACAATTAATATCCCAGCATTACATGCCACCGTTGAAGCCTCCATACCCAAAGTGGTACGACCCTAATGCTAATTGCATGTATCATGCTGGAAACCAGGGGCATTCTACAGATAATTGTATAGCCTTTAAAAGGAGGGTTCAAGGTCTTATCGATGCGGGGATTTTACGATTTGACGGTACCGGTAATGTGGCTGGAAATCCGCTCCCTAACCATCCTGTAGGGAACGTGAGTGTGGTGACACAAGAAGATAGGTGGCAAGACAAAAGTTGTGTCTCCAAGATAATGACACCTTTGAGGAAAGTATGAGAAATAATGACTGAAAAGGGTTTGCTCGGCAGAAGTTTCAAGGAGGAAAGCATGAAAGGTCAAAATTTTTGCGTTTTTCACGGCATAGAAGGACATCACATCCAATCTTGTGAGGAATTCAAAGAATTACTTCAAGGAATGATGAACAATAAGGAGGTTGAGATCTGTAATAAGAAAGAAGAGATCGACGAAAAGGATATATGTGCTTCTGAGGATCAATCATCAGGTCCCCCTTATAGCGCTGACCGACCCTTGGTAATCTACTACGAAGTAAAGAAGGAAGAGGTGAAACCAAAGATGATAATCAAAGTACCTTCTCCTTTCCCTTACAAGGACAGCAAGGCAGTGCTGTGGAAATATGATGTCAGCATTACCATGCCCGAAGCTACGACTGGTGATGTTAGCGAGGTGGGGCATTTCACCCGTAGCGGGAGATGTTATTCTCTCAAGGTGGTTGAACCAAAAAAGAAAGCCGTCAACTCGAGTCAAAAAGGAAAGGCACCAATGCATGAAGCCGAGGTTGAGGTTGAAATACAATCTGAACAGGAAGCTAAAAGGCCCGTGAATGAGGATGAAGCACATGAATTCTTGAAGTTCATCAAACACAGTGAATATAACATTGTGGAACAGTTGAACAAGCAGTCGACAAGAATCTCGGTGCTATCCCTGCTATTGAACTCTGAGGCACATCAGAATGCCTTGCTAAAAGTGCTAAATCAAGCTTATGTGGAAAGTAATATATATCTGGAAAAACTTGACAGGTGGGCAAACAACTTAAACACGGACAATTTCATCTCTTTCAGCGATGATAAAATACCACCAAACGGTAGAGGCTCTATCAAAGCATTACATATTACGACCTATTGTAAGGGATACATAGTATCGAGTGTACTCATCGACAATGGATCCGCACTCGTTGTCATGCCTTTGGCCACGCTTTCCAGGATGCCAGTTGATATGTCTTATTTAAGGCCTTGTCATTCCACAGTAAGAGCATTCGATGGGACACGACGAGAGGTCATGGGGAAGATCGAGATTCCTCTAGACGTGGGCCCGTATACATATGACATAGAATTCCAGGTCATGGATATCTCACCTTCATATAATTGTCTCTTAGGGAGGCCTTGGATCCATTCTGCGGGGGCAGTCCCTTCATCTCTCCACCAAAAAGTAAAGTTTGTCATGGGTAATCGCTTGATCACGGTCGCTGGTGAGGAAGACATCATCGCGTCCATCTCCACTGATGCACCCTATGTCGAGGTAAACAAAGATGCAGTAGAATGCTCCTTCCGTTCCTTTGAATTCATCAATGCTACTTTTATCGCTGAAGGAAGCAAAGTCCCCACGCCCAAGCTGTCAAGGAATACCAAGATGGGAATCAGGCTGACTGTGGAGAAAGGAGCCAGAGCGAAGAAAGGTTTGGGAAAATACCAGCAAGGAATAGTCAGAGCACTAAAACCAGTACACCATAAGGCTCGATGTGGTTTAAGATTCAAGCCCGACGCGTGGCAAAGAAGGAAACAGTTACAGAAAGAGCAAGAAAAGAGGATTGCAAGAGCCTCAGGTCGGGAATTGGAATGGGAGCCCATAATGTATCCGCCTTTGTCGAAACATTTACATCGGCAGGAATTACATACCCGGGAAGAGATGATCAGCAAAGCATGATGTTATGGATTGAAAGGGGCCTACAGGACTTCAGTATAAACGTCATTAACAAGGGAATAATGCAGTGGAAGATATTTCAGCGATACGCCCTTGCCCCTTGGATTCACTCCGAATAATTGGACTACCGTGGATCTCCTCGTAATTTCCAAGTCTCCTCCAAAGTAATGTTCAATGCTGACTTTTCATATGCCCCTAAGCCATAGGGGAATCTGTTATGATAGTTTATGTTGTCTATTTAGCTTTTAAATGAAACATGAATAAAGATGCATTTTGTCATGGTCTTTTTTTTTTCTCATCGGCTCCATATTTATTTCCTTTTTTATAACCTGTCCCTATATATCCCGTATCATCGTATCACGTTTATAGGATCCGGTACCTTGATGCCTCTCTATAGTTTCTTTTTCATCTACCTTTCAGGTGCTCAGATATCAACGACATGAACAGTCCCGTTACAAGTTCTAAAATCGATTTCGAGAAAGCCATTTGTGTGGGAGAATTCGAGGCTGAAAAAAATGCTGAAGATTATGTCTCCTCCCCAGACTTACTAAGAATGGTAAAACAAGAGGATGAACAGATTCTGCCCTATCGAGAATCCGATGAGACAGTGAATTTGGGAAGCGAAGAAAAGAGGCAAGAGGTAAAAGTTGGGACCTCCATGTCAGAGGACACCAAACATGATCTGATCACCTTGCTTTATGAATACAAAGACGTGTTCGCATGGTCGTATCAAGATATGCCAGGTTTGAACGAAGATATAGTGGTCCATAGACTCCCATTGAAACCAGAATGTAAGCTTATCCAATAGAAGTTAAGGCGGATCAGGCCTGAAATGCTCTTAAAGATAAAGGAAGAAGTAAAGAAACAATTTGATGCTGGCTTCCTACAAATCTCTAGGTATCCAGAATGGGTGGCTAATATAGTCCCAGTACCGAAGAAAGATGGCAAAGTGCGAATGTGCGTGGATTACCATGATTTGAATCGAGCAAGCCCTAAAGATAATTTCCCGTTGCCACACATCGATACATTGGTAGATAACACGGCAAAGCATTCGTTTTTCTCCTTCATGGATGGATTTTCGGGCTACAATCAAATCAAGATGGCTCCCGAGGATATGGAGAAACTACATTCACGACAATGTGGGGGACATTCTGCTACAAAGTAATGCCGTTCGGACTAAAGAATGCCGGGGCAACATACCAGAGAGCCATGGTAACATTGTTTCATGACATGATGTACAAGGAAATAGAAGTCTATGTCGACGATATAATCACCAAATCTCGAGGGGAGAGAGAGCATGTTGAGAACCTCCGGAAGTTGTTTGAAAGACTGAGAAAATTCCAACTGAAGCTTAACCCAGCCAAATGTACCTTCGGGGCTACCTCTGGAAAATTACTAGGGTTCATCATTAGTAAGAAAGGTATCGAGGTTGATCCGGATAAAATAAAGGCCATATAAGAACTACCGCCCCCGCCCACACAAAAGAAAGTCAGAGGATTTCTAGGAAGGCTGAACTACATCACTCGATTCATTGCTCAACTCACCAATCAATGCGATCCGATTTTTCGACTCCTTCGAAAACACAATCTTGGAGAATGGAACGAGGAATGTCAAGAGGCTTTTGACAAGATAAAGCAGTATTTGTCTAGTCCCCCGGTGCTAGTACCACCAACTCCTGAAAGACCGCTAATATTGTATTTAACAGTATTTGAAAACTCAATGGGTTGCGTATTGGGGCAACATGATGAGTCCGAAAAAAGGGAACAGGCAATCTATTATCTCAGCAAGAAATTCACGGAGTATGAAGCAAAGTATCCGTCAATCAAAAAATTCTGTTGTGCTCTGGTCTGGGCAACCCGAAGGCTCAGACAATACATGTTGTATCACACGACATGGTTAATTTCAAAATTGGACCCAATAAAGTACATGATGGAATCACCTGCACTCTCAGGAAGAATGGCTCAATGGCAGTTCCTACTATCAGAGTACGACATTATCTACGTGAATCAAAAATCGATTAAAGGGAGCGCAATAGCTGATTTCTTAGCAACTCGAACAACCAAGGAATACGAGCCATTGAGATTTGACTTCCCAGACGAAGACTTGATATGCATTACGGAAAAGAATGTGAATCGTCAAAAGAGGAATCATAGAAGATAAGCTTTGATGGTGCGTCAAATGCATTGGGGCATGGGATTGGAGTAGTCTTAGTGTCACCAAAAGGGAATCATTACCCATTCACTGCCAGATTAAATTTCTTCTATACCAACAACATACCGGAATATGAGGCTTCCATCATGGGACTTCGCGCAGCCATCGGGTAGAACGTCAAGGTCTTAACGGTCTCTGGGGACTCGGTATTGGTGATTTACCAAATCCGTGGAGATTGGGAAGTAAGAGACTCGAAGTTGGTCAAATATTGCAATCTTGTTGCGGAATTGGTGGAAGAATTCAAAGAAGTGACTTTTAATTACTTCCCACGGGAAGAAAATCAATTGGCTGATGCCCTGGCCACCTTGGCTTCAATGTTCAAAGCAAGCCGAGAAACAGAAATAATGCCTCTCCAGATGAGCATATATGAGGCCCCTGCACATTGTTTTAGCGTTGAAAACGAAGCAGATGGACAACCATGGTTCCATGATATCTTAGAATATGTCGAGAATCAAAGATATCCCGGGTAAGCAAACGAGAACGACAAAAGAATGATCAGAAGATTGGCAGCGGGATTTGTTCTCGATAGGGACATCCTATACAAAAGAGAGAAAGATCAAATGCTCCTGAGATGTGTAGATACTGTTGAAGCCAGAAAGATACTCGAAGAGGTCCATAAAGGAGTTTGTGGAACACACGCCAATGGCTTCACTATGGCCAGGCAGATTATGAGGCTCGGTTATTACTGGTTAACAATAGAAAGCGACTGCATTAGTTACGCACGAAGGTGTCACAAATGTCAAGTTTATGGCAAAAAAAAAAAAAATTATTCAACTTCTCCCCTTCACGTCATGACTTCTCCGTAGCCTTTTTCTATGTGGGGGATGGATGTTATAGGGCCAATTTCCCCAAAGGCTTCTAATGGACATCGATTCATTTTTGTGGTCATAGATTACTTCACAAAATGAGTAGAAGCTGCTTCATTTGCCTATGTGACAAAGACCACAGTTTGCAAGTTCTTAAAAGGGGAGATCATATGTCGATACGGTTTGCCTGAGAGAATCATCTCAGATAATGCCTTGAACCTGAACAATAAGATGATGAAGGAAGTGTGCGAGCAATTTCAAATAAAGCATCATAACTCCTCACCCTATTGTCCAAAGATGAACGGGGCAGTAGAAGCCGCTAACAAGAATATCAAGAAGATCATTGGGAAAATGACTGAGACGTATAAAGACTGGCACGAGAAGCTACCATTTGCTCTATATGCATATCGCACATGTGTGCGGACCTCTACGGGGGCAACTCCTTTCTCTCTGGTCTATGGAATGGAAGCTGTGCGGCCCATCGAGGTGGAAATCTCCTCTCTACGAATCTTAATGGAGTCAAAACTAGAAGAATCTGAATGGGTTCAGGCTCGATATGACCAACTGAATCTGATCGAAGAAAAACGCTTGAAAGCAATTTGTCACGAACAGATATACCAGAGGAGAATGATCGCAGCCCATGATAAGAAGGTACGACCAAGAGAATTTCGCAAAGGAGAACTCGTATTGAGGAAGATTCTCCCTATACAAAAGGACTTTCGAGGAAAATGGGCACCGAATTGGGAAGGACCATATGTCGTAAAGAAGGCCTTTTCAGGTAGAGCTCTGATTCTCGTCGAGATGGATGGAAGAGAGGTACCAAATCCAGTGAATTCAGATGCAGTAAAGAAGTACTACGCCTAAAAAAAAAGAGGGTTTGGGATGAAAACCCGAAAGGGCGTCCTAAGGAAGCAAATTTGGGCCAAAAAAGCAAGACTGATTTAAACAGGGAGTTAAATGGCGAGATTATAGTATTGAAGTGGACTCTGAAGCTCAAGGTTCTTCTACACGAAAAACCTTGCTCGAAAAGATTCAGGATGAAGAAACATGGAGAAGTTCATGCGTTGGATATCTAGAGCACTTACGACAACTGAACTTGTTTCCCTTTTATAATGCTTTCTTAATCGAGTCATTCCTTGTCAATTTTCTTTGCTTGTTGCTTTTGAAATAAATATAGATATGAGGAACCCCTTTCATGCCTACTTTGCCATTTCCATGCATTTTATTTGTGTTTCATTTTAGAGATAAATAGTGAAATTACACACTCTAAACGAAAAGAATATTGAGCATTACCTGGATAAGAATTGGGTAAGTACGAGAGCCTCAAAGCAAGGACAAAGTTCAACAGGAAAAAAAAGAGGGATATACGAGAAACACAGATTACTCGTAGAACTTGAAGACGGGTACAAAACCTGAAAGGAACGTCAAGAATCAAAGCAATGAATGCAGGTCATCATGAAAGTCGTAACAAAAAGAGATATGACAAACAAGCCCAAGGCACATGGCATAATCATGTAAACATAAAAGCATTTAAGACAAACACGTGCATATCATGACATCATCACGCATGACACATACAGGTACACCAGTAAAGCAAGAAGTTTTGACAATAACTGCACCGAACTAAGGAGATAGAAGGCATCCGAGTTCCACCAGATGAAGCATTTTCCAAAGTCAACTCCTCAGGTCGCACGCTGAGGCATTTTAATTTCTGTTTTCCAATTTCTATTTAAATTAACTCCTTAGGTCGGACGCTGAGGTATTTTTAATTTCTGTCTTTTTCTATTTGAATCAACTCCTCAGGTCGCACGCTGAGGCATTTTTAATTTCTGTTTGAATCAACCCCTCAGGTAGCACGCTGAGGTATTTTTAATTTCTGTTTTTTAAATTTCTGTTTGAATCAACCCCTCAAGTCGCACGCTGAGGTATTTTTAATTTCTGTTTTTCAATTTCTGTTTGAATCAACCCCTCAGGTCACACACTGAGGTATTTTTAATTTCTGTTTTTCAATTTCTATTTGAATCAACCCCTCAGGTCGCACGCTGAGGCATTTTCAATTTCTATTTGCAAAAAAATCAACTCCTTAGGTCACACGCTGAGGTATTTTCAATTTCTGTTTTTCAATTTCTATTTGCAAAAAATAATAATAATAATAATCGACTCATATTACGAGAGTGAGGTTGAGCCTCGGGACACACGTGGAGATACTTACAGACGAAAGACTGAAGTCGCTTCGAGCAAATTACAAATTTCAGATTCATTACCTCGAAGTTCCAGTGGATGAAGAAGATTGAACAAGAGCAAAATGAAGCTATAGGCTATGTCTCTCAGAAGTAGTAGTGGAGTAGACTGAAGATCGAAGTCTCCCCGAAGATAGTAAGGAAGCAGTTTGAAAAAGTCCAGATTTATTTCATCAAAGTCCCAGTAGAGTAATTAGTAGATCGAAGCCATAAGTCTCTTCGTGTCCTGAAGTCATATTGGAGCAAGATTGAGGAAAGGCAAATGGAATCTACAGGTCTGTCTCTCGGAAGCAGCGATAGAGAGGATCAAAAGCAACGAGTTACAGTGGAGTTTGAAGCTGTTTGAAGAATACGAGAACCAAAGAAGTCAAGACTCAGGGGACCCAGACAAATTTGGCCTTCTTTATGTCTTTGCTCTATTCTCGTTACACGACAATGAGCAAAGAGGGGCAGCTGTCATAGCCCAACTTTGTCCGGGCTAACAAGGCCCACTTACAAACCCAAAATGAACCCCAATTACAAAACCAAACTAAACAGATTACACTAAACCCAAACCCACAAAGCCCAAATACAACCAAACCCCAAGCCCACAAGCCTAAAAATCTAGCCCAAAACTCAAACAGATTACAACAGGCCCAAAACAAAAAATTTTTGAAGAAACTAGGGTTTTGGAAACCCTAGCCTAGCAGCGCCGCATGCCCCTCCACTAGCCACTATCGGCCGCTCTCCACTATCCCTTATGCACTACACTGCCTCGTCCACTGAGAAGAAGAAGACAAGAACAAATAATAATAAGAAATCGTGTAAAAATTGGCTATAAAGCCATTCGAAAATGATGTAAAAATGGTTCCTTTTTTTCAATCAAAAGAGAACAGAGAGAAATAACAAGCAAAGATCAAAAAAAAAAAAAATCAAAAAACACAAGAGTCCAATACCAGATCCGAAGGTATTTTCATTTTTATTTATTTATTTCTTTTATTTCTTTTTTTTATCCGCAAATATATTTATAAATATATAAAGATTGAAAAAAATAAAAAATAAAAAAATTACCTGTTGCGAATTTCGACCACCGCACGGTCCACGGTGGCCCTCCTCGCCGGAAATCGCACCTGCAGAGAGAAAAGGAAGAAGCAAGTCAGTTTTTTTGTTTGAAAGGAAACAAAAATGAAATTTTTGGAAATTTTTGGGCTTAAATAGCCTCAATTAAATGGCACCGTTTTTAAAGAAAAGGGGATCCAAGACGTTGACCGGATCCGACTCTCGGATCTCTGCAAGCGTCCCTTCGAGGGGATAATTGCGCCCCAAGTCCTTCGGCGCTTCACCCTCTTTCAATTGAGTTCTTTTAATGTTTTCGAATTCGCCCAACATGTTTCATTCTATTCCAATTTAGCCTGCACAAAAACGCAAATAGCATATAGGGCGCGAGGATAATTTCGAAATGGTCCCCATTTTTTTTTGCGCGCGTTACAAATTAGCCCTCCCCTCTTTATCTTGTTTCAAATCGACTCCAAAATCACATTTTTAATCCAATTTGATCCTTTTTTAGTATTTTATAATTATTATTATTTATTTTATTTTTTTTATTATTATTACTATATTATTATTATTATTATTAGTTACTATTATTAGTATTATCAGCTGTATATATATTTACTCTTATTATTATTATTTTATTATTATCGCTATATTATCATTATTATGGTATCATTATTATTATCGCATTTACATTATTATATTAGCTATACTACTATTAGTGCTACTATTATTACGATTGTATATACTATTGTCTCTATCATTACTAGCATATTTTTGTTTTTGTTTTATTATTGCTTTAATGTTATCTTTTATTTTCGTTTTATTACTGCATCGTTTATTATCACGCTTTGGTTTCTTGCTTCCGTCGTTTCATCGCAATTCAACATTTTATCTTTTATTTTTTTTATTCATGAAAAACGGGTTTTCACAAAGGTAATATTCATGATTTCGGGAATTCAAAATCTTGTGCCCAATCGTGCTGGGTGTGACTTTTCGTTTGACCGAACAAGTGGATAACCTTTCAAATTTTGTTTCTATTTTCAAATAAGGTGATATTTGTGCGTTTGGAAGTTCGAAAAGATCGTGCCCAATCGTGCTGGGTGTGTTTTCTTTCGCATGACCGAATGAGCAAATACCCTTTCCAAAATTTCAAAAAATGTGTACTGGGAGAATTTCAGAGATGATCTTGGATTCAAGGACTTAGATTATCGCGTCCAATCGTGCTAGATGTGAAACTCTATTCCTTCGAAACAAAGGAATATCATTATTCAATCAAGTTGTTTAAAAACAATAAAAAGAGCAAGATTTCAAAAATCATTTCAAACTTTTCGATATTAGGATATTGATTAATTAATTTGGTACCAATTTTGGGCGTTGCGAGGGTGCTAATCCTTCCTCGCACGTAACCGACTCCCGAACCTATTTTCTCGAATATTCGTAGACCTAAAAACACTGTTTTAGTAAATCAAATGTTTTATTAAAACAAAGGTGATCCGATCACACGTAATAAAAGGTCGGTGGCGACTCCCGTTTTACTCATTTTCAAAGCCCAAGTTCGATTCCTGTTTTCTTCAAAAAAAATGGTTTCGACAGTAACGTTTTTCACCACGTCAGTAAAACGCACTTACGTGGAAGCGTTTTGCTGACGTAACAAAAACGCTTGCTCAAGGGAGCGATTTTCTTCGTGTTTTTAGATTTTAGGGATATTTGCATGTTTAGTCCCTAGTGTTTTTTAGGGTTAGGGTTTTGGTAAAATAAGTTAGGGTTTAGTATTTAGATTTTTGTTAAAATAAGTTAAGGTTTTAGAGTTTTTAAAAACAAATCAAGATTTAGTGTTATTTTATAAAAAAAATTATTTAAATTAGGGTTAGGGTCTAAAATAAAATAAATTACGGTTTAAAATAAATTAAATTAGGGTTTTGGGTTTAATAAATTAGGGTTTATGTTTTTTAAATAGATTAAGTAATTTAGGGTTCTAGGGTTTTAAATAAATTAAGTTAGGGTTTAAAATAAATTAAATTAAGGTTATGGGTTTATTAAATTAGGGCTTATGTTTTTTAAATAGATTAGGTAAATTAGGGTTCTAGGATTTAAAATAAATTAAATTAGGGGTTTGTGTTTATTAAATTAGGATTTAGGGTTTAGGAATAGATTAAGTAAATTAGGGTTTAGAGTTTTAAATAAACTAAGTTAGGGTTTAGGGTTAAAAGTAAGTAATTTAGGGTTTAGAGTTTTTTATAATAACATGGTGTTTATTTTTTTAACAAAATTGACTATTTTTACCCTGAAAAAATACTTTTGAAAGGAAGTTTTTGAACAAATAGTGTCAAAAACGCTTCAAGCAGGATGCACTGTTAGCAAAAATACAGAAAAAAGCTACCACGTGGACGCTCTTTTTGCTCAAAGAGTTCTTGAAAAATAATTTTGAGAAGACGTTTACAACAAATAGTGTCAAAAACGCTTCAAGCGGATGCACTTTGTCGGCAAAAATACGTAAAAAGCTCCCACGTGGGCGCTCTTTTGCTATAGTAGTTCTGAAAAATAATTTTGAGAAGACGTTTACGAACAAATAGTGTCAAAAACGCTTCAAGCGAGGATGCAATCATCGACAAAATTTACAAAAAAGCTCCCACGTGGACACTCTTTTTCTACAGTACTTCTTGAAAAAAATATATTTTGAAAAGACATTTCTAAACAAATAGTGTCAAAAACGCTTCAAGCAGGATGCACTGTCAGCAAAATTTCTGAAAAAAGCTCCCATGTGGACGCTCTTTTTCTACAGTAGTTCATACTTGACCTTAGGCTATAAACTAGGCAAATATCATTCTCAGGTTGCATAAGTTTCAGCAAGAAAAATTAGAGAGGCTAAGCAGAATAGAAATTGAAGATAAGTGAATGTATTAGTGCTGTTATTTGCTATAATGGTGAGATCTGTGACATCAGGAACGACGTTGTTTTTTTATCAGAGAACACAACGCGAATGGCTTTTAACTAGAGTATAAATTTTACAGAATTTTGTAAAAAAAGGCGTAAAATTTTCGGAACGACGCCAAGTAGGGTTTCTTCTATTAAGTATCAATTTTGTGCTTCGATTGATCTCGTGACATATAACTCATTTGATATCAAAGGTTTTCATAGCTTTGAGGTGATGGTGTAGACTCATCTCACTAGTGGGTCACCCTATCTTGAGTTATATGTTCAATTTTCATCGCCAAATGAAACATTTGCGACTTCAACATCAACTGCTGTTCGAGAGGAATACACAACCCCTAGTCGACACTTCGTTAGTGGGAGGTAAAACACGGGAGAGCCTGTGTTTGGTGTTAGTATAGAGAGCACAACTCCTGCACGATACTCGGTTAGTGGATGAGACATGTACATCAGTGGGTCGATGTTCGATCCTAGAAATACGTATTGGGGAACGACATCAACTTCTAGTGGTTGGCAATCCACATATGATTGGGGACGTTACGAAACGTCCACAATAAGGGATAATGTACTCCCTACGATGTCCACCGGCAAGGGGACCTCGTACGTTGCAGATGATAGTGGGTTGGATGATGAGTCCGATATGGATCTACCTCGAGAGCCTAACCCCGATGGTGCAGAAGTTGCATTATTTTCTGAACAAGAACCTGTTCCATCCGAAGCTAAAGACGTTGAAGGGGTTCAGATGAAGAAGAAGAAGATCTACAATTCAAGGCGTACTCGCCTCCAGCCCACATGCATAATGTCGATATATCAGTAGATGATGTGTTGGAGTTTCTAGAACTACCACACAGAACGAATGACCGTACATGTTCGACATTGGATTCGGGTGATTTGGAAGTTGGTTGATTTGGAAGTTGGTAAGGACTTTTCCAATAAGGATAGTTTTCTTGGTGCTTTAAAACAACATAGCATCAATCATGGGGTTAACTACAATGTGGTTAAATCCAAATTCGAGAAGTTCGAGGCCAAGTGTACAGTGCAAGACGGTACATGTTCATGAAAAATAATGGCTTCTTTAAGGAAAAAGACAAGCTTGTGGGACATAAAAAGTACAAAGGTCCACATACTTGTGTTGCCGGTACAGTATTACTGGGTGTTTAAGATTTTGAATAATAATGTTATTACTTAATGTTGCATTATTTAACGTACTTCGTTGACAGGTGTTATACAAGATCATCCCAAGATGGATTCAAGCATGATAGCTAGCTTAATACTACCGATTTTGAAGGCAGATCCCAGGACTTCTATGTCATGCATAGCCAATATTCGTAGTCAAATGAGGTACACACCCTTTTACCGCAAGGCTTGGATAGCTAAGCAAAAGGCGTTGGAAAAGATGTATAGTGGGTGGAACGCTTCATATAATGAGGTTTGGTAGTGGTGTCAGATGCTGGAGAGGTACATCCCAGGTTGCATAACAGACTTTGAAACGGTCCCTGCGTACTACAACGACCAATTGCTCCATGGATGCCAAGTGTTCAAATGTCTGTTCTGGAGCTTTAAGTAATGTCGAGATACATTTGTGTACTGCAAGTCATTGGTACAAATTGACGGTACATTTATGTATGGTAGATATCCCCATCGTCTATTGTTAGTTGTGGCACAGGATGACGATGGAGAACCCTCCCAATTGCATTTGCAATAACACCGGGGGAGTCAGCTAATGACTGAGATTTCTTTCTTTTTAGGTTAAGGAGGCATATATGCCCCAAACCTGATATCTGTGTTATATCCGATTGGAGCACTAGAATTCTAGCCGCAATTGAGTGACATGGAAGCCTATGGATCGCATACACCATAGGTATTGTCTAAGGCACGTTGCGTCTAACTACTATGGGCAATATCGGTCTACGATTGAACGAAAGCAAGTGACTAATATGGGTATTTAATCTCTATCAATATAGTTTCGGTTGTAATATTCAATTTATTCTGAATGGAATGTTGGTATGTAATTTTCGCTAGCAACTTATATTGGCAGGGTACGAGATCAATAAGGATCATTTTCATGAGATGCTGGGGATTTTGCGTTCAGTTAACGATCAATGCACAGACTACCTCTATAAGATTCCCTTCGAACAGTGGACACAAGCATATGACGACAACCTACGATATGGTCATAAGACCACAAACCTGGCTGAATGCATAAATTCTGTTCTAAAAGGAACGTGTTATTTGTCGATAACTTCGATTGTGCGAGAGACATATTTTCATTTGGCGACGCTATTTCCAAAGCGAGCAGTATGTTATAAAGGCTAAATGTAGGGAGGCCATGTATGGTTACGAAAGGTATTGCAAGAAATTAACAAGGCAAAGGCGCGGGCCAACATGATGCACACTGTGTGTCACGATTGTGACAACCTATGGTTTCGTGTGACGGAGTTTGACAGACCGACCCAATATATTACCGGCGGGTAATATCGTGTACACCTGATAAATACTTGCGTCTGTGGGATGTTTGACGCATTTTGTTATCCATGCACTCATACAATTACAGCTTGTCAGAATCTCCGTTTGGATCCCATGAGATATGTCAACGAAGTGTACAAAGTAGAAAACATGTACAATGTGTGGAGACACGTATTCCCACCGGTTCCAGATGAACGTAAGTGGTCGTCTGTATTGCTTGCTCTGTTTAAGTTGTTACCGGATAGAGAATTGCGTCGCAAACTAAAAGGTCGACCTTACTCGAGTAGAATACGTAATAATATAGATATCCGGGAAAGAATGAACCAACATAAGTTGTGTGAATGGTGTTGGAACCCATGTCATACAATTCGATCATGTCCAAACCAAAATAGTTGATAATTGTTGTAATGAAATGATGTTGCATTATTTCTATTCCGCCTTATTCAAAAGAACTTATATTTTATTAAAATTATAAAATAAAAAAATTAATTTACTATTAAAATATAAAAAAACTTTATTTTTTTAATTAAATGAAACAATATAGAAACAACTTTTACAAATATATTAAAAACAAATCAGTGTATATGCCAGTTGGAATCAATGTCACATGGGGGTAGACGATGATTATGCGTTAGATTCCTTCTTAGTTGCTCCGGCGAGGGTTGTGGTTGCTCTGGCGGGGGTTGTGGTTGCTCCGGTTGTGGGTGTTGAGAGGATGACCCACCTTGGTAGAATAAATAATGTGGAGGTGTTTGCATCACCCACGGCGGAGGTGTTTAAATCCCATAAGGCAATGGGGAATGGTAATGAGATGAGCTCCCCGACGGTGCCTCGTGTGATCCCTCCGGCGACAATGGCCTATATATCATCGGTTGAGTCGGAGTCATGGGGAAAGGAGATGTACTGGGCCATGCATTCTAACCTGGCATAGGATTGGGAAAAGAAAACATATATAGGTTAGGATACATATAAGGGCTAGGATACGCATCTGGCATAATCTGAAGTGATTGTGATGTGGATGTCGTAGGTTGAGGCATTGGGCCTGATGATTGTGTGGGCGCTATTGATAGGCCCGTGCCGTCATCCTTTTTCCTTAGATTTTAAGGGCTCCGTTGTTCCCTTTCCACAAGGATTTGTCGACGCCTCTTCTCTTCTGACAGCAAATATGGCTTGCCATGGATCTTAAACCATGGCATGTAATCCGGGGTGCACGCTAACTCTGAGATGATGATCAGTTCGCGATCAGGTATATGATCGTACAGGTTTTCCCAAATTTCAATATATTCCGACCAGAAAAACAGCCAATTCGTATTCGTTAGCTGTAAGTCGATTTTGTGCTGCTCATCGAGCACCTCAAGTTCCTTAGGAATCGGTTGTCGAAATCTAAATTGTCGCAACACTCTATTCGTCTGGTGCATCTCGACAGTAGCATAGTTGACTAATGGGACCTTAACATGCCAAATGTTCAGATTTTGAAAGAATTCTTCCAGAATTACTACCCGTATTGCCGGATCCTCATATAGTGTCCATTGAAACTATATGAACGGGATAAAAATATTAGTTATATACATAATACTAAATACTAAATATGAAATGGCTATTTTATGTATATATATTTTATGTAATACTTACTTGCGCTTCCGACCGCTGGTCTAATAGAAGTCGTATATCTTCAAGAGTGGTAGGTATTCCAACATAACTCACTGGATAGTTCCACCTAATTAAGTAAATTTTCAGCATATAATTTTATTTTAAATCTATGGAATAATTGTAAAATCAAATAAAAATTTTACCTTGTTATGAGTGGGAATGTATATCGGTGGTTCACTCGAGGACGTAAAAATGGAAAGCGAAAATGAACCCATGATTGTAGTAGTGATAGGCAACCTCCAATTTTTTCTTTATTTGGTGGCGTCACCCCACACATCTCCCGGTACAATGTTGCCAACACGGCAGCCCCAACTAAGTTCGCCAGCTGCTCTAAAATCAACGAGTTTCAGCAGCTACCTCAAATGTACGAGGTTTCGCGACAAGTCTGGCATCATATAACCTCCAATCATCTCAAGGATGTATGCCCGAACATATCGTATTCTTTCTAATTCAGTCGAATCATTTCTCGGCTCCGGGAATATGTCTCGTAACCAGCCCATCTCGATCCGACCTCGTAAATGTTATCCAGAATCGCACCCAAAAGATCGTAGCATATGACTCCCCAATCAACAGATTGAACGGACTCGGTGAGTGCGGCCCCATCCACCAACAATCCTAATTGTAACTGGACATCCTCCAAAGTGATAGTATACTCTCCGCATGGAAGATGGAATGTGTGTGTGTCTCCGGTCTCCACCTCTTTATTAACGCATGATGAGTTTCGGGTCCAACTTGCACCCCCGGCCTATAGTGGCCGCGTGCTAAAAACTCGCTTCCCTCAAGTATTTTCTATCAACGGTGATGATGAATCAGACATGTTACGAATATATTGTAACACCCGATCTATAGACTGTTATAAAAAATTATAAAATACAAATTAATTAACATTACATAAATGAAAAAATATATTAAATAATATTCAAAAATTAAAGTTAATTAAAATTACATAAATAAAAAATATTAAATAATATTCAAAATTTAAAATAAACTGTTACCATTTTCATTTATTCGACGGAGATATGTTTATGATCGAGACAAATTAATCCCCCAGCCATTGCTAACACGATCAAATATTTTTGAAATTATAAAAAAATAATACTACATTAGGAAAAAAAGTAAATAACTAATTATAAAGAGTTTTGAGAAATTTAATAAGAAATTTGAGAACTTTAAGAAAAAATTGTAGAGAACTTTTACTAAATTGTTAAGAAAATTTGTGTGAAAATAATAGAAGAGGAGAAGCTTTTTATAGTTTTTTTTTTTTTTTACCATTAAAACTCCCAACGGTCAAAATAAAATTTAGCCGTTGAGGTTAAAAATCTGCCAGCAAAGCGCACAAGAGAGCGTTTTTTGCCAAGTGAGCAAGAGCAAAACGACCCATACGGGTTTTAAGCATCGAAGAAGTTGTAGCTCCTGCGGCCGTTTGCATATCGTAGCTAACCTGCAAAGTTTCGACAATGGCTTTCGGGTGCTCATTTTTCTCTTTAATATTTCCCATTATTAATACATATATCTTGTTTCTTTTCCTTTATCTGATGTGTGTGATTTTTGGGTTCTTTCTCTGTGTTGTAATATAGGAAGAACAAGAGGATTTCCAAGGAAAGAAGGGAGGAAAGAAGAAGGCGTGAGTATTATTTTACAATTTCATTTTAGCTTTAATCACGTTTCGTGTATTTTAGAAAGAGATGTTTGTTGAGTGTTGATTTTTTATTTTTATTTTTGGTTTGGTTTTCTTTAGGGCTGATCCATTTGCTAAGAAGGATTGGTATGATATCAAGGCTCCATCAGTTTTTACTACCAGAAATGTTTGGAAGACTCTTGTTACCCGTACTCAGGGTACCAAAGTACGTTTTCTTCTTTTAACTTTGTTATTTACTTTCACTGTTTTGAAAATGATTGCTTTGTATTGTATATAAGCTTCTTGGATATTTTGAACATGAGTGAATTTTGTTTCATTCAGACTCTCCGCGCATTGTATACTTGTTCTAGTGTTATGGCATTTTTATCTTTCCTGGAAATGATGATAACGGAGTTTAATGTGATGTTGATCGTTCCTGCTATTTGATGTTTTGCTATGTTGTTAATTAAATGAGGAATTCCATCTTTTAGCTGAGGGTTATGTAGTAGGTAATGGTTATTAAGCTGAAATGTTGAATAGTCATTTCTTTTTCATCTACTAAACTTTTAGAAGCCTAATATGTTACATTATCAAGCAAAATGGCATTTGAACACTTGGGAGTTCTAACTCGAAATGTGCTTTTTTACTGACAGATTGCTTCAGAAGGACTCAAGCACCGTGTGTTTGAGGTCTCACTGGCTGATCTTTAAGGAGGCGATGAGGATCATGCTTACAAAAAGATTCGTTTGAGAGCTGAAGATGTTCAAGGAAAAAATGTTTTGACCAACTTTTGGGTATGATAAATATAATTTATCTTTGGTTACTTCATTGTTTCATTGTTGTTTCTATTCATAAATTAACCAAGTTGCTTTATTTCCCATTTTGAATATCCAGGGAATGAATTTTACAACTGACAAACTGAGGTCGTTGGTGTGTAAATGGCAAACTTTGATTGAAGCTCATGTGGACGTAAAGACAACTGACAGTTACACTTTGAGAATGTTTTGCATCAGGTTCACTAAGAGACGACCAAACCAGGTTAAAAGGACTTGTTATGCACAGTCCAGCCAGATTAGACAAGTAATGTCCTGTTCTCTGATAAATATTTAAATTTGCAACATAATTTTTTTTTACTCATATATCTTTATACGCATTGAAACTTCACGATCAGTTGTTTATAATGTATTTATGCTTTCTTTGATTGATCAATTCCACGATGACTTTAGTGAAGTTGCTTTGTTTTTCAGATACGCCGAAAAATGAGAGAGATAATGATTGCTCAGGCAACATCCTGTGATTTGAAGGAATTGGTTCAAAAGTTCATTCCTGAGATGATAGGAAAAGAAATTGAAAAGGCAACATCTAGCATCTATCCTTTGCAGAATGTGTTCATTCGCAAAGTCAAAATCTTGAAGGCCCAAGTTTGATCTTGGAAAGTTGATGGAGGAATGTTGCTAAAACCCATTCTCTGCCTTATGACTGTATTTTTATAGTTGAAGAAGATATCAAAGTATCTCTATAGCATGCCTGATTAGTTTCTCTTCTATTTTTTTTCATTCGTTTAGGTTCACGATGATTACTCTGAAGATGTTGGTGTGAAATTAGAGAGGCTAGCTGATGAGACAATGGCTGAGTCTACTCCAGAAGTTGTTGGAGCTTGAATTTATTAATGCTTTTTCTGCTTTAAAGAGTTTTGTTGATCATTTTTGTTTTTGAAAACTTGAGTAGAGAATTGCTTCATGGTTTTGGTGTTAAAGATGATTTTTCAACTTCATATTGAGTGGACAATCTGTTACACCTTGGACATGTCTATTGGTATGTAGCATATATACAATTAGTGTTATTGATAAAACTAGTGTTGGATCCTTTTAAAAAATCAAGCTAATTGCTAAAGAGTCGGGTGAAATTCTCCAGTAGATGGGTTTATGGGTTAGTCTAGCATTGCAATGTGAAAGTGCTTTTTGAAAAGTTTTAAGATTTAGATTAATCTATTTATTTATTTAATCATTTGAGTTTATTCATGTTTTTATTTTGATCATTTGTTTTAAAATTTTTTTATTTTAGTTGTTAATTTTAATCACTTCTATTATATACTTTATCAATTTTAGTTATTTTATGGTTAAATATCTTTGGTTAGTAAATGAAATGTTGACATGGCAATTTTTGGTAAAACAATAATTTTTTTCTTATAACATTTTGTAAATTTGATTTTAATTTTACAAATTGAACATATTAACTTTTAATATTTGTATTTTTTTTGTCAATTTAGTTTAAATTTTAAAAATTTATAATTTTAAAAATTAATAATATATTGTTTATTATAACAAGAAAAATATAAAATATTTAAAATATATTTGAAATTCTTAATCTGAAATGTATGTTTCATAAATTTATGTTTATTTAAAATTTATAATGCAATTATATATCTTTTGATATTTTTTAATTTTTGTCGAGTTTTAGTTTTATTGGTGTGGATATTGTTACCAATGTAGGAGGAAGTGGGTTCGAGTGCGTTAAAAAGCATTATCCTCTTATTTATAGGTTGGGGACGGGTTATAGATAGTTTTTAGTTATTATGTCAAAAAGAGCAGATATAATCAAAACCTATAATGGGATTATTAATTTTTTTATATTTTTATATTTTTATAATAAATAATATATTTTTTCATGTTTTTAAAATTATAAATTTTTAGAATTTGAACTAAATTGACAAAATGTGTAAATGTTAAGGGTTAAATTTGTTAAAATTTTTAGAGGACTAAATTGATAAAATATGCTATGTTAAGGGCTAGAATTAGGACTAAAGACATTTAACGGTAGAGTGATCGGGTGACCAAAATAGGAAAGGGGATAAAGAATTAGGACTAAAACTGACAACTTATTAAACGAGAGTGACTAAAATAACAGAGTTTTGAAATGGGTGACCAAAATAGGAAAGGGGATAAACTTGGATTGCTAGATAGGTAGTTTACCCAGGTACTAAATTTTAAAAGTCCAATTGCTATAAATTTTTAATTAGGAAATGACTTGGGAACTTAGATAGCATTTATTCAAAGGACTAAAACGGTTATTAAATCACTTTTTTCTTAAGGCTAACTCAAAGTAATGATGATTTCTATTAAGCTTAATTAATAACTAAATTATTTTAATCAAACCTAATTAACTTAATTAACTAAGATTAATTAAAGATTAATTAAACTATAAATAGATAAGTTAGTGGCATTTTCATCATCTTTATCATTCTTTACCGTTCACCATGGTTGGAAGTGCTTGGAAAACCCTTGAAAAATCTTCCAAACAATCGACCATTAATTAGGTAATGAAACTAAGTCATTTTCTTGTAATTTTATAGACTTTTTTTTTTTATCATGGAAGCTTGATTTAGCTAGCCCATGTACCAATTTGTAAAATTGTTAAAGTTCTAGAAAGTTGTCACTGTTAATTTCTTGAAGATTTTGGTGTGAAATTGATAGATTTTAACGTTAGATGATGAAAAGGACTAGATTGTAAAGTTAATTTAGCTTAATTGTTAGTTTCTAACATTAGGGACCAAATTGAATAAAATGAAAATATGTTATGAAATTTCAATAGGAATAGGAAGTAGAAAGTCCCTAATAAATATATATGAAGTTGGATTTTGATCCGAAACTTTAGATTGGAAGTTATGTTTGCCCCGAGTTTAGGGACTAAATTGTATAAATTGTAAAATATGTTTGGCTTTGTATTTGAATACAAATTGGATGGAATTTGATATTTTGTTATTGTTGAATTATTATTCGTAGATAAAGAAGACGCAGAGTCGTTAAGAGGGAAAAGAAAGGCGAGAGCTGACGACAAGTGACACAAGCTTTCAGTTTGTATTTCTATGATTCGAGATCAGTTTAATTACTGCATATTCATGAAATTTTGCATTATATAATATTGAGGTGAGTTATCAATGGTTATTTGAATTGAATTGCTATAGTTGAGATTTAATATCGAGACAGGGACTAAATTGAATAGAAAGTTGTATGATTTGATTGATATATGATAAAAGCATGCTATATTAAACGATGAAATGATGATGTTGTAAGGCCCTAAAAATAGGTCTAGTAGTTTTGGGTAGTTTATTGAGTTTCGAGTAAAAATTAGGAGTTAATCGGGTTTATTAGTAAATTTTTAGTTAGCTTAATTTCATTTAAAAATCGGGAAATAATATTCTAGAAAATAAAAATATTATTCAGAAAAATTAATATTATAGTTTTAAATAATTTTGGGTAAAATGAATATTTTGGGTCAAATTAGAATTGAAAAATAAATTAAAATGAGGGTTTAATTGAGAGAATTTAAAATATTAATTACATACGACCATTTTTCAAAACAAGGGAAATGTTTGAGTGGTTTTATGAAAAATTACCCATATTTTCGGAATTTTGGAGGGAAATGATTACTTTGTAAAACAAGGGAATTGTGGGAGTGGCCTGATGGCAATTTCCCTAATTTTTAGAAATCAGGTGGTGGTTCTTTAGCTCAAAAACACTGCAACCCCCTTACTTCACACACAATTTTCACCCAATTTCTAAGTGTTGTCTCTTTTTTTTTTTTTTTCATTTTCATTTTCGAAGTCCACATATCAAAGGTTAGATCTCATCTTCTATTTTCTCCAAATTCTCTCAAAATTCTCCAGAAAAGATTTTCAAAATTGGGAAAAAACTTATCCGAGTTCTTCAAAGATCTTGATCCAATCTTCAATATTGATGATTCTAGATCGATTGAAGGTAATTTCTCAACTCTAAATTCATTTTAAAAATTTTTTAATCATTATTTTCGATTTAAATCAATTAAAATGATTTTTCAAATCTTGATCTCCTCTCTCTTGAACATGAAATTCATCAATGGTGATGAATTCATGGTTTTGAGTTGGAATCCAAGTTTAAATGGATATCTAAGCTCAAATCATGTTTATTAAGAGGTTTTTGATTAGAAAACAAAATATTAAACTCATTTGATTGATCAATTTTGACAAATCCGTTTTTAACTAAGAACATGAGTTGATTTTCCGGAAAATTATGAAACGATTTGTGATAACAAGATAAATTCATATTTTTAATATATTTATTTTTGACTAATTATCGAATAAAATGATATTAAATTTGGGTTTTTTTTTATCAGGAATGAAGTTTGTGTGTTGAATTTAAACTCTTACAAAAAGGGGGTTAAATTGGAACAAAAAGGCAAAGAGGAGGACATGATTGAAAGATTGAATATTTAAAGTTGATTGGATAAAGATTGAAGGATTGAAGATTTAAAAAAAAAGTGACTGGATAAAGATTGAAAGATTTTTTTATATTGTTCTGTAATTAATTTGAATTTAATCTATAGTTTAAATTTGATTTTAAAATTTTTTATTTATTTAATGATAATATTTAGGAAAAATCTAACTAAATTTTAACACTAGAAGTGTGTATAAATAACTAAGCTACAGCCAATTAAATATACACTTTGGCCTTTGCCATTTAATAAATTCGTTTATTTTTTCCTCCTGCGTCATTTTTTATTATGCCATTTCAACTCTTTTTCTTTTACTTTCAACTTTTTGGCTATTTGTCTTTCAAGCCCTTCCTCTTTCCACTTTCCATAATTTCATTTAAATCATTTATTTTCAAGCATTATTCTTTTCATGATTAACTAATCCCTTTTTAGCCTTAGCCCGGTTATCGTTTCGACAAAGTAATCGTGAGATATGAACTCACAATAAATACTTTGAAATTCAATATTCGTTATCTTTCTGGTTTATGAGATAGTAAAAATTCGTCCCTTAAAGTTGATTCGGTTTCAATTCAAAAAACGCACGTTGGGTTGAAATCATTTGGCATACAATTGGGAAGTTGAGTCGTCGTGCTATATTCAAAATCCCGCGAACAAATTGGCATGTTCATTTGGAAAAAGCTAGTTGGATTCCGTCAAGGGAGATAGTGATCAGATTTAAACGACCTACACGGTTGAGGCCATTAATTCGAGTTGGGCTTTTCAAATTGCAAGGCTATAGAAGTCTTAATTACGGGTACGTGCCACGTGGTTAGATATTCGACAATGGTCGATTTGCAGGTCATACCAGGATCGACTACGAGAGAAGAGTTGGCGGTTTGAAGCATCTTTGATTTCTATAACCAGCTTATCGCTTGGAAGGGAAAATCTATTTCAAGGATAGATTTAAGACTGGAATACATTGAGGCTAAGGCTAAGCTTAAAAATATTTTATTTACCAATTTACTTCATTTGCTTAAATTTATTTTTGCAATTTCGAATATATTTTTATTTTATTTTATTATATTCTGTATTTCCTTATTTTATTATCTTTATCAATTTAAACCCCCCATTTTTATTTTTCTCAGCATTGCTAAGCACAGGTTGTGGGCACGACTGTGACTGCGACAACAATTCTGGTCACGAAAAATGATGCGAGTCTCAAGGCCCAAAATAAGGCTCATAAATGTGATGGGCTCAAATTTCCTCAAGGCCCAATAATAAGGTTGAAGGACAAGCAAATCTGAGCAAGATTGAACGGGACCATCCAAGACTTCGTTACCAAGGCCCTAGATACACACACGATCGAAAAACAAAATCAATATTCAATCTTGTTTTCAACAAAATCAAGAAACCGAATCTTCGTCCAATTTTACTGTTTTGGACAATTTCAAGATTCAAGAAAATCAAGATTTCAAATCTTGGAAATCTTGGTCCAAGAAATTGAATCTTGCAGTTAAGGCGCATTAGATTTTATATACGAGCTTGAATGAGCCAGTTTCGAAAGCAAACGAATCACAAGACCAAATTCTTGAAAAAATGGTCCATTAAGATGTCTACAATCCCATCTTGAAGTTTGGAAAGTAATTTAATTGAATATCAGGCCAAATTATCAAAGTGGCCCAAATTGTAAAATATTTAAACTATAGGTCCAATTTTATTTTAATAGGTGGATCATCATGTAAGAACTCGGCCCAAAGAGCCCATTTAATTCCTTTGCCTGAATTCCCATTAAAAGTCCACACTTAGAATTATTTTATTTGATGAGTTGTCATGTTAGGTATTCTATTAGGGTTAGGAAAACTTATTTTGGGAGCCTATAAGTAGTATAGACGTTCACCCTTATACACACACAATTGATTTATGTTTTTTTTTTGAGTTAATAATAATTCTCTTTGAGTTTTTCTTCAAGAATTGCTCTTGAGTTTCTTTTAGAAGCTGTTTTAACAATCTTTCAGGTTGTGGGAATCATCTTCAAGTTTTTTCTTGCCAATGTCTCTTTCTTGAACGGGGAATTATAGCTATTGAAAGAAGTTGTGGATTCTTAATGTTTCCAAGGCTTCTTAGGATGTCATATTCTCTTTTCTATCCTTAATTTATCGTTTCTTACTTATTTAAGTTAGTTCTTGCTGTTTTGGCTTGCTGATTTTATTGATTTTCGTTCTAGGTTAAAGTTGCTTTAAGAAAGATATTCTCCTACCTTGTTTAATCAAGAAACACATCAAAATTAGTAGTTTTAATCTTTCTTATTGTTTCAAGCATTCTTGCACAAAACATTTTGCTTTTGTCTTTAAAATCACTTCTAACAAATATGTTTGTGTTTTATTTTTCCAAATCTGGTTGGGGCATTTGTAAGAGTATGCCCAAAGATCAATCATGAGATGGTTGTAATAACATACTTAATTTACCATGTTTATTAATATAAAGCGTTGTCATTATTATTTCAGTTTTTCTTTCTGTGTGTATGAATAAACTGTTTTATAATAATGTCCTGAGAATAATATGATTATTCTTAAAAGATCCTTAGTCGAGTATTATTGTTGACTAGGACAACAATAATGCATTAAGACTAACATGTAGTTGATTGATGATAAAGAGTTGTCATTGATATGGAGTGTCAAAATCAATGCATGAAAATGTGTGTTAGAGAACAACATATTGGATTGACCCGCTATGAGTATGTTTCTTGGATTATTATGTAATTGTCACAACATTACTCATAGTGATTAATATGTACATGATCCTCAGACTTGAGATCATTATTATCCCAGCATCGTGAGTTGTATATTTTGATACGAAAAAGCGTACATCGTAATGTGAGTTGTTCTATAAAGGCGATGTTGGATATACCATAATCTATGTAGAGGATATGGTTGATCAATAAAGGATAAGTCCCTCCTATATAATAGGAGTAATATCTTAGGCCACTTGATTGAGTGAGACTAGAAATGCATGGCCATGCACAAATAAGTTGATATGAGATGTCATACTAATTTGTATATCATAGTCTACTCAAGATATCAAGAAACATGGGATGGACTATGCAAGTGTGACTATCCCATGACTTGTATCCGTTCCAGAGATAAAGGACTTAAGGATTAATGCATGAAAGGTTAATCACGAATGGTTATGTCGAATCATGACTTCTTGTAACTTAGGTAGCAATGATGCATTGCTAGATGCCACTCATTGTCTGTGACAATAGAATCGTTCTAGTATTACTGCTAACGTTTGCAAGAACCTACAGGTCACACCCTATGGTTGAAATGAACGGAATAAAATATAGTTGGTATTGTGTTTGGTTGTCACATGAATTAAATTAATTAAAGAATTAATTTAATTGGGCAATCAAATATTGAACATATTATATGTACAAGGATGTTGTACACATAATGATAATATAATTTTATTAATAAATGAATTTGATTCATATATAAATTTAAATAAATATAGTTTACCGAAATCCTTATTATAATTAATGTAATTATAATTTTCAGATATAATTAATGTAATTATAATTTTCGGTTAAAAACTTTATTGTATTTATTTAATCTTGTAATACATTCAAGAGATACCAATTATAAAAGGCCCAATTAAGAGGATACCTATTATAAAAGGCCCAATGAGAAATGCACCCATTATAAAAGGTATTAAAAGGAGACAAAGCCTAAAAATGAAAAACCCTAAGTGATTGCTTGTTAGGTCTAGCAATTGTCAAGCAAATAAACTTCAAAATAGTTTTGGAGATTTCTTCCGTTCATAGTCAAACCGGGTGGATCACGTAGAGGCCGACATCGGAAAAGGTTGTGGCTTGATTCGACAGTAGATTAAAACTCTTGTTGCCAAGGCGTCGCTGTCTACTCAGATTGAAGTTTTGGTAATTTGGAAACCTTTATTTCACCCCATTCGCTCCTCACACATGGATTCCCGATTTGGATCATTGGGATCTAATTTTATTCTCACTGCGCCATGGGGTTCGGCTTTCCAACGATGTGGTATCGAGAGCCACTTGTGTGATACGAACTCGGGTTTAAATACTTGGGTGATGCAATTGTATGAGATTCATGTTTTGATCTTATTGTATTTTCGATTATTTAAATCGCTTTAAGCATAACTCGATAACTCGTTCCTTCTGGTAATTGATTAAATGTTAATCATGGTGTTGTGGCCTACTTGATTTCATGTTATTACTCTTAACTATTAACAAATCTGTAATAATGCGACGGTGGTATTTATAGTTTCCAGTAAGTGTTAACTGGCTAGTGGAACAAGGGTTGTTCCGATATGAAACCTCAAGGATTAAAATCCTAAAAACACGATTCTGTTGATAAAAAGTTATCAAATCGTGAGGTTTCATTTGACTGGGGTATGCGATTCATACCGCAGGGGCTCTGCCCCGTACCCCTGGTCCGCTTCCGCCGACCTCTTTAGACCCTCGTAAAAAGTTTTGTTAATAAAAGAAATTTATAAACTTGGTGGGCCACAAAAGGTTGAAAGGATATTTTATAATTCACATTAAAAAAAAAATTGAATTATGTATGCTATTTTTGACATGCACGGTGTTTGAAATGCATAGTTATAGCCCAATGACCCATTCGATAAAAGGTTGTAATTTTTTTTAAATACGGCCTGCGTGTCGTACCTTACTACTATTCTCTTGTATTTCTCTTCTTATCTTATTCCCTCGTATGTAAAACGAGTTTCTGCATATTGTAATTTGCAAGAGTTGCTGTGGGCCAAACGAGAAGGAAGGTGGGACAATGATTGAGAATGATAGCTTGTGAAATGGCTTACACCTTTAGGTTTCTTTTTGGTTTTCCCATTGGCTTGGGTTGAACCACCTTAGTTTATGGGCTATAACAATTGCATTTATTTATTGCTTTATTTATTCATGTATGAGATGCTATGGATGTCTAAAGCATGCCAATTATATATATTAAAACTTGAAGATAATAAACCCTATTAATTGATGAGATCGATTAGAAGACTAAATGGGCTAAAGTAGACCATAATTGGTGAGATGCAACAACCTTAATAAAATCCCTCTATTAAAATATTAAGTCAGCATGGCCTTCCAATTTTGCCCTCGTTAAGGCCTCGATCAATACTATGTAGGTTCTGCCAAAGTGAAGTACTAGTATTTATCTTGGTTAAATGCGAAGAATAAACAAGTGATATTCGCTGGTTAAAAAAATGGTTAATGACTTAACTAGGTTACTCTAATAGGATTAGAAACCTAGAGGCAAGTAAATTAGATAAATCATAAGATGATTAGAACAAGAGTTGTTCACCAAATATTAGGAGTTACATATGATGTAATTAGCAAATGTTGCTTACCTAAATAACCATAATCTTAAGAGTAAAGCCAAAGCTGACTTAAGAGGTGGTGAAATATGGATCCTTAACCTACTAGAAATACTTTTGAAAAAGTTTTTCCGAAATTAATATACGGGGGTTATTAATTTTGAAATAAAATAATGGGAATATCATTTAATAAAGTCTTTTTAATGATTGATATAAAATTGGTAAATTTACTCACATGCATATTTAATTGTTGTAGATATATTATGGCTGCAAACACTAGCACACTCTCATTGCGATCGGTCCTTGAGAAGGACAAATTAAATGGTTTGAATTTTCTTGATTGGTTCCGTAACTTGAGGATTGTCCTTAAACAAGAACGGAAATTATATGTCATTGAACAACCACTTCCTAATGAACCACCCACTAATGCCTCGAGGACTGATAGAGATGCTTACAAGAAGTATCTCGATGACATGATAGATGTTGGATGTCTTATGCTTGCCACTATGAATCTCGAACTTGAAGCAACATGAGGACATGGTTGCTTATGATATGATTGAGCACCAAAGAACTTTATCGAGGGGCAAGCACTGCAAGAGAGGTTTGATATCTCTAAGGCCCTATTCCAATGTAAGTTGGTGAAGGAAGCCCAGTGGGACCTCATGTCCTTAAGATGATTGGCTATATTGAAAGCCTATCTAAGCTTGGGTTTCCATTGAGCCAAGAGTTGGCCACTGATGTTATTGTACAATCGTTGCGGATAGCTACAAACCGGTTGTCCTCAATTTCAATATGAATGAAATTGACAAGACTCTACCACAATTGCTCAAGATGTTACGAATCTGCTGAGGCAACTTGAAAAAGGTTGGACCCAAGCCCATACCGATGGTCCGTAATAACAAGGGCAAGGAAAGGCCAAAGTTCAAACAAAGCCTAAGGGCAAAGGTAAGCCCAAATTTAGAAAAGGAAAGGTCGCTGACCAAACCTAAAGGTGGGGTGTCTAAGGAAGGAAACTGTTTTCATTATGGTGTGATCGGACATTGGAAACAGAATCGCCTGTCTATCTTGAAGAAGTCAAGAAGGCTAAAGCAAGCGGAATGTCCGCTTGTATTTATGTTATTGATATTAATTTATCAACTACTATTTCTTGGGTATTAGATACTGGTTGTGGTTCTCATATTTGTACTTCATGCACAGGGACTACAAAGGAGTAGGACTTTGGCTAGAGGAGATGTGGACCTCACGAGTTGGAAATGGAGCAAAAGTTGCTTTGCATTAGGCGTGGGAACATATACTTTATCTTTGCCTAGTGGACTTGATTTATGTTTAGAGGATTGTTATTTTGTGCCCAGTTTGACTAAAAACATTATTTCAATTTCTTGTTTAGACAAAATTGGTTTTGAGATAATTATTAAGAATAATTGTTGTTCATTTTATCTCAATAATGTTTTCTATGGTTCGGCACAATTAATTAATGGCCTCTATATTTTAGATCAAACGAATCCCATTTACAACATAAATACTAAAAGATCTAAAATAAATGACTCAAATCAAACTTATCTTTGGCATTATCGTTTGGGCCACATAAGTGAGAAACGCATATCCAAACTCCATAAAGATGGTCTCTTGAATTCATTTGTTTTTGAACAATTTGAAGTATGTGAATCTTGCTTATTGGGAAAAATGACTAAATCTCCTTTTACTAGTAAAAGTGAATGAGCTAGTGATTTATTGGACCTAATACATTCTGATGTATATGGACCAATAAATACACAGGCCAGAGGTGGATTTCACTACTTCATTACTTTCACTGATGATTTCAGTAGATATGGGTATCTTTATCTCATGCGCCATAAGTCTGAGTCCCTTGAAAAGTTCAAGGAATTCAAAAATGAAGTACAAAATCAACTAGGCAAAACTATCAAGTCACTTCGATCTGATCGAGGTGGAGAGTACTTGAGCCTAGAGTTTGATGATCTTTTGAAAGAATGTGGGATTGTCTCACAACTTACTCCTCCTGGTACTCCTCAATGGAATGGAGTATCTGAGAGAAGAAATCGAACTTTATTAGACATGGTTCGATCCATGATGAGTCATGCTGATCTACCGACCGCCTTTTGGGGACATACACTTGAGACAGCTGCTTTCACACTAAATCGTGTTCCACCTAAATCGGTTCAAAAGATGTCATATGAGATGTGGACTGGGAAGTATCCTAGTATGTCTTTTATGAAAATTTGGGGCTGTGAAGCTTATTTTAAACGTCAGACGTCTACTAAGCTTGAACCCAGATCTGAAAGGTGTATTTTTGTGGGGTATCCAAAAGAAACCAAAGGATATTATTTCTTTAATCCCACTGAGAACAAAACGTTTGTTGCTCGGACTGGTGTCTTCTTAGAGAGAGAATTTACTTCTAGAAAAGGAAGTGGGAGAAAGATTGAACTTGAAGAAATTCGAGAATCACAATATACCACTGAACCAGAGATTGAACAACAAAAAATTCCACAAGAAATTGAGGAACAAACAACTGCTGTAGAAACACAACCACCGCGCAGATCTTTAAGAGAATGCCATACACCTGAGAGATATGGATTTCTCATTACAACGCATGGTAACGTTCTTCTTATAGATCAAGATGAGCCTAGGACTTATCAAGAAGCGGTGTGAGCCCCGGACTCGAGAAATGTCTTGAGGCCATGAGATCCGAGATGGATTCTATGTACGAAAAACCAAGTATGGACTTTGATTGATCAACTTGAAGGGGGTTAAACCTATAGGGTGCAAATGGGTTTTCAAAAAGAAAAGCGACATGGATGGTAATGTACAAACATACAAAGGGCGATTAGTCGCTAAAGGTTTTCGCCAAATTCATGGTGTTGACTATGATGAAACCTTTTCTCCTGTAGCTATGTTTAAATCCATCAGATCTTGCTTTCGCCATATGAAGATTTCATGATTATGAAATCGCGGATGGACGTCAAAACAACTTTCCTTAACGGGAAACTTGAAGAGGATGTGTATATGACACAACTTTGAAGGTTTTGTAAATCCAAAGGATGCTAGAAAGATATGTAAGCTGCAAAGTCCATTTATGGATTAAAGCAAGCTTCTCGAAGTTGGAATTTTCGTTTTAACGATGCAATCAAAGAGTTTGGTTTTGTCAAAAATGAATATGAACCATGTGTTTACAAGAAAGTTAGTGGGAGCACTATCACATTCTTGGTACTATATGTGGATGACATACTTATCATGGGAAATGACATACCTACCTTGCAGTCTATTAAGACTTGGTTAAGAAGTTGTTTTTTTATGAAGGACTTGGGCGAAGCCACTTATATCTTAGGAGTCAAGATCTATAGAGATAGATCAAGACGACTACTAGGTCTAAGCCAAAGTACATACATAGATAAAGTAATTGAAAAGGTTCAAGATGGAAGAATCTAAAAGAGGATTTCTACCTATGAGACATGGTATTTCACTCTCGAAGAAATGTGTCCTTCAACTCCACAAGAGAGAGAACGTATGAGTAAAATTCCATATGCTTCCGCTATTGGATCTATCATGTATGCTATGTTATGTACCCGCCCGGATGTCTCGTATGCCTTAAGTATGACGGCGGTATCAAGTAGATCCCGGTGAAGGTCACTGGACCACGATCAAGAGTATCCTTAAGTACTTAAGAAGAACTAAGGATACGTTCCTATTATATGGAGGTGAGGAAGAGTTAAGTGTAAAGGGTTACACTGATGCCGCTTCCAAACCGACAAGGATGATTCTCGATCGCAATCGTGTTTTGTGTTTGCCTTAATGGTGGTCTTTGTGAGTGGAAGAGTTTAAAGCAAAGTACAAGAGTCTGGTTCTACAACAGAGGTCGAGTATATTACACCCGGTGAGGCGACAAAAAGGAAGCGGTTTGGATCAAGAAGTTCATTCATCGGACTAGGGTTGTGCCTAGCATATCGGATGCTATAGAGCTCCGATATGATAACAATGGGGCTATTGCACAAGCTAAGGAACCCGGATCTCACCAAATGATCCAAACATATACTTAGACGCTACCATCTTATTCGAGAGATTATCGATCGAGGGGATGTAGAGATATGCAGAGTACCTTGGATGATAACATTGCTGATCCTCGACCAAGCCTCCGACACGCAAGGCTACGATTGTCACACTAAGTCACTTGGTATTAGATATACGAGTGATTGGTCTTAGTGCTAGTAGGAGATTGTAAGAGTATGCCCAAAGATCAATCATGAGATGGTTGTAATAACATACTTAATTTACCATGTTTATTAATATAAAGCGTTGTCATTATTATTTCGCTTTTTCTTTACGTGTGTATAAATAAACTGCTTTTATAATAATGTCCTGAGAATAATATGATTATTCTTAAAAGATATGGAGTGTCAAAATCAATGCATGAATATGTGTGTTAGAGAACAACATATTGGATTGACCCGCTATGAGTATGTTTCTTGGATTATTATGTAATTGCATAACATTACTCATAGTGATTAATATGTACATGATCCTCGGACTTGAGATCATTATTATCCCAAATCATGAGTTGTATATTTTGATACACAAAACGTACAATCGTAATGTTGTTGTTCTATAAAGGTCGATGTTGGATATACCATAATCTATGTAGAGGATATGGTTGATCAATAAAGGATAAGTCCCTCCTACATAATAGGAGTAATATCTTAGGCCACTTGATTGAGTGAGACTAGAAATGCATGGCCATGCTCAAATAAGTTGATATGAGATGTCATACTAATTTGTATATCATAGTCTACTCAAGATATCAAGAAACATGGGATGGACTATGCAAGTGTGACTATCTCATGACTTGTATCCGCTCGAGAGATAAAGGACTTAAGGATTAATGCATGAAAGGTTAATCACGAATGGTTATGTCGAATCATGACTTCTTGTAACTTAGGTAGCAATGATGCATTGCTAGATGCCACTCATTGTGCGTGACAATAGAATCGTTCTAGTATTACGCTAACGCTGCAAGAACCTACTGGTCACACCCTATGGTTGAAATGAACGGAATAAAATATAGTTGGTATTGTGTTTGGTTGTCACATGAATTAAATTAATTAAAGAATTAATTTAATTGGGCAATCAAATATTGAACATATTATATGTACAAGGATGTTGTACACATAATGATAACATAATTTTATTAATATATGAATTTGATTCATATATAAATTTAAATAAATATAGTTTACCGAAATCCTTATTATAATTAATGTAATTATAATTTTCAGATATAATTAATGTAATTATAATTTTCGGTTAAAAACTTTATTGTATTTATTTAATCTTGTAATACATTCAAGAGATACCAATTATAAAAGGCCCAATTAAGAGGATACCTATTATAAAAGGCCCAATGAGAAAGGCACCCATTATAAAAGGTATTAAAAGGAGACAAAGCCTAAAAATGAAAAACCCTAAGTGATTGCTTGTTAGGTCTAGCAAATAGTCAAGCAAATAAACCTCCAAAATAGTTTTGGAGATTTCTTCCGTTCATAGTCAAACCGGGTGGATCACGTAGAGGCCGACATCGGAAAAGGTTGTGGCTTGATTCGACAGTAGATCAAAACTCTTGTTGCCAAGGCGTCGCTGTCTACTCAGATTGAAGTTTTGGTAATTTGGAAACCTTTATTTCACCCCGATTCGTTCCTCACACATGGATTCCTGATTTGGATCGCCGGATCTAATTTTATTCTGCTGCGCCATGGGGTTCTGGGTTTCCAACAGCATTTTCTTGAGGTCCAAGGCCGGTTTCTTTCCATCCAAGAAACCCTAACTCGTTCTCTTTTGGACTCTTTTCCAGCCGGTTCATCTTTCTTTTGTTTTAATTTCGTTTGACTCTCCTTTGTGACAACTAATCTGTTCTATTTGTTTCTTGTTTCAATTTACGTTCGTCTAGAGATTTAGGATAAATCCGCAACTTTGACAAAATTTACGATCCACTTCCGCATTCATCCACATCATTCTTTATCAGAAAAAAGTGAAATTAGATAGCCAATCCCTGTGGATTCGACCCTACTGCTCTATACTGCTATTTAGTGTTATCTTGTCGGAAGAATTTATATTTGGTGGTTTTGATGCCCATAAGTTTGTTTGATGAAATTGATGCTTAGGTTTTGCATTGCTAGATTAGAAATGATGTTTAGAAATTGTTTTTGGTCCAGAGAAGGTCATTTAGGGGCTGGAATTTATGTTTCAGCTATACCGTGAGTTTTTGGTAAGGTAGATTGGAGAGGCATTTTAGATCCATGTAGTTCATGATTTTTTTGATTTTATTTTTGTTAATGATAGCTTGTAACATGTATTTTATCTCTGTTTAAGCTCTGCAACCAGGAGAGGCCATTGTTAATCAGAATCAAGGTCCAAACATAGCTACCTGATACGATTTGGCTTGAAAAGCAAAGTGCGAAGGTGGGTGGTTTTTAAAGGCAATTGGTAAACATGCCTATTTACATTCTAAATTGAGGTTTTTAATTGTGTTTCTAATGATTCAATTGTATCTCAAATGGTTTAGATTATTAAAATTGATTTTAAATTTATATAAGCATATTTGTAAGTGATTTAACTATGGATATTGTAAATTGTGTGTTTGGTATGATTGATTTGGATTGTATTGAATAATAATCAGAGCATGGATTACTATATATTAGAGTACTTGATGATGGTTTAATGATTGGTTTTAAATCCATGGACAAAGACACTTATTGTGCTTATCTATGTTGGTACTAAAATTGCTAAGTGACTTGATTTAAATTGAATTTTTATATCATGAATTAAGTGCTTAAATATCAATTTTTATGCCCTATATGATTGGTTATATTGGCAACAGTGCATGGTGAATCCATTGGATATAGATGGCATGGTATAGGATTAGTGAGTACTCACCACTATATGTGTTATTTGTGAGCATATGGCTCTAGGAGTATTGATTTTGTTGGAGCGGATAAGAGAGTGTTGAGCCTTTTTCTTCACTCAATTATTGGCAATTTCGAGGTGATATAAGGGATGTGTGGCTACGCTCCACTCAACCGGAGTATTGTATTCGATATTTGGAAGATGGGAGATCCATTTATCCAATGCATGATCACATGTTTATATTTTGCCATAGATGTCATTTGCCAATATAAGTGTTTGTTTGTTAAATAAATTATGTTTCCATATGCCATAATAAATGTGATTTTTACTCGTGGAATAACATATGGAATTATGATGTTATGATGTTGCATTCTTGCTGGAAATTTCATTCAATTGAATGCTATAATTGAGCATGAAAATATAATTGAAACTATCATTCATATACTCAAAATTTAATACATGATTTGCCTTAGTTTAAGTATGTTTTTGGTGTGATTTACTTATTGAATTTATGGCCACTCACTGAGCTTTTTCAGCTGACACCCTCACAGCTTTGTGCAGAGTTTTTTTTTGGGCTTTGGGGAGTTGAGGAGCAAGGGCAATGCTAGTCCAAGTTTAAGGCTATTTGGTAGTATAGATTAAGGACTCTTCTTTAGAAACAATAGAGGGCATTTTCGCACTCAATTGGGATAATTTGATATACTTGTAATGGAAAATTGAGACTTTTATTTGGATTTTAATTTTGAGATGTTATACTTGTTTTTTTAATGATTATTTTTATGGTTAAATGTTGTGTGGATTATGGTATGTTGAAGTGATATCATGGTGATTGAAAACATGGTGTTTGAAGCATGAATTTTTCACTAATACATTTTAATTGTAGCTTGTCAAGGAGTGGATAGCTTTGTGGCTAAGGTAAGTCCATTGTATGATTTAATTATTGTTTGTTAAGCATGATTTTTAATGTTTAAATTATGAATACATGTTTATTAGTTGTAATTAGATTAATCAAAATTGTATATATATGATTAAAGTAATAAAACTTAGCTTATATAGCCTTAATTAGTAAATGGACTAAGGAAATGGTTAATTAAAATAAATTTTAGGGGTTTCCCAAAATTGATTAAAAGGAAGTTGGTAATCATTTAGAATTAAAATCGGGATGGTTTAGTTTTAAGTGGTAAAATGACTAAAATACCCTTAGGGTTAAATCCTTAAAAATAGTTTTAAAATGATTCACAAATTGCTTCCATAATAAGATTAGATAGTTATTAGTTGGATTTGAGTGTTATAAGGTTGGGGTGTGTTTTGGGGTGGTTTTGTGCTGGAGAGTCACTTTGGTGGCTAATGTGTCACTTCGGATTCAGGTCGGTTCGTTTCGGACCGGTTTGGGGTGTCACAAAATTTATGGTGAATAGAAATACGATAGAGTATGGATTGAATCATATAATGAAATTGAAAGATTGATTACCCTATTAGCTATTTGGACGGGGTCGAATATAGTTGGCATGCCATAGGGTTTAGATATTTATTGAAAACCATCGTTGCTGGGCAACCCAGGGTGGTAGATTGTACATATAAAGTCATTGTTGCCAGACAACCTAGGGTGGTAATATGTACATGTTTAATATCATCATTGCCGGGCAAATTGGGATGACGGATCTGTATATCCGTTGTGAGTCGATGACTGATTAATAGGTTATAAATAATGAATTGACTAAGTGGTATGTGAACTAAAATACAATTGAAACATGAGTTTTGACGACATGCAAAATGAGTCGAAAATGAGCCCTAGGAGTCGATTGAATATTAATGAGTTAATAGGCTAAAAAATGATTGAAATGATGAAATGAAATTGAGTATATATATACAAGTTGATAACTGTGTATGAATAGGTAAATGATATGAATGAAAAATGAAAAATTGTATGTTTGGATACTTAACTAATGAATTGAAGTGAAAAATAGATAAGTACAAGTTATCGTATTTGTGTTTTCAGGATCTAAATAAAAAAATTTAATCATCAATTTAATACATTTCATGTTCATATGTAACATTCTCTATAATTCTATTATTATTTATAGTTCATTTAGAGTTGTCGCTTTGAGTCATAATCACAAAATTATTTATATCTTGAGCTACAGAACTCCAAATTAAGATCGGTTAATTTTCCTTGAAACTAAACTCACATATATTCTTACCATAAAATTTCCAGAATTTTTGGTTTAGCCAATAAGTACAGTTTATTCTTTAAACTTTCCCCTGTTTCGCTGTCCGACAGTTCGACCCCTCTGTACTAAAAATTAATTATCTCATCATACAAAACTTGGATAATGTTCCTGTTTGTTTTTCTTGAAAGTAGACTCATTAAGAAATTTATACATATAAATTATAAACCATAATTATTTTTATACAATTTTTAATGATTTTCCAAAGTCGGAAGAGGGGATTCCAACATCATTCTGACCCTGTCTCAAAAAAATTCACATATCACAGAATATGAAATTCTTTTTGTCGAAACCATTTTTAAGTTTTAAAAAAAAACGGGGATCAACTTTAAAAATGAAAATGGAGTCGCCACCAATCCCTTTTTTCTTAGGTGTGATCGGATCACCTTATAAAACATTTTATTTCAAAACATTGATTTTGGCCTACGAAATTCAAGAAAACGGGTTCGGGAGTCGGTTACGTACGAAGAAGGATTAGCACCCTCATAACACCAAAAATTAGTACCGGATTGATTAGTTATTGTCCTAATGTCGAAAATTTGAAAAGATTTGAAAACATGATTTTTTAAAAACTTGAACAATTTGAGTTGGAACTTTGAGATTCCTTTACTCCGAAAGAATACAAACATCACATCCTGCACGTTAGGACATGATGTTTTAAACCTTCGTAGCTAACATCATCTCATGATTTACAAAATTCATTAAAAGAATATTTAGTTATTTAGTCAAACGGAAAATCGAAACCCAGCACGTTAGGGCACTATTTCCCGAATTTCTAAACACAAAACATTGCCTTATTTAAGAAAAACTTTTGGATAAAATGTAGTAATTAAAGGAGATAGAAATTTTTAAACAAAGATTTAAAAAAAAAAACATTAAGTTATTACAAAAAGTGCAATTTACTAAAGTTACAGGTCATATTAACAATTAGCACTAACATAAACAATTCAGCAAATGAATGAGAAGCAATAATAATGTTAAGGTAAACAAAGATAATGGATTCAAATTTTTTTCTAAAAAAAAAATGAACAATCAAAATAAAAAAATATAGAGTAGATAATAGCAATTTAAAAAGAATCTATGAAAAAAATTAAAAAAAATTATTCACAAGATTAAATTCATGTATAAAAAAATAATAATATAAGGTAAATAATATACTCAAAACAATTAATGAATATTATAACAATTTAAAAAAAAATAAAAAAGAAAGTATAAAAATGATATGGATAAATAAAAAAAGGTTAAAAAACGCATAAGTCATCCTAACTCCCGCAATATGAGGATTCAACGAAATTCCTCCACCAAAATCTAACTCGAACGGAAGCAACTAAAAAAGAAACGAAGATGAGCAAAGAACAAAACAAGAACAAGCCACAGAAAATAAGAACACAAAAGAGAGAGAAATTTGAGTGAATGCTCTCAAGAATTTTTATTACTCAAAACTCAAGTTTGCTTTACAATGAAGGGAGAGGCCTCTATTTATAGTTGAGCCTCCCCAAATCCAACGGTACAGATCAATTGCATCAACGGCTAAGATTAAAAGGTATCTACAAATTAAATCTCTAAGATTACAAAATCATATCTTCTCAGATTGCATATCATATCTTCTAAGATTACATACCATATCTTCTAGGATTTCATAACATATCTAAGATTTGCATATCATATCTAAGATTGCATATCCTTGAAGATTGTGTTCCCATATACGTCAAGCTTGTAGATAGACCTTTAATCTTTTCAAGTAATGGGCCATTCCGATCTGGCCAAATGATATATTTTGGACTGGACTTGGACTTTGTTTTATTATTTTGGGTTTATTATTTTTTATGTGGGCCCGGGCTAAATTAGCCTATTACAGCTGCCCCTCTTTGCTCATTGTCGTGTAACGAGAATGGAGCAAAGACTATAAAAGGACCAATTTTGCCTGGTCATGTCGAGCCTTAACCTCTTGATCCTCATCTTCTTCAAGTAGTCTCTAACCCAACTGCAACTTCAAGGAGATTGAATCTGTAGCTTTAATCTTATTCTACTGCAACTTCAGGGAGATAAGACCTGCTCTTGCAGATTTAATCCATCCTACTGTAACTTTAGGAAAGTAAAACTAGTATCTTTGATCTTGCTTCACTGTAATATTCAGGAAGACAAGATCTGCTATTTTCAGTCTGCTCCGCTGCAAACTCAGGGAGGCAAGCTAATATCTTCGATCTACTTCCTGCAACTTCAGGAAGATAAGATCTGCTGTCTTCAGTCTGCTCCACTACAACTTCAAGGAGGCAGGCTAATATCTTCGATCTGCTTTCTCGCAACTTCGTGGAAGATAAGATCTGCTGTCTTGATGCGCTCCATTGCAACTTCTGGAGGCGAGCTAATATCTTCGATCCGCTTCCTGCGCAACTTCGGAAGATAAGATCTATCGCCTTCATGCCGCTTTGCTTTGCAACTTCGTGGAGGCGGCTAATATCTTCGATCCGCTTCCTCGCAACTTCGAAGATAAGATCTGCTTGTCTTCGATGCCGCTCACTACAACTTCGAGGAGGCGAAGCTAATATCTTTGATCGCTTCCTCAAACTTCAGGAAGATAAGATCTGTTGTCTTCAGTCTGCTCCACTGCAACTTCAGGGAGGCAAGGCTGACATTTTCGATCCGCTTCCTCGCAACTTCGTGAAGATAAGATCTCGCTATCTTCGATGCTCAGCTGAGGAAGCGAGCTAATATCTTCGATCTGCTTCACTACAACTTCAGGAAAGCCAGATCTGCTTATTTCAGTTAACTCCACTGCAACTTCAGGGAGGTCAAGCTGATATTTTTGATCTTCTTCCTGCAACTTCAAGAAATTAAGATCTGTTGTCTTCAGTCTACTCCGCTGCAACTTCAGGGATACAAGGCTAAAAGTGTCTTCGATTTGCTTCCTGCAACTTCAAAAAGATGAGATCTGCTGTCTTCAGTCCACTCCGTTACAACTCCAGGGAGACAAGGCTGAAAGTGTCTTCGATCTGCTTCCTACAACTTTAGAAAGATGAGATCTGCTGTCTTCAGTCTGCTCCGCTGCAACTTCAGGGAGACAAGACTATAGTATTCAGCCTTCTCCCTTGCTACCTCAAGGAGATACGACTGGTGGCTACAATCTGCTCCCCTGCTACCTCGGGAAGATAAGATTTGCCGTCTTCGATTTGCTCCACTACTATCTCAGGGAAACAAAATCTACAATCTTTAGTCTGCTTCCTTGCTACCTCAGGAAGATAAGACTAGTGGCTAAAATCTGCTCCCCTACTACCTCGGGAAGATAAGATTCACCGTCTTCGATTTGCTCCACTGCTATATCAGGGAAACAAAATCTACAATCTTTAGTCTGCTTCCTTGCTACCTTAGGAAGATAAGACTAATGGCTTTAATCTGCTCCCCTGCTACCTCGGGAAGATAAGATTCACCGTCTACAATCTTCAGTCTCCTCCCTTGCTACCTCAGGAAGAAAAGACTACAAACTTCAGCCTGTTCCCTTGCTACCTTAGGGAAATAAAGCTAGTGACTAAAATCTACTCCCCTGCTACCTCGGGAAGATAAGATTCGCCATCTTCGATTTGTTCCACTGCTATCTCAGAGAGAAAAAATCTACAATCTTTAGTCTGCTCCCTTGCTATACCAGGAAGATAAGACTAATGGTTTAAATCTGCTCGCCTGCTACCTCGGGAAGATAAGACTACAAACTTCAACCTGCTCCCTTGCTACCTCAATGAGATAAGGCTGGTGGCTAAAAGCTGTTCCCCTGCTACCTCGAAAAGATAAGATTCACCGTCTTCGATTTGCTCCACTGCTATCTCAGGGAGACAAAATCTACAATCTTTAGTTTGCTCCCTTGCTACATCAGGAAGATAAGACTTGTATCTTCAACCCGCTCCACCGCAACTTCAGGGAAATAAGGTTGGTGACTTGAATCTGCTCCCCTGCTACCTCAGGAAGATAAGATTCGCCAAATTTGATCTGCTCCACTACTGCTTAGGGAGATAAGATTTGTCAATTCATCGATGTTGCTACACCATCCTCTGAGGGACATGTCCTGTAGACTCGGTTCCATATGTTTATGCCAAATGACCAAGATGCTATGATCAAAATGAGTCAAATGCTTCTAACCACGTGTTATGAACGACATTTGCATGAATATAGAATGTCCTGAGAATGATCCCATTTTTTAAATGCATAATGATTAGGATGCAATGATCATAATGAATCTAATGCTCCTAACTAAATGATCATAATGACATTTTTTTTGATGTACAATGATTAGGATACAATATCGGAATGAATCAGATGCTCCTAACTGGAAGTGTATGAATAATATTTACATGCATGAGAATGATCCCTTTTTAATGTTTGGGTTGTCATTGCTCATAGTTCATCAAGGTTCTATCACTGATGCGTTACCATGCTTTCTCATTCAGCTGGTATTTTTGACAGAAAACCCAGAGAAACAATCATATTCTGCTCAGCAAGCTTGCCCCGCTGTAATTTCAAAGTCCCTTCTACTGTACCTTTTGAAACATAAGGCTTGTACCCCCCATTGTAACTTCAGGAGAATAACATTTGGTTTCTTCCATCCATCCTGCTACCATTCAGAGGTATAGAATTCGTATCATCTTCAATCAATTTTATCTGTTACACCATTCCTTGGGTGTAATGACCAGATGTATGTGCCTGAAATTTGCAGGGTATCATTTTTCTTTTCCGAGACGATCTCCTTTTACACTTGGGTTGACATTGCTCGTCATTTTTCAAAATGGTATCACCGACGGAATGTCTTATCCAATAAAAATCTGAAGAGATAATATTTCCAACCCTTAAGTTTGGTGAGTTCTAAACAATAGTCCTGTTTCAGATTCTCATATTATTTAGAAGCTTCCAGAGTAATATGCAAAACTCCTTTTATGAAAGTATTATTAGTCCATTAATCGTTATTTCAATATAAAATGCTTGAAAAAGATCACAACAATAGATGAGAAAGAAATTAATCAGGAGCATAGCTCGAAACAAATAAGTTAATCAAAGATAACCAAGGGAATAAAAGAAAATTGATTGGGGTGTATCTTGAAAAGAATAAAGTAATCAAAGATTGCCAAGGACATAAAAGAAAATTGATTGCGGCGTATCTTGAAAATAATAAAGTAATCAAAGATAGCAAATTCAAAAATGAGTAAGATAGAAGCTAGGTGCCCCAGATATCGCAGCCTGAGCTTCTCTGTACAAATTTCTTGAGGACCATTTGGAGCTCAATACGTGTTTAGAGGATCCGGAGTACTTTGTCAGTGCCCCAAGACGTAGCATACTTCCTCATTGTTAATTCAGGCATAGAAAGACTACCACATGCCCTATCTTTGATCAAAATTTGAGCCGCCCTTTTCGGCTCAGAAACCCCTTTGGTCTCAAAGCGCCCTTTGCAGGTTTTCGCCTTGGCCTCTCCTCTTTTTTCTTTCCTTTTCTTTTTTTTTTTGAATTTGAACCCAAGGCGCCCTTTGCAGGTTTTCACCTTAGCCTTTTCCCTTTCAGGTAAAATAGTTCTTAACTGAACCTGAATTCGCTGAATTGGGCAAGTCTTTGCCATCCATCTCAGTCAATATCAATGCTCTTCTAGAACAGGCCTTCTTTACAACATAAGGTCCTTCCCAATTTGACATCTGCTTTCCTCTGAAATCCTTTTTGTATAAGAAAGGTCTTTTTTAACATCAGGTTCCCCTCGTGGAATTCTCTAGGATGAACCTCTTTGTCATAAGCTTGCATCATCTGGCCGTGACAGATAGCTTTTAACCTTTCTTCCTTCGATTAGGTTCAATTGGCAAACTGTTTCTATTCCAATGAGAAATGTGTTGCCCTAACGAAAGGTCTAACCGACGTTCAATAAGACAGAAGGTAAATGGTAACTTCTTTATGTCAATATTTACAAGTCTCAGTCATCTTTCCCATGATCCTTATTTTTTTTCTTTCTTGGCTGCCTTTGTTGCTCTATGACATGACGTCTGATATTTAAACAGACTACAAACTTTTGACATTGTCCTTTTTGGCATTCTTTGTCGGCGCCTGATCTTTTTTTTTTAAAATTTGATGACTATCGACTTTGAAACATTGGCATATAAAGCTACTTCCACCCTCCTAGTGAAGTACACGACGACCACGACGATGAATCGATGTTGACTAGAAGCTTTTTACGATATTACCCCCATAATATCCATTCCCCACATATAAAAAATCTATGAAGAAATAGATGAGGCACATGAATCTCGTCTTCTTCAATTCAGTATTTGCGGTATAACTGATGCAATCCCCTTCCATAGTAGACCAACAACGCCCGATCTTTATGTTTATCCTAGCTATTGTAGAACCTTTATCATGTTCTTTAAATACCCTTATGAATCTCTTTTAAGATTATCCCAGGCGTGTCTTGATATGATTGTGCGAAAATATCTTTGAATTCTTGAAAATAACTCAATGATGTTTTGTTTTATTTCTGTGGTGAGCTAGGCTTCGATCTTCACCTCTTTTTTAGGCTCATAATATCCGCTGACCCTTTATGGAGTAAAGTCTGTTTTTCATCTTATTCCACCATTCTTAACAAATCAGAAGATATGTTACAGTCTCTGTCATCTTCAAAGTACTGAGATCCTTCTAGACACATATCTTACTCGAAAGGAGACTCTGAGTCAGTAGTAGCATTTCTCACATCATTGATATCTGGAGACCTATTGTAGGTTGGAAGGAATTACAAAGAATAAATGATTCAAAGAATGATTATTTATATGGTCATGAATAAAAAATGAAAGAATACTTGAAAGAAAGTCCAAAGAACAAATAAAAGAAAAAAAAAAAAACTAAGAGCAATTATTTATACAGTATGAAATGGAAAAAATAAAAGAATATTTACTCCAAAAGATGCATTTTATTGAAATAAAAATTCGAACACAGGCCTATTTCACAAAAGGATTCTTATTGCCTCTAGGCTTAAGGCAACAATCGTGTTTTGAATATTACTCTAAATTATTCTTAAAAATACAGGGATCCCTTCTACAATTCCATTGTTTAAAATCTTCCCAAGTATGTAAGGGCTTGAAAACTTTGTTCCCTGATTCTTTCTCCGCTATATCTAAATTAGGGATAACAAGATTAGCAGGGTTATCTCTTGGGTGAGATTCTGAGCCAACTTGGAAATTCATGGGTACCCCAGTATCAGCTTGACCTTGTTGAGCCTAATTGCAACACATGGCTTTTGAGAATACACCTCAGGTTGTATCTGTACATGTGGTGGGGTAAAACTCGAAGGATAGTCTTCATTATCCTCTCCAGCATTAGTCATGGGGCCTTTTCCCTTATCCATTGCCCCATTCAGTAGTTGAGTCATTTGAGCCACCATATTTCTTTGGGCTTCCATAATTTGTTCCCTCATATCTTGTTGGATCTTTACCAACTGCTCTTGCAGCTAGTCTTGTATATCTCTTTGGAACTGTTCGAGTCCTTGATCCATTTTTTTTTGTCTTAGCACGTGTACCGTAACGGTGTTTTAGTTTCTAGATTAATCTTCTCTCTTTCTCTTTTTCCTAAAATAACTTCAACTAATTAGGGTCCCTCTATGGATTTTAATGCATATGATGCAATTCAATGCAGATGCATGGAATAAATGCAAAAGAAAGAGAGGCGTTGATTCTGAATTCAATTCCATTAGAAAAACTTCTCTAGAAAGTAAATTTCTTTACATAAAATGGATTACATATGCGGCCTTGCCCTCATATTCCAAGCCAAACATCAATCCCCTTCTTCGCAAAGGTCAAATCTTGCAAACTTCTAATAGATGCCTCCACTAGCTCCTTTTTGCTTGATCTGGGCCGCGACTCACTGCTCACTTATTTTCGTTAGCCTCTTCAAGAAAGCCGAGATATGGTGATTCTCGAATAGTCTTTGTCAGCTTGAATCCTTGGGCAATAAAGTCTTGTATTCCTTTACAGACTATCAGCCTTCTCTCGCTATGTTTACTTGATCATATTCGGACGACCGTATTATAATCCACGTTATCAAGAAATCAATTTTCTCATGACAAACTCTTCTATTTAGTAATCAAATTTGAATCAACACCTCTTTTCTATGATGTGGATGCAATGCAATCAAAACAAAAGAGAACACGTTAGCATAAGAGAAATAACAAAATAAGGCACCTATCTGGGTGACCACTAGGGTTCAATATAGCTCTATCTAGGGTTGGCTCTTAAGGATCACTATATGTGGCTTAGTTCTAAAGGGAGGGTACCTGAACCAGCAGATTCCTCAATCCTCACCCATTATAGGCTCATATGGATCGAGTTCAGTTTAGGGGAATACATTTCCTTATGGCCATGCAGAGGTGAAAATCTCACGAAGACATAGGTACAGATGTATCCCGAAAGCAGTCCACTAGCCCATGCAGAGGTGAAAACCTCACGAAGGCATAGTTTCTCACTCCCACTTAAAAGGAGTGACCACAACGGTCATGCAATGCAATGCAATGCAGAGATATTTTATAAAAATAAAACCTCATGCAATAAAAAGGATCATAGTTTTTCAAATCAGATTTTTAAATTTAGACAAAAGGACAGGAAATAATCAATTTTACGACTTGACTCTCTTATTCTGTCCCCAGTGGAGTCGCCAAGCTGTCGAAACCATTTTTAAGTTTTTTAAGAAAAAACGGGCATCGACTTTAAAAACAAAAATGGAGTCGCCACCAATCCCTTTTTGCTTAGGTGTGATCGAATCACCTTATAAAATATTTTATTTCAAAACATTGATTTTGGCTTACGAAATTCAAGAAAATGGGTTCAGGAGTTGGTTCCGTACGAGGAAGGATTAGCACCTTCGTAACGCCCAAAAATTGGTACCGGATTGATTAGTTATTGTCCTAATGTCAAAAATTTGAAAAGAATTGAAAACATGATTCTTTTAAAAAACTTGAACAATTTGAGTTGGAACTTTGAGATTCCTTTGTTCTGAAAGAATACAAACATCACATTCAACATGTTAGGACATGATGTTTTAAACCCCCGTAGTTAATATCATCTCATGATTTACAAAATTCATTAAAAGGATATTTAGTTATTTGGTCAAACGAAAAATCGAAACCCAGCACGTTAGGGCACTATTTCCTGAATTTCTAAACACAGAACATTGCCTTATTTAAGAAAAACTTTTGGATAAAATGTAGTAATTAAAGGAGATAGATATTTTTAAACAAAGATTTAAAAAAAATAACATTAAGTTATTATAAAAAGTGCAATTTACTAAAGTTACAGGTCATATTAACAATTAGCACAACATAAACAATTAAGTAAAAGAATGACAAGCAATAATAATAATGTTAAGGTAAACAAAGATAATGGATTCAATTTTTTTTTAAAAAAAAATGAACAATCAAAATAAAAAAATATAGAGTAGATAATAGCAATTTAAAAAGAATCTATGAAAAAAATTTAAAAAAATTTATTCACAAGATTAAATTCATGTATAAAAAAATAATAATATAAGGTAAATAATATACTAAAAACAATTAATGAATATTATAACAATTTTAAAAAAATTTAAAAAGTATAAAAATGATATGGATAAATAAAAAAAGGTTAAAAAACGCATAAGTCAACCTAACTCCTGCAATATGAGGATTCAACAAAATTCCTCCACCAAAATCTAACTCGAACGGAAGCAACTCAAAAAGAAACGAAGATGAGCGAAGAACAAAATAAGAACAAGCCACAGAAAATAAGAACGCAAAAGAAAGAGAAATTTGAGTGAATGATCTCAAGAATTTTTATTACTCAAAACTCAAGTCTGCTTTACAATGAAGGGATAGGCCTCTATTTATAGTTGAGCCTCCCCAAATCCAATGGTACAGATCAATTACATCAACGCTAAGATTAAAAGGTATCTACAAATTAAATCTATAAGATTACAAAATCATATCTTCTCAGATTGCATATCATAGCTAAGATTTGCATATCATATCTAAGATTTGCATATCATATCTAAGGTTGCATATCATATCCTCTAAGATTACATACCATATCTTCTAGGATTTCATATCATATCTAAGATTTGCGTATCATATCTAAGATTGCATATCCTTGAAGATTGTGTTCCCATATACGTCAAGCTTGTAGAAGGACCTTCAATCTTTTCAAGTAATGGGCCATTCCGATCGGGCCAAATGATACATTTTGGACTGGACTTGGACTTTGTTCTATTATTTTGGGTTTATTATATTTTGTATGAGCCCGGGCTAAATTGGCCTAGTACACTTTTGTTTACATCGTTTCTTTTATGTGAAAATAGACTCATTCAGCTTTAATTTCATATCTTATTCAACCTCTAATTTGATTTCCACCATTTTTGGTGATTTTTCAAAGTCACACAACTGTTGCTGTCCAAAAATGTTTTGTTGCTAAATTTACTCTTTCATAATTTCACTTACTCCATTTCATCTTACAGAAGGTTTGATCAAATATCGAGCACATTGTTCATAAATTGTCACACTTATACCTGCACTTATTCATCACATAATCATATTCAATTACACTTAGTCGTTGCATGATCACATGTATTTTCACTTAGTCAATTTTCCGTTGAACTTATCGGAATAATAACAGATACACAGTGGCCTGCACATAGTACCACCCTTGTAGCTGAAGCTATCCGGTGCACATAGTATCCTGCACTTAGTACTACACATGTGACCAAAACCATCACTTACACATAGTGGCCTGCACTTAGTACCACACATGTGATCAAAGCTATCGAGAAGTGGGTTTTCTTGGACATATTGCATCCGCTGAAGGTACAGGGTAGAACCAAGTAAAGTCTCAGCTATTGTCAATTGGAGTCCACCGAAGAATGTATCTGAAGTTAGAAGTTTCTTGGGTTTAGCTGGTTATTATTAGAGATTTGTACAGGGATTCTCTATAATAGCTTCTCCGATGACTCGTTTATTGCAGAAAGACGTAAAGTTCGAATGGACTGATGAATGTCAGCAGAGTTTCAACCGATTGAAAGATCTACTAACGAAAGCACCTATATTAGTGTAGCCTGAACCGGGTAAGGAATTTGTTATTTATAGTGATGCATCATTAAATGGTTTAGGTTGTGTCTTGATGCAAGAAGGTAAAGTAATAGCCTATGCTTCAAGACAACTTAAACCACATGAAAGAAATTACCTTGTACATGATCTTGAATTAGCTGCTATTATATTTTCGTTGAAGATACGGCGGTATTACTTGTACGGTGAGAAATGTTATACTTATACTGATCATAAAAGCTTGAAATATTTGGCGACACAGAAAGATTTGAATTTGAGACAGCGCAGGTGGCTTGAACTGATAAAGGAATATGATTTGATTATTGATTACCATCCGGGTAAGGCTAATGTTGTAGCTGATGCTTTGAGTCGAAAATCTCTATTTGATTTACGAACTATGAATACATGGTTGTCACTGACTGATGGTGGTTCAATCATAGTTGAATTGAGAACTAAACTGACATTTCTACAGCAAATATGTGAAGCTCAGAAGAATGATGAGAAGTTACAGGTTAAATGGGCACAGTGTGAATCAAGTATTGATTCTGAATTTCAAGTTGGGATTGATGGTTGTATGTTATTCAGAGGTAGGGTATGTGTGCCTCAAATTCAGAGCTCATACAGAAGACTCTACACGAGGCTCACAGCGGTACTATATCTGTACATCCGAGGCGTAATAAAATGTATAATGATCCGAAAAAGATGTACTAGTGGCCAGGAATGAAACGTAAAATCTCTGAGTTTGTATCAAGGTGTTTAATATGTCAGCAAGTTAAAGCTGAACATCAGGTACCTTCGGGGCTACATCAACCAATTACTATACCGGAATAGAAATGGGAAAGAATCAAAATAAATTTTGAATCGGGGTTACCGTTGTCTCTGAGGAAAAAAGATGCTATTTGGGTGATTGTTGACCGATTGACAAAGTTAGCACACTTTATTCTGGTACGTATGGATTATTCTTTAGATAAACTGGCTGAACTGTACATATCTGAGAATGCCAGGCTACATGGCCTGTCTCCATTATATCAGATAGAGATCCCCGATTTACGTCTTGTTTCTGGGGCAAATTGTAAGAAGCCTTAGTTACTCAGTTGTATTTCAGTACTGCATTTCATCTTTAAACAGATGGCCAATCTGAGCGTGTAATTCAAGTAGTGGAAGATATGCTCTGATGTTGTATATTAGAGTTTGAAGGTAACTGGGAGAGGTATCTACCTTTGATTGAATTTGCTCACAATAACAGTTATCAGTCCAGCATTAAGATGGCTCCGTATGAAGCTTTGTATTGTAGAAAATGTAGAACACCGTTATATTGGACAGAGCTTAGTGAAAAGAAGATACATGGGGTTGATTTGATCCGGGAAACAGAAGAAAAAGTAAATGTTATTCAGGATAGTTTAAAAACAGCTTCCGATCGATAAAAATCATATGCCTATCTTAAACGAAAAGAGATTGAATTTTAGGTCGGTGACAAGGTATTCCTGAAAGTGTCTCCTTGGAAGAAAGTTCTCCGATTCGGTCGAACGGGTAAATTGAGTTCATGATTTATCGGGCCATATGAGATCATAGAAAGAATTGAACCGGTCGCTTATCGATTGGCATTACCACCGGAACTTGATAGAATCCATAATGTTTTTCATGTGTCTATGTAACATCCTGAATCGGGGTCTTTGCACTTTATGTGTTTATATGTGGATACTATGTTTGTCATGTTAGTATTAGGGTACTTTAGGGTCCAGGTTTGACCTGGAGGTAGGCCGGAGCCTTGGTGAAAATTTACTTTTTGGGCACTCGGAAGGGGGGCTGAATGGGATAAGAGTTAAGGGGTGTTTGGTGGTATGCTTTGACACAAGAAGTACCTTGGTAAAGTGGTAAGGATGCGCCACTTAAGGCTCAAGGAAGTGACGCCTTAGAGAAGCTGGCAAGGACTTGGTTCGAGCTGCGGGGATCTCCTTTTGGGGATTTCTTTTTGACGCCAAGGGAAGGGAGAGTTGCACTCAGCTTGGACTCTGGTGGATGAGTGTTGAAGGGGTCAACACCTTTGAATAAGTAGAGGAGAGCAATTCAAGGAGTTTGAAGCATTCAAACAAGTTTGAATGTGTGATCAGGAGAAAAACAAGGAGAAAAAGAAAGGATTACAGAGGGGTGAGTGTTAGTCGAATTTGAAAGGAGTTAGAAAGGGTTGGGCATTCGGTTTTTGGGTGTAGCTTAGGGGGGTGGCCGATTGTTGGTGTTAGCCTTTGAGGGTGTTGAATATTCGGCTAGTTAGGGAGCACCTAGGGTCTTTTTCCCTCTTATTTCTTTTGTGTCGAAACTGAATCATTCCCACACTCTTGGCTTGCATTCTTTCTTTCCTCTCAAATACCAAAACCGAATTGTCTCCTAAGCCTCTTCTTTTTTTTTTTTACTTTTTAGGTGTTTGGCCGAAACCTGCATTGCTCTTTACTCATCATCTTTGTTCAATTTCTTTTCCAATAACGTCAAAGCCGAACCCTCCTTCCATTTTGGTTTTTCTCTCTTCTCTCAATTTCTTCTTGGGGCCGAAACTCTCTTCTCATCTCCAATTTCTTACAAGAGTGGAATACCCCTTGCCCATACTTTCTTTCTCCATAGCCGAATCTCCTAGCCATTCTCTCTTGCGTTTTCTTTCAATCTCCCTAAGAGTCGAAACCTGTTTCTCATCTTTCTCCTTCTCTATTTGTGCACTCTCAAAACTGAAACCTCAAACTCCCATTCCCTATTTCATTTTTCCCTAGAAGTCGAAACCCCTAAGCCTCCATTTGAAGATCTTTATTCCTATTTTTGACTTTTTTATTGGATTCTCTTCTATCTTAGCCTTTACCGAATCTTCTCTAGGGTGGTGTGATACCGATTCTTCCTAGGTGTTGATCGAATCTGTTGAGTTAAGGTAAGGGGCGATTTCTCTTATTTCGTAATCTCTCTTTTGGGTTTCATGCCAAAGCCGAATGGCTACTTGGCCTAATGGATGCTTGGTCGAATATAGGTGGTGGTGGTGTGGCATTCTTTTTGGAGACTTTCGGGATTCGTTTGGCTTGTGAATCAAGCCTAAAGCCTCGGATTTGTCGATCTAGGTAAGGGCCTTAGCTTTAAGTGTTAATCTCTTTTGATTCGATTCCACTGCTTTAATCCGATCTAGTGACCAAGGTTGTTTATGGACTCAAATGTCAGCGATTCTAAGGGAGGGGTTGGACCTATAAACCCAGCCCCTAAGTTTAAGAAGCAAGCAGTGTCAGCAGTTCGGGATTGGCCACTGGGTTGTGGGCTGGCGTCTGAGTAGAGTAGTAGGCAGATAGCGGTAGTGGCTGTAAACGAGAGTGTCGACATAGAAAGTATTGTGTTACGCGTTATCAGGTGTGTAACTCTTACACACTTTATATGTTAAATATGTTATTATCTGTGTATGGCCAAAAGCCGAAGTGATGGTAGGGATCACTATAATACCCTTGTGGGTAAAAGCGAGGACTCCGAGTAAGTCTACTATGGTTGCTATCGTTAAATGCATATGTTGAAACCTGAATGTGCCATGTTATTTAAATCGTTAAGCATGATCATACCATATTGTAAAGCATGTACATGAAATTAGGGCATAATGAGAAGAGGGAGGAAATATGATCTTTCAGACTGTCACCAGTGGTTAGGTACCACAAGTGGGTTGGCCCCACATATCATTATTCTGTGACTAAGTCTCAGCGGTTTGGAACCACCAGTGGTTAGGTACCACATATATTATTTCTGTGACTCGTCCTAGTGGTTTGGCACCACAGTGGGTTGGCCCCACGAATTGATACAAGGGATTGTCACCAGTGGTTAGGTACCACAAGTGGGTTGGCCCCACATATGATTATTTGTGACTTTTGTCACCAGTGTTTTGGAACCACCACTGGTTAGGTACCACCCGTGGCTAGGTGCCACAAATGTTGGGTAGACACAGGAGATGCGGATGGATATCTAGGTTGGTTGGGTTGCATGACATACATATTTCACATATGAATCGGTGTGAGAGCCTTAAATCTTTTGGACGGGGAATTACACACTGAGTCTCGATGACTCACCTCTTCCGCTATTTTCCCAGGTAACCCCTAGACCATGGATATGGAGCCGAGGTGGACTCGAGGTGGCCATGCATGATATTTCGGTTTTATTTTAAATAGTTATTTCGATTTTATTTTACTTTAAGTTAGATTTTGGTAATGTAATAAGGCCATCTAAATTTTAACTTGGATTTATTTATTTTTGTTAATTTCTTTTATTTCGTTTTGATCACTAAGGCATGCCTAATAAACTACTTCAAATGGACGATTTCCAAAACTTAAAGAACTTTGGGATTTCCTAAGTTTTACAATCGGGTAATTAATAAATGATAATAAGGTAACTTAACGTTTCAAACTAAGACTCAAAATTGTTTTCAATTGCTCACTCAATACGAACTCTGTTTTTATAAAATCAAAGTTTTTTTCCAACTCAAGACGTTAACTCGATTTTTAAAACATTTTCTTCCCTGTGACATGCCAGATTCGGTCGTGGCGTTTTGACCAGGTTTGGGGTGTTACAGTCTATGCTACGACGATATCGGTCAGATCCTTCACATGTTATTTCTCCGACAGAAGTGGAGATCCAACTAGATATGACTTACAGTGAAGAACCAGTCAAGATATTGGCACGGGAAACAAATGAGCTTAGAAATAAAAAAATAAATTTGGTGGAAGTATTGCGGCAAAAGCATGAGATTGAGGAAGCAACATGAGAACCGGAGGAGATAATGAGGAAACAATACACAAACCTCTTTATTGGTAATATTTTCGAGGACGAAAATCCTTAAAAGGGGGAGAGTTGTAATGGCCTAAATTCAAGGTTATCGGAACAATGGTTTCGTAACCACAAATCCAATTTAAAGAGAAATTTATTTTAATATTTTTGCATGAATATTTATATGATAGGAAAATCGTATTAAAATATTGATAGAAAAATTTTACCGATTTAGTGGTTAGTTAGAAAAAGAAATTATTGAAGGAATTGGGTAAAAACAAGGTATCGAGACCTTGATCTCATAAAATTGAGTAGGAAATGTTTTTATAAATATTTATAAAATGTTAGTAATGTGGTATTAAAATTTCGTTAGAAAATTTTAACGTTTGGGTAGGTAATTAAATGAAAATGACTAAATTGAAAAGGGTGTAAAAGTTACTAGAAGGATTAAATAGCTCAATTGCCAAATGAGAAGGGATCTAAAGAGCAAATAAGACCAAAGGAGATATTTTCGGCGGCATAAGCTGAAAAAAAAATAAGGAGAATTACTGAAATAAGGGCAAAATGGGAAAATAACAAAATTTACTAAATAAAAGTAGGACTAATTTGGAATATCTAGAAATCTCTTCATTTTTCTTCATTCTCATCAGCCAAAAATGCCATAGGAGGATTTTCTAAGCTGGTATTTCATAATTTTTGCACCAAAAGTGTTAATCCTTACCTTTTTCTTGTAATTTTTGTGTTTTTAAGACTTTTACAACTAGGTCCTATTACTAAATTCATTAGTTTTTTATCTCATGGATGAAATTGAAAGTCACCATGGTTGAGTGTTGTAAGTTTATGATGAAATAGCATGAAATTGAAGCTTTAATTTGTTTATGAGATGATTTTATTAGGTAATTTAAATAGAAATTGATTTGTAGGATCTAATTGTGAAAAAGTTTGGAATTAAAGTCTAGTGCTAAAGTTTAAAGTGATAGAATAAAGTGTTAATTGAGAAAAATCAGCTCAATTGAGAAGTTAATTGAGCAGGGACGAAATTATCATTTATTGAAAGCTTAGGGGAAAAATGGTAATAAATAGTTTGCACTAAAACAGTTTTGGACAGCAGCAGTAGACTAGCTTTGAAAAATACCATAAATTGTAGAATTTGAATTAGAAGATTAAAAAATATAAAACTAAAGCTTATTAAATCTAGTTTCTCATAGAATAAATGGTGTAAGCAATGGATTTGTAAATCATGAGATATAATGAATTTTGTGAGACAAGGTCAGAATGAATTCGTGTTCCCTTGTTCTGACTTTAAAAAGTCATAAAATATTGAGTAAAAATAATTAGGGGATTAAATTTATGGTTTTAGAATCCTTAATGAGTATATTTTCAAGAGAAACAAATAGAAACATCATTCAAATCATGTATGAAGAGATAATTAATTTTTAGTGAAAAAGGGTCAGAACTGTTAGACAGCAGAACAGGGATAACTTTAAAGAATTAACTGTACTTATTGGCTGAACCATAAATTCTTGAAATTTTATGGTAAGAATATATATAAGTCTAATTTCAAGGAAAATTAGCGGATCTTAATTTGGAGTTCTGTAGCTCAAGATATAAATAATTTAGTGACTATGACTCAAGGCGACAACTCTAAATGAACTATAAATAGTAATAGAATTATAGAGAATGTTACATATGAACATGAAATATATTAAATTGATGATTAAATTTATTTATTTAGATCTGGAAAACACAAATATGAAGCTAGATCGAGGAAAGGAAAAAGTCCTGGATTAGTAGATTTTTGTGTACGAACAAGTATCGAGGTAAGTTCATGTAACTTGAATTATATTCTTAAATGTTTGAAATGTATGTTATTGATGTGAATATAATTTGAATGTTCATTGTATGAAAATTGATGAAACATTGATATATTTAATAAAAAGGGAAGAAATCCCGGTTGAATGAAAGGAAAATTCGATGGATCTCTGAAAAGGAATTGACGGTAAAAAGGATCTAGCCCGGACGGGTGATCCTATCCTAATATAGCCCTCCCGAAGAATATGTGTAAAATGGATTTAGCTTGGACAGGTAATCCGAATTAGGGTCTGAATTTAGCCTGGACTGGTAATTCAGATCCAAGCTCGTTAGAGTAATTGTCGTTGCAGGGGATTTAGCCTGGACTGGTAATTCCATTGTAAAGATGAGGTTTGCGGGAGAGTGCTCTCTGAAATGGAAATGTGCGCACATGAATATGAATTGATGGACCCGGATTTGTACACTAAAATGTACCTTTGAAAATTCATTGAAATTCTGAGAAATTCAACGGCATAAATATGGAAAAATAATAAGGAAATAGAAATCATGGTATTGATGATCTCATCAATCATTGTATATATTATTGATACATGGAAATTATTGGATTAACTTGAATTTTGAGTTTGTGCATGTTAGGGTAATAATGCATTGAATGGATATATGAATGTTTATTGCTTTGTATTGAAAATATTAGGTAAGTATAATTTTTGTTATATGGGCTTACTAAGCACAAAGTGCTTACTCTATCTCCTTTTCCCCTATTTTGTAGTGTTAAGAGCTCGGAGGTCGGATTCGGTTGGAGACACATCACACTATCAACCCCAAGATTTCGGTATATAAAGAAACTTTATTTTGGAAATCAATGGCATGTATAAGCTAATAAAGTAAATGTTAATATGAAATGAATGTAAGGTCAGCCATTGGTACGGCTAACAAATCTTGGTTTTGGTATGTGATGAGATTATCTTATAAACATGCATGAATCTATTTTGAAAATATGTTGAATTGGATTGGTTATGTTGAATTGGATTGGTTGATGTGGATTGGTCTCAGTTTAAAATTTGCAGGGAAGGCTAGATATCTATAAAGGGGCTATATTGAGTAAAAAAAATTTAATTCGTAAACTTCGGTAATGCCTCGTACCTTATTCCAACAACGAATACGGGTAGGAGGTGTTACATTTGTTGGTATCACATGTGTGGTACTAAGTGCAGGCCACTATGTGTAAGTGATGGTTTTGGTAATAATAGAATTATAGAGAATGCTACATATGAACATGAAATGTATTGAATTGATGATTAAATTTATTTATTTAGATCCGGAAAACTCAAATACGAAGCTAGATCGAGGAAAGAACAAATTCTCAGATTAGTGGATTTTTGTGTACGAACAAGTATCGAGGTAAGTTCGTGTAACTTGAATTATATTCTTAAATGCTTTAAATATATTTTTATTGATATGAATATGATTTGGATGTTTATTGTATGATAATTGATGAAGTATTGATATTCTTGAAGGAAAGGGAAAATAAATCCCGGTTGAATGAAATGAAAGTTCGATGGATCTCTGAAAAAGAATTGACGGTAAAAAGGATCTAGCCCGGACGGGTGATCCTATCCCGATATAGCCCTCCTGAAGAATATGTGGAAAATGGATTTAGCCCCTGGACAGGTAATCCGAATTAGGGTCTGAATTTAGCCTAGACTCGTAATTCAGATCTAAGCTCATTAGAGTAATTGTCGTTGTAGGGGATTTAGCCTGGACTGGTAATCCTGACAATACTCTTTGAGCATATGTTATAGGGGATTTAGCTTGGACTGGTAATCCCGCTGTAAGAAATAAAGGTGTTATAAACTTGGTAATCAACATTTTGCACTAAAACAGTAGTCTAAATTTGAAAAATCATCAAAAATTGTAGAAATCGAATTAGAGGATGAGTAAAATATTGAATTAAAGCTTATTTAGTCTAGTTTCTTATAGAAGAAATGGTATAAGTAATGGAATTGTAAATCATGAGATGTAATAGGTTTTGTGAGACAATGTCAGAATGATTTCAGATTCCCCTGTTCTGACTTTGGAAAATCATCAAAAATTAGAGAAAAATTTATATTTTTAAAATACTCAATGAGTCTATTTTCAATAGAAATAAATGGAAACATCATCCAAATTCTTTACCAGGAGAAAATAATTTTTTAGTGAAGAAGGGTCGAAACTATCAGACAACAGAACAGAGATGCCTTTAAAGAATAAACTGTACTTATTGGCTAAACCAAAAATTCTGAAAATTTTATGGTAATAAGATATGTGAGTCTAGTTTCTAAAACATCAAGCAGAACTTAAATTGAAATTCTATAGCTTAAGATATAAATAATTTAGTGACTATGACGCAAATGGACAGCTTTGAATAAATTTATGAATAAATAGTGAAATCATAAATAATGTTACTTATAAGAATGTTATATAAATTAAGGATGTGGAATGGAGAGGAGGAGGAGGAGGAAAATATATATGAATATTCGGCTAGCATGGCTAATTTGCTTGTTCTAGGCTCAGGGACTAAATTGAATAAAAGTACAAGTTTGTGGGCAATTTTGTAAAAATGTCAGAAATGACCAAATTGCATGAAATGGATTATTTTATTATTTAAATTATAAAATTGAATGAAATTATTAATTTTAGATCAAGATCGGGTGAAAACATGTTTTAGGGATTAAATTGAAAAGTGTTGAAATTATGGAAAATTCTAATATTTCATAGAATTCATGGGCTGTTATCAATATATATGAGAATAATTAGGCTTGAAACAAGGATTAAATTCCAAAAATTTTATTTTTCTAAACCTAAGGATGAAATCGTCATTAATTAAAAGTTTAGGGGCAAAATGGTAATTTTGCTTAGAGCAGTAATTGAATGTATCAGAATATGAAATGAATGAAAATGATGATCAAATTTATTTATAAAGATTCGGATGACTCAAATATGAGACTTGAACATGGAAAAGAAAATACACTGGATTAGTAAAACTATAAACATGAACAAGCAACGAGGTAAGTTCGTGTAACTTGAATTATATTCTTAAATGCTTGAAATGTATGTTATTGATGTGAATATGATTTGAATGTTCATTGTATGAAAGTTGATGAAAAAATGACATATTTGATAAAAAGCGGAAGAAATCCCGGTTGAATGAAAGGAAAATTCGGTGCAAAATAGATAAGTGCAGGTTAAGTGATCATGGTAATTTTGACATGAATATGTATGTGATTTGGCTATAATTGAATTAGAGTAGAATGTTTGCATTTATATATATACTTGTATTGTATTGACTTGAACCATAGAAATACCATTGAGCGTTTTCGCTCGCGTATAGTTTATTTTCTCCATGTGTAGGTATAGTTGATTCCTGAGAGTGCGTGCAATAGATCCAACATCCAAGAAGCAATCCCCAACTCAGCAAAGTTTCTATAATTCCATTTTGTTTAAAATAAGGTATGTACCTAGGTTAAGTCAGTTTTGGTATAATGTATGATCATGTTATAATTGAAGCTAGAATTTGTATTTTGAGAATGGCTAAATGATTAGATCATGAAATTGAGTGTCTGATAATGGTTAAAATGTTTCCAAAATGCTGTTATGTTAAGGTTGATTTGAAAAAGGTTCATATGCTAGATGTTGTGGATGGTTATGCCATGAATTGAAGCTATATGTTGTATGGAAATAATGCAAATAATGTTTGGTAATTGTACAATTATAAATAAGGTCTTTTTGTTTAGAATTAAACTTGTTAAGAATGAGTATGTGGTTGAAAATCTGTATGAAAACATGAATTGGTTGATTTGGTATTTATAGGTTGGCATCAAATTGGAACCATTTAGAAACAATATGTCATGTCGCGACGTCGAGTATTGGTCGTTGCAACGAGGCCAAGTTAGTATGTTGCATCACGATGAGGAACCCCCAAAGTCATGATTTCAACCTGAAATTTTGTAAACATTACAATTTAGTCATAATTTGATCTCGATTTAGCATTAAAGCTTTCGTAAGCTCATGTAAGACCCGAAAATGACTATATATCATATTATATGCATGTATTGCTCGTAATTAAATGTATAGTGGTATAAATTGAATATGAATTATCGTAGTTGCTCTGACAATGAATGTGGCATCTTGTAACTCGAACCCGACAATCGGGTCATGTATTGAGGTGTTACATAAATTTGTTATTTGATTTCTTATTAATAACACTTTTAAGTTCTCAAAATAAAAATTTCCATTTACGAAAGAACAATTGCCCTTATTATCCAACAAGGAATTTATGAATAAATATATAGATGGTCCTTGAACACTCTAATGATAGGGGCACAAGCCCCAAATGTACAATATGGCTCGTGTGTATAACATGACTTCCCTAAACACACCATGTATGCACACAAATACCAAAAGTGAGTGCGCAGAAACACCAATTAACAATAAAGACATGTGCCACAATAATGCTTCCCACACATACGCATCCTATAACATGCCAACTATACACAAACACCTTCCAAGTAGTTTAATAGAGCATATAGTTGTTTATTTGGACCATATAAACAATTCAATACCCTTTTATCACACTAGAATACAATTTCAATCATGAAATTACCATATTTAGACATGCTCACACATTAGCTTCATTCATTGTCACATAGGTGTCATTGGTAAACCATTACACGTAATCTACATCACGAGCCAACATTTATAACAAGATAACTATAGGCATCAAAGTCCTAAGCTAATCAACTTAAAATATTATATATAGTAAAAATCAATTTCTAATGAGCACAAACCGAAAACTGATTAAACTTCTAAAACTTCCTCCTATCCTTTGGCCTTAGATGACTTGGCCACCTCTTAGACTACATTCACACATCCAAAGCGACAAAAGAAATTTAGAAAATCATAACTCAACACTTAAAGCTTTTAATTCTACTAATGAGTGTAATTCGATAAAGCAAGATTCCTGTAATACCCCTTACCCGTGTCCGAGACCAGGACAGGATACGAGGCATTACCGTACTTAACCTTACTTGAACATGCATTTTCGAGCTATAAAATTTCGTTCCAACTCATAACATGTACATTATGGGCCTACGAGGCCTTAAACTTACTTTCGGGAAGTTTCGAAGTTCATCCGAAGACTTTGGTACTCTTTGAAAATTTGTACTCAAACAGGGGTCACACACCCGTGTGATATGAGACACGCCCGTGTGGGCAGGCCGTGTGACGAATCGAATTCTCAAAATTAAAATGCAAGGGACACACAGCCTATCAACACACCCATATGGGTTGACCGTGTGTCACACACGGCCTAGACACACGCCCGTGTGTCTACCCATGTGGACAATTAGGGGCTATTTTCCAAGCCTTTTTGCCACCCTAAAACTTAAACTTATTCATTTCATCAGAAGAAGCACTTAATATGAAAATATCAAACTATGAAGAACCCTTAAATTATCACTCATTTCATCCACATTTTACTCAATATATTGCATGAACATTCATTTCATTATATCCATCAAACTTGGAACATGAACTGACAATATTGGCCAATTCATCATGGCCGTTTACAAAAATAAATGTGAAGTATTAATAGCCAACCCTTTTGGCCTTCAAACATAACATAACATAAAACGATCAAGTTCCTATACATGTCATACTCAAAATGAATTAAATTTACCATACCAAAAGAACGGTTGATAGTGTGATCCGAGCTCTAACGTTTTACGATCCCTGAGCTAACTTGGCAAAACTACAAGGAAAAGGGAAAAGAGAGAGGTAAACATATAGCTTAGTAAGTTTGCAAGAAATTCTAAAGCAATATAATTGCTCAAACTAAATTCATCCATTTCATGAAACAATAGCAACATAAGTCTCAATTGCTTAGGCATACTTATTCTTACCCATCTCATGTCACATTATAATTTCTTAACTTGTACTTATTCATGGTACTTGTATCACTCAATCACATAACTTAGCACATATGCTAACATGAACATAAACTCAAATCTTCATCATTCTTATCATGAATGAAACTCAAGGTCATCCATAAATGGATTTGGCTCAATACTATTTTACGTACTTAGCTTTTTTGCCCACACTTATCAGATTATCGTAGGATATTTGACCTCATCATGCATAAATCTTGATGCCAATGCCATATCCTAGATATGGTCTTACATGGGATCACCCCTTGATGTCAATGCAATATCCCAAATATGGTCTTACATGGGATCTTATAGCTCGATGTTGATGCCATATCCTAGATATGGTCTTATATGAGATCGTACATGAATGTCGATGCCATGTCCCAGACATGGTCCTATACGAGATCTTTTTTTGGTGCCGAGGCCATATCCCAAACATGGTCTTACACGAGACTTTCTTTATTCAATGCTAAACATGGGTAACCTCATTATTCCGAATCTTTATTCGAGATTTCACATAATTTATTTTCACCATTTCCTCATCGAGGCTTCATCGCTTGATTATTCATAGCAATAACATACATTGTCGTAATATTAAGTAGTTTCAAATATCGAAACATTATGAAACTTTAACTTCATACAAACTTACCTCGATTCTCAAAATGTGTATTGATGCTCGATTTAGTCCTCAACTTTGTTCTTGCCTCGGTTTCGATCCGGGCTTCACGTTTCTTGATCTATAATAACAATTTCATTCGTTAAATACACATTGACTAAATCGACTCATAATTCATATTTTGGAAAAATTACAATTTTGCCCCCAAACTTTTACATAATTATACTTTTGCCCCTAAGCTCGTAAAATGATTTTCCATTCAAATTTCTTGTATTTCAAGCCTAGCCGAATCATATTCTCAACTCTAGAAACCTTCAATTTCTACTATTTCACTCATGTATGACCATTTTCATAACTTTTACAATTTGGTCCTTACATGCATTTTTCATGAAAATCACTTAGAAAAAGATGTTTATCATACTTCAAACTTTCATATTCCTCCATAAAACATCAAAATACATGTATGTCACACATGGGTAAATTTTTGAACATGAACCCTAGCTCAAAATATAGCTAGAAATAGCTAAACCGAGCTACGAGGGTTTCATAAATACGAAGAACATCAAAAACAGGGTTAGGATGCACTTACTATCAAGCTTGGATGTTGAATAAACCCTAGTTATGGCTCCTTGTGATTTTTGGCCAAGGGGGAAAAAGATGGACACCATTTTTGACTTGTTTTCCCTTTTTATTCTTTTATTAACTAAATGACTAAAATGCCCTTAATGATCATTTCTTGAGATTTTTCCTTCCCATGTCCATTTTTGTCCATCATCAAACATAATGGTCTAATTGCTAAATAAGGACCTCTAGTAATTTTTATAATTCTATTTCACACTCAAATCTTCTAGAATATCATATTTTCTGATCTTTGCAATTTAGTCCTAATGGACAATTTATTCACTAATTAATAAAATTTCATCATGAAATTTTCACACAATCATGCAAACACCTCATGAGCCTTATGGTAATCATAAAACTCATATTTCTACTTCGGATTTGTGGTCTTGCACCACTATTCCGACTAAGCCCTAAATCGGGCTGTTATAATTCCTCATCACTTCCTAAAGTCATTTTATAGAACTCTAACCTAAGCTTACCGAAACTAAAATCTATCTTTAGAAATAAGTTTTGGAACCTAAAAACACTCTAGAAACACTCTAACCCAGCAAAATCTCAAGGTTTCCATCTCTATTTGTCAAGCACCCAATAATAGCACAACTTCATAACTCACTCAAATCTCTAATCAAACTTAATCTACTCTTCCCACAATATTCTAAACTCATAATAATCAATAAACTAACTCAAAAATTTAAGAAACCAATAGATTTGAAACGCTCTCTCTCTATACATTCAAAAATGTCGAAAATGATGAGAATTCTTAAAAATCAATTTCCAAGGACTAAAAAAAAAAAATCATAGATCAAAGCTATAAAAAATATTACCTAGTTAAAAATCAGAGAATTGATCAAGAAAACTTAAGAGCTAAATCCCTCGTATTACACATCAAAACCAACGATAACTAGGAAAAAGAGAGAGAAAAATGTTGAGATTTATTTTTCAAATCTTCTTCTATGAAAGAATTTAATAGAAATTAAGCTTATCAATCTGAAATTGTTCATATGAAATCAAGATTTGATGAAAAAGATGAGAGAAAAATTAGTGAGAAAATTTCAATCATGAAAAATTGCTTAGTCTTAACCACTCCTTCCAATTAACAATTTGAGACATTGGCCTCTCTAATTCTTAGGTAAACTTGGAAAATTACCATTTAAGGACCTCTCATAATTCTAATTCTATTTTCTAGTTATGAGACATTGGCTTCTCAAATTTGTTATTCAAGCCAAAATTTTAATTTCTAATTACTAACTAATTAATGCTACTAAATACTAGGAATTAAGTTGTTAATAAACCAAAATTTCAACGCTATTCCCATTTCTAGAAACTTCTCAATCCAAAATGACTTGATTAAGGAATTTTCGACAAATAACTAATTCAGAGAGTTACAACACCTCTCACTAATCTCATGGCTCACTTAATGACATTATTACTCTTCAATATTAATTCGCAGTGCCACACTCTACTATAAAATCACTAATTGATCCATATATTATTTTAGAAATTTATTGTACTCCTCCCGAAATAGTGTCTTGTAGGACATAATTTTTTTTGGAATGTTACAATTCCAATAAGTGGTGCAACGATGATTTTGTTAAAAAAAATTATGAAAAAAGCGAATAAAGTGTTAATGTAACATCACTTATATGTGACGGTCATTGAACTGACTAAGGGGTTCTTGTATCTACAACTACAATTGTTTCAATAGCTTATTACCCAACTTCTCAACGCTTTCAGCCATCCTAAACTCTACTCTTCCAATTTTCCATTAAAATTACTGTCTGAGGTTGGAATCACTCATGGTATCTAGCTCTAAGCCAAACTTATTATGATCATGAGTTACGAATTGAGTCATCAAATGACTCATTTGACTGAATGTGGCTTTTCCCCTTGCATTTGTTTCTTCCTTGCGAATACCCTATGGTGAATGTGTGGAACTCTTCAAAAGGAGTCCCTTACCTTAGATTAGCTAGAGAGACTCTTAAACCTATTAAATTTAATTATTCTTACATACTTTTTTTGCTATAAAAGACTTGTAAGCTAAGGAAAACGAGGACTCTAGACAAAAAAAAAAAAAAAAAACCTCCTAAAACCCTAATATCATAAATATATTTTTAATTAAATATCTCCTAAAATTAGTATCTTTCTAAAAACAATAATTGACTTTTAACAACAATTATATCAATTAAATCCTGCTTGTATTAAACTGCCTAAGTGTTATTACTTTGACGTGATAAACACTAGTTAAGCATAGAAGGATCCCAGCAGGATCTTCAATATGGTGAGAACTACATACATAATTCATGTATAATATTACGAAGATTATACCCTGAATCACTTCCTGAAAAGTTTCTTCTCATTTCCTCTTCTTCTTCGACCAGAACAGTTGGATGATAACCGCAAAGCACCTTTCTTAGCATCAATAAATTTACTCGTCTAATAGATTCGACTTGCATATATATATATATATATTACTACAATCTTAGACTTTATTCTCTTCAGCATTCTGGTCAACTGCTACATGAATTGACTTGCATGTGTGCAGCATGAAATTACATGCTGAAACAGCCTCTCCTACTGTCAAGAAGATCCATCCTTGCCCGATCTTGTCAATGAGTTTTGACTTGTCTAGCTTCTTCATCACCTCGCTTTGCGGGTTAGCCAACAGAAGCTGATCAAATCAATGGCAAAAACATTCATTTAAGCTAACAATTTTGGACGCGAGAACAACTGTAGAAACTGAAATATGGTAGAAAATAGTTTATACCTGTAGACCTTTTCTATGGACATTCTTCATGAGTTCTTCGAGCATGCTAATTCCACTAGTATCAATGCTACCTACCGCTGTAAAATAAAATTTCTCGATTGTTAGAATTAAGATATTTACATATATTTCCTGTGCTTCTTCCACTCATCTTCTCCACTTACCACTCAAATCTAATATGACATAGTGTAAGCTTGCTTCTCCTGCAGATTTTAACCTGTCTTCCTCTTCATAAATCCATCTCGAGATCCTAGAAAAATGACAGTGGGAAGATTAATCGTATGGTAATCATCTTAATTAACCTTTCTAACTACGTTAAGAAGCTTAAATCAAAATGCTTTTTGCTACCTTTCTCTTAGATAGCTTGCATTGGCAAAGAAAACAGGGGCGTCTATTTGCAGTATGAGAATCCCTGGAACACTGTTCGCGATTTGGTATTGGTCCATACTTCTATAGATCCCAGAGTTTGGAATATTGCCTAAAACCATCGTTCTGGGCCTCGCCACAAAGAGAATAATCCTTAGCAATGAAAAAGTGATCTGCATCGATAGTTTTTTTTTTTTTTTGTATCAATAATTTTTCTGTTACCTTATAGGGCTTATAACTAGGGCAAAAATTTTACTATGCTTACCGCAATGATTAGACCAATCTCAACGCTTCCGAGGACAACACCGAGATATGCCCCCAAGCAGATGAAGAAGTCGAATTTGTCAATTTTCCAAAGGTGGATTGCAGCTTCATAGTCAAGCAGGCCAAGCATGGCTGCTATAATTATAGAGGAAAGTACCACAAGAGGAGTGTAATGGAACAATGGTGTTAGAAATAACAACGTAAACATCACTGCTGTTGCCATTACAATGTTGGAGACTGCACTTCTGCTTCCAGCATTAAAGTTCACTGCAGTTCTTGAAAATGGTCCTGCAGTCACAGCCAGGAGTTGGAAAATTTCCATGAAATGACGGGTATTTTGTACGACTAGGAGCATTCTCAATGGATCAAATGGTACCAGGATTTCAGGCCTTGTTATTTATTATTAAAGGGCCAAACCTCGGGTAAAACAGGGCTTGACCAGTACCTGCAGTTAAGTAACAGGAGGTGCATGAGCCAGCAATGTTCATCATCCCGAAGGCGATCATTTCTTTGTTCCCATCAATGTGATAGTTCTTGAACATGGCAAAGGTTCTTCCGACTGCAATTCCTTCCTGTCTTTTTCATCACAGTCAACCTCTACACTAATGCTCAACTCAAGTTTGAATATTTTTAACCTACCACTTAATATGTATTTATTTATTAAGCAAAGCCAAACATTTGGGTTACACAAGAAAACAAGATGACATGCCCTTAGGCAGAGTATGAGGCAAATATGACGTAGCATTGTGGAGTTGGACTGTTGGGGAACATGCTAGTGACAAAACTGATGAGATGTTAAAAGGTTAAGGAATTAAATATGACGATGAGATAACTCACAGCAAGGCCAATGATGCCAATGACGATCCCGGTTTTTATAGCCGCCATCAAGTGGGGCGACCCAAACGCCAGGTCTGATGCAGACGGTGGATTCAACCCTTTCTTCAAGTGCCCAATCTGTAGAGAAAACCATTAAAATTTTCCATAAATATTACTTATCTTGAAACCTCATCTCATCAAATCAGCCTGCAGAGATATTTCACTGCTTCCATATACAATTTTCTGTCTCAAGATATTTGGAAGTTTGCCTTTAAGTGACTTTGTATCTTTCTCTTTTGTTTTTTTAGTATTAAATATTGACATTATTTGTTACCCAAAGAAAAAAAAAATCATATATAAGTAGAGAGAGGGAGAGACGGAGACTGACCACTTGAACGCCATGTTTTTCTGCATGCGTCAGATAAACGAGAAGGCTTCCCAAAATAACTGTGGTGAGAGGTGCCATGGCGTTTATCCAGAAGAAAGCCGCCTTTCTCTTGCTCTACAGGGATTGAAGAAATCCATCGGTTTTTGGATAATGGAGTCCAAAGACGAGTAAAAAGATAATCGGAAGTCAGTTTAGCTTTGGAATTCGTGATTCTCTCTCTTCTTCTTCCCTTATCACCTTTTGAACCACTTTTATAATAAATTTTAAATATATTGTTATATTGATATTTGTAAATAAATAAATAACATGAGTAAAATTAATCCCTAATATTTATCTATTTTGTCACTTCCATTTCAGTTCTTTCTTTATTATCATTTTAGTCTTTAATTTTTAAACTTTACAAAAAAAAAAAATTACTGCACTATTAAATTTTTAATGGAATTTACTTAACAACTTTCCATGTGTTACAAAGCATGAATAAATTTTATTACACGAATGAATAAATTTTAAAATTTTTATGAATAATTTTAAAAATTGTGTTAAATTCTTTAATTATTATTATTTTATTTTTTATGAAGTAGATATGAACTGTCACACGAATTATCAGGTTAAATGTCCTTAAAATTTTCATGATCGATTTATTTTAATGTAATTTGATTAAATTTAAAAAATTAAAATATAAAAAAAAATTGATGCAAATGAAAAAAAAAAGGTTAGAATATATAGAATAACAAATCCTATTCTAGTGGAAACGTATATCCACAAATATTGCTCATTATGAATGTCTTCTATTTGTAGAATTGCATCAAAAGCATGGGTAAGAATACGTAGCGGTTGCATATAGATGAATTCCGGTGAATGTTCATGAATTTAATTAAGTTAAATGGTGGGTTTCTCAAAAGCTTTATGTAGACAGTCTGTATACATTAGCACCAATCACCAGGCAATTTATATTAGTTTTAAAAGCTTGTCAATGGAAAATAATCAGAAGCAAAAGAGGGTATTTAAAGATGCACTCACAAAGTATCTTGTGAGGAGAAGGAAGAAAAGAAAACAACATCCCAGAACAGCACTCTCCCATCTCCACTGCAAGTTTAAACCACCGCAAATATAGTTAACTATTTTCCAATTTCTTAATTTATACTAAGATAACAATTTTAACCCAAAAAAAAAACTATGAACAATAATTAATGTTAGAAATAGTTAAGAAAAAGATTGTAAATTAAATTAAACCTGATGAATTTGGCTGAAAACTGAGCGCATAACAGATACAAGATCAGTCTCATGAGTAAAATGAATTAAACCAAGAATCCCTTTCAATTGTTGAAAACACACAATCGTGGCTGCTCCACCCATAAATCCCACTATGGTTGCATGTGACAGAAAATCCACGATAAATCCAAGTCTACAAATATTTAACAAACACAATTTAATATTTAAACGGATCCGGTTAATCGTTGCTATAGATGTCAATTAAGAATTAATTATTTTATAATAATATAATAGATAAATATCAAAATTATATATTATTTTTAATTCAACGTGATATATAAATTTTGATTTAATTTAATTTTTACAATATTTTTAAATTAGCATAATTTTATGTATACAAAATATTATATTAGTTCAATATATTTTGGAAAGCAAATTAAGTAATTATTCGAAGGTTTCTTCAGTCTTTGTTTTGCATCTAACAGGCCTTAATTAATAGTACCAGCGACATTAATTAAAGTTAAAGCAAATAGTAATTAAAGTAATATCTTGATTATACCTTAAGATGCCAAGGGAAGCTTGGAACACTCCAGCAAAGAAAGTAGCCGTTAAGACTAACTGAACATATTGCTTGGGGTTCTCAGTAGGGCTAACCTCCTTACCAAGCATTGAAGATATTAGAAGTGATGCGACAGCTACAGTCCCCACTGCCAAATCTCTGGAGCTCCCCAACATGGCATATAGCAGCGGCGGAACAAAGCTTGAATCTGCATTCCAATGGAGTTCATGATTTCAAGTTTCAAAAATTTTCGAAAACACAATGGTTTATTCATTAACAAAGAATGAGGGATCGAAAAAGAAATAAAGAAGTTACAAAGTCCAATAATTGGTGGAATGCTAGCCAAACTTGCATAGCTTATCCCTTGAGGAACGGCAAGGCTGGCAACGGTGATACCGGCAATCAAATCAGCCTTAAAGAAGTCGAATGTGTAACGAGGAGCCCATTCAATAATTGGTACAAAGTATTGCAATCCGAGCAAGAACTTTTTGGAAGTAGGCTGATTCTTAAACTGCCTAAAAGGGTCATCAGGAAAGAAAGTCTCCTTGAGTCTTGCTTGTAAAGACTTGAGAAATGGTTTCGAAGGAGGAACCGGTACCCGGCGCTGGCTCTCATACTCTCCGGTACTTCCCATTATCAAGCAAACCAAGTCGGTTTTGCTGCAGATTAAATAAGAGCTGCTTTGGAGATATTGATAATGGAGGGCACACACTTGTGTTTGTTTTGTCGTGGTGAAGGCTATCGAGGGGGCAGCCTTTTATAAGGTGGTGGAGAGACTTATAACACTTATAAGTGATTTAAAGGACCCACACTCAACTAACACGTGGCATGTTTTTTCATCTTCTGGAACACAGATAATCATATATTGAATCTTTTCTGACTAAAATTCGTATGGTGGATCTTGATTATTACCTATGACGGTAAGAATATCAAAATCCGAATCCCCTTATAAATTTTTAAATTGATTTAGTGATTTTTTTTAAAAAATAAATTGGATGCGGCAAAAGGTAAGGTGGATTTCCTTTTTTTGAACCGTATGGAACCCCACGTTACAATATGAATTATGATTTTATCTTTTTATATAAATAACCATAAAGAAAAAAATAAAATAAAAAATTCATAATTAATTATATTTAAATATTTACTTCACGTTAAAAATATTGAATATATTAAAAGATAAGTAGCAAAAAAAATAAATTTTTGAGCGAAGTAAACTAGAGCAGAAATGGATGCATCTAATATTTATAGAGGTAGTAGTAATTTTCAATATTATTTATTTACAATAGTGCAAGGCAGATGGTGAAATAAAGTATGAAAACTGTGGAGTAATAGTAAATTTAGTAACAATCATCCTCGCCTTGCTTCATAGTTATCCTTATATGAGGAGAGTCGAAAAAAATGAGAAAAAGAAAACTCTCTCACCAAAACTGTGGAGTAATAGTAAATTTAGTAACAATCATCCTCGCCTTGCTTCATAGTTATCCTTATATGAGGAGAGTCGAAAAAAATGAGAAAAAGAAAACTCTCTCACCATAATCTTTTACTGATTTTTTTTTTAATAAATAGTAAACTTTTGACTTGATCTAATAAACAATCCTATAAATATAAGAAATGACAAGGGAAGAAAAAAACATTTGAAGATTTAATTTAGATTTACAACCCCTTAAAAATCATTAACAATTTATATGATTCGTTGTAATGAAATAGAATTGTAATAAAATAATATTCTATGAAATGGAATAGGTATGAAAGTGACTTGGTTAAGTTCAATGGAATATACATGAAACAACTATTACAATATTTGATTAACATATAATGCTACAAAATAGATCATGAATAGACTAAAATGATAATTTTAAACTTAGGTTAAAATAATATTTTATTTATAATATTAATATTTTATAAAACTTTTAAATATGTTATATTTATTAATAAAATAAAAAAGTTGCGGTAAATTATTTATAAAAAATAATATTTTTAATTTTTTAACGTTTTTATAATTATAATATCAACGATATAAATTATAATAACATTTTTCTTGTACAAATTATAATAACAGTTTTAATATAAAATGGCTTTGTTGGTATGCTATATATTTAATAAATCTAAAATGTTATTAAAATTATTATTTAAAAAATTAATATATTAATTATCAAATTTATATAATTTATTTTGTAATAAAATTATATAATAATAGAATACTCTAAATTCAAAAGTATGTTAAATGTGATAATATATTTAAAATATAATAATATATGAAAAAAATTATTATTTTATAACGAAAATATTATTCTTTAATACATGCTATTATATCATTTAAATATAATAAAATATTTGTAGAATATATATTATAATAAACATTTTGTAACAGGTGTAAACTTGTTTTGTTTTATTTAGCTCTTCGTCTCAATTCTCAGTGCTGTTTTCCTTCCAGTTGTTCAACACTTTGAGAAATAAATTTTAAAATCCAGATAAATCCAAATCAAATCCAAATATCAAAGATTTATATTGTTTAGTTTTCAAGAAACTTGAATCTTCTCCATTGAAATTGATAATTACATAGAGACGACTTTAACATTTTGAGCTTTCCTTTTTCTCAATTTGATAGAAAGATGAAAAGTGAATGTTTGGAAGAAAATGGTGAAAGAATACTGTCCCCAGTTTTTTATATATTATATAAGCTTGTAAATTTGTGACTTTTTTATGGGTATATCGGAGAGGAAAATTTTTTAAGCTATTCATTGTATTTGTTGAATAGTCCTTACATGGGGTTAGTGCTGAATCCACATTTGTAAGGTAGATTTGAACCAAACAATGGAATGGTGGTCCCGTTAGAATTGGGACGTAATGGTGTTGCAATTCCATTGAAGCAAACATGTTGTAAGATCTTGCTTATGTTATCTTCACTACCAAGTGTCATCCTGGCAAATATACAAGATGTTAAGGGTGAGCAAAACTTGATTCGATTTGAAATAATCGAATTTTTTTTTGAATTTTTAGTTAATCAAATTGAGTTATAAGAGTCAACTCGAATAAGTAATTCGAGTTTCGAGTTTGAATCAAGTTGAATTCTACAATTTGAATAACTCGAATGATAGATTGGTGTAAATACCCCTTTGGTCCCTGTCAATTTTTAAAATGAGCAAATTGATCTCTCTCAACAAATTATAAAAATGTTCAAAACAATTTTTAAAAATTCAAAATAACTTTTAAAATTCAAAATATTTATAAAACTTTCAAAATTTATATTTCTAAAAAATTCTAAAGAACATATAAAGAAAGTTAAAATTTTCTAAAATAATAATTTTTGGACCAAAATAAGTTAATTAAAGATTCATGTTTATTATAATAAACTATCTTATTTTTTATTATTTTTATTTAAAAAAGTTTTTAAATATATATGATTTCAAATTTATGTGGTCTAATATAAAATTAGTTATAGTGTAATAAGAATTTAATTTAACGTTTTTAATTTAATTCGAATAATTTTATACAATTCAATTCGACTCAAATTTTAACATTCAACTTGATTCGAAAAAAATTCAAATCAAATTAAAATAATAAAATAAAATTTATTAACTCATTTAATTCAAGACTTTTTCTTGAATGTTTATAATGCAAAGAATGGTTGATTTTAACAGGAGATGGTGATTTAGCCTGCCACACGTGACTCAGTAATGTAGTGGGGCAATGGGACCCAAGAATTTCCGGAAGTTACGGGAAATTTTTGTTATTTTTTTTTTAGATTTGATTAAAAATATTTGGTGTTTCAGAATGATGTTATTGACGGCCATGCCCACATGCCTCCCAATTTCTGTTCAGTGGTGTAATTAGCTGGTAGAGAATCAGCAATTCCTTTTTTAATCTCCATAATGGTGGAGCTAAATTTTCAAAAACAACACTAAGGTGAATTTTTAAAACTAATTTACCGATGTAATTTTAGATCCATTAATGAATCCCAAATATATATTTTGATCTTCTTTCCCAAATCCTAGAGTTAATTTTGAGAGAGAACTTTTCGAGATTAATATTTTGGTTATTAGAAATAATTTTGAAATAGCATATAAGTGAAATTCTATTATGAATAACTTTCTAATTATTCAACCTATATCAAAAGTTTGATACGTGGATATATTAATGATATTAAAACTTTATAAACAAGTGCTTTATCCATGTTGGTATGATTGGTACAACTGTAATTGCTCAAGATTTTAAAGGTTCTCAATTTTTGTCCATTCGAAGCTTCAAATTTGCAAGCAAATTCTAGACTAGACTTTTTATCGTATGTTCTATACGTTTGACTCTTAAAGCTCGCTATATTGTTTCACGTAGGTTTCTTGGCAAAAAAAGAAAAAAGGAAAAAGGCAAAACATTATATTGGGACACACTAAGCTAGATGGAAACTCCAACCGACTCTTGAAGATGTCAAACAACTCCTCCAATTTGTCACCATTCAGCAACAGCCAACGGGCAACAACCGACTATGCAAAGAATCAAAGCAATGGGCAACATGCACTTCAAAAGCCTTTATTAGCTTCTCATGGCCATAACATTTTCTTGCTTTGTACAAAAAAAAAAAAAAAAACTTAGTTTATCTAGGAACTTTGAGGTCCTAAGTTTAATTCCATGTTTCCTTTCCAAAATTATTTTGGTTTAAATCCTTATATATTGTGGTTATTAATTTTGTAGTGCATTTTAATTGATGGGGGTGGGGGAAGGGGAGTTATCGGACTAGAACACTGAGAGAAACGATTCTTAAGAGCGAGCGATGCTGGTGAGCGAAGGCAGAACGCCCTCAAATAAGATCATTGATGGTGACGTCTAGCGCGGTTTCGAATGAGATGATGATGCTAGGGAATGAGGTCTAAGGTGATTTCATATGATGATCCTCCAAGAAGATCTAAAACATGATCTAACATGGTTTGAGGTCCTTTAAAGAAATGGACAAACTTCCAAGATGATATCGAAGGATGGTCTCACCTGGCCAAGGTCCTTTTGATGTAACAAATGAACTCAATCATCTCCCTTGAGGATGCTAGAGATGACGTGCTATACCATTTTTTCTTCAAGGAGTGGCAAGAGGTATCTTCCTGAAGTAGTGTATGAGTTCTCTTGGTGAATTTTGCTACTCTTCTTCTCTTGGCATGAGCTATTATTAGAGTAGGATGAACCCAATCATCTCCCTTGAGGATGATTGAGATGATTAGCTACACCAATTATTCTTTAAGGAATGGAAAAAGGCTTCTTATCAAAGTAGCGAATAAACTCTCTTGGCAAATTTTACTATTGTTCTTCTCTTGGCACAAGCTAGTCACAATGTAGCGGATGAACTCGATCATCTTGCTTAAGACTGTCGAGATGATCCACTACATCGGTTTTTCTTTAAGGAGTGGCAAGAGGCATCTTCCTAGATTAGTAGATGAACTCTCTAGGTGAATTTCATTACTCACTTTCTCTTGGTGCGAGCTATTCTTGATGGGTAATATGAACTCGATTATCTTGATCATCTCTTTTGGGGATGCTTGAGATTATCCACCACATCAATTTTTCTTCAAGGAGAGAGGCATTGTCTTGGAGTAACAATTAACCTTCATGGTAAATGTCGCCTAGTGCAAGGTATTCCAGTTGTAGTGGATAAAATTGATCATCTTCCTTGAGGATGGTCGAGATGATCTGCTACACCAGTTTTTTCAAAGAGCAACAAAATGTGTGTTCTTAGAGTAACACATTACACCTAGTCCAGAAAATGATAGGATGTAAAGCACTACATTCGTTGCCGAAACAACTCAATCAAACTTTAATACAATCATATTACATAAAATTTTAGAGTTAAAATATGCAAGTTGATGCATTGGGAGTTTACATATCAATACAGGTAAAAGATGAACTCAAAAAGGTCTGCATACGAAGTTCTAAGGTAAAATATTATCAAATATGATGTGAGGTTACGAATCCTAGGCCAAAATTGTTTGGATCTAGTGCCCTAAGTGTAGTATATTTGTCAATTTAAGTTTGTAATTTTTTGAAAAATTGGTTTAAATAAAATTTCATTATACATTAATATCATTTGTATATGTCTTCAATAGTTTTGATATGCAAAGCAAAATGTATGCAAAATTTGGCTTATTGATTATCTTATGTTTAACTAATATTAAGTTACATTATGTGGTTGGATCAAAATGTGAGAACACAACTTATATTAATAGATAATTCAAATAGCCCTGTAGTGTAATCAAAATTGAGCAAATCGATTGAAAGGTTATTATGTTGTCTATCAAGTCTAATTGAGGGGATGCCCTGTTTTGAGCATTAGAGTGGACGATTCCCAAACGATAGAGACATATTGTTGGGAAAAACCCAAAGCCTAGCTTAACCAACCCAATAGTTAGATTTTAGATTTTTGAAGTTAAATTAATTTTCCAATAAAGAAAATTTAGATAATTCAACTAGAAAATCATGAAATATTAGTTGTTGAGTTGATATTATGTGTTATACATGTTAGGAATAAAGTGGGTGATGTTGAAACAAAGCTTAATTAGGTCTAAGCTTTAAAGTCATTGTTGAATTGTAATGGGCCTATTTGTAAGAAATTAGAACCATATTATTTATTAGTATATCATGATAGTTTAAGGTCCCCAGAGTACAAAAACGAAGTTGGACTTAGATTTGATTGGGTAAATTGTAAAATATAGGAAATTTGGAATTAGGGTTTTAAGGGATTACAACAAAAGGTAAATATGTACGATTTGAATGCCTTAATTGTTTGATAATGAGAAGCTAATATTGTTTCTATAATCGTATTATTGAACGAGGTTAAATATAACGGCGAAATGTCAAGGATAAAGAAAAGAAAAGAACGGACAACAAGTTAGTTTTTGTTAATTTGATTCGATTTCATAATATTGTTTGGTATGTGTTATGTCATGTTTAGTTCAAAATGAATCGGTATGTATAGTTGATCTCATATAGATAAGATGTGCTTTATTTTCTTGATGACTTGGTGTGATGACATATAGATGCTTATGACATGCTATGGATATATAAATGTAATGAAAGGAAAGAATGAATTATATATGTTTCTTGAATGAGCTTTGACATGGTATCTAACACCCCTAACCCGTGTTCGTCGCCGGACTAGGGTTAAGAGGCATTATCGGACATATCAAAATATTTTACGCTCATATCACAACATCAATCATACAACATCATTTCATAATAATTCATACTCATATAGTCCATTTAGAAAGTCTACGAGACCTTAATTATGCTTTAGAGAGGGTTCGGGACTAAACCAATCTCATACGGGAACTTTGCGGAACTTAGAAAATTTTTCTTTCAAAACAGGGCACACGCCTATGTGGCTAGGTCGTGTGCCTCACACGGCTGTGCCTTGGACCATGTCTCAGCCCGTGTGCAACACTGACTTGGGTCACACGGTCTGGCACACACCTGTGCTTCTTGCCCGTGCGGTATCCTGACTTGTTTTGAATTGCAACCTTGAGAGACACGGTTGAGACACACGTCCATGTGCTCAATCGTTTAGGCAATTATAGGACATTTGTAAGGCCAATTTTCCACCCAAAATTTGGGTCATACCTACAAGCATCAAACAAGCATCAATTCATGTCCCAAAGGCAGCCAAAAACATACCAAATCATGTATAAATTGACCCGTAATAACATCATTCATTTCCATATACAAGTCCAACTCAAACATACCAATTCAAAGTACCAACTTCATATCAAAAACATTTGATTCATAAATCATATTAATCCATTTCAATTTATAGCATATCTCATCATATCAATTTCCCAAATCAACCATGTAACTTACCAAAATTAACCATTTATTTAGGCCATTCATGAGCACATTAAAACATCCCAAATTCTGCATCATATAGCATGCAGTAAATTCACTCCATAATCAAATTCATTATCAAGCCATATCACATGGCTATTGTAACACCTCTTACTCGTTTTCGAGGCCGGAACCGGGTATGAGGCATTACCTAACTTATCTCTCTTAAACATATCATATTGGGCTGTCAAATTTCATTTAAACCCATATCTTGTTCGTTTTCGGCCTACGAGGCCCTAAACATACCTCCAAGAGGTTTCAAAATTAAACCAGGAACTTTTACAAATTTAGAAATTTTTTCATCAAAACAGGGGCCACACGCCTGTGTTGTTCTAGGGACACGCCCGTGTGCCCCTAAGACATGCCCGTGTCTTTCACCCGTGGTCGACATTGACTTATTTCACAAGGCCAGACACACGCCCGTGTCCTTGGCCTATGTCCCTCACACGGCCTCGACACGGCCCGTGTGCCAAAACCTTGGCATTCTGCTTATGACGTCATCACTTTTCTATGGCAACATGGCCAAAGCACACGCACGTGTCCTTAGACCGTGTGTCGAATTAAATTTCACATTTAATGTGCAGACTTCACACGGCCTGGGCACACGCCCATGGGGCTGATCGTGTGTCTCACACGGCCTAGACGCACGCCCGTGTGTCTACCCGTGTGGACATTAAAGAGGCTATATTCCAAGCTAAATGTCACCCTGCATAGCAAACATACTTACTCTGACTCATATCAACACGATTCATAACATTCACACAAGCATAAACTTCATAATTTCATCATCATTGAATATATAAAGTTATCAAGTATTGGCCCAATTCCAATGACCATTTACAAAATGACTTTAATGACATACATAGCCAACACTTTAGCTAACAATTTCGACCTAACAAAATACCCAAGTCATATACATGCCATACTCAAAACAAGTCTAAATTGTTATACCAAAGTCATGTCGATAGTGTAATTTCTGAACTCCGACGTTCCACATTCCTCGAGTTATCTTGGCAATACTACAAGGAAAAAGGGCAATGAAAAGGGGTAAGCATAAAGCTTGTTAAGTTTGCATAGAAATAAATAGCAACAATAAGCTCATAAGAAAATCCATCCATGACATTAATTAACCATAAACAAGGTTATAGGCTTCCTGCCATACTTACTCATACTTGCCCTTTATTTGGCACATACCATGCCACCTGTGGTAAATATTTCTTCATGAATCATTCATGAGTACCTGTATTCATTCATTCACATGACTTTAGTATTAATCTCATTTCTATTTCCAAGCTCATCTATTTATCCCGTTAATCATTAGGGATACTCAAGGACGCATATTCATCATCATTAATATAAGTACAAAGCCAATGCCACATCCCAGAGGTGGTCTTACATGGAGTCACCTTTAAATGCCGATGCCCTATCCCGGATATGGTCTTATATGAAATTCCATATCAAGTTTCAATGCCATATCTCAGATATGGTCTTATACGATTTTCACATTCATTACCGAAGCCATATCCCGGATTTGGTCTTATACGGCATCTCAACTCAGTGCCGAGGCCATGTCCCAGACATGGTCTTATACGATTTTCATATTCATTACCGAAACCATATCCAGGATATGGTCTTATACGGGATTCCAACTTGGTGCTGAGGCCATGTCCTGGACATGGTCTTATACGGGACTATATCCATTTCGTACCTCAATGATAGCATTTTACATATTCGTTATAGTCCTCTAGGACTTCAACATCTTATTCAACATCAATTACTCAATTTAGTAGAGTATCTTGCATCAATATAATACCAAACATTCTAAAACATGCTAACATAAATGTTGAATCTATCACATACAAACTTACCTCTATTTCAAAAGGAGCTAGATCGTCGGTCTAGTCCGAGACTTTGTTCTCTCCCCGATCGAGGTAAATTCTTGGTTCTTCTTGCTCTATAATAGCAAATTAGCTTATTTTAATCATCACATTAATAAAAGCATTCTAATAATCATGCTTTAAAAAATTACTATTTTGCCCCTAGACTTTGGCAAAATGACCATTTTACCTCTAGGCTCGGAAATCAATTCTAATCATATTTCTACCTTTAGCAAGCCTAGGTGAACATTTAATACTCTTATGGCTATCATTAAAACCTAACATTTCATACATTTATAACAAATTTTATAACCTTTTCAACAAGGCCCTTTTAGTTGTTTTTATGGAAACACCTTTCACAAAAGTTGTTTATCAAACAACCAAGACTCATTTTCTTCCATGAAAATACAGTAAACAACAATGAAAGCTCTCATGGAAAATCTCTAAACTCTTCACCATATTACAAATTATTCCCCTCAGTAGAAAGCTTAAGCTCTAGGGGTTCTAAAAGTACAACTATCTTTAAGAAAAAATCTTCAAAATCACTTACTATAATGGATGAGAGCTTGCTAAAAATTTGAGCTTTCAAAACCCCTATTTTGGTTGCTATTTTCGGTGGAGAAAGATGGAGAGAAAAGATGATATCTTTTCTTTCTTTATTTTATTAATACAAGTCAAATTAGTCACCAACTATTAACAACTTTGACCAATTTGTCCATCTTTGTCTCCTATGATACCCTATGGCCGGCCAACCATTTACAAAGGGCTAAATTGCCTTTTAAGGACCTCCAATTAACATTCTATGGCTATCTAACACCTTTAGCTTATTAAATAGAACTTTTGCACTTTATGCGATTTAGTCTTTTTTCGCGATTAAGCAATAAATCGCTAAAATTAAAGCACCAAAATTTCCATGCACTAATATAATCATGTTCTGACTCATAAAATAACATGAAAATAATTTTCTCTAACCTTGGATTAGTGATCTCGAGACCACTGTTCTGACTAGCCCCTATATCGGGCTGTCACAATTCTCCCCCTTAAGGATTTTCATCCCCGAAAATCTTACCGGTGAAAAGGTTGGTATATTGGTTTCTTATAGTCTCCTCGGGCTCCCATATAGCCTCTTCTATTCCATGCCTTTGCCATAGCACTTTAACAAGAGCTATACTTTTGTTTCTTAACTGGTTGACCTCTCGCGCCAAAATTTTATCCGGTTCTTCACCATAAGTCAAATCCGATTGTATCTCTACCTCTGTTGGTACTATGACATGTGAAGGGTTTGAACGGTATCGGCACAACATGGATAAGTGAAGGACATCATGAATCTTCTCCAGCTTAGGTGGTAAAGCCAACTGATAAGCTACCGGTCCTATCCTCTCGGTAACTTCATAAGGTCCGATAAAACGCGGACTTAATTTGCCCTTCCGGCCAAATCTGAGTACTTTTCTCCAAAGTGATACTTTCAAGAACATTTTATCACCGACTTTGAATTCAATCTCTTACCTTTTCAAATTTGAATAGTACTTTTGTCTATCTGAGGCAACTTTCAGACACTCGCTTATCACCTTTACTTTCTTTTCAGTTTCCCTGATCAAATCGACCCCGTGTATCCCTTTCTCTCTAAGTTCTGACCAATACAGAGGCGTGTGTCACTTACGCCCATACAATACCTCATAAGGTGCCATTTTCAAACTTGACTGAAAACTGTTGTTGTAGGCGAATTCCACCAACGGTAAGTATTTCTCCCAATTACCTTGGAATTCCAAAACAGAACATCGAAGCATGTCTTCGAGTATCTGAATTACCCTTTTCGACTACCCATCGATTTGTGGATGGAAGGCTGTACTAAAACTTAATTTCGTGCCCAAGGCCTCTTGCAACTTTTTCCAAAACCATGACGTAAATCTCGGATCCTATCCGAAATGATTGACAACAGCACACTATGAAGTCTTATTATCTCTGACACGTACAAGTCCGCCAATTTATCAAGCGAATAATCGACTCGCACTGGTATGGAATGGGCTGACTTTGTGAGTTTATCAACCACTACCCATACTGCATCTTTCCTCATTGAAGTCAACGGTAAGCCTGTAACAAAATCCATAGTAATACGATCCCATTTCCACTCAGGAACCATAATGGGCTGAAGTAAACCCGAAGGTACTTGGTGTTCAGCCTTCACTTGCTAACAAATCAGGCATTTTGATACAAACTCGGAAATGTCTTTCTTCATACGAGGCCACCAATACCATTTTCTCAAGTCATTGTACATCTTCGTGCTACTCGGGTGCACTGTTAAACATCCGCTATGTGATTCATTCAAAATCCTATGAATAAGTTCATCATTCTTGGGTACACAGACCCTATCTCGAAACATAAGACATCCATTAGGATTTACTCAGAAGTCTGACTCAACATTTGACTCACATAAAACTCTTTTGGCTTGGAAGCCGTTATCTTCTTTCTGAGCTTCACAAATCTCTTGGAAAAACAACGGCCTAGCCCTCAACTCGGCTAGGATAGAACCATCGTCTAAAAAAGCCATCTGAGTATTCATGGCTCCTAGCGCGAATAATGATTTTCTGCTCAAAGCATCGGTGACTATGTTCGCCTTTCCTGGATGGTAGTCAATCACTAACTCGTAGTCCATAATCAGCTCCAACCACCTTCTTTGCCTCAAATTTAATTCTTTTTGAGTCAACAAGTATTTTACGCTTTTATGGTCGGTGAAAATTCGAAACCTTTCACCATGTAAATGGTGTCTCCAAATCTTTAATGTAAACACAATTGCGGCCAACTCTAAATCATGAGTCGGGTAATTCTTCTCGTGTGGCTTTAATTGCCTAGAGGCATATGCAATCACCTTACCCTCTTGCATAAGTACACAACACAATCTGTTTAGGGATGCATCACTGTAAACCACAAATTCTCTTCCTGGTTTAGGTTGCACCAAAACAAGAGCCTCAGTCAACAGCGTCTTTAGTTTCTCAAAACTCTATTGACATTTTTTTGTCCAATCAAACTTCACATCTTTTTGCAATAATCTCGTAATTGGGGTAGCTATCATGGAAAACCCCTTGACAAAACGCCTATAATAGTCGGCTAGGCCTAGAAAACTCCTTACTTTGGTTACGCTCCTCGGCGGTTTCCAATCAACAATTGCTGAAATCTTACTAGGTCGACTCTAATTCCATCTCCCGAGACAATGTGCCCCAAAAACCCTACTTCCTTAAGCCAAAATTCACTCTTGCTGAATTTGGCATATAATTGTTTTTCTCTCAAAATTTGTAGAACCATACTCAAATGCTCGGCATGTTCGTTCTCATCTCGAAGTAGATCAGTATGTCGTCGATGAAGACCACAATAAATTTATCCAAATATGGCCTAAAAATGCGATTCATCAAATCCATGAAGATCGTAGGGGCATTCGTTAGACCATAAGGCATGACCAAAAATTCATAGTGGCCATACCTAATCCTAAATACGAGTTTTGGTACATCAGAGTCGTTGACCCTCAGCTAATAGTACCCGAACCTCAAATCTATCTTGGAAAATACCGTGGCTCCCTTAAATTGATCAAGTAAATCATCGATTCTCGGCAACGGGTACTTGTTCTTCACAGTTACCTTGTTAAGTTGTCGATAGTTTATGCATAACCTCATGAAACCATCTTTCTTCTTCACAAATAATACGGGAGCACCCCACGGAGAAAAACTCGGTCTTGCGAAACCTTTATCCGTTAGTTCTTGCAACTGGCTTTCAACTCCTTTAGCTCGGTTGGAGCCATTCTATATGGAACGATAGAAATATGGGCAGTACCTGGAGCTAACTCAATCCCAAATTCAATCTCTCTAACCGGAGGTAGCCTTGACAACTTTTCAGAAAAACATCTGGGTACTCGCATGCTATGGGTACCGACTCAATTCTCAATTCAGTCTCTTTAGCATTCATCACAAAGGCAAGGTAAGCCTCGCACCCCTTTCTTAAATATCTCTGAGTCGACAAGGATGATATCACTACTGGTGACCTATCTTGCTTATCTGATCCAACACGAATAAAATCCCTATTTTCATTCTTCAACTCAATAAGCTTCTTTCCACAATTCACAATTACACCATGAGTAACTAACCAATCCATCCTAAGGATGACGTCAAACTCATCAAACGGCAATAGCATAAGATCAACCGAAAAACAACGAACTTTAATCACCAAAGGGCATTCTTTGCATACTTTATCAACCAACACATACTTGCCTAAGGGATTAGACACTCTTATTACAAATTTAGTAGACTCCATAGGCATGTTCATGCTAGAGACTAGTTTCATGCATATGTATGAGTGGGTGGATCCCGGATTAATTAAAGCTATAACATGAGTATCATAAATAGAAAATGTACCTGTGATTACGTCGGGGGAGGATGCCTCTTCATGAGCACGAATGACATATGTCCTCGCTAGTGCTATACCCTCGACTCTTGTAGCTTGCTCTCTGGATGGATTCTTGTTACCCATTTCATTTTCTGGGTTTCTCTGTGGTCTTCCTCTAGTAGTACTTCTCGATCTTGCATTCTGAGACTTCTCTTTCTCGCCCACCTCGAGGCAATCTCTGATAAAGTGGTCTAAGGACCCACATCTGAAACAAGCTTTCTCATTTGCTCAGCACTCACCAGAATGGCACCTGCCACACTGCGGGCATTCCAGTCTACTCGGTCGAACATTGCTGCAACTGATGTAGTTTGCCCTTTAGACCCCGAAAATTGTTTGCCCTTGCTTCGATTTGAAAACCTGGCTGAGGTGACTGATCGAGTAGTGAAATTCCTCAATTTCTTATATGAAGATTGGAGTGACTTATTCAGTTGTCTTTTCCTCGAGTCACGAGACTCTTTCTTAGCTCTTCTTTTCTTCTTAGCCAATTCTTCAGCCTTACAAGCTCTATATACCAAGACTACAAATTCTTTTAGTTTGAGGATTCCCACGTATAAATGAATATCTTCATTTAACCCATCCTCGAATCTCTTGCACATGATGGCCTCGGTAGACACTCACTCCCGGGCATACTTACTAAGCCTTACGAACTCCTGTTCGTAGTCGGTCACTAACATACGGCCTTGCTTTAATTCAAGAACTCTTTTCACTTATGGTCGATGAACCTCTGGCTGATATACTTCTTTTGAAATTCCTCTTGGAAGAATTCCCAGCTAACTCTCTCCCTTGGTACCACTGACATAAGGGTATTCCACCACCGATAAGCCGAATCTCTCAAGAGAGATACTACACACATTATGCACTCCTCAGGAGTGCATGATAATTCATCGAATACCCTGATGGTATTCTCAAGCTAGATTCTGCCCTCTCTAGGTCATCTCTTTACTAGCCCAAAATTCCTCTGCTCCTTGTTTCCTGATCTTATCAATCGGATGCCTTTCTCTTCTTACTACCTCAACCAGTTGAGGAACTACAGGAGCAGGTTGAGAAATAGGTGGGGGTGGAGAGGGTTGAGCATTAGGATTTGCCCTGGAATACTCAATATACCAGTTTCTCATCATACGGAGAAAGGCTTCTTGGGCCTCTTCTCTCTGACCCAAAGTCTCGGCTTTACTATTCACTGGCGGTCCCTTGAGCGGGAGCTGGCGCATTACTCGCAGCATCATCTGCTGTCGTTCAGCCTGGATCAGAATCTATTTACTACATAAGAACATGATTTTAAACGTCAAGAGCCATTACACTATCTTTACATAGGTACTCTTACTTATGGCATGTATAACTAGACTCATGCTTATGCTACGTTAGTCCTAGAATCGACTAAATCATATCTCTGATACTAATAAATGTAACACCCCTTACCCGTTTTTGAAGTCGAAACCGGGTATGAGGCATTACCTAACTTATCTCGCTTAAGCATATCATATTGGGCTATAAAATTTCATTTAAACCTATATCTTGTTTGTTTTTGGCCTACGAGGCCCTAAACATACCTTCGAGAGGTTTCAGAATTAAACCGGGAACTTTTATGAATTTAGAAAATTTTTGATTAAAATAGAGGCCACACACCATATTGTTCTAGGGACACACCTGTGTGCCCCTAAGACATGCCCGTGTCTTTCACCTGTGGTCGACATTGACTTATTTTACATTGCCAAACACACGCTTGTGTCCCTCACACGGCCTCGACACTCCCGTGTCTTAGCTCGTGTGCCAAAACCTTGGCATTCTACTTATGACGTCATCACTTCACTATGGCCACACAGCCAGGGCAGACGCCCGTGTCCTTAGACCGTGTGTCGAATTAAATTCCACATTTAATGTGCAGACTTCACACGGCCTAGGCACACGCCCATGAGGCTGACCGTGTGTCTCACACGGCCTAGACGCATGCTCGTGTGTCTACCCGTGTGGACATTAAAGAGGCTATATTCCAAGTCAAATGTCACCCTGCATAGCAAACATTCTTACTCTAACTCATATCAACACGATTCATAACATTCACACAAGCATAAACTTCATAATTTCATCATCATTGAATATATAAAGTTATCAAGTATTGGCCCAATTCCAATGACCATTTACAAAATGACTTTAATGACATATATAGCCAACACTTTGGCTAACAATTTCGACCTACCAAAATACCCAAGTCCTATACATGCTATACTAAAAACAAGTCTAAATTGTTAACCAAAATAATGTCGATAGTGTGATTTTCGAACTCTGACGTTTCACGCTCATCGAGTTATCTTGGCAATACTACAAGGAAAAAGCGCAATGAAAAGGGGTAAGCATAAATCTTAGTAAGTTTGCATCGAAATAAATAGCAACAATAAGCTCATAATAAAATCCATCCATGGCATTAATTAACCATACACAAGGTTATAAACTTCCTGCCATACTTACTCATACTTTCCCTTTATTTGGCACATACCATGCCACCTGTCGTAAATATTTCTTCATGGATCATTCACGAGTACCTGTATTCACTCATTCGCATGACTTTAGTATTAATCTTATTTCTATTTCCAAGCTCATCTATTTATCCCTTTAATCACTAGGGATACTCAAGGACGCATATTCATCGTCATTAATATAAGTACAAAGCCAATGCCACATCCCAAAGATGGTCTTACATGGCGTCACCTCTAAATGCCGATGCCCTATTCCGGATATGGTCTTATACGGAATTCCACATCAACTATCAATGCCATATCCTGGATATGGTCTTATACGATTTTCATATTCATTACCGAAGCCATATCCCGGATATGGTCTTATACAGGCTCAACTCAGTACCGAGGCTATGTCCCGGACATGGTCTTATACGATTTTCATATTCATTACAGAAGCCATATCTCGAATATGGTCTTATACGAGATCTCAACTCGGTGCCGAGGCCATGTCCCGAACATGGTCTTATATAGGACCTTATCCATTTCATACCTCTATGATAGCATTTTACGTATTCGTTATAGTCCTCTAGGACTTCAACATCTTATTCAACATCAATTACTCAATTTAGTAGAGTATCATGCATCAATAAAATACCAAGCATTCTCAAACATGCTAACATAAATGCTGAATCTATCACATACAAACTTACCTCGATTTCAAAAGGAGCTAGATCGTCGGTCTAGTCTGAGACTTTGTTCTTTCCCCGATCGAGGTAAATTCTTGGTTCTTCTTGCTCTATAATAGCAAATTAGCTTATTTTAATCATCACATTAATAAAAGCATTCTAATAATCATGCTTTGGCAAAATTACTATTTTGCCCCTAGATTTTGGCAAAATGACCATTTTACCTCTAGGCTCAGAAATCAATTCTAATCATATTTTTCTACCTTCAACAAGCCTAGGTGAACATTTAATAATCTTATGGTTATCATCAAAGCCTAACATTTCATACATTTATAACAAATTTTATAACCTTTTCAACAAGGCCCTCTTAGGTGTTTTTCAAACAACCAAGACTCATTTTCTTCCATAAAAATGCAGAAAACAACAATGGAAGCTCTCATGACAATTCTTTAAACTCTTCACCATATTACAAATTAGTTCCCTCATTAGAAAGCTTAAGCTCTAAGGGTTCTAAAAGTACAACTATCTTTAAGAAAAATCATCAAAATCACTTACTAGAATGGAGAAGAGCTTGCTAAAAATTTGAGCTTTCAAAACCCTTATTTTGCTTGCTATTTTTGGTGGAGAAAGATGGAGAGAAAAGATGATATCTTTTCTTTCTTTATTTTATTAATACTACAAGTCAAATTAGTCACCAACTATTAACAGCTTTGACCAATTTGTCTATCTTTTGTCTCCTATGATACCCTATGGCTGGCCAACCATTTACAAAGGGCTAAATTGCCTTTTAGAGACCTCCAATTAGCATTCTATGGCTGTCTAGCACCTTTAGCTTATATAGAACCTTCGCACTTTATGCGATTTAGTCCTTTTTCGCGATTAAGCAAGAAATCGTTAAAATTAAAGCACTAAAATTCCCATGCACTAATATAATCATGTTCTGACTCATAAAATAAGATGAAAATAATTTTCTCTAACCTCAGATTAGTGCTCCTGAGACCACTGTTCCGACTAGCCCCTATCGGGCTGTTACAGCTATATTTACTTAAATCAGAATAAATCATATTAAAACTAGCATATACCTGCCACATAACCAAAACTCAAAGCTTTTATTTAACGAAACGATAACTGGATAGTGTGATAAGGCCTCCTGTGACTTCCAACACGAGAAAGTCTCCGAAACTCTATAAACATAGGAAAAACACACAGAGTAAGCTTTGAAAGCTTAGTAAGCCATAAGCAAATAAATCATCTCAATGATATTTATAATTCAATTTAACTAGGCCGAATTTAGCAAATTTCAACCACATATATATTCATCATACTCCTAAATTCTTATGACCACATTAAGTAACTTCACTAGGCTTATTTATCGATGAATATATAAACCATGCTTTCGAATTCAAATAACAACCATTAACTAATTCATATAAATTAAGCTTGCATAATTTCATTACATAACCAATCGAAACATGGTCATTTATTATCTTTCATGCATAAAAATATATCAATTTCTTTTTATGCACTTCCAAACTTGAATAACCATAACAAATCACACATCAAAACCATGTTCTGTGTTTCATAATTCTCATGTCCGAAACATAGGACCACAATTTCATATAATGAGCATATAAAACACATCATTCATTATCATATATTTCACATATCGATATTTGAATCATACTCACATTTCATATCAGAATTTCATATACAAATCACATGTACCTGAATCATATATGGCAAAACTAAATTACAATTCCACATTTCTCATATAATTCATCTGATCATAGTTCACTTGCTAATATCCACATCTTATTATCACATAGATCATATATCAACTAATCATAGACATACTCACTTTAATTGCTCAATTTCATATATATTGCAACATACCTGATTCGGATACACATTCATATACTTATTTATTTCTCGAAATACCCATTGAACCGTTTGGAATCAATAAGGACACTCAGATAGCTTTGGAATTTTGTACAATGCCAACATCCCAAACGTGGTCTTACATATAATCAAATATTGATGGCACTGTCCCAGACAGGGTCTTACATGAAATCTTATATGATGCCAATGTCCCAAACATGGTCTTACACGTAATCTCTAATCAATGCCAGTGTCCCAGACACGGTCTTACATGATATCTTAAGTCGATGCCAATGTCCCAGACGTGGTCTTACACGAAATCATATTTCAGAATCCTATGTCATGACATGTGTATCCTCTACTATTCCTATGGGCTTTCGGACGTCGTAATTCTATCGATTCAAGCTCGTAACTAGTTCTTCAACTCTCAATTCAATTCGGCATATACACATATATTTATTATAATCAATTCAACACATAATACACATATACATTCAAATTTAACAACATTTATTTACTTATGAACTTACCTCGTACGAACGCGAATGAATCGCAACGACTAATCAATAACTTCCAATTTTCCTGATCCAAATCCGATTTCCACTTTTCTTGATCTAATTCAATACAAATTTAACTCTTTTATTCACCAAATCATTCAATTCAATCCATATACACATATTTAGGGCATTTTACAAATTAGCCCTTACACTTTCACATTTTGACACTTTAGTCCCTATTTCACAAAATCACAAAATATGCATAATTCAATTCAATCAATGCTTGGCCGAATATTCCTACACTTCATATAAGCCCACATATTTCATTTATTTCACATTTTAGGCCCTCAATTTCTCATTTTCACAATTTAGCCCAAAATAAACAAATTCATCAAAAATTCAAAGACAAAACATATTAATCTATCACATATCTTTCATATTTCATCAACTATCATCACAAAGCTTACAAAATCATCAATGGAATAAATCACAATCTTCATCAAATTCAGAAATTGAGACATGGGCTAGGTAGAAGACAAAGCAACGATCTCAAAAATGTATAAATTATCAAAAATCGAGCAAAGAACATACCTGATTTTGATCTTCATGTTACCGAACCCTTAAACAAAGAAAATAGATTATTTTCTTTCATATAATCTGCCATAAAGATGAGCACTCCACTTACATTTTCATTTGTTTTATTTATTTACATATTAGTATACCACTTACAAAATTAACCTTTGTAATTTAATTATAAAACCATATAACTAATGTTCATTATCGCCCATCTACAATAATAGTGGCATAATTCCATTTTAAGGACTTAGCAATTAATAAACCATAGCAATATAGTACTTTAACAATTAGTATGCCACTTTTTTCATTTTACGCGATTAAGTCCTTTTTCCAAATTAACCGTTAAAACTGTAAAATTAATTCACGAAATTTTTGCACATATCAAATATTATGCTGTAAATACCAAAAATAATATTAAAAGAATTTTAAGACCTCGAATTTATGGTTCCGAAACCACTATTCCGACTAAAGTCTAAACCGGACCGTTACATGGTAAATATTGATTCAAGTATTAATAGAGTTTTTAACTGCAGTATATGTATTACGGATATGAGATGACACTTAATGAATATTTCCATGAGATTACTAGTTAAGCTTAATGAAATTGAACATAAAGAATAAGTACAAGTGTGTATTCCATTTTGTAAGATACTTTAATGCTATGTGAAAATGAATAAGCCTTATTAAACGATATCGCATAAAGTACTCCAATTCCCAAAGGGTCAAGTACATATAATTAGATCCAATACTCGGAAGGTCGTGAGCATTGATTGATACATTCCTATAACTTCTATATTCTTAGAGGATGGGAGTGTTCTCTAATTCTTGGAGGGTTGAGAATAGTACTCTAGTTCTCGGAGGGTCAAGTACGTGTAATTAGATCCAATTCCCAAAGGGCCATAAGCGTGTATTCATAAGTTCTCCAGAGAACTGTGTGTCCGTGAGTGTACAACGATGAAATAGTTAGTCTCTCTAGAGCATGAGGTGTTTGTGGGAACTAACACTAGCTTCAAAGCCCTAGGGGTTTGGGAGCGTATATATATAGAATGGTCGTGTATTCTCCAATGAGTTTAGAATCAACAAATAAAAATAAAAGGTATGGACAATGAATTTGATTGTTCTATTTATGGTAAGTTGGTAGTTGTATTCAGAAAATTCTACAAATTGCTATGTAACAGCCCGTTTTCAATGGAATCGAAATAATGGTTTCGGGACCACAAATCTGAGTCATAAAGAAAATTTATTTTATTATTATTGCATGGTCTGTAGTATGATAGGAAAGATGTATGAAAATTTTGATAAGAAAATTTTATCGATTTAATGTTTAATTATGGAAATGATCAAATTGTATAAAATGCAAAAGTTGAATTCTAGTAGCTATAAGGATTAATTAGCTATGGAATTCAAAACTTGAGGTCTTTATATGGAAATTAGACCATTAAATGGAGTTAGTAGATATTTTTGATGAATCGTCCATAGAAAATTAGAAAAAGAAAAGGACTAAATTAGAACGTTGAAAAATAATGGATGATAATAAATTTAAATAGAAATATCATATTATTATTATCATCTTCGTCCCCAAAATACATGGAAACCCTAGGAAAGAGAAAGGCAATCAAGTAAGCTTAATTGGGTAAGTAATCATTTCTCGTTTTTAATAATTTTTATATTTTGGAGATCATAGTAACTTAATCTATCTATTTTGGGGATTAATTTGTAAAGATATCAAAGTATAGAAATTTCCCCTTGGATGTAAACGCTGAAATTTTGAAATTTATGGTAGAAAATGAAAAGTTGTTGATAGATAAACAACTTTTACAAAGAGAATTTTGATGAAATTATGATTTAGGAACTAAATTGAAAAATGGTAAAACCCATGGAAAAATTCTAATTTTTGTGAATTCATGGGCTATTATTAAGAAATGTAAAAATCGGTTAGGCTTGGAATAAGGATTAAATTGCATGAATTTTATTTTTCGAGCCTAGGGACAAAATTGTCATTTATGCAAAGTATAAGGGGCAAAACGACAATTTTGCCTAGGAAGTGAATTGAGTTCAATTGAGTATGAAATGGATTAAATTGATGTTAAATTCATTCATTTAGATTCGAAAAGAACAAAGAGTTAGATCGAGGAAAAGAAAAGGTGACAAATTAGTAGATTATCATACGCGAACAAGTGTCGAGGTAAGTTCGTGTAACTAAAATTGTGTTTATTTTTAGGATTAAATTGAGTGTGGTATGTACTTTTATGAATTATAAAAATGTTATAAATGTATGTAATAATCACATGTCCGATAACGTCTGGAAAATGTTAAGTTCCGTTTGAATAATGGAATTCGATGGATACAAGATTTCCCATATTAAATGTGGTCCTGTTATATAGTTCCTGCGAGCATCCTGATCGGTAGTGATTCTACATGTGTTGCATACTACTGCAACTCTTTGTGAGCGTTCTGTTACACTATTCGATCGGCTGTGATCCAGCATTTATTGCGGGCACAAACGCAGCTCTTCGTGAGCGTCCTGATATAAGCTCTTGTGAGCTTCCTGACATGGCTTGCTTGAACTCCTTGTTACGCTATTTGGAGCTCCATGTTAATAACTCTTCGGAGTTACATGTTACGCTTAATGAGCTTCCTGTTTTGAACTCTTATGAGTTTCCTATTTAGCCTGGATAAGCATCCTGTTACATGTCTCATCTGAGCATCCTGTTATACGGCTTAAGAGTGTGCTTCCTGATTATGTGCCCTAAAGAGTACCTCTGTATATGAATTGACGGGTTACTGATTTGTGTACCTCGAGTATATTACTTGGGTATCTATCAATATTTCAACGATTCAATGGATAAAACTCCCGATGAAAGAAAATAAGAGCTAAATATGAGTTATCTCTTCGATACCCTGAAATACTTGGAAATTTTTGTATGATAAGCTCATCTCTATTTTCTTGATATTTATAAGAATTATAAGACTAACTTGTTTGATGAGAACTTGTGTTTAGGCATTTGGCTAAAATATTTTGGGATGCATGTTATTTATATTTATTTATACGAGCATGAGGTAAGTTAAATTTTTGTTACACGAACTTACTAAGCATTGAATGCTTACTCTACTTAATTTTCCTCTGTTTTATAGTGCTCGGAAGCTCGCAAGGGTTGGAAATCAGTTGGAGCATCATCATACTATCCTTCAGCCCGTTTTTGGTATAAATAGCAAACTTATTTTGGTATAATGACATGTATAGGCTAAGCTAGGTAAAATGATGAAATGTTTGGTTGTAACTAGCCATTGGAATGGCTAGTGGAAAGTATATTTTGATGTAATTATATAAGGCCATATCATGTTTGATGTGTGTTGGAATGGTTAAATGGTAGAGGATATATATATATATAAAACAAATGATAAATGAATTTGAGTTAGTATAATTGAATAACTTGCAAATAAACATAAATGTAATTGTGGAAATTTAAACACTTGATCATATGTGTTAATATAACATACATAATACTTGTTTTTGGCTTAGTTTATATGTACCAAATTGGTTTGATAATATGTTGAAGTGTTCATGTAGGTGCAAGGTGGAAAGGGTGAGAAATAAGGCTTGGAAAATAGCCTTATTTTGTCCACACGGGCATGTGTCTCAACCGTGTGTGACACACGACCATGCGCACGAGCGTGTGGTTTGGCTGTGTGTCCCCTACATCTTAAAAATCGAGAAATAGAATGCTTCGAATTGAGCACACGGGCAGAGTCACGGGCGTCTATCTCAGCCATGTGAGACACACGGCCCAGTACATGGGCGTGTGTCTTGGTCGTGTAATCCCTACACTTAATTTTCAAAAATTAAATTAGGACACGGGTAAGGACACGGGCTGGAACATAGCTGTGTGCCTCATATTGTATGCCCACAAGGATTGGGACACGGGCGTGTCATTGGCCATGCAAGTCACACAGCTTGGCCACACGGGTGAGTGTCCCTTGTAGCTAAATTCTTTTTTGAGATTTTGCAATTTTTTTGTGATCCCAGTTTAGTCCCATACAATTCTAATATGTATTTTGGGCCTCGAGGACACATATGAGGGACATTATGATTGTTTGGGATTGATTTTTGGAAATGAATAGTAGATGACATAAATTAACTGTAATTGAACTGTAAACTTCGGTGATGCTCCATAATCCTGTTTCAGCGATGGATACTGGTTAGGGAAGTTACATTTATTGGTATCAGAGCCACGATTTAGTCGATTCTCGGACTAACGTAGCAAGTATGAGTTTAACTATACATGCCATTATATAATTTGTGATAGTGTGATATCTCCTGACCATTTTAAACATGTTTTTCACATAGTAATGTCATTCAACCAAGCTAGAGCTGAATCCGAGGAAGTTGAGAGCACTGCTCAAGCTTCAGTACAAAAAGTTTCATCTACTAGTAGTAGAAGGCCCGTATCTAAGGGCCAAGGTGAGGAGGCAAAAGAATCCTTCTTCCAAATGATTAATGAGTGGTTCACAGATTTTTTGAGAACAAATCCTGCTGTGCAACAATCTCCCCCTTCTGCTCCTCAATAGGTTCCTGACATGCCACAAGGTATTGAACTTGTTAGAACTGGTAAGCCTCCGGTAGATAAAATCCGTAAATATGGAGCCGAAAAATTTAGGGCTACTGCCGAAGATGATCCAGAAATGGCTGAATTTTGGTTAGAGAATACAATCAGGGTTTTGGATGGATTATCATGCACACCAGTTGAGAGCCTAAAATGTGCTGTATCACTATTGAAAGACACAGCTTATCAGTGGTGGAATACCTTGATTGCTGTTGTGCCAAGGGAAAATGTTACATGAGAGTTTTCCAAACAGAATTCAGAAAGAAGTATATTAGCTAGATATTTCTGGATCAGAAAAAGAAAGAATTTCTAGAGCTTAAATAAGGAAATATGACTGTATCTGAATACGTGAGGGAATTCGTTCGGTTAAACAAGTTTACCAGAGAATGGGTTTCAATTGAGGCTTATATGTGTAATCATTTTGAAGAAGGATTAAATGAAGATATCAAGCTATTGATTGGAATTCTTGAATTAAGGGAATTTGTAGTACTGACTGATCGGACACACGAAGCTGAGGAATTAAGCAAAGAGAAGAGACAAGCAGAAAGAGAAGCCCAGATTTCTAGTGAGAGATTTATGGGGAAGTCACAAGCATATGCTTCAAAGAAATAAAAGAAATACCATGATCATTCTACCACATTTACTGGGTATTCTGGAAAAGAACGAGTGTAACATCCTAAAACCGGGGCTATTTGTGATTGAATGATTATTTCGTGGGTTTGATTTGCTATAGTATTAATTATGGGATTATAATGCTTAGTTAAAAGTCTTGAGTTGGCTCGGTCATAGGCTAAACATAATGACTAAAACCCGAAAGGGAACTAGCCATGTTTTGAAAAAGAATGAGATAACAAAACCCTAATGTTTTCAAACTTTTACAATAACTCTTTTTGAATTTGAGGACAACCATTTTTACAACGTTTTCCCGAAAACTTGATTTGTGAAAATTACAAAAATGCCCTTAGGGGAAAAAAATTACCAAAATGCCCTTAGTTCATAAAATATCAACTCAATGGTTTTGTCCAAAAATTTCATTGTTTTATAAAAATCCAACAACTCTACTTTGCTTATCATCAATAAAATACTTTGGTTTTGGAAAATTACAAAAACGCCCTCAACTTGCAAAATTACCAAAATGACCCTGAATTCTGAAATTTTTGCAACATCATCGTTTTAAGAAAAAGAAAGCTTTCAAAAAGGAACCCTCAGAGTTTTACAATTGTTGAAACATCCCTGAGTTTCAAAATTTCAAAATTACCCCTGATTGACAAAATTACCAAAATACCCCTGGTTTCCAAATGTTGCCATTTTTTTTAAATTTTGTAAATTTATAGAAACACACTCCAGTTTTGGGAATTACAAAGTGACCTGCTTTATTAAAGTTTTGAATTCCCTCAGATTTTATTACGAAAATACCCCTATAGGAAAATGACGAAAATACCCCTGGAATAGAAACGGACAGAAATGTCCAAGGAGTGAATAAGTAGGGAAAGTATTAGGGAATGGATGTATTCTTTTGGGTGAACTAGGATAGAAGACTTGAAATCTTGTTTGCTCGAAAGAATCCCTAACTAAACTTTCTTCATAAAATTTCCTCGCGAATAATCAAGTGGAACAAGTACTAATCCATAAAATTTTCTTAATCGGATTAAAGCGCAGTAGTTAGAATGAGCTCTAGAGGACGTGGATGCCGTGGACGCGGTAGGGGTAGGATGACAGTGTCTGAACCCGTTAGGTCGGGTCGTGGTTCTCGAGATGAAGTATCACCACCACCACCCCCTTTTTGGAGTTGAGGATCGATCGCATCGGGGTGGCGAAGACGCAAAGTCGTGTTGCGAGTCCTGGAGTTGGTGGCTGGGGTCGGTGGGAATCTGGGAGCTCGAAAATCTGTTCCCGAGCGAATTCGTCTAACGGAGCTGAGGTATTCCGGGGTGTGTCGGGAGTGGCACCTAGTGCGGCGTAGTCATCGCTAGAATCTGAGAAAAGGATTATGGACGACCTTGACCTGTCTAACAAGGAGAATTTGAAAGGAGCGATGTCGCTTCTGAAGGATGAAGCGTATCAGTGGTGGCTCACGGTCCGGGATGGAGCCACAGCAGATGATCTCACGTGGGAGTACTTCAAAACTGCTTTTCAGAAGAAGTACGTGGGTACTAGCTACACTGACGCGCAGAGGAAAGCTTTTCTGGGGTTAGTGCAAGGAACTAAGTCAGTGTCGGAGTATGAGGCGGAATTTTTAAGGCTGAGCAGATATGCTAGAGGCATCGTAGCTACTGAACATGAGCGCTGTGTCCGCTTTGAGGACGGACTCAGAGATGACTTGAGGCTGATAATTGCTCCACAGCAGGTTCGGGAGTTTTCGTCGCTAGTGGAGAAGGCTAAGGTAGCCGAAGGGATCAAGGAGTCCGTGAGGCAGAGTTATGATAAGAATAAGCTGAAAAGAGGCTTTGGGTCGTCTGGGTCGAGTAGTAGTGCTCAGAAAAAGGCTAGGCAGAGTAGGCCAAATCAGACGGCAAGGCCCACGGCTACTAATCAGAGACCGGCTCAGTGTAATCGCTGTGAAAAATCCCATTGGGGAGGTTGTTGGACCGGTGAGAAGGGTTGTTTTGAATGTGGGTCTATGGATCACCGTGGTGAGGATTGTCCCGAGCGAGCTCGAGAATCACCGGAGGGGCGTAACTGCACTCGCAATAGAAATGTGGGACCACGGAGGGTCGTGGTAATGGTAGAGGAAGCAACGGTCCTAATCGAGGTCGTGGAATTCGTAGCGGGTGGCAGTAACACGCAGGCTAGGCAGCCTGGCTTGGTTTATGCAGCGAGACATCGCGAGAAGGGTGATGCACCGGATGTCATAACCGGTACATTTTTAATTTTTGGTCTTCCTTATGTTGCATTAATTGATGTGGGTTCGACGCACTCATACGTTGCTAGTAGTGTAGTAGAGAGACTATGAACCTGCACTCAAACCGCTTCTAGGAGATGATCGTAATTAGCCCTTTAGGCCATTCTGTAGTTGTGAATAAGCTTTATAGGGATGTACCCCTAGAACTCCAAGGGGTCATATTTGTAGCTGATCTGATGGAACTGCCGTTTGGGGAGTTCGATTTGATCCTTGGAATGGATTGGTTGGTTAAGTATCAGGCGAGATTGGATTGCGCGGCTAAGCGCATGGTTCTTAAGATGGCTGAGGGTGAGGAAGTGACTATGATTGGTAATAGAAGGAATTACCTATCCAATGTGGTGTCGGCCTTGAAGGCTGAGAAGATGGTCAGAAAAGGGTGCGAGGCGTATTTGGTTCGCATTTGTGCTTTGGAGGCTAAAGAGTCAGAAGTGGGGAAGGTCCGAACGGTTGGGGAATTCACTGATGTGTTCCCAGAAGAACTTTCGGGTCTGCCTCCGGATCGGGAAGTTGAATTCGGTATAGACTTGCTACCCGGAACAGCACCTGTGTCTATAGCACCGTACCGAATGGCACCAAAAGAATTGGTGGAGCTAAAGGCTCAAATTCAGGAGCTCTTGGATAGAGGGTTTATCCGACCCAGTATATCTCCGTGGGGAGCACCTGTGCTATTTGTCAAGAAGAAGGACGGTTCGATGCGGATGTGTATCGACTACCGTCAAATAAACAAGTTAACGATCAAGAACAAGTATCCGTTGCCTCGGATTGATGACTTGTTCGATCAACTGAAGGGTGCTCAGTATTCTCGAAGATAGACCTTAGGTCGGGCTATCATCAACTTAAGGTGAAGGAGGTTGATGTGCACAAGATGGCATTCCGAACAAGGTATGGGCATTACGAGTTTCTGGTAATGCCATTTGGATTGACCAACGCACCGGCGGCGTTCATGGATTTAATGAATAGGGTATTTCAGCAGTACTTGGATCAATTTGTCGTGGTTTTCATAAACGACATATTGGTTTATTCAAAGACGGAGGAGGAGCATGACAGGCATTTACGTATAGTTCTACAAGTGTTGAGGGAGAAGCAGTTATACGCCAAATTCAGTAAGTGCGAATTTTGGCTTAGGGAGGTGGCTTTCTTAGGTCACGTAGTGTCGGCTGAAGGGATCAGAGTAGACCCTCGCAAGGTTGAAGCGGTGTTGGATTGGAAACCGCCTAGGTCAGTGGCCGAAATTCGAAGCTTTTTGGGTTTAGTGGGGTACTACTGGAGATTTGTGGAAGGATTTTCTCTTATTGCAGCGCCATTAACTAAGTTATTAAGGAAAGGTGTTCCATTTGTATGGTCGGAGAAGCAACAAGAAAGTTTTGATAAGCTAAGGAAGATTCTGACGGAAGCTCTGGTTTTGGTACAGCTTGTGGCGGGAAAGTTGTTTACAGTTTACTGTGACGCGTCCCATACTGGTTTGGGATGTGTGTTGATGCAAGAAGGGAAGGTAGTGGCCTATGCGTCTCGTCAGTTAAGACCGCATGAGGTGAACTATCCGACTCACGACTTGGAGTTAGCAGCAGTCAACTTTGCTTTGAAGATATGGAGACATTACCTATATGGGGAGAAGTTGGTAGTCTACACGGATCACAAGAGCCTAAGGTATCTCTTGACTCAGAAGGACTTGAACCTAAGGCAAAGACCGATGGATTGAATCGCTGGCGAAGGACTACGATCGCTCAATCGAGTATCATCCGGTAAGGCTAACGTGGTGGTCGACGCGTTGAGCCGGAAGGTCGTGGATGGACTTAAGAGCGATGTTTGCTCGTGCAGTCAGATGACGATGGAAGCCTTTTGGCGGAGCTTCAAGTTAGGCCAACTTGGGTCGAGGAGATTAAGGAAATGCAGTTAGTAGGCGAAGGGTTGAGTGCTAAGAGGGTACAAGTTCAGGATGGTGGATTAGAAGGGTACAGTCTGTCTAGGGATGGAGTGCTATGTTTTCAAGGGCAAGCTTGTATGCCGAGAGATGCAGAATTAAGGCAGAGAATTCTCCAAGATGCACATAGCAGCCCATACGCTATGCATCCGGGAGGAAGCAAGATGTATGGAGATCTACTGAAATGAGCTCGTGGCGGGGTTGAAGCGTGAGGTAACCGAGTTTGTGGGGAAGTGTCTGACGTGTCAGCAAGTTAAGGCTGAACATCAGTTACCATCAGGACTACTTCAACCGGTGAAGATCCCTCAATGGAAATGGGAAGGGATATGGATTTCGTCAGTGGGCTACCCCTGACGCCCAGTAAAAAGGATGCAGTTTGGGTGATTGTGGACCGTCTGACTAAGTCAGCTCACTTCATACCGGTAGGGTAGATTTTCCTTTTTCAGAAAGCTAGCTAAGCTGTATGTGGCTGAGATAGTAAGATTGCATGGTGTGCCCGTGTCAATTATCTCGGATAGGGATCTGAGGTTCACGTCAAGGTTCTGGAAAGCGTTGCATCAGGCTTTGGGTACCCGATTGGATTTTAGTACAGCTTTCCACCCACAGTCAGACGGGCAGTCGGAAAGGGTTATACAGATCTTAGAGGATATGCTGAGGGGTTGTGTCTTGGATTTTCGGGGTAGTTGGGAGGAATTTCTACCATTAGCAGAGTTCACCTACAACAATAGCTATCAGGCGAGTATTCAGATGGCACCATACGAAGCATTGTATGGACGGAAATGCCGTACTCCTACATGTTGGACGGAGTTGGGAGAACGACAAGTCTTGAGACCGGAATTGGTTACAGAAACTGAGGACAAAGTTAAGGTGATTCGGGCTCGTTTTAAGGAAGCGTCAGATAGACAAAAGTCTTATGCCGACCTGAAGCGCAAGGAAATGGAGTATGAGGTAGGAGACAAGGTTTTTCTTACGGTGTCACCTTGGAAAAAGGTGTTGAGATTTGGGCGAAAAGGGAAGCTAAGCCTAAGGTTCATTGGCCCATATACAGTGTTGAAGCGAGTGGGACCGGTAGCTTATCAGCTCGAGCTGCCGGCCGAGTTGAATCAGATTCATGATGTTTTCCATGTGTCGATGCTTAGGCGATATCGGTCAGACCCGTCGCACGTTGTGCCAGTAGCAGAGATTGAGGTCAACTCGGATCTATCTTTCGAAGAAGAACCAGTTCAGATCTTGGATCGAGATATGAAGGTGTTGCGTAAGAAGTCAGTGCCCTTAGTGAAAGTGCTATGGCAGAACCATGGTGCAGAGGAAGCTACGTGGGAACCCGAGGATGTGATGCAGTAGCAATACCCCCACCTCTTCTAACTAGGTAATTTCGAGGACGAAATTCTTTTTAAGGGGGTAGAACTGTAACATCCTAAAACCGGGGCTATTTGTGATTGAATGATTATTTCGTGGGTTTGAATTGCTATAGTATTAATTATGGGAATATAATGCTTAGTTAAAAGTCTTGAGTTGGCTCGGAATAGTAGAAAATATTATTTATAAGCTTTAAGGGAAGGGAGCCTCATTAGTTAGGGGTTACAAGAATAAATGTGGATTTTTGGACACTAAAAGAGCCTAGGAAAAGTGGCAAAAGTGAGGCCACTTAAGTGCTGCAAGTGACGCCACATCAAGCAAGGGGGATCCTGTGTTCGAGTCGCAAAAATCTTTCCCCATTAGCCGAATCTACTCTCTGACTTGGGCCAAAAATTCTTTCTCTTATTAACTCTTCCTGGCCGAATATCAAAGCAAGGTGTTCTCCTCCATCTTTTTCTCCAATCGGTTGATAAGGCCTTCGGAAGTTGGAAGCAAGCAAGTGAGCCATCATCGGTTGTCAAATTGATTTTTGGAAGTGGAGCAGAATCTTATATCAGGTGCTGAAGTTAGTACTCAAAGGGTAAAGGGACAAAGAAAAGCTTGTGTGGCTGATTTGTCTATTCGGGTTTAGGACTATCGTCGACATCAGGTGTGTACATACACACTTATGATTATCTAAATGTACTAAAACTGTTGTGTGTGCTAACCTGATCTATGTAGATTTGGATTTAATACCATGAATGGTATAAGCAAGAATACGGGTAAGTCCCTGATTAATTATGTGATTTTATGATGCTTTTGGGAAGCATGATATGTGGTTTACGATTAATGATAAATTTGTTATATGTGATTGGACACATGATGGTATGAATATTGTGATTGTTTGGTATGGGTTGATGAGAGGAGGGGGCAGTGATATTGTGTCGACGGACACCAGTGTTTTGGTAACACAAAGTAACTACGGTCACCAGAGGTTTGGTACCTCCAGAGGTTTGGTACCTCATAGCGTCTTGTCCCAGTGGCTTAGCACCACAGTGGGTTGGCCCCACATATTATAATAAGGGATTGACGCCAGTGATTTGGCATCACACGATGGGTTGGCCCCATCAATCGATTGTGTCTCACGGACACCGGAGGTTTGGCACCTCCAAAGGTGATTTGGCATCACATCTCGTGACTATATGTCACCAAAGTGGTTTGGCACCACCAGTGGTTTGGTACCACACGGGGTAGACAAAGGCGTTTGGTTGGCTAGGTTGGGTGCATGTTTTGGTACATGTTGGTTAATTATATGTTGTGTATGAAATTGCTTAAAATCAGGGGAAGGGTTACATAATGAGTCTTGGTGACTCACCTTCTCCTTTACTTTTTAGGTGACACATAGATCGCGGATGTGGGCCGGATGGACTCGAGGTGGCCATGCAATGGAATTTAAATTTAGTAGACTTTGAATTTCAGTTTATTTTATCCGGATTGTAAATTTTATTTTGATCAAATTGTAATAAGGCCTCCTAGTATTTTATTTTATGCTGAATATTTGTTTTAACTATTTATTTATAAATGAGTTCAAATGGGTTCTAAAAGAAATCGTAAAAAGGTTTTTTTTAAGTGCCATCGGGTACATTTAAAGTATACCTGTTAACTTGGCTTAACAAATATTTTCAAACAACACTAAGTATGGTTTTAATAAGAGACTTGAAAAGGGAAGATTTTTGACAAAACTTAAAGCGGTTTTAAAATGGTTTTCAAAAGGTTTTCTCTGTAGCAAACCAAATTCGGTCGTAATGTTTGGGCCGGGTTTGGGGTGTTACAATGAGGTTCTCAATGCTTTAATCTAAGATCTTCGTCTCCATTTGTAATGAGTATTGGAAGTGTTGGTAACCCCAAACCTAGATGTAAACATTGTAACAAATTTTATTTTGGAGAGTGCTGTATGAGAAGCGGAGCCTGCTATAAATGTGGTTCTATTGACCATTATCTTAAAGATTGTCCAGAAAGGATTGGAAAAGATATTGTTCAGATTTCAAAACCAAGTAACCTTGGCTCGAGAGGTAGACCACCCCGTCACTTTAGAAATGTTAGTGGTAGCCGAAGTGCAACAAATGATTCAACAGTTAAGTTTGAAGCACGAGCACCGGTAAGGACATATGATATTCATGTAAGAAAAGATGCTTCTGCACCAGACGTCATTACTGGTACATTTTCTCTTCTTGATACTGATATAACTGCTTTGATTGATCCTAGTTCAACACATTCATACTATGCACGAATTTAGTGTATGTTAAAAATTTATCTGTTGAATCCACTGATTCTGTGGTTAAAGTCTCAAATCCTCTGATCCAGTTTGTGATGGTAGATAAAATTTGTAAAAACAGTCCGTTAATGGTAAAGGGTTATTGTTTCTTAGCGGATCTGATGTTGCTACCCTTTGATGAATTTGATGTAATTTTGGGAATGGACTGGTTAACTCAATATGATGCAGTGGTAAATTGTAAACATATATTGGTGTTAAAATGTTAGAATGGTGAATTGCTCTGGGTTGAATTTGATAAATTGGATGGATTGTCTAATGTGATTTCAGCAATATCAACACAGAAATATGTTAGAAATGTAACACCCCTTACCCGTATCCAACACCGAAATAGGGTATGAGGCATTATCGGACTTATTAACAAGCAAACATTCAAAACCGAGACATGAATTTCCACTCAAATTTAAAACTTTTCAAAAACATTCATATCGTCTCTAAAATGAGCCAACGAGGCCCAAAACATGCATCGGAAGTGGTTCGGGACTAAACGGAGAACTTTGGATACTTTTGGAAAACTTAGAAAATTTTTCATGTAAAAGGGGTCACACGCCCGTGTGGGTTCGGGACACGCCCGTACTTCAGGCCGTGTTCAAATTAGGGAGCTTTCTATTTATGATGTCATAATCAAATTAAGGTCACACAGCCAAGTCACACGCTCGTGTGCTTTGACCGTGTGATCCGTTAAATTTTCATAATTTTTCATAAAATAGGTGCAGACTTCACACGGCCAGGGCACACGCCCGTGTTCGAGGCCGTGCTGTCCACATGGCTGAGACACACGCCCATGTCTTTGCCCGTGTGCTCATTACTGAGCATTCTATTTTGCAACAATTAAGGTGCAAGAGACACAAGGTTGAAACACATGGCCGTGGGGCAGACCGTGTGTCACACACGGCCTAGACACACGCCCGTGTGTCTGCCCCTATGGACAAATATAAGGCTATTTACCAAGCCATTCTGCCACCATTCCATGGACCAACCTACACAACAAAACATAGCACCAATCCAAGCATATACTTTCAACCCAATCAGCCATACACAAGGCATCCACATATCATTTGTCACATACAAACATCACATACTTAGCATCTCAAACCATGCAATTTCCTACATTCATGAAAACATCATCATATGTATATATACTTAACCAATATTAGCCAGTATCAAATGACCATTTACAAAATGAATTATCAACTATTGAAGCCATCACTTATGGCCAAATCAATTATGAGACATAACAAAAAGACCAAGTCCCTATACATGCCATAACTCAAAATATTGAAATCATAATTACCCAAAATGATAATTTGATAGTGTGAATGAATCTCCGACCGTCTTCGATTCTCGAGCTGGCTTGGTGACACTATAAGACAAGAGAAAGAGAAAGGGAGTAAGCTTTAAAGCTTTGTAAGTTCCTATGCAAATAATAAGCATTATACACACTTTAACATATATTTAACATAAAGTAAAGTAGCATAAATGTCATTCTGAATTCATAATCAAGCTTAGCATAGATGTTATTAAAATCTTAACATCATAACTTGCTCAATTGAACCAATTCGAGGTTTCATCAGATATCAAGCTCATTAAGCATGAGTTTTATGTACATACCTGTACCAACTTGCAACTTACCATAATTTTTCACATCATACCATAGTCTTTCACAACTTAAAATTTACCGTTAAGTTTCCCGTTGAACCACTTGGAATAGTAAATGATACTCGGGAAATCTCACACACACAGTACCATACTAATGCCATATCCTAGATATGGTCTTACATGGGATCTCAGATCGATGCCAATAGCCCAGCATGGTCTTACACAGAATCTCATATCGATGCCATATCCCAGATATGGTCTTGCACGTAATCTCAACTAACCCTAATGTCATGACATTTGTATCCTATTTCTACCATTATTTTGAAGTAGGGTTCATGTTTAAAAATTATTTTCATGTTTAAAAAATCAGATTTTTACTACCCATTTTTTAACTTTTTACTAATAGTCCTTTTTATACATTTTCACTAAAAATCATTTAGTAAAAGTTGTTTATCACACCTTAAACAATCAATATCGTCCATCAAACATCAAAATACATGCATGTCACACATGGTTAAATTTTTAAACATGAACCCTACTTCAAAATAATGGTAGAAATAGGTAAACTGGGTTACGAGGACTTCAAAAATGTAAAGAGCATTAAAAATGGGGCTAGGATGCACTTACTATCAAGCTTGAAAAGTGGAAAAACCCTAGCTATGGAGACCTTATGAAATTCGGCCAAGGTAGAAGAAAGATGAGAAAATTTTGGCTTTATTTTCCTTTTTTATTCTTTTATTAACCAAATGACCAAAATGCCCTTTTTGCGAAACTTTAAAATTTTATCTCACCATGTCCATTTTTATCCACTATCTTAAGAAATCGTCTAATTATCATATAAGGACCTCTAATTTAAAATCCCATAGCAATTAGACACCTCTAACATGTAGAACTCAACTTTTGCACTTTTTACAATTTAGTCCTTTGACTAAATTGAGTGCCTAAACGTCAAAAATTTCGAATGATATTTTCATGAAATCATTCCGTGAAACTGTAGACCATAAAAATATAATAATAATGAACTTTTCTGTGTCAGATTTGTGGTCCCGAAACCACTATTCTAACTAGGCCCAAAATTGGGCTGTTATAAGAAAAGGGTATGATGCTTATCTTTAATATATGTTGGATGCTAAAGTATTAGAATCAAAGATTAAGTCAATATCAGTTGTTTGTGAATTTACTGATGTATTTCCGAAAGAATTACCTGGATTACCGCCAGTCAGAGAGGTGGAATTTTCTATAGATCTTCTTCTAGGAGCAACTTCAATATCAATAGCACCTTATAGAATAGCCCCAATGGAATTAAAAGAGTTGAAAGCACAGTTGCAATTTCTTAGATTGGGGTGCACAGGTTTTGTTTGTAAAGAAGAAAGATGGATCTCTGAGGTTTTGTATTGACTATGGGTAGCTTAACAAAGTCACAATAAAGAACAAGTATCCACTGCCTCGAATTGATGATTTATTTGACTAGATGAAAGGTGCTACTATATTTTTGAAAATTGATCTCCGTTCTGGCTACTATTAGTTACAAATAAAAGACTCAGATGTACCGAAGACAGCTTTCAGAACTAGGTATGGACACTATGAGTTCCTTGTGATGCCGTTTGTTTTGACGAATGCACCTGCGGTATTTATGGATTTGATGAACATAATTTTCAGACTATATCTAGATAGGTTTGTGGTGGTGTTTATTATGATATTTTGGTATATTCCCGAGATGAAAATGAGCATGCTGATCATTTGAGAATTGTGCTGCAAACTTTGCGTGAGAAACAACTATGTGCCAAATTCAGTAAGTGTGAATTTTGGCTTAGCGAAGTTGGTTTCCTTGGGCATATAATATCTGCAGAAGGTATCAGGGTAGATCTGAGTAAAATCTCAACTATTATTAATTGGAAACCATCGAAAAATGTGTAACAGCCTAATTTTGGGGCTAGTTGGAACAATGGTTTTGGAACCACTAATCCGAGGTTAGAGAAACTTATTTTTAATATTATTTTATGTGTTATAGCATGATTATATGAGGGCATGAAAATTTTGGTACATTAATTTTAGTGATTGCATGCTTAATTTTGAAAAAGGACTAAATCACAGAAAGTGCGAAAGTTTTGTTCTACTAGCTAAGGTGTCAAATAGCTATAGAATATTAAATTGAAGGTCCCTAATGTGCAATTAGGCCCTTAGTAATGTGTTGGCTGGCCATAGGGGACAAGGAAATGAAAAATTGGTCAAAGTTGGTAGATTAGGTAACTTAATTGGAGAAATAGAATAAAATAAAAACAAAAGAAAGCTATCATCTTTTCCAATTATCTTTTTCTTCCACCAAAAATACCAACAAGAAGAGGGGTTTGGAAGCTTGAAATTTTTAGCAACTTACACTCCTTGCAAGTAAGTGATTTTGGTGGTCATTCTTGATAATTTTTGTACTTCTGGGACCCTAATAGCTTAAGCTAGCTAATGAGAGGACTATTTTGCAAAATGGTTGAAAGTATAGGGTTTTTCCATGAGAGTATTAGTGTTTCATGCTGAATTTTTATGGAATAAAATGAAACTTGGTTGTTAAATAAACAACTTTTGTGAAAGGAGTTTCCATGAAAACACCTAAAAAGGGACCTTTTTGTAGAGGTTGTAAAATGGGTAGTAAATGCATGAAATAATTGGTATTGTGAGTTGCTATAAGAGTAATAAGTGTTCAGCTAGGCTTGTTAAATGAGAAAATGTGGTGAAAAATGATTTACGAGCCTAGGGGCAAAATCATAATTTTGTGAAAGTATAAGGGCAAAATAATAATTTTGCCAAAATAGGAATTTTGAAATGTTTTGAATAATGTGGTGATTTAATAAGCTAAATATGTCATTATAGATCAATAAGAACGTGGAATCAACCTTGACCGAGGAAAAGGCAAGGTTTCGAACTAAATTTCAAATTGACATATTTTGTATCGATGTAAGTTTATATGTAAATGATTATGTCTTTACATATTAATGCATTGTGTGAAATGTGAATGAATATTATTGATATCCATTAAAATGATAGAAAGAGAGGAAACTCTTGGATGAACATTCAGAATAAGGAAAATGATATGAATAAAAATCGTGAATAAGTGATTAATGGTGGGCTGTATGTGATACCACCGAGGATATGTGATTATGGGTGGGCTGTGTGTGATACCACCGTGTTATTTATGAATGGTGGGCTATGTGCGAAACCACCGTGTATCCGATATTAATTCAAAGTGTTCATCGAGAAACTTTGACTAAGTGAAATTACGTGTGGTTATGTGATGACAAGTGCAGGGTATAAGTGCATGTAAATGTGAGCAATGTTTATGATATGAATTTGGGATATGTTGAGATGGGAAATGAGTAAGTACAACTACAAGGGTTTTGAATTGTGCTTGAGTTGTATGTAATGTCTTGATGAATAAGTATGCGGTATGGTGTTCATTGTTTACATGTAAACTTACTAAGCTTTATACTTACTCCCTCTCTTTTCCATTTCCTTGCAGTGCCGCCAAGTTAGCTCGAGGATCAAAGGACGTCGAAGGCTTGATCACGCTATCATACTGAGCATTGGTATAGTTAGATTTATCATTTTGAGTATGGCATGTATAGGGAATTAGTCTTTGTCAAGTGTATTGGCATGTCTTGGAGAGTGATTCATTTTGTATAATGCCATGAATGATGGCTATTACTTGTTATTGATATATGAAAATGATGATGTTTTTTCCATGAATGTGCAAATTGCATGGTTGAGTATTTGGTATATTGGTACATGAATGAGTAGGTTATTTGATGTGGTTTATGTTGGTGCAAGTAAGGGTGGTATTAAGGGCTTGGTAAATAGCTTTTTTACTGTCCACATCGGTAGACACACGGGCGTGTGTCTAGGCCGCGTGTGACACACGGTCTGCCCCATGGGCGTGTAGTTAGACTGTGTGTCCCCTTGCACCTTAAGTTGGCAAAACAGAATGCCTAGTAGTAACCACATGGACTGAGACACGGCTGTGTGGAGGGCACGACCATAGAATATGGGCATGTGCCCAGGCTGTGTGAGATCTGCACTTGAATTTAAGAATTTAATTCGCTACACAGGCTAAGGACACAGGCGTGTGCCTTGGCTGTGTGACCATGTGAGGTTGCTGACGTCAGAAACAGAATGTCAAGGTTTTCGCACATGGGCTAATACATGGGCGTGTCAAAGATATGTGAGAGACATGGGCCATGGACACGGGCGTGTGCCAGGCCGTATGAAAACCCCTATTGGCTCGAATTGAGAAATAAATCCACATGGATATGGGACATGTGTGTGTCCTTATATGCTTAGGCCGTGTGAGTCACACTGTCCTTCAACATGGTGATGTTATCAGGTCACACGAGCGTGTTGCCCTTCCACACGGGCGTGTGCCCATGTTGTTAGTGACTTTTTCCAAAGTTTTCTAAAGAACTCGGTTTGGTTTCGAACCGTTTCTAAAGTGTAATTTAAGCCTTGTAGGCTCCTATTAAGGGCTTTAAGATGTAGATTGAAAAGTTTTAATTTTGAACGCACTTTAATGACTCAGAAATGTATGTGAGCATGTGTTTAAGTTAGGAAATGCCTTGTACCCTGTTCCGGCATCAAACACGAGTAAGGGGTGTTACAAAATGTGTTTGAAGTCAGAAGTTTTCTAGGATTACCTGGATATTATCGGAGGTTTGTAAAAGGATTCTCGATGATAGCTTCTCCGTTAACTCGTCTCGTGTAAAAAGATGTAAAAGTCGAGTGGTCTGATAAATGCCCGCAGAGTTTTGACAGATTGAAAGCTTTGTTGACTGAAGCACCTGTACTAGTTCAGCCTGAATCAGGTAAAGAATTTGTAATTTACAGTGATGCATCGTTGAATGGCTAAAATATTTTGGAATGCATGTTATATATATTTATTTATACGAGCATGATTGGTAAGTTAAAATTTTGTTATACGAACTTACAAAGCATTGAATGCTTACTCTACTTAGTTTTCCTCTGTTTTATAGTGCTCGAAAACTAGCTAGGGTTGGAAACCAGTCGGAGCATCATCATACTATCCTTCAGCCCATTTTTGGTATAAATAGCAAACTTGTTTTGGTATAATGGCATGTATAGGCTAAACTAGGTAAAATGATGAAATGTTTGGTTGTAACTAGCCGTTGGAATGGCTAGTGGAAAGTATATTTTGATGTAATTATATAAGGCCATATCATATTTAATGTGTGTTGGTATGGTTAAATGGTAGAAGATATATATATATAAAACAAGTGATAAATGAATTTGAGTTAGTATAATTGAATAACTTGCAAATAAACATAAATGTAATTATGGAAATTTAAATACTTGATCATATGTGTTAATATAACATACATAATACTTGTTTTTGGCTTAGTTTATATGTACCAAATTGGTTTGATAATATGTTGAAGTGTTCATGTAGGTGCAAGGTAAAAAGGGTGAGAAATAAGGCTTGGAAAAAGGCCTTATTTTGTCCACACGGGCGTGTGTCTCAACCGTGTGTGACACACGACCATACGCACTAGTGTGTGGTTTGGCCGTGTGTCCCCTGCATCTTAAAAATTGAGAAACAAAATGCTCAGAATTGAGCACACGGGTAGAGACACGAGCGTGTGGCTCAGCCATGTGAGACACACGGCCCAGCACATAGACGTGTGTCTTGGCCGTGTAATCCCTGCACTTAATTTTAAAAATTAAATTGTCCACACGGCCTAGCACACGGGCGTGTGGCTTGTAACAGTTTGGTTTACACCCTAGTCGAAAGAGTGGTTTCGGGACCACAAATCTGAGTCCGTATAATATTTTAATATTATTTTCTGTGTCGTTGATATGTGACTAAGCATGTGGTGAACCCGTGAGCTAATTTGTCTATCTGTGTGTTTAATTTGAGAAAAGGATTGAATTGCATTAAAATGCAAATTTGCATGTTTTATGAAAGGATGCTTATTTGTTATGTCTTTTTAAGAGTAAAGACTCATGTGGCAATTAAGCCACTATCTTAGTTAGTGGACGGCTAAGGTCATAAATGACCTTGAATTATATGTTTTAATATATTTGATTAAAGGTTAAAAATGTCTTTTATGTATTAAATGATTATATGATAAATAAAAACATGAAAATGGCCACATTATCATCCTTTGTTAGCCGAAAAAAGCAAAGAAAGAAAAGAAAACATAAGCAAGGGTTCGGCCATAGTTTTCGTCTAATTCAAGGTTAGTTTTCGATCCATTTTTGATAATTTCTACGTTTTTGCAATCGTTGCTTTGAGAGATACAAAACCCATGTATTAATTTTGTGAATTGATGATGTTTGTGTGATATGCCATTGATGATATGTTGAGCTTTGTGATGATTTATGGTGTTAAATGAAAGTTTTGAGCTAAATGGACATACTTTGTTCTTGAATTTTTGATGAATTTAGCTAATTAGGGCTAAATTGAGAAAATAGAAATTTGAGGGACTAAATTGCAAATTTTGATGGAAAGTATGGGCTTGTATGATATATATGTGCATTCGGCTAGGCTTGGATGTGTGATGATTTTGTGAATTTGATGTTTTGAGAAAATGGACTAAATTGATAAATTGTGCAAATGTGAGGGTTAATTTGTAAATAACCTTAAATATGTGTCTTTGGATTGAATTGAATGAGTTAGTGAATAAAATGGTTAATTCTGAATATATTTAGATCAAGAACCGAAGAAAATAGACTTAGATCGCGAGAAGGCGAAACTAACAGAGTAGCCATTTCCGTTTCAGCAAAACCGAATCCGAGGTAAGTCATTATGCAAATAAATGTATTAGTAATGAATTATGTGTATTCCTATGACTATTTCTATAGATGAATGTTTACGATATGATTTGTACATGAATTTCGAGATAAGATTGATATAGTGACAATACATATGTTTTGGTCTTGGAAGTTGGCATGGTTGAAATGGATATTGAATGTATTGATAGAAGGGTTATTTTGGTGTGTTATTGGTTGATAAATATACATGAGAGGTGTTGGTATCTTGCGTGTAAGTGTGACCCTAGTGGGTGGCATTTTGGCCTTGAAAATGGCCTATAATGTCACACGGTCGTGGCACACAAGTGTGCCTAGTGACAGTGGGCTAAGTATATAGCTAGCACAAGAGTACACAGCCTTGGCACACGGACGTGCCTGCTTCCTAGTAACCGTGTGATTTTTGACAGGATCGACCACGGCCTGGCTACACAGGCGTGTTTAATGGCCGTGGAGGATAAGTAAGTTTCAACCACGGGGAGGACACATGGTGGTGTCTAGTAGCCGTGGGATGCACACGACCTTCCCACACGGGCGTGTAACTCCTGAAGCTTAGAAAAGTTTTAAATTTTCGAGAAAGTTTGCATGTGTTTTGGTTTAGTCCCGACCCGGTTTATAAGCATGTTTTAGGTCTTGTTGACCGTATTAAGGGACATTATGTTTGAGATTGATGGATTAGTGTATGAACTTCTGAAAATGTTTTCGATCGGACCGGTAATGCCTTTAACCCTAGTCCGATGCCGGATACGGGTTAGGGGTGTTACATGGCTGGCCGTGTGACACAAGTCAGAGAGTTACACGGGTAAGGACACGGGCTGGAACACAACCGTGTGCCTCACATTGTATGCCCACATGGCTTGGGACACGGGCATGTCATTGTCCGTGTAAGCCACACGGCCTGGCCACACTGGTGTGTCCCCTGCACTTAAAAATAATTTTGAGATGTTACGAAATTTTTTTTCTGTGATCCCAGTTTAGTCCCGACACAATTCTAATATGTATTTTGGGCTTCGAGGATGCATTTGAGGGACATTATGATTGATTGTGATTGACTTTCGAAAATGAATAGTAAATGACATAAATTAACTGTAATTGTACTGTAAACTCCGGTAATGTTCCATAACCCTATTCCGTCGACGGATACAGGTTCGGCGTGTTAGATGCTATGTAAATTAACTTATTCAAATAACTTATGGTTAGATCAATGAATTGAACATTTATACCTATAAGATGATTGATAGCATGTAAAAGATCATACGCGATTACATATTAAAAGCCTCGGGGGCCAATGATGTTATAGAATAAATTGAACTAATTAAATGGTGAATATGAAATATGAATGATGGTGTGAAAAGGTTATATGATTGTATATGAGATTAAGACAATAATGAAGATGATATTGTTAGGTCTAGTGCCCTAAGTGTAGTATTTTCGTCTATGTACACTTGTATTTTTTTTTGAACGTATTGGTTTAATAAAATCATTCATGTGGTTTTTGCATGCAAAACAAAATAGAAGCAAATATTTGCTCAATGGTTGTCTAATGTTTAAACTAATACTAAACGATAATCCGTGCTCGAATCGTAATATGAAAAGATAACTTATATTAGTAGACGAACCTAAACATGTCTTTAGTCTAATTAGAAATGAGCAAACTGATTGAAAGACTTATATTTCATCTATCAAGTCTAATTAGGGAGATGCCTTGTCTTGGGCATTAGAGCGACTCCAAGAAGATAGAGACATAGATGTGACTGCCTAGACTGACAGTACATCGGATTAGACCTAAGCAAAATAGATCTTGAACCCGTTTATGGATTTATTTACTTGTGACGTTTATAGTGTGACATACATTAATCTCGAGTAGATGATGAGCTATGTATGTGTGACTCATATACTTTGATGTAAGTAAAAGCTTGAGTTCAAATAGATAATGAACTGAAAGCTGGTGCATTGGGTATATGAATTCTACAGTATTTAGCATCATTCACAATAGTGGAGTTCATAGATTAAGGTAGGTAAATGATATCCTCTCATTGGCATTACATGATAGATGAGAAGTAAATGTGGCCACATGTCGTTTTTCTTTGTGATGAATGACTTAATTATTATTTGATAGTAATTGATTTTTATGAAGGAAGATGTAATGGTTACCATGAGATAAAATAGAATCATATTGGGAGAGCGGATTTAGCCTAAGGAGATTAATGATATCCTAAGAAGGTAACACACTTATGACAAGGTTATTGAACGAGCACTGATTGAGTTACTTTTGTAATGGCATATCATTAGGGAGAGCTTAGTCATGATACTATAATGGAATAACTTCATGACTAAAAATGAATTTATAATTAGTTGGTGAAAAAATATAATTTAATTATAAATCATTTGATCCCTAATCACATATGTCCAATCGATGACTCCGCTAGCTCGTTGAAACCAGAAATGAACTGCATGTTGAATCAAATGAACAAAAATAGATAAAAATGATAAAGTTAGAGAAATGGGGAACATTCAGAAATGAATTTGATTTTCTCATTATGGAAATGACCTGAGAAATAATTTATGGTTTTTTGAATTATTAATTAATTAATTAATTGAAGTTTAAAATTGAAATTAAATTAATTAGTCATTATAAATCCGTTGAATGTAGAAAATTTAAATATATTTTCTCGTAGATTCTTTTATGGTAAAATTGCCATGATTTTAATGGAATCAAATTCAAGTTGAGAAAATTATTTAATTGGGGAATTAATTAATTAATTAAAATTAATTTATGATGTTTATTTTGAGAAATAGAAAAACATATACTAGGTTGGATAAAATTATAAAGTATTAGGTTAAAAATCCGGGAAGCACATATAATTGAACCCAATACATGAGAGGCTCAATCCCCATCATAATACATCTGAGGGAAAGCACACCTTATGTCACACTCGGTTTTAATTTAAGTCCGGAAGTTGAGAGTTAATCGAATAGAATAGTAAGTTGGCGAGCTCTATTAGGAAACTTTGAAACCCTTGTGGGTGATTAATAATTAATTGAGTTTTAATTCTGGTTCAGTAAGGATAGAACTGGTTGGTTCCTCAGTGGAAGACATAATGATTGCCAATGGATGACTTATTTTGGGTTTGGTGGTCGTGCGTAAAGGGTTATATATGTGGGAATCATTAACCACCCAGGGAATATTCTTTTCAATCTTGATTACAATTTTTCTTCTTGTCTGCACCTTCTTCTTCAATTGTTCCAAAGAAGAGGAAGTTAAGAGAGCATTGCATGGGACAATGATCACAAGATTTGAAGCCAGGAAGTAGAGAATTTGAGGACTTGGTAAGCTTTCTCATCTTTTAGCACTTGTGGATTAGAGGAAGAGAGAGAGAGAGAGAGAGAGAGAGAGAGAGAGAGAGAGAGAGAGAGAGAGAGAGAGAGAGAGAGAGAGTAAGGATTCTCGATAAGTTTTTTTATAATGAGTTCTGAGTTTTAAGGTTTGAATGCTTTCAATTTAACCAATATATGGTTTTCATGCTTAGCTATCAGAACAAGGGAGGTTTTGACATTTGGAAAAGCTAAGTTGACGAGGAAGAAAGAGTTCAGGTAAGTTTCTGTACCCTACCTATGAGTGGTTGTTGATGAGGTACTGCTTCTATAATCTGCGTCTGCGTCTGAGTTTGTTCTGAGTTTTTTTGAATTCTTGGTTGTGTATGAAAATGGTTAATGAATATGTTGTGAATGCATAACACTGTGTAAGTATGTATATGCTTGCAAGTATGTTCACTACATGTCAAGTGGTTGTGAATTGTCATATTGATAAATGACATACTGTATGTTATAGTCATAAGTACAGTGCCTTGTATGAAATGCATGTTGATAAAATACGATGTTCGGCGGGAGTTACTTTGATGAGATAGATGAAGAGAGGAAAGATTGTCGTAATGGAGGAATGGGTGGATTGCTATGGGGTACAAGGGAGTTGGGTGGCATTGTGGAATGATTATCTACTGGCTCTATAGGTAAAAACTAGTTGACGATCTATTGACTCTATAGAGTGACACTGTAACGATGATTATGGGTGTAACACCCCTAACCCGTACCCATCGCCGAACTAAGGTTAAAGGCGTTACCGGATAGATAGGAAACATTTACGGACATTAAGTAAAACAATTCACTAATTTCAATCAAAGTGTCCCTTATATAGGTCAACGAGACCTTAATCATGCTTTAGAGTAGGGCCAGGACTAAACTGAATACATACAAAAATTCTCGCAAATTTAAGACTTTTCCAAAGTTGTCAAGGCACACGCCCATGTGACCAGATCGTGTGCCTGCCACGGCTATGAGACACAACCATGTGCCCTGGCCGTGCCAAATTAAGGCATGTATACTAACTTATCCACACGACCACCAAAAACTCCCATGCCATGGCCGTGTAAAATTATACTAGCTACTGACTTAATCACACAGTTACCAGGCACGTCCATGTGCCATTGTCGTGTACGCTTGGGCTAGCTACTGACTTAATCGCACAGTCACTAGGCACGCCCGTGTGCCTCAATTGTGTATGCAAAACAGGCCATTTGCAAGGCCAAAAAACCACCAATTCATTTCGTGCACAATTAACAACCAAAAACGTATCAAACCAATCCACAAAGCTTTGCATCCAATCTCATTTTCAAACATGCCAATTTACACAACTAAAAACCTATATACATTCAAACATGATTCATCTACATTTACCTTTCCTAAGATCATTCCTTTGCTCAAGCATTCAAACTCATAATGTATTTATAAGCTTACCATAGTCTTGGCCATTTCATTAACTAATAAGCCATACCAAACCATGCATCATATAATATAATCATTCAAACATATAACCAACATTTATCTAGCCACATCTCATGGCTTTATATATACACATTTCAAACATAACCCAAAGTGACTAACCTATACATGTCATATTTTAGATAAATATACATTTTCAAGATACCAAAATGAGTTTGTATAGTGTGATGATGATCCTCAACTGTCCTTGAGCCTTCAGCAGCTTTGACGATCTATAAAACAGAGAAACACACACACAAAATAAGCTTTCAAAAGCTTAGTAAGCCATATACAAATAATCTTAACATAAAATGCATATAACCGTATTGATGCAGTAACAATAATGGTTCTCATAGCATATACATCTCATATAGAGTTTGGCTGCATATACATCTCATATAGAGTTTGGCTTACTTGCTTAGCCAAATCTTACCACATTCTTCAACTCAAATACCACATATACACATAGCTCATTTAAGCATATTTCCACATATCATTTCATCATTCCATTGTACATATTCATCTTAGTAAGTTCATATAGATACTTACCTTTCGTACACACTTAGTGCACATATCAAACGTACCTGAAACGGATATATAATCGTATAATCATTCGTATCTCAGATTTGCTCGTTGAACCATTCTGAATCTAATAGGTTACACAGAATGCTCAGAATAGTCGTACAATGCCAACGTCCCAGACGTGGTCTTACATGTAATCAGATATCGATGCCACTGTCCTAGACAGGGTCTTACACAAATCAATACGATGCCAATGTCCCAGACATGGTCTTACACGTAAATCTCATATCGATGCCAACATCCCCGATGTGGTCTTACACAAAATCTCGAATTAATGCCAACGTCCCAGACGTGGTCTTACATGATTTAACATAACAAACACCTATGTCATGACATAGTTAATCCTATATATTCCTAGATTCAGATGGGACTTCTCGAACATTAATGCTATGTCGCTTCTATCTCAGCATTCATGTTTGCAACATCTCATATACATTCATTAATATGGATAGTCATAAAAATGTACTTAATTCAATACCAAATACATTTATTTGTATATGAACTTAACTCAGATTCGAATATTCGTTCGGACTCGGTTATTCGACTACCTTCGCTTTCCCGCGATCTAAGTCCGTCTTCTTCAGTTCTTGATCTATACATATTCAAATTTAACCCTTTTATTTACCAACATATTCATTTCAATCCAGAAACACACATTTAGGGCTATTTGCAACTTTGCCCTCACATTTGCACATTTTATCAATTTAGTCTATTTTTCTCAAAACATAAAATATACAAATTTACCATATAACCATGCTTAGCCGAATGCCCATGTATCTCATATAAGTCCAAACATTTCATCAAATTCACAATTTAGTCCCTTAAATTGCTATTTTCACAATTTAGCCCTAATTAGCTAAATCCATCAAAAATTCAAGAACAAAACATGTTCATTTAACACATATCTTTCATTAAACACCTAAACTCATCACAAAGCTCACTATTTCACCAATGGCACATTTCATAAACATCATCAATTCTTCAAATTACAACATGGGCTTGGTAATAGACTAAGCAACAAATTATCAAAAATCGAGTCAAAATCTTACCTTAATTTGACCACAAGAGTGTCAAAACCTAGCTTGGCTTAATCCTTTCTTTTCTTTGCTATTTTCGGCTAAAATAGGATGATAACTATCATCTTTCAATTATTTCTTTTACTTAATATCATATTATTAACCAAATTACAGAATTATCTCTTCAACTAATAATTAAAAAAAACATACAATAAGGATATATTTATCCTTTGTCCATCCACTAACTAGTTAGCGGTTTAATTGTGTAACACCCCAAACCCGACCTCAAAGTTAGGCCCGAATTCGGCTTGTCATATCAAAGGCATAATTCAAATGATTTGGCTAATTAAAAATTGAAGGCCCAAAAGCCCAAAATCCTTGAGGCTTGCTAAGTAAAAAAAAAAAAAACCCATTTTTATAATTTTAAGTACTTCGAAAACCAAGTTTAAACGTAAGAAAATTTACTTAGGTTTAATAATTAAGTGAAAAGTTGAAACAACAAAACCCAAAATCTAGAGTCAAATCGGAGTATAAGGCCTTATTACATCCAATGAAAATAAGCAATTAAAACTATGTCTTTTGAAACAAATAAATAAAATTTAAACATCTTGTAGTGTGGCCATCTCAGAGTCCTTTCCCACGTCGAGCCATTTATCGAGGATCACCTGAAACATTAAATAAAGGGTGTGAGTTTCGAAACTCAGTGTGTACAACCCTTGGCATTCAATTCAATATATAATTATCACATTGGCCTGAGCCCTATCAAAATCGGTAGTCTTGGGCCTTGGCTCACAATGACCTCATATCATAACATATCATATGCAAAAGAAGGTAATGCAAAACCCTCCCCAAAAATCCATCCGCTACACACCATTTCCCTTCAAACCCTACACACCTATGGGGATTTCTAAATCGACCCACCCATCCTCTACACACCAAAGGTAGCCTCACAATGCAAGACTACTTTCAACGTTGCGACAAGTCATAATCATATAATGGGCTTAAAGCCACCGGTGGATCCATGGTCGTCGAGCGACTATGCGATCCTCAAATCTTCCTCCGTGCCATAATTCCCACCCATATGCATCCTAATCAGAATATCATATGAATGCAACATGCACATGAGTAACATCCACAAAAATCATACTCATCACATAGGGGTATTTTCGTCATTTTACAACCCAAGTGTATTTCCGTAAATCTACTCTATAGGGGTATTTAGGTAATTTTGCAAAACAGAGGTACTTTGGAAATTTTGTAAAACAGGGATGTTTTGGTAATTCTTCAAACCAAGGGTATTCTGGTAATTTCATAATTCGTGGCTATTTTAGTGATTTTGCAAATCTAAGGATGTTTTGGTAATTTTCAAACTAAGGGCATTTTGGTTATTTTCAAATTAGGGGTATTTTAGTAATTTTACAAATCTAAGGATGTTTTGGTAATTTTCAAACTAAGGGTATTTTGGTTATTTTCAAATCAGGGGTATTTTAGTAATTTTACAAATCCAGAGGTATTTGATCCCTCTCGGGTTTAAGTTATGAACTTTGGCCCATTTAACAATTCCTTGCGGCTAAAGTGAACAGACACTATGCACCAGGTAGGATTCCAGAGAAGAGGAGGTGGGCCGCTAGGGCTGCTTAAGTACCAAGCTCTCCCTAGATCCAATCCTAGACATGCATATGCCCGTTACCAAACTCTAACCTAGTGAATTGTCCACCAGTATTTTTAATTATTAGAAAGTCTTATGCTGTTTAAGAGTTGTTCAGTACTACGCCTAAAGTCCATAAAACCCTAGCATAGTAGTCTACGTCCCCATAAAGCCCATCAACCCATTTCTCTTTCATATAACCCATAATGGCCACATCACATTTTTATGACCCACTAGCCCAAATCTCAATCACATGACCCGTTAGGCCCAAAACAAATCCAGATGTAATATCCTGAAATTGGGCTTGTGCATTTTGCTTAATATGAAATAGCATGCCTTTGTGTGTGTTATAATGTGTTTTATGAATTTCGTGAACCATAGAATGTAGTGAATGCCTTAGGAATTATTCGATTTAAAGTTTAAAAGAGGGAACTGAAGCAGAGGGGCCTTAAGAGAAAATATAAGGGAGATTATGACACACAAATAGGCTTGGTTAAGTGGCCTGGAGGCGCCACTTAAGGCCTCTGGAAATGACGCCACATACAGGTGCAAATGGGCCAAGGTTCGAGTCGCGGGGAAGCCAAATAAAAGTTTTATTTTTGCGGCAATAAGGAAGGGTAGTGGACGGCAATTGGGAGACTGAGGGAGGAGCTTTAGATGTGATTAAACTCTCTATAAAATTTGGCTAAGAAAGGGATAACTGATGATTTATTTTGAATTATTTTTGAATGGGTGAAAAGAGAGAAAAGAGGAGAAAAATAAGGCTTGTGCAAGGGAAGGATGTAGTGGCCGAATATGGGACTCTTTCTAGAGGTGATTTTTGGCTAAATTAGAAAGGGGAGTAGTCAAATTTCATTAAAAGATTTTAGCTTCCCTTTTGTTTACTCTTTTCTCTCCAAGTGAGCACTTTTCTCTTCTTTCTCTTCTAATTGTTCTAGCCGAATTCTCCTTCTCCTTATTCCACCATTGCCGAATTCTCTAGTAATTCTTGTCTCTCTCTTTTATTTTGACAAAATCGACAACACAGGTAACCTCTAGCCGATTTCTTGTTAAGCTCCAAAAGCCGAAAACTTGTTAAGATCTAGGCTATAGCCGAATAGCTTTGTGGGTGCAAGTAAGGGTGTTGCCGATTTCAATTCTAAGGGTAAGGATTCTTCTATCATCATTTTATTTCTGTTCTTTTCTTTTGGCCAAAATCAAAGCATTAATTCCCTTAATGTTGTTGGCCAAAACTATGAAGGATTCTTCCGGGATTTTGCTGTGGTTGACTATAAAGGAGGTTTCGGGATTTCAATATCCAAGGTAAGTGAATATAAGATCCGGCCATAGGCCATTCTATTGTGTTTTAAAGTTAGAATTAAATCTAACCTATGTCTATAGGTATTTCGACACCTTCATAAGCAAGTAGCACTTTTCGAGATTTAAGATTCACAAGGTAAGTGAATCTAATATTCGGCCAAGGCTATGAACAATAATTTAGATCTATACTTTATTTATTCAAAAGCCAAAAACTAACCTGTATAGTGATTCAGTGCTAGTCGATTTTAAGGAAGGAAATATCACAAAATTTCGGGATTGATTAATAGTCAAATCAGCAGCAAGGTAAGGAGTTGGTTTTTGTTAATCCTTCGGGATTTGATTTTATAGCCGAATAGGCTTTTTGTTTAAATATTAAATGTTGGTCGAATGTAGGGACTAGGATCTAGAATATTAGATCGTGATATTCGGGGATTTCAGTGAAGCATTAAAAGTATATCAGGTGTGTACCCCATACTATTTCTCTATAGGGTTATGGTTATGTTTTATTAAATATGTTAATAAGAATGTGAAAAATATGGCTAAGGTACCATGTTATGGTACAAAGTACTCAGGTACGTCCCCCACTCCTACTATGAGTATAATATGATCTGTTATGGCATATGTGAAACTATAAGAATGTGAATATGGAATATGACATGGCTTATGCATATTTGTATGACATGGAGCATATGGGTGATTATGAAAGGGGAAGTGAATGTGGTGGTTTTATACCACAATATCTGAATGTTGTGACTTCGGTCACATTATCTGAATGTGGTGACTTATGTCACGAATATTTTATCTGGTGGCTAAGCCACAATATATATAAGGGCGATGAGCACGTCATCTCTGTGAATGATCGCTGATGATGTGTAGCGAATGGAGGGTTGACTTACTAGTCCCCACGGTGTGCAGGTTGGTACGGGTGATGTGTAGCGGATGGTACCTAGGTTTGGGTTCGGGTTGCATCATTATCTTTATTTCTGCTATATGTACTTGTATGAGCTGATATACCTAAGCTGTTAGGACTTAGTGTTGGTTGTACACACTGAGTCTGTTGACTCACCCCGTTGTGGGAATATTTTTCAGGTGACGATCAGTGATGGACCGGGTCAGCAGGAGCTTAGTGGTGGCCATGCTTAGTTCAGAACTTTATTTTAATTTGGACTTTTTTATATTCTAAGTACTTTTGAATTTATTTCGGGTTTTGTTGTAATAAGGCTATAGTTATAAACTGTTTATGCATGCATTTTAATTATTTTCTTATGATACAGAATTTTTCTCAAAATTAAAGATTAGGTAAATTTTATTTAAGAATGAACTCTAAAACGATTTGACATCTAAAAGGAAATGATTTCTAATTTAATGATAAAACCTAAAACAAATTCGGCATATCTTCTAACTTAAAGTTTTGAAACTTAACAATGGAATTTTTATAAAAACTTATATTTCAAAAATAAATTAGTTTCCAACTTGAGCCCAACCCAAATCAAGTTTTCTCCCAAAATCGCTCAAAGATTTTCAAAAGATACAAACCAGTTTTGAACCGTTTTACTCAAGGAGCATACTGGATCTGGTCAAGGCTCGTGGGCCGGGTTTGGGGTGTTTCACCAGATCATGTAATATGTATGCTTAACCCAATTCATATAATAAAATTAACCCATTTCATCAAACTTAGCCTCAGGGCCCATCGGGCCCATTTAGCCACTTTCGGCTTTTTGGCATTACTAATTTCGTGTGTGCATAGTGTTTGTACACACTCGGTTACAATGTGTGCTGCAAACCCCTTAATCACGAACCTACAATAGTCACCACTTAATGATTAATCTTGGCTTAATACACACTTTATCAAAAACCAAAACCTCACTGTAACCTTACCGTGTGCCACACGTTCTAGTAGCCCTTCCTTAGCTACTATTTGTGAATATCCCTAGATCTGCACCCAAATATATATCATCAAAATCAAGTGACTCATTTTCACATAAGTCACCCCTATAAGCCATACCTACATTCGGCCATCCAATAATCAATAACTGAGACAAGTACACTTACCACTTTGCTAATGATCCTTACCACGCTTGCGATCTTTGAACCTTATCCTTGTTATCATAGAGTTGACGACAGGATAGTTAGATGGCCTTTCAGCTTTTAGCAAAATGTACAAAAGAGGTTAACCGAATACTTACCAAATCCACTTTCAATCCTGTGGCCTAAATTCTACTTTTGAGATTAGTATGGTGACAGAGATAATTTGGCACCAATAGGGAGAAGAAGAGGAGAAGTGATAGGCTAGAACTAAAGGTGAACAAGAGAAGGAATTTAAGAAGAGAAGGTATGGGGAATTCGGCTAGAGAGAAAACCAAAATTTCGGCAAAGGAATGATGGGTTTTTTTTCGGCAAATGGAAGAATTCGGCTAAGGGGGAGAAAAAGAAATGTAATGGAACCCAAATAACCTCTCAAAGGAACTCGGCACCTCCTTTTATAGCCAATAGCCGAATCCTACCTTCCCCTACAGTCCAATTCGGCACCAATGCTTCCCACCTCTCTACTCCTAATTTTTCTCCATGATATCTCCCTTATCTCATTCGAAATTCCCTCCTTTATCAGCTCATAAGATCAATTCAAACACTTTAACAAAAGAGTCCAAATTCCACACAACTCTGGCCGTCCACTATGCAAAATAAATACTCTAAAAACACCTTACCACTACTCAAACCTTGGACCTCTTCACGCCACCTTATAGCTCCCCTAGTGACACCACCTTGCCACTGGACCACAAGCCTATTTGTGTCCTATTTTCCCCTTAATCTGCTTAAGAGGCCTAATGCCTGAGACTAGGGTCCACTAAATTAAGAAAAATAAAATTTCCCCTATGGTCATCCCTATCTCTAAGACTTCAAATAATCCTGATAATACCTTAAAATTAATATTCTAAGTGCTACTCATACATACCAACCTCAGTGCACAGAAATTTAAAGTTTCGGGATTTTTGGGGTGTTACAACCTAATAGGCCCAAATCTACTAGGCCCAAATTCGGGGTGTTACAAGTTGCCTCATTAGGCCTCCTCTTTTAATAACCACAACACATAGGTGCTTTAACATATAGCATGCAAATTTTGCATTTAATGCAATTCAATCCTTTTGTCAACTTAAGCACACAGAAAGACAAATTAAATTACGGAACTTTAACACATGCTTAATCACATATCAACGACACAGAAAATAATATTAAAAATACTTCAATGACTCAGATTTGTGGTCCCGAAACCATTGTTTCGACTAGGGTCTAAACCTGACTATTACAATGATTGGTCCTTTAGGGTGACACCATGTAAATGGTATACATGTCCTTCGGGGCGACACCTCGAAAGGGGTTTATCGATTCTTCAAAATCCAAAGTCCATGATTAAGACATGACATGATCCAATGGCAAACATGCACACCTCATAGCAAAAATAGAGTCTGCCATGAATAATAGGAAGCCTATCAGGGCATAAAAAGGGAAATTACTTTATGACTTGCGTGGTGTAACACCCCTTATCTGTATTCGACGCTAGAACAGGGTACGAGGCATTACCAGACTTATACACAAGTAATCATACAAAATAGAGACATGAATTTCAATTCAAATTTAAAATTATTCATATATACTCATATCGTCTGTATAAAGAGCCTACGAAGCCCAAAACATACATCAAAAGTGGCTCAGGACTAAACTAAGGACTTGGATAACTTTTGGGAAACTTAGAAAATTTTTCATGCAGAAAGGGTCACATGCTCGTGTGGGTTCGGGACACGCCCATGCTTCAGGCTGTGTTCAAAATGGGGAGCATTCTGTTTATGATGTCATCATCAAATTAAGGTCACATGGCCAAGTCAAGCGCCCGTGTGCTTAGGCCGTGTGAACGATTATGTTTTCATAATTTTTCATAAAATAGGTGCAGACTTCACACGACCAGGACACACGCCCGTGTTCAAGATCGTGCCGTCCACATGGCTGAGACACACACCTGTGTCTCTGACTGTGTGCTCATTACTGACCATTTTGTTTTGCAACAATGAAGGTGTAAGAGACACACAGCCAGAACACATGCCCTTAGGGCAAGCTGTGTGTCACAGACGGCCTAGACATATGCCTGTGTGTCTACTGATGTGGACAAAATTAAGGCTATTTAACAAGCCATTTTGCCACCCTTACTTGCACCAACTTACACAACAACAAGCAACACAAATTCAAGTATATATATATACAACCAATTCAGCCACAACCAAATTATCCATCAATTACATGCTTTTTCCTATCATGCACAACATCTCAAACTTATTATTTCAAACCATACAAACTCCATATTCATGAAGGACATATTTATATTCATATATACTTAACCAATATTAGCCAATTCCAATGGCCATTTACAAAATGAATCATTAACCATTATAAGCCAACACATTTGGCCAAATCGAATATGACACACAAAAAAATGACTAAGTCCCTATACATGCCATAACCCAAAATAATGTAATCATAAGTACCCAAAATATTAAGTTGATAGTGTGAATGGATCTCCGACAATCTTCGATCCCCGAGCTGGCTTGGCAACACTATAAGACAAGGGAAAAAGGCATTAAAGCTTAGTAAGTTCCTATGCAAATAATAAGCATAACGAACACACTTTAACGTATACTCAACATGAAATAAATTCACATAAATGTCATAGTAAATCTCATAGTCAAACTTGGCATAGATGATATCAAAACCTTAACATCGTAGCTTACTTAATCAAACTAATCCGAGGGTTTATCACATATCGAGTTCATTAAGCATGGGTTTTATACACATACTTGCACCAACTTGTAACTTACCATAATCTTTCACAACGTACCATGGTCTTTCATGACTTAAACATTACTGTTAAGTTTCCCGTTGAACCACTTGGAATACTAAAGGATACTCGGGCAATCTCACACATATAGTACCATACCAATGCCATATCCTAGATATGGTCTTACATGGGATCTTATATCGATGCCAATAGCCTAGCTATGGCCTTACATGAAGTCTTATATCGATGCCATATCCCAAATATGGTCTTACTCAAAATCTCATAACGATGCCATATCCCAGACATGGTCTTACACGTAATCTCAATAACCCTAATGTCATGACATTTGTATCCTATCTATTCCTAAGGTTCAACCGGGACTTTCTCGCTTATCGAACTTTGTCGAATTCAGTCAAAGAGTAAATTACAATTCATACAATAAAAATACAAGTAAAACATAAAAAATAATGCATCATTTACATACAAACTTACCTCAGTACAAAAATAGTAGAATAGGGATTTAATCGTCAAACACCTTATTCTTTCCCCGATCAAGGTCCAAACCTCCTTTCTCTTGATCAATAATAGCAAATTTAGCTTATTTAACAATCACATTACTCAATTCGGTCCAAAAGTCATATTATGGAAAAATTATATTTTTGCCCCTAAACTTTAACATATTTACATTTTTCCCCTAAGCTCGGAAAATGAAATCTATTCAATTTCCTTGATTCCCAAGCTTAGCCGAACCTCTTTTATACTTATAGCAGTCCACATTTTTCATTTAATCACATTTTTACACACATTTTGAAATCTTTTTATAAATAGGTCCTTTTGTCAATTTTCACGGAAAATCACCTAGCAAAAGTTGTTTATCTAACATTAAACTTGTATAATCTACCATTAGACATCAAAATACATGCATGTCACACATGGGTAAATGTTTAAACATGAACCATACTTTAAAATAATAGTAGAAATAGGTAAACCGGGTCATAACGATATCAAAAACGTAAGGAGCGTTAAAAACGATGCTGGGATGCACTTACAATCAAGCTTGAATGTTGGAAAAACCCTAGCTATGGCTCCTTAGAAGTTTTAGCACAAGCATGGAGGAGATGAGCAAATTTTTGACTTGATATTCCCTTTTTAATCTTTTAATTACTAAATGACCAATATGCCCTTAATGCCTTTCTTTGAAAATTTACCTATCCATGTCCATTTTTGTCCATAAAAATAGAAATTTGTCAAGTTGCTATTTAAGACCCTTTAATTAAAAATCCATGGCAATTTCATGCTCAAAGCTTCTAGAATGTATATTTTGCAACTTATTCAATTTAGTCTTAAATTTCGAATTAATCACTTTATGCATAAAATTTCTTCATGAAATTTTCACACAATCATGCAATCATGCTATAGACCTCAAAATGTTCATAAAATAATTATTTCTACTTTGGATTTATGGTCTCTAAACCACTATTCTAACTAGACCCAAAATCGAGAAGTTACACGTGGTGAGTAGGTTGACAAAATGATCATGGTACATTTGAAAGCACGAGTAAGCCTGCTAAACAGAGGAATCTGCCAAAAAGAAAAAGTAGAGGAATGGATGGAAGTGTAATAACCCGAAATAGGGGTTGCGAGTTTGGAAAATAACCCGAGTGTTAGTGGGCCTCGAGAGTGTTTTGATGTGTTTTTAGAGCTCCTAAAACTCTTGGATTAAAAAGGGAGTATTTTGAAAATTTTGAAAATTTTGGGCTAAAAGTGAAATTTGGCTGAGGAAGGCCTTAAGTAAAAATTTTGTAAAATTTTGGACATGAAAGTCCAGTAGTAAAGTGGCTTCCGTGTGCCACTTAAGGGTCGTACACAAAACAAGTCGGTGGTTCGATTCTCATGTGCGGCAAAAGCATTTTTATTTTGAAAAAAAGGGCGCTGCTTTGAAGGAGGCCTTAAAAGAATTTATGCGAGGTTTATGTCGCATGAAACCACTTAGCAGAGTGGTTAAGACGCTTGCAGCATGGAGGCCATCACGAGGACTCGCGTTCGAGTCCCATTAGGGGCACGGATGTTTTTATTTTTCGGCTCCTAGCGTTAAAATGAGGAAGCCAGCGAAGTAGGGCTTAAAAGAATTTTCAATGCGTCTGTTAGCATGAAATGAACATTGGTCGAATGGTTAAGGACTTGGCTTGAGAGCTGCGTCAAAAGGGGACTCACGTTCGAGTCCTGGAGTTCACACTGGAGCCTTCTATTTTTGCTTCTAGCGCTAAATCATAGGAGCCAGTGAAGAAGGGTTTAAAAGAAATTCAGCGTGTTTAATGGCATGAAATTCTAAGTGGCCCAGTGGCCAAGGACCTTGCTGGAGAACCACGACTTGAAAGACTCATGTTCGAGTCTTGGAAATCGCGCATAAGGTGCTTTATTTTTATTTTAGCGCTAAAGTGAAGGGAGCCAAGGCAAGGATAGTTTAAAAGAAATTCGCAATGAGTTATGGCATGAAAGTCTCAGTAGCGGAAATGGCAGGACGCTTGGACTGGTTGCTCCGTGTCTCGGGTTCGAGACTGGGGCCGTGCACTTGCTTTGTGTTATTTTGGCCTGCGTGGGAAGCCCTGCATGGCCCATGCACGCGTGAAACAAATGGGCATTTCTTTTATTTTATTTTTGTTGTTTCAAAGCTGTAAAAGCATGGGTTGTTCCCTTTTATTATTATTATTATTATTTTTTTTTGTATGAATGGTATTTGTTTGTTTGCTTATTTTAATGTATAGAAAAATGGATAAGTGATGAGAATATTGGAAGATGGCCGGCCTTGGTTTGGTAAAAAGAGAAACATGGTTATTGATCTTTTATTTTATTAAGAGATGGCAAGGTGAAGGAATAAATAATGTTTTGTTATTGATGTTGGGTCTTGGCATTTGGGAAAGGAGAGCATGTGCAACAGGAGAGTAGCAAGGTATGGCCGCTTGAAACATGCCTTGGGAGAGCATGGCCTACCTTGTCCTTGGTTCTTGACAAAGTCTTTGAATCTTTGACTCTCTTTTCCCTCCCACTTGAGCATGGCCGAATGTAGTCTATCTAGGAGCCTTCATTCTCGGTTTTGATTAGCTAGAGAGGTGACCTTTGCCTTGTTTGGTTTTCTTTCTTCTCCCATCTTGTCTTGGCCGAAAGTGATGTTTGATTTCTCTCTTATTTCCTTTTTGTTCTTGACCGAGAGAGAGGGAGAGAAAGAGCAAGTTGAGCTTCAGTCTTGAAGAAGTTAGAGGGTATTTCGGCTAGCAATTATTGTTTCCTTCATTGTTGTTAGCTGCATGTTCCACTTCCATCTAAACCATAGCTGAATCTCGATCAATGGTGCTATCGATCATGAACTTGTGACCTGTTATCTCATTAAGCGATTATAAGTAAGTAATATCTCCTTAAAATATTGGTTTGCTCCATCTTCATATTTTGTGTGCCGAAATCCAATGATTTAGGATGAGGCATAAGGTTGGCCAAAAGATGATAGGGACATGAGTTGGAGTATTCTTATGTGCTAAGCAACATGGGCAGTGGGAGCATTAAAGGAGTCCTTAGAGTTTTACAGAGATTAAGGTGAGGAGGTGTGACTTTCGGCCTTAAGACTATGTTTTGAGTTTTGATGATAAACGAATGATTGACCTTGGTTTTAGAGGGTGGCCGAAAGTGTATAAGGCCATGATAAAGTGCTCTTTTTGTGTGGCAAGTGCTAGGGCTTTAAAAAGGAGTCTTCTATTCAAGAAATGGTAAGTGAAATATTCGGCCAAGGGCCTTTGTTCATAAATTTGTGTATTAGCCAACCCTAACATTGCTTTAATAGGAATTTTGATAACTTCTGGAGCAAATCTACGAGAACAAGTGGTGTTTCGGGATTGAAATAAGCTAGGGCTAATCGATAGAAATAATCAAGCTTTCGGGACTTTAGTTGATGTTAGAATCGATAAATCGAATATCGCTTTAATCAAAAAGGTAGTTATCGACCGCACTCTTGTTTGTTATTCATGATATGTGTTGTATGTGTTGTTTTATGTAAACGAATATGTTATGCATGTTAGCCAAAATAAAGGCTAAGAGTAAGGATACCAAGGTAAGTGATCGATAAATCAAGTTAATGGTTATGATATTAACTTTTTGGTGATGTGCAATTTTTAAATGATTATCGATGAATGTAAAATAAAGTGATGACATGTGATGTATATTGTTATGAGTAATATGTGACCATGGTATATAATATATATATTTGTTTCAGACAAAATGTTGCTATGGTACATTTATGTACGCATGAGACTTGTGATGTGAATATTGGAGAAAAGGTGTACACTATGTGAGATTCCTATGGGATCAGTGGCTTGGCTACGACCTTAAGAAATAAGTGTGCCAAAGAAAGATATGTGGATCACTTTCTAGATTGGATTTTCATAATTATAATTGTATGTTTGAAATTGTATATTTAAAGTTTCATTTCCTAATTATATATTATTTTATATACATGGATTGTGTGGATATGGGCTGCCCACATGTGAGGACATGTATAATCTATGCACCGAGTCTTGGTGACTCACTCTATTTTTATAAAACCTTTCAGGTGACGCTTAACGCTTGGACCGGGTTTGGAGCGGGTACAAAGGTGGCCATGCAAAAGTTGATTTTCATGCAAAGGAATCTCTTGGTTAATGAATTAAATATTTATGTTTTCCGTATTTTGATTAAGTGTGTATTGTAATAAGGCCCACTAAAGTATTTCAGTTCTCTTTTTAAGTATCTTTATTATGCCCTATTATGGATGTATGATTTAAAGGTTGATTGCAAATGGTTTTATTTTCTCAAGTAAAGCTTGAACCCGATATATTTATAACAAACTTCGACTTTTACTTAGAATATTACAAGTCACGAAAATGTTTTATTAAAGGAAAACAAATTTTCAATGGTTTATTTCTTAAGTAAGAATGTTTTTCGAAAGTGTTGCGCAGTGGCATTCCAAATTCGGTCGAAGTAAATGGGCCGGGTTTGGGATGTTACAGGAAGCATCTTAAACGCGACATAAGTTCAAGGAAAGAGTATTTTCTTTGGAGATTTTATCAATAGTAGTCCGCCAGAGTTGGTGTTGAACCATCATTGGCTGAATCTTTACGAAAAGATTCATCGAACTTGAGTCTATATCTAGTCATTGATAAAAGGGTCGTCAAAAGACCATTGCAAGTCTGCCAATAGAAAAAGTAGTCTCCAAATCGTATTTACGTATATATGGTTATCTTAAGCAGTCAAACCGAGAAAGGTAAATAGGAGTCTGAGATAAAGCTAGACGGTGTTATGTCCTATAAGAAATTGTTAATTGGAAGAGCACAATTATGGCTAGATCAAATGATATGCTGGCAACGGTTAACTTAGTGAATACGAGATGACAGTAGTAAGAGTAAACGACAACGAGATTCAGCCTAAGTGACCACCAGTTATCTTGTGTATTATGTGTGGGAACTATCATGGCTAGATAAACTATGGAACCTCCTATGGTATACAGGGAGATAAATTTTGCTTATCTATCATATATTTATTGAAATACTAGTCATTTACAAACACTTAGTTCAGACTCTCAATAGGTTCATATGCACTTACATGTGTTTTATCTTACATGTGAAAGACTTGAGAATTGTATAGAGGGATCTTTCCAGATATTGCCAAGTCTTATGAGAAGGGCATCGTGACTGTATCATGCGTATAGAGAGGCACCCTGGAGGGTACGCCTCAGGGATTAATTTAGTGTATTTGTAGTAAAGTCTCTAGTTAAAATTTTTAAATATTTATTCTTGATTAATAAGGTAGAATGAATGTAAGATCTTAGTGCTTGTATGTCAAGGAATATAATAGGAGTTTAAAATTTAAATCTAATGTTACTCCTGAAATTGAATAAAATTTTTTAGGAGTAATGTATGTATAATTTGGTAATGTCTAAATATATAAGTAAATCATAACTAGAAATTTTGTTAAGATATTCGGGTTGACTGTGACACTTGGTACCCAGATGGTGATCGAGTCAGATATAAGATGTTACACCCTATTAGTCCCTCTCTCTCCTAGTTTAACTAGAAAGTTGTTTTTTCTATTCAATAAACTTATACTAATCAACAAGGGTTTCACCTCTTCTCCTTATAAATTTATGGCACTGGTAGGGTTAAATGCACAATAAGTTTTACTCAACTTTGAGATATTGTTATTCAACCAGAAAATAGTGAGAATTTATTTTTAAGTATAAATTTTATTTTCGAGGATAACCATTCTAAAAGTTTCTATTAAGAGAGATTTTTACTTTCCCACTGAAAGTAAAGTAAATTATTTATGGTTTTTTTTATTCAAACTTGTTCCAGCCCACACTCGGAGCAGTTCGTGGTACAAGAATAGCAGAGAAGGCTATTCGGTTGAAAGTTGGGAATGATAAGGATTCGTCTAGTCGAAAACATAAGTGTGATTTTGGATAAAATTTATTGCGATAAATATCACGAACCGATTTGATTTTTAAAATTTTAATTTTTCACCGAGAAAGAAAAATGTTTTTGAACCATATTTTTTTCAATAATTGGTATCAGAGCTAAGTATGCTATCTTTATAGTATAAATCGATATCGAATTTTTTCTTTCTTCTTCATGTGGGATTAATTTTTGATAAGATGTGACATTTTTGTAATTTTCAACATCTTTAGGGATATGTATGTGAATGAATATATGCTATTATTTTATTATATTTTATAAAGTAATTTTGCTAAAGTTGTGATTCCTAGAAAATTGAATGTAATTGTTATTAATTTTCAAGTATGTATAGTTACATTGTGCACTATCATCTGCATGCAAGATTTATTTTATTGTTTTAGAATAAATTATGTGAGCCGAAAACAAGAATAGGACTTATGTAAACTATAATTTTTAGCGAAACTTGGAGAATCAAGACACATCCAGGCTGATTAAGATGACACAAACTCGACCCAACTAAACTGGAAAAAGACCGATGATGGTTTGACAACAAGAGGTTGCCGGTGATCCGATGGTGATGATCGATGAAAATGGCCAATGTAGGCTATGAAAAAATGATGGCGACAACGACAACGATGTGAACCAATACCACAGCGAAAGTCTGTGGTGGCAAAATAGAAGGCCCAATGTATGCTGTGGGGTGAATTTTGTAACTGTTTTTTATTTTTTTAGAACAGAATCATGGAAACTTTGGCTAGCCAGAGTCATTTAAATTTTATTCTATTTTATGTGATAGAAAGATGACATTTATTTGGATGCGAATGTTTGCTCATGCATATGTATGGTAAGCATATCATATAGTTTGGGGAAAGAATGCCACATTTACTTTTTATGCATATATTGATCATTCATGATTGAATTCGGACATTAAAAACCTTGCATGGTTTTAAAAGATTAAGTGGGAGAAAGTCCCTAAACAAAACCTACAGCCTTCATCAAAAGTCTCTTGTGATGGCATGGTAATTTAATTACCCCAGACATGTGGATATCAATGAAGAGATTTCCTAAAATTAAGAAGAATTATCTTGTAATCGTATGATAGTTGGTCTGTAACACCCCTCGCCCAAGTCTGTCGCCTGAACAGGGTACGAGGCATTACCGGACATGATTCAAACTACTGTACAAAATTTAAAATGTAAAATCCGTATAAATTTAGAACTTTTTCCATACATAGTCGTCAATACCCATAAGCAAAATAATCATTCGTTATTACAAATAACAAAACAATTAAGCCTTCTATACATGCCATAATTCCCAAAATATTGTTTTTAAAATACCAAAAGAAGGTTGATAGTGTGGATGGATCTCCAACAATCACTGAATCCAGAGCTAGCTTGATGACACTATAGAAAAAGGAAAAGAAAAGAGAGTAAGCATATAGCTTAGTAAGTAAGTATATAAATAATTAATAATGGATTTATTAAGTTTACAAAACAACACAATCAAATCTAAAATCCATTTCATCATTTATTCAAGTTTGGAGCAAGCTGTCTATTTGAGTCACAGTCACTAAATTATTTTTATCTGAAGCTACAAAACTCAAAATTAAGACCAGTAAATTTTCCCTGAAACTAGACTCATTTATCTTCTCACCATAAAAGTTTTAGAAGTTTTGGTCTTTCCAATTAGTACAGTTTATTCATTAAAGATTCCCCTGTTTTGCTATCTGACTGCTCTGACCACTTTTCACTACGAACCAATTTTATCATTATATAGAATTCATATGATGATAAAATGTATTTCATTTGAAAATAGACTCATAAAGGATTTCAATCATATAACTTATACCCCAATTAGTTTTTCTTAATTTGTAATGATTTTTCCAAGACAGAACAGGGGATCAAGTAACCATTCTAAACTAGTCTCACAAAAGTTTAAATATCTAAAAATATACAATTCCTTTACTTTCTATGTTTCTTTTATATGAAAATAGACCGAATAAGATTTAAATAAATATCTCATACAACTTATAATTCAATGTCTACCATTTTTGGTGATTTTTCAAATTCAAATCACTGCTGCTGTCCAAAACAGTTTTATTGTAAATTTTTGCTTTCTCTCACTTTAGTGGTATTCATTACTTACCTATAACAATCATTAAAATTTCCAATCACATATTGAGCATATTGCTCATACATTACACATACATATACATATACGTATCACTACAACATCTCACATAATTTTATTTAGTCAGTTTTCCCGTTGAACGCTTCGAAATAATAACGAATATGCGGTGGTTTCGCACACAGCCCACCTTTGAAATCGAAGCTCTCTTGTACACATAGTGGCCTTCACCCATTACCACTCATGCGACCTAGCTCGATTGTACTCATAATTCTGGCTCTCTTGTACATATGGTGGCCTTCACTTAGCACCACTCATATGACCTAGCCTTCTCGTAGCTCTCTTGTACACATAGTGGCTCACACCATATACCACACATGTGACCTAGCTACATATAGCTTTCTTGTACACATGGCGTACTCTTGGTACTACACATGTGACCTAGCTACGTATACAAAATCTCTTGTAGCTCTCTTGTGCACATAGTGGCCTACACTTAGTACCACTCATGTGACCTAGCTACATGCCAATTACCTCTTCCGATTCGGAAGGTTCAAACGGGAAATAACTCACTTTTTAACACTTTATTTCATTCTTTCAATAGTCAATTATGATTCAAAAATCAGATACAATACATTTAACATGCTGAAACGTAAAACATCAATAAAAATAATGAATTATTTACAAACTACTTACCTCGGTGCAAAATATGGCGAAATTTACAATTTAGTCCTTAACTTTTCCTTTCCCTCGTTCAAGATCGATTCCATGTTCTTCTCGATCTATAATAACATATTGAAATTATTTAATATTTACATTATTTAATTCAATCCAAAAATCACATTATGGCAAAATTACGTTTTTGCCTCTAGGCTCAAAAATTAAACTTCATCCTATTTTCTCACATTTTAGGCCATGCTGAACATTTTTCCCTTCTATGGCAACATCAAATTCTCACTCTAACATGTACTTATGAACATTAGGTATTTTTACCGGTTATGTCGTTTTACTCGTTTTTACGTAAAATCGCTTAGCAAAAGTTGTTTAACATAATTTCAGCCTTTATATTCTATCATAAAACATCAAAATAATCACATTTCACCTATGGATATTTTTCCAAATATGAACCCTAGGTTAAAATATCGCTAGAATAAGCTAAACCGAGTTACCGAGATTCCAAAAACGTAAAGAACATGAAAAACGGGGCTTGGATTGACTTACTATGGAGCTTGGAAGGTTGGAAACCCTAGCAGTCCCCCCTTGGAGATTCGGCCTAAGGAAGAAGATGACAACCTTTTTCTATCTTTTTCCCATTTAATTTCTTTTATTTGACATTTTACTAAAATACCCTTTATTAAAATTTTAGTTATTTCTACCCATGCATGTCTATTTTTGTCCATGAAAATATAATGGTCTAATTACCATTTAAGGACTCTTACTTTAGATATTCATTTCAATTTAATCCTTTAGCATCTAGAACTCTCATTTATCAACTTTTACAATTAAGCCCTAATAAGCAAATTAGACATGTAATTCATAAAATTTTCTATCGATACTCTAACACATGCACCCAATCAATCGGTAAATCATAAAAAAGATAATCAAAATAAACTTTTCTATCTTGGATTCGTGGTTTCGCAACCACTATTCTGTTTAGGCCCTATTTCGAGGTGTTACATTTCTCCCTCCTTTAGGTATTTTCGTCCCCGAAAATCTTACCTGTGAAGAGGTTTGGATACTGTTTTCGCATAGCCTCTTCGGGCTCCCATGTAGCCTTGTCTACCCCATGTCTATTCCATTATACTTTCACAAGTGCAATATTTTTGTTCCTTAGTTGTTTGACCTCTCGGGCTAAAATCTTAACTGGTTCCTCTTTGTAAGTCATATCTAGCTGAATCTCAACCTCCGTCTGAGAAATGACATGTGACGGATCAGAACGGTAGCGACGTAACATGGATACATGGAACACATTATGAATCTTATCTAACTCAGTTGGCAAGGCTAACCGATATGCTAATGGACCAACTCTCTCAATAACCTCAAACGATCCAATAAATGGTGGACTTAGTTTGCCTTTCTTGCCCAATATGAGAACCTTCTTCCACGGAGATACTTTTAAAAACAGTTTGTCACCAACTTGATACTCAATCTCTTTTCTCTTCAAATCTGCATATGATTTCTGTCTATCTGAAGCTGCTTTCAAGCAATCTCTGATGACTTTTACTTTCTCTTCTGTTTCTTTAACTAAATCGACCCCATAAATGTGATTTTCCTTAAGCTCTATCCAATATAAAGGTGTACGACATTTGCATCCATACAAAGCCTCATAAGGTGCCATTTTCAAACTCGAATGATAACTATTATTGTAGGCAAACTCCACTAATGGTAAATACTTTTCCCAACTGCCTTGAAATTCTAATACATAGCATCTAAGCATATCTTCAAGCACCTGAATTACTCTCTCTGACTGACCATCGGTCTGAGGATGAAAAGCTATACTGAATCTCAACTTTGTGCCCAAAAGCTTCCTGTAACTTTTTCCAAAACCGTGAAGTAAATCTCGGATCTCTATCTGAAATGATCGATAATGGTACCCCATGTTGTCTGACTATCTCTAAGATATATAATTCGGCCAACTTATCAAGCGCATAATCCATACGAACTGGGATAAAATGAGCCGACTTCGTTAGCTTATCAATTACAACCATACTGCATCTTTCTTTCTCGGTGTTAATGGCAAACCTATTACAAAATCCATAGTAACTCAGTCCCATTTCCACTCAGGGATTAGCACAGGCTGGAATAAACCTGAAGGCACCTGATGTTTAGCCTTTACTTGCTGACAAATCAAGCATCTAGAAACAAACTCTGAAATATCTCTTTTCATTCCTACCCATCAATACATTTTCTTCAAATCATTATACATCTTTGTACTACCTGGGTGTATAGACAAAGAACTATTATGTACTTCCTGTAAGATCTTTTGAATAAGCTCGTCATTCTTCGGTACACATAGTCTGTCTCTGAACAACAAACAACCATCAGAACCAATCTGAAAATCAGACTCCACACTTAACTTGCACTGAGCTCTTTTAGCTTCCAACTCACTGTCATCTTTCTGAGCTTTACGGATTTCTTCAAGAATTAGCTCTCAACTCTGCTATAATGAAACTGTCATCTGATAAAGCTAAGCTAGTATTTAAAGCTCTCAATGCAAATAAAAATTTTCTACTCAAAGCATCAGCAAGAACATTAGCTTTACCCGGGTGATAATCGATCACTAGCTCATAATCTTTAATCAACTCTAACCATCTTCTTTGCCTCAAGTTCAATTCTTTTTGAGTCATCAAGTATTTCAAGCTTTTATGATCAGTGAATATTCGACACTTCTTGCCATACAAGTGATGTCTCCAAATTTTCAGAGCAAATACAATGGCAGCTATCTCTAAATCATGCGTCGGATAATTTTTCTCATGCTGTTTTAGCTGTCTAGAAGCATAAGCAATTATTTTACCTTCCTGCATAAGTACACAACCCAATCCATTCAGGGATGCATCACTATAGACCACAAACTCTTTACTGGTTCTGGTTGTACTAAGACAGGAGCTTTAGTCAACAATGCCTTTAACTTGTCAAAACTCTGCTGACATTTCTCCGTCCATTCAAATTTGACATCTTTTTGTTGCAATCTCGTCAATGGGGTAGCTATTATGGAAAATCCCTCTACAAATCATCTATAATAACCAGCTATTCCCAAAAAACTTCTAACCTCAGATACATTCCTCGGAGGCTTCCACCCAACAATGGCTGAAATCTTGCTCAGGTGAACTCTAATGCCTTCACCTGAGATGATGTGTCCAAGGAATCCAACTTCTCGAAGCCAGAACTCACTTTTACTAAATTTGGCGTACAATTGGTTATCTCTCAAAGTCTATAAGACAGTTCTCAAATGCTCTGCATGGTCAGTCTCATCATGAGAATAAATTAAGATATCATCAATAAACACGACTACAAACTTATCCAAGTAAGGTCTGAATATTCGGTTCATTAAGTCCATGAAAATGGCAGGAGCATTAGTCAAGCCAAATGGCATCACAAGGAACTCATAATGACTGTACCTAGTCCGGAAAGCAGTCTTCAGAATATCTGACTCTTTAACTCACAACTGGTAGTATTCGGATCTCAAATCTATCTTAGAGAACACATGGCTCCCTTCAATTGATCAAATAAATCATCAATTCTCGGCAGTGGATACCTGTTCTTTATTGTTACCTTGTTAAGTTGCCGATAGTCTATGCACAATCTAATCGAACCGTCTTTCTTTTTCACAAATAGGACTGGTGCACCCCAGGGTGAATGACTAGGTCTTGCAAAGCCTTTATCAGTTAATTCCTGTAGCTGAGCTTTCAATTCATTCAATTCCAATGGGGCCATTCTATATGGAGCAATAGAGATGGGTGTGGTACCTGGAATCAACTCAATACCAAACTCCACTTCTCTAATAGGAGGCAAACCTGGTAATTCTTCTGGAAACACATCCGGATACTCGCATACTCACGCACTCGACTCAATTTTCAGCTCAAATCTTTAGTGTTTAACACAAAAGCAAGATAAGCTTCATACCCTTGTCTCAAACATTTACGAAAGGATATAATAGAAATCATAGCAAATGAACTATCTCGACTCATCTGAGTTAACCCGAAGAATTTCACCAGTTTCACATTTCAGCTCGATGAATTTCTTCCCACAATTCACTATCACATCATGTGCAGTCAGCCAATCCATACCAAGAATCACATCAAACTCGTCAAATGGCAATAGCATTAGGTCAACCGGGAAATAATGACCTCTAATCATTAAAGGGCAATTTCTACATACTTTATCTACTAGCACATGCTTGCCTAATGGATTTGATACTTTAATCACAAATTCTGTAGATTCTATAGGCATACTTATACTAGGCATCAATTTCAAGCAAACATAGGAATGGGTCAAACCCGGATCAATCAAAGCAACAACATTAATATCATGTAGAGAAAATGTACCCATAATTACATCGGGAGAGGATGCCTCTTCACAAGCTCGGATGGCATATGTCCTGGAAGGCATTCTAGCTTCTGATCTCGTGGCTGGGTCTTTCATCACACTTTTACTGCTAGCTCTACTTCCAGTATTTCTCGAAGGTCTACCTCTATTAGCAGTGTTAGTCTGTCTAGCACTGTGAAATTTCTCTTCCTTAGCTCCCTCCAGACAATCTTTAATAAAATGCTCGCGAGAACCACACCGGAAGCAAGCTCGACCAGTTCCCCAACACTCACTAAAATGTTGCCTTCCAAATGCTGGCACTCGGGTTTACTAGACTTCACATTGCCCACACTTTCCACTGAAGTAGCTTGAGTTTTTGAGCCCAAATACGATTTCCCACGGTCTCGATGTGAATACTCAGCTGAAGCTGTCCTTCGAGAATTCATCTCTCTGGGCCTTTTTGATTGGGTTTGGAATGACTTGCTCATCAGTCTCTCTCTTTAATCTCGGGCCTCGAGAGTACCTTTCCTTCTTTCTTTGTCTAATTCCTCAGCTTTAAGGGCTCGGTCGACCAATATCATAAATTCTTTCAGCTCCAGAATTCCCACAAACATTTTAATGTCCTCATTAAGCCCATCTTCAAATCTCTTGCACATAATAGCCTGGGTGGACACACACTCCTGGGCATACTTACTAAGTCTAACAAAGTCACGCTCGTACACTGCTACAGACATCTTGCCTGCTTCAATTCAAGGAACTCCTTCCGTTTCTGATCAATAAATCACTGACTTATATATTTCTTTCTAAATTCTTCCTGGAAGAAATCCCAAGTAATCTTTTCTTTTGGCACAACTGCTACTAAAGTCTTCCACCAATGATAGGCGGAATCTCTCAGAAGTGATACAACACATTTTAAACACTCTTCCGGTGTACACGAGAGCTCATCAAACACACGAATAGAATTTTCGAGCCAGAACTCCGCTTTCTCAGGATCATCATCAATGTTTGCTCTAAACTCTTCTGCTCCTTGCTTCCTAATTTTGTCGACCGGAGGCTTGTTCATTCTTACCAAATCCATGCCTTGGGGAGCTGCGGGCACCGTCTGAGGTATGGGAGGGGGTGAATGAGGTTGAGCATTTGGATTCGCTTGAATAAACTCACTATACCAGTTACGCATCATTTGGAGGAAGACTTCCCGAGCCCCTTCTCCCTGTCCACGTGTTTCAGATCTATTTTCTACTGGCACGGTCCCTTGGGCGGGAGCCGGCACGTTACTTTCAGCATCATCAGCAGTGGCTCGATCGGGATCCATTTACTATATAAAAAAAACATTTTAAATTGTCAGGAGTCATCACACTATCAAAATATATTTATGGCATGTATAGCTTGACTTTTACACACGCTATGTTAGTCCAAGAACAGACTAAAACATAGCTCTGATACCACTAAATGTAACAGCCCTCACCCAAGTCCGTAGCCGGAACAGGGTACGAGGCATTACCGGACATGATTCAAACTACTGTACAAAATTTAAAATGTAAAATCCGTATAAATTTAGAACTTTTTCCATACATAGTCGTCAATACCCATAACCAAAATAATCATCCGTTATTACAAATAACAAAACAATTAAGTCTTCTATACATGCCATAATTCCCAAAATATTGTTTTCAAAATACTAAAGGAAGGCTGATAGTGTGGATGGATCTCCGACGATCACCGAATCCCGAGCTAGCTTTATGACACTATAGAAAAAGGAAAAGAAAAGAGAGTAAGCATATAGCTTAGTAAGTAAGTATATAAATAATTAATAATGGATTTATTAAGTTTACAAAACAACACAATCAAATCTAAAATCAATTTCATCATTTATTCAAGTTTGGAGCAAGCTGTCTATTCGAGTCACAGTCACTAAATTATTTTTATCTGGAGCTACAAAAGTCCAAATTAAGACCCGTAAATTTTCCCTGAAACTAGACTCATTTATATTCTTACCATAAATGTTTCCGAATTTTTGGTCTTTCCAATTAGTGCAGTTTATTCATTAAAGATTCCCCTATTTTGCTATTCGACTGCTCTGACCAATTTTCACTACGAACTAATTTTATCATTATACAGAATTCATATGATGATAAAATGTATTTCATTTAAAAATAGACTCATTAAGGATTTCAATCATATAACTTATACCCTATAATTATTTTTTTTTATTTGTAATGAGTTTTCCAAGACAGAACAGGGGATCAAGTAACCATTCTGAACCAGTCTCGTAAAAGTTTAAATATCTAAAAATATACAATTCCTTTACATTCTCTATTTCTTTTATATGAAAATAGACCCAATAAGATTTAAATAAATATCTCATACAACTTATAATTCAATGTCTACCATTTTTGGTGATTTTTCAAATTCACATTACTGCTGCTGTCCAAAATAGTTTTATTGTAAATTTTTGCTTTGTCTCACTTTAGTTGTATTCATTACTTACCTATAACAATCATTAAAATTTCCAATCACATATTGAGCATATTGCTCATACATTACACATACATATACATATACTTATCACTACAACATCTCACATAATTTCATTTAGTCAGTTTTCCCGTTGAACGCTTCGGAATAATAACGAATATGCGGTGGTTTCGCACACAGCCCACCTTTGAAATCGAAGCTCTCTTGTACACACAGTGGCCTTCACCCATTACCACTCATGTGACCTAGCTCGATTGTACTCATAATTCTTCTCTCTTGTAGATATGGTGGCCTTCACTTAGCACCACTCATATGACCTAGCCTTCTCGTACCTCTCTTGTACACATAGTGGCTCACACCATATACCACACATGTGACCTAGCTACATATAGCTTTCTTGTACACATGGCGTACTCTCGGTACTACACATGTGACCTAGCTACGTATACGAAATCTCTTGTAGCTCTCTTGTGCACATAGTGGCCTACACTTAGTACCATTCATGTGACCTAGCTACATGCCAATTACCTCTTTCGATTCGGAAGGTTCAAACGGGAAATAACTCACTTTTTAACACTTTATTTCATTCTTTAAATAGTCAATTATGATTCAAAAATCAGATACAATACATTAAACATGCTGAAACATAAAACATCAATAAAAATAATGAATTATTTACATATTACTTACCTCGCTGCAAAATATGGCAAAATTTGTAATTTAGTCCTTAACTTTTCCTTTCCCTCGTTCAAGATCAATTCCACGTTCTTCTCGATCTATAATAACACATTTAGCTTATTTAATATTTACATTATTTAATTCAATCCAAAAATCACATTATGGCAAAATTACATTTTTGCCCCCTAACTTTCACAAAATTATGATTTTGCCCCTAGGCTCGAAAATTAAACTTCATCTTATTTTCTTACATTTTATGACATGCTGAACATTTTTCCCTTCTATGGCAACATCAAATTCTCACTCTAACATGTTCTTATGAACATTAGGTATTTTTGCCGATTATGTCGTTTTACTCGTTTTTACGTAAAATCGCTTAGAAAAAGTTGTTTAACATAATTTCAGCCTTTAAATTCCATCATAAAACATCAAAATAAACACATTTCACCTATGAGTATTTTTCCAAATATGAACCTTAAGTTAAAATATTGCTAGAATAAGCTAAACCGAGTTACCGGGATTCCAAAAACGTAGAGAACATGAAAAACGGGGCTTGGATTGACTTACTATGGAGCTTGGAAGCTTGGAAACCCTAGCTATGGAGTCTGCCCCTTGGAGATTCGGCCTAAGGAAGAAGATGACAACCTTTTTCCATCTTTTTCCCATTTAATTTCTTTTATTTGACATTTTACTAAAATACCCTTCATTAAAATTTTAGTTATTTCTACCCATGCATGTCCATTTTTGTCCATGAAAATATAATGGTCTAATTACCATTTAAGGACTCTTACTTTAGATATTCACTTCAATTTAATCCTTTAGCATCTAGAACTCTCATTTATCAACTTTTACAATTAAGCCCTAATAAGCAAATTAGACATGTAATTCATAAAATTTTTCTATCGATACTCTAACACATGCACCCAATCAATTGGTAAATCATAAAAAAGATAATCAAAATAAACTTTTCTCTCTTGGATTCGTGGTTTCGCAACCACTATTCCATTTAGGCCCTATTTCGGGATGTTACATGGTCGGTCCTGTTGTAGGTATTATCATACGATATAACAAGATGTTTTTCTTCAAAGAGGACAACTAGTAATAGCGTGTCACTTAGTGAGATTGTCCCACAATGACTCATTTTTAGTACATGATATGATAGGTGTTGAGTTGATAGTTAAACACTTAAGATCTTCTAGTTAAGTAACTTCTTACGAAGCTCTACTTAAGTTAGAATGATGGTCAAATGTTAAATGATTATTAGTACGTGTGAATGCCTAAGAAATTAAGTTTATGTTCTAATTGGGTGGGAGTCTATGTTCTTAGTAATTGAACAAGATCATCCTATAGTGACCTAATTTAATGGGTGTAGGAATTATCGTTGTAACAACTTACAAATGTTTTAAAGGTTTAATGTAACAACCCATTTTCAGTGAGATCGAAACAGTGGTTTCGTGACCACAAATTCGAGCCCAAAAATAAAAATTTATTTTATTTTATTTTATGGATGGTATTATGATAGGAATGTCACATGAAAATTTTGATATGAAAATTTTATTGATTGTGTGGTTAATTAGGCAAAGGACTAAATTGCATAAAATGTAAAAGATGGATTCTAGTAGCTATAGGTATTAAATAGCTATGGAATTCAAAACTTAAGGTCCTTATATGGTAATTAGACCATTGAAAGAGAGTTAGTAGAGATTTTTATGACTCATCCATGAAAAAATTAGAAATGACTAGGGACAAAATTGGAAATCAACAAACCTAAAAGATGATAGAAAAATAAAAAGAAATTATCATCTTTTCCATTAATATTCTTCCCCAATTTTTCTATGGAAACTCTACGAGAGAGGAAGAGAGCTTTTCAAGCTTAAAAAGTATGAAATCAAGTCTCGTTTTAAATGATTTTTATATTTTTAAAATCGGTATAGCCTAATCTTTCTATTTATGGGATTTATTTGAAAAGATAACGAAGTGTAGAAATTTTACCGTAGATGTAAATGCTGGAAATTTGAAATTTATGGTAGAAAATGAAAGATAGTTGATAGATAAACAACTTTTACAGAGTAATTTTTCATGGAAACTTGATTTAGGGACTAAAATGAAAAAGTGGTAAAACCCATGGAAAATTCTGGAATTTGTGAAATGTGTGTGCTGTAAAAAATGTTATTAAATCTTGGTTAGGCTTGGAAGGAGGACTATATTGTATGAATTTCATTTTCCGAGCCTAAGGACGAAATTGGAATTTTTGAAAAGAGTAGCGTAAAGTAGTAATTTTACCTAGGATGTAGTAGAATGCAAATGGATATAAAATGTGATGAGTTAATAATTAAATTTGCTTATATAGACCCAAAAAGTCCAACTACGAAATTAGATCGAGGAAAACAAAAAGTTTCGGATTAGTTGGAATTCAAAACCGAACAGTTGTTAAGGTAAGTTCGTGTAACTTAAATATGTGTATTAAATGCTTGAATTGAATGGTATGATTGTATTGATATGTATGAGATGATATCCATAATGAAATAATCATAAGTGTGAAATGTGGACAAATTGTCATGTTCCGAGTGAATGTTGAGAATTTGATGGAATAAGGTGATATTCTCGGATGAGAATAACATTACACATGTTGTATAAAGGATTTAGCCCAGATGGGTAATCCAAATTAAGCTCCCTAGAGCATGTGCTATAGATAGGATTTAGCCTGGACTGGCAATCCGATTGTGAAAAATGTGGCTCAAGAGTGTGCCTTTTATTACGTGCCCTAATGTGTTCTATTGCACATGAAAATACTACTCGAACACCCATCGACATCTCATTAGTTCAACGGAAAAGACTCTTGAAATATGGAAAGGTAGAATTAATGGAAGTGTGTATGTAATGAGCTCATCTATGTCTACTTGATATTCTTATGAGATTATGTGACTAGCTTGTTTGAATAAGTGTATGAGATTAGCTAACTTACCCAAAATTGATGGATTGTGTTTTGTGTATGCTTGTATTAATAAATATAATCAGTAACTTTATTTCTCGTTATACGAACTTACTAACCATGAAAATTCCTACCGTTTAATTTTCCCTTGTTTTATAGTGCTTGTAAGCTCGCGAAGGTTGGAGGATCGATCGGAGCAAAATCACACTATCCACTATCTCCATTTTGGTATACTTAGAAATCTCGTTTTGGTATAATGGCATGTATAGGCTTAATTGGTCAAATGATGACTTGTAAGTGATGTTTTGTAATCTAGCCATTCGAATGGCTAGTAATGATTTATTTGGAATATTTGTAAGTTATCTCATGTTCAATGTTTATGTGTTAAATGTGGATGAATAGAGTATGTTTATCTTGAATATGCACTAAAAGTATGATTATAAACATAAATAGCATGTGATATTATGCCATGATAGATGTTAGTTGAGGCTGGGTTTTAATGCTTGATCTGGCTGGTATATTCATGCAGGTATTGGTGTAGGTTGTTGGCAAAATTTGGGTGAGAAAATGAAGCTAAGAAATGGCTTCATTTTGTCCATACGGGTAAACGCACGGGTAAATACACGCCGAGTACATGGGCGTGTAGCCAGGCCATGTGTGCCCTGTACCTTAAATTAAAAACAGAATGCTTAAAATTGAGCACACGGGCAAAGACACGGGTGTGTGTCTCAGCCGTGTGGGAGACACGGCCTAGAACACGGGCGTGTGTCTTGGTCGTGTGAAACCTACACCTAATTCAAATTAAATTAATTATCCACACAGCCTAGCACACGTGCGTGCGGCATGGCTGTGTGACGCAAGTCAGAGAGCACCCTAAATCAGACATGGCCTGTAGCACAGGCGTGTCCCTTGGACCACACGGGCGTGTGAGCCTTGTACCTTAGAAAAATTTTGAAATTTTGCAAAAAATTCATAGAAGTTTCGCTTAAGTCCCGATTTGATTCTAATACTTGTTTTGGGCCTCGAGGGCCCATTCATGGGATAATAAGAAAAAATTAGAGTATGAATAGTATGTTTAATACAAATTGCATGAGAATGTTCGGTGAACTACGGTAATACTCTATAACCCTGTTCCGATGACGGATACGGGTTAAAGGTGTTACATTTAATGTAAGATGCATGCATCATCTTAATGCATATTTTAAAGTTGCAAAATGTTTTCAAATACTTGCTTAATAAAAAGATATTAATGAATGAATATTTTATTTTCAGTTCAAAAATGACACCTACTCTCTTATTAAATATACTCACTGAGAACAAACTGAATGAAATAACTATAAGGAAAGGAAAAGGAACCTCATGAGTGTGTTGAGATGTGAGAAACTAAAGATAGTCCTTCATAATAAATACCCTTTGGCCACTCAAGCTGAGGCTAGAAAATGCTGGGAGGATCATGATGAGATAGCTCACTGGTATATGTTGACAAGTGTGACTGTAACAGCCCGTTTTTAGTGAAATTGGAACAGTGGTTTCGGGACCACAAATTCGAGACTAGAAAAAAATTATTTTAATATTATTTTATGGTCTACCATATGATAGGAATATCGTATAAAAATTTCATTCAGAAAAATTTATCGATTACATGTTTAATTGATAAAAAAATAAATTGCATAAGGTGAAAAAGTTGAATTCTAGTAGCTAAAGGAATTAAATAGCTATGGAATTCAAAAATTTGAGGTCCTTATATGGAAAATAGACCATTAAGAGGAGTTAGTAGATAAGTATGATTAGTTATCAATGGAAAAATTGATAAAGAAAAGAACGAAATTGGAAATTAAAAGATAAAAAGATGATACATAAATAATGAAAATATCGTCATATTATCATCTTTCCCAAATGATTTTTACATGGAAACCCTAGTTAGAAGAACTGGAAGGTAGCAAGCTTATTTGGCTTAATTAGGTAAATATCTTTGTCCCGTTTTTAATAATTTTTATATTTCTGAGATCGTAATAGCTTAATTTAGCTATCTTGGGGATTAATTTGTAAATTTATCAAAGTATAAGGGTTTTTCCATGGATGAATATAGTATAATTATGAAGTTTTATGGTAGAAAAATGAAAGGTTGTTGATAGATATACAACTTTTGGTAAAGTGAATTTTGATGAAATTATGATTCAGGGACTAAATTGAAAAGATGTAAAATTCATGGAAAAAATTATGAATTTTATGAAATACATGGGCTGCTATTGTTACAAGTAAAAATTGATTAGGCTTGGAATAAGGATTAAATTGCATGAATTTCATTTTCCGAGCTTAGGAATGAAAACGAAATTAATTAAAAGTATAGGGCAAAATGGGAATTTTTTCTAAGATGTGAATTGGATTGAATTGAATTAAATTGAATTAAAATTTATGTTATATTCATTCGTATAGATCCGGATAAATCAAATATAGAGTAAATCGAGGAAAAGAGAAAGTAGCGGATTAGTAGCTTTTGTGTACACGAACATTGTCGAGGTAAGTTTGTGTAACTGAATTATATAATTTTATGTTTGAATTGAATGTTATGTATGTGTATTGTGTAATTGACATATATGAAAATTAGTCACATATCCGACAATGTTCGACATATATTAAGTCCCATTTGAATTGAATAAATGTTATAAATCAAGAAAAAACAAGATTCGAGATTAGAACAGGGGAAAACAAGTGTTTGACGATTAAGTCCATTTTCACTATTTTTGTATCGAGGTAAGTTCGTATGTAAATAATGCAATGTTATATTTGCATTTTAATATTTTGATATTTCATGAAATGTATGATTGATTCTATGAGCATATTCGACGAAGTTCCGGTAAGAGAGAAATCCCTGTTGAACCTTAGGAATAGATTAGGATACAAGTGACATGTCACTAGGAACCCACGTGATTATATGATTTATGTGTCCCGAGTGTTGGTCCTGTATGTCTTACTGGGGTGGTGGGTATACTGCGCATATGTTGCGAATACTGATGACTTGTGTGAGCGACCTTTGTAGCTAGCTATGTCTTGACTAACATCTTGTCTGAGCAGACCCATGGATTTGCTTGAGAGCGAGCTTATATGTGTTATGAGAATTGTGATAGCATTGGCTACATATGTGGCACTTATGTGCAAAGTTTTCCGTGTATTCGATAGTATTCCAAGCGGTTCAACGGGTATGTCAAAGACGAGAAAGTATGCAAGTATTACAAATTGATATAGGTATGTACGTAAAGTTTATAAGTATTGACTTCATGAAATTGTAAGTTCATGATTTTCCACAAGAATGATTTTATGAAAACCTTATGATTATTGGTCTATACTTGTGATGTATGAAATACATGGTAAATCGATTGACGATTTTGTGATTGGCCTTCAAGCCAAATTGAGTTATGATATAGCATGTTTTATTCACACAAATTGTGATTTATCGGATATGAGAAAAAGGAAAGATTGGCATAATTGCCTACTAAAATGGTTATGGATGTAAGGGAAGAAAAGAGTTTAGGCAATTGAAAGATATTAAGACATATGCTCGGAAACATGAGTACACATAATTAATGTGCATGAATTGCTGTAATATGTTACAAATGAGAGATTATGGTTGTTAGGCTGATGCCAAGATATGTTAAATTATGCTTATAAGTTGATAGAGTAAACGTTATGACTGAATAAAAATTATAACTGAGTAAACGTTACTTTCTACATCATTCGCTACAGCTCGTTCGGGATCCATTACTATATAAAAACACATTTGAAAATGTCAGGAGTCATCACACTATCATAGTTTTATATATGGCATGTATAGCTAGACTCACATAGGGTACATTAGTCCTAGAATCGACTAAATCATAGCTCTGATATCAACAAATGTAACACCCCTAACCCGTAACCATTGTCGGAATAGGTTAAGAGGCATTTTTGGACTTATAACTCAGTTCAGAACAACCATTTATCAACTATCATCTCATTTGAATAAATATCATTCATTCACATTCAATATGTATTTAAATCGAGCATACAAAGCTTAAATCATGAACTCGAAACTAAATCGGTAACATATGAAAATTTTGGAAACTTAGAAAAATTTCAACATTTCAAGTATCACAACCCCTTGTGAACCACGGCTAATAGACACGCCCGTGTCTTAGACCGTGTGGAAACAGGGCATACATACTGACTTGCATCACATGGCCAATGACACACCCGTGTGCCAGGCCGTGTAAAAATTGGAGAGTATACTGACTTGGGTCACACGACCAACCACACGCCCGTGTGCCTAGCCCGTGTGCCCTTCGAAATGGCCACACACGCCCATGTATTAGGCCATGGTAAAACTGTAGGGTATACTGACTTATTCAACACGGCCAAGTCACACGCCCGTGTGCTAGGCCGTGTGGCATTTAGAGGGGTATACTGACTTGTACCACATGGTCAATCACATGCCCATGTGTGAGGTTGTGTGGAGCATACTGAATTCAATTTAATTTCAACACCAGGGGACACACAGCTGAGACACATGCCCGTGTCCCACCCGTGCGGACAAAAATAGGTTATTTGCAAAGCCATTATGCCACCCTATTTTCACAAGCATACATAAGCTTAAATGGTAACATTTCATAACTCAATAGGCAGCCATTCTATAACATTTCATACACATATTAAACCAATTCAACTTAGTACTCAAATACCTAATTAATATCATGCATTATCTAACCATATGCCAAATATATAACAAGACATCATTTACATATTTTCTTTCCATCAATTCCTTGCCAAAACTTACCATAATTGAACACTTATACACAACCAAATATGGTACCAAAATAAGCCAAATCACATGGCTTAACTTATACACAAAATATATCAAAATCATAATTCTCAAGTAACCATAACTATCACCATTTAAACTAGCCTATACATGCCATATTTACATATATCAACAAGTTCAAAAGTACCAAACGAAAATTGGGTAGTGCGATATGTAACTCTTACTTGTCCGAAACGAGAGAGCTATCGAACCTCTATAAAACATAGAAAAAGAAACAGAGTAAGCTTTATAGCTTAGTAAGCCTATATAATATAGAATTAAACTTACCAAATCAATACAAATAACTAAGGTCAACTCCATACAATTTCCAAATGCCTATCACAAGCATTCATCCATAGGTTAGACATATTAATACATGAAATGATCCATTATCACAATTCATTACTCAATATATATTGCATTCAACATTTCATTCTCATTCATATAATCAATAATTCATTCAATAACATTACTCATCCGTATAAACAGAATTTATGCCCGTTGAACCTATTAGAACTTCAAAGGATACTCGGGTGATAAACATCATTAATCTGTCAATTCATTATCATTTTTGCTCTTTCGAGCCATGACCGATAAGCTCCTCCTGAGGTGATGAATAGTAAGCTCTATTAAGCTGAAACAGTAAGCTTTTACAAGCTGAACAGTGCTCTTAGGAGCTGAGAATAGTAAGCTCTTACGAGCTGATATATCGGTAAGCTCATACGAGCTATGGTGAGTCCGCAGCAAATGCAGGAGCTCGACCAAAACGGTAACCCTAGTGACATGTCACTCGTATCCTACAAATTCTTACGGTTCAAACGGGGCTCGGTAACAAATAGATTATATCGATAAGGCATTCATATTTCAAGTATATCAATTATTCAATTATACACATTCATTATAATTATTTCAAGTATTTAAAAGTTCGATTCTAATTATACGAACTTATCTCTTATTGCTCGGATAAAAACTATCATTTGTCAATCTTCCATTTTCCCTGATCTAAACTCGATCTCAGCTTATCTTGATCTCAATCTTGCTTCCAAAGTGACCGAATGAAAACCTAAATAATAACTTATTTTCTTTCACAATTTTGGCAACAAAGATGAAGATGAGTAAAATTGATTTTGGTTTTATTTAATAAAACTTATTAAACATATTACTAAATTAACCTTTAATAAATCCTTAACATAACACATAAGCCATGGACATAAATGTTCACTAACCTTAATCATGGTCTAATTTTGATATAAGGACTTCCACAATTTAATTTCATATCTATTTAATGCTTTTAACTATTAGAACTCAAATTTTACGCTTTACGCGATTTAGTCCTTTTTACCGAATTAAGCATTCAAACAGTAAAATTTCTTTACAAAACTTTCAAACAATAATTCTATCATGCTGTAAACTTTAATAAAATAATAAAATAAATATTTTGACCATGAATTTGTTGTCTCGAAACCACTGTTCTAATTTAACTCAAAAACGGGCTGTTACAACTCTCCTCCCTTAGGGATTTTCGTCCTCGAAAATCTTACCAGTGAATAGGTTACGTTACTATTTTTGCATAGCTTCCTTGGGTTCCCACATAGCTTCCTCGATCCTGTGTTTATGCCAAAGAACCTTTACTAGGGCTATGCGTTTAGTTTTCAATTATTTGATTTCACGAGCTAAAATCCTGATCGGTTCTTCACTGTACGTTAAATCAGCCTGTATCTCAACATCTATTGGAGAAATCACATGTGACGGGTCGGATCTGTATTGATGTAGCATAGAAATGTGAAAAATATTTTGGATCATTTCAAGTTCTGACGGTAAATCTCGTCGATATGCTACAGGCTTTATTCTTTGAATAATCTTATACGGGCCGATGAATCGCAGACTTAACTTTCCTTTATAGCCGATTCGAAGAACCTTTTTCCACGGTGATAGTTTTAGAAACACTCTGCCCCCGAATTGAAAATCAATTTCTCTACATTTCAAATCCGCATAGGATTTGTGTTGATCTGAAGCTACTTTTAAACTATCGAGAATCGTTTTCACTTTTTCTTTAGTTTCTCTGATCAATTCAACCCCGTGAATCTTTTTCTCACTTAGTTCAGTCCAGTATAACAGAGTTTGACATTTGCGACCATATAAAGCTTCGTACGATGCCATATTTATAGTTGTTTGGAAACTGTTGTTATTCGTGAATTCAATCAACCGTAAATATTTTTCTCAACTGCCCTCAAACTCTAAAATACAACATCTGAACATGTCTTCGAAAATATGAATAACCCTCTTAGTCTGACCGTCGGTCTGAGGATGAAAAGCAGTTTTTAAATTCAACTTTGTTCCTAGAGCCTGTAACATCCTGGAAAGGGCCTATGCATTTTCGGTTTAATTGTACGAAGTGACATGTTTTATGTACTAAGAATAAATTTTGAATATTTTTGGAAACCTGGAAATGAATGAAAATGATTTGGAAATGAACATTTTTGAAACTCGAAAATGTATGGAAATGATCTGAAATGAACATTTTTGGAAACCTGAAAATGTATGGACATGATTTAGAAATGATTTAAAAGAGGAAAGTGAACATTTCTGGAAACTTGGAAATGTGAGGAAATGTCAAGTTTACAGAGCCGAACGAAAATTTTTGGGAACTTAGAAATGACTTAGAAATGTCGAGTTTTAAAGTTTAAAAGAGGAAATTAAGGCAAGGTGGCCTTAAAAGAAAAAGTTGGTGAAATTTGACACACAAACAGGCTTGGAAAAGTGGCCTGAAGATGCCACTTAGGGCCTCTGAAATGGCGCCACATGCAAGTTGTTGGGCCTGAGTTCGAGTCACTTGGGAAGCAAATAAAGGAAGTTTTATTTATTGCTTCCAGAAGCCTGAGGTGGACGGCACAAGCCTTCTAGAAAGAAGGAGTTTTATTTTCATAAATATTCGATTAATAAGGTGATAAATAAGGGATTTAATTTGGATTATTTTTGAAGAGATAATAAAGGATTATTCTCTAATTATTTTAAATTAAGGAGATAAACTTATCAATAAAGAAGAGTGGTGGCCAAGTAAGGGATTCTGAGTAGTAGTTTCGGCTATAAAAGGAAGAAAATAGGGCTACTCATCAATTTTTCTTCCTCCTCTTCTCTCTGCCAAATTTCTGAGTGCTCTCTTCTCTTTTTCTTTTGTCAAGCCGTGTAACACCCTGGTTTTAGGGGTTAGATTTTTGGTGCTTAGCTCGGGTGTTGGCACACTTTAGTGTGTGATTGGGTAAGTTTTAGGGGTCCTGAGAACCCTAGGTAATGGTGGAATGGTTTGGAAAATTTTTAGTTTTAGGGGTTAAAAGGAGAGCTTGGATAGCAGGGGCCTTAAGAGAATTGTTGGTGGAAATAAGGCACAAAGATTTGGTGTGGCAGAGTGGCAAGGAGGCGCCACTCTAGAGCTTGGAAGGTGACGCCACTTGAAGGGAAGGGGCGGTGTTCGAGTTGCAAGGATGGCATTGTAGGTTATTTTTTTGGCGTCATGGAGAGAGGTGTTGGACGGTTTTGGGAGGCTTAAAGGATGGAGGAAGACTTGGTCTTCCATTTTAAAATTCGGCTAGGATATAGTTTGACTCATTCAAACTTTTGAATGGGTGGTAGGGAGGAGGTTTAGGAGAGAATTGAGGGATTTGGTGGGGAGGTTGAGTAGTGGCCGAATTTTTCTTTCTTTTAGGAGGAGCTTGGCGAATGTTATAAATAGGGAAGGGTGCTCATCTTTTGGTTTTTCCTTTTGCTTGCTGTCTGCCGATTGCTTCACAATTCTCCATTGTTCTTCCACTCCTCCTAAACCGAAATCTCCATTGCCAATCTTTCTTTCTTTTCTTTTAGAGCCTTAGCCAGAACCACCCATTCTCACATCTCTTTTCTTCCATCTTGGCTAAACCGAAAGTACACCCCCAAATCTTTTCTTTCCCCTTTCTCAAACCTTTTTGGCCCAAACCCCTATTCCCTTTCCTTGTTTTTTTAGCCGAACCTTACTACCTTGGTGGTGGCCGATTTTGTTGGAACAAAGGGTAGTGGTTAGCAAGGTAAGGGTGTGTTAGTTGTTTCTTGTGCTATAGTTTCTTGACTTGGCCGAATGGCCCTAAGTGTTCCTTGTTTTGTGCTAAGGCCGATTATAGGGGAGAAGAGCCCAACGCAGTAGACTTTCTTTGGAGTGGTTTAGTCAGTTTTTGCAGAGGCATTAAGTAGCATTTTGAGGTTTGATCGGTGGTGCTATTAAGGTGCGTAATCAACGCACTATTTCTGCGATTGTTGGTTTGTTTAATGTGATTACATGTGTAATATATGTGGAGGCTGATTATAATGGCTTAAGTGATGTGAATCGAGGATTGGTAAGATTGGTTATGTTGTATATATTTTATATATGTTTGATGTGGTATTGGTAATTAATAATTACTCACTCTATATGACATTCTTGCATGATTTATTGACACATGGGCATGGGATTGGATTGAAGAAGGAAGAAGTGTACACAGGATGTACGTGGTCTAATGATAGCTCAAGCTACATTAGCGCTTGATGGCTAGCTTGGTGCTACCTCAAGGGAGGTGTGGCTCGGTGCCCATCTCGGCGGTTGATGGCTATGTGCATCACCGTAGACGGATTTTGATACCGGGATCACGATTGGTTGATCGGTGGCTCAGCCACGGCCTTGAGCAGTGAGTTGCCAAGTTAAGGATTTTGGATCACGATGTGATCAGTGGTGGTTTTATCCACGGCCTTAGGCAGGGAGTCTGCTAAGGTTGGCGTACGGTTGGATTGTGGGTTGGGCTGAGGTGCATTTTGCATGACTTGCTATAAGAAAAGTATGGTTATGGGCCAAGCCCATACGTGTGAAATCTGTGTTTTGATTATGCACTCGAGTCGGTGGACTCACCCTATTTTATTAACCATTTCAGTGACGTATAGATTGGGCCCGATCGGAGAAGACACATGGTGGCCCATGCAGAGGAGAAGTTTAAATACTTTTAAAGCTGATTTATATTTGAAGTATTTGGGTTAAATATTGTGTAATAAGGGCCTTTTATTTAATTTTATTTACTTTGGAAATTACTTAATTATTATTTTGGGTACTTTTTCTTTTATTTTAATTTGGTTATGACTTGGGAAAATTTAATTACTAGCTTGTTCAAATGATTTTATTCTAATCTACTTATTCAAAGTCTTCATAAGTAAATAAAGTGTTTTAACATGGACATTTTTATAATATCAAGTCTAAAGTATTTTTTTAAAGTACATGGATTTTCAAAGGTTAATAAATTTATTATTTTATTTTAAGTCAAAGAGAATTTTTCCACCGTCTTTCCGCAGTGACATAACCGGATTCGGTCGTAGTGAATGGGCCGGGTTTGGGGATGTTACAAGCCGAATCTATAGTCTACCATTGTTAAAATTCTCAAATTTTCTTTTCTTCCTATTTCTTCTTACCAATCCATTCAAAAGCCAAATCTTGGAAGGGCTTCAAGCATAGGTGCTGTTGATTTCTTCAAAGGTAAGAACAAGTTTGATTTCCATTCTTTTCTTTTAGATTAGCCGAGAGATAATCTAACCCCATACATATTATGGTTGCCAAATATGGAAGGATCTTTCGGGATTATCAGAGTAGTTGACTAAAAGGAGGAGTATTCGGGATTTCTAAGATTAAGGTAAGACATGTGAATATTCGGCCAAAGGCCTTGATTTATGTTTCGATGATTAAGATTAAGTCTAACATAAGGTTTTAGGGATTTCGACATTCCTAGGGAAACAAGGAACAGTTTCGGGATTTGTTGGTGTTCCAATCGGCAACAAGGTAAGAATACTAATCCTACTAGGATTTGGAATCTTGGCCGAATGGCTTTTTATTAAGGCAATAAGTGATAAATCAATGTAGGGATTAAGGATCTAAGCATTAGATCAAGCTTTTCGGGATCTCAAGGAAATTTTAAGCGAATCAAGTGTGTACCCCACATTACTTCATAATACATTTTATGGCATGTTTAATTAAAATATGTGACATTAAGAATATGAAAGTGGCTAAGGTATCATGTTATGGTACTAAGTACTCAGGTACGTTTCCTACTCCTACTAGGAATATGAAAAATGTTATTAGTAACATGAGAATATGATAAGAATGTGAACTCTGGCATATCTATGCATATTATTTTTATATGGGGCATATGGGTTTGTTTGAAAGGGGAAGTGAATGTGGTGACCTAAGACCACGAACACGGTGACCTAAGACCGTGATATCTAAAAAGTGGTGACCTAAGACCACAGTAATCTGAACGTGGTGACTTAAGACCACGAATGCGATGACCTAAGACCGCAATTTGGTGTGTAGCGGAAGGAGGGTCGACTTATTAGTCCCCACGGTGTGATTGGTAGGTACGGGGGTGTGTAGCGGATGGACAATTAGGTTTGGGTTTGGGAATGCATCATAACTTGTATTCATTATTTTGAATGTGTAACTCTTGTATGCCTGATTCTATTATGATTTAGTGCCGTGCACACATTGAGTCTGTTTGACTCACCCCATCGTGGGACCATGTTTCAGGTGATGAACAGTGATGGACCGGGACGGCAGAACTTGTGGTGGCCATGCTCAACATGAAGTCTTTATTTTTATGGAACTATTAGTTTTTTTTAAGTACTTGAATTATTTGGAAATTATATGTTGTAATAAGGCCATAAGACCATAGTTGAATCATTTTACATTTATTATTATTTATTATGTTTAGGAACCTTATTTATTAAAGTTTAAGTAAAAATTTCTTTAAACTAAATCCAAATTGTTTTATCACTTAATATTAAAAAGGGGTTTACAAAAATAAAATCGAGTCTATTTCAACACAAGCCCAACCCAAACAATATTTTTTTTAATCGCACAAGTAACAAAAGAATTTGAAATCGGTTTTCTTGAGGAACATACCAAATCTGGTCAAAGCTCGTGGGCCGGGTTTGGGGTGTTTCAGTTTGGTATCAGAGCCCAGTTTAAACTCTCGGCCTGTGGGCTAAGGCCCAAAACATTTTCAAATCGAGCCCAAATGAGTTTTATGAAAGTATTTTTGAAGATGAGCAGGTTTTTTGGCATGGCACCTAAGTCTCCGACCCGCAGTCCACCAGGTAAGTAGCCCTAACTTTCTGTATGATTACGTGATTTACGAATTATGGAAGGGTAGAAAAGGCATGGAACGTAGAATAGCATGATAGGAACTTGAACCCTAGGACTAGTCTACTCAAACACAAACAAATAAGACTTAATTCCATTAAACAAACCTATGGCTAAGTCACTGAGTTAGGGTGTGGTAACCCCTGTGCGCATGTCTAGGATTTGATCCAGAAGAGCCCGGTATTTAAGCAGTCCTAGTGACTCACCTCCTCTTCGCTGGAATCCTACCTAGTGCGTAGCTTTGGTTCACCCTAACCAAGAGGACTCGGTCATAGGCTAACCACAATAACTAAAACCTGAAAGGGAACCAACCGTGTTTTTATAAAAACCCTAGTTTTAAAACTCTTAAAATTACCTTTTCAATTTGTGAGAACTATTTTTACAAAATTTTCTAAAAAATTTTCGATTTATGAAATTACAAAAACACCCCTAGTGGTAAAATTACCAAAATGCCCTTGATTTACAAAATGTCAAATTACTCAACAGTTTTATCAAAATTTCATTATTTTACAAATGTTCAAAAACCCTAATTTGCAAACTATCAAAAATACGTTGATTTTGGAAAATTACAAAACTGCCCCTAACTTACAAAATTACCAAAATGACCCTGATTTCCAAAATTTTTGCAACATCACCGTTTTGGAAAATACAATTCTCAAAAAGAACCCTCAAAGTTTTGCAACTTTTGAAATATCTCTGATTTATTAAATTTTACAAATTTGCCCCCGAGGTCTAAAATTACCAAAATACCCCCAAATTTCAAAAATTTTCCAAATACCCCAGGAATTTAAAAATACCAAAATACTTTGTGACAAAATCACCAAGGAACTTTTTCTTTTGAAAAATTACGAAAATACCCCCTGTAGGACAAAATTATGAAAATACCCCTGGGTAGTGGAAAAACAACAACAACGAAAACTACAACATTTCTCTGAATGAACGAAGGTTCATAATTGTTTGATAAATGTATGAATGGATGGAAAGACTGTGTGCATGTATGAATACGAAAGAACCACTCCTAAAACTCTTTTCATAAAATTCCTTCGCGGGTAATCAAGTGAAACAAAAGTATTAATACATAAAACTTCTTAATCAGATCACGACGTTAGAAATGAGCTCTAGAGGACGTGGTCGTCGTGGACGAGGTAGAGGAAGGATGACCGTGTCGGAACCCGTTAGATCGGGTCAAGGGTCTGATAATGAAATTCCATCGCCACCACCACCCCCAACTGTGGGTGTTGAGCAGCAAGCTCAGACGGGAGAAGATGCTGTGTCACAGGCTATGCTGCGAGTTTTGGAGGTTGTGGCTGGTGCAGGAGGAAATTCGGGAACCCGTAAGTCTGTGCCTGAGCGGCTCCAAGCTAATGGAGCCGAAATGTTTTGTGGAGTATCGGGTGTGGCACCCAGTGCAGCTGAGTACTGGTTGGAAGCAACTGAGCTGATCATGGGTGAGCTTGATCTGACCCCTGAGGAGAAGTTAAAAGGAATGGTGGCACTACTACGCGATGAAGCGTACCAATGGTGGTTAACTGTTAGGGATGGTGCCACGGCTGAGGATCTGACCTTGGAATATGTTAAGGAAGCATTTCAGAAGAAGTATGTGGGAACCAGGTACGCTGATGAACAAAGGAAAGCTTTTCTAGGGCTGGTTCAAGGAAACAAGTCTTTTGCAGAATATGAAGCTGAATTCCTGAGGTTGAGCCGGTATGCTCTAGGTGTAGTGGCAACTGAGCATGAGAGCTGCGTCCGTTTTGAGGACAGAATAAGGGATGATCTGAGACTGTTAATAGCACCGCATCAGGAGCGGGAATTTTCTGCGTTAGTGGAAAAGGCCAAGGTGGCCGAGGGAATTAAGGATTCTGTAAGGCAGAACACTGATTGGAATAGGGCAGAAAGAGGTTTTGGATCGTCTGGATCATCTAGGAATAAGATGCCTAGAGTTGATGGGCCACAAGGTCAGCAAGTTGGTTCAGAAGGGCGGTATCGACCTTATGATGTGTGTGGAAAGAAGCACTTAGGAGAGTGCTGGAGGAAAACAGGAGGATGTTTTAGGTGTGGGTCCAAGGATCATGTGATCAAGCATTATCCTAAGAACCTAGATGAAAGTCAACCAGCAACTCAGAATGTTCATCAGGCTGGTAGAGGTGGACAACAGCCTCAGCAAGGTCGTGGACCGAACCAATGAGGAAATGGTTCGAGCCGAGGACGTGGAGCACCAAGCAGTGATGCTGAAGGTGCAGACGTGAGGCAACCAAGGTTGGTTTATGCAGTTGGCCGTCGTGAGGAGGAAGAAGTGCCAGATGTGACAACGGGTACGTTCTTTATTTCTAGAATACCCTTAATTGATTTGCTTGTTATAGGGTTAGCTTATTCTTGTATTGCTGGTGAAGTGACTGAAACCTTGGATGTGAACCTAGAGAATGTGCCTAGAAAGTATGATAGTTCTTTAAGATCAAAGTGCGCAGCAATAGCGTAGTGGGGTGAGTTAGACCGTACGATTGTTCGTTAGTAAGTAATTTCGAGGACGAAATTATTTTAAAGGGGGTAGAACTGTAACATCCTGGAAAGGGCCTATGCATTTTCGGTTTAATTGTACGAAGTGACATGTTTTATGTACTAAGAATAAATTTTGAATATTTTTGGAAACCCGAAAATGAATGAAAATGATTTGGAAATGAACATTTTTGGAAACCTGACAATGTATGGAAATGATCTGGAAATGAATATTTTTGGAAACCTGAAAATGTATGGACATGATTTAGAAATGATTCAAAAGAGGAAAGTGAACATTTCTAGAAACTTGGAAATGTGAGAAAAAGTCAAGTTTACAGAGCCGAACGAAAATTTTTGGGAACTTAGAAATGACTTAGAAATGTCGAGTTTTAAAGTTTAAAAGAGGAAATTAAGGTAAGGTGGCCTTAAAAGAAAAAGTTGGTGAAATTTGACAAACAAACAGGCTTGGAAAAGTGGCCTGAAGATGCCACTTAGGGCCTCTGGAAATGGCGCCACATGCAAGGTGTTGGGCCTGAGTTCGAGTCACTTGGGAAGCAAATAAAGGAAGTTTTATTTTTGCTTCCGGAAAGCTCGAGGTGGATGGCACAAGCCTTAGAAGAAAGGAGGAGTTTTATTTTCATAAATATTCGATTAATAAGGTGATAAATAAGGGATTTAATTTGGATTATTTTTGAAGAGATTATAAAGGATTATTCTCTAATTATTTTAAATTAAGGAGATAAACTTATCAATAAAGAAGAGTGGTGGCCAAGTAAGGGATTCTGAGTAGTAGTTTTGGCTATAAAAGGAAGAAAATAGGGCTACTCATCAATTTTTCTTCCTCCTCTTCTCTCTGCCAAATTTCTGAGTGCTCTCTTCTCTTCTCTTCTCTTTTTCTTTTGTCAAGCCGAATCTGTAGTCCACCATTGTCAAAATTCTCAAATTTTTTTTTCTTCCTATTTCTTCTTACCAATCCATTCAAAAGCCGAATCTTGGAAGGGCTTCAAGCATAGGTGCTATTGATTTCTTCAAAGGTAAGAACAAGTTTGATTTCCATTCTTTTCTTTTAGATTAGCCGAGAGATAATCTAACCCCATACATATTATAGTTGCCAAATACGGAAGGATCTTTCGGGATTATCAGAGTAGTCGACTAAAAGGAGGAGTATTCGGGATTTCTAAGATTAAGGTAAGACATGTGAATATTCGGCCAAAGGCCTTGATTTATGTTTCGATGATTAAGATTAAGTCTAACATAAGGTTTTAGGGATTTCGACATTCCTAGGGAAACAAGGAACAGTTTCGGGATTTGTTGGTGTTCCAATCGGCAACAAGGTAAGAATACTAATCCTACTAGGATTTGGAATATTGGCCGAATGGCTTTTTATTAAGGTAATAAGTGATAAATCAATGTAGGGATTAAGGATCTAAGCATTAGATAAAGCTTTTCGGGATCTCAAGGAAATTTTAAGCGAATCAGGTGTGTACCCCACACTACTTCATAATACGTTTTATGGCAGGTTTAATTAAAATATGTGACATTAAGAATATGAAAGTGGCTAAGGTATCATGTTATGGTACTAAGTACTCAGGTACGTTTCCTACTCCTACTAGGAATATGAAAAATGTTATTAGTAACATGAGAATATGATAAGAATGTGAACTCTGGCATATCTATGCATATTATTTTTATATGGGTCATATGGGTTTGTTTGAAAGGGGAAGTGAATGTGGTGACCTAAGACCACGAACACGGTGACCTAAGACCGTGATATCTAAAAAGTGGTGACCTAAGACCACAGTAATCTGAACGTGGTGACTTAAGACCACGAATGAGATGACCTAAGACCGCAATTTGGTGTGTAGCGGAAGGAGGGTCGACTTAGTAGTCCCCACTGCAGTGATTGGCGGTGCACGGGGTGTGTAGCGGATGGACAATTAGGTTTGGGTTTGGGAATGCATCATAACTTGTATTCATTATTTTGAATGTGTAACTCTTGTATGCCTGATTCTATTATGATTTAGTGTCGTGCACACATTGAGTCTGTTTGACTCACCCCATCGTGGGACCATGTTTCAGGTGATGAACAGTGATGGACCGGGACGACAGAACTTGTGGTGGCCATGCTCAACATGAAGTCTTTATTTTTATGGAACTATTAGTTTTTTTTAAGTACTTGAATTATTTGGAAATTATATGTTGTAATAAGGCCATAAGACCATAGTTGAATCATTTTACATTTATTATTATTTATTATGTTTAGGAACCTTATTTATTAAAGTTTAAGTAAAAATTTCTTTAAACTAAATCCAAATTATTTTATCACTTAATATTAAAAAGGGGTTTACAAAAATAAAATCGAGTCTATTTCAACACAAGCCCAACCCAAACAATATTTGTTTTAATCGCACAAGTTTTCTCTAAGTAACAAAAGAATTTGAAACTGGTTTTCTTGAGGAATATACCAAATCTGGTCAAAGCTCGTGGGCCGGGTTTGGGGTGTTTCGGTTTGGTATCAGAGCCCATTTTAAACTCTCGGCCTGTGGGCTAAGGCCCAAAACGTTTTCAAATCGAGCCCAAATGAGTTTTATGAAGGTATTTTTGAAGATGAGCAGGTTTTCTGGCATGGCACCTAAGTCTCCGACCCACAGTCCACCAGGTAAGTAGCCCCAACTTTCTGTATGATTACGTGATTTACGAATTATGGAAGGGTAGAAAAGGCATGGAACGTAGAATAGCATGACAGGAACTTGAACCCTAAGACTAGTCTACTCAAACACAAACACATAAGACTTAATTCCATTAAACAAACCTATGGCTAAGTCACTGAGTTAGGGTGTGGTAACCCCTGTGCGCATGTCTAGGATTGGATCCGGAAGAGCTCGGTATTTAAGCAGTCCTAGTGACTCACTTCCTCTTCGCTGGAATCCTACCTAGTGCGTAGCTTCGGTTCACCCTAACCAAGAGGACTCGGTCATAGGCTAACCATAATAACTAAAACCCGAAAGGGAACCAACCGTGTTTTTATAAAAACCCTAGTTTTAAAACTCTTAAAATTACCTTTTCAATTTGTGAGAACTATTTTTACAAAATTTTCTAAAAAATTTTCGATTTATGAAATTACAAAAACACCCCTAGTGGTAAAATTACCAAAATGCCCTTGATTTACAAAGTGTCAAATTACTCAATAGTTTTATCAAAATTTCATTATTATATAAATGTTCAAAAACCCTAATTTGCAAACTATCAAAAATACGTTGATTTTGGAAAATTACAAAACTGCCCCTAACTTACAAAATTACCAAAATGACCCTGATTTCCAAAATTTTTGCAACATCACCGTTTTGGAATATACAATTCTCAAAAAGAACCCTCAAAGTTTTGCAACTTTTGAAATATCTCTGATTTATTAAATTTTAGAAATTTGCCAAATGTATGCCAAATGTGGGATTAAAATATGTATATATTACGGTTTGTCAAATACCCCTACACTTATGCATTTGCTTGTCCTCAAGCGAAATCCTCAACTCACAACTAAAATTCGTTCTTCTCAATTTATAAATCCTATTAATAATATTTCAAAATAATCCGTAGGTAATCATACATTGAGAATTTCAAACAATCCAAGTTGAGCATTTTATTCATGAAAAACATAGGTATCCCCCCTTAATAAGGTAATCACTTTTGATTCAAAATATCACAGAGTTAACATCCTCACTAAGGATTCACTCAAATCATTCGAAGTGTTTAAGGGACAATAAATTAAGCACTCAATAGTCAACATGAAAAGTTATTACCATAGGCTTGCATGAAAATCAACTCTCCACCACTATAAATTGAGATGATACATTGATTAAAAGGTCTTTATAAAAGGTTGTAACGTGGCTTGGTTAGGGGGCATGGTTACAGGCTCAAAAAGGAGGCTAGAATCAAGATTGAATTGACAAATTACCTAACTAGAAAAATGGACTAATAATGAATAATTACATTAATAATACGAGCTTCTTCTAAAGATATGAGATTTACTGCTTAAGCTCATAAAAATAGAACTAATAATGGATATACTTTCAACTTTTTTTTAAAAAAACAAATCATACGATTATAGGAAAGAATTTTCAATTGAAATAGAGAACATAGTTAGGCAACTTCACAAATCAAATCTCGACAAAAAGGTTAATAGGAAAATTTCTTTAATGAATCAAAAAGAGTAAGTCTTGGGTTAATATTAAGGGTAAATCAAGAAACGGTTAATTAGGATCAAAGGGGTTCACTAGGGGTTAATTATGGAGGTAGGACTTTTGAGAAGTAAGTAGGTTAAATCCTAGGTGCCTTTATCATCTCAGTATATGAAATAAAAAATATGGTCTCGACATGTATAATCGAAGTAAGTTCTAGAATAACAGATCAATATTAACTCACTTAAAGCAACAATAAAAGTGAGCACGAAAGAATGTATGCTCTAAAGGCTCAAAATCTCACAGAAATTATTGGTTTTTGATGTCACCCTTGTGAACTTCAAACTTCAAGATAATACCTTAGCTTGGGAAAACAACCTAGCAAATTTTTAATTTTCAAAAATCAACTTATCATGCTTGATTCTCTAAGGCCTTCAAGTTTAAACAATCAATGCACAACTACCTATATTTTAATTCAAGACATATCAATAAAAATCATAAATCAATCAGAATAAGTTCAACAAAATTTAGGGATTTGGGAATAATGCAAAAATTTAGGGCTTAAAATTCACCCCCACACTTAAGATGTACATTGCCCTCAATGTACAAACGAAGATATTCTAAAGATTAATAGCATTAATTTAAAAGAGAAAGGGAGAGGTGAAACTTCCTGAATGTTGGATGGATACCTTGAGTTGGAAGTGTAGAAACTTGATTTGGAGGTGAAAGATAGGTTGGAGGAGGCGTCTCTGCTGGTGGTATGATGGTTGCCAACAATTACTGTGCTAGATGAAGAAATTGGGTGACTCATGAAGAAATAGCTAGGAAATAATAAGAATAATTCAAAATATACTAATTATGTATTTAAAGACAAGAAAGATAAAGAGAAAAAGTGTAAAAATTAAAATAAAATTAAAAGAAAAGATTAATGGACTGAAAAGTCCTTATCGTTAGATGGTTCACGATGTGGGTGTGATTTTTAAGGTCGTGGTGTGGTGATTCCATAACAGCCTTTAGAACCTAAATCAAAGAAATCAAAATGTAAGAATAAAAATTAAAGACAAGAAAGATAAAGGGAAGGAAAATAAAGGAGAAGAGAAAAGAAAAAGAAAAATTAAATGGACTCAAATGTCCTTGGCTTGTCGGGTCAATGAAGCGAACGACATGAACTCATGTAAATCGGTCTCACATGGGGAGACTGTGCTAGGGTCCTTTCGCTTCTTCGACATGGGAATGGTAGTGTTGGCCTTGCCTTTGGGCATTGAGTGATAGTGGTAAGGATGGTGAAAAAGGAAGAAAAACTATGGCAGCCGGGGTTGAGAGGAAAGGGTTTTGGTGGGGAAAATGTGCAGAAAAGGGGGTTTATATAGAAATAAGGATCTGGTGGCTTCCCACGCCTGTGTTCCGTGGGCGTGTTGGGTCACACGACTGTATCACACGACCGTGTTGTGCTTCGTTCGTTTCTCCCATGTCCGTGTAGTGTTCACCACTTCCATGTTGATAAATCAGTATCGTCCACAGTCGTATCGCACGGTCGTGGCATTTTATCACCGCCCGTGGTTTGGAAATTTTTCATCCTTGGTTTGTACTATCTCTGTCACTCTGACTACTCATCCACAGTGTCATGGATGACACTACCTCTTCTTTCCTTTATCAGCATATTATCTCCCTTATTATCACATTAAATAAATTCCTAAATTTCCTCCCTTATCTTCCATATTATCAACTATAATATCTGCATTATCCCATTTACATAAATCCTCCTATTTTTGAGCCTTGTTGCCGTCCAACTCAACCTAATTAATTGCTGAAAATTAGCTAACTTAAACTAAAAGAATTGCGCCTCCAATTGACGCCACCTCCTTGCTCTCTAAGTGGTGGTACTGACCACTGGGCCACAAGCCCATTTTGTATTTTAAAACACAGATAACATGTTTTAAGCCCTATAGTGTCCAAACTGAAAATTTAACCAAGGCCTTGACCACATCTTGAGCCCAATTTGGACTCCTAACACTTAAATTAACACATTAAACATATTCACCCATTAAATGCAAGGCCCAAAAATTCAGGATGTTACAGTGCCAAGGGTTGTACACATTGAGTTTCGAAACTCACACCCTTTATTTAATATTTCAGGTGATCCTAAGTAAATGGCTCGACGTGGGAGAGGACTCAGAGATGGCCACACTACAAGATGATGTTAAAATTTATTTATTTATTTCAAAATACATAGTTTTAATTGCTTATTTTCGTTGGATATAATAAGGCCTTGTACTTCGTTTTGACTTTAGACTTTAGGTTTTGTTGTTTCAACTGTTTGCTTAATTATTAAATCTGAGTAAATTTTTTACAGTTAAACTTGGTTCCGAAGTACTTAAAATTATAAAATGGGTTTTTATTACTCAACAAGACTCAAGGATTTTTGGCCTAAAATTTTTAATTAGCAAAATCGTTTAAATTACGCCTTTGATGTGACACGCCGAATTCGAGCCTAACTTCTAGGCCGAGTTTGAGGTGTTACAGTTGGGTTGTTGTTGGAAGCCTGGTAGAGGTTGTTGTTGTCTTTGGTTTCCTTGACCACCCCTTAAAAATTGGGGTGGTTCCTCCAACCTGAATTGTAAGTGTTACTATAAGGGTTATTTTGAGGTCTAAAATTGTTACCCATATAGTGAACATGCTCATTTTGAGTGCTCGGGTTGTAAGGAAGATATTCTGTGTTGTTTATCCCTCCTCCATTTGTATCGCACTGCATAACTAGATGTACCTGCGAAGAATCACATAAACCATCAATCTTTTTATTTAATAGTTCTACTTAGTTTGATAGCATCGTCATTACATTGAGGTTCAAAACACTGGCGGCTTTTGTTCGCTTTGTCCTCGTGACTTGCCACTGATAGTTATTCAGTGACATGTCCTCTATAAACTCATAAGCCACTTCAAGAATCTTGTTATTCAGGGTTCCACCGGTGGCTGTGTCGATCAACTGCCTAGTTGAGGGGTTCACGCCATTGTAAAAGGTTTGGACCTGTAGCCACAAGGGTAACCCATGGTGAGGACACCTCCTTAATAAGTCCGTGTGTCTCTCCCATGCATCATAAAGTGTCTCTAAATCCATCTGCACAAAAGAAGAAATATCATTCCTCAACTTGGCCATTTTGACCAGCAGAAAATATTTTATCAAAAATTTTTCAGTCATTTGTTCCCATGTAGTGATCGATCCTCGTGGAAGAGAATTCAACCACTGTTTGGCTTTGTTTCTCAATGAGAAGGGAAACAATCGAAGGCGAATGGCATCATCAGAAATGCCATTTATTTTGAAAGTATCACAAAATTCTAGGAAATTCGCCAAGTGATTGTTTGGATCTTCATCCTGCAAACCATCAAACTGAACAAATTGTTGTATCATCTAAATTATTTTAGGTTTCAGTTCAAAATTATTTACAACAATAACAGGTCTAACAAAACTTGACTCAGTTCTTGTTAAATTAGGTTTAGCTTAATCATACATAGTACAAGGAACAGGATTTTGATTCACCAGATCTGCCGCGACCACAGGAAGTAGTAGATTGTTTTGGGGATCAGCCATCTCTTCAGTATTATTGGTGCCGTCCTCTTGCTCTTCTTGTATGTATTGTAGGCTTCGTCTTATTTCTCTGCGGTTTCTGCGAATGGTACCTTCTATATCGCTGTAAAAATGTAATATCCGGGATTTATGGCTTATGCATTAATGCTAAATTGTATGAAGTCGCATGCCTATGTGTGTTCTGATTGTGTTGTATGAATTTTGTGAACCTTAGAATGTAGGAAAAATGCCTTAGAAAATATTAAGTTTTAAGTTTCAAAGAGAAAGCTAGGCAGAGAAGGCCTTAAGAGAAATTGTAGGGAGATTTAGACACAAAAATCAGCTTGTTAAATTGGCTTGGAGGCGCCACTTAAAGCTCTGATAAGTGACGCCATATGCAGTGGGTAAGGGGCTAGGTTCGAGCTGCAAGGGAAGCAAATAAAAGAGTTTTATTTTGCATCAAGGAGCAAGAGAGGTGGACGACAAGGGGGCACTAAGGGATGAGTTTAAGATGTGGTCTAATCCTTTTGAAATTTCGGCTAAGTAGAAGATAAATGGGGATTTATTTTTAAATTATTTTGAATGTGCAAGGAGGAGGAAAAATAGGAGAAAAGGAAGGGATGAGATAGGGGGAAGGAGTTGGCCGGCCTAGGGACTCCTTTAAGGTGATTTTCGGCCAAGTCTAGTAAGGGGAATAGCCGAATTTCATTAAGGCATTGTAGCCTCTCTTTCGTTTTCTTTTTCTCTCCAAAACCATCATCTTTCTCTTCTTTTTCTTTTAGTCTAGCCGAAATCTTCTTCTCCCTAATCCACCATTGCCGTAACACCTAAAAAGATTCATACCCTTCCTCTTGTGTTCCTTCTTAAAGCTGAATCCTTTACTTGGTGGCCATAGCCGATTGCTCTTCTACCCTATAGGAGCCGAGTTGATCGTTTAAGCAGAAGCCGAATCCCCCTGTTTCAAGAAAGGACATTTGATTAAGTTGGTAAGGAATCTCTTCTATGCAGAACTCTTGTTATTTTCTTTCTCTAACTATTGAAAATCGAGGCTTTAATCCCATTATTACTTTGTGGCCAAAACTTTGAAAGAGATTTTGGGACTTGTCTCTAGTCGACTATAAGGAGAAGATTTTCGGGATTTCAATACCCAAGGTAAGACATGTGACATTCGGCCAAGGGCCACTTATTGTGATTTAATGTTAGAATTGGATCTAACATGTACTCTGTAGGATTTCGATATCTTTATAGCCAAGAGACTACTTTCGGGATTTGATTAGTAATCAAATTGGCAGCAAGGTAAGAATTTAAGTTGTGATAATCTTTCGGGATTTGATTGTATAAGCCGATTGGGTTTTGCTAAGAAACTTAGTGTTGGCCGAATGTAGGAACTAAGGATCTAGAGTTCTAGATCAGGATTTTTGGGATTTCAGTGGAAGCGTTAAGTAAACCAGATGTGTACCCCACACTAACTCTTAATAGATTTATGGCATCAATTTAATATATGTGTTTATAATAATGTGAAAAGTGGGCAAAGGTACCATGCAATGGTACAAAGTATTCAGGTATGTAACCTTAACATTATGTTAATAAATGATATGAATATTTGGAATATGGCCCATATGTGAATATTGATAAGAATGTGGCATGATATTGCATGATTGGTATGACATGGGGCATATGGGTGATATTTTAAGGGGAAGTGATCTGGTGGTTATTACCACGATATCTGGTGACTCATGTCACAAAATCTGAATGTGGCGACTTATGTCACAAATAATTATCTAGCGGCTATGCCACAATATATAAGGGCGATGTGCACGTCGTCTGCAGCGACTACCTTCGATGATGTGTAGCTGATGGAGGGTCGACTTAGTAGTCCCCACGGTGTGATGGTTGGTACGGGTGATCTGTAGCGGATGGTTATCTAGGTTTGGGTTCGGGATTGCATCATTATTTATATTTGCTATATGTATATGTATGATCTGATATGCCTAAATCATTGGGACTTGGTGTTAGTGGTTACACATTGAGTCTGTTTGACTCACCCCGTTGGGGGATATCTTTTCAGGTGACGCTCAGTGATGGACCGGGTCGGCAGGAGCTTAGTGGTGACCATGTTCAGCTCAGATTTTATTTTATTTTTGGACTTTCTATTTTCAAGTATTTTGGATTTATTTTGGGTTTTCTTTAATGTAATAAGGCCACTAGAATGAAACTGTTTATGCATGCATTCTAAGTATTTAGTACGTTACGGTTTATATCAAATTAAAGTTTAAGTAACTTTTCTTAAAAACCAATGTTAAATGTTTTGACACCTAAACATAAATGATTTTCAATTTAAAAGATAATCTTTAAACTCGGCAATTCTTTTTAACTTGTGGTTTTGGAATATAAAAACAAGCTTTTAATAAATCCCTGATTTCAAGAGTAGCAATGTTTTCAATTAAACTCAACACACATCAAATCTTCTCCAAAATTACCCAAAGTTTCCAAAGAAACAAACCAGTTTTGAACCGTTTTACTCAAGGAACATACCGGATCAGGTCAAGGCTCGTGGGCCGGGTTTGGGGTGTTCCAGCTTGGTATCAGAGCTCAATTTTAAACTCTCGGCCTTGGGTTTAAAGCCCATAACGTTTTCAAATTTAAGCCCAAATGAATTTTGTGAAAGTTTCTGTGAAACGAGCAGGTTTTCTGGCATGGCACCTAAGTCTCCGACCCGAAGTCCACCAGGTATGTACTCCTAACTGTTGTGTGATTTATAGTATGATTTGTAGAAGGGTATATCGGGAACGTAGATTAGCATAGTAAGTTATTGAACCTTAGGATTAGTTTTTCCCAACATAAGAATTACATAAGACTTAATGCCTAACGAAACAAACCTGTGAATTAAGTCGCCGAATTAGGGTATGGCAACCATTGTGCGCATGTCTAGGATTGGATTCAGGAAGAGCCTGGTATTTAAGCAGTCCTCGTGACTCACCTCCTCTTCGCTCGAATCCTACCTGGTGCGGAGTGACGGTTCACCCTAACCAAGAGGACTTACTCACGGGCTAAACTCAATAACTAAAACCCGAAAGGGACTAGCTATATTATCATAAAACCCTAGTTTTAAAATCACCAAATTGCCTCTTTGAATTGTGAAAAAAAATTATTTTGGAAAGTTTTTCTCGATTTACAAAAATTACCTAAGTACCCCTGGTTGTAAAATTACTAAAATGCCCTTGGTTTGAAAAATTTTAAATTACCATACTACCCTCGACTTTTACTAAGATATTTTTTTCAAAATACCAGAGACCCCTATTCTGCAAAATATTAAAATACCCTGATTTGGAAAATTTATGAAATTACCCCTGATTTACAAAATTACCAAAATGACCCCGATTTCCAAAATTTCTGCCATATCTCTGATTTGAGAAAAATTTCAAAAGTACCCTCGAGTTTTGAAAATTTCAAAGTGCCCTAATTTATTAAAATTTTCAAATTGACCCCGATTTATTACCAAAATACCCCTGTAAGAGAAATGACGAAAATACCCTGAGTTAGGAGCAGACAAAAATGTTCAAACGATGAATGTGTATAGTAGACATTACTGAATGGATGTGTTTCTCTGAACTAGGGTAGAAAACTTGGAATGAAAACTTTGATTGACCGAAAGAACTACTATTAAACTTCTTTTCATAAAAATTTCTTCGCGGATAATCAGTGGAACAAAGACTAATGCATAAAACTTTCTAATCTGATTAAAGCGCGAACATGGAAATGAGCTCTAGAGGACGTGGTCGTAATGTGCGAGGACGTGGTAGAGGCAGAATAACCGTATCGAAACTCGTTAGATCGAGTCAGGGGTCTGAGAATGAGGTACCACCACCACCCCCACCACCAGCTGTTGGTGTTGAGCAACAGAGATCGACGGGGATGATGCGATGACGCGAGCGGTGCTTTGCGAGTTCCGAGAGATGGTGGCTGGAGCAGGTGGAGGTATGGGAGCTCGGAAATCTGTACCCGAGCGACTCCAAGCTAATGGAGCTGAGGTGTTTCATGGTGTATCTGGAGTGGCACCTAGTACGGCTGAGTATTGGTTAGAGGCGACAGAGCGAATTATGGATGAGCTAGATCTAACCGCTGAGGAGAAGCTGAAAGGAATGGTGTCGCTTCTTCGCGACGAAGCATATCAATGGTGGTTCACAGTTTAGGATGGTGCCACAGCTGAGGATCTCACTTGGGAATATGTTAAGGCGGCGTATCATAAGAAGTATGTTGGTTCTAGTTATACTGATGCATAGAGGAAGGCATTTCTGGGGCTGCGGCTGAATTCTTAAGGTTGAGCCGGTATGCTCGAGGAATAGTGGCTACGGAATATGAGCGGTGTGTCTAGTTTGAGGACGGACTGAGGGATGACCTGAGGTTATTGATAGCTCCGCAGCAGGAGCGGGAATTTGTCGTGTTAGTCGAAAAGGCCAAGGTAGCTGAAGGGATTAAGGACTCTGTGAGGCAGAACACTGATCGTAATAGACAAAAGAGAGGTTTTGGGCTATCAGGGTCATCTGGGAATGTCCAAAAGAGGCCTAGAGTTGATGGGCCGCGAGGTCAGCAGGCTGTGACCGGAGGGCAGTATCGTACATGTACTTAGTGTGGAAAGATGCACTTAGGAGAGTGTTGGAAGAAGACAGGAGAATGCTTTAAGTGTGGGTCTAAGGAACACATGATTAAGGACTGTCCTATTAAGATAGATGGGAGCCGACCCACGGGTCCGGGTTCTAATCAGGCTGGAAGAGGTGGGGGCAGACCTTAAGCGGGTCGTGGTTCGATTGGCGAGAGAAACGGTGCTAGAAGAGGACGTGGAACACCAGCGCGAGTGTTGGTAATATCGAGGCTAGACGGCGGGGCCCGGTATATGCGATTCGTCGGAGGAAGACGATGATGCACTGATGTTATAACGGCAATGCGTTCCTTATTTCTCGGGCTACCTTTATTGCTTTGATAGACATAGGGTCAACTCATTCCTATGTTGCTAGTGAAGTATCCAAAACTCTGCATGTGAACTCTGAGATCGTACCTAGGAAGATGATCGCATTTAGTCCTTTAGGATGATCGTAGTAGTAGATAAGCTCTTTAAGGAAGTACCTTTAGAAGTTCAGGGGACGTAGTTCCCAGCTGACTTAATGGAACTGCCATTCGGGGAATTTAATGTAATCTTAGGCATGGACTGGCTAGTGAAGTACCGTGCGAATGTGGATTGTGTCGCTAAACGCATGTCGTTGAGAACTCCTGACGATAAGGAAGTTGTGGTGATGGGCGAAAGATGGAACTATTTGTCGATTGTAGTATCCACTCTTAAGGCGGTGAAGATGGTAAGGAAAGGGTGTCTGGCTTTCCTGATGTTGGTCAGTGCCTTGGATGCTAAGGAAACAAGTGGTGAAGGGGTTAGAACAGTAAGGGAATTTGCGGATGTTTTTCCAGAGGAATTACTTGGAATACCCCGGGATAGGAAGGTGGAGTTTGGAATTGATTTGCTGTCGAGAACAGCTCCTGTGTCAACTGCTCCGTATAGAATGGCACCAAAGGAGTTGGTTGAGCTCAAGGCTCAGATCCAAGAGTTGCTTGATCGTGGGTTTATCCGACCCAGTGTGTCTCCATGGGGAGCACCGGTCTTGTTTGTGAAGAAAAAGGACGAAACTATGCATATGTGCATAGATTATCGTCAGTTGAATAAGCTGACCATCAAGAACAAGTACCCTTTGCTAAGGATAGACGACTTGTTCGATTAACTGAAGGGGGCAGCAATATTCTCGAAGATAGATCTAAGGTCTGGATATCATCAGCTTAAGGTGAAGGAAGCAGATATCCACGAGATAGCTTTCCGGACAAGATACGACCATTATGAGTTCTTAGTAATGCCGTTCGGATTAAGGAACGCCCCAGCCACGTTCATGGATATGATGAACCGGGTTTTTAAACCTTACTTGGATCGGTTCGTCGTTGTATTCATCGACGACATCCTAGTATACTCCAAGTCTGAAGAGGAGCATGATGAGCATCTTCGGGTTGTGTTGCAAATGTTGAGGGAGAAGAAGTTTTATGCCAAATTCAGCAAGTGTAAATTTTGGCTTAAGGAGGTAACATTCTTAGGGCATGTGGTGTCTGCAGAAGGAATAAGGGTGGATCCTCGAAAGATTGAGGCAGTATTAGATTGGAAACCACCTAAGTCTGTGGCTGAGGATCGCAGTTTCTTGGGGTTAGCAGGCTACTACAGAAGGTTTGTAGAAGGGTTTTCATCAATAGCCGCACCGCTGACGAAATCGTTGAGAAAGGAGGTACCTTTCGTATGGACAGATAAGCAACAGGAGAGCTTTGAGAAGCTTAAGAGGGTTTTGACTGAAGCTCCGGTTTTGATTCAGTCGGAGGCAAGGAAGGATTTTGTGGTGTACAGTGATGCTTCTCACACAGGATTGGGATGCGTATTGATGCAAGACGGGAAAGTAGTTGCTTATGCGTCTCGACAACTGAGGCCACACGAGGTTAACTACCCGACGCATGATTTGGAATTGGCGGCAGTGGTCTCTGCTCTTAAGGTGTGGAGGCATTATCTATATGGAGAAAAGTCAGTAATCTACACAGACCACAAGAGTCTTAAGTATCTGTTGACTCAGAAGGAGTTGAATCTAAGACAGCGAAGGTGGGTGGAATTATTGAAAGACTACGATTGTTCCATAGAGATCACCCGGGCAAGGCGAATGTAGTGGCGGATGCCTTAAGTCGAAAAGTGGTGTCAGATCTGAGGGCGATGTTTGCACATCTGAGCTTGTATGACGATGGAACTCTACTGGCAGAGTTGCAAGTTAAGCCGACGTGGCTGAATGAGGGGAAGGAAAGTCAGTTAGTGGATGAGGATTTAAGTGCTAAGTTGCAGCAAATGCAAAGTGGGGAGTTGGAAGATTATGGTATTAATGACGAGGGAGTATTGTGTTTCAAGGGCAAGGTCTGTATGCCGAAGAATGAGGACTTAAGGCAGAGGATTCTTCAGGAATCGCATAGTAGCCCCTATGCTATGCATCCTGGGGGCAGCAAGTTGTATAAAGATCTAATAGAACAGTTTTGGTGGCCTAGTCTTAAGCGGGAAGTTACAGAGTTTGTGGGGAAATGCTTGACGTTTCAGCAAGTTAAGGCTGAACACCAAGTTCTGTCAGGCTTGCTTCAGCCAATCAAGATTCCGCAATTGAAGTGCGAGAGAATCACTATGGACTTCGTTAGTGGGCTTCCCCTTACGCCTACTAAGAAGGGCTCGGTATGGGTGATAGTGGATCGATTGACAAAGTCCGCGCATTTCATTCCAGTGCGGGTTGATTATTCTTTGCAGAAGTTGGCGAAGTTGTATGTGGCGGAGATTATGAGATTGCATGGAGTGCCGGTATCGACTATTTTAGATAGGGATCCAAGGTTTACGTCTCGGTTTTGGAAAGCTCTACATCAAGCTTTAGGCACCAGATTTGATTTCACTACGGCATTTCATCCACAATCGGACGGTCAATCTGAACGAGTAATCCAAGTGTTAGAGGATATCCTGAGGGGATGTGTGATAGACTTCAGAGGAAGTTGGGAAGAATATTTGCCTTTAGCTGAGTTTGCATATAACAACAGCTATCAGGCCAATATTCGGATGGCACTGTATGAAGCGTTGTATGGACGGAAGTGTCGCACTTCTACGTGTTGGACGGAATTAGGGGAGCATCGAGTTTTGGGTCCAGAGATTGTGGCAGAATCTGAGGAGAAGGTCGAGGTAATTCGTGCACGGTTAAAGGAGGCATCTGATAGGCAAAAGTCGTATGCAGATCTTAAGCGAAAGGAGATAAAATTTGATGTGGGAGATCAAGCATTCCTTAAAGTTTTGCCTTGGAAGAAAGTGATGAGGTTCGGTCGCAAAGGGAAGTTAAGTCCCAGGTTTATAGGACCTTATCGGGGATTGAAGTGAGTTGAACTAGTGGCATACCAGTTAGAGTTGCCTCCAGAGTTGAAGTAGATGCACGATGTATTCCTTGTTTCGATGCTACGTCGTTATCAATCGGATCCATCTCATGTAGTACCAGTTGAGGAGGTGGAACTAAGGCCAGATTTGCCCTATGAGGAAGAGCCGATTCAGATCTTGGAACGAGATGTGAAAGTGCTACGGAGGAAATCAGTTCCTCTAGTTAAAGTGTTATGGCGCAATCATGGATCGGAGGAAGCTTCATGAGAGCTGGAAGAAGCAATGCGACAACAATACCCTCACTTATTTCAGCCAGGTAATTTCGAGGATGAAATTATTTTAAGGGGGGTAGAATTGTAATATCCGGGATTTATGGCTTATGCATTAATGCTAAATTGTATGAAGTAGCATGCCTATGTGTGTTCTGATTGTGTTGTATGAATTTTGTGAACCTTAGAATGTAGGAAAAATGCCATAGAAAATATTAAGTTTTAGGTTTAAAAGAGGAAGCTAGGCAGAGGAGGCCTTATGAGAAATTGTAGGGAGATTTAGACACAAAAATCAGCTTGTTAAATTGGCTTGGAGGTGCCACTTAAAGCTCAGTAAGTGACGCCATATATCTGATGGGCAAGGGGCTAGGTTCGAGTGCAAGGGAAGCAAATAAAGAGAGTTTTATTTTGCAAACAAGGAGCAAGAGAGGTAGACGGCAAGGGGGCACTAAGGGATGAGTTTAAGATGTGGTCTAATCCTTTTGAAATTTCGGCTAAGTAGAAGATAAATGGGGATTTATTTTTAAATTATTTTGAATGTGCAAGGAGAAGGAAAAATAGGAGAAAAGGAAGGGATGAGATAGGGGGAAGGAGTTGGCCGGCCTAGGGAGTCCTTTAAGGTGATTTTCGGCCAAGTTTAGTAAGGGGAATAGCCGAATTTCATTAAGGCATTATAGCCTCTCCTTCGTTTTCTTTTTCTCTCCAAAACCATCATCTTTCTCTTCTTTTTCTTTTAGTCTAGCCGAAATCTTCTTCTCCCTAATCCACCATTGCCGTAACACCTAAAAAGATTCATACCCTTCCTCTTGTGTTCCTTCTTGAAGCCGAATCCTCTACTTGGTGGCCATAGCCGATTGCTCTTCTACCCTATAGGAGCCGAGTTGATCGTTTAAGCAGAAGCCGAATCCCCCTGTTTCAAGAAAGGACATTTGGTTAAGTTGGTAAGGAATCTCTTCTATGCCGAACTCTTGTTATTTTCTTTCTCTAACTATTGAAAATCGAGGCTTTAATCCCATTATTACTTTGTGGCAGAAACTTTGAAGGAGATTTTGGGACTTGTCTCTAGTCGACTATAAGGAGAAGATTTTCGGGATTTCAATACCTAAGGTAAGACATGTGACATTCGGCCAAGGGCCACCTATTGTGATTTAATGTTAGAATTGGATCTAACATGTACTCTGTAGGATTTCGATATCTTTATAGCCAAGAGACTACTTTCGAGATTTGATTAGTAATCAAATCGGCAGCAAGGTAAGAATTTAAGTTGTGATAATCCTTCGGGATTTGATTGTATAAGCCGATTGGGTTTTGCTAAGAAACTTAGTGTTGGCCGAATGTTGGAACTAAGGATCTAGAGTTCTAGATCGGGATTTTCGGGATTTCAGCGGAAGCGTTAAGTAAACCAGGTGTGTACCCCATACTAACTCTTTAATATATGTGTTTATAATAATGTGAAAAGTGGGCAAAGGTACCATGCAATGGTACAAAGTATTCAGGTATGTATATGTATATGTAGCGGGTGATGGTTGGTACGGGTGATGTGTAGCGGATGGTTATCTAGGTTTGGGTTCGGGATTGCATCATTATTTATATTTGCTATATGTATATGTATGATCTGATATGCCTAAATCATTGGGACTTTGTGTTAGTGGTTACACATTGAGTCTGTTTGACTCACCCCGTTGGGGGATATCTTTTCAGATGACGCTCAGTGATGGACCGGGTCGGCAGGAGCTTAGTGGTGGCCATGTTCAGCTCAGATTTTATTTTATTTTTGGACTTTCTATTTTCAAGTATTTTGGATTTATTTTGGGTTTTCTTTAATGTAATAAGGCCACTAGAATGAAACTGTTTATGCATGCATTCTAAGTATTTAGTACGTTACGGTTTATATCAAATTAAAGTTTAAGTAACTTTTCTTAAAAACCAATGTTAAATGTTTTGACACCTAAACATAAATGATTTTCAATTTAAAAGATAATCTTTAAACTCGGCAATTCTTTTTAACTTGTGGTTTTGGAATATAAAAACAAGGTTTTAATAAATCCCCGATTTCAAGAGTAGCAATGTTTTCAATTAAACTCAACACACATCAAATCTTCTCCAAAATTACCCAAAGTTTCCAAAGAAACAAACCAGTTTTGAACCGTTTTACTCAATGAACATACCGGATCCGGTCAAGGCTCGTGGGCCGGGTTTAGGGTGTTTCAAAAAAAAATCAAGGGTCCTGACGGGTTCCATCTAGTCATAAACTAGAAAAACCTGTCAGAAGCAAAATAAAAGAGAGATCAGAAAACTAAAATAAAAATTAGAAAGAAATAAATAAATAAAAGGAAAATGGCTAGAGTAATAAAAATTGAGTGTTCCTAATATTTCAGTTCCCCGGCAACGGCGCGAAAAACTTGATCGTGTTTGAAAGTTTTAATATTTATATAATGAATGATCGAGCTTAGACACTAACTATCACCACGATTGAGGCAAGCACACCTATCGAATAGTAGTATAGCTTAGTAGCAAGACCGAAATGTCGAACCAAAAGGAACCAAAAGTACTAGTACAAACTTTCTTTTTATTATCTAGCCTAAAATAAAGGGATTGATGTTATCTAACTAATTATTAAGCTAAGGATGCTAAGACACAGTGAGCGAATTGGGAAAATACTTTCAAGAGAACCAATTGATTAAAACAATACCCAAGGAAGAATCCACCTAGACTTCACTTGTTATCTAACTCTGAACCAGACGATTTTTTCACTTGACTTGATCCGTAGGATTCCCTAATTTATATTAATACCTCTTTCGAGGCTACTAACAACTAACCCTAGGTTGATTAATTGAAATCTCTTTCTAATTTAAACCCCTAGTGTTGCATTAACTCGATCTATGGACTCCCATATTAGGTTTGACCCTAATCAGGCAGATTTTCGTCGTCCTATCTCTAGGAGTGCGACCAACTCCACTTAACTATGTTGGATCTACTCTTAAACATGGATTTTTACTCCTCTGAATAAGAAAATCAATACTTGAATTAATATCCAGAAATATTAAAGAAAGAATTAAGAACACATAATTAAGAATAAATCAAGTATCTATCATACAATTCAGAAAATAATAACAAGATCCGTCTTAGGTTTCATCCCCCTCAGGTATTTGAGGGGTTTAGTTCATAATTTTAAAAGAATACATCTCAGAAGAAATTAAATAACAAAACATAAAGAAAAACTCTAAAACCCCCTGAAGGAAATTAAAGGGAAGATCCTCAGTCTTGAGCGTGATTCCAGCTTCTAAGATGGATTAACTGGCTTTCTTCGAGTAATTCCCTAATTTCAGCTCTCTCTGGCTTTGCTCATGTCAAAAGCCCTGACAGAGGCCTTCTGTCGAACTCCGACCAACTCCCCTTTTAGGTTGCCCTCTAGGGTGTTTATATAGGCTTTTGGATTGTCTTTCTGTAAAGCCCGATTGTAGCCCTAATCGGAACGATGGTTTTGGGACCACGAATCCGAGTCGGAAAAATTTTTAAGTATTATTTTTTGAGTTAATTGTGTGTGAATTAGCATGTGTGAAAGTTTCGTATAAAAATTTGAGTGTTTGTGTGTTTAATTAAATAAAAGGACGTAATTGCATAAAATGAAAATTTGATGGTTAGTTTTGATAGTGCTAATTTGAGAGTGGTTTTTTAATGTTGAATCCTTAAAGGGAAAATAGCCCATTTCTTATAGTAGTGGACAGCATAAGGTCAAGAGTGACCTTATTATTATGATTTTTATAATAAGCCATTAAAGGTTAAAATGGTAAATACTATAAAATTTATTAATTAAAATAAAACACAAATTAGAAGACCATGCATTTGTTCATCTTTTTGACCGAAAAACACAAAATAAATAAAAGAAGAAAGCTTAGCACATTCGGCCTTGGATTTTGCTTGATCTAGGTATGTAGTTTGTTCGGTTTTTGATAATTTTTACGTTTCTGAGATCGTTGCTTTGAATACTATTCGACCCATGTTAGAATTTTTGAATTTGATGCATGTTTGATATTCAGCCATTGATGAATGCATATGTTTTGTAATGTTTGATGGTAAAATATTAAGGATATGTTTTGAAGAATTTGAGTGCTATGGATTAAATTGCAAAAATAAATAGTTGAGGGACTAAAATGGAAAATAAATGGATTGTATGGACTTATATAGGCATGAGAAGTATTCGGCCCTAAAGGAGTAAATTCAAAATACGCGTATTTTGTGTTTTGTACAATAGGGACTAAATTGTAAAGGTTGTAAATGTCAGGGTAAAATGGTAATTTGCATAATTAAGTGTTTTCGGATTAAATTGAATAAAAATATATTTAAATAAGCTTAATTTGGAATTATATAGATCAAGAGCAAAAAGAAACGGGATTGGATTGAGGAAATGCGAAGTTGAACGAATAGTTAGGAAACCCTAATCCGTCGATTTCCGAGGTAAGTTTTTAAGCTATTGGGTTAAATCGAATTTTATTCTATATTAGATATCCATGTTAAATGGGTGGTAAGTATATTAAATATCGTATTGCCGAATGTGTTAATGAAATTGGTATAAGTTAGCCGAATGTGAGGTTGCTTGGAGGTTGAATTTAATTGCATGAAATGTATATCTATATGTTAATTATGCAAATAGATATGAGGGATATTAAATTAGGATATGAATATATCCAAAGGAAATGTTGGTTACATGTTAATGTTTTGGCCAAATAAGATATAGATTTGAGTATGAAATACTAAAGTTATACCTACATGTATGTGCTTATATGTGAAATTGTGGATTAGATCTTGTATATATATAAGTGTATAATCGAATGAATAACAGGTTTACGAAAGGCACTAAGTGTGCAAACTTATAACCGAGCACTAAGTGTGCGAAATCGGTCACATGGCACTAAGTGTGCGAACTACTAAAGTAACGGCACTAAGTGTACGATACATTATAGAAGCTTGGCACTAAGTGTGCGAATAAAATGTCCGCGCACTAGGTGTGCGAAACCGGCTGAAGGGCACTAAGTGTGTGATCAAATTTAATCTCAAAAGCGTGAAATCGGTAAGTTGGTACTATGAAATTTTACTATTTGAATTCAAGTATATATGTAAAGTGTGATTTGAATGGAATGTTATGTGTGTTTCAGGTATAATTTTGAATGGTTGAGTTGGTATGAAATATACCTTACTAGAGTAAATGAAATGTTGTGTAACACCCCCAAACCCGGCCCACAAGCCCTGACCGGATCTGGTATGTCACTACGGAAACCGTTCGAAAAATATTTTAACTTAATGTAAAACATAAAGATTTATTGTCTTTAGAACAACATTTTGTATTTAAAATGCTAAGTAAAAATTTGATGTCATAAAGTATCCAACTTTGAAAACCTTAATTTATATATATATAAATTTAAGAAAATAATATCATTCGCAAATAACATTTAATCGTCAATCCATAATAAAACATAAAATAAACTTCAAATGCTTAAGTGGCCTTTATTACAATAATACTTATCAAAATACTGAAATTATAAAATACGGAAAACAAATAAAATTAACTTCTGCATGGGCCACCTCGTATCCACTCCAACCCGGTCCAAGCTTTATGCATCACCTGAAATGTTGGTAAAAAAAATTTGGGTGAGTCAACAGACTCAGTGCATAGTTATTTCACAGGTCTCCACATATGGGCTTGGCCCATATCCACACAGTCCACATACAAGTCGTGCAATTATGAAGCCCAGCCCAACCTAATGTCCATCCGTCACACCTACCTTGGCAGACCCGCTGCCCAAGGCCGTGGCTAATCCACCGATCAACCAAGTGATCCCACATATCTTACCACTGGCGCACTGTGCTGCTCAAGGCCGTGGCTAAGCCACCGATCACCTAAGTGATCCCACATATCAATCAGTCCACGGTAATGCATACAGCTATCAACCGCCGAGATGGGCACCTAGCCAACACCTCCCTTGATGAGCACATAGCTAACATCAAGCGCTAATGTAACACAAGGCTAACATTAGACCACGTATATAAATATGTACACCCTTTTTCCTTCTTTGATCATATCCCAAGCCCCATGTATCATGCCACAATATCATTAAAATAAACATACATCACATGACATCACATTTTCATACATATATCATATGTAAATTAACGTCATAAAATACTGACCTTATTAATCGATTACCCATCATGGGTATCCACCATTTTAGCCCTTATCTCGGCTATCATTCACATCATATAATATTTATAAATATAACACATACACACAACAAGAGAACAGTGCGATAACTACGCACCTATTTTGGCACAATCGATCAAATCCCAAAACCCAAAGTCTAAGCGATTTGCACCCAACCTTGCCGAAATCCTCCTTGGATATTCAAATCCTGAAAGATCACTTCTCCAAACGATAGCTACAAGAATCCCCAAAGACCCCCTACTATTGGAACTGATCGAATAGCTTGCATCAAAAGATCAACCTCACCCCCCTCTGACTACTGAGAGATTCGGCCATAGGAGAAAAGGTGATTCGGCTATGACATCAAGAGGAAGAGAGATTGGTAATAGGAAGAAAAGGTTGGAGTCTTGAATAGTTTCGGTTTTGTCAATTGGAGAAGAAACAAATGGAATGGGATGAGAGAAACAAATTCCGGCAAAAAGAAAGAAAAAAAATGAATAAAGAAAAGAATACCCAAAACGATGATCCCTCCTATTTATACTACACATTTTCCGCGCACACACACCCTACACACTTCAGAACCGAAAATGCCATCCACCAATTCCCTATATTCGGCCACTAGCTCACCCTCCATTCATATCCCCTTATTTTACTCCTAAAATTTCTCTTCAACACTTATTCAAAATAAATAAAATAAACAACCATTATCTATTATCTTAACATTTAAAACAAATAAGACAAAACCCTAATTATCTTCTATCCACCCACTTAAATAAATCAACCTTTATCATCTTTTAAAATAATAAAAAAAAACAACAATTATCCTTATCCTTTAAAGTCCCCACTTGCTGTCCAACTCTTCTTAAAATAAATAAAATGAAAACACATTTATCTTCTATCTACTAACTTAAAATAATAAACCTTTATCACATCTTCTTAGCCAAAATTAAAAAGAAAACCAGCCTTATCTCATCCTTGTATAACCCATGTGCCGTCCACTGCTCTTCTCACCCTTTTGACGCCAAAAACAAAATAAAAGCTCCCCCTCATGCTGCCAACGTGATTCGAACCTCACCCCTTGAAGCTCCCTTTGACGCCACCTTCCAAGCCCTTAAGGTAGCGTCCTTTGCCACTCTTCTCGCTTGACTTCTTGTGTCCTAACTTCCCATAATTTCTCTTAGGACCTCCTTCCCTTAAGGTCGAAAAATGCAAAATAATAGCCCCCATTTTGCCACTTCCCACACGACTCGAACATGAGCCCTTCCTCCTTGCTTGAGGCGTCAATCACCAAGGCCCTAAGTGGCGCCTTGCACCACTTTACCAAGGCATTTCTTATGTCATAAATCCCCAACAACTTCTCTTAAGGCATCCTTAGCCTAGCTCTCCATAATTAACTCTTAAAAACAAAATTTTTCCTATAGCTCAAGGGCCTTCCCTCGAAACATAACAAGCCTCTAAAATTCCTCAATCAACACCACAATGACCACACTTATGCAAAATAATTTAATAAAAATTAACCCCTATTTTAGGATATTACAGTTCTACCCCCCTTAAAAATAATTTCGTCCTCGAAATTACTTACTAACGAACAATCGTACAATCTAACTCACCACACTACGCTGCTGCTGCGCACTCTGATCTTAAAACTAACATATTTCCTATGCACCAATTTTCAAAATTCACATCCAAGGTTTCATACACTTCACTAGCATTACAAGAACGAAATAGCTTTATAATAACCAAGGCAATAAAAAGGGTATCTCAAAATTAAGAACTTACCCGTTGTCATATCTAGCACATCACTATCCTCGCGACGGCAGATTGCATAAACCAACCTTGGCTGCCTTGCATCTGAACCTTCAGCACCTCCGCTCGATGCTCCACGACCTCGGCCGGAACCATTTCCTCCATGGTTCAGACCACGACCTCTCGTCGCTTGCTGACCATTCCTACCCGACTACTCATAACCCTGGCCTACTGTCTGAGCCCTTCTCGAATCCTGGGGACAGTCTTTAATCAAGTGAGACTTAGACTTACACCTAAAACATTCTCGATCTCGATTCCAGCACTCGCCAACATGATACCTTCCACATTGAGCACATGGACGGTCCGGATTTCCAGTAGCTGGCTTAGTAACAGGAGCAGAATTCTCATACCTCGGTCTTTTCTGAAAGTTCTCAGACGATTCTGACGGTCCAAAGCTCCTCTTATCCCGGTTCCTATACTTATCTCTGTTCTGTCTTACAGAGTCCTTAATTCCTTCGGCTACCTTAGCCTTTTCTACCAACACAGCGAACTCCCGCTCTTGCTGTGGAGCTATTAATAATCTCAGATCGTCTCTCAGTCCGTCCTCAAATCGGACACATCGCTCATGCTCCATCGCCACTACTCCTCGAGCATATCGGCCTACCCTTAGGAATTCAGCCACGTACTCTGCTACGGACTTGTTCCCTTGAACCAGCCCCAGAAATGCCTTTCTCTGAGCATCAACGTAGTGAGTACCGACATACTTCTTCTGGTATGCTTCCTTAACATAATCCCAAGTGAGATCCTCAGCTGCGGCACTATCCTGAACTGTGAGCCACCACTAATATGCTTCATCGTGTAGCAGTGCCACCATTCCTTTCACTTTCTCCTCAGCGGTTAAATCGAGCTCATCCATAATTCGCTCGGTTGCCTCCAACCAATACTCAGCCGTACTGGGTGCCACACCAGATATGCCACAGAACAACTCAGCTCCGTTGGCTCGAAGTCGCTCGGGTATAGACTTCCGAGCTCTCCCATTTCCTCCAGCACCAGCCACCATTTCAAGGACTCGCAGCACAGCCTGCGATACAGCATCATCCCCCGTCTGGTCTTGCTGCTCAACATCAAAAGCTGGTGGTGGTTGTGGTACCTCATTCTCAGATCCTTGACCCAATCTAACGGGTTTTGATACGGCCATTCTACCTCTACCACGTCCACGACGACCACGTCCTCTAGAACTCATTTCTAACGTCGCGATTTAATCTGGTTAAAAAGTTTTATGCATCAGAATTTTGTTCCACTTATTAGCCACGAACAGTTTTATGATATAAAGTATTTAAAAGTAGTTCTTTCGATCAAACAAAGTTTCAATTCAAGTTCACTACTCTACTTCAGAGAATCACCTTCATTCCTCAATAGAGGCACATTCATATTCATTCATAACATCATTCACTACACTTCTTTGGGCATCTTTGACCACTTCGTCACCCAGGGGTAACTTCGTCATTTGTTCTACAGGGGTATTTTGGTAATAAATTGGGGTCAATTTGAAAATCACAAAAGTCATTTCGAAATTTTTCAAACTCATGGGTATTTTGAAAGAAAGATTTTCCAAATCAAGGTTTTGCAAAAATTTCGAAAATCGGGGTTATTTTGGTAATTTCGTAAACCAGGGGTAATTTAGTAAATTCCCAAATCAGGGTATCTTAAAAAAATTTGCAAAATTTGGATTCTTGCTATTTTGTAAAACAAAAGTATATTTGCAAAAGTCGAGGGTAGTATGGTAATTTTAGAAACCAAGGGCATTTTTGTAATTTTTTAACCAGGGGCATTTTCGTAATTTTACAAATCAAAAATATTTCGAAAATGTTTTTCAAAATCTAATTTAGTGTTTATAAATCAAAAACGGTAATTTGGTGACTTTAAAACTAAGGTTTTTATAAAAATACGGCTAGTCCCTTTCGGGTTTTAATTATTGAGTTTAGCCGATGACTAAGTTCTCTTGGTTAGGGTGAACAGTTACTACGCACCAGGTAGGATTCGAGTAAAGAGGAAGTGAGTCATTAGGACTGCTTAAATACCAAGCTCTTACCGAATCCACTCCTAGACATGCGCACAATAGTTGCCCCGCCTTAACTCGGTGACTTAATCACAGGTTTGTTTAATGGTCCTTAAGTTTTATGCACTTGTGTTTGAGTAGACTAGTCCTAGGGTTCAACAGATCCTAGTTCACTAATCTACGTTCCTTCATACTCATAGAATTCATATTCACAATTCACTTCAGTAATTAGAAGCACTTACAGTGGACTTGGTAGGAGATCACAGTGCCATGCCAGAATAACCTAAAAAAAAATTTCATAGAAGTCCCTATTTTCGAAAAGCCCATTCTTGAAAATATTTTTGGGCCCCAAAACCTTCAAAGCCAAGTTTTGAACCGGGCTCTGATACCAAACTTAACACCCCCAAACCCGGCCCACAAGCCCTGACCGGATCTGGTATGTCACTGCAGAAACCGTTCAAAAATATTTTAACTTAATGTAAAACATAAAGATTTATTGTCTTTAGAACAACATTTTGTATTTAAAATGCTAAGTAAAAATTTGATGTCATAAAGTATCCAACTTTGAAAACCTTAATATATATATATATATATATATATATATATATATATATATATATATAAATTTAAGAAAATAATATCATTCGCAAATAACATTTAATCGTCAATCCATAATAAAACATAAAATAAACTTCAAATGCTTAAGTGGCCTTTATTACAATAATACTTATCAAAATACTGAAATTATAAAATACGAAAAAAAATAAAATTAGCTTCTGCATGGGCCACCTCGTATCCACTCCAACCCGGTCCAAGCTTTATGCATCACATGAAATGTTGGTCAAAAAAATTTGGGTGAGTCAGCAGGCTCAGTGCATAGTTATTTCACAGGTCTCCACATATGGGCTTGGCCCATATCCACACAGTCCACATACAAGTCGTGCAATTATAAAGCCCAGCCCAACCTAATGTCCATCCGTCACACCTACCTTGGCAGACCCGCTGCCCAAGGCCATGGGTAATCCACCGATCAACCAAGTGATCCCACATATCTTACCCTGGCAGACCTACTGCTCAAGGCCGTGGCTAAGCCACCAATCACCTAAGTGATCCCACATATCAATCAGTCCACGGTGATGCACACAGCTATCAACCGTCGAGATGGGCACCTAGCCAACACCTCCCTTGATGAGCACATAGCTAACATCAAGCGCTAATGTAGCACAAGGCTAACATTAGACCACGTACATAAATATGTACACCCCTTTCGTTCTTTGATCATATCCCAAGCCCCATGTATCATGCCACAATATCATTAAAATAAACATACATCACATGCCATCACATTTTCACACATATATCATATGTAAATTAACGTCATAAAATACTGACCTTGTTAATCGATTACCCATCATGGGTATCCACCATTTTAGCCCTTATCTCGGCTATCATTCACATCATATACATATTTATAAATATAACACATACACACAACAAGAGAACGGTCACGATAACTACGCACCTATTTTGGCTGTCGATCAAATCCAAAACCCCAAAGTCTAAGCGATTTGCACCCAACCTTCTTTGAGATCCTCCTTGGATATTCAAATCTCGAAAGATCACTTCTCCAAACGATAGCTACAAGAATCCCCAAGACCCTCTACTATTCGAACTGATCGAATAGCTTGCATCAAAAGATCAACCTCACCCCCCTCTGACTACTGAGAGATTCGGCCACAGGAGAAAAGGTGATTCAGCTATGACGTCAAGAGGAAGAGAGATTGGTAATAGGAAGAAAAGGTTGGAGTCTTGAATAGTTTCGGTTTGGTCAATTGGAGAAGAAACAAATGGAATGGGATGAGAGAAACAAATTTTGGCAAAAAGAAAGAAAAAAATGAATAAAGAAAAGAATACCCAAAACGATGACCCCTCCTATTTATACTACACATTTTCGGCACACAGACACCCTACACATTTCAAAACCGAAAATGCCATCCACCAATTCCCTATATTCGGCCACTAGCTCACCCTCCATTCATATCCCCTTATTTTACTCCTAAAATTTCTCTTCAACACTCATTCAAAATAAATAAAATAAACAACCATTATCTATTATCTTAACATTTAAAACAAATAAGACAAAATCCCCAATTATCTTCTATCCACCCACTTAAATAAATCAACCTTTATCATCTTTTAAAATAATAAAAAAAACAACAATTATCCTTATCCTTTAAAGTCCCCACTTGCCGTCCAACTCTTGTTAAAATAAATAAAATGAAAACACATTTATCTTCAATCTACTAACTTAAAATAATAAACCTTTATCACATCTTCTTAGCCAAAATTAAAAAGAAAACCAGCCTTATCTCATCCTTGTATAACCCATGTGCCGTCCACTGCTCTTTTCACCCTTTTGACACCAAAAACAAAATAAAAGCTCCCCCTCATGCTGCCAACGTGATTCGAACCTCACCCCTTGAAGCTCCCTTTGACGCCACCTTCCAAGCCCTTAAGGTAGCGTCCCTTGCCACTCTTCTGCTTGACTTCTTGTGTCCTAACTTCCCCATAATTTCTTTTAAGACCTCTTTCCCTTAACGTTAGAAAAATGCAAAATAATAGCCCCCATTTTGCTTTGCCACACGACTTCGAACATGAGCCTTTCCTCCTTGCTTGAGGCGTTAATCACTAAGGCCCTAAGTGGCGCCTTGCGACCACTTTACCAAGGCATTTCTTATGTCATAAATCCCCAACAACTTCTCTTAAGGCATCCTTAGCCTAGCTCTTCATAATTAACTCTTAAAAACAAAATTTTCCTATAGCTCTGCCTTTCCTCGCTTTTATAACTAGCCTCTAAAATTCCTCAATCAACACCACAATGACCACACTTATGCAAAATAATTTAATAAAAATTAACCCCTATTTCAGGATATTACATGTTGTTTGGTTCACATATATGATTCGGCTATATGAGATAATGTATCATGAGTATATGTTAATGGCTTGAAATTGAGTAGATGAATATGAGTGAGGATGGACTTGTATTATATATATTTGAATCTAAATTTGAGAGTTAATAGGTGGTTCATGATTGTATTATTCAATGAGTAATGATAAATCCTTGTTTATCATTTTTGGTTTAAATCATTTTGACTAATATTGATAATTTGCAATAGATTGGTTAAAACTTACTAAGCTATAATAGCTTACTTGGTGTGTTTGTTGCATTGTTCCATAGATTTTAAAGTCGAAGCTTGAGCTCGGGGATCATCGTCAAAGTCAATCACATTATCATCTATTTTGGTACCATTTTGTAATCGAAGTTAAGGTCTATGGCATGTAGAGGGTGAATTACTTGTTGAAATGTCTTAAATGGTGTAAATGTGATTGTATAAAGATGGCATGTGAAAATGGCTATATTTTTATGTTTGGGTTGACTTGTTTATACATGATGTTATGTATATGTTTGTGCATTATAGGTTTTGATATAGGGATGTTTTGGTATGTATGTTATGTGAATTCATGAAGGGTACTTTATTTTTATATTTCGAATGAATGTTCATGAATGAAGTATATGCTCAATGATGTTAAAGTAGGTACTTGAATATGGTTAGTCACGATTGGTCATGGTCTTATTCTCTTTGGGTATGTTCGGCTAAATCATAATCTTAATTTAAAAAAAATATTTCAATTTATGATATGTGAGTTTATTAATGAATAAGTTGAAGCATGCTCACTTGTTAATACATGACTAAGGTATTGACTTAATTTGGAGTTCATAATGTTCATTGGATGATATATATATTCGGGTATGAGTTTTGAAATGGGAAATTTTTGTAGTGAACAATAAATTATGATATGTATGTGATTAAGTTATTACAGTATTTGAGTGGTATATGTTGAATAAGAGAAATATATATATTCGGCCATAGTATACAAACTGACCAAATGAATATTGTTTAGTTATTTGAATGTAAGTAATTTTAACTGATGATAATGACATCATTTGTGATATGTTCAATAATATTTTAATATTAGAAGGGATGTACATATTTAATTGTGAAAGTATAGTTTGGTACGTATCAATTAATGAAGTAGTTTTTATAAGGTGCTTTGACTTGTGGTTGGTAAAGTAATGCCGTAACCCTAATCTGGCGACGGATACGGGTTAGGGGGTGTTACATTTGATTGGTATCGAGCTACGGTTTAGTCGATTCTCGGACTAATGTGATAATGTGATGACTTCGGCGGTGAAATGTGTTTTCTTCTTTCGTATAGTAAATGGATCCTGATCCCGAGCAAGCTATAGCTGATGACGTCGAGAGTGTGGCGCCTGCTCCCGCGCAGGGGATCGCGCCAGATGAATCTTGACCAGTTGCGAGTAATCTAGATGAGGGGCCTAAACAAGCCTTCTATAGTATGATGAATGACTGGTTCAATTAATATATTTGGGCTAATCCATTGTTCAACAACTCCCGAATCGAATACCCCTATCGTGCGGTGGTACCCCGATCGTTAATCCGAAAGAGTAAGTAAGCCTCCAGTTGACATAATTAGAAAACACGGGGCTCAAGAGTTTAGAGTTGAAGATGATGATGATCTTTGAGCGAGCTGAATTTTGGCTCGATAATACCATTCGTGTTTCGATGAACTATCTTGCACACTTGATGAGTGTCCGAAGTGCGCCATATCTTTGTTACGAGATTTTGCCTATTATTGGTAGAACACACTTGTATCGGTTGTCCCAAAGGAACGTGTTTCATGGGACTTCTTTGACAATTTCATAAGAAATACATCACCCGACAATTCATAGACTCAAAATACAAGGAATTTCTCGAGCTTAAACAGGGTCGTATGATCGTATATGAGTACGAGTACAAGTTTGTGAGACTTAGTCGCTATGCCCGTGAGCGTGTTTCATCCGAGGTCATATGTGCCGAGATTCGAAGAAGGATTGAATGGAGACATAAGATTCTTGGTTGGCATACTTGAAATAAATGAGTTCGTGGTACTTGTTGAGCGAGCTTGTAAAACCGAAGAGCTAGGAAAAGAAAAACGAAAAGCTGAGTTTGAAGCTAAAGACTTACGAAAGAGATCTGCGAGTAAATTTCCTTAAACTTCATCAAAGAAGTTCAAAAATGATAGTAGCCGATCCAAAGCTAACACATGGGTTTCTATCGAGAAGCGACCACCGGTAAGTTCACGGGCTACATCGATTGCTAGTGTTGGCAATACGTGACCGAATAAGCCCGAGTATCAACAGTACGGTAGACGACATTTTGGTGAATGTTGGGGTAAATCTAACAATCGCACTTGCTACATGTGTGGTTCGCAAGATCATTTTATTCTGGATTTCCGGAGGCAGTGAAAAGATAATGTTCAGTGCAAGACCAGCAGCGATCTGCAAGGCTAGAGGTAGACAATCCTGTAATGTGGGAGGTAGGGGCAGTGCTCAGAGGGGGACTTTAGATGCGGCTATTCGATCAGAGGCCTGTACGCCAGTTAGAGCCTATGCCATTCGTGCGAGAGAGGAGGCTTCTTCATCTCGGATGTCATCACCGATATATTCACTCTCTTTGAAACTAGTGTAATTACTCGATTGACCACGGTTCAACTCATTCTTATGTCGTGAAACATTAGTATCCAAAGACTCTACCTATTGAGTCTCATCGAGTTTGTGATTTGAGTTTCAAATCCCTTGGGCGGTGTGTGTTAGTTGATAGAGTGTGCAAGCATTGCCCTTTAATGATTCGAGACTCATGTTTTACGCCGATCTATCTAATGTTGCTACCATTTGATGAGTTTGATATTATCCTCGGTATGGATTGGCTAACAGTGCACGATGCAGCAGTGAATTATAGACAAAAGACTATTGATTTGTGGTGTCAGAATAACGAGATAATTTGAATTGAATCTACGGATTTGAATGGGTTACCAGCAATGATATCCTCGATGTTGGCTCGGCAGTATTAGAGAAAAGGTTGCGAAGCTTATTTTGCGTATGTGATTTATAGCAAAGTAACCGAAAAGAAGATTGAATCTGTACCGGTTGTTTGTGAGTATTCGGATGTATTTCCAGAGGAATTGCCGGGATTGCCACCTGTTCGGGAAGTAGAGTTTGGTATTGAGCGAGCGCCAAGGACAACTCCGATTTCGATAGCTCCGTATAGAATGGCACCGACCGAACTAAAAGAGTTGAAAGCTCAGTTGCAAGAATTGACAGATAGAGGTTTTGCTCGACCGAGTTTCTCTCCCTAGGGTGCGCCAGTCCTATTTGTGAAAAAGAAGGACAGAACTTTGATAATGTGCATCGATTATTGACAACTCAATAAAGTGACTGTAAAGAATAAATATCCATTGCCACGTATCAATGATTTATTTGATCAACTTAAGAGAGCTTCGGTATTTTTAAAAATCGATATGAGGTCAGGTTATTATTAGTTGCGAGTTAGAGACTCGGTTGTACCAAAGACTACTTTTCAGACGAGATACGGCCATTACGAGTTTTTAGTGATGCCATTCGGACTCACTAATGCTCCTACTATTTTCATGGATCTGCGGATTTGAATAGGCTACCAGCAGTGATATCTTCGATGTTGGCTCGACAGTATTTGAGAAAATGTTGCGAAGCTTACTTTGCTTATGTGATTGATATTAAAGTAAGCGAAAAGAAGATTGAATCTATACCAGTTGTTTGTGAGTATCCAGATGTGTTCCCAGAGGAATTGTCGGGATTACACCTGCTTGGGAGGTAGAGTTTGGTATTGAGCTAGTGCCAGGGACAACTCCGATTTTGATAACTCCGTATAGAATGGCACTAATTAAACTAAAAGAGTTAAAAGCTCAGTTGCAAGAATTGACGGATAGAGGTTTTGCCCGACTGAGTTTTTCTCCCTGGGGTGCTCTAGTTCTATTTGTGAAAAAGAAGGACTAAACTTTGAGAATGTGCATTGATTATCGACAACTCAATAAAGTGACTGTAAAGAATAAATATCCGTTTCCACGTATCGATGATTTATTTGATCAACTTAAGGGAGCTTTGGTATTTTCGAAAATCGATCTGAGGTCAGGTTATTATCAGCTGCGAGTTAGAGATTCGGATGTACCAAAGACTACTTTTCAGACGAGATACGGCCATTACGAGTTTTTAGTGATGCCGTTCGGAATCACTAATGCCCCTGCTATTTTCATGGATCTGATGAATCGGGTATTCACACCGTACTTAGATCGATTTGTGGTTGTATTCATAGATGACATTCTGATCTATTCACGTAACGAAACCGAACATGCCGAACACTTGAGACTTGTGTTACAAATTTTGCGTGATAAGCAGTTCTACGCGAAGTTCAGCAAATGTGAGTTTTGGTTGAATAAAGTTAGTTTCCTGGGGCATGTCGTTTCAGCATCGGGCATTCGGGTTGACCCGAGTAAAGTTTCGGCTATACTTGATTGGAAACCTCCAAGAAACGTTTCTGAAGTTCAGAGTTTTCTGGGACTTGTCGGATACTATAGACGCATTGTGAAAGGGTTTTCTATGATTGCAGCTTTGATGACAGCTATTACAGAAAGATGTTAAATTCGAGTGGTCAAAAAAGTGCCAGAAGAGTTTTGATTAGCTAAAAACCTTGCTAACGGAAGCTCCAGTGCTTGTTCAGCTAGAGTCAGGAAAGAAGTTCGTTATTTTCAGCGATGCATCCTTAAATGGTTTAAGTTGTGTTCTGATGCGGGAGGGTAAAGTTGTAGCTTACGCCTCAAGACAATTAAAGCCGCAAGAAAAGAACTATCCGACGCATGATCTCAAGTTGGCTGCTATAGTTTTTGCTTTGAAAATATGGCATCACTATTTATTCGGAGAAAAATGTCATGTCTATTCGGATCACAAGAGTCTAAAATATTTAATGACTCAAAAGGATCTGAATTTGAGACAACAACGATGGTTGGAGCTATTAAAAGATTATGAGCTCATGATTGATTATCACCCGGGGAAAGCTAATGTGGTGGGTGATGCACTTAGCCAAAAGTCACTATTTGCTCTACCTGTAATGAATGTGGATGTAGCTATGACTGATGATGGTGTGATTATTGCAGAATTGAAAGCGAGACCACTATTCGTACAACAGATTCGCGAAGCTCAAGAGGTTGATAATGACTTAATAGTAAAAAGAAGTCAATGTGGCTCGAGTGCTGATTCAGATTTTCAGTTAAATGTTGAGGAATGTCTACGATTTAAAAATCAAATATGTGTGCCCAAGAACCCTGAGTTGATTCGAATGATCTGTGATGAAGCTCATAATAGTAGGTTGTCAATTCACCCAGTTAGTACAAAGATGTATAACGACCTGAAACAGCATTACTGGTGGCATGGTATGAAACGAGATATTTCAGACTATGTGTCGAAGTGTTTAATATGTCAACAAGTGAAAGCTGAGCATCAGGTACCATCGGGACTACTTCAACTGATTATGATACCTGAGTGGAAATGGGATCGAGTCACGATGGATTTCATATCTAGGTTGCCATTGACACCGAGCAAGAAAGACTTAATCTGGGTTATTGTTGATAGATTGACGAAATCGACCCATTTTATTCCGGTACGTACTGATTTTTTCACTTGATAAGTTAATTGAGTTTTACATATCTCAGATCGTATGATAAGAAACTGCATGATGCTCTAGGTACTAAATTGCACTTTAGTACTGCTTTTCACCCTTAGACGGATGGTCAATCTGAACGTGTTATTCAAATACTCGAGGATATGTTGAGATGTTGTGTTCTTGAGTTTGAGGGTACATGGGAATGATACTTGCCTTTGATTGAATTTGCGTACAATAACAACTTTTAATCAAGTATCAAAATGGCACCTTATGAAGCTTTGTATGGTCGTAAATGTCGTACACCTTTATATTGGACCGAATTAAGTGAAAGCAAGATACACAGGGTCGATTTAATTAAAGAGACTGAAGAGAAAGTAAAAGTGATTCGAGAAAGTTTAAAAGCCGCGTCAGATCATCAGAAGTCATATGCAGACTTAAAACGTAAATATATCGAGTTTCAGGTGGGTGACCGAGTATTTTTGAAAGTGTCACCGTGGAAAAAGATACTTAGATTTGGTCGTAAAGGAAAGCTGATTCCGAGATTTATTGGACCGTACAAAGTTATTGAGCATATTGGGCCAGTTGCATAAAGGCTGATGTTGCCATCTGAGTTAGACAAGATTCACAATGTTTTTCATGTATCGATGCTTCGATGATACATATCCGATCCTTCTCATGTGATTATCCCATTAGAGATTGAGATTCAGCCCGACTTGTCTTATGAAGAAGAATTGATTCGTATCTTAGCTCGTAAAGTGAAAGAATTACGAAACAAGAAAATCTCATTGGTTAAAGTAATGTGGCATAAGCACGGGTTGATAAAGCGACCTGGGAACTCAAGGAATCAATGAAAGAATGCTACCACACCTATTCATTGGTAAGATTTTCGGGGACAAAAATCCCTTAAGAGGGGAGAGTTGTAACAACCCGATTCTAGCCCAAATCGAAACGGTGATTTCGGAACCACGAATCTGAGTCAGAAAAATTTTTAAGTATTATTTTCTGAGTTAATTGTGTGTGAATTAGCATGTGTGCAAGTTTCGTATAAAAATTTGAGTGTTTGTGTGCTTAATTAAATAAAAGGACATAATTGCGTAAAATGAAAATTTGATGGTTAGTTGTGATAGTGCTAATTTCAGATTGGCTTTTTAATGTTGAATCCTTAAAGGGCAAATAGCCCATTTCTTATAGTAGTGGACGGCATAAGGTCAAGAGTGACCTTATTATTATGATTTTTATAATAAGCCATTAAAGGTTAAAATGATAAATATTATAAAATTTTGTAATTAAAATAAAACACAAATTAGAATACCATGCATTTGTTCATCTTTTTGACCGAAAAACACAATAAATAAAAGAAGAAAGCTTAGCATATTCGGCCTTGGATTTTGCTTGATCTAGGTATGTAGTTTGTTCAATTTTTGATAATTTTTACGTTTCTGAGATCGTTGCTTTGAATACTATTCGACCCATGTTAGAATTTTTGAATTTGATGCATGTTTGATATTCGGCCATTGATGATTGCTTATGTTTTGTAATGTTTGATGTAAAATATTGAGGATATGTTTTGAATTAACATGTTTTGAATTGGAAATTTTGGTGAATTTGAGTGTTATGGATTAAATTGCAAAAATAAATAGTTGAGGGACTAAAATGAAAAATAAATGGATTGTATGGACTTATATAGGCATGAGGAGCATTCGACCCTAAAGGAGTAAATTCAAATTATGTTTATTTTGTGTTTTGTGCAATAGGGACTAAATTGTAAAAGTTGTAAATGTCAGGGGTAAAATGGTAATTTGCATAATTAAGTGTTTTTGGATTAAATTGACTGAAAATATATTTGAATCAGCTTCATTTGGAATTGTTTAGATCAAGAATAAAAAGAAACGAGATTGGATCTGGGAAAGGCGAAGTTGAATGAATAGCCGGGAAACCCTAATCCGTCGATTTCGGAGGTAAGTTTTTAAGTAATTGGGTTAAATTGAATTTTATTCAATATTTCATGTCTATGTTAAATGGTGGTAAGTATATTAAATATCATATTGTCGAATGTGTTAATGAAATTGGTATAAGTTAGCCGAATGTGAGGTTGCTTGGAGGTTGGATTTAATTGCATGAAATGTATATCTATATGTTAATGATGCAAATAGGTGTGAGGGATATTAAATTAGGATGTGAGTATATCCAAAGGATATGTTGGTTACATGTTAATGTTTTGGCCAAATATGATATAGATTTGAGTATGAAATACTAAAGTTATACCTACATGTATGTGCTTATATGTGAAATTGTGGATTAGATCTTGTATATATATAAGTGCATAATCGAATGAATAACAAGTTTACGAAAGGCACTAAGTGTGCAAACCTATAATCGAGCACTAAGTGTACGAAATCAGTCACATGGCACTAAGTGTGCGAACTGCTAACGTAACGGCACTAAGTGTGCAATACGTTACAGAAGCTTGGCACTAAGTGTGCGAATAAAATGTCCGGGCACTAGGTGTGCGAAACAGGCTGAAGGGCACTCAGTGTGCGATCAACTTTAATCTCAAAAGCATGAAATCGGTAAGTTGGTACTTTGAAATTTTACTATTCGAATTCAAGTATATAAGTAAAGTGTGATTTGAATGGAATGTCATGTGTGTTTTAGGTATAATTTTGAATGATTGAGATGGTATGAAATAGACCTTACTAGAGTAAATGAAATGTTGTTTGGTTCACATATATGATTCGGCTATATGAGATAATGTATCATGAGTATATGTTAATGGCTTGAAATTGAGTAGATGAATATGAGTGAGGATGGGATTGTATTATATATATTCGAATCTAAATTTGAGAGTTAATAGGTGGTTCATGATTGTATTATTCAATGAGTAATGATAAATCCTTGTTTACTATTTTTGGTTTAAATCATTTTGAGTAATATTGATAATTTGCAATAGATTGCTTAAAACTTACTAAGCTATAATAGCTTACTTGGTGTGTTTGTTGCATTGTTTCATAGATTTTGAAGTCGAAGCTTGAGCTCGGGGATCATCATCAAAGTCAATCACATTATCATCTATTTTGGTACTTTTTTGTATTCAAACTTAAGGTCTATGGCATGTATAGGCTGAATTACTTGTTGAAATGTCTTAAATTGTGTAAATGTGATTGTATAAAGATGCCATGTGAAAAAGGCTATATTTCTATGTTTGGGTTGAATTGTTTATGCATGAATTGATGTATATGTTTGTGCACTATAGGTCTTGATATAGGGATGTTTTGGTATGTATGTTATGTGAATTCATGAAGGGTACTTTACTTGTATATTTCGAATGAATGTTCATGAATGAAGTATATGCTCAATGATGTTAAAGTAGGTACTTGAATATGGTTAGTCACGATTGGTCATAGTCTTATTCTCTTTTGGTATGTTCGGCTAAATCATAATATTAATTTAAAAAAATATATTTCAATTTATGATATGTGAGTTTATTAATGAATAAGTTGAAGCATGCTCACTTGTTAATACATGACTAAGGTATTGACTTAATCTGGAGTTCATAATGTTCATTGGATGATATATATATTCGGGTATAAGTTTTGAAATGGGAAATTTTTGTAGTGAACAATCAATTATGATATGTTTGTGATTAAGTTATTATAGTATTCGAGTGGTATATGTTGAATAAGAGAATATATATATTCGGCCATAGTATACAAATTGACCAAATGAATAGTGTTTAGTTATTTGAATGTAAGTAATTTTAATTGATGATAATGACATCATTTGTGATATGTTCAATAATGTTTTAATATTAGAAGGGATGGTCATATTTAATTGTGAAAGTATAGTTTGGTACATATCAATTAATGAAGTAGTTTGTATAAGGTGCTTTGACTTGTGGTTGGTAAAGTAATGCCCGTAACCCTAATCCAGTGACAGATACGGGTTAGGGGTGTTACATTTTCTTTGCCTCTAAGTATCCTTTTTCGAGTGGAATTAAAACAGGTCACGGTGATGCGATCCTGGTCACATCATGGTTCGACTCTTTCCGACGCGATCGAGAGTGGCCTAAGCTCGAGTGGCCAAAGTGCAAAATGAAGCTGATTCTAGCTCATTTTCAGCTCAATTAAACCCCTTTCCTTTGTGGTTCAGCTCACATGAGTTCTTTTTAGTTCATTGAGATCGTTTAAGTTCACATTTAGTTCATTTAGTTTTTGATTAGTTTGATTTAATTCATGCACTTTTATTTTGCTGCATTAAAATTTTAAATTAGCTTTAAATAAAGGTGTTTAGTTTAAATAGATAAGTTGTGTTTAATAATAGGCTTTTTAATTAAACTAGTTACTAGGATGTTTTTAATGAAGTATGAATTTAAGTTAGTTTAATTCTGCTTCCATAAATTAACTAGTTGTTGCATTAATTGAAGTCTTTACTTTTAGTTCATTCAATAAAGTGTTTAAGTTAGTTTAATTTTGTCCATAAATTAACTAGTTGCTGCATTAATCGAAGTCTTAACTTCTAGTTCATTTATTAAGTCAAGGGTTTAATGTGTTGAGTTAAATTAGTGTTTAATGTGTTAAGTTAAATTAGTTTCTTTAATAAGTGTTTAATGTGTTTAAGTTAAATTAGTGTTTAATAATTGATTAAATGTGGTTAATATGTCTGTTTAATGTGTTTGAATGTAGAAAACCTTTGTGCTGGAAACCGTTACACTTATGGGATGTTCTAGGGAGTTTAATGTGGCTTTTCAAGTGAGAATTGGTTACACACTTAAAGGAAGCATTATTCAACATTAAAAGGAGCTGTTATGATAATTGAAGGTAGTATTATACATCAATTAATTTCAGCAGCAACCTCTTCTTCTTCCAATAACCGTTTGAAGCTTAAAGGTCACACATGAGTTACAAATTTTTATTTAGTTGTTGGAGACTTTTCAGCTAGCCAAGGACAACTCAAGGGACATACTTTAAAACCATTCAATATGGACATTTAAGCCTTTTAAAACACCATTAGTTGCTGGAGACTTTTCGGCTAGCCAAGGACAACTCAAGGGACATTTTTAAAGCATTCAAATTCATTTAATCAACTTATTAGGAGTCATAAAGTTGCTGTTATTTGGCTGGAGGAATTCAAGAGTTTTTAGATTTTATTTCAGCCATTTAAATGCATATTAAAGCTGAATTCATTTGACTCTTCAGCTAACCACATGTAAATACTATATAAACTTGTTATTAGCTTGTAAAAAGGGACTTTTTGAGACTTTTGAAGCTTGAATATATTTTATGAGCTTTTTGTTCATTGAGTGAGATTATTCTCCTCTCTATCTTTCGTACGCGTTTCGATTTCGACTTATCAAGTTTTCTTGCTTGTGGCGTCAATCGTTCTCTTCCATCAACTTATACCATAGGTTCTTATGTTTATAGATAACAGGTCTTGGTCCATCATCGACTACCATTTTTCCACCTTAAACAAATATAGAACCCGGGGTGACACTTTATTAGTGTTGAATCGATTCTTTGTTTAAGTTCTTTCATCCATTCCCATCAACTATCACCTATCACCTATCATTTATCTAAACCATCACTTATCTATCTATCCAATTCCATTACCATCAGCCTATCATTGTTTGTTCAACTTTAAACCGAATCCCATCTTCTTTCCCTTCATCTTAAACCGAACCTATCCTTTTAATTATCCAAATCAACTCTTCCATTTAAACACCTCCATTCCTAACTTAAACCCACCTTCTAAACAAATTCACCTAAAGCATCCGCAAACTCATTCATATTTTTTCGATTATTTTCCGAAGACTTAATTCCTCCTCGTAGACGATTGGGCAACTAGCATACGTTTCAACTCACCCCGAGGTGGATCATATCATTTGGTATCAGAGCTAGAAAACAAGGAGCGCTGACGTTCGTATTCAATCCCGAAACCAGGTTCGTAAAAAAAAATTCAAAGTTGTATGTATGTCATTTCCTTTGTATTTATTCTGTTATATTTGAAGTAAAAAAAAGGAAAAAAAATACAAAAAAAAAAAAGTGAAGTTGTGATCTTGTTAGTTTCTCCATTCTTCTCCTCAATTTCTGAGTTTTTCGAAACCATTACTTTTCATCTTCCTACCCCGAATCATTCAAGAAGATTTTAACCATTATTTTGTGCCATCTGTTCAATCCCAACGCCATCATTCCCAATATTTATTTTTTTATTTAGCCTACCCGAAACCTAACGTCAAATCTTTGGTAACCAATTTTGAAGCCGACCCTCAAGCCACAATAAGTCTTTTGAAACGAAGTACGAAGTTGCGAGAGCGAGAAAGAGAGGTAAAAGGCACAAGTGCTACATTAGAGAAAAAGCCATATGCGAGTGAAACACGAGTGTGAGCGATTTTTCTTTGTGAGTGACTTGTGAGAATTTTGTGGTGAGGATTTAATTTTCTATTTTATTCTTTTTAACAATCTTTCTTTTTGGAAAATAGGCATGAATCAAGAAGCGTTGACAGAATCTGATTATCAATACTTGTTGAACGGGATGCGAAAAGTCATGAATGCCAAGTTTGACAAGTTACATAAGCGGTTGGATCGAATCGAGGAACGAGACCAGCAAGAACGACTTTCTTCAAGTCGAAGAACAGAGTCAAGGTCGTCTCGAAAACACGCTTTCAAAGATCATTCAAGAAGAGATTTCGATCGAGATTATTGTTCATATAGAAGTTCGAGATGATATGAATCAAACAATGAAGGTGAGACCTCTCGTGATTACCATTGAGAAGGTATGATTTCTTCTTCACAAGCTTCAACATATCTATCCACAGAGAAATCTTTACGAAGAAGTGAACGTGGTACATATGCGTTGAAGAATTCATCCACGAAAGATTGTTCTCGAAGTGGTTCAAATCGTGATTCTTATTCGATGAAGAATTCAAGGCGAAGCAAAGTAATGTTCGAAGCCTACTATGGTGACGAACAAGAAGAAAGTATGAGTTATTCTTCCTATGAATCAAAGATGTCGAGCACAAAGGATTTTTCACGAAGCATCGATCGTGACATCTACGAAAATATTTCTTCGATCCTTGAGTCAAATCCATTTTTTTTCAATTCTTTTGAATCATTGCCTTGTTGTAATGAAAAAGAACTTGAAAAAGATTTTGAGAGAAAAGAAAATAAAAATGAGAAAAAAGAAATAAAAAGAAAAGAGAGAATTAAGAGAAAAAATGTGTGAGTTTTGAGAGAGCTTGAAACAACCATTGAGAAGGTTTTTGAAAAAAAAAGAAAGAACAAAAAGAAGTTGAAAGAGAAGTCGAAAAGAAATTTGAAAAAGAATCTGAGAGTGAAGAAAAAGAGCTTGAAAAAGAAAATGAAGAAAAGATTGAAAAGAAAATTGAGATTGAAAAAAAATTTGAAAGTGAAAAAGAATAGCTCGAAAAAGAAACGAAAGAACGAGATAAGCGAGAAAAAGAGAGTGATTTTTCAACTAAGCCATTTGAAGTTTTCTCTTTTTCTGTCTCTACTTTTCAGGTTTACAAGAAACCGAGTGCTGAATGCCAACTTCAATACTTTCCCGAAGAGTGACGTTTTTGTGTGATCAATAAAGGTAAAGTTGAAAGTGAAGTTGAATCACCGGAGTCAGAAGGTAAGGAAGGTAAGTGTTTTGAAACGATTCCATCTCCCCTAAAATTTTCTAATGATTCCAAATATGTGGATGACATCATCATTTGCCCATATTTGATTGATTGTGATAATTTAAGTGATAGTAAAATGAGTTTGTTTAGTAATAATCAATGCGATGCAAAGTATGATGGTGGAGAGACGCATAGCCGACAAATGCAAGACTCGAGTATGTACAATAATGACTTTTCTTTTAATCCCAATTTATTTGATTGTGGTTATTACAAAATTTATTCATTGTCTAATACAAAAACTTTGAGTTTTTGTAAATTGATTTTGAAACATATAAAAAGTTTTGATTGCTCGATCTTGAATGTGCATAAGTCTTATTGGTTTAACATGTTTGATTTTTCTAAACCCTTGTCACATCTTGAGTTTAATAATCAAAATAATGTATTTAAACCGGGACTATGTTTTGTATCATTTGGTATGCCTTGATGGAAAATCAAGCAACGACAATTGTGCTTGAAGAATTTCAATCATTTTGATACTTTGGTTTTTGATTAAGGTTACGAAATTTGCCCATTTTGTGTTCAATTTTTATTCACTCCTTAAACAAATTCTATGGTTGCACTTGAAATTCACTTTCCATTTGGAAAGTGCTGAATCAAACGCGAGGCTTCGACTGCATTATCTTTCCGAAGAGAGAAGGCTTGTATTGCTTGACCACGGTAAGACTGATCTTTTTCTTTCTGACTATAAAGGTAAGTCTTATGAACTTGTTGACACGTTTGTGATCTTTTTGAAAAGTGACGAGCTTTGCGTTGATGAACTAGTTTTTATAAAACATTTAGATCATGTTATGATTAATCATTCTATTTTGCCTATTTGTGATCCATCTGTTTCGTTGAATGATGATAGGATTCTTGAGTTTGATAATTTTGATAATTTTCGTGTGAAAGAATCCATATTGCATCACATGTGTGATCCATGTAAAAATTTTGAAATGTCTTTGTTCTCTTCAGTTGTTGATAGAACACATATAATATCCTAAAATTGGGCTTGTGCATTTTGCTGAATTATTTGAAATAGCATGCCTTGTGTTTTACAATGTGTTTTATGAATTTTGTGAACCCTAGGGTGTAGTGAATGCCTTAGAAATTATTCGAATTTAAAGTTTAAAAGAGGGAACTAAAGCAAGGTGGCCTTAAGAGAATTAGTAGGGAAAATATGACAGACAAACGGGCTTGGAAAACTGGCTTGGAGGTGCCACTTAGGGTCTCTGGAAATGACGCCACAACAGGTGCAGATGGGCCAAGGTTCGAGTCACAAGGGAAGCAATATTTTGGACTTTAATTTTTGGCAAATAGGGAGTAGAGGTGGACAGCATAGGGGGACTGAGGAAGGAGTTTTAGATGGGTTTGGATTCTTTTAAAATTCGGCTAAAGCTAAGGGGATAATTGTAGATTTATTTTTTAATTATTTTGAATAAAGGAAGAAGAGTTAAAAGAGGAGAAAAGCAAGGAAAGGCTAGTGTTTGAGTGTTAGCCGAAATCCTTAGCAAGAGTGTCCATCTTTTTTACTTTGCTTTTCATTTCCTTCTCATCTTTTTCTCTAGCCGAATTTCCACTTTATCTCTCTCAAAGTTTTCTTTTCTCTTATTTGTTCTAGTCGAAACCCCCTACTTCTTGGTTCACCATTGCCGTAACCCCTAAAAGCTTCATATCCTTCCTCTTCACCCTTGTTAAAGCCGATTCCTTCACCTACTCAAAAGCCGAAATTGTTGATCCACATCAAGGCCATAGTCGAATATCTTTGGAGCTTCAAGCAAAGGTGCAGTCGACTTTTGTACTAAGGGTAAGGGCCAATAGTCATTCGGTTTCCATTCATTTCTTTTAGGATTGTCGGAAACTAGGAATCTAACTCTATTAATGTCTTTGGTCGAATCTATGAAGGACTCTTCTGGGATCTGTCTCTAGTCGACTATAAGGAGGTTTCGAGATTTAATATCGAAGGTAAGGCCTGTATACTATTCGGCCAAGGGCCATTTGTTATGATTAAATGTTAGAAATTGACCAAACATATATCTATAGGGATTTTGACAGTACTACAAAGAAGTGACAATTTTTGGGATTTAAGATTCACAAGGTAAGTGAATCTGACATTCGACCAAGGCCCTATTTTGGTATTTAGATCTGTTTCTTATTTATTCAAAAGCCGGAACTAACCAAGTTAAAGTGATCTAGTGCTAGCCGATTACAAGAGAGAAAGACTACAAGCTTTGGGATTTGATTGCTAATCAAATTGGCAGCAAGGTAAGGTTTTGGGTTGTGATAATCCCTCGGGATTTGATTATTTAGCCGAAAGGCTCTTAGCTAACATGTTAGGGTTGGGTTTCGGGTTTTTAGGAAAAGCATTAATACCAGGTGTGTACCCTACACTAGATCTTAATAGATTTATGGTAACATTTTAATGTATGTGTTAATAAAAGTATGTGACTGAGGTTAAGGGTACCATAGTGGTACGAAACATCCAGGTACGTAACCTCTTATATTACGAAAATATATGTTATGAACATTTGGAAATATGGCATAAGTGAATATGGATAAGAATGTGGGATAAGAAATATGGCATAACTTATGTATGATCTGTCTAACATGGGGCACATGGGTGATTATGAAAGGGGAAGTGATCTGGTGGTTTTATACCACACTATCTAAATATGGTGACTTCGGTCACATTATCCGAATGTGGTGACTCATGTCACAAATATTTTATCTGGTGGCTATGCCACGAATTTTATAAGGGCAATGAGCACGTCGACTGCAGCGACTGCCTTCGATGGTGTGTAGCGGATGGAGGGTTGACTTAGTAGTCCCCACGGTGTGATGGTTGGTACGGGTGATGTGTAGCGGATGGCTATCAGGGTTTGGGTTCGGGTTTGCATCATATTATTTAAATGCTATATGTACATGTATGATTTGATATGCCTGAATTTGTTAGGACTAGTGTTGTGGTTACACATTGAGTCTGTTGACTCACCCCGTTGTGGGAATATTTTTCAGGTGGCGCACAGTGATGGACCGGGTCGGCAGGAGCATTGTGGTGGCCATGCTCAGCTTGAAGTTTATTTAACTTTGGACTTTTACATTTTAAGTACTTGGATTTATTTTGGTATTGTTTTCGGTTGTAATAAGGCCATAGTATTAACTGTTTTATGCATGCTTTTTATTTGAATTTATTATGTTACGAATTTTTATCAAAGTAAAGATTAAGTAAATTTATTTTAAAAATAAACTCTAAATGTTTTGGACACCCTAACGCAAATGGTATTCAATGTAAGATAAACTTGTTTCCAACTCGAGCCCAACACAAAGTAAAATTTCTTTCAAAACCACCCGAATTTTCTAAAGTAATCAAGAAGTTTCGAACCGTTTTACTCGAGGAACATACCAGATCCGGTCAAGGCTCGTGGGCCGGGTTTGGGGTGTTTTAGTTTGGTATCAGAGCCCAGTTTTAAACTCTCGGCCTTGGGTTTAAAGCCCACATGTTTTAAATAAAGGCCCAAATGGAATTTTGAGAAAGTTTTATTGAGCAGGCTTTCTGGCATGGCACCCGAGTCTCCGACCCGCAGTCCACCAGGTAAGTACCCCTATTTATTGTGTGAATTCTTGTATGAACTGTATAGGGGAATAAATGGAACGTTGATTAGTATACTAAGTGATTGAACCCTAGGACTAGTTTACCCCAACAATTACATAAGACTTAAGTGCCTAATTAAACCAACCTATGGCTAAGTCGCCGAGTTAGGGTGTGGAAACCATTGTGCGCATGTCTAGGATTGGATCCGAAAGAGCCTGGTACTTGAGCAGTCCTAGTGACTCACCTCCTCTTCGCTGGAATCCTACCTGATGCGTAGCTTCGGTTCACCCTAACCAAGAGGACTCAGTCACAGGCTAAACTCAATAAATAAAACCCGAAAGGGATTAGCTGTGTTTTCATAAAAACTTCAGTTTTAAATCACCATATTGCCCTTTTAAAGTGTAGCAGAACTTAGTTTGGAAAATTTTTCCAAAATATTTCCGGTTTACAGTATTACCTAAATACCCCTGGCTGTAAAATTACAAAAATGCTCTTGGTTTATAAAATGTCCAAACTACCCACAGTTCTTATCAAAATTTCCTTACTTTATAAAATGGCCAAAAACCCTATTTTGCAAAATATCAAAATACCTCGATTTGGGAAAATTTACTAAAATACCCTTGACTTACAAAATTACCAAAATGACCCCCGATCTTTAAAATTTCTGCAACAACACCAATTTGGAAACCAAATTCTCAAAAATAACCCCCAAGTTTTGCAAATTTGAAATACCCTTGATTTATTAAGATTTTCAATTTGACCCCGGTTTATTACCAAAATACCCCTGTAGGACAAATGACGAAAATACCCCTGGGATAGGAATAGACTGAAAATGTTTGAATAATGAATGTGTGTGGTAGGGATATTGAATGAATGTGTTCCTCTAAATTAGGATAGAAGACTTGAAACTTTGATTGATCGAAAGAACCACTATGGAACTTCTATTTATAAAATTTATTCGCGAATAATCAGTGAAACAAGGACTAATTCATAAAATTTCTTAATCAGATTAAGTCACGGTCGTAGAAATGAGCTCTAGGGGACGTGGACGTAATGTGCGAGGACACGGTAGAGGGAGAATGACCGTGTCAGAACCCATTAGATCGGGTCAAGGATCTGAGAATGAGGTACCGCCACCCACCACCAAAGCACACGTCTTTGAGCCGAATCGCAAGATCAAACGGGAGATGATCTTTGTATCGCGGTGTCTTTGCGAGTTCTTGAAATGGTGGTCAGTCTTTGGAGGAAATATGGGAGCTCGAAAATCTGTACCTGAGCGACTCTGAGCCAACGGAGCTGAGGTGTTCCGTAGAGTATCTGGTGTAGCACCCAGTACGGCTGAATATTGGTTAGAGGCAACCGAACGAATTATGGATGAGCTCGATCTGACCCCTGAGAATAAATTGAAAGGAATGGTGGCGCTGTTACGCGATGAAGCATATCAATGGTGGCTCACCGTCTGAGATGGTGCCACAGCTGAGGATCTCACTTGGGAATACGTTAAGGCAGTGTATCAGAAGAAGTATGTTGGCACACGTTACACTGATGCGCAGAGGAAGGCGTTTCTGGGGCTGGTTCAAGGGAATAAGTCTGTGGAAGAGTACGAAGCTGAATTCCTGAGGTTGAGTCGGTATGCTCGAGGAGTAGTGGCTACGGAGCATGAACGATGTGTCCGGTTTGAAGACGAACTAAGGGATGACCTGAGGTTGTTAATAGCCCTACATCAGGAGCGGGAGTTTTCTGCGTTGGTAGAAAAGGCTAAGGTAGCCGAGGGAATTAAGCACTCGGTAAGGCAGAACTCTAATCGGAACAGGCAGAAGTAAGGTTTTGGATCGTCAGGATCATCTGAAAATGTACAGAAGAGGCCTAGAGTTGATGGGCCGTGAGGTCAGCAAGCTGCTACAGGAGGGCAGTATCGTAATTGTGATCAGTGTAGGAAGAAGCACTTAGGTGAGTGTTGGAAGAAGACGGGGGGATGCTTTAAGTATGGGTCCAAGGATCATATGATTAAGGACTGTCCTATGAAACTAGATGGGAATCGACCAGCAGCTCAGAATGTTAATCAGGCTGGTAGAGGTGGATAGCAGCCTCAGCGAGGTCGTGGTCCGAATAATAGAGGAAATGGTGCTGGCAGAGGACGTGGAACACTGGCCAGAGGTGTTGCTATCATCAAGCAAGGCGTACCGGTGCAGTATATGCGATTCGCCAAGGGGAGGACGGAGACGCACCGGACATTGTAACCGATACGTTCCTTATTTGTGGCAAGCCTTATTTTGCTTTGATTGATGTGGGCTCGACCCATTCTTATGTTGCATGTAGAGTAGTGGAAACTCTAGATATATCCTCTGAACTTTCTGATAGGTAGATGACTGTAGTAAGCCCACTAGGTCAAACTGTAGTGGTGAATAAGATGTTTCAGAAAGTATCTCTAGAGATTCAAGGAGTAGTATTCGCTGCTGACTTAATGGAACTACCTTTCGGAGAATTTGATCTCATACTTGGCATGGATTGGCTAGTGGAACATCAGGCTGTGTTGGACTGTGCAGCTAAGCGAATGGAGTTAAGGACCCCGGAGGATGAGGTGATAATCATGATAGGGAAAGAAGAAACTACTTGACTAATGTAGTTTCAGCGCTAAAGGCTGAGAAGATGGTTCAAAAAGGGTGCAAGGCGTTTTTGACTTTCATTAGTGCGTTGAATGCAAAGGAAGAAGGTGTTAGTGGAGTTAGAACTCTAAGGGATTTTGAAGATGTGTTTTCGGAGGAATTACCTAGAATACCCCCAGATAGGGAGGTGGAGTTCAGAATTGATTTGCAGCCGGGAACGGCTCCTGTGTCAATTGCCCCGTATAGAATGGCACTAAAGGAGTTGGTGGAGCTCAAGGCTCAAATCAAGAGTAACTTGATCGTGGGTTTATTCGACCCAGTGTGTCTCTGTGGGGAGCACCGGTCTTATTTGTAAAGAAGAAGGATGAAACTATGCGTATGTGCATAGACTATCGTCAATTGAATAAGCTAACCATCAAGAACAAGTATCCTTTGCCAAGGATAGATGACTTGTTCGATCAGCTTAAGGGGGCCGTAGTATTCTCAAAGATCGACTTAAGGTCGGGATATCATCTGTTGAGGGTAAAAGAGGCAGATATCCATAAGACAGCCTTTAGGACAAGGTACGGGCATTATGAGTTCTTAGTAATGTCGTTTGGATTGACGAACACCCCAGCCGCGTTTATGGATATGATGAACCGGGTCTTTCAACCCTACTTGGATAGGTTCGTCATTGTGTTCATCGACGACATCCTAGTGTACTCCAAGTTTGAGGAGGAACATGATGAGCATCTTCAACTTGTGTTACAAGTGCTAAGGGAGAAGAAGCTCTATGCTAAATTCAGCAAGTGTGAATTTTGGCTGAAGGAAGTTGAATTTTTGGGACATGTGGTATCCGCAGAAGGAATAAGGGTGGATCCTAGGAAGATTGAGGCAGTACTAGATTGGAAACCACCTAAGTCAGTGGCGGAGATTCGTAGTTTCTTGGGATTGGCAGGCTACTACAGAAGGTTTGTGGAAGGGTTCTCGTCGATAGCCGCGCCTTTGACAATGTTATTAAGGAAGTACCTTTTGTATGGACAAATAAGCAACAGGAAAGCTTTGAGAAGCTTAAGAGGGTTTTGATTGAAGCTCCGATCTTGATTCAGCTGGAGGCAGGGAAGGACTTTGTAGTGTATTGTGACACTTCTCATACAGGATTGGGATGCGTATTGATGCAAGACAGGAAGGTAGTTGCTTATGCGTCTTGACAGTTAAGGCCACACGAGGTTAACTACCCGATGCATGATTTGGAATTGGCAGCAGTGGTCTTTGCTCTTAAGGTATGGAGGCACTATCTTTATGGAGAAAAGTCAGTAATCTACAGGGACCACAAGAGCCTTAAGTATCTGTTGACTCAGAAGGAGTTGAATCTGAGACAGCGAAGGTGGGTGGAGTTATTAAAGGACTACGATTGTTCTATAGAGTATCACCCGGGCAAGGCCAATGTAGTGGCGGATGCCCTAAGTCAGAAAGTAGTGTCGGATCTGAGAGCGATGTTCGTACATCTGAGCTTGTATGACGACGAAAGTCTGTTAGCAGAATTGCAAGTGAAGCCAACGTGGTTGAATGAGGTGAAAGAGAGTCAGTTGGCAGATGAGTTCCTAAGCGTTAAGTTACAGCAAGTACAGAATGGAGAGTTGAAGGATTATAGTATTAATGGTGATGGAGTGTTGTGTTTTAAGGGAAAGGTTTGTATACCTAAAGACAAGGACCTAAGACAGAGGATTCTTCAGGAATCGCATAGTAGCCTTTATGCTATGCATCCTGGAGGCACTAAGTGGTACAGAGATCTAAGGGAACAGTTTTGGTGGCCTGGTTTGAAGAAGGAAGTTACAGAATTTGTCGGCAAGTGTTTGACATGTCAGCAAGTTAAGGCTGGACACCAAGTTCCATCAGGATTGCTTCAGCCAATCAAGATTCCACAATGGAAGTGGGAGAGAATTACCATGGACTTCGTTAGTGGGCTTCCCCTTACGCCTATTAAGAAGGACTCGGTATGGGTGATAGTGGATCAGTTGACAAAGTCCGCGCATTTCATTTCGGTAAGGGTTGATTACTCTTTACAGAAGTTGGCAAAGTTGTATGTGGCGGAAATTGTAAGGTTGCATGAAGTGCCGGTGTCGATTATCTCAGATAGGGACCCAAGATTTACTTCTCGGTTTTGGAAGGCTCTACATCAAGCTTTATGCACTAAGTTGGATTTCACTACGGCTTTTCATCCACAGTCAGACGGGTAGTCTGAACAGGTAATCCAAGTGTTAGAGGATATGTTGAGGGGCTGCGTGATGGATTTCAGAGGAAGTTGGGAGGAATATTTTCCTTTAGCAGAGTTTACCTACAACAACAGCTATCAGGCCAGTATTCGGATGGCATCGTATGAAGCGTTGTATGGACAGAAGTGTCATACTCCTACGTGTTGGACGGAATTAGGGGAACGTCGAGTTTTGGGTCCAGAGATTGTGGCGGAATCCGAGGAGAAGGTTGAGATAATTCGTGCACGGTTGAAGGAAGCATCGGATAGACAGAAATCGTACGCAAACCTTAAATGGAAGGAAATAGAATTTGATGTGGGAGATCAAGTACTTCTTAAGGTTTCGCCTTGGAAAAAAGGTGATGAGATTTGGTCGGAAAGAGAAGTTAAGTCCAAGGTTTATAGGACCTTATCGGGTATTGAAGCGAGTTGGACCAGTGGCATACCAGTTAGAGTTGCCTTTGGAATTGAAGCAGATGCACGGCGTATTTCATGTTTCTATGCTACGTCGCTATTGATCGGATCCATCTCATGTGGTACCAGTTGAAGAGGTGGAGCTGAGGCCAGATTTGTCCTACGAGGAAGAGCCGATTCAGATCTTGGAATGAGATGTGAAAGTGTTACGAAGGAAATCAGTACCTCTAGTCAAAGTGTTATGGCGCAATCATGGATCGGAAGAAGCTTCGTGGGAGCTGGAAGAGGCAATGCGACAGCAATACCCTTATTTGTTTTAGCCAGGTAATATCGATGTCGAAATTATTTTAAGGGGGTAGAACTGTAATATCCTGAAATTGGGCTTGTGCATTTTGCTGAATTATATGAAATAGAATGCCTTGTGTGTTACAATATGTTTTATGAATTTTGTGAACCCTAGGGTGTAGTGAATGCCTTAGAAATTATTCGAATTTAAAGTTTAAAAGAGGGAACTAAAGCAAGGTGGCCTTAAGAGAATTAGTAGGGAAAATATGACACACAAACGGGCTTGGAAAAGTGGCTTGGGCTTGGAGGCGCCACTTAGGGTCTCTGGAAATGACGCCACAACAGGTGCAGATGGGCCAAGGTTCGAGTCACAAGGGAAGCAATATTTTGGGACTTTAATTTTCGGCAAATAGGGAGCAGATGGGTTTGGATTCTTTTAAAATTCGGTTAAAGCTAAGGGGATAATTGTAGATTTATTTTTTTAATTATTTTGAATAAAGGAAGAAGAGTTAAAAGAGGAGAAAAGCAAGGTAAGGCTAGTGTTTGAGTGTTAGCCGAAATCCTTAGCAAGAGTGTCCATCTTTTTACTTTGCTTTTCTTTTCCTTCTCATCTTTTTCTCTAGCCGAATTTCCACTCTTTCTCTCTCAAATTTTTCTTTTCTCTTATTTGTTCTAGTCGAAACCTCCCACTCCTTGGTTCACCATTGCCGTAACACCTAAAAGCTTCATATCCTTCCTCTTCACCCTTGTTAAAGTCGATTCCTTCACTTACTCAAAAGCCGAAATTGTTGATCCACATCTAGGCCATAGCCGAATATCTTTGAAGCTTCAAACAAAGGTGCTGTCGACTTTTGTACTAAAGGTAAGGGCCAATAGTCATTCGATTTCCATTCTTTTCTTTTAGGCTTGTCAGAAACTAGGAATCTAACTCTATTAATGTCTTTGGCCGAATCTATGAAAGACTCTTTCGGGATCTGTCTCTAGTCGACTATAAGGAGGTTTCGGGATTTCAATATTGAAGGTAAGGCCTGTGTACTATTCGGCCAAGGGCCATTTGTTATGATTAAATGTTAGAAATTGACCTAACATATATCTATAGGGATTTCGACAGTACTACAAAGAAGTGACAATTTTCGGGATTTAAGATTCACAAGGTAAGTGAATCTGACATTCGGCCAAGGCCCTATTTTGGTATTTAGATTTGTTTCTTATTTATTCAAAAGCCGGAACTAACCAAGTTAAAGTGATCTAGTGCTAGCCGGTTACAAGAGAGAAAGACTATAAGCTTCGGGATTTTATTGCTAATCAAATCGGTAGCAATGTAAGGTTTTGCTTGTGATAATCCCTCAGGATTTGATTATTTAGCCGAAAGGCTCTTAGCTAACATGTTTAGGGTTGGCCGAATATAGGGACTAAGGATCTAGGACATTAGATCAGGTTTCATGTTTTCAGGAAAAGCATTAATACCAGGTGTGTACCCTTCACTAGATCTTAATAGATTTATGGTAACATTTTAATGTATGTGTTTATGAAAGTTTGTGACTGAGGTTAAGGGTACCATAGTGGTACGAAACATCCAGGTACGTAACCTCTTATATTACGAAAATAAATGTTATGAACATTTGGAAATATGGCATATGTGAATATGGATAAGAATGTGGGATAAGAAATATGGCATGACTTATGTATGATCTATATGACATGGGGCACATGGGTGATTATGAAAAGGGAAGTGATCTGGTGGTTTTATACCACACTATCTAAATATGGTGTCTTCGGTCACATTATCCGAATGTGGTGACTCATGTCACAAATATTTTATCTGGTGGCTATGCCACGAATTTTATAAGGGCGATGAGCACGTCGACTGCAGCGACTGCCTTTGATGGTGTGTAGCGGATGGAGGGTTGACTTAGTAGTCCCCACGGTGTGATGGTTGGTACGGGTAATGTGTAGCGGATGGCTATCTGGGTTTGGGTTCGGGTTTGCATCATATTATTTAAATGCTATATGTACATGTATGATTTTATATGCCTAAATTTGTTAGGACTAGTGTTGTGGTTACACATTGAGTCTGCATTGACTCACCCGTTGTTGGGGAATATTTTTCAGTGACGACATACGGTGATGGACCAGGGTGGCGGGAGCATTGTGGTGGCCATGCTCACTTGAAGTTTATTTAACTTTGGACTTTTACATTTTAAGTACTTGGATTTATTTTGGTATTGTTTTCGGTTGTAATAAGGCCATAGTATTAATGCTGCTTTATGCATGCTTTTATTTGAATTTATTATGTTACTTAATTTTTATCAAAGTAAAGATTAAGTAAATTTATTTTGAAAATAAACTCTAAATGTTTTGGACACCCTAATGCAAATGGTTTTCAATGTAAGATAAACTTGGTTCCAGCTCGAGCCCAACACAAAGTAAAATTTCTTTCAAAACCATTCAAATTTCCAAAGTAATCAAGAAGTTTCGAACCGTTTTACTCGAGGAACATACCAGATCCGGTCAAGGCTCGTAGGCCGGGTTTGGGATGTTTCAACACATGATGCTGATTCTCATCATTTAGATCATGAAATGTTTGAGCGTCCTATCTGTTTAATGATGGTCTACTTATTGACAAAAGAAATCTTGTGTTTGATAATTTTTGTTCATATGCGAGGGATTACATATGTCGTTCAATACAAGATTTGGATGTTCACTTTCTAGTGCCATATGCATTTTCTCAACTATCTTCTTGTGATGAATATATCTATCATTTGATGTGTTACTCGCATGTTGATTTTGACTTGTGGAATCCATTCGAATTGTATGGATACCATAAAACTTATCCAATTCAGATTCAAATATTTGATAAGGCATTGTTTATTTTATACGAAAGTTTAATGCCATCCGATTACATGCGATATCTTTGTTTGATGTTTACATTTCATTTGCAAGTTTGTTTGACACAACTCTTGCTACCTCTTGGTTATATTTTTCAGGTGTTGCGATTATCATCCGTCCCGTTTGATCGAGGAAAGTCGAGTGGTAAGAATTTTGTTCGAGAGAACCATCGGCTCGAGTCGAGGACGAATGTAACATCCTGAAAAGGGCCTATGCATTTTCGATTTAATTGTACGAAATGACATGTCTTATGTGTTATGAATGGATTTTGAATATTTTTGGAAACCTGGAAATATATGGAAATGTTAAGTTTAAAGTGGACATTTTTGGAAACTAGGAAATGTAAGGAAATGATTTAGAAATGATTCAAAAGAGGAAAGCGAACATTTTTGGAAACATAGAAATGTAAGGAAATGTCAAGTTTAAAAAGGGAAACGAAAATTTTTGGAAACTTGGAAATGTAAGGAAATGACTTAGAAAATGTTGAGTTTTAAAGTCTAAAAGAGGGAACTAAGGCGAGGTGGCCTTGAGAGAAAATGTATGTGAAATATGACACACAAACACGCTTGGAAAAGTAGCCTGGAGATGCCACCTAGGGCCTCAGGAAATGGCGCCACATACTGGGGTATTGGGCCAAGGTTTGAGTCTGCGGGGAAGCAAAATAAAAGTTTTATTTTGCAAGTGAGAAATAGCAACAAGGGACGGCACAAGGCTATAATTTAGGAGCCTTTATTCTTTTATTTTAAGAGATAAATAGTGGATAAATAAGGGATAAATAATGGATTTATTTTAGATTATTTTCAAGAGATAAATGAGGAATTATTCTTTAATTAGGAAAATAAGGGAGAAGTGATGGCCAAGTAAGGGACTTTGACTTTAATAATTTCGGCTAAGTAAGGATAGTTGCTGAATTATCTTTTATTTTAGGAGATAATTAAAGAGATAAAGCTATCAAAATAGAAGAGTGATGGCCAAGTAAGGGATTCTAAGTTAGTAAATTCATTTGTATGAGAGGAAAAAGGGCCATTCATCATTCTTTCTCTCAACCCTTCTCTCTGCCGAATTTCCTAGAGCATTTGTTCTTCTTCTTTTTGTTAGCCAAAGCCGAAAATTCAAGATATAACCATTAGCCAATTTCATTTCTTTCCAATCCATCAAAAGCCAAATCTTTGTGGGGCTTCAAGCATAGGTGCTGTCCATTTCTTCAAGAAAGGGTAAGAACAAGTTTTGATTTCTATTCTTTTCTTTTAGATTTGTCGAAATCTAGGACTAATCCCATCAATATTCTTATTTGCCGAAATTTGGAAGGATTCTTTCGGGATTTTTGCCATAGTCGACTATAAAGGAAAAGATCTTCGGGATTTGACCATCAAGGTAAGTCATATCTGACATTCGGCCAAGGGCCATTGATTGTGATTAAAGGTTAGAAGTTGATCTAACATGTGGTTTTAAGGATTTCGACAGAAGCTATAACCAAGGGATAATTTCAGGATTTAAGATCCTTAAGGTAAGTGACTATGAATATTCGGCCAAGGCCTATTTTAGTAGTTAGATCTATTTTTATGTGTTTTAAGCCGAAAACTAACCGATTCAAGGGATCTAGTGATTAGCCGATTTCAAAGGGGAAGAATACAAGTTTCCGGGAGTTGATTAATTATCAAATCGGTAGCAAGGGATTTAGGATCTAAAGCGATAGATCAGTTTTTCGGGATTTCAAGGAATTCGTTAAGCTAATCAAGTGTGTACCCCACACTATTTCATAATATGTTTTATGGCTATGTTTAATTAATATATGTGATATTAAGAATGTGAATATGGCTAAGGTACCATAATGTGGTACAAAGTACTCAGGTACGTTTCCTACTCCTACTAGGAATATGAAATATGTTATTTGTAAGATGAGAATAAGAATGTGAACTTTGGCATATTAATGCATATTACAAAATGGGGCATATGGGTTATTGAAAGGGGAAGTGAATGTGGTGAACTAAGACCACGAACACGGTGACCTAAGACCGTGGTATCTCGAATGTGGTGACCTAAGACCACGATGTCTCGAATCGCGGTGACCTAAGACCGCGATATCTGAATGTGGTGACCTAAGACCACAAATCGGTGGTGACCTAAGACCGCGAAATGGATTGTAGCGGAAGGAGGGTCGACTTAGTAGTCCCCACGGTGTGCGAGGTTGAGTACGGGGAGTGTAGCGGATGGCTTATTAGGTTTGGGTTTGGGAATTCATCATAATTTGTATGCTATGATATGAATGTGTAATATTTGTTATGCCTGATTCTATTATGATTTAGTGTTGTGTACACATTGAGTCTGTTGACTCACCCTATTTAGGGACCATGTTTCAGGTGATGAACACTAATGGACCGGGACGGCAGAACTTGTGGTGGCCATGCTCAACATGAAGTTTTTATTTTTATGGACTATTAATTTTAAGTACTCCGAATTATTTGGATTTACTTGATGTAATAAGGCCATAAGGCCATAGTGCACTATTTTATTTCTGTTTTTATTTATTATGTACGAAATTTTTATTAAGTTAAAGATTAAGTAATTTACTTTAAATGTATTCTATACGTTTTATCACCTAAAATTTAAAATGGTTTCATTATAAAATAATTTTGTTTTCTACTCGAGCCCAACCCAAAACAGTATTTCTTTCAAAACACACTATTTTCCCAAAGTAACAAAAGAACTTTGAACCGGTTTACTTGAGGAACATACCAGATCCGGTCTAAGCTCGTGGGCCGGGTTTGGGGTGTTTCAGTTTGGTATCGGAGCCCTTTTCAAACTCTCGGCCTGAGGTTTAAGGCCCAAAACATTTTCAAAGCGAGCCCAAATAAGTTTTATGAAAACATTTTTTTTTGTGAAATAAGCAGGTTTTTGGCATGGCACCTAAGTCTCCGACCCGCAGTCCACCAGGTAAGTACTTCTATCCATGGTGTGATTTATGATATGAATTTTAGAAGGGTAGGATTGGAACGTACATTAGAATATTAAGTATGTGAACCCTAGGACTAGTTTACCCCAACTATTACATAAGACTTTAATTCCATTAAACAAACCTATGGCTAAGTCACCGAGTTAGGGTGTGGTAACCCCTGTGCGCATGTCTAGGATTGGATCCGGAAGAGCCTGGTATTTAAGCAGTCCTAGTGACTCACCTCCTCTTCGCAGGAATCCTAGCTGGTGCGTAGCTACGGTTCACCCTAACCAAGAGGATTTGGAAAATTATGAAATTGCCCCTAACTTACAAAATTACCAAAATGACCCTAACTTCCAAAATTTTTGCAATATCACCAAAATAGAAAGCAAATTCACAAAATGAACCCTCAAAGTTTTGCAAAATTTGAAATAGCCCTGAATTATTAAACTTTACAAATTTACTCTGGTTTGTGAAAAATTATCGAAATACCCCTGGAATTTCAAAATTACCGAAAGGCCCCGGGATTTCAAAATTACCAAAATACCCTTATTGACAAAATCACCAAGGAACCTTATTTTGACAAATTACGAAAATATCCCTGTAGGACAAATTACGAAAATACCCCTGGGTAGTGGAAAAAAAACAACAACAATGAAAACTACAACATTTCTCTGAATGAACGAAAGTTCATAATTGGTTGATGAATGTGAACGTGACTTTCTGAATAGTGAACTTGAGCTGAGAACTTTGTTTGATCGAAAGAACCACTTTTAAACATCTCTTTTCATAAAACCTGTTCGCGGTTATCCGTTAAAACAAAGGTATTAATGTTTAAAACTTTTAAATCAGTTAAATCGCGACGTTAGAAAATGAGTTCTAGGGGACATGGTCGTCGTGGACGGGATAAGAGGAGTCTTGGACCGTCAGAATCATCTAAGAGTCTTTAGAAAAGATCGAAGGTTGAGAATTCTGCTCGTGTTTTTAAGCCAACTACTAAAAAATCCGGACCGTCCGTGTGCTCAGTGTGGAAGGTATCATGTTGGCGAGTGTTGGAACCGAGATCGGGAATGTTTTAGATGTAAGTCTAAGGCTCATTTGGTTAAGAATTGCCTCGAACAACGAAGGTTTGTGGTTTAAACCATGGAGGAAATGGTCATGGAACACCCGTAGAGAGTCTTTGAAGGTTCGAGATGTGAGACAACCAAGGATATGATAGCGGTTAAGTTCCTTGTTTTTGGAGTACTATTTATTGTTTTAGAGATAGTTCATTCTTGTGTTACAAGTGAACTATTTGAAACTTTGGATGTGAACTTAGAGACTCTGCCTAGAAGGTAAGATAGTTCTTTAAGATCAGAGTACGCAGCAATAGCGTAGTGGGGTGAGTTAGACCGTACGATGGTTCGTTAGTAAGTAATTTCGAGGAAGAAATTATTTTAAGGAGGGTAGAACTGTAACATCCTGAAAAGGGCTTATGCATTTTCGGTTTAATTATACGAAATGACATGTCTTATGTGTTATGAATGGATTTTGAATAAATTTGGAAACCTGGAAACGTATGGAAATGTTAAGTTTAAAGTAGACATTTTTGGAAACTAAGAAATGTAAGGAAATGATTTAGAAATGATTCAAAAGAGGAAAGCGAACATTTTTGGAAACTTGGAAATGTAAGGAAATGTCAAGTTTAAAGAGGGAAACAAAAATTTTTGGAAACTTGGAAATGTAAGGAAATGACTTAGAAAATGTTGAGTTTTAAAGTCTAAAAGAGGGAACTAAGGCGAGGTGGCCTTAAGAGAAAATGTATGTGAAATATGACACACAAACAGGCTTGGAAAAGTGGCCTGGAGATGCCACTTATGGCCTCAAGAAATGGCGCCACATACTGGGGTATTGGGCCAAGGTTCGAGCTGCAGAGGAAGCAAAATAAAAAGTTTTATTTTGCGTGAGAGAGTAATAAGAAGGGACGACACAAGGCTATAATTTAGGAGCCTTTATTCTTTTATTTTTAAGAGATAAATAGTGGATAATTAAGGGATAAATAATGGATTTATTTTAGATTATTTTCAAGAGATAAATGAGGAATTATTCTTTAATTAGCAAAATAAGGGAGAAGTGGTGGCCAGTAAAGGACTTTGAGTTTAATAATTTCGGCTAAGTAAGGATAGCTGCTGAATTATCTTTTATTTTAGGAGATAATTAAAGAGATAAAGCTCTCAAAATAGAAGAGTCATGGCCAAGTAAGGGATTTTAAGTTAGTAAATTCGGCTATATAAGGAAAAGAGGGCCATTCATCATTCTTTCTCTCAACCCTTCTCTCTGCCGAATTTCCTAAAGCATTTGTTCTTCTTCTTTTTGTTAGCCAAAGCCGAAAATTCAAGATATCACCATTAGCCAATTTCTTTTCTTTCCAATCCATCAAAAGCCGAATCTTTGAGGGGCTTCAAGGATAGGTGCTGTCGATTTCTTCAAGAAAGGGTAAGAACAAGTTTTGATTTCTATTCTTTTATTTTAGATTTGTCGAAATCTAGGACTAATCCCATCGATATTCTTATTTGTCGAAATTTGGAAGGATTCTTTCGGGATTTTTGCCATAGTCGACTATAAAGGAAAAGATCTTCGGGATTTGACCATCAAGGTAAGTCATATCTGACATTCGGCCAAGGACCATTGATTGTGATTAAAGGTTAGAAGTTGATCTAACATGTGGTTTTAGGGATTTCGATAGAAGCTATAACCAAGGGATAATTTCGGAATTTAAGATCCTTAAGGTAAGTGACTATGAATATTCGGCCAAGGGCTATTTTAGTAGTTAGATCTATTTTAATGTGTTTTAAGCCGAAAACTAACCGATTCAAGGGATCTAGTGATTAGTCGATTTCAAAGGGGAAGAATACAAGTTTTCGGGATTTGATTAATTATCAAATCAGCAGCAAGGGATTTAGGATCTAAAGCGATAGATCGATTTTTCGGGATTTCAAGGAATTCGTTAAGCTAATCAGGTGTGTACCCCAAACTATTTAATAATATGTTTTATGGCTATGTTTAATTAATATATGTGATATTAAGAATGTGAATATGGCTAAGGTACCATAATATGGTACAAAGTACTCAGGTACGTTTCCTGCTCCTACTAGGAATATGAAATATGTTATTTGTAACATGAGAATAAGAATGTGAACTTTGGCATATTAATGCATATTACAAATTGGGGCATATGGGCTATTGAAAGGGGAAGTGAATGTGGTGACCTAAGGCCACGAACACGGTGACCTAAGACCGTGGTATCTGAATGTGGAGACCTAAGACCACAGTAATCTGAATGCGGTGACCTAAGACCGCGATATGGAGTGTAGCGAAAGGAGGGTCAACTTAGTAGTCCCCACGGTGTACAGGTTGGTACGGGCGAGTGTAGCGGATGGCTTATTAGGTTTGGGTTTGGGAATGCATCATAATTTGTATGCTATGATATGAATGTGTAATATTTGTTATGCCTAATTCTATTATGATTTAGTGTTGTGTACACATTGAGTCTGTTGACTCACCCTGTTGAGGGACCATGTTTCAGGTGATGAACAGTAATGGACCGGGACGGCAGAACTTGTGGTAGGCATGCTCAACATGAAGTTTTTATTTTTATGGACTATTAATTTTTAAGTACTCCGAATTATTTGGATTTACTTGATGTAATAAGGCCATAAGGCCATAGTGCACTATTTTATTTCTGTTTTTATTTATTATGTTACGAAATTTTTATTAAGTTAAAGATTAAGTAATTTACTTTAAATGTATTCTATATGTTTTATCACCTAATGAAACACCCCACACCCGGCCCAGGAGCCTGAACCGGATCTGGAATGTTCCTTAAGTAAACCGGTTTCGAAGTTCTTTGTTACTTAGAGAAAATTTGTGTATTTTTAGAAAAATATTGGTTTGAGTTGGGTTTAGGCTGGAAACCCATTTATTTTATTTGAAAATCCAAGAAATTAAGGTGACAAAACAATTTTAAGGTTTATTTTTAAAATAAATTTACTTGAACTTTAATTAAAAATAATTCGTAACATAATAATTAAAAATAAACAGAAATAAAGAAATCAAACTTGGGCCTTATGGCCTTATTACATCAACAAAACCCAAATTTAAAATTAAAGTACTTAGTAAGAATAAAAGTCCAAATCTTTGAATTTCTCCTTGCGATGCATGGCCACCTTTAGCTCCTGCTTGCCAGGCCAGTCCATTATGCTCATCACCTAAAAAAATATTTCCCACAACGGGGTGAGTCAAACTGACTCAATGTGTAACCAACACTACAATTTAATAATTCAAGGCATACTGATCATATCATGTTCATACATTAATTCAAAATAATGATGCAATCCCGAACCCAAAACCTAGATGCCATCCGCTACACACCCCCGTACCTGCCAAACACACCGTGGGGACTACTAAGTCGACCCTCCTTCCGCTACACACCAAGTTGCGGGCTTAAGGCTCCGCATCTGTGGTTTTAGGAAACCACTTTTCAGATTATTGTGGTCTTAGATCACCATTTTTCAGATTACTGTGGTCGTAAGTCACCACTTTTCGGATTACTGTGGTCTTAAGTCACCACTTTTCACTTCCCCTTTTAATATACAACCAAATGCCCCACTAATATGCATAATATACCATAGTTCATATTCTTATCATATTCTCATGTTACGAATAACATTTTTCATATTCCTAGTAGGAGTAGGAAACGTACCTGAGTACATTTGTACCACATTCGGGTACTTAGCCATATTCACATTCACATATATATTCATAGATTAAATTATTGCCATGTGACATATTAAAAGATAGTGGGGATTACACACCTGATTCACTTAGCAAATTCCTTGAGATCTCGAAATCTGATCTACCGCTTAGATCCTTAATCCCTACATTTGATTATTCACTTACTATTTTAATAAAAAGCCATTCGGCCATAAATCCAAATCCTAGTAGGATTAGTATACTTAAAACTTACCTTGAAATTCTCAAATCCAGAAATCCTTGTATCCTCTCATTGAAATCCCTATAACTACATGTTAGATCAATTTCTAACATTTATTTACAACAAATAACCCTTAGCCGAATGTTAAATATGACTTACCTTAGATTCTTAAATCCCGAAATTCACCGAATAACTAGGGAACACGCGACCTATGGTGTACCTTCGGGAAAAGAACTTCTCCTTCCTTGTAGTCGACACTTAATAAATCCCGAAACTTTGCTTCCATGATTCGGCCAAGATCAATAATAGGAATTAGTCCCTAAATTTCGATAAGTCTAAAATATAAAAGAATGGAAACCAAACTTGGATCTTACCCTTATTTGAAGAAATCGATTGCACCTTCACTTCAACTTTCAGAGATTCGGCCATGGCTAAATGATGCTCTCACAACTTTCGGCTTTTGGAGGGATTAGAAAGAAAAGAAAAGGAAGAATAAAGATGGAGGATTCAAGCTAGAACACAAGGTATTTTGGTTTGGCAAAAGAGAGAGAGAGAGAATTTTGCTAGAGAATTTCTGAGATGAACAAAAGAGAAAAGGAAGAATGAAGGTTGGCCTCTCTTTTCCTTTTATAGCCAAAATTACTAGGCTAGAGTCCCTTACACAGCCACCACTCTTCCTTATTTTCCTCCATCTCCTTATTTAAAAATTAAAGAATAATCCCTTATTTATCTTTTTAATTATCACCTAAAATAAAAGATAATTCAAAGTCCCTTACTTGGCCACCACTCCTCTATCTGATAACTTTATCCTTTAATTATCATAAATAAAAGAGTTTAATCCAACATTTATCTCTTCAAAATAATCCAAATTAAAAATCCTTTATTTATCACCTTTTTAATCGAATATTTATGAAAAGATAACACCTCCTTTCTAGAAGCATGTGCCGTCCACCTTAGTCTTCTGGAAGCAAAAATAAAATTTCTTTTATTTGCTTCCCATGTGACTCGAACTCAGGCCCACTTGCTCATGTAGGTGGCGTCACTTACCTGGGCCTTAAGTGGCATTTCCGGGCCACTTTTCCAAGCCTATTTGTGTGCCAAATTCTTCCTACTAATTTTCTTAAGGCCACCTTGCCTTAATTTCCTCTTTTTAAGCTTTAAAACTTGACATTTCCTTTCATTTCCAAGTTTCCAAAAATTTTCGTTTGCCTCTTTAAACTTGACATTTCCTTACATTTCCAAGTTTCCAGAAATGTTTACTTTCCTCTTTTGAATCATTTCCACATCATTTCCTTACATTTCCAGGACATTTCCTCACATTTCCAAGACAAGACATTTGCTTACGTTTCCAACACATTTCCCTACATTTCCAAGACAAGACATTTCCTTACATTTCCTTGCATTTCCTTACGTTTCCATACATTTCCTCACATTTCCTTACATTTCCTTACATTTCCATACATTTCCATACATTTCCTTACATTTCCTTACATTTTCAGGTTTCCAAAAATGTTCATTTCCAGATCATTTCCATACATTTCTGGGTTTCCAAAAATATTCAAAATTTATTCTTAGTACATAAAACATGTCACTTCGTACAATTAAACCGAAAATGCATAGGCCCTTTCCAGGATGTTACACCTAAAATTTAAAAGGGTTTCATTATAAAGCGATTTTGTTTTCTACTCGAGCCCAACCCAAAACAATATTTCTTTCAAAACACACTATTTTCCTAAAGTAACAAAATAACTTTGAACCGGTTTACTTGAGGAACATACCAGATCCGGTCCAAGCTCGTGGGCTGGGTTTGGGGTGTTTCAACGAATCGCTTTCAAGAGAGGGGTATGATGCGATCCTGGTCGCATCATGGTTCGACTCTTTCTGACGCGATCGAGAGTGGCCTAAGCTCTAAAGGCCAAAGTGCAAAATGAAGCTGATTCCAGCTCATTTTCAGCGTAATTAAACTCCTTTCCTTTGTGGTTTAGCTCACATGTGTTCATCTTAGCTCATTGAGCTCAGTTTAAGTTCACATTCAGTTCATTTAGTTTTTGATTAGTTTGATTTAATTCATACACTTTTATTTTGCTGCATTAGAACTTTTAAATTAGCTTTAAATAAAGGTGTTTAGTTTAAATAGATAAGTTGTGTTTAATAAGAGGCTTATTAATTAATCTAGTTACTAGGATGTTTTTAATGAAGTATGAATGTAAGTTAGTTTAATTCTGCTTTCATAAATTAACTAGTTGCTGCATTAATTAAAGTCTTAACTTTTAGTTCATTTAATAAAGTGTTTAAGTTAGTTTAATTTTGTCCATAAATTAACTAGTTGCTGCATTACTTAAAGTCTTAACTTCTAGTTCATTTATTAAGTCAAGAGTTTAATGTGTTGAGTTAAATTAGTGTTTAATAAGTGTTTAATGTGTTTAAGTTAAATTAGTGTTTAATAATTGATTAAATGTGGTTAATATGTATGTTTAATGTGTTTGAATGTAGAAAACCTTTCAGCTGGAAACCGTTACACTTATGGGATGTTACAAAGAGTTTAATGTGACTTTCAAGTGAGAATCGGTTACGCACATAAAGGAAGCATTATTAAACATTAAAAGGAGCTGCTATGATAATTGAAGGAAGCATTATACATCAATTAATTTCAGCAGCAACCTCTTCTTCTACCAATAACCGTTTGAAGCTTAAAGGTCACACATGAGTTAAAAGTTTTTATTTAGTTGTTGGAGACTTTTCAGCTAGCCAAGGACAACTCAAGGGACATATTTTAAAACCATTCAAGATGGACATTTAAGCCTTTGAAAACACCATTAGTTGCTGGAGACTTTTTGGCTAGCCAAGGACAACTCAAGGGACTTTTTTAAAGCATTCAAATTCATTTAATCAGCTCATTAGGAGTCATAAAGTTGCTGTTATTTGGCTTGAGGAATTCAAGAGATTTTTTATTTTATTTCAGCCATTTAAATGCATATTAAAGCTGAATTCATTTGTCTCTTCAGCTAACCACATGTAAATACTATATAAACTTGTTATTAGCTTGTAAAAAGGGACTTTTTGAGACTTTTGAACTTTGAATATATTTTATGAGCTTTTTGTTCATTGAGTGAGATTATTCTCCTGTCCATCTTTCGTACGAGTTTCGATTTCGACTTATCAAGTTTTCTTACTTGTGGCGTCAATCGTTCTCTTCCATCAACTTATACCATAAGTTCTTATCTTTATAGATAACGGGTCTTGGTCCATCATCGACTACCATTTTTCCACATTAAACAAATATAAAACCCGGGGTGACACTGTATTAGTGTTGAATCGATTCTTTGTTTAAGTTCTTTCATCCATTCCCATCAACTATCACCTATCATTTATCTAAACCATCACTTATCCATCTATCCAATTCCATTACCATCAGCCTATCATTGTTTGTTCAACCTTAAACTGAATTCCATCTTCTTTCCTTTCATCTTAAACTGAACCTATCCTTTTAATTATCCAAATATACTCTTTCATTTAAACACCTCCATTCCTAACTTAAACCCACCTTCTAAACAAATTCACCTAAAGCTTCCGCAAACTCATCCATATTTTTCCATTACTTTCTGAAGACTTAATTCCTCCTCGAGACGATTGGGCAACTAGCATACATTTCAACTCACCCCGAGGTGGATCATATCACACAGTAGGGACACGCCCGTGTGGCATACCCGTGTGAATCGAGCCGAGGGCTGTGTTCGAGTCTGCTAATGTGGCATGACTGTGTGGCAAACTCCAGGGCATGTGGATTTCTTATTTTGGCCCATTTTCTCTGTTTTAGGCCTGTTTCTCGTTCTTTTCATCCTCTTATGCTCTCTTAAGTATAAAACATGAAATTAAAGGATTATGAGCATCAAATTCTACAATTCAAGGGATAAATCATCCAAAAGTGGGATTAAAATATGTATATATTACGATTTGTCACTAATCTACCAAGTGAGTAATCTGTACGTACCGGTATGATGAGCAGATTTCGTTAGTCGATCAACGACAACCCAGATACTGTCTTTCTTTTTTGGAGTTAGAGGCAATCCCAACACAAAATCTATTGTAATTCTATCCCATTTCCTGTAACAACCCAAACCTGGCCCAAACACTATGGCCGAATCTAGTTTGCTACAGTGGAAAATATTTTTGGGAAATTCGTTTTTCTAAATCGATTTAAGTTGTTGAAAACCTTTTGCTAAGTAAAATTTTTTTTAGTTGCCGAAAACCCTTTTCAATTGATTGTTTTGTTAAACCTTACTTAGAATTTATTTGAAATTAATTCAACCAAGTTATTATAAAAGATCGAGTGTGCCCGATGGCATGATGAAAACATTTTCGTGTTAATTTGGGAAAACATGTGACTTTAATTTAATGTTGATAATCATAGTTTAAAACAATTATTCGACATATGAAAAATAACAAACATAAAATGTCAGGAGGCCTTATTACATCCAAATAAAATAAAACCTTAAATAAAATTTATCATAACTAAAATTTGAGTTCATTTAATTTAAATCCACCGCATGGCCACCTCGAGTCAACCCGGCTCCACATCCGCGATCTACGTGTCACCTGAAAAATATAAAGGAGAAGGTGAGTCACCAAGACTCAGTATGTAACCCTTCCCCGTTTTAAAACATTTTTCATACACAACATATAACAATTAATATGCAAAATATTATGTGTCCCAACCTAGCTTTGCCATACGCCACTTTGTCTACCCCGTTGTGGTACCAAACCACCGGTGGTGCCAAACCACTTTGGTGACATATAGTCACAATGTGTTACCAAAACACCGGTGTCCGTAGACACAAATCGGGTGATGGGGCCAACCCATCGTGTGATACCAAATCACCGCGATCGATCCCATATCTAAAGTGGGGCCAACCCACGGTGGTATTAACCACGAGGGATAAGTCGCTATGAGGTGCCAAACCTCGGAGGTACCAAACCTCACGGTGACCGCGATCCACGATGTGTTTACCAAAACACCGGTGCCCGTCGGCATGATTAATCACCGCCCCTCCACTCATTTAACCCACAATAGTCAAATAGTCATGAATAGATCTCATACATTTTCGCATGTAACATATAAACCATGCTTCCCAAAAGCATAATAATCTCGGATTAACAGAGACTTACCGGGATCCTCGCTTGTACCATTACGGTACTAAATCCGTATCTACATCAAGCAGATTCATAGGCAACATATATTTAACACAAATATTAACTGCTATAAGTGTGTATGTACACACCTGTCACCCTTGGATATTCTAAATCCCGAAAAGAGAAGTCGGCCACCTAAAATCCACTTGTCCCTATATTCGGCCAAATACCCGGGTTAGTACCATGGCCTATTTGGCCAAACCAAAATATTAGAAGGGGTTCTTTATGAACCCGAAATCTTACCTTTCCTTGTTTTGGCTACTAACCACGGCACTCGATACTTGAATCTGTTTTTTCCAAAATAATCGGTCACATAGCAATGTCAATAGCCTTCGGCTTTTAATCGAATACAAACTAAATGAAATCTTCTTACCACCACTTACCAAGATCGCTTGTCTAATGGGGAGAGGTTTGGATTGATTACTTCAAAAATCCCGAAATACCTTCTCCAACTACTTGAAAAAAAACCCAAAGAGCTCCACTACTCTCAATATTTGGCCAAGGTGAAATTAATAGGAGAGGGGAAGTTTCGGCACAAGCTTTAGGGAAGGAAGAAAAAGTATGAGAAGAAAGGGGTACCTAGTTTCGGCTTAACACCAATGGAAAAGAAAAAGAGAGATATGGGAGGGTGAAAAGTTCGGCTAAGAATAAAAGAGAAAGAAGCAAACAAAATAAAGTTTAGCGATTCAAGAGATCATTCGGTTACTAGCAAAATTTAGGAGAAGCAAGTGCTATTTTTCGGCAAGTATAGGTTGCTTGGGGTTTTTGGTTTCAAGAAAGAAAAGAGATAAACTTGCTTAAAAGTTCGACTAGGAGCAAAACACAAAAAAAAACTCAGCTTTGGCACTAAACAAGGCCGACCGAAAGCACCAAATTGCCTAAGAACATCCGGCCACTCCAGCAAAAGCTACTAATTCAAACTAATTCAAATTCCTTAATTTCCTCCCAGCCAACTAAAATAAAATCCACCTTTAACCATTATCACCTTTTCCAAATATAAAAAAAAAACAACATTATCTTCCATGCTTTCTCCTAACCACCGTTTCAAATAAAAGAAATAAAGTAATATTTATCCCACCCATAAACTAAATAAATCAATGTTTTATCCTTTATTAAATACCTATTTGAAATAAAATAACATTATCTTCCATCCTATTTCTTATCACATCTTCAAAATAAAAAAAAATTAAAAGAAATAAAATACCCATTTATCCCACATCCAGCCGAATCCCATAAACAAAATAAACTAACATTTATCTACTATCCTTTAACCCATCCCTTATCACTTCTTTAAAATAAAAAATAAAATAAAAACAATAATACTAATACCATCCCTTCAGCCGAATATGAAGAATTTAAAACAAATTTTATCCTTATCTCTATTGAAGGTCCCATGTGCAGGCCAATTTCCACCTTGGCGCCAGCATAAAAAAAATAAAACTCCAAAACGCAACTCCCTTGATTCGAACCGCTGCACACCTCCCCTCCAACGCCCCAGGCCACTTGGCCACAATGACTTTCATGCCAATTTACCCCATCATTTATTTGTAACACCTCCCGTGCCGCTTTACCCAAAAATTAAAAATGCCAAACGCCGCTTGATTTCAACCAAAGACCTCACGCATCAGCCCTTCTTCCAGCGCCCTTGCCAACTCTTCCAAATTTTTCATGCCATAAAGCCCCCCTTATTTAATTAAAAGGCCTTCCTAGGCCTAACGCCCAACCCAAAAGGAAAAAATATTTCCCCCTTGTTTCTTCCACGAATCGAACCCAAGGCCCCTAGCAAACTCTTAGGCGCCCCACGCCACTTATACCAAGCCCATCTTTTGTGCCTTAACTCGCCCAAAATTCTATTAAAGCCCTAACTAACCTAGCCCCTTCCACTTAAAAAAATATTTTAACACTAGATCAGGCCTAACTCGGGTTTAATTCTAGACCCTAAAATACGCCAAATAAATCATAATATTTATTCTTCAGGCACACACATGGGAAATTAGCTAAGTTACAAACAACCCCTAATTTAGGGTGTTACATTTCTACCCCCCTTAAAATAATTTTGTCCTCGAAATTACTTACTATCGTTCAATCGTGCATCCTTAACTCAACACACACACGCCATCTGCTGCAAGACTCTGATCTTAACGAACTATCATACTTCCCGAAACATTCCTACGTTCATAATCCAAGTTCCATATACTTTACTAGCAATCATAAGAAGGAACTAACGTAACCATAACCAAGACAATTGAGGTATTCCAAAAATAAGAAACTTACCCGTTGTCATGTCCGCACATCTTCCTCCTCGCGATGACGATAGCTGCATAAACCAACCTTGGTTGCCTCGCCTCTGCACCTTCAGCACCTCGGCCACGTTCGTTACCATTATCATTACCTCTAGCTGCACCTCGACCCCTCTATGGTGGTCCTTCATTTCTAACCTGAGCACGGTTCTGACCCTCTGGTTGATTCTTAGCTAACTTTCGAGGACAGTCCCTTACACGGTGATCCAACGATCCACACTCAAAGCACCCTCTACTTCCTGCTAAACATTCTCCCGAATGGGATTTCCATCTAACACAATGAGGTGGGTGGCCACGAAAGAGCTTTGTGGTTCTTTCGATTCCCCAAATCTAGCCCTCTTCTCCACATTTATGCCCGATCCAAGCGATCCAAAGCCTCTCTTCCGGTTGTTCCTATCATGCTTCGTCTCACACCCTCCCTTGATCCCTTCGGCTACCTTGGCCTTTTCCACTAGAGATGAGAACTCACGAACCTGCTGCGGGGCAATCAGTAACCTCAAATCATCTCGGAGTCCGTCCTCAAAGCGAACACAGCGCTCGTGTTCAGTAGCCACAATGCCTCTAGCATACCTACTCAGCCTTAAAAACTCCGCCTCATATTCCGCTACTGACTTAGTTCCTTGCACTAGCCCTAGAAAGGCTTTCCTCTGAGCATCCGTATAACTGGTGCCCACATACTTCTTCTGATAGGTAGTTTTGAAATACTCCCAAGTCAGATCATCTGCCGTAGCTCCGTCTCGAACCGTAAGCCACCACTGATATGCTTCATCCTTTAGAAGCGACACTGCCCCTTTCAGCTTTTCCTCCTCAGTCAGGTCAAGATCATCCATGATCCTTTCAATTGACTCTAACCAGTATTCCGTCGCACTGGGTGCCACTCCTGACACACCGGAATACCTCGGCTCAGATTAGATCGAGTCGCTCGGGAGCAGATTTCGAGAGCTCCCAAGTTCCGCCACCCCGACCACCATCTCCAAAACTCGCCAAAGCGACTTGCGATCTGACCTCACCACCGGTGTGATCCTGCTCCTCAGCTCTAAAAATAGGAGGTGGTGGTGGCGGTGGTACCTCGTTTTCTGAACCTTGACCCGACCTGACGGGTTCAGACACCGTCATCCTACCCCTACCGCGTCCATGGCGTCCAAATCCTCTAGAACTCATTCTATCTACCGCGCGTTTAATCTGATTAAGAAAATTTTTATGCGTTAGCATTTGTTCCACTTTATTAATCGCGAAGAAGTTTTATGCGGAAAGTTTAATTAGGGATTCTTTCGAGCAAACAAGTTTTCAGTCTTCTATCCTAGTTCACACAAAGGAGTACATGCATCCATTCCCTAACACTTTCCATACCTATTCGCTCTTCAGACATTTCTGCCCATTTCTAACCCAGGGGTATTTTCGTCATTTTCCTACAGGGGTATTTTCGTAATAGAAGAAGTTGTAAAATTTTAATAAATAAATCACTTTGAAATTCCCCAATACTGGAGGGTTTTTCTGAAAAATTTGTAAAATTTAGAGTTTTTGAAAAATTTGTAAAATTTAGAGATATGGCATCGTTTTGAAACCAGGGGTATTTTGGTAATTTTGTCATTCAGGGGTAATTTCGAAATTCTAATGAGTCAGGGATATTTTTAACAGTTGCAAAACTCAGGGATTTCTTTCTGAAAATGTTCCTTTTCAAATAGTGATGTTTGTAAAGATTTCCAAAACCAAGGTCATTTCGGTAATTTTGCCACTTGAGGGCGTTTTCGTAATTTTCCAAGACCAAAATATTTTGTTGATGATTTTCAAAGCTAAGCAGTTGAATATTTGTAAAATAGTTGAAATTTTTGAGCAAAACCATTGAACTGATATTTTATGAGTCAAGGGCATTTTAGTAATTTTACCCCTAAGGGTATTTTTGTAATTTTCCACAAATCAAATTTTTCGAGAAAAACATTGTAAAAGTGACGTTCTCAGATTCAAAAGAGTAATTTTGAAAGTTTTGAAAACATTAGGGTTTTGTTGTTTCATTCTTTTTCCAAAACATGGCTAGTTCCCTTTCGGGTTTTAGTCATTACGTTTAGCCTATGACCGAGCCCTCTTGGTCAGGGTGAACCAAAGCTACGCACCAGGCAGGATTTGAGTGAAGAGGAGGTGGGTCACGCGGACCGCTTAAATACCAAGCTCTCACCGAACCTTTCTAGACATGCGCACAGAGGTTGCCACACCACTGAGCCCTCTGAGTTAGGGTGAACCGAAGCTACGCACCAGGTACGATACCTGCGAAGAGGAGGTGAGTCACACGGATTGCTTAAATACCAGGCTCTTCCGGATCCACTCCTAGACCTGCGTTCAGGGGTTACCACACCCTAGCTCACTGACTAAGTCATAGGTGGGTTAAGTTCCTTAAGGCTTATGTTCTGTTTGTGTGTTTGAGTAATCTAATCCTAGGTTCAAGTTCCTATAAGTCTATCTACGTTCCATGCGTCCTACCCTTCTCTGAAAAATAATTCACAAAGAAGTTCGGATGTACTTACACAGGCGGATCGGTCTGCGAGACTCGGGCCATCTTTGTTCAAAAACTAAAAATTATTTCATAAGGCCCACTAAAACATTTTTGGGCCTTGGGCCCTACAGTGAGCTTTTTGAACTGGGCTCTGATACCAATTTTGTAACAACCCAAACCCGGCCCAAACACTATGGCTGAATCTAGTTTGCTACAGTGGAAAATATTTTTGGGAAATTCGTTTTTCTAAATCGATTTAAGTTGTTGAAAACCTTTTGCTAAGTAAAATTTTTTTTAGTTGCCGAAAACCCTTTTCAATTGATTGTTTTGTTAAACCTTACTTAGAATTTATTTGAAATTAATTCAACCAAGTTATTATAAAAGATCGAGTGTGCCCGATGGCATGATGAAAACATTTTCGTGTTAATTTGGGAAAACATGTGACTTTAATTTAATGTTGATAATCATAGTTTAAAACAATTATTCGACATATGAAAAATAACAAACATAAAATGTCAGGAGGCCTTATTACATCCAAATAAAATAAAACCCGGAAATAAAATTTATCATAACTAAAATTTGAGTTCATTTAATATAAATCCACCGCATGGCCACCTCGAGTCAACCCGGCTCTACATCCGCGATCTACGTGTCACCTGAAAAATATAAAGGAGAAGGTGAGTCACCAAGACTCAGTTTGTAACCCTTCCCCCGTTTTAAAACATTTTTCATACACAACATATAACAATTAATATGCAAAATATTATGTGTCCCAACCTAGCCTGCCATACGTCACTGTCTACCCCGTTGTGGTACCAAACCACCGGTGGTGCCAAACCACTGGTGGTGACATATAGTCACAATGTGTTACCAAAACACCGGTGTCCGTAGACACAAATCGGGTGATGGGGCCAACCCATCGTGTGTGATACCAAATCACCGCGACGATCCCATATCTCAAGTGGGGCCAACCCACGATGGTATTAACCACGAGGATAAGTTGCTATGAGGTGCCAAACCTCTGGAGGTACCAAACCTCGGTGACCGCAAATCCACGATGTGTTACCAAAACACTGGTGCCCGTCGGCACGATTAATACTGCCCCCTCCACTCATTTAACCCACAATAGTCAAATAGTCATGAATAGATCTCATACATTTTCGCATGTAACATATAAACCATGCTTCCCAAAAGCATAATAATCTCGTATAATGAGAGACTTCTTCGGATCCTCGCTTGTACCATTACAAATTACTAAATCCGTATCTACATCAAGCAGATTCATAGGCAACATATATTTAACACAAATATTAACTGCTACAAGTGTGTATGTACACACCTGTCACCCTTGGATATTCTAAATCCCAAAAAGAGAAGTCGGCCACCTAAAATCCACTTGTCCCTATATTCGGCCAAATACCCGGGTTAGTACCATGGCCTATTCGGCCAAACCAAAATATTAGAAGGGGTTCCTTATGAACCCGAAATCTTACCTTTCCTTGTTTTGGCTACTAACCACGGCACTCGATACTTGAATCTGTTTTTTCCAAAATAATCGGTCACATAGCAATGTCAATAGCCTTCGGCTTTTAATCGAATACAAACTAAATGAAATCTTCTTACCACCACTTACCAAGATCGCTTATCTAATGGGGAGAGGTTTGGATTGATTACTTCAAAAATCCCGAAATACCTTCTCCAACTACTTGAAAAAAACCCAAAGAGCTCCACTACTCTCAATATTTGGCCAAGGTGAAATTAATAGGAGAGGGGAAGTTTCGGCACAAGCTTTAGGGAAGGAAGAAAAAGTATGAGAAGAAAGGGGTACCTAGTTTCGGCTTAACACCAATGGAAAAGAAAAAGAGAGATATGGGAGGGTGAAAAGTTCGGCTAAGAATAAAAGAGAAAGAAGCAAACAAAATAAAGTTTAGCGATTCAAGAGATCATTCGGTTACTAGCAAAATTTAGGAGAAGCAAGTGCTATTTTTCGGCAAGTATAGGTTGCTTGGGGTTTTTGGTTTCAAGAAAGAAAAGAGATAAACTTACTTAAAAGTTCGGCTAGGAGCAAAACACAAAAAAAAACTCAGCTTTGGCACTAAACAAGGCTGACCGAAAGCACCAAATTGCCTAAGAACATCCGGCCACTCCTACAAAAGCTACTAATTCAAACTAATTCAAATTCCTTAATTTCCTCCCAGCCAACTAAAATAAAATCCACCTTTAACCATTATCACCTTTTCCAAATATAAAAAAAAAAAAAAAACATTATCTTCCATGCTTTCTCCTAACCACCGTTTCAAATAAAAGAAATAAAGTAATATTTATCCCACCCATAAACTAAATAAATCAATGTTTTATCCTTTATTAAATACCTATTTGAAATAAAATAACATTATCTTCCATCCTATTTCTTATCACATCTTCAAAATAAAAAAAAATTAAAAGAAATAAAATACCCATTTATCCCACATCCAGCCGAATCCCATAAACAAAATAAACTAACATTTATCTATTATCCTTTAACCCATCCCTTATCACTTCTTTAAAATAAAAAATAAAATAAAAACAATAATACTAATACCATCCCTTCAGCCGAATATGAAGAATTTAAAACAAATTTTATCCTTATCTCTATTGAAGGTCCCATGTGCAGGCCAATTTCCACCTTGGCGCCAAAATAAAAAAAATAAAACTCCAAAACACAACTCCCTTGATTCGAACATTGCACACCTCCTCCAACGCCCAGGGCCACTCGGCCACAATGACTTTCATGCCAATTTACCCCATCATTTATTTATAACACCTCCCCAGGCCGTTTACCCAAAAATTAAAAATGCCAAACGCTGCTTCAGCAGCTCGAACCAAAGACCTCACGCATCAGCCCTTCTTCCAGCGCCCTTGCCAACTCTTCCAGCCCGCCTTTCATGCCATAAAGCCCCCTTATTTAATTAAAAGGCCTTCCTAGGCCTAACGCCCAGCCCAAAAGGAAAAAATATTTCCCCCTTGTTTCTTCCACGAATCGAACCCAAGGCCCCTAGCAAACTCTTAGGCGCCCCACGCCACTTATACCAAGCCCATCTTTTGTCCTTAACTCGCCCAAAATTCTATTAAAGCCCTAACTAACCTAGCCCCTTCCACTTAAAAAAAATATTTTAACACTAGATCAGGCCTAACTCGGGTTTAATTCTAGACCCTAAAATACACCAAATAAATCATAATATTTATTCTTCAGGCACACACATGGGAAATTAGCTAAGTTACAAACAACCCCTAATTTAGGGTGTTACATTTCCACTTGGAAATTATTACAGGTTGCTGTAATCCCGATGGTACTTGATGTTCAGCTTTGACTTGTTGACAAATCAAACATTTAGAAACAAACTCTGAGATATCTCGTTTCATGCCTTGCCACCAGTAAAACTGATCCAAATCGTTGTACATTTTGGTACTTCCCGGATGAACAGATAAGCAACTATGGTGTGCTTCGTGCAAAATCTTCTAAATGAGTTCTAAATTTCTCGGTATGCAAATTCTATTCTGGAACCTTAAACAATCATCGGTTCCAATCTGAAACTCTAAATCAAGGATGTTTTCACATTCAATCCATCTAACTTGCAATTCACGGCCATCTTTCTGAGCTTTACAGATTTGTTGAAGAAATACCGATTTAGCTTTGAATTCGGCTAAAATAGACCCATCATCACAAATCGTCAAATGGGTGTTCATTGCTCGTAATGCAAACAAAGATTTTTGGCTCAAGGCATCAGCAACAACATTAGCTTTTCCCGGGTGATAATCAATGACAAAGTCATAATCTTTCAATAACTCAAGCCATCTTCGCTATCATAGGTTCAAGTCTTTCTGTGACATCAGATATTTCAAGCTTTTGTGATCTTTATAAATGTGACATTTCTCACCGTATAAATAGTGTCACCAAATTTTCAGTGCAAACACAATTGTAGCCAACTCTAAGTCATGTGTCAGATAGTTCTTTTCATGCGATTTCAATGGTCGAGAAGCATAATCTATAACCTTTTCTTCTTATATTAGAACACATCCCAGACCATTTAATGATGCATCGCTATAAATCACAAATTCTTTCCCCGATTCCGGTTGAACCATAACTAGTGCTTTAGTTACCATTATTTTCAACTGTTCAAAACTCTGCTGACATTTTTCTGACCATTCAAATTTCACATCTTTTTGATGTAGTTGAGTCATTGGTGTCACAATCATCGAGAATCCTTTCAAGAATCTTCGGTAATATCTCGCTAAGCCGAGAAAACTACGAAATTCAAACACATTTCTCGGAGGTTTCTAATCAACAACAGTAGAAATCTTGCTCGGATCAACTCTAATATCGTCAGCTGAAACAATATGCCCCAGAAATCCAAACTCCCGAAGCTAAAATTCACATCTGCTAAACATTGCAAATAATTGCTTATCACGTAGAGTTTGTAACACAATTCTCAAATGCTCTGTATGCTCAGATTCATCTCGTGAATAGATCAGAATATCATCAATGAATACAACAAAATTGTCTAAATACGGTCTAAAAATTCGATTCATCAAGTCCATAAAAATGTCAGGAGCATTAGTTAAACCGAAAGGCATAACTAGGAATTCATAATATCCATACCTTGTTCTAAAAGCAGTTTTCGGCACATCCGACTCTTTGACTCGTAACTGATAGTAACCTGATCTCAAATCAATCTTTGAAAATACTGTAGCCCCTTTCAACTGGCCAAATAAATCATCAATCCGTAGTAGAGGGTATTTAACTGTCTGTAGTCGATACAAATTCTCATCGTGCCATCTTTGTTTTTCACGAACAATACCGGTGCACCCCAGGGAGAATAACTTAGTTGTACAAAACCTCTGTCTATTAATTCTTGCAATTGAGCTTTCAACTCTTTTAATCCTGTTGGAGCCATTTTGTTCCGAGCTATTACTAGCAGCGTTGTTCTGGGTACTAATTCAATGCCAAATTCAACTTCTCTAATCAGAGGCAAACCCAATAATTCTTCTGGAAATACATCCAAAAACTCACAAACAACAGGTACAGATTCAATCTTTGATTTAGACACCTTTGTATCCAATACGTATGCAAGATATACATCATAGCCTTTTTTCAAATATTTCTAAGGTAACATAGACAATATCATAGTAGGTAATTCACTCGAATCATCAGACTTAATCCGAAGAATCTCACCATTTTGACATTTCAATTTATGCTTACTCAATTTAGTCATTTTTACCAAATTAAGCATTCAAACAGTAAAATTCTTTACGAAACTTTCACACAATAATTTTATCATGCTGTAAACTTTAATAAAGTAATAAAATAAATATTTTAACCTCAGATTTGTGGTCCCAAAACCACTATTCCGATTTAACTCAAAAATGGACTGTTACACATTGTAGCGCCCCGATTTTCTTAAATTTCAGTTTTTATAATTTTGACACAAATATATGTCTGCTTTAGTGGTTATGTGTTCTGGGTGTGTGTGGGAGGTCCCAAGTTCAAGTCACAACTTCGGTAAATTTTGGTATTTTTATGAAAGAATCCCTATCTTTGGTTAGTAGGCTTATAAGTAAAAGTGTGTAAGAAATTAATAGAATGGGCCTGCCAGTCTACTGGTTTCAGTGTGTATTGGTATGCTTAAGGTCCTGTGTTTGATTCTCCGCGCTAGTAAGGGTAGTATTTTTGACTGAGCTTCGACTAGAGTTATACTATGGTTGGACTCTGAGTAGTGGGGAGTTGGAGAGAGAAAAGTAAGAGAAGTTAGAATAAGGGGTTATCATATTTTATCTTTTGAATTCTTTTTGCAATTTCAGCTTACACCTTCACCTTCCCAAATCTCTGACGTTGTCTTCTTCTTCCCCTTCTGCCGATTTTTCTTCGCCTTCTTTTACTGTTTCTTTTATTGTTGATTGTCCCTATCACTGGCAAATTTTCACAATTTATTGATTAATGCTTTTGGAGCGTCAACAGTAAGTTGGTAAGTTTCATCTTTTACTTCCTAAACGATACTGGAATTCTTTTTAAAGAGGGGTTCCTTTTTGGCATGCAGGAATTAATCAAGGGACTAAATATCGTTCTCAATCGATAAGTTAAGCGCGTGGAATTCTCGTTTTGATTGAAGGTAAGGATTTTGATAGTTAGGGATAAACGCCTAGTTACAACTCCGTTTAAATCCCGGTTATGTTACTAAATTGGGGCTTTGATTTGTCGAATATAAGCTCTAGAGTGCTTGGGGGTCGTTTTAGCTTCAATCGAAACTAGGTGTGTACCCAGAAACGCAGAAAATGAGGTTTTGGTGAAAGCCAAAAACCTCCATGTCGATGCCACATAAGCACGTGGTCGCCCATGTGGTAGGCCGTGTAGAAGACTGTTAGTCACCACACAGCCATGTGTTTGACGAGCCAGGCAGTGCGTGAGTGACACGACATGTGATGGCCAAGGCCAATTGGACCGTGTGGGCCACACGGGTGTGTGGTCCCATACAGGTGAACCACACCATTTTCTGCATATTCTGTCTGAAATGGGCTAAGGCCCTGAAATATGTCTGATTTTGTATCTAAGTGGGCTATGGTCCACACCGTTTCTAAAATGGGCTCAAACCCGAACTGTGGAAATCATGTCTGTTATCTAATATTTCTGTGTGTATGTTTTCTGTTCGGATTACACACTGAGTTTGTGAAAACTCACCCATATCTGTTTAATCTGTTAAGGTAATCCCCAACAGTAGACGAATCTTTGCAGTGGAGGACTCGGCGGTGACCACAGTTCTAGATAGTTAATTATGTTTTATTTTTAAATTATGATTTGGTTATATTTGGGAAAAAAAACTATATAATAAGGCCTTTCAGATTTTTGTTTAAACTTTGGGATTATTATTTTATAAACTGCTTGTAATAAGCCAAGATGCGAGTTTTCAAAATAAACAAATGTTTTATCAAAATACGTACAAGTTTGCTAATCATTTTAAAAGCTTCCGCAATGTATAAATGTTTTGAAAAGGGATAATGAACGAGCAAACAACACGTTTTTGACGATAGCCTTGCATATCGAGAATGGTTTTATTGTAGGTATGTTTTCTAAAGCACTATCATGTGACATCACCAGATTCGGCCATAACGTCTAGGTTGGGTTTGGGGTGTTACACACATGATATGTATGTGATGATGTACGAAATGAAATAACCATAAGCTGAGAAATATGGATAAAATGTCATTGTTCTAGGTGAATGTTGTATTTCAATGGATCATGATGATTTTATAAAACGGATAATGTTTTAAATGTTGCAAAAAGGATTTAGCATAGAAGGGCAATCCTAAATTAAGCTCTCTCGAGCATATGTTATGAAATGGATTTAGCCCAGACGGGTAATCCAGAGTAAGCCTTTAGAACATACGTTATTGAAATGATTTAGCCTGAATTAGCAATCCTGTTATGTCATATGGGGCTCGAGAGTGTGCTCCATAAATGTGTGTCAAAAGGGCACTTTTGAGTATGAATTAACGAATTGTCGACATGCATACCTTGAGTATACTACTCGAGTATCCATCAAAATTACAATAGTTCAATAGGAATTATTCTTGAAATATGGAAAGGTGAAATGGAATGGAAGTTTATACTGTGGTAAGCTCATTTGTGTTTGTTTGACATTCATATGATGTTATGTGCCTAACTTGTTTGATTAAGTGAATGCGATAAGTGAACTTACTCAAATTTATGGAATGTATGTTTAAGTGCACTTGTTTAAATAAAGATAATCAAAAAGTTTGTGTAACATAAATATGTATGTTAATTAGCTTGGAGTGAATTATATGATTATGATGATATTATGTTGATGATGAATGCTAAGTTATATGTGTGTATTTATGAGAGTTGAGTTAGAGGCGTTATGACCTCACCCTCTTACCAATGTGGTATTTTATAACAAAATTTCATGAGATTTAAGTTGAATGAGCTCACAAGTAAGAGACTAAAGAGTTCAGTAGTGGAATGCCTAATAATGTGGTAAGAGTTAAGAATAGTTTGACAAGTGAATATAGTTCTAGAAAAGATGCCAAATTGTTCTAAAGATCATTCAGATTTCACGAGGTCATGATTAAAGAAAAAGTTAATCTCGGCTAATCAACTCATTCAGGTATGATGTTTAAAGTATGTATTTGCTGGAATTTACTCTGGATTGATTTTCGTTAATGAATAGAATAATACGGGAGTAGTGATGACAGAATTAGTTAGAGAAATGATATTTGAATTGTAAAGATGTCTGAGTGTAACAGTTGTAATTGAATAGATTACGATGATCTCTCCTGGGTATTTTATATATTCATTTATCCTCAGAGATATATGTGATTGTTCATTTTTTGATGAAATTCTTATCGTATAAGAATGCTAGCTGCTTATAGTGTTAGATGAAAGCACTATTGGTCTGGTTGGTTGATACGCAGCATTTCTTATCTCTTTCTTTGGGATTCTATTCTATTATGTTTGGAATAAAAGTTGTTGGTAAATTTTATGTGAGGTTATTCTGTTTCTATTGGATATCGTTTTGTTTTATATATATATTTGGAAAATATATTATCTCTGTTACAATTGATTTTAGAGTGCATAGGCATTGTTTTTCTTTTGGTTCCCTTTGAGGAATCATCAAGATCTTTATTATTTTCTTATGAGTTATGTTCTCAAACTTTCAGTATGATATCGCATCTTGGATTTCTATATCTTGATTTTCTTATCATCCTTATTTCGTAAATTATCAATCATGGCTCATCTTTAAAGTATGTTCTTTGGCTTGTGATAAATATGTCTATTATGGTTGTATGTCTGGTTCGATCATAGGAACGTGGTGATTCTGGTATCAGGATTTCTCTAATTTTCGTGAAAGGAATTGACATCGACAAAGGTATAGATAGTGGAAGTGATAAACCGTAAAAGTAACATATTATAAGCTCACATTTAGTATGCTTTTGGATGAATTAAGCTTCGATATATGTAAAAAGATGCTCTTAATCCTTTCTTTTCATGTCTTATACCCAGGAAAGCACTCGAGGATAAAAAGAATGTAAAATGGGCCCAAAAAGGAGTAAATGGGCCATATCACAAAATCGACATGGCCTGGGCCCAATACCACACGGTCGTGCCATGCCAGTCATCAAGAACACGGCCTGATCTCGACTCACACGGCTGTGCCTCATTAAAGAAGTCCGAGCACGGCCTGGCCACAATTTACATGATCGTGTGCCATGCCCGTGTCCCTGTCACTGGAAAGAGTAATTTCATTCGGGAAAAGATACTTGGAGGTAAAGAAACACATTCCAAAGTGAAACACCCCAAACCCGGCCTACGAGCTTTGACCAGATTTGGTATGTTCCTCAAGTAAACCGGTTTAAAGTTCTTTTGTTACTTTGGGAAAATAGTGTGTTTTGAAAGAAATATTGTTTTGGGTTGGGCTCGAGTAGAAAACAAAATCATTTTATAACGAAAACCCTTTTAAATTTTAGGTGATAAAACATATAGAATACATTTAAAGTAAATTACTTAATCTTTAACTTAATAAAAATTTCGTAACATAATAAATAAAAACAGAAATAAAATAGTGCACTATGGCCTTATGGCCTTATTACATCAAGTAAATCCAAATATTTCGGAGTACTTAAAAATTAATAGTCCATAAAAATAAAAACTTCATGTTGAGCATGGCCACCACAAGTTCTGCCATCCCACCCCATTCTTGTTCATCACACAAACATGGTCCCTCAACGGGGTGAGTCAACAGACTCAATGTGTACACAACACTAAATCATAATAGAATCAGGCATAACAAATATTACACATTCATATCATAGCATACAAATTATGATGCATTCCCAAACCCAAACCTAATAAGCCATCCGCTACACTCCCCCATACCAACCTGTACACCATGGGGACTACTAAGTCGACCCTCCTTCCGCTACACTCCATATCGCAGTCTTAGGTCACCGCATTTGTGGTCTTAGGTCACCACATTCAGATATCGCGGTCTTAGGTCACCGCATTCAGATTCTCGTGGTCTTAGGTCACCACATTCGGATACCACGGTCTTAGGTCACCGTGTTCGTGGTCTTAGGTCACCACATTCACTTCCCCTTTTAATAACCCATATGCCCCATTTTGTAATATGCATTAATATGCCAAAGTTCACATTCTTATTCTCATGTTACAAATAACATATTTCATATTCCTAGTAGGAGTAGGAAACGTACCTGAGTACTTAGTACCATAACATGGTACCTTAGCCACTTTCTTATTCTTGATATCACATATTTTAATTAGACATAGCCATAAAACTTATTAAGAATTAGTGTGGGGTACACACTGATTAAACAGCAAATTCCTTGAGATCTCGTGTCTGATCTACCGCTTAGATCCTTAATCCCTACATTTGATTAATCACTTACTAATTTTATAAAAAGCCATTCGGCCATAAATCCAAATCCTAGTAGGATTAGTATACTAAAACTTACCTTGTTGCCGATTGACTTAAGAATCAACTCCTGAAAACTTGTATTCTTCCCCTTTGAAATCGACTAATCACTAGATCCCTTGAATCGGTTAGTTTTCGGCTTTAAACACATAAAAATAGATCTAACTACTAAAATAGGCCTTGGCCGAATATTCATAGTCACTTACCTTAAGGATCTTAAATCCCGAAATTATCCCTTGGTTATAGCTTCTGTCGAAATCCCTAAAACCACATGTTAGATCAACTTCTAACCTTTAATCACAATCAATGACCCTTGGCCGATTGTCAGATATGACTTACCTTGATGGTCAAATCCCGAAGATCTTTTCCTTTATAGTCGACTATGGCAAAAATCCCGAAAGAATCCTTCCAAATTTCGGCAAATAAGAATATTGATGGGATTAGTCCATGATTTCGACAAATCTAAAAGAAAAGAATAGAAATCAAAACTTGTTCTTACCCTTTCTTGAAGAAATCGACAGCACCTATGCTTGAAGCCCCTCAAAGATTCGGCTTTTGATGGATTTGAAAGAAAATAAATTGGCTAATGGTGATATCTTGAATTTTCGGCTTTGGCTAACAAAAAGAAGAAGAACAAATGCTCTAGGAAATTCGGCAGAGAGAAGGGTTGAGAGAAAGAATGATGAATGGCCCTCTTTTCCTTATATAGCCGAATTTACTAACTTAGAATCCCTTACTTGGCCACCAGTCTTCTATTTTGATAGCTTTATCTCTTTAATTATCTCCTAAAAATAAAAGATAATTCAGCAATTATCCTTACTTAGCCGAAATTATTAAACTCAAGGTCCCTTACTTGGCCATCACTTCTCCCTTATTTTCCTAATTAAAGAATAATTCCTCATTTATCTCTTGAAAATAATCTAAAATAAATCCATTATTTATCCCTTATTTATCCACTATTTTATCTCTTAAAATTAAAAGAATAAAGGCTTCTAAATTATAGCCTTGTGCCGTCCACCTCACTTCTTCTGGAAGCAAAATAAAATTTCTTTTATTTGCTTTCCCTGTGACTCGAACTTAGGCCCAATCCCCTTGCATGTGGCGCCATTTCCAGAGGCCCTAAGTGACATCTTCAGGCCACTTTTCCAAGCCTGTTTGCGTGTCAAATTTCACATTCTTTTTCTCTTAAGGCCACCTTGCCTTAATTTCCTCTTTTAAACTTTAAAACTCAACATTTCTAAGTCATTTCTAAGTTTCCAAAAATTTTCGTTTGCCTCTTTAAACTTGACATTTCCTTACATTTCCAAGTTTCCAGAAATGTTCACTTTCCACTTTTGAATCATTTCCAAATCATTTCCTTACATTTCCAAGTCATTTCCTTACATTTCTAAGACAAGACATTTCTTTCCATTTCCAAGTCATTTCCTTACATTTCCAAGACAAGACATTTCCTTCCATTTCCAAGTCATTTCCTTACATTTCCAAGACAAGACATTTCCTTACATTTCCAATTCATTTCTTTACATTTCCAAGTTTCCAAAAATGTTCACCATACATTCATAACACATAAGACATGCCATTTCGTATAATTAAATCAAAAATGCATAGGCCCATTTCCAGGATGTTACACAAAGCCTATTCAAACACCCTATTAGGAATTCTAGGTAAATTAGGATACTTAGGGGCCAAGTGAGGCATCTCAAAGTCTATATAAACACCCAATGGGGCAACTTGAAAGGGGAGCTCGGCAGAAGCCGAAACCGTAGGCGAGCTAGGCCAAGGAGCCAAGCTGAAAAGGTCAAAATTGTGGTAATCGCTCGAAGTTAGCCAGTTGATCCATACCAAGAAGCCGGAATTATACTCAAGACAGCAGAATTCTCCTCCAATTCCTTCAGGGAGTTTTAGGGATTTCTTATGTTTTGTTTTATTTTTTCTCTTGAGATGTTTTCTTATTCAGTTTTGAACTAAACCCCTGAGATACCTGAAGGGGATGAAACCTAGATGAATCTTGTTATTTGATTTCTGAATTTTATGGTAATTACTTAGTTTGTTCTTAATTATGCATGTTTAATCCAAATCTGATGTGCTTAGGTGGAGGAGAAATAGACCCTGCTTGAGAGTAGATCTAGCATAATTAAGCGGAGTTGATCGAACGCCTAGAGATAGGGTTACGAGATTTTGCCGGATTAGGGTGTAACCCAATATGGGAATCCATAGATCGATTTACTGCTATTCTAGGGGGTTATTATAAGAGAATGAGAGTTCTACAAATTAACCTATGGTTAGACGTTATTCGCCCCGAGAGAGGGTTTAGCATAGGTTAGGGAGTCCTACGGATCAAGTTAAGTAAATACAACACATAATTCAGGGTTAGATAACAAGTGAAGTCTAGGTGGATTCTTCCTGAGGGTATCATCGTGATCAATTGAGTCTTTCTTCAAGTTATTTTCCAGTTTGTTCTTTTTGTCTTTATCCTTAGCTTAGTCGTCATTAAAACAACTTCACTTTATTTTTAAGGCTAAATAATAAAAAGAAAGTTAGTATTAGTACCTTTAGTTCCGTTGGGTTCGATATTCGGTCTTGCCTAAGCTATACTGCTGTTCGATAGGTACACTTGCCTTTAATCGTTGTCAGAGTTAGTTTCCAAGTTCGATCATTCTTTTATAAATTTTAAAGCTCTGATTTCAGTGATCAAGTTTTTGGCGCCGTTGACGGGGAACTAAAATATTAAGAAATCTCTATTTTCATTACTTTAGCCATTATTTTTATTTTCAGCAATTTATTTTGTTTTTAGTTTAATTTTTAATTTTGCTAATTTTTCTTCTTTCTTTTCTTTCCAGGCACCTCTAGTTTATGACTAGAAGGAACCTGAGAGGACCTTTCGTATATGACAGTAATATTTAAGCTACCGCTCAAAGGAATCGCCGAGAAATCAAAGCGAGCCTAAAAATATACTGAAGAGAGGAAGAAGACAGATCCAATCCTATCAAAGGGATGGACGAGACTAATCCACCACCACACGATGTGGGGGAACGCAACACTCCACGTACCATGTTTGATTATGCTAAACCGCATTTAACAGGAGCAGAATCGAGTATTGTTAGGCCTGCTATAGCCGCTAATAATTTTGAATTAAAGCCTAACACAATACAAATGATACAACAGTTTGTTCAATTTGATGGTTTGCAGGACAAAGTTCCAAACACTCATATAGCTAATTTCTTAGAGTTTTGTGATACCTTCAAAATAAATGGCATTTCTGATGATGCCATACATTTTTGGTTATTTCCTTTTTCATTAAGAAATAAAGCCAAACAGTGGTTAAACTCATTACAACGAGGGTCAATCACTACATGGGATCAAATGACCGAAAAGTTTTTAATGAAATATTTCCCACCGGCCAAAACGGCCAAATTACGGAATGATATCTCTTCTTTTGTGTAGATGGATGTAGAAACATTATACAACGCATGGTAGAGATACAAGGATCTCTTGAGGAGCTGTCCACACCATGGCTTACCTTTGTGGCTTCAAGTCCAAACATTCTATAACGGTGTAAACCCCTTAACGAGACAACTAATCAACTCAGCCGCTAGTGGAACCTTGAACAACAAAACTCCTAAAGCAGCGTACGAGTTCATTGAAGAGATGTTACTGAATAATTATCAGTGGCAAGCTTCAAGGACGAAACCGACAAAATCAGCAGGAGCCTTCAACATAGACACAGTAACCATGCTATCAACACAAATGGAGATAATGAATAAAAAGCTTGATAATTTGTGTTCTTCGCAGGTACATCCAGTGATGCAGTGTGATGCAAGTGGAACTGTGGCGAATTCTGAGTACCCACCCTACCAACCAGAAGCAGAGAGCGAACAAATGAACTATATAGGTAACAATTTCAGATTCAACAATAATCCATATGTAATACTTACAATCTAGGTTGGAGGAACCACCCAAATTTTTCATGGGGAGGCCAGGGAAATCAAGGTAATAAAAGGCAACAACCTCCTCAAAACTTCCAAAATCAGCCCTATCCACAAGAGAAGAAACCAACTCTCGAAGAGATATTGGTAAGATTTTTGGCAGATACAGAAAAATGTATCCAAGAAACTGAGAGAACAATCAAAAGCAACGAGAGCCGAATCGGGGAAACCACTAAGTCAGTGAAGGAAGTTACTAATGCAGTCGAACGACTCGCAAAGCTCATGTCAGAATGACTGCAAGGACGTCTACCAATCAACACTGAGATTAATCCAAAGGAGCAAATTCAAGCCATAACAGCTTAGGAACATATAGTGATAAATGAAGCCATCCCACAATAAGAAACCAAGGAAGAGAAAGGTAAAATCAAGGTAACACAAAAAAAGCCAAAACCGATAATTAAGGAGTATCAACCTCGCATACCTTACCCCGAAGCATTAGAAAGAGACGATTCAGAAGAACAGTTCGGTAAGTTTCTTAAACTTTTAAAGAAATTACATATTAACTTACCCCTTCTTGAAGCACTTTTTTAGATGCCAGACTCGAGGAAATTTTTAAGACAGCTCTTGACAAACAAACGCAAACTAGACGAAGAGCCACACATTGAACTCAACGCAAAGTGCTCAGCAATTCTACAAAATAGACTACCACAGAAATTAAAAGATCCAGGGAGTTTTACAATTCCATGTTTAATTGGTAGTTTAACTATTGATAATGCATTAGCTGATTTAGGGGCAAGCATAAATGTTATGCCTTATAAACTATTTAAACAACTAGGTCTAGGGAAACCTAAACAAACTAGGATGAGCGTTCAATTAACTGATAAAACTATCAAAATTCCTAGGGGTGTAATAGAAAATGTTCTAATCAAAATTGATAAATTCGTATTCCCAGTAGACTTTGTCGTTTTAGACATGGATGAGGACAATAATATTCCTTTAATTTTAGGAAGACCCTTTTTAGCAACTGCCAGAGCTAAAATTGATATCTATGCAGGTGAACTCATATTTTGCGTAGGCGACAAATAGTCACTCTTCAAGCTCTTGACTCGGCCAAAACATTAAGTGATAAAGAATACCAACCTCGTGTGCTATATCCCGATGCAATAAAAAAAAACCACTGAGAGGAAGAATTCGGTGAACTTACACTTCGTGTAGACGATGAAACAATCACTCTTCAAGCTTGACCCAACTAGGACATTGAGTAATAAAGGTACGAACGTTAATTCTATTGATAATCATTTGGTTCAACCTTCTTTACAGGAAGCATCACGAAATCACTTAGCTGAGCTAGATCTTAGACCTCGTGCCAACAAAGAAGAAATACATAAGGAACAAAGCCTTAGGGTTGACAAACTAAAAGAGCAGGAAACACAAATCATAGAGGAACAGGAATCGCACGAAGTGAAACTGAAGGAGACCCCAAATGAGCTGATAGGAATAGCGAATCACTTCAAATTAGGGGATCAGGTATTATTCAATAAGGAAGCCCCTCGAATCACCAATTCAGACCTCAAGACAAACGAAGAAATAACTTTTGAGGTACTTAATGTCTACCTATACGGCACAGTCGAGGTAAGCAATCCTAAATTCAACACTTTTGAGGTAAACACTACTTGACTTAAACTATATATCCATAACCGAAGTGATCGCACGAGAAAGGATTTTCACCTCCTCAAACCACCATGACCATATGAATGAGAGGTAAAGTCTAGCTTAAGACTACAAACGAGCGCTTCTCGGGAGGCAACCCGAGCACTAACCCCATTTTTACATTTTTTATTTTTTATTCTTATTTTTATTCTTTATTCTTTTATTTTTCCTTTTAGCACCTAACCATAAAATACCAAAAGAGCAAATTTCTAGGCCACACAGCACTACACACGAGCGTTCTCGTGGCCGTGTAGAAGCTAGGGGATGAACCATGGGCCTGCCAGTAGCTGTGCACGACACAGAAAAATTTATTTTCCCAACACGGGTGGTTATAATTGTCCACGCCCGCGCCGGCGCCCCTTGCGAGGTTACTGACTTGTGAAGCACGGGCTAAACACGGTCGTGCCTTCCAACCGTGCCAACATTCTGACTTATCGAATACGGGAGGAGCATGCCCGTATTAAATAACCGTGTGAAGAAAGACACGGGCGTGCCACTACACCTACGGGCGTGCCCGAACACCCTGAACACGCCCAAAATTCAAAATCCCAAAACACGGGCTACACCTCTATTTAAACCTCATTCTCCCTTTGTCTAGTTGTCTTTCATTTTCCATTATTTATTTTTATTTTTATTTTCATTATTTTCTTCCTTTATTTTATTATTTTCTTCTTATTCTTTATGACATTTAGATTTAGCTTAGGATTCAATAAAATTAGGACGGCTACTTCGAGGATTCAATTTCAAACGGTTCAAGATACTTCCCCACGTTCACCTCCAATCCCATCCAGTTTCTTTTCAACGACTTCATCCATAATTCAGGAAGTTTCACATCTCTCCCTATCTTTTAATTTTCTCACTATATTGTCATTTTATCCATCTTTGTACATTGAGGGCAATGTACATCTTAAGTGTGGAGGGTTAACTATAGTATTATTTGAAAATCCCTGAACTATGCCTTGTTCTAAAGTAAGTTTCTCATATTATGATTAGAATGAAATTTCTTTGATTTATGATTTTTATTGATATGTTTTGGATTAAGTCATAGTTAATTGAGCATTGATGAATAAATTTGAAGAATACTAGATAATCAAGCATGATATGTAACAGTCCAAATTTGACCCTAATTAGAACGGTGGTTTCGAGACCACGAATCCGAGTCCGAAAAATATTTAAATATTATTTTCTGTGATTTATTATGTGTGAATTAGCATGTGTGAAAGTTTCGTATAAAAATTTGATTGTTTGTGTGCTTAATTAGACAAAAAGGATTAAATCGCGTAAATGGTAAAAGTAGCCGTTTATTAAATTAAGTGGCTAAATTGATTTGTCTTCATTTGTTTAAGTTGCAAATTTACCTTTTTGCATGTAAGTGGGTGGCATAAGGTTATAATCTCATGTTAATATGTTTTTATATATTATATAAATATAAGTTAAAATGTTATAAAATATGTTAATAATATTATAATAAAAGACATGTGTTTCTCCACTAATTATTTCATTCTTCTTCATCGAAACTAAGGAAGAAAAATAAAGAAAAACATACGCAAAATTCGGCCATGGTTTTGGTCTAATTAAAGGTTAGTTTTCGATTCGTTTTTGATAATTTCTACGTTTTTGTAATCGTTGCTTTAAGAGCTTTAAAACCCATGTCTCAATTTCATGAACTGATGATGTTTCTGTAAAATGCCATTGATGCTATGCTGAGTTTTATGATGTTTTATGGTGTTAAATGATATATATATATAATTGATGAACATACTTTGTTCTTGAATTTTTGATGAATTTAACTAAATAGGGCTAAATTGAGAAAATAAATTTTTGAGGGACTAAAATGCAAAATAAATGAAATGTATGGATTTATATGACTATATTGAAGATTTGGCCTAACTAGGTTGTTGTGAGATTTTGCTTAATTTTTGTTTTGTGCAAATAGGACTAAATTGTAAACGTGTAAAATATTAGGGGCAAAGTGGTAATTTGCCCATTAGGTGTTTTTGGATTACATTGCAATGAAATGTGTTTGAATGAGCTTAAATTGGATATGTTTAGATCAAGAACAAAGAAAAACAGACTTGGATCAGGGAAAAGCAAAAATTATCGAATAGCCAGTTTTTGTCATCCGACGATATCCGAGGTAAGTCTTTAAGCAATTTAACACCATTAATATCGGTTATGATCTTAATTACATGCTGAATTTTGAATTTATAAATGGGAATTTGGCCAAAGCCGAATGTGATAAGTGTTTTAATAATGAAATGTAGTTAAATTTAATTGAGTTTGATATGTGAAAGTGATATGAATTATGTGTGATATATGTGATACTGGTAATATGTAATGTGTATGAGATGGTTTAATAATATCGATATTCGGGCTTCGAGCCTAGTAGGCCTTGTGCCGATGAATTATATCAGCTTATTGCCTAGCAGGCTAAATGCCGGTGATTAAATTTCAGACCTAGGGTCTAAAAGGCTTAGTGCCGGTGTGTGTTTCAGGTTTTGTTGCCTAGCAAGCTTAATACCGGTGATTTATTATAAATAGAGGGTTCATGAATTATTATCAATGTGGAATTTAATTACAGTAAATAAGGTAAATGTTCAGGTACGTATAAGCCTCATAGTTGCAAGGAATAAGGTAAGTTGATATATTACTATTCGATTCTAGTAGTATGTGATATAGTTGAGGTATATTTGTAAGATTTTAATGTGTGCATTCGGCTTTACAAATGATGAATATAATATATTGGAATTTGATTTTGGTTGTGTCTTTGAGATTCGGCCATATATGTAAATGCAAAATGTGAGGATAAATGGATATATGTACATATGTGTATAATCGATTATATGTGGTCAATATGTATATTGCACTTACTTGATTTGGTTATATGTGGATACATATTAAATTTATGTGTATTAGGTGAGTTTGCACATTTAGGGTGAGATAAGGATATTTTGAGGTTGTCAAAGAAAAGGATACTAGCATTCGGCATTAGTAGATCACATAAGTACTAAGCTTTGAAAGTTTATGATATAAATTTTGGATTTGAAAATGCTTGAATGATTATTTGATTTAATACTTTTGCTTAAGACTTACTAAGCTAGTTAGCTTACTTTGTGTGATATGTTTTCACTTTGTTTTGTAGATTTTGGTCAAGCTACGAGCTCCGGGGATCGTCATCAAAGTCATCCACGCTATCAACTTATTTTGGTACCTAAAAAGTTGAATTTTTGAACTTAAGGCATGTATAGGCTAGCTTAATGTTCGAACGACATTTTTTTTGTTGTATAATAGCCATGTGAAAATGGCTTGATCATGATGCTAGTGTGGTATATACATATTCGGTCATATTATAAGCTCATTTTTGTAACTATGTTACATGGCATGTGAGTATAATATTTTGACTATATGGCTTGATTGGAAAATGATGTGAATAGTTTATGATTAGCTCATTTTTTATAATCTTAATGCTTGGTATGACTTGTCTTTGAGTATAGTTATAAATTCACTTAATAATGGGATAAAAATGAACATATATATTTGATTTCGTATTGATTGTTTTGATTTAGTTGTAAAGGCAATGTATGCACATATAATATGCTTGAAGGATTTGCTATTTAGGAACGGTTGGTGAATGTAAAAATAATGAATAAGTCATGTGATTAATTTTGGTTCGATTATGTGCATGCAAATGAATTAAGGTGTACATTGGTTCGATTTAGTGTATTGAATTTATATGAATTCGGTATGAGCAATATACATGTAATCTCATATATGATTATTTAAAAGCCATGATTTTTATGTAGTTTAAGAACTAATTATGGACATGTGAATATTCGGTTAAAGTGGCTTTAATTACTAAATGAATAGAACCTCTCGTCAATAGTTGCAATGACCCTTTTTGGAGTATATATGTGAGCAAACTTAAAATAATTAGTCGAATGTGTTTTGATCTTACTGAATGATATGACATTGTCTTTTAAATGAATTTAAATTTAATAAATAGCATACATGATATACTTGGGTAATGTTAGTCAATTGAATGAAGTATGTTTTAAATTATCTTTATGGATATAGTTTGTTTAGTTGCTTGAGTACTTAGTAAATAAATAAATATACGGTAAATGAGGCTTATGGTATTTGTATTGTTGGGTGGTTTGAATAAAATGTATATAACATACTCGGCTTATGCTCTTTGATGATTATGCCACATACGACTTAGGTTTAGTAAGGTGAGTATGTTTTATGCAATTAAATATAATACACATTTATATGTATATGTGATCGTCTTTAATCTATTTGCATTATTATTATAAGTTGGTTTTATTATGACTTAAGTGATTGAATCGAAGTTGTGACTTAATTAGTAATGCCCTGTAACCCTAATCCGGCGATGGATACGGGTTAGGGGTGTTACATGATAAGTCTAATTTTCAAAAAATAAAATTTTTAGGTTTTTAACCTGAATTTGAATATTATTTTGAAATTTGAAATTTACGAGGTTGATATCAAAATACCCATAATTTTTGTGAGATTTTGAGCCTTATAGAACATATATTCTTTTTCATGCTCATTTTTTGATTATGAGTGTGTCAACTATGAGATGTTATTCTAGAACTTCCCTTGATTATACATGCCAAGACCATAGTTATGATTTGATATACTGAGATGATAAAGGCACTTAGGTTTTAACCCACTTACTCCACCAAATAGCCTACCTTTATAATTAACCCCTAGTGAACCCCGTTGAGCCTAACAGCCCTTTTTATTGACTCACCTACTAATATTAACCCCAAAACCCTTTGTATTTGTTACCACCATTCTTTTAACTACCCTTTTTGTCAAGGTTTGACTTTGAACAATTTCCTAACTATGTTCTATAGTTTAGTTGTAAAAGTTCTTTCTTATTATTATGATAGTTTGTTCTTAAAAAAAAATGAAGTATATTTATTGTTAATTTGTGATTAGGTGAGCTTATACATTAAAATTCAAAAAAAAAAGCTCGTATTATTAATATTATTATTTCTCAATTGATGCAATTATTTAAGATTAGTTATTTTTCTAGATAGGAAACTTGTCAAGTCAATCTCGATTCTAACCTTCTAATTCAGCCTCTATCCACACCTTTAACCCTAGCCCTGTTACAACCCTGTTAAAGACCTTTTGATTTGTGTATCATCTCATTTTACAGTGGTGGAGATTTGATTTTTCAGGCAAGCCTATGGGATTAACTTTTCATGTTCAACTTAATGAGTGCCTAATTTTGACCCTTAAACACTTTGAGTGATTTGAGTGAATCTTCTATGAGGATGTCAATCCTTGTAGGTTTTGGATTAAAAGTAATTATTTAGATGAAGGGAAACACCTATGTTTTCGTGCTACAAATGTATGACTTATCTTGTTTGAATATTTAGGAATCTGAGTTGAATTCTCCATGTATAAATTATCTATGAATTATGATGAGGCATTGTTGATAGAAATTGTGAATTATGGAAAGTTCGTTTTAATTGTAAGTTGAAAATTTTGTTTGAGGACAAGCAAAAGCTTAAGTGTGGGGGTATTTGATAAACCGTAAAAGTAGCATATTTTAAGCCCACATTTAGTATGCTTTTGGATAAAATAAGCTTCGATATATGTAAAAAAAGTGCTCTTAATCCTTTCTTTTCATGTCTTATACCTAGGAAAGCATCCGAGGATAAAAAGAACGTAAAATGAGCCCAAAATGGAGTAAATGGGCCATATCATGAAATCGACACGGCCTGGGCCCCAAGATCACACGGCCGTGCCACGCCAGTCATCAAGAACACGGCCTGATCTCGACTTACACGACTGTGCCTCACTAAACAAGTCCGAGCACGGCCTGGCCACGATTCACACGGGCGTGTGACATGGTCGTGTCCCTGTCGCTAGAAAGAGCAATTTCATTTGGGAAAAGATACTTGGAGGCAAAGAAACACATTCCAAAGCCTATTCAAACACCCTATTAGGAATTCTACCTAAATAGGATACTTAGGGGCCATGTAAGGCATCTCAAAGTCTATATAAACACCCAAGGGGGCAATTTGAAAGGGGAGTTAGGCAGAAGCAGAAACTGGAGGCGAGCTAGGCCAAGGAGCCAAGCCGGAAAGGTCAGAATTGTGGGAATCGAGCGAAGTTAGCTAGTTGATCCATCCCAAGAGTCCAGAATTATACTCAAGACGGTAGAATTCTCCTCCAATTCCTTTAGAGAGTTTTAAGGATTTCTTATGTTTTGTTTTATCTTTTCTCTTGAGATGTTTTCTTATTCAGTTATGAACTAAACCCCTCAGATACCTGAAGGGGATGAAACCTAGACAAATCTTGTTATTTGATTTTTGAATTTTATGATAATTACTTAGTTTGTTCTTAATTATGCATGTTTAATCCAAATCTGATGTGCTTAGGTGGAGGAGGAATAGACCTTGCTTGAGAGTAGATCTAGCATAATTAAGCGGAGTTGATCGAACGCCTAGAGATAGGGTTTCGAGATTTTATCGGATTAGGGTGAAACCTAATATGGGAATCCATATATCGATTTACTACTATTCTAGGGGGTTATTATAAGAGAACGAGAGTTCCACTAATTAACCTAGGGTTAGACGTTATTCGCCTCGAGAGATGGTTTAGCGTAGGTTAGGGAGTCCTACGGATCAAGCTAAGTAAATAAAACATATAATTCAGGGTAAGATAACAAGTGAAGTCTAGGTGGATTCTTCTTGAGGGTATCATCGTGATCAATTAAGTCTTTCTTCAAGTTATTTTCCAGTTCGTTCTTTTTGTCTTTATCCTTAGCTTAGTCGTCATTAAAACAACTTCACTTTATTTTTAAGGCTAAATAATAAAAAGAAAGTTAGTATTAGTACTTTTAGTTCCTTTGGGTTTGATATCCGGTCTTGCCTAAGCTATACTACTGTTCGATAGGTATACTTACCTTTAATTGTTGTCAGAGTTAGTTTCCAGGTTCGATCATTCTTTTATAAATTTTAAAGCTCTGATTTCAGCGATCAGGAAGCTGAAGATCAAATTGTACGATGGTTTTCTTTTCTCAGGTAAGTTTGATTAAGATCAATGAGTTCAATCAGGATATTTTGTTTCCTTGAGCTAATGCAGTTGTAAAGATCTTTGACTAGCATGTGAGGAAATTTTGAAAGATTGTATGTTTGAGTTAAATTAACAACATAAAAAAGGGAGTATTTTGATATGATATTATTTGATAGTTGAGATCGACTTAGTTGTTTTTATCTGAGCGAGCTGGTTAGTTGAAAAGTAATTTGAGTTATATGCATTTAAGTTTATCCTCAAGTAAGAAGTTAAAATCTTGTATATCATGGGTAAACTGACGAATAGTCTGAATGAGGAATTTATATTAAAAAAGGTGTGATACAGGGACATACCTATTAGATCAGTTCTAATTGGATGATATTATTATGAGTTAAAGTTGTTTTGATTGATAAAGTTATCAAATTTGTGAAAGTTTGAACGGTCTGTTGAGTGTTAGCAAAGTTGAAAATAGTTAAAGGTATTGTTAACTGAAGCCCTAATTTTGAGTTCAGTTTAACTTGAGTACAGAATTTGTGATTTTTCAGCGATGCACTATCAAATGGATTGGAATGTGTTTTAATACAAGAATGTAAACTGATAGTTTATGCTTTCAGACGGTTAAGTCACATGAAAGGAACTGTCTGACAGGTGATTTAGAGTCGACCACTTTCTATGTTTGTGTTGAGAATTTGATGACATCGATTGTCTGACGAAAAATTTCATATGTTTCCTTATCCCAAAAGTTTAAAGTATCTAATGTCACAGAAGAAATTTGAATTTAAAACAACATAGATGGCTTAAACTATTGAAAGATTGTGAGCAGTTATTGATTAAACTTTGGGAAAAGCAGAAATAGTTGCAAATGCTTGAAAGGAAAACCTTTGATTATTTTGTGAATGTTGGATACATGATTAATCTTATTTGATGACGGTCTGAATCTAGCTAAATTAGAAGCTGAAGCGATGTTTTCTTTGCAAGATTGAGAACCTCAGAAATGTGATAGTGAGTAGTAAACCAAATGAGTACAGTGTGAGACGACTTTTGATTCTGGATTTCAGGTTGGACTTGATGACTGTTATCATTATTCCGAGATAAAATTTGCGCACTGAGTAACTCAAAGCTTATAAAGAGAATTTTGTACGAAGCTCAGTAGTACCTCGCTTGTTTATTTAGGGAGTAATAAAATGTACAGTTATTTGAAATAGATGTTCTGGTGAATGGGTATGTAACATGATAGATTAATTGAGTTATATGTTTCAGATGACTATCCGACCAGAAATCGTATAGAAAGTAAAAGTGATTCGTGGCAGTTTTGAATTCGCTTCAGATTGATTAGAAAACATATGGGAACTTGAAACATGAGGATATGAAATTCTCGTTCAACGATAGCATGCTTCCGAAAGTATTGCCTTGGAAATAGATTCATAATGTGTTTTGTGTATCTATGTTGTGATGGTATAGAATGGAATCTTTGAGTATGAATTCTCTGATAAGGATTAAGATTCAATCGCTATGTTGTATAACAAAAAATCAATCGAAATTTTGACAGAGAGATTAAAAAGTTGGGAAATAAAAGCATAACCTTAGTGAGGGTTCTTTGGCAGTGTCATGAGATAGAGGAGTTTACGTGGAAATCGAATTTATATTCCGGTAAGATTTTCAAGGACGAAAATACCTAAAGGGGGGAGAGTTGTAACAACCCAATATTGGGTCTAGTCAGAATTGTGGTTCGAGACAACAAATTCGACGCAAAAAAAATCATTTTTATTATATTTTTATGGTCTACATTTTTATGGAATGACTTCGTGAAAATTTCATTCGAACATTTTGACATTTAGGCACTCAATTTAGTTAAAAGGACTAAATTGTAAAAAGTGAAAAACTTGAATTCTATATGTCAAAGGTGTTTAATATCTATGAGATTTTAAATTAGAGGTCCTTAAATGGTAATTAGACCATTGGTGAAGTTGTTGGACAAAAATGGACATGGTTTGGTATGTTTCTAAAGTTTTTCATTAAGGGCATTTTAGTAATTTGGTAAATTAAATGAATTAAAAAGCCAAATTAAAAGCCAATTTTCGTCCATCTTCCTCCCATTGCTGAATTTTACAAGGGGAAACCATGGCTAGGGTTTTTCAAGCTTCCAATCTCAATTGTAAGTCTATTCTAGCCCCATTTTTTATGATTTTTATGTTTTTGAAATCCTTGTAACATGATCTATCTATTTCTACCACTAATTTAAGAAATAATCAAGGTCTAAAATTTTGCCCATGATGGATATTTCTGTATTTTGATGTCTAATGGTAGAAAATGTACGTTTGGTGTATGATAAACTACTTTTGCTAAGTGATTTTCAGTAAAAATACCTAAAAGGACTTATTTGTAAAAGTCTATAAAAATGAGTAGAAAAGTGTGATTAAATGAGAAATGTGGGCTGTTATGAGTATGAAAATGGTTCGGCTAGGCTTGGGTTCTTAAGAAATTGAATGAAATTCATTTTACGAGCCTAGGGACTAAAATGTAAAATGTCAAAAGTTTAGGGGAAAATGTAATTTTGCCACAATGTGATTTGGGGCTGATTTGAATAGTATAATGATTAAATAAGTTAAATGTGATGTTATAGATCAAGAAAAACCAAGATTCGGGATTAGAATGGGGGAAAAACAAATGTTTGACGATTACGTCCATTTCTTCTATTTTTGTATCGAGGTAAGTTTGTATGTAAATAATGCATGTTATATTTGTACTTTATTGTTTTGATATTGCATGAAATGTATGATTGATTCTATGAGCATGTTCGATGAAGTTCCGACAAGAGAGAAATCCCGGTTGAACCTTAAGAGTAGATTAGGATACAAGTGACATGTCACTAGGAACCATGTGATTATGTGATTTATGTGTCCCGGGTGCCGGTCCTTTACATCCTACCAGTGGCTGGGTATACCTGCATATGTTGTAGATACCTGACAGCTTGTGTGAGCAGCACTGCATAGCTACGTCTTGACTGGCAGCTTGTATGAGCAGGCCCATGGATTTGCTCGAGAGCGAGCTTTTACATGTTATGAGAATTGTGATAGCATTGGCTACATATGTGGCTCTTATATGCAAATTTTTCCGTGTATTCGATAGTATTCCAAGCGGTTCAACAGAGATCGCTGAAGATCCTAGCACACTATCAAGCTATCATTTTGGGTATAAATGAATTTAAGCATTTTGAGTCTATGGCATGTATAAGGACTTAGTCATTTTGTTAAATGTGTCATTGTGATTGTAGCCAATGTGTTGGCTTGTGATTGTCAAAGGCTTGTTTTGATGTTTGGCCATGTAGATTGGTTTATTTGTGTTAGTATGGTTGTAAGCCTAAGTATACATATATATGTGCTAATGCCTCTGGTGATATGAATATGGTATACTTGGTGAATGATAGAAATATGATTTATGACAAGATTGTGAAATGTTTGTATATGTGGAATCTTGCATGATTTGGTGTGGAGAGTTTGTTGTTTTAAGTATGATAAATTATGGTATAAGAATGACATGTTATTGTCTTGGTTGTGGTTGTTTGGTTGCTCTCATATGTTTGAATTTGTTTCATGTGATGTTGTGTAGATCTGTGCAAGTGAGGGTGGTAAAAAAGGCTTGGTAAATAGCCTTGTTTTCGTCCACATGGGTAGACACACAGGCGTGTGTCTAGGTTGTGTGTGACACACAGTCTACCCCACGGGCATGTGTTTCGGTCGTGTGTCCCCTGCTCCTTAATTGTTGCAAAACAGAATGTCCAGAATTGAGCACACGGGTAGAGGCATGTGTAACGCCCCAAATTTGGGCCTAGAAAGTAATAGGTCTTGAGCGTGGGAACACATAAAAATTTATGTGTGCAAGAAAATGACACAAATTGCTTGTTTGCTTTAGTAGCTAAGCGAGTTAGGAAGAGTTGGGAGTGTTGGAGAAGTCCTGGGTTCAAACCTGGGCTTTAGAAAAAAAAAATTATTTTTGCTCTTAAGTGAATCTTGGCCTTAGCTTAAAGGCTTTATAAATATTTTTGGTGAAATCATGACACAAGGAGTCTGCTAGTAAAGGTGGAAATGGTGTGTGGAGTGTACTAGTGGTCTGAGGTTCGAATCCCTTGGCATGCAAAGGAGTATTTATTTTATTTCCTTGCAGCATGAGAAGTGGAGTTAGACTGAAACTGTGCAAGGTGAAGTTTGAATTGGTCTTGGAGTTGTTATAGAGGATATCAAGGAGGGATAAGGGGAGTGATTTGTGGAGATTTTCAAGGAATTTGAAATGTGAGGAGAGTAGTGGCCAAATGGGACTCTAAGGCCTTAGGAAATTTGGTTGAGGGGTTTTCTCTCAGTTTTGGTCAGTTTGTCATTAATTTCTGAATTTGGGAAGGCTCTTTTCTTTCTCTACTCTCTTGTGCCGAATTTGCAAGTGGCCATTTGTGCATTTTGGGTATATGATTCCTACCATTCGGGTAAATTAAATTATTTTGTTTTCAAGTCCATTCCTCTTCCTTCTTTGTACCAACATCTGCCGAAATCTCCTCCTCTTCTCTATTCTTTTCAAGTTCGGCCAACTGCCTGTTTCATCCCTTCTTGCCTATTGATTTCTTTCAGCCAAACCTATCACCCTAGCCCTTGTGACTTTTTCTCCCTTTCGGCTTGTGACAGAAAGTTCTCCCCTCCCTTTTCGATTCGGATTCTTTTCTTCTCTGGGTGGTTCTTACCTGAGCTGAAACTCAACACTGTCCCTTCTCTGTTTTGGTTCCGCAAGTATTTCTGACAAGTCAGTAAGTGGCTGTATTCCCTCTTTCCATTCAAATCTAGTTTCTTTAAACTTTTCTAAAAGCCCAATATTCATTTGTTTGATAAGATGGTATTCGCGGATTTAAGCCACATTTACAATCTATCCTATCTAACAATATCTGTTTATAATTTAGATTCTCGACAAGGCGTATGAACAATTTTGGGGTTAGCGATCTTAGACGATTAAGCCACCCTCATTCAATCAAAGTAAGGTGGTGTATCTTTGGACTAAAGGTTAAGAAGTGGTTAACTTAAATCGTCAGTTAATTAACTGAAAGTCTTGTTGAGTGCAGGTTCAGTACACGTGGAATTCTTTGCGCGTCTCGTTTAACAGGTGTGTACACACACCATTCCAATTGTAGATCGACAAATGCCGAAATGCCAAAATGTCGAAAAGCCAAAAATACGGCAACAGTTACCATACGAGTTCATAAAAGCTCGTGTGGGAAAGTCGATACAATGATGGAGGCCACCATGAGCGGTCTCATGGTCTTGGGCCACTTTTGGGTCAAATGGGCCAACATGGGCTCAATGGGCTCGCGGGCCCCACATGGGCCGTATAATGGGCCTTGGGCCCATTCACACTGTTGACGGTTAAGGTAAGATTATCGAAATACCCCCATTGGGTAAAATGACCGAAATACTCCCATAGTGTAAAATGACTGAAATACCCCTATATGGTAAAATGACCGAAATACCCCCATAGGGTAAAATGACTGAAATACCCCTGTAGGGTAAATGACCGAAATACCCCTATAGGTTAAAACGACTGAAATACCCCCATAGGGTAAATGACCGAAATACCCCCATAGGGTAAAATGATCGAAATACCCCCACAGGATAAAATGACCGAAATACCCCCATAGGCTAAATGACCGTAATGCCCCTGTAGGGTAAAATGACTGTAATGCCCCTATAGGGTAAAATAACCGTTATGCCCCTAAAGGGAAAAATTTCTAAAATACCCCTATATGATACATGATTGATCTTGTATGCCATTTGATGATATGTTTGAATTCATATGTGATATTTTGTTGCATGGGGATGGGATCTTGTATTGGAGGAAGTGATTGATATGTGAGGTTCGCACGGGTCACGCGAGACGACTGTGGACCCACCGATGGCTTGAAGTCAATTATATGATTGGCAGCTCTGTTGCAATATTGGTTAGTGCCGTAACCGGTGCTACATAAGGAGTGTAGGGATGAGTGGGTCAATTTAGTCCCTACAGGAGTGTAGGGTTGGATAGGAGACGGAGTGCAGGGTTGGTTTGGGTATTTATGCATTGCATATACTGATTCTGATATTGAGATGGGCTTAGGCCCAGATATATGTGATATGTGTCTTTTGATATGGGCTCAGGCCCAACCGAGGCTGATGGGGGCTAAGGCCCAATTGCCATAGTTACTGTAATGGGCTTAGGCCTAGAGAGATGTGATGTATGTTATTTGATTGTTGGGGTTGTACACACTGAGTTTTCACAAACCCACCCCTTTTTTTGATTTTTCAGGTAATCCCTAGTGAGCGGTTCGATGTACTGATGGACTCGGAGGTGGCCACACTATGAACAGTTATATTTCCGTGTTTTTAATTTACTTTATTTGTAATTATGTTTTCTTTAATTTGGGTTTTGTTGTAATAAGGCCTTTCTCTGGTTTTGTTTTAAATTTGGGATTTTAATGATTGTGGTTTGTATCTGCTAGAAGTAGAACACGATTTTCCAAAACAAAAGCATTTTTAAACACTACATTTTTGCAACTCAATTTTAAATATCACGTATTTGTAAATCATTTGTTTTAAATTAAGCTTCCGCAACAAATAAGGTTTTAAAGGCAATAACATATTAAAAGGGAATAACTTTTTAATAAACCACGATAGAAAATAAGTAAACGCAAATTGAGGTTTTGTACAAGTTTTAAACGGCAAGATGTTTTAAATTTCAAGAAGGGTTTTCCATGAAAACATGGTTTTTGAAAAACACTTCAATGTGACAAGCCAAATTTGGCCCTAACGTCTAGGCCGGGTTTGCGTGTTTGACGTCAGGACAAGATACGAGGCATTACCGTACTTAACCTTACGTGAACATGCATTCTCAGGCTATAAAACTTTGATCCAAAATAAAACCAGTCTTTCTTAATCATAATATGCATATCATGGGCCTACAAGGCCTTAAACATACATCCGGAACGTTTCGGAGTTCAACCAAAAACTTTAACGCTCCTTGAAAATATTTGCCTAGACAGGGGCCACACTCACGTGTTGTCCAAGGGACACGCTCGTGTGGCTCTAAGACATGCCCGTGTTCATCACCCTGGTCAACATTGACTTATTTCACACACCTGAGCACACGCCCGTGTCTATAACCCGTGTCCTTCACACAGCCTAGACATGCCTGTGTCTCCTACCCGTGAAGCTCTCTATTTATGATGTCATCACCTTACTAAGGTCACACGGCCAAGGCACACGCCTGTGTCCTTAGACCATGTGTCGAATTAAATTCTAAATGTTTAGGTGTAGACTTCACACGACCTGGGCACACGCCCAAGTCTAAGGCCGTGCCTCCCACACGGCTGAGACACACGGCCGTGTCTCTGCTTGTGTGTTTACTACTGAGCATTCTGACTTTGTATACCTAACATGCAGGGGACGCACGATCGATCAACACACATATGGGGCTGACTGTGTGTCTCATACGCTTGTGTCTACCCGTGTGGACATTAAAAAGCTATAATCCAAGCCAAATGCCACTCTGCATAGCAAACATGCTTATTCCAACTCATATCAACATCATTCATGACCCAAAGGCACGTTCAAGAACTTAATTCAAAGCATTCAGACAAGCATAAACTTTATAATTTCATCATCATTGAATATAAACTTATCAAGTATTGGCCCAATTTCAAAGACCATTTACAAAATGACTTTGATAATATACATATCCAACACTTTGGCTAACAATTATGACCTAACAAAATACCCAAGTCCTATACATGCCATACTCAAAATAAGTCTAAATTGTTATACCAAAGTGACGTCGATAGTGTAATTTCCAAACTCTTGCATCCCACAATCCCCGAGTTATCTTGGAAGTACTACATGAAAAGGGAAATAAGAGGGGTAAGCATAAAGCTTAATAAGTTTGTATGAAAATAAATAGCAACAATAAGCTCATAAGGATATCAATCCATGACATTAGATAACCACACAAAGTTATAAACACTTTTCCATAACTTACTCGTACTCATTCATATTGTAACATTCCTCGTGAATTTCTCACGGTTACCTGTATTCGCTCAATCACATGACTTTAGTACTAATCTCATTTCTATTTCCAAGCTTATTTACTTATCCCATTAATCACTAGGGATTCTCAAAGACGCATACTCATTACCATGATTATAAGAACAATACCAATGCCACATCCCAGATGTGGTCTTACATAGGTCACCTCGAGTGTCGATGCCATATCTCGGATATGGTCTTATACGGAATCTCACATCAAGTATTGATGTCATATCCCGGATATGGTCTTATACAATTCTCATATTTAATACTGAAGCCATATCCCAGATATGGTCTTATACGGGATTTCAATTTGGTGCCGAGGCCATGTCCATGACATGGTCTTATACAGGACCTCATCCATCTCAAGTGTAACGCCCTGAATTTTGGGTCTAGAAGAATTGAGCCTTAGGCATAGGAACATTTAAAATTTTTGAGAACAAGAGAACGGTATAATTGCATGTTAGATCTGATGGGTGAGTGATTTTGGAAGGTTAAGGGGTTTCAATGAAGTCCTGGGTGAAGCCATGTCATATGGAAAATTTTTATTTTTAGCATTTAGGGAACCTGACTCCTAGTTTTAAGCCTTTTAAATATTTGAGATTAAAAAGAGGCACAAAAGAGATTATGGTGTAGTGGCAAGGTGGCAACACAGGTGTGGCAAGGAGGTGGCGACACAGGTGTGGCAAGGAGGTGGCATCACAGGTGTGGCAAGGAGGTCAGAGGTTCAAGTCTCGTTGCATGCAAATGGGATTATTTATTTTGCTCATGAGTGGGCAAGCGTGTTGGATTCGAACTCTATGTTGGAGAGTTTGAATGAGTTTAATGAGTGATTTAAGGAGTGGATCATGGAGGAAATTAAGGAGGGGATCATGGAGAGATAAGGGGAGGAAATCAAAGAAAGTTGGTAAGGTGAAAGTTGGTGCTGAAATGGGGTCTTTGCTCTTGGAAATTCGGCTAGTGTATAGTGGGATAACGTTTTTCTTTTAGCCATTTTGGCTTTTGGCTCATTTTGTTGAGTTCTTTTTTCCTTTTTCCAAAATCGAGCAATATCCTTTTCTCTGCTACTTTCTCTGCAACAATTGCTGCTTGTGTCGATTCTCCCTATATTCTCTTCCTCTTGACACTTTTTTGCTCTTCTTGTTTCTCAATTTAACAAAACCAATCCCTTTTGTCCCTCCTTCCTTACTCATTCAAATTTCTTCTTTTCACTTAACTAAAATCGAATTCCCCTTCTCTCTACTTTTTCTGCAACTTTTCTCTGTCAATTCTTTCTTAATCTGGAGTTAGGTCAAAAATTAGTTATCTTTTCTTCTTCTTCTTTTCTGATTTGGACGACATTTGATTGCTATTCTTGACAGGTTCTCTTCCTCCCCATCTACTTTAATCCGCATCATCAAAGCCTTTGAAAAGCTGAATCTGTTCTTCTCTTGAAGGTTGTCCGAGTGAAACTTATTTATTGGCTGGTTGTTAGGGGTAAGTGGTTTGTCCTTTCAATCATTAACCGAATGCTAGTTCTCTTATTGGTTGCATGTTTCCTAAGGTTAGTATTTGATTAACCTTGGTTATTGGATATTGATGCTTAATAATGGTTGTGGTACAGATAAACCACAAGGAGGTGAGATCGATTCATAATCAAACGGCTTATGAAGAACAAGTCAATTCAGTTAAGGTAAGTATTAGTCTTGGGTTCAGCTTCTGTAGGCTTGTTAAATCTTATTAATGGAATGGCTAACCGAATACCTTAATCGAATATAGGTTCTACGCTCGTGGGCTACTGTGTTTTTCTCCAACAAGGTGTGTACAAACACCATTCCAACTGTAGATCGGTAAATGCCGAAAAGCCAGAAATATGGTAACAGTTAACATACAAGTGCAAAAACGATCGTGTGGGGAAGTCGATAAAATGACGGAGGCCACCATGAGCGATCTCATGGTCTTGGACCGCTTTTGGGTCAAATGGGCCGATATGGGCCATGTAGTCCCAATGGGCTCGTGGGCCCCACACGGATTAAATTTATGAAAAGGGGCAGAAATTGAACTGGGCTATAACATTCACATAGCCATGATTGAAATTGTGTTGAATGGGCCACTTAGGCCGAATACTGGGCTTTGAACCCATTTACACTATTTTGACCAAATGGGTTATATGTGTCGCTCGAAGTGACTGTAGACCTTCGGGAAGGTTAAAAAATGACCGAAATACCCCCATAGGGTAAAATGGCTAAATTTCCCCAACACGTTATATGATTGTTATTGTATGCCATTTATAGTACATTTGTATACATGTGATATTATGTTGCATGGGGGATGGGATCATTGATTTGGAGGAAGTGTATGAATTGTTAGGGTCGCATGGTCGGTTGACGACTATGGATCCACCGATGGCTTTAAGCCGATTACGAGATTGGCAGCACTACTGCAATATTGGTTAGTGCCGCAATCGGTGCTACATAAAGAGTGTAGGGATGGGTGGGTAGATTAAATCCCCACAAGAGTGTAGGGTTGGAAGGGATTTGGAGTGCTGGGCTGGTTGGGCATTTGTACATTGCATGATCTGATTTGATTGAGATATGGGCTAAGGCCCAACTGAGTCTATTATGGGCTAAGGCCCAAATGCCACCGTTACTGTGTTGGGCTTAAGCTCACATTGAATACTGTAATAGGCTTAGGCCCGTATTGATGTGATGCATGCTTTATGATCGACGAGGGTTGTACACACTGAGTTTTCGTAAACTTACCCCTCTTTTTAATTTTTTAGGTAATCCTGAGTAAGCGGTTTGATGTACTGGAGGACTCGAGGTGGCCACACTACGAACAGCTTTAAAGTTTAGTAGTATAGTTTACCTTACTTAAACCACTTTCTTATTGGATTCTAATAAGGCCTCTTTTAAATTCTGGTTTTGATTTGGGATTTTCAGTTTATTACATTTTCTATCTGTTAAAAGTAGATCGTGGTTTTCGGAAACAATAACTACTTTTCAAACGCTACGTTTTCGCAACTCAAGTTTTAAATATCACGCTTTTATAAATCATTTGTTTTAAATTAAGCTTCTGCAACAAATAAGGTTTTAAAGGTAATAACGTTTTAAAAGGGAATAATTTTTTATAAACCACGATTGAAAACATGGTTTTATACAAGTTTTAAATGGTAAAAAGTTTGAAATTTCATGAAACATGGTTTTCGAAAAACACTTCAATGTGACACACCAGATTCGGCCATAACGTCTAGGCTGGGTTTGGGGTGTTAAATTTACTGGAATCAGATCCTAGTTGCAAAACTTAGCTGTGGAATGGGTTTTCAAATCTTGGATTTCAATAAGTTGTTTTTCTAATATGTGAAGGGTTTGAAAAGTGTGGCACACGAGTCTCCGACGTTGAACCAAGTAAGTTCTCCTGATAATGAAATCTATTTTAAACTGTTATACTATAAATAGTTAGTGGACTTACTTTAGATGATAGACTATACTGAGACTTAGCTAGAGTAAACTGAGAAACTATAGGAAACTAAAACTGTAGTGAGCTTGCAATTACGTAAACAACTCTAAACTACTGTTTCTCATAAGACATCTGTTTAATTACTAAAATTGTAACTAAATTGCATATGTAATGCCCCGAATTTGGGCCTAGTAGAATTGGGCCTATCAGGCCTTGGGCATGGGAGCATTTAAAATTTTTGAGAACAAGAGAACAGCATTAACTAAGTTGTAACGCTCCAAAAATCCCGAAGCTCTAAATTTCTGTGCACTGAGATTGGTATGTAGGAGTAGCACTTAGAATATTAATTTTAAGATATTATCGGGATTATTTGAAGTCTTAGAGATAGGGATGACCAGAGGGAAAATTTTATTTTTCTTGCTTTAGTGGACCCTAGTCTCAAGCATTAGGCCTCTTAAGCAGATTAAGGGGAAAATAGGACACAAATGGGCTTGTGGTCCAGTGGCAAGGTGGTGTCACTAGGGGAGCTGCAAGGTGGCGTGAAGAGGTCCAAGGTTCAAGTAGTGGTAAGGTGTTTTTGGAGTGTTTCTTTTGCATAGTGGATGGCCAGAGTTGTGTGGAATTTGGACTCTTCTGTTGAAGTGTTTGAATTGGTCTTGTGAGCAGATAAATGAGGGAATTTCGGATAAGATAAGGGAGATATCATGGAGAAAAATTAGTAGATGAGATGTAGGAAGAGTTGGTGCCGAATTGGATTATGGGGGAAGGTAGGATTCAGCTATTGGCTATAACAGGAGGTGCTGAATTCCCTTGAAAGGTTCCTTGGGTTCCATTACATTTCTTTTTCTCCCCCTTAGCCGAATTCTTTCATTTGCCGAAAAAAAAACCCATCATTCCTTTGCCAAAATTTTGGTTTTCTCTCTAGCCGAATTTCCCATACCTTCTCTTCTTAAATTCCTTCTCTTGTTCACCTTTAGTTCTAGCCGGTCACTCCTCCTCTTCTTCTCCCTATTGGTGCCAAATTGTCTCTGTCACTATACTAATCTCAAAAGCCGTATTTAGGCCACAAGATTGAAAGTGGATTTGGTAAGAATTTGGTTAACCTCTCTTGTACGGTTTGCTAAAAGCTGAGAGGCTATCTAACTGGCCTGTCGTTAACTCTGTGGTAACAAGGATAAGGTTCAAAGATCGCAAGCGTGGTAGGATCGTTAGTAAGGGTAAGTGTACTCAACTCGATGGTGGCTTAAGTGAATGGCCGAATATGTGTATGGCTTATAGGGGTGACTTATGTGAAAAATGAGTAACTCGATTTTGGTGATATTTGTTTGGGTGCAGATCTAGGGATATTCGTGAATAGTAGCTAAAGAAGGGCTACTAGAACGTGTGGCACACGGTAAGGTTACAGCGAGATTTCGGTTTTTGGTAAAGTGTGTATTAAGCCAAGATTAATCGTTAAGTGGTGACTATTATAGGTTCGTGATTAAGGGGTTTATAGCACGCGTTGTAACCAGATGTGTACAAACACTATGCACACACGATATCGGCAATGCCAAAAAGCTGAAAAGCCGAAAGTGACTAAATGGGCTCGGTGGGCCCTGAGGCTATGTTTGATGAAATGGATTAATTTGATTATATGAATTGGGTTAAGTATACATGTTACATGATCTAGATTTGTTTTGAGCTGAATGGGTCATATGATTGAGATTTGGGCCTAGTGGGCAATACAAATGTGATGTGGCCATTATGGGTTATATGAACGAGAAATGGGTTGATGGGCTCTATGGGGACGTTTTATGGACTTTAGGCTTAGTACTGAACAACTCTTAAACCGCATAAGACTTTCTAATAATTAAACATGTTTGTGGACAAGTCGCTAGGTAGAGTGTGGTAACGGGCATGTGCATGTCTAGGATTGGATCTAGTGAGAGCTTGGTACTTAAGCGGCCCTAGCGGCCCACCTCCTCTTCTCTGTAGTCCTACCTGGTGCATAGTGTTTGTTCACTTTAGCCGCAAGGACTTGTTAATGGGACAAAGTTTATAACTAAAACCCGAGAGGGACCAAATACCCCTAGATTTGTAAAATTACTAAAAATACCCCTGATTTGAAAATAACCAAAATACTCTTAGTTTGAAAATTACGAAAACATCCTTAGATTTACAAAATCACTAAAATAGCCCCGAATTGTGAGATTACTAGAATACCCTTGATTTGCAGAATTACCAAAACATCCCTGATTTACAAAATTTCCAAAGTACCTCTATTTTGCAAAATTACCTAAATACCCCTATAAAGTAGATTTACAGAAATACCCTTGGGTTGTGAAATGATGAAAATACCCCTATATGATGAGTATAAGTTTTGTGGATGTTACTCATGTGCATGTTGTATTCATATGATAATCTGCCCAGGTTGCATATGGGTGGGAATTATGGTACGGAGGAAGATTTGAGGATTGCATAGTCGCTTGACGACCATGGATCCACCGGTGGCTTTAAGCCCATTATATGATTAGCAACTTTGTTGCAACGTTGAGTAGTGCCGCTGTGAGTGCTACCTTTGGTGTGTAGAGGATGGGTGGGTCGATTTAGAAATCCCTACAGGTGTGTAGGGTTGGAAGGGAAATAGTGTGTAGCGGATGGATTTTTGGGAGGGTTTTGCATTACCTTGTCTTGCATATGATATGATATGAGGTCATTGTGGGCTAAGGCCCAAGACCACCGATTTTGATAGGGCTTAGGCCCAATGTGAATATTTGTATGTTGATTTGATTGCCAAGGGTTGTACACAATGAGTTTTGAAACTCACACCCTTTATTTAATGTTTCAAGTAATCCTCAGTAAATGGCTCGACATGGGAGAGGACTCGGAGATGGCCACACTACAGTATGTTTAAATTTTTATTTTTATTTATTTGTTTCAAAGGACGTGGTTTTAGTTGCTTTACTTTCGTTGGATGTAATAAGGCCTTGTACTTTGATTTGGTTTTAAATTTTGGGTTTTGATGTTTTAACTATTTACTTAATGATTAAACTTAAGTAAATTTCTTATGCTTAAACTTGGTTTCTGAAATACTTAAAGCTATAAAATGGGCTTTTATCATTACTTAACAAGACTCATGGGTTTTGGGCTTTTGGGCCCTAAAATTTAACTTATCAAAATTGTTTTGAAATATGCCTTTGATGTGACACGCCAGATTTGGGCCTAACCTCTAGGCCGAGTCTGGGGTGTTACAGCATAAAATTTCTAATTCAGATAATAGGCGAAGCGATAATGAGTGCTAGAAGAGGTGCAAGAGGCCGCGGCAGAGGCCGTGGAAGTGCTAGGGTTGGATCTTCTGCATCAGGCCATATGTCCAATGTTGAAGTGAGAGAGGCTCCGGCTTCACCGGTACCCAAGACAGAGTTGTTTGATTCAGCGGCTGGGGATGACGCATTGTCCCAAGCAATGTTGACAATTCTAGAAAGGGTTGCGGGTACTGCTGGGTTAAATACCGTTACTGTGAGCCGCGGTCAGTTACAGAATGACTCCTGTCAAATGGAGCAGAGATCTTTCGATGCATTTTTAGGGTGGCCTCGAATGTGGCCGAATATTGGTTGGAGGCCACCAAAAGGATAATGGATGACTTGTATTGCACTTCGAAACAAAAAATGAAAGTTACGGTATCGTTGCTGCGAGAGGAAGCCTACTAGTGGTGGCTTACAGTGAAAGAGGGCGCTCAGCCTGACCGGGTCACTTGGGAGTTCTTCAAGTCCACATTTCAAGGGAAGTACGTGGGCACAAGCTATGTGGATGCCCAGAGGACGGAATTCTTGAACTTGACTCAGAGAGACAGATCTGTGGTAGAATACAAGACAGATTTCCTACGACTCATTCAGTATGCTAAAGGAATAGTGGAAATAGATTATGAACATTGTGTTCAGTTCGAAGATGGCCTCAGAGACAGTCTTCGAGTACTGATTGCTCCCTAAAGATCGCTGAAGATGTGAAGCACTCTGAGAGTGAGAAAAGGGTAGAAACAAGAGGGATTCTATGCATTCCAATTCCGATCAGAGACATAAGAGAAGGGACAGAGTGGATGGGCCAGTCAGAGCTGGGGCCTCTGTTGCTACTACTGGGTTATCACCTTGTGCTATTTTTAGGAAAGGTTATGTGGGTGAGTGATGGAGGAGGACGGGAGCTTGTCTGAGTTGTGGTTCCATGGAACACTGTCTCAAAAGAGTGTCTCAGAAAACCGGATCAGATACAAGTTTTTAGTAGGGGTGATGTCCAGCCACCTAGGGGTGGACAGCAACCGCCTAGAGGCCGTGGACAGGCTAGGGGTGGAAATGATTTGGGTCGTGGAGCTCCAGGTAGAGGTGCTGGTCATGTGGAGACGAGGCAGCCATCTTTGGTTTATGTAGCACGTCGCCGAGAAGACGGAGGCGCTCCAGATGTGAGTACTGGTACGTGCTTTACTGATAGTGTACTATTTACCTAATTTGCAATTAGGATTAGAGTGCGCAGCAAAAACGTAGTGGTATAACCTGTGTTGTACGGTTGCTAGATAGTTAGAAATTTCGAAGAAAAAATTTCTTTAAGGGGGTAGAGCTGTAACGCCTCGAATTTTGGGCCTAGAAGAATTGGGCCTTGGGCATGGGAGTGTTTAAAATTTTTGAGAACAAGAGAACGACATAATTGCATGTTAGATCTGATGGGTGAGTGATCTTAGAGGGTTAAGGGGTTTCTATGAAGTCCTGGGTTCAAGCCATGTCATGTGAAAAATTTTGATTTTTATCATTAAGGGAACCTGACTCCTAGTTTTAAGCCTTTTAAATATTTGTGATTAAAAAGAGACACAAAAGAGCCTGTGGTGTAGTGGCAAGGTGGCGACACAGGTGTGGCAAGGAGGTGGCATCACAGGTGTGGCAATGAGGTCAGAGGTTCAAGTCCAACTGCATGCAAATGGGATTATTTATTTTGCTCATGACTGGGCAAGAGTTGGTGTTGGATTCGAACTCTGTGTCGGAGAGTTTGAATGAGTCTAATGAGTGATTTAAGGAGTGGATTATGGAGGAAATTAAGGAGGGGATCATGGGGAGATAAGGGGAGGAAATAAAGGAAAGTTGGGTAGGTGAAAGTTGGTGCTGAAATGGGGTCTTTGCTCTTGGAAATACGGCCAGTGTATAGTAGGATGACGTTTTTATTCTAGCCATTCAGCTTTTGGCTCATTTTGTTGAGTTTTTTTTGCCTTTTTCCAAAATCAAGCGATACCCTTTTCTCTTCTAATCTCTTTGCAACAATTGCTGCTTGTGCCGATTCTACCTATATTCTCCTCCTCTTAACACTTTTCTGCTCTTCTTGTTTCTCAATTTGACCGAACCAATCCCTTTTCTCCCTCTTTTCTTACTCATTCAAAGTTCTTCTTTTCACTTATCTAAATTTAAATTCCCCTTCTTTTCTCTGTCAATTCTTTCTTAATCTGGAGTTAGGACGAATATTAGTTATATTTTCTTATTCTTCGTTTATGATTTGGTCGACATTTGATTACTGCTCTTGACCGATTCTCTTCCTCCCCATCTACTTTAATCCGCATCATCAAAGCCTCTGAAGAGCAGAATCTCTTCTTCTCTTGAAGGTTGTCCGAGTGCAATTTATTTATTGGCCGGTCATTGGGGTAAGTGGTTTGTGCTTTCATTCATTGACCGAATGTTAGTTCTCTTGTTGGTCGCGTGTTTTCCTATGGTTAGTATTTGATTAACCTTGGTTATTTGATATTGATGCTTAATAATGGTTGTGGTACAAATAAACCATAAGGAGGTGAAATCGATTCATAATCAAACGGCTTAGGAAGAATAAGCCGATTCAGTTAAGGTAAGTATTAGTCTTGGGTTCAGCTTCTATAGGCTTGTTAAATCCTATTAATGGAATGGCTAACTGAATACCTTAATCGAATATAGGTTCTACGCTCGTGGGCTACTGTGTTTTTCTCCAACATGGTGTATACACACACCATTACAACTGTAGATCAGCAAATGCCGAAATGTTGAAAAGCTGAAAATACAGTAACAGTTACCATACAAGCGTACGAATGCTCGTGTAGGGAAGTCGATACAATGACGGATGCCACGATGAGCGACTCATGGTCTTGGACCGCTTTTGGGTCAAATGGGCCAATATGGACCTTATAGGCCCAATGGGCTACTGGGCGCCACACAGATTAAGTTTACGAAAAGTGGCAGAAATTGAATTGGGCTATAACGTTCCCATAGTCGTGATTGAAAATGGGTCGAATGGGCCACACGAGAGTGTGGGCCATTTTGACCGAATACTAGGCTTTGTGCCTATTTACACTGTTTTGACCAAATAGGTTATCTGTGTCGCTCGAAGCAACTGTAGACCTTTTGGGAAGGTTAAAAAATGACCGAAATACCCCCATAAGGTAAAAAGACCAAAATACCCTCATAGGGTAAAATGACTAAAATTCCTCTACATGTTTTATGATTGTTATTGTATGCCATTTATAGTACATTTGCATTCATGTGATATTATGTTGCATAGGAGATGGGATCATTGATTTGGAGGAAGTGTATGAATTATTTGGGTCGCATGGTCACTTGACGACTGTGGATCCACCGATGGCTTTAAGCCAATTATGAGATTATTAGCTCTGCTCAATATTGGTTTGTGCCGCAACCGGTGCTACATAAGGAGTGTTGGCATGGGTAGGTCGATTAAATCCCCACAGGAGTCTAGGGTTGGAAGGGATTCGTAGTGCAGGGTTGGTTGGGCATTTGTTAATTGCATGATCTGATTTGTTTGAGATATGGGCTCAGGCCCAACTGAGGCTATTATGGGCTAAGGCCCAATTGCCACTATTACTGTGTTGGGTTTAGGCCCACATTGAATACTGTAATGGGCTTAGGCCCGTATTGAGGTCATGCATGCTTTATGATCAACGAGGGTTGTACAATTGAATTTTCATAAACTAACCCCTCTTTTTAATTTTTTAGGTAATCCTGAGTAAGCGGTTCGACGTACTGGAGGACTCGGAGGTGGCTACACTATGAACAACTCTAAATTTTAGTAGTCTAGTTTACCTTACTTAAACCGCTTTCTTATTGGATTGTAATAAGGCCTCTTTTAAATTCTAGTTTTGATTTAGGATTTTTAGTTTATTACGTTTTTTATCTGTTAAAAGTAGATCGCGGTTTTCCGAAATAATAACTACTTTTCAAACGCTACGGTTCCCCAACTCAATTTTTAAATATCACATTTTTGTAAACATTTGTTTTAAATTAAACTTCCGCAACAAATAAGGTTTTAAAGGTAATAACGTTTTAAAAAGGAATAATATTTTATAAACCACGATTGAAAATAAACAAGCGCAAACAGAGGTTTTATACAAGTTTTAGATGGCAAGAAGTTTGAATTTCAAGAAGGGTTTCAATGAAATCATGGTTTTCGAAAAACACGTCTAGGTCAGGTTTAGGGTTTGGGGTGTTACTTCATGTCTCAATGATAGTGTTTTTACATTTATTATAGTCCAACTAGGACTTCAATATCTCAACTTACTCATTCAACACAAATTACTCAATTTAGTAGGATATCATGTATCATCATAATATTAAACATTCCCAAACATGCTGGCATAATTGTTGAATTTATCACATACAAACTTACCTCGATTTCAAAATAAGCTAGATTGTCGATCTAGTCCGATATTTTGTTCTTTCCCTATTCGAGGTTGATTTTTGGCTCTTATTGCTCTATAATAGCAAATGAGCTCATTTTAATCATCACATTAATAAAAAACATTTCAACAATCATGCTTTGGTAAAATTACTATTTTTCCCTTAGAATTTGGCAAAATGACCATTTTACCCCTAGACTCAGAAATCAATTCTAATCATATTTCTACCTTCAACAAGCCTAGGTGAACATTTATTTCTCTTATGGCTATTGTCAAAACCCAACATTTCACACATTTACTACAAACTTTATAACTTTTACAAAATGGTCCATTTAGGTGTTTTCATAGTAACACCTTTCACAAAAGTTATGTATTTAACAACTAAGACTCATTTCATTCCATAATAATGAAGCAAATAACAATGAAAGCTCTCATAGAAAAAATCTAATCTTTTCACCATACTGTAAGATAGTTCCCTCATTAGAAAACTTAATCTTTAGGGGTTCTAAAAGTACAACAATCTTCAAGAAAAACCATTAAAATCACTTACTTGAATGGAGATGAGTTTTCTGAAATTTTGAGCTTCCAAAACCCCTATTTTGCTTGCTATTTTCGGTGGAGGAAAATGGAGGGAAAAGATGATATCTTTTCTTTCTTTATTTTTATTAATACAAGTCAATTTAGTCACCAACTTTGACCAATTTTGTCAATTCTTGTCTCCTATGGCTGGCCACCCTATCCTTAGGGGTCTAATTGCACTTTAAAGACTGCAAATTAATATTCTATGGCTATTAGGCACCTTTAGCTTATAAAATAGAACTTTTGCATTTTATGCGATTTAGTCTTTTTTCTCAATTAAGTAAGAAATCGCTAAAATTAAGGCACCAAAATTTTCATGCACACATATAATCATGCTCTAGCTCATAAAATATCATGAAAATAATTTTCTCTAACCTCAGATTAGTGTACCCGAGATCACTATTTCGATTAGCCCCAAAATCGGGCTGTTACAATACTCCCCCTTGAGGATTTTTGTCCCCGAAAATCTTACTAGTGAAAAGGTTGGGATATTGATTTCTCATAGACTCCTCGGGCTCCCATGTAGCCTCTTCAATTCCATGTCTTTTCTATAGCACTTTCACAAGAGCTACACTTTTGTTTTTCAATCGTTTGACCTCTCATGCCAAAATCTTAATCGATTATTCGCTATATGTGAAGTCTGGTTGAATTTCTACCTCTGTTGGTACTATTACATATGTAGGGTCCAAACGGTATCGACGCAACATGGACACGTGGAAGACATCGTGATTCGTTTCCAGTCTGGGTAGTAATCCAAATGATAAGCTACCGGTCTTATTCTCTCGGTAACTTTATAAGGTCCAATAAAACGCGGACTCAATTTGCCTTTCCGGCCAAATCTGAGGACTTTCTTCCAAGGTGATACTTTCAGAAACACTTTATCACCGACTTGGAATTCAATCTCTTTCCTTTTTAAATCCGAATAGGACTTTTGTCTATCTAAGGCCGCTTTCAGACATTCACGTATCACTTTTACTTTTTCTTCAGCTTTCCTAACCAGACCGACCCTGTGTACCTGTTTCTCTCTGAGTTCTGTCCAATATAAGGGCGTTCGACGCTTCGTAAGGTGCCATTTTCAAACTTGACTGAAAACTGTTGTTGTAGGCGAATTCCACCAACGGTAAGTATTTCTCCCAATTACCCTGGAATTCCAAAACACAACATCGAAGCATGTCATCGAGTATCTGAATTACTCTTTCCGACTGTCCTTCGGATTGTGGATAGGAAGCTGTACTGAAACTCAATTTTGTGCCTAAGGCCTCTTGCAACTTGTTCCAAAACCGTGACGTGAATTTTGGATATCTATCTGAAATGATCGATAACAATAATCCATGAAGTCTTACTATCTTTGCCACGTACAATTCAGCCAACTTATCAAGCGAGTAATCGACTCGTACTGGTATGAAATAGGCCGACTTCGTAAGTCTATCGACTACGACCCACACGGCCTCTTTCTTTTTCGGTGTCAACGGTAAACCTATCACGAAGTCCATGGTAATACGGTTCCACTTCCACTCAAGAACCATAATGGGTTGAAGTAGACCCGAAGGTACTTGGTGTCCAGCCTTCACTTGCTGACAAATCAGGCATCTCGACAAAAACTCGGAAATGTCCTTCTTCATACTAGGCCACCAACACCATTTTTTCAAGTCATTGTACATATCGTGCTACTTGGGTGCATAATTAAACATCCGCTATGTGCTTCATGCAAAATCTTACGAATAAGTTCATCATTTCTGGGTACACAGACCCTATCTCAAAACGTCAAGCATCCATCAGGACTTACCCGAACTCTTTTGGTCTGTAAACTGTTGTTCTCTTTCTAAACTTCACATATCTCTTGGAGAAATAATGGTCTAGCCCTCAACTCAGCTAGAATAGAACTATCATCTAACAAAGCCATCCGTACATTCATGGCTCTCAGTGCAAACAATGATTTTCTTCTCAAAGCATCAGCGACCACGTTCACCTATCCTAGATGGTAGTCAATTACTAAGTCATAATCCTTGATTAACTCCAACCACCTTCGTTGCCTCAAATTTAATTCCTTTTGAGTCATCACATATTTCAGGCTTTTATGGTCGGTAAATATCCAATACCTCTCACCATATAAATGATGTCTCCAAATCTTTAGTGCAAATACAATTGCAGCTAACTCCAAGTCGTGAGTCGAGTAATTCTTCTCGTGCGACTTTAATTGTCTAGAGGTATATGCTATCACCTTGCCTTCTTGCATGAGTACACAACCCAACCCATTCAGGGATGCATCACTATAAACCATAAATTCTCTTTCCGGTTCAGGTTGTACTAAAACAGGAGCCTCAGTCAACAACGCCATTAATTTCTTAAAACTCTATTGACACCTTTCTATCCATTCAAACTTCACTTCTCTTTGCAATAGTCTTGTCATTAGAGTAGCTGTCATGGAAAACCCCTTGACAAAATGGCTATAATAGCCAGCTAGGCTAGAAAACTCCTTACTTCAGTTACACTCCTTGGCGGTTTCCAATCCACAATTGCTGAAATCTTACCCGAGTCGACTCTAACTCTATCTCCCAAGACGATGTGCCCCAAAAATCCAACTTCCTTCAGCCAAAGGCGCACATTCTGAGACTTACTCTAACTCTAACTCTAACTCTAACTCTATCTTCCCAGTCTTACATTCTGAGACTTCTCTTCTTGCCCATCTCGGGGCAATCTCTAATAAAATGGTCTAAAGGCGCACATCTGAAACAAGCCTTCTCATTCACTCGGTACCCACCTGAATGATTCCTGCCATATTGCGGGCATTTCGATCTACTCGGTCGAACGTTGTCCACACTAGCAACTGATGTGGTGTGCACTTTAGACCCCGAAAATTGTTTACCTTTACTTTGGTTTGAAAACCCAGTTGAAGTGGCTGATCGAGTAGTGAAATCCCTTGATTTCTTAAATGATGATTGGTATGACTTACTCAGTTGCCCCTTTCTCGAATCACGAGACCCAGTCTCAGCTCTTCTTTTCTCTTTGGCCAACTCTTCAGCCTTATAGGCTTTATCTACCAACACCACAAATTCTTTTAGTTTGAGAACTCTGACATATAAACAGATATCCTCATTTAGCCCGTCCTTGAATCTCTTGCACATGATAGCCTCGGTAGACACGCACTCCTGAGCATACTTGCTAAGTCTTACGAACTCTCGCTCGTAGTCGGTCACTACCATTCGACTCAGCTTTAACTCTAAAAATTCTTTTCTTTTCTGGTCTATGAATCTCTGACTAATATACTTCTTTCGAAATTCCTCTTGGAAGAATTTCCAGTTAATTCTCTCCCTTGGTACCACTAACACAAGGGTGTTCCACCACTGATAAGTCGAATCTTTCAAAAGAGATACTACACACTTCATGCAGTCTTCAGGTGTGCATGACAACACGTCGAATACACTGATGGTATTCTCTAACTAGAATTCTGCCCTCAACGGGTCATCGTCCTTACTAGCTCAAAATTCCTCGGCTCCTTGTTTCTGAATCTTATCGACCGGAGGCCTTTCTCTTCTTACTACCTCAATCACTTGAGGAGCTACAGGAGCAGGCTGAGGAATAGGTGGGGGTGGAGGGAGTTGAGTATTAGGACTTGCTCGAATATACTCGGTATACTAGTTGCTCATTATTTAGAGAAAGGCTTCTCGAGCCTCTTCTCCCTAACCCATAGTCTCGGGTCTACTCTCTACTGGCACAGTCCCTTACACAGGAGTCGATGCATTACTTGTAGCATCATCAGCCGCAGCTCGATCAGGGTCAAGATCCATTCACTATATAAAATCAATTCAAATCGTCAAGAGTCGCCACACTATCATTACACAAATACTCTTACGTATGGCATGTATAGCTAGACTCATACTTACGCTACATTAGTCCTAGAATCAACTAAACCGTAGTTTTCATACCACTAAATGTAACACCTCTTACTTGTGTCTGACATCGGGACAAGATACAAGGCATTACCGTACTTAACCTTACTTGAACATGCATTCTCGGCCTATAAAACTTTGATCCAACTTAAAACCATTCTTTCTTAATCATAATATGCATATCATGGGCTTACAAGGCCTTCAACATACATCCGGAAGGTTTCAGAGTTCAACCAGAAACTTTAACGCTCCTTGAAAATTTTTGCCTTGACAGGGGCCACACGCCCCTGTTGTCCAAGGGACACATCCGTGTACCTCTAAGACATGCCCGTGTTCATCACCCGTGGTCGACACTGACTTATTTCACACGGCTGAGCACATGCCCATGTCTATAACCCGTGTCATTCACACGGCCTAGACACGCCCGTGTCTCCTACCCGTGGAGCTCTCAGTTTATGATATCATCAACTTACTAAGGTCACACGGCCAAGGAACACGTTCGTATCCTTAGATCGTGTGTCAAATTAAATTCCAAATGTTTAGGAGCAGACTTCACATGGCCTGGGCACACTCCCATGTCTAAGGTCGTGCCTTCCACATGGCTGAGACACAAGGCCGAGTCTCTGCCCGTGTGTTTACTACTGAGCATTCTGACTTTGTAAACTTAACATGTAGGGGACGCATGGTAGATCAATACACCCAGGGGGCTGACCGTGTGTCTCACACGGCCTAGACACACGCCCGTGTGTCTACACGTGTGGACATTAAAAGGCTATATTCCAACCCGAATGCCACCCTACATAGCGAACATACTTATTCCAACTCATATCAACATCATTCGTGAACCAAAGGCACGTTCAAGAACTCAATTCAAAGCATTCACACAAGTATAAACTTTATAGTTCCATCATCATTGAATATAAACTTATCAAGTATTGGCCCAATGTCAAAGACCATTTACAAAATGACTTTGATAACATACATAGCTAACACTTTGGCTAACAATTACGATCTAACAAAATACCTAAGTCCTATACATGCCATACTCAAAATAAGTCTAAATTGTTATATCAAAGTGTCATCGATAGTGTGATTTCTGAACTCCTGTGTCCCACGATTCTCGAGTTATCTTGGCAATACTACACGAAAAGGGAAATAAAAGGGGTAAGCATAAAGCTTAGTAAGTTTTCATGAATATAAATAGCAACAATAAGCTCATAAGGACATCAATCCATGACATTAGATAACCACACAAAGTCATAAACACTTTGTCATAACTTACTCATACTCATTCTTATCTAGAACATACCATGCCACATATAGTAACATTCATCGTGAATTTCTCACGGTTACCTTTATTCACTCAATCACATGACTTTAGTACTAATCTCATTTCTATTTCCAAGATTATCTATTTATCCCATTAATCACTAGGGATACTCAAAAATGCGTACTCATAGCCATTATTATAAGCACGATACCAATGCCACATCCCATATGTGGTTTTACATGGGGTCACCTATGAGTGTTGATGCCATATCCTGTATATGGTCTTATACGGAATCTCACATCAATTATCGATGCCATATCCCAGATATGGTCTTATACGATTCTCATATTCAATACCGAAACCATATCCCAGATATGGTATTATACGGGATTTCAATTTGGTGTCGAGGCCATGTCCCCGACATGGTCTTATACGGGACCTCATCCATGTCTTGTCTCAATGATAGTGTTTTCACATTTATTATAGTCCAACTAGGACTTTATCATCTCAACTGTAACGACCCGAATTTGGGCCTAGTAGAATTGAGCCCATTGGGCCTTGGGCATAGGAGCTTTTAAAATTTTTGAGAACAAGAGAACGGCATTTTTTCAAGTTAGACCTATTAGGAAGGTGATTTGGGAAGGTTACGGGGTTTCTATAAAGTCCCGAGTTCAAGTTAGGCCATAGGAAAAATTTTGATTTTTGGCTCTTTAGGAGAGAGGGCTATTGGAAGTAGGGCTTAAGTAAAATTGTGTGTGTTTAGGAGACACAAGTGAAGTGTGTGGTAAGGTGGTGTGATGTCAAGGGGGAGTGCAAGGAGTTTGGAGGTTTGAATCTCACCAGTGGCATTTTGGAGGCTATTATTTTGTGCTCAGGGAAGGAGGAAGCTGAGTTGAGATCAAACTCTGCCTTGGAGGTTGAAGACTTGGTCAATAAATTTGAAGGGAAGGCCAAGAGTGAATCAATGAGAGAATGGTGGAGGAAATCGTGGGATTCAAGTAGGGGAAGAGTTGGCCGAATGTAGGGAGGTTGATTAGGGAGATTCAGCCAAAGGTTGGCATTTTTGGGGGAGCGCATTCCTTTTGGTTTCGGTTGGTACTAGTGTGAGAGGGCCAATTTTCTCAAGTGCACTTTGGGAGGGAGTTTTGCTTTCAATTTTGGCATTTTTGACTATAGCTTTTTATGTCTTTTTTCTCCTCAAGTCTCTCTACCAAATTCTCAACTCCTCTCTTCCCTTTCTTCCATTTTGTTTTCATGCATTTATTTTCTTTACTTGTTACCTAAACATCAGTTGGTCGAAACTCTTCTTTCTTTCTCTTTTCATCTATTCTTTTCTACTTTCCTGTCATCTTTTCTTTTGTTTTCCCCATAGCCGAAATTTCCACTCATTTCCCTTTATTCTCCAATTGTCGTATCTCTTCTCTTTTCTCTCATTACTGGATTCTCAATTGGTTGAATCCTCCTTAACCGAATTTGGTTCTTGAGTCCTACTACTGGGCGTCGAATATTTTCATCGTTAGTCCACTTTTACTTCATTGGGCTGCCAAATTTTCCTTTCCGATTCGGTTCTTCTCTGGTTGAAAGGTAATGTTTTCTTACTCTTCCCTCTCTTTTAGTTCTCTTTAGAAATTGAACCACTCAATCCTAATTTTTTATGGTTTAGGCCAAAATTACTCACCCTCTTCCATCTCAAGATCCTTTGTTCTCTGCGCTGAGAGCTGAATCTTGTAGGTTAGCCATTTAAGAGTTCTTTATGAAGACAATTAATAGCCGATCTGAGGGGATCAGGAAGGGTGCCTAATAGAAGTGGACTCGTGGCCCCCGCTCCCAAGTTTAGGAGGCGTAGGGTATTAGCAGTTCAGGACTTTTAGCCTGGATGCGGAAGGGCGTCGACATCAGGTCTAGATAAGCAAATCGTAGTTGATTGCGCTAGTGAAGGTAAGTGGTAGTAAATCGTATAGTTTGGTGTTTGGATTAAAGATCTCCCATTTCTATTGTTATAGAGTTAATTGTGTGTTATGTTTGGTTTAGGTGACGACGATCGTGAGTGTATAGTACTCTACATGATCAGGTGTGTAATCTCACACCCCTCTGAATGATTGCATGTGATGTTTTGCGAATCGGCCAAAAGTTGAAAAATCAGAAAGCTGGAAACTATGATCGCTCGAGCATGCGAGCGCTCGTAGTGGTAACCAAAATATGAATAATGACAGTAAGTCATTGAGAGTGTCACGAGCACTCTCGCAAAACTGAGGCTGTAACAGGCCAAATTGAGCCGAAACGGGCCAAATGGGCCCAATAGGCTATCCAACCCACATGGGTGAAATTGATGGGAAACCATCCAATGATAGATGTGATTGCGTAACCTGAAAAACTGAGACCGAAACCATGTGAATTGGGCCACATGAGCGTGTGGGCCCGTTTGGGCCTTAAATGGATTTTAGGCCCAATGGTTATGTAGAGACCCAAAAAGGGACCTGAATTGCTCGAGGCAACAAGAGGCCTTCGGAAAGGCCGTTAAATGCAAAATTACTGAAATACCCCTAGAAGTGTAAATTACCGAAATACCCCTAGATGGTAAAATTACGAAATACCCCTTGAGGGTAAATGACTGTTATCCCTTGATTATGGTTGGTTATCTTGTATATACTTTATTTACATTTTTGTACGTATAATGCAATGCATTTATAATATGTTGCATGGGGTTGGGCTTGATGATCGGAGGAAGTGTATTCTGGTGGCTCTGCCACATTCTATCTGGTGGCTATGCCACGTATATTCTGTTTTTCTGGTGGCTCTGCCACAAATTCTGTGATTAGCAGCTTGTCTGCCATATTGGTGTGTAGGGCTGGGCCGGTTGACTTGATCCCCACAGGTGTGTAGGGCTGGTACGGGGGTGTGTAACGGATGGATTATTTGGTTGGGTTGCATACTCTGCTTGCATTATCATGTTATAGGGCTAAGGCCCAGATTGTTACCAAATAGGGCTTCGGCTCAGTCTGTTTCTGTATGGGCTCAGGCCCAGTTCATGACCGATTAGGGGATTACAACTGAGTTCTCGTAACTCACCCCTCTACTTTAACCTTGCAGGTGATCCCAAGCGTTAGAGGATTTGGAGCTACGGAGGACTCTGTGGTGGCCATACGTCGGAGTATTTCTCTCGAACTTTAGTAAATTAGGATTTTGCTTCATTTTAAGATTATTTTAATTTGGGTTTGTTGGTTTTTTTGTAATAAGGCCATTGGACTAAATTTTCTTTTAAACTTTCATTTCAATTATATTCAAACTATAAATGATTAAACACTGGGTTTTCTTAGAAGAATTAATAATTGTTTTCAAAATATCACAATATCGCAATTCACTGAATCTGATTTCTATTATAAACAAAGTTCTCAGAAATAATAATAATAATGTTTTTACAAGAAGACCATAAAAGAAAATCTGAATTTCACAAACAACAAAGCTTGATGTTTCAAAAAGGATACAAACTTTTAATGAATAAGCTATTTTTAAACAACACTTCCATGTGACATGCTAGATCCGGTCATAACGTCTAGGTCGGGTTTGAGGTGTTACATCAACTTACTCATTCAACACAAATTACTCAATTTAGTAGGATATCATGTATCGTCATAATATTGAACCTTCCCAAACATGCTGGCATAATTGTTGAATTTATCACATACAAACTTACCTCGATTTCAAAATAAGCTAGATCGTCGGTCTAGTCCTATATTTTGTTCTTTTCCCGGTCGAGGTTGATTCTTGGCCCTTCTTTCTCTATAATAGCAAATTAGCTTATTTTAATCATCATGTTAATAAAAAATATTTCAACAATCATGCTTTGATAAAATTACTATTTTGCCCTTAGACTTTGGCAAAATAATCATTTTACCCCTAGGCTCGTAAATCAATTCTAATCATATTTCTACCATCAACAAGCCAAGGTGAACATTTATTTCTCTTATGGCTATCGTCAAAACCCAACATTTCACACATTTACTACAAACTTTATAACCTTTATGAAAAGGTCCATTTAGGCGCTTTTAGAGTAACACCTTTCACAAAAGTTGTTATCTAACAATTAAGACTCATTTTCTTCCATAAAAATGCAGCAAATAAAAATGAAATCTCTCATGGAAAAACTTTAATCTTTTCACCATATTGCAAGATAGTCCCCTCATTAGAAAATTTAAGCTCTAAGGGTTCTAAAAGTACAACTATCTTCAAGAAAAACCATTAAAATCACTTACTTGAATAGAGATGAGTTTGCTGAAATTTTGAGCTTTCAAAACCCCCATTTTGCTTACTATTTTCAGTGGACGAAGATGGAGAGAAAAGACGATATCTTTTCTTTCTTTATTTTATTAATACAAGTTATTTTAGTCACCAACTTTTACTAACTTTGACCAATTTTGTCAATTCTTGTCTCCTATGGCCGGCCACCCTATCCTTAGGGGTATAATTGCACTTTAAAGACCTCAAATTAATATTCTATGGCTATTAGGCACCTTTAGCTTATAAAATAGAACTTTCACAATTTATGCGATTTAGTCTTTTTTCGCAATTAAGTAAGAAATCATTAAAATTAAGGCACCAAAATTTTCTTGCACACATATAATCATGCTCTAGCTCATAAAATATCATGAAAATAATTTTCTCTAACCTCATATTCCAGAGATCACTGTTCCGACTAGCCCCTAAATTGGACTGTTATGAAGCTCCCTAATTTGAACACGTTCTTAAGCACGAGAGTGTCCCCGAGGTCACACGGGCATGTCCCTTAGACCACACAGGCATTTGAGCCTTGCTTCTAGAAAAAAATTCTAAGTTTTGTAAAAAGTTCTAAAGTTCTCAGTTTAGTCCCGAACAACCTCCAAAGCATGTTTTGGACCTCGTAGGCTCATAATAGGGACTTCATGAACGAATATGAATGGTTTTAATTTGGAGGCAAAATTTATTACTCGGGATTGTGTGAATGCTTGTGTTATAAGTCTGGTAATTCTTTGAGCCCTGTTCTAGCGTTGAATACGGGTGAGGGGTGTTATAGGCTCTCCGGAGTTTCTCGATATTGGCTCGCTTGAACTTCCTGATTACAACTCTTATGAGCTTCATGCCACATGGCTCACATGAGTTTCCCATTATATGGCTCGAAAGAGAGCTTCCCGTTTAAGTGCTCGTATGAGCATTTTTGAATTTGAATTGATGAATTACAGATTTGAACACTTCGTGTGTACTACCCGTGTATCCATCGATATTTTAAATGATTCAATGGGTAAATTTTTTACATGAGATAACATTAAATTGAAATGAATTATACCAATATATACCCAAAATATATGGAATTGATATATGAACACAAGATGTAAAACGTTTATGAACATGGAAATTTGATATTTGGTGAGCTCATACATGTTTCTTGAAATTCATGTAAAATGCATGACTAACTTGTTTAGCGAGGATATGTATATAAGCTACTAGCCAAATTTCTTTGGATGTATTTTGTATGCTTAACTTATTTGTAAATAAATGGTAAGTTAATTTCCAATTATATGAACTTACTAAGCATTAAATGCTTACTCTATTTTATATTCCCTGTTTTATAGTAATTCAGAAGCTCGTTGGATTGGAAGCTTGGTGGAGATATTTCACACTATCCATCAGCTCATTTCGGTATATGTAACAAACTAAATTTTGGGTTATAATGACATGTATAGGCTAAATTTGGCCAATGATGGTATGTATGTGTTTGGTTGTGACTAGCCATTGGAATGCCTTGTGTTGGACATATTTTGATGTATATATATGTGTGTGCTCTTATCATGCTTGATATATGTTTGGTGTGTTTGAATGATGGATAGCATATAGGCATGTTGATGAATGAGTCGAGATAGTATATTTGGTATAAGTACAAAAATATGTGTTTTGATCATCATGGTAAATTTGATTGCTAAGATACATGTGATAATATGACATGTTTAAAACTTGGTTTTGGAATGATTTGAATGTCTTGTATTGGCTTGTAAATTTGTTAAAATGTTCATGTAGGTGGAAGATAAATTTGAGTGAGAAATGTGGCCTTGGAAATGGCCTATTTTCGTCCATATAGGTAGAGACACGGGCGTGTGGTTTGGCCGTGTGTCCCCCGTGTCTTTAAAATTGCAAAAAAGAATACCCAAAAATTTTCACACTGCTTAGCACACGGGCGTGTGGCTTGGTCGTGTGACCCAAGTCAGTGAGCACCCTAATTTGGACACAGGCTGCGACACGACCTTGTGTCCCTATTGTGAATGCTCATACGGCCTGACCATATGGGCATGTGTCCCCTGCAACTTGGAAATATTTGATATTTTGTGAAAAGTTTTCTGAGTTTACGATTTAGTCTGACTTGTTTCTAATGAATAATTTGAGCCTCAAGGGTTCATATATGGGACAATATGATTGTATATGATTAATTTTTTATGTGAATAATAATAATATGAAATGTCTGTATTTGATCTATAAATCTTGGTAATGCTCTGTAACCCTATTTTGGCGACGGATATGGGTTTGGGGTGTTATAGTGACCAACACCCTTTATAAGCAACTAGATAGCTATAAGAATGCTAAAGCAATTCTAGACAAACTAGAGGACATGTTCGGAAGTCAAGCTGCCTTGACTTGATAGTCAACTATTACTAGTGCGATGAATGCCCAATAAAAGCCTGATACTATGGTCAAAGACCATATGATTACTCTTGGGGGATACTTTTCTGAGGTTTAAGATAATGAGGCCAATCTGGACCAGAACTTGCAAATAGAGATGTTGTTTTCATAAGGAGGTGAGCTAAAATTTACACTAGGGGGTTTTATAGGGAACAACATCATGTGCCAAATTAATTTCATTCTTGAACCATTTAGATGCTCCAAGTTCTTGAACTCCAAACCAATCTTAAGCCTCAAAATGTTACAAGCCTAAAAGTCCTATGTGTAGTTTGTTTTGATGGAACCATATGCTTAACGATCTTTTTACTTTTTAATTTTGTCATCTAGTAAACTCTAGTGTTTGAATTTGAGAACCATGAGTATTTTGCATATCATGTTGAAATTACAGGTGTAACAACACGTTTTTCAATGGTTCAAAAACAGTGGTTTTAGGGCCACCAAATTCGACGGGTAAGTTCATAAATATTATCATTTAATATTTACGAGTCAAATGTGATTTTGAAAAGGTTTTTGATTTCATAACTTTATGTTATATAAGCGATTTATTAAATTCAAGTGGTAAGACCCTAAGGTCAAGTGGTTTTGGAAAATGAGGTATCAGGACCTCGTTTCTATAAACTGGGCCGTAAATATTTTTATAAATATTTACGGAGTTTCATTAAGGAGGTATTAAAGTTTTGTTGAAAAATTTTAACGTTTCAATAGTTAATTAATTAAAAAGGACTAAATTGTAAAAGTTGAAAAAGTTAATCACTATTAGTCTAAAGGTGTTAATTGATAATGAATTATAGTTGGATGACCTTATTGAGTAAATTAGCCATCCTAAAGATAGTGGGATGGCAAGGGAAGTTTAAAGTTTGTTTTATTTATGTAGAAAGGTTAAAATAATTAAAAATAAGTATTATAATTAAAATAAAGAAGAAAATTATGATTTGTTTTTCTTTATTCTTCTTTAAACCGAATCCCACCAAGGATAAAGAAAGGGAGAAGCTTCAAGCTTCGGCCAAACAAAAATGGATGCATGTAAGTGATTCATTTATCGATTTTTCATAATTTTTATGTTTTTGAGATCGTTGCAACTAGGTCCAGCTAGCTCGTACCTTCGATTTTGAAACTGTTAAAGATTTTGAATGTTTCCATTGATGAACCTTGTGATTTTATATGTTAAATGATGAATTTGAAATATTAGTTGTTATTTAAAAGTATTTTATTAATTGATTTTTAATGAATTTTTTATTAGGGACTAAATTGTTGAAATAGTAAAAATGCAAGGATTTGATGTGAAATTATTGCAATAATTGGCTGTATTGGATGCCATAGGTATTCGGCTAGTCTCAATTTTGGCTAAAAATGGTTGATTTGCATGTTTTAGGCTCAAGGACTAAATTGAATAAAAGTAAAATTCTAGGGGAAATTTTGTAAAAATGTCAAAATGACTGAATTGCATAAAATACATTGTTTTACTATCTAAATTAATAATAAATTAATAGATTGAATGAAATTATTAATTTAAATCAAGATCGGGTGAAAAATCAAGTAGAATGAAAAAATACCAAAATGCCTCTGTATTTTGACTTTGCTGCAATTTAACCAGGTAAGTTCATACATTTAAATAGCATTTTAGATTATGTTTTAAATGCTATCATTTTATAATATCAAATTATGTTTCGACGGAAAAATCCAACGACGTATCGGCGATCATCGACCAATGAAAAAGGATAGCTTTGGCTATTGAATTTGAAAAGGGATAGCTTCGGCTATCGATTATGAAAAGGGATGGTGACAGTCATCAACTATGAAAAGGAATTGGGACGACCATCGAATTTGAAAAGGTATAGCTTCGACTATCAATTATGAAAAGGGATAGTGACGACCATCAATTATGAAAAGGGATTGTGACGACCATCGATTAATTAAAAGGAATGGTTTCGACTATCGAATATGAAAAGGGATGGTTACAACCATCGTCTAGCACAATTTGTGTGAGCTCTGGTAAGGATTCTGATTGACTTCACTACGAAAAATATGGAAAGTTATGATGTACCAATGATCAAAGTATGAATATTCATGTTTATGAAAGGTATGATATAAGTGATGCTATGTTTTGTACCATATCTTACCATGTGATGATATTGCTAAGTTATTTGTTTAATCACTAGCTTGTGGCTATGGTTAATGTTATGTTTATGTATTATGTGTATGCAAATGAAATGGTAAGCATTCAATAAGAACTAAGACATGTTTATATGAAACTCAATGGAATGGTGATACATGGAAAAACATGTATGTTGTGATGGATGATAAATCCAATTGAATCATACTCAAGTATATTGGTTATCCATGTCAAATTCATATGAATCATGTTTAAATTAACTAACATGTGTTGTTGATGTGCTAGGGCTTATGCCAAGCTTGTGGATATGATTGATGTTTATGATTATGCTTGTACTATGTATACGAAAAGGGTAAGAAAAGGGAATAAAACGGTAAGTACGTAATTAGGATGTATTATATGTGAGCAAATTGCTTATGCTATGAATGAATACAACTATGTCATAGATAAATACACTAAATAGAGAGTTAATAATGTTGTTTAGGCTTATGATAAGCACTGGGACGAAATGAAAAGTAAGTAAATAGAAAGATATATTCTCTTATAAAAGGTTGATGATTATATATTATGTCTCATGAAATCCTATCATGTTATGAATGGTCAATAAATATGTGACATCAATAAACTTACTCATTTGTGAATTGATGATCATATCGATTTGTGAATCTTATAGCATTGGCATAGATTTATGTTTATTCTATAAATTTTAATATTGAAATGGAATATTATGCTTAAAGTTTATACGAGATTACTAAACATTCATTGCTTACGTAGTTTTTTTTACCTTACAGATTATCGGAAGCTCGATTGGGTTAGAAGCTAGTCGGAGATCCATCACATTGTCCATCAATTTTATCGATAGATTTTTATGCTTTGGTTGCGGTTATAATGACATGTATAGGTGTTTTGTGCTTGATGATATGGGCACTATGTTTGGCTTGTAAATATGGTTTTATGATCGATGACATTTTGGCTTTTTTAGGCTTCATGGCTAATGTTGAAATGGTTTAGTGATGATATGTTTTGAATGGCCAAATTGGTATGCTCGTGTGTGATGTTGGCATGTAATGTTTCTTTGAATTTGTGAAACTTGTGTTATTTTGATGCCTTGATGGTTGGTGTGATTTTGGCACTTTGATGCTTAATGGTTGGTGTTATATAATCAAATTGATGCATGATTTTATGGCTAAAGTGGTATGTGTTGGAATGTTTCCAAAGTGATCATTTATTGTGACGCCCCGAATTTGGGCCTAGAAGGAATGGGCCTTGAGCGTGGGATCAGCTAGGAGACTGCACATAAATATTTATGTGTACAAGAAAATGACACAATTGATTGTTTGCTTTGATGGTTAAATGATTTAGGAGCGTGTGGGAGTGTGTGAGAAGCCTAGGTTCAAGTCTTGGCCCTTGTAAAATTTTTAGTTTTTTTCTCTTAAATAAACCTGAACAATGGCACTTAGGCCTTATTAGTAATAATGCGTGTTTTATGACAAAAAAAGAGCCTGTGGTGTAGTGGCAAGGTGTGGTATAATTGAGAGGTCTGAGGTTCAAGTCTTGGGTTACACAGTGGAATGTTTATTTTGCTGCTTGAGCTGTGGATAGAAGAGTTGGACTGAAACACTATTGAGAGGAGTTGAATTGGTCTTGGATGGATTTGTGGAGAGGGTTATGGAGAGATTTGGGGAGAGAATCAAGGAATTTCGAAATGAGAGGTTGGTAGGGTGTTGTGGTCGATTGGGACTCTAAGGCTTTAGGGGATTTCGACTAGGGGGAAATAGGGAGCAATTTTGACTGTAGGCATATTCTTTGTTTTCAGTTTTGTGGAGCTTGAAAGGAGAGGGCCGAATTTCCCTTGTGATTTTTGGCATTCAGGATTTCTTTCGGGTTTTGCATTTTATCAACTGTGGTGACCAAAAGGGCCATTATTTTCTCCCTTTCTTCAATGCCAATTAGGTAATATTATTCGGTGGTCTCACTTCTCTTTCTCTGCCCATTTTTCTATTTTCTTTACTCTCCTAACAGTGTTGAATGCACTTCTCTTCTCTCCCCCTTCATTCTTATATTTTCTCTCAAAGCTGAACCTACTTTTCTCTCCCTCTCTCACCCTTGGCCGATTGTGGTCCTTTCTTTTCAGGTTTTCTTTAGTGACCGTCCCCTCTTGTCTATCTTCCTCCCTCGTTCTACTCTGACAATTGTTGATAGCCTAGTGATTGGGGATCTATTGTTAGTGCCAATTACCACCATCATTTTTCCACTGTGCCGAACCTAAGCTGCTGCATTCTTTATTCTTCTAATTCTTGTGAGTTCTTCATTGCACGATATCGGTAAGTGTGTTCATTAAGGATCAATTGTTTCATCGTTATATATATATTAATGGTGATTCGTTTTGTGTGTAGATACTAATCAAAGAGTGGGTAATCACTTTTGATCAACGGTTAGTTGCAAATACCCGTTGGTTCTAGCAAGGTGATAGTTGGAGAGCACGTGGGCTAGTTTACTCGTTATCACGAATATGTGTGTAATCGCACTATCTCTACTGTGAATCGTCAAAAGTCAAAAAGCTGAAACTTCGGCATTCAAGGCCTCATGAGCATGCGATCTCTCATGTGGTAAATCGATCCCACAAATCATGGGCGATAGATTGTAGAGGCCACTACGAGCGTTCTCGTGATCTTGGGCCTCGTTTGGCTGAAATGGGTCGTGCGGGCCCAATGGGCTCGTGGGCCCTACACGGATAAAATCCACGTTAAATGGCAAATACTGGACTGGGCTATGTAGTTCGCATAGCCGTGACTAAATTTGGGCTAAATGGGCCACACGAGCGTGTGGGCCCACTTGGGCCGAACATTGGGCCTTAGGACCATTTACACCATAATGATAGTAATACACCTGTAGGGTAAAATGACTGTAATACCCTGTAAGGTAAAATGACCGTAATGCCTCTATAGGGTAAAATGACCGTAATGCCCTTGTAGGGTAAAATGACCATAATGCTCATGTAGGGTAAAATGATTGTAATGCCCCTGTTAAGGTAAAATGACCGTAATGCCCCTGTTCAGTAAAATAACCATAATGCCGCTGTAGGGAAAAATGGCTGTAATGCCCCTGTAGGGTAAATGACTATTTTGCCCCTCAAGGGTAAATGATTGACTTGTGCTATGATTTGACTGATTTGACTGTGATTGTATGACTATGATTTGATTGACTTAACTGTGAATGATATGATGATTTGTGGGCCAGACATTCTACATACATGACATATTGCACGGGGTTGGGATATTGGTTTTGGAGGAAGTACTGTTCTGATAGGGTCGCACGGGTCGCACGAGACGACTGTGGACCTAGTAAAGATCTGTTAAGGTCGCACGGGTCGCACAAGACGAATGTGGACCTACCAATGGCTTTAAGCCAGTTAATCTGAATATGGCTCTGTGCCAACCTAATTATGGCTCTGTGCCGTCTTGATTATGACTTTGTGTCATCATATTTATCCATGGCTATGTGTAGATCATAATTACTGATGACTTTGTGTCGATCATACTTACCCATGGCTGTGTGCCGGTTATAGGCGATCTTATTACAGTTACCGATGGCTATGTGCCAATTATGAGACCGTTACTGAAGGCTTAAAGCCGCATATATATACTAGCAGCTTTGCTACGATTTTGGTTAGTGCTGCAACCGAATGCTAACACTGTAAGTGTAGGGATGGCGTGGGTGATTTATTCCCCACAGGTAGTGCAGGGTTGGACGGAGGCAAGTGCAAGGTTGGATGGGTTTGCATGCATCATGCATCATTCATACTGAGACTGTTGCTGTGATGGGCTAGGCCCAATTGATTCCATTATGGGCTGTGACCCAAATGATATTGTTTTGGGCTTTGGCCCACATATACTTTGAACTAAACTATACTGTTACTGTTAAAGGGCTCAGGCCCAGACTGATTTTGTTTATTTATACTGACTGTTTCTTTAATAAGGGGATTACACACTGAGTTTTTCGTAAACTCACACCGTTTTTAACCTTTCTAGTAATCCCCAGCGTTAGACGGTTCGGAGCTGCGAGGGACTCGGAGAGGGCCACACAACTGCACATGTTTTAGTCTATATTGATCATTTACTTAAGCACTTTGATTTTGATTCGGTTGTAATAAGGCCTCTGTAATTTCTAGATTTTAAAATTGGGATTTTATTGATTGTGATTTATATCTGCTAGAAGTAGAACACGATTTTCCAAAATAATAACTATTTCCAAACGCTACGTTTCCGCAACACATTTTTTTAAAACCTCGTTTTTGTAAATTATTTTTTTAAATTAAGCTTCCACAACAAATAAGGTTTTAAAGGTAATAACAATTTAAAAGAGAATAACTTTTTAATAAACCACGATTGAAAAGAAACAAACACAAACCGAGGTTTTGTAGAAGTTTTAAATGGCAAGAAGTTTTAAATTTCAAGAAGGGTTTTCAATGAAAACATGGTTTTCGAAAAACACTTCAATGTGACACGCCAAATTCCGCCATAACGTCTAGGCCGGGTTTGGGGTGTTACATTTAGGGCATGTTTTGATATAGGATTTAATTAAATATGTTTGGTGGAATTATGACCATTTGGGCCTAAATTTGGTATATATATGTTGGAATGATTTGGTAATAGTTAGTTTTGTGTCATTTATATGGTTTTGATACATAAGAGAAGTGGTTCAAATGGTAAAGTTATTTTGTTATGGTATGAACCTAAATTGGTAAGGTTGGAATGTCTCAAAAGTGGTATGTTTTGGTATGGAAACAAGTTAGTTGCTAAATGGTTAAATATGCACATGTTTAGGTATGTTTTATGCATAGTTGAACATGTTTTTATTCCTTGGTCATATGTGCAAATGGCTTGTTTAGGTGTACATGAATTGGGTGAAAAGAATGGCTTGAAATTGGCCTACTTCTTGTCTATACGGGCTAAGACACGGGGCGTGTGTCTCAGCTTTGTGTGACACACGGCCATGACTGTGTGTCCCTTGTAAGTTTTAAAAGGTTGCATTTCGAGAGTTACACGGCCTGGCACATGGGCGTGTGGCTTGGCCATGTGATCCAAGTCAGAGAGTTACACGAACACGGACACGGGCTGGAACACAAACGTATATACCTATTTCGAATGTCCACAAGGCCTGAGACACGGGCGTGTGTCTCAGCCATGTGAGTCACACGGTCGTGTAACCCCCGTAATGTGAGTTTTTCCATTTTTTTCATGAAGTTGTAAATGTTTTCGATTTAGTCCCGAATCATTTCTGAAGTGTTTCTAAGGCCTCGAAGGCTCGAATAAGGGACGATAAGCATGTGTTTGAATGGAATATGATGTGATTCATGAATGATTATGAATGAATGTTTTAATGTTACAGTTTTACGGTAATGCTCTGTAACCCTATTTCGACGATAGGTACGGGTTAGTAGTGTTACAACAAGGTTTAGCAAGCACTCTTAACTTTTATGTCTCCAAACTAACCATTTGTGTTAAGCATGTTTAAGGGATGTCATTTGTTTGCATGTAGCATGTTTTATTTTCTTGACAACAAGCAAAGAGTTAAATGTAGGGGAATTTAATCTGCCACAATTCATTGTGGCAAATTAGACTCTTTTCACTACTTAATGAAGTTACTTTCAAGTGTTTTTAGATCTTTTAATTCAGTTTTTAGAATTAGTAAATTTAAAGTCTAGTTTAATAATTGAGCTTTTAGTGATGTCATAAGGGCCTAAAGAAGAACAAACAAGTTGATTAAGTGTGCATGAAAATATTTTGGGCTAAAGAGTCAGTGGACTGCCCTAGATGTCGCAACATTCAAATAGAATGTTCTGACATTGAAGCAAGCCTAAACACTTAGCCGAAATTTGAACACAAATCCAATAGGTTAGCTACTAGAGATGATGTCATGACATCCATAAGCCAAGATCGTGACATTAAATCCACAATCCAGAGGGGAGCATTGTAACACCCCTAACCCGTCTCCATCGCCAGATTTAGGTTACGGAGTATCACAACAAATAACAAAACAATTAATAATTTTAAACTTCTCAAATATTAGTTTAAATATAAATAATCAAATAATTTGTTAAACACGGCAAACATACATATAGACCTTAAATTGAGTTTAAAGGACCATCAAAATAGTTTGAAAACAATCATGGACTAATTTGGATTAAAACGCAAAATGTGAAAAATATGTAAAATTTTGAAAACAGTAGTCACATGACCGTGTGACAGAGCCTAGACCGTGTGGCTACCCCACATTCCCGTGTGGCTACTTCAAACTCCCGTGTGCTCAGATCGTGTAACTAACTGTAACTGTGTGAAAGAGACTAACTGTGACCATGTGAAAGATCCTGCACCTAAAATTTATAAGGCATATAGCCGTGTGATAACTCGTATCCTAGGCTGTGTGCACCTTAAAATGCTTCCAAAACAAGGAAAACATTCATCCAAAACTTAGGTACCAAGCCAAATCAAAATCAACCATTTTGACCAACAAGCCTAAAACAAGCCAAAATCATTCAAACTAAGTGCTTAGCCAATATACCCTCATTGGTACCACAATTAAAACTTTAATCCAAATTCACATTCAATATACATAAATTCTTATTTATAAACCAAGCAAACATATCTATACATTTATTTCATGCACATTCAATAAACCAAACATGCAAACACTTTCATAAGGTATATAACAAATGGTCAAAAACACTTATATAGATATACCATTTCCATCACACGTCACAACCAACCAAAAATACTTCAATTGACACCAAACATAACCATAATGCTTATAACATATATATACCAAAACCCTATTTACATGCCACTTATAATTGAACCAGAACAAACAATTAGTTACCGAATAAGTTGCCGGATAGTGTGATTCTCCAAAGCAATCCAATCAATAGTTTGAAGCTGACAATCTATAAGGAAGAAAAATCAACATGGGGTAAGCTTATGTAAAGCTTAGTAAGTTCGTAATAAAGATATATATAAACATATACATGAAAAACACATTTGGTACATAAACCAACCATCACGTATTCATTTAACATTTCACATATTCATTTCAAGTGTCTCATTTCACATGTCCATATCCAAATAAATATTTTGTATAGACACTTCATATAACCATTTCATAAATCTTTTTCCATATAATCAATTCATATAACCATTTTATGTAATCATTTCATATTACAATTCATTTACACATTTAACGCATAATTATTCTTTATATAACTGTAAATGCTCACACGAGTTGTGAAATGGGCCTGCTCACATGAGCTGTTGATCGGAATGTTAAACTACACAATGTTGCTCACACTAGCTGTGGAGAATCTACAAAAAAATGTAGGACCCCAACCATCGGTAGGACATCCAAGACCAACACTTGAACTATAATAACCCTAATGACATCTCATTTGTATTGTAAGCCTTCACAAGGTTCATACAGGGCAATATCCATTCCAATTCGTTTAACTTCTTCATATCATACCAATACAAGAATGTAACCATATAGTTTCCATTTACGATCATAATGATTAACTTGGCTAACATGGTATTTGAAATCATTTCATTAATTGCTGTATTTCAATGACTCCAATTCATCACTTATCATTATTAAACAAATGAACTTAATAACAAAATATATAGATAATTATTAAATTACAAAACAACAACTAATTAGTTAAACCAATTTGCGAACTTACTTAATCTCAATATCTACGAACCCTTCAACGATGATTACTCGATGACTTTTCCTTTCCCGCGATTATCAACCAATTGATCCAGTTGTTGATCTAAATATAATAATTTTATTCAATTAACAAATTCAATTATTAGAAAATTCTGAAATTCATATACTTGACCATTAATCGTCATTTTACACTGTTACCTTAAACTTTTACTTTTTATTCAATTTAATCCCTAAACCCGAAACTGTCAATTCAATCATAAATTAATCCAAAAAAGGCCAACTAAATTTTATATAATTCCCATACAGCCCATATTCATCATTTTTTACAAAAATTTCATATAACTTTACCATTTTAGCAATTTATTCCATAAATTGTAAAATTAATCGAAACCACTTTACAAGATAGTCCTATCTTAAATCCAAGTTTCCAATACAACCATTTAACATCAAAACTTCAAGCATTTATAAATGGAAAGTTTTAAAATCTCTAACAGTTTTGAAATCAGAGATATGAGTTAGTTGGACCTTGTTGCAATGATCTCTAAAACATAAATATTACAAGAAACGGACTCAAAACGAACTTACATACAGAGGGTATCCATGGACGAACCTTCAAGCTTTTTAGCTATGGTGTTTTTGTAACACCCCTAACCCGTATCCATCGCCGAATTGGGATTAAAAGGCATTACTACACTATACTCAATTTCGAAAAAGGACTTCAATTGAATTCAAGTATAAGCAATGCAATCATTTTCATATTGTATAACATTACAACCAATAAAAAATAAATAAATAAATAAAAATTAAAAGTATGACGAGTTTTACTACCTGTCCTTTATACACACAAATGTTTGAATCACATAATTTAAACATTCACGGTATATATATACATATATGCATATTAGACCCATATTTAAACTTATGCCAAATTATCACATATATCGAGTATCGACCAAAATTCATATAATATAAGCCAAGTTTCATTTATAATACAATAATACATACACATATTAAAATCAATTGAACCATTTCACCATTTAATAATCAATTACACATATAACAACATATTAGTATACCCCTTGACCGAATATACTATTGCACCTTTCATTTTAATTCGTAATTCACCAACCGAGAAACATGTTCATTTCTTATCCTTAATAATGACATTTGAATATCTATAACTATTAATCAACTATTCTTATAATTATATATATATCTATACTAGACCAGACAAAACATTTCACAAAATTTAATAGCCAATATCACATACGGTATTGAAAATGGTTATTATGAACAATAGCTTATTACAATAAATAAAGAACAAACCTACTTCTTTACCATTTATAAAACCATGCGCATGTGACTATTATAAATAAAATATAATTATCACATAGCCAACTTACTTAAGCATATCATTATTTAATTCTTACTAAACCAATCAAGTATATGATATTTACCAAGGTTGAAACACATGTATTACTAAATTATCATTAGTAAACATAACAAATAAGTACATATAAATTTACCTTAATCACGATCATACACGTATAAAAAAAATATGGTAAACATGGTTCACGTATAAACCAAAAACTAAGACTAAATTTTCTAAAACCATCACCTAATATATATATATATACATATATCAATAGCAACTTCCATATATATAATATAGGTCATGATCGAATTTAAAGCATCCATTAACAATATGAATAAGCTATGAGATTCAAAACATAAAATACGATACATCACCAAAAGAAATAGCCATTTTCGCAAGGCTATATTTATATACAAGATCAAACATCATATGTTTCAAAACTTAGTCTAACCTATACATGCCTTCAAAATCATAACCAAAATTTAAAATACCAAAATGGAGGCGATAGTGTGGCTGACTTTCTTGACAATCCCTCTCGAGCCCGTAGCTTAACCAAAATCTATAAAACAGAGGAAAACATTTCACACCAATAAGCTTACTAGCTTAGTAAGTCCTAAGCTCATGATAATATAACATTTAAACATTTAAGCAATTAAAACATTCAACTTATAACATTTCACATAAACATTTAAGTATATTTATTTATACGAGGCCGAATACTAATAGTTAATTAATCTAAGTAATTGTACTTCATTTCCTTCAACCTACATCTCCTTGAAGCTCAAATAAGTATATTACAAAAATCACATGCTCCAATTCATATAAGTATAGCATTCATATCAACCATGTTATCGCACTAAAATCTCCTTTATTCTTAGCATTTCTACTTGAAGGCCGAATTTCCATAATAGTACATTCAAACTCGAATTCAATCATATAATACTCATACACATCAATCTTAGCCTCAAACATATATAACACAATTCCCATAGTATTAACTTGACTCAAGTAATATAAAACATAACATACCTTACGTGCTTACCTGAACCGTTAGCTAGATACATTAGTGATGATTTGCCTTAAATAATATTCGGTTTCTCCTTTATAAAAGACATCACCGGCATCAAGCCTGCTAGGCGATAAAGCCTGATAAGTAACACCGGCACGAGGCTTGCTAGGCTTAGAGCCCGAAAGTAGTCACTGGTACCAGGCCTGCTAGGCTTAAAGCCTGAAATAAATCACCGGCACTAGGCCTGCTAGGCTTAGGGCCCGAAACACATCAATACGATAAATCATTTCACACACCTTTCATAACTATATCACATATCCAATTCAACTAAGTTTATTTACATTAAACAACTAAAACCATTCTAATATACTTATATACATTCGGCTATGACATAAATATGTACTAAAATTTATCAAACATTATCATATAATAGGTTCATAAATAATTCTTCAATACATTATAGCTTAAGGACTTACCTCGGTTGTCGATAGACTGTGTAAATCGACTATTCGAGAACTTTTGTCTTTCCCTGATCCAATTCCATTTTTCTTTGTTCTTGACCTAAACACCTTAAAATTTAGCCCATTCAAGCACATTTCATCTCAATTTACAAATTTGTCCTATTTACATAAAACACAAAATATGCAAAATCTCCCAACACCATAGCTAGGCCGAATCTTCTACATAGCCATAGGAATCCTTGCATTTCATTTATTTTGCATTTTAAATCTCTCACAAATTTATTTTCTTAGTTTAGCCCTATTTACCCCAAATCACCAAAATTTTCAATACAAAACTTGTAAATCTTTAACATATATTAAATCTAAAACCATCAAATATCAAAACCAGATAAGCATGTTAATGGCCGAATCCTATATACATAATATTTTCAAAAATTTAAGCATGGGTCGGGTAATATACGAAGCAACGATCTCAAAAACGTAAAAATTATCAAAAACTAAAAACCGACCATACCTTAATCAAGCTCCCTAACTTGCCGAAATTCAAGCTTTCCTTACACATTTTCTTTAGCTAACAATCGGCCATGAGAGAATGAAGAAGATAGTGGTCTTATTTTATGTTTTATTTAACATATATATTAATATTATTATAATATACTAACATAACTTTATTTTAAAATTTTACTAACAAATAATATGTAGTTGGCGTGGCCCATTGCCGTCCCTTATCATAGTTTATGGGCTAATTGCCCCTTTAGGACACCCATTTAAAAAGCCACAATCAATTTAGTACTTTTCACTTTAGCACGCAACTTTTACGCTTTTCTCGATTAAATCCTTTTTATCAAATTAAGCACTTAAACGATAAAACTTTTTCTACGAAATTTTCACACACATTAATCCACATATATTAAACACAGAATATAATATTAAAATATTTATCAGGCTCGGATTCGTGGTCCCGAAACCACCGTTCCGATTAGGGTCAAAATTGGCCTGTTACAACTCTCCCCCCTTAAGAATTTTCGTCCTCGAAAATTTTACCGTTAAACAATTTCGGGTATTGCTGCCTCATTGAATCTTCAGACTCCCACGTAGCCTCTTCAGTTCCGTGTCTATTCCATAGTATTTTTACTAGTGGAATCTTCTTATTTCTCAACTCTTTCATTTCCCGAGCTAAGATACGGATCGGTTCTTCATCATATGTTAAATCGGATCGGATTTCAATCTCTGACGGTGTAATCACATGAGACGGATCTGCTCTGTACTTGCGAAGCATCGAAACGTGAAATACATTGTGTATCTTTTCTAACTCAGAGGGCAATTTCAATCTATAAGCCACAGGCCCAATACGTTCGATGATTTCATACGGTCCGATAAATCTCGGATTTAACTTGCCTTTCCGACCAAATCGGAGTACTTTCTTCCACGGAGAAACTTTTAAGAATACACGATCTCCGACCTGAAATTCAATGCCCTTACGTTTCAAATCGGCATAGGACTTTTGATGATCCGGCGACTTTTTCAAATTACCTCTAATAATAGCTACCTACTTACTGCTTCTTTAATCAAATCAACCCCGTATCTTATTTTCACCGAGTTCGGTCCAATATAACAATGCAATGCGACACATTTTCGCCGTATAAAGCTTCATAAGGTGCCATTTTTATACTAGATTGGAAGCTATTATTGTAAGCAAATTCAATCAAAGGTAGGTATCGTTCCCACGTACCTTTAAACTCAAGAATGCAACATCTCAACATGTCTTCAAGTATCAGAATAGTTCGCTCAGACTGACCGTCTGTTTGCGGATGAAAGGCTGTACTAAAATGAAGTTTAGTACCTAAAGCATCTTGCAATTTCTTCCAAAACCGCGTTGTGAATCGCGGGTCTCTATCTGAAACAATAGAACTCGGTACACCATGCAACCTTACAATCTGCGACACATACAATTCAGCAAGTTTATCAAGTGAATAGTCGGTACGTACCGGTACAAAATGAGCTGATTTAGTCAGTCTATCAACGATAACCCATACGGCATCTTTCTTACTCGGTGTCATAGGAAGACCGGATACAAAATCCATTGTAATTCTATCCCATTTCCATTGAGGTATCATGATTGGTTGAAGTAGTCCAGATGGTACCTGATGCTCAGCTTTCACTTGTTGACAGATTAAGCACTTGGAAACAAATTCAGATATATCCTGTTTCATGCCAGGCCACCAATAGAACTGTTTCAAATCGTTATACATTTTCGTGCTACCCGGGTGTATCGACAGTCGACCACTATGGGCCTCACTCAGAATCAGCTATATCAAATCTGAGTTCTTTGGAAAACACATTCGGCTTTTATAATTCAAACAATCATTTGCATCAATCTGAAAATCTGATTCTGCACCTTTTTCACATCGAATTCGACTTGCAATCAAATCTTTGTCAACTTTCTGTGCATCACAAATTTGTTGAATAAACATCGGTCTTGCTTGTAACTCGGCTATAATCGAACCATCACCAGACATAGTTATCTGTGAGTTCATTACACGAAGAGCAAACAATGATTTTTGACTTAATGCATCTGCAACAACGTTAGCTTTTCCCGGATGGTAGTCAATCACTAATTCATAGTCTTTCAAAGAATTCTAACCATCTGCGTTGTCTCAAATTTAGATCTTTCCTCGAGTCATCAAATATTTTAGACTTTTATGACCCGAATAAATGTGACATTTCTCGCTGAATAAATAGTGACGCCAAATTTTCAATGCGAAAACAATGGCTGCTAGATCCAGATCGTGAGTCGGATAATTTTTCTTATGCGGCTTCAATTGTCTCGAAGCGTAGGCCATAACCTTGCCGTCCCGCATTAAAACGCAACCCAACCCATTCAAGGAAGCATCACTAAAAACAACAAATTCTTTACCCGATTCAGCCGAGCTAACACCAAGCTTCTGGGTCGAAGGGCTTTCAATCGCTCAAAACTTTTTGACACCTTTCCACCACTCAAACTTGACATCTTTCTGTAGTAGTTTCGTCAAAGGTGTAGCTATTACAGAAAAACCCTTTACAAATCGTCTGTAATATCCCGCAAGGCCTAGGAAACTTCGAACCTCGGAAATATTCTTTGGTGGTTTCCAATCGAGTATAGCCGCTATTTTGTTTGGATCCACCCAATACCGATCTTTGAAACAACATGACCCAAGAAGTCGACTTCATTCATCCGTAACTCACACTTACTAAACTATGCATACAGTTGTTGATCTCTCAAAGTTTGTAGCACTAATCTCAAATGCTCAGCATGTTCGATTTCATTTTTGGAGTAGATCAGTATATCGTCAATAAACACTACTACAAACCGATCCAAAAATTGTCAGAAGACTCGATTCATTAGATCCATAAAAACAAAGCAGTGCATTAGTGAGTCCAAAAGGCATAACCAAAAACTCAAAATGTCCGTACCTCGCTTCGAACGCAGCTCTTTGGCACATCTCGTATCTCTAACTCATGAATCGATAATAGCCCGATCTCAAATATATCTTCAAAAATACCAAGCCCCTTCAACCGATCAAACAAATCATCAATCCAAGGTAACGGGTACTTATTCTTTATAGTTACCTTATTTAGTTGTCGATAGTCGATACACATTCGCATAGTCCCATCTTTCTTTTTCACAAATAAAACCGGTGCACCCCAAGGAGAGAAGCTTCGGTCGTGCAAAGCCCCTATCTCACAACTCTTGCAAATCGCGTTTTTCATTCTTTTAATTCAAGAGGTGCCATTCGATACGGAGCTATCGAAATCGGAGTCGCCCTGCATTACTAATTCAATATCGAACTCAATCTCTCGTACTGGTGGTAAACCCGGTAGTTCTTCAGGAAACACATCTGGGTATTCACATACAACTGATACAGATTCAATTTGTTTCTGGACAATTTATTATCCAAAGACATAAGCTAAATAAGCTTCGCACCTTTTTCTCACATACTTCCGGCTAACATCGAAGATATTATCAGAGGAAACCCATTTACATCACAGGATTTAATTCTGATGGTCTCACCGTTTTGACATCTCAAATCAATAAGCTTTCTTTTACAATTCACTACTGCCTCATGTGAAGTTAACCAGTCTATACCCAAAATTATATCAAATTCATCAAAGGGCAACAACATTAAATCAGATGGGAAGCAATAATCCCGAATCATCAACGGGCAACCCCTACACACCTTATTAACAAGCACACATCTACCCAAAGGGTTGGACACACGAATCACAAACTCGGTAGACTCAACTAGCAGAGTCTTACCGAATACTAAAGTTTCACACACATATGAATGAGTCGAACCAGGATCAGTTAGTGCAATCACAGTAGTATCATAAAAGGTGAAAGTACCGGTAATGACATCGGAGGAGGAAGCATCCTCTCTGGCTCGTGCAGCATAAGCTCTAGCTGGAGCTCTAGCCTCAGATCGAACTGTAGTGTTCTTTGTTCCTTTCTGACTACCACCTACATTGCCTGAATGTCTGGGTGGTATGCCTCGCACTGACGTGTTGCTCGGCTTAATGTTCTCAATCGATTCTCGCTTTCATTAACATCGGACATTCTCTAATAAAATGATCCGACGATCCACATTTAAAGCAAGACCGATCATGAAATCTACAACTCCTAGAATGCCATTTCCCACAGTGCTTGCATTCAACTCGATTCTGTGAAACGTTACGAACACTAGCCATCGAGGTAGCTCGGGAGCCCACAGGAGGTCGATCCCGTCTAGGTAGATCTGTAGTAGCTTTATGTCGGTTGTCGTCATCTCTGAACTTCTTGGATGTGGGATGAAAGACCTTACCCGAGGATCTTTTACGAATGTCTCTATCTTCTGTCTCAGCCTTTCTTTTCTCTTTCCCGAGCTCTTCAGCTTTGCAAGCCCGCTCAACTAGTGTCACAAACTCTTGAATTTCTAGAATGCCAACAAAAATCTTTATATCTTCATTCAGGCCATCTTCAAATCTTTTGCACATAATAGCTTCAGTAGAAACACACTCTCTAGCATATCTGCTGAGTCTAACAAATTTCCGTTCATATTCCGTGACGGTCATTCTCCCCTGTTTTAGCTCAAGGAACTCCTTTCGTTTTTGATCAACAAATCTTTGACTGATGTATTTCTTGCGGAATTCATTCAGAAAGAAATCCCATGTCACTTTTTCTTCGAACTCATCGATACTAGTGTATTCCACCGGTGATATGCAAAGTGTCCTTGCAAAGAAAGATATAGCACACTTCAGGCATTCATCTAGAGTACAAGATAGCTCATCAAGTACCCGAATAGTGTTATCAAGCCATATTTCGGCTCGCTCTGCGTCATCATCATTATTGGCTTTAAATTCTTCAGCCCCAAATTTCTGGATTTTATCAACTGGGGCCCTACTAGATCTCATCGGATCTATCATCGGGGGTGCTGAAGGAATCAGAGTTGGATTATTCGGGGGTGGGGGTTGGTATACAGCCGGATTAGTCTGAATAAACTGGGTAAACCACTCGTTCATCATCTGATAGAAGGCTTGTTTAGTCTCCCCCTTGTGGCTACCCAAAACGGGTCGAGAGTCTACCGGCACTGATCCGTGTGCATGGTCAGGCGCTACACTCTCTACATCATCCGCTACGGCTCTTTCAGGATCAGTGTCAATTTACTATATAAAACAAAGCTCAGGCTGTCAGAAGTCACCACACTATCAATATATGATAAAGGCATGTATAGCTAGACTCACACGCGCTACGGTAGTCCTAGAATCGACTAAACCGTAAGCTCTGATACCAATCAAATGTAACACCCCTAACCCGTATCCGTTGCCAAATTGGGGTTAAGAGGCATTACTACACTATACTCAATTTCGAAAAAGGACTTCAATTGAATTCAAGTATAAGCAATGCAATCATTTTCATACTGTATAACATTACAACCAATAAAAAAAAAAATTAAAAGTATGACGAGTTTTACTACCCGTGCTTTATACACACAAATGTTTGAATCACATAATTTAAACATTCACGGTGTATATATATATTTACATATATGCATATTAGACCCATATCTCAACTTATGCCAAATTATCACATATATCGAGTATCGACCAAAATTCATATAATATAAGCCAAGTTTCATTTATAATACAATAATACATACACATATTAAAATCAATTAAACCATTTCACCATTTAATAATCAATTACACATATAAAAACATATTAGTATACCCCTTGACCGAATATACTATTGCACCTTTCATTTTAATTCGTAATTCACCAACCGAGAAACATGTTCATTTCTTATCCTTAATAATGACATTTGAATATCTATAACTATTAATCAACTATTCTTATAATTATATATATATATATACACTAGACCAGACAAAACATTTCACAAAATTTAATAGCCAATATCACATACGGTATTGAAAATGGTTATTATGAACAATAACTTATTACAATAAATAAAGAACAAACCTACTTCTTTACCATTTATAAAACCATGCGCATGTGACTATTATAAATAAAATATAATTATCACATAGCCAACTTACTTAAGCATATCATTATTTAATTCTTACTAAACCTATCAAGTATATGATATTTACCAAGGTCGAAACACATGTATTACTAAATTATCATTAGTAAACATAACAAATAAGTACACATAAATTTACCTTAATCATGATCATACACGCATAAAAAAAAATATGGTAAACATGGTTCACGTATAAACCAAAAACTAAGACTAAATTTTCTAAAACCATCACCTAATATATATATATATACACATATAACAATAGCAACTTCCATATATATAATATAGGTCATGATCGAATTTAAAGCATCCATTAACAATATGAATAAGCTATGAGATTCAAAACATAAAAAACGATACATCACCAAAAGAAATAGCCATTTTCGCAAGGCTATATTTATATACAAGATCAAACATCATATGTTTCAAAACTTAGTCTAACCTATACATGCCTTCAAAATCATAACCAAAATTTAAAATACCAAAAAGGAGGCGATAGTGTGGTTGACTTTCTTGACGATTCCTCTCGAGCCCGTAGCTTAACCAAAATCTATAAAACAGAGGAAAACATTTCACACCAATAAGCTTACTAGCTTAGTAAGTCCTAAGCTCATGATAATATAACATTTAAACATTTAAGCAATTAAAACATTCAACTTATAACATTTCACATAAACATTTAAGTATATTTATTTATACAAGGCCGAATACTAATAGTTAATTAATCTAAGTAATTGTACTTCATTTCCTTCAACCTACATCTCCTTGAAGCTCAAATAAGTATATTACAAAAATCACATGCTCCAATTCATATAAGTATAGCATTCATATCAACCATGTTATCGCACTAAAATCTCCTTTATTCTTAGCATTTCTACTTGAAGGCCGAATTTCCATAATAGTACATTCAAACTCGAATTCAATCATATAATACTCATACACATCAATCTTAGCCTCAAACATATATAACACAATTCCCATAGTATTAACTTGACTCAAGTAATATAAAACATAACATACCTTACGTGCTTACCTGAACCGTTAGCTAGATACATTAGTTATGATTTGCCTTAAATAATATTCGGTTTCTCCTTTATAAAACACATCACCGGCATCAAGCCTGCTAGGCGATAAAGCCCGATAAGTAACACCGACACGAGGCCTGCTAGGCTCAGAGCCCGAAAGTAGTCACTGGTACTAGGCCTGCTAGGCTTAAAGCCTGAAATAAATCACCTAACTACTAGGCACGCTGGGCTTAGGGCCCGAAACACATCAATACGATAAATCATTTCACACACCTTTCATAACTATATCACATATCCAATTCAACTAAGTTTATTTACATTAAACAACTAAAACCATTCTAATATACTTATATACATTCGGCTATGACATAAATATGTACTAAAATTTATCAAACATTATCATATAATAGGTTCATAAATAATTCTTCAATGCATTATAGCTTAAGGACTTACCTCGGTTGTCGATAGACCGTGTAAATCGGCTATTCGAGAACTTTTGTCTTTCCCCGATCCAATTCCGTTTTTCTTTCTTGATCTAAACACATTAAAATTTAGCCCATTCAAGCACATTTCATCTCAATTTAATCCAAAAACACTTAAATAATCAAATTACCATTTTGCCCCTAATGTTTCCCAGTTTTACAAATTTGTCCTATTTACACAAAACACAAAATATGCAAAATCTCCCAACACCATAGCTAGGCCGAATCTTCTACATAGCCATATGAATCCTTGCATTTCATTTATTTTGCATTTTAAATCTCTCACAAATTTATTTTCTTAGTTTAGCTCTATTTACTCCAAATCACCAAAATTTTCAATACAAAACTTGTAAATCTTTAACATATATTAAATCTAAAACCATCAAATATCAAAACCATATAAGCATGTTAATGGCCGAATCCTATATACATAATATTTTCAAAAATTTAAGCATGGGTCGGGTAATATACTGAGCAACGATCTCAAAAACATAAAAATTATCAAAACTAAAACCGACCATACCTTAATCAAGCTCCCTAACTTGCCGAAATTCAAGCTTTCCTTACACCTTTTCTTTAGCTAACAATCGCCATGAGAGAATGAAGAAGATAGTGGTCTTATTTTATGTTTTATTTAACATATATATTAATATTATTATAATATACTAACATAACTTTATTTTAAAATTTTACTAACATATAATATGTAGTTGGCGTGGCCCATTGCCGTCCCTTATCATAGTTTATGGGCTAATTGCCCCTTTAGGACACCCATTTAAAAAGCCACAATCAATTTAGTACTTTTCACTTTAGCACGCAACTTTTACGCTTTTCTCGATTAAATCCTTTTTATCAAATTAAGCACTTAAACGATAAAATTTTTTCTACGAAATTTTCACATACATTAATCCACATATAATAAACACAGAATATAATATTAAAATATTTATCAGGCTCGGATTCGTGGTCTCGAAACCACCGTTCCGATTAGGGTCAAAATTGGTCTGTTACAGTTTTGGTTTCCCAATGTTGAAGATGGACAAAAATGTTTTTATTCAGTTTCTTATTCTTATTCTAACTTAAATTTTAACATATGAAATTTATAATTTAATGCTTTAATTGTCCAACAACATTACAATATGGTCTAATTGCCATATAAGTCCTCTCCCCGTCACTAATTAAGCCTTTTAATAAATAAAATTAAATAGCGATTACATTTTACATCTTGTACGATTTAGTCCTTTTTCCTTAATTAACTAACCAAACATTAAAATTTCCGAACCAAACCTTCACATACTAATATAATAACTCCATAAATATTTAATAAAAATATTTACCAGCTTGGTTTACAGAAATGAGGTCTTGATACCTTATTTTCTAAAACCATTTGACTTTCGAGACACACCACTTATCTTAACTAATTGTTCAATAAGCTAAAATTTATTCAGTTCAAATCCTATATAAAACTATAGTTCACTCGTACAAATTAAACAATAAATATTATAGACTTACTCGTCAAATTTTTGAACACCACTAAAAAAGGTTGTTACAACCATACTACAAACGATGTCTGTAGCACCCCTAACCTGTATCCGTCGCCGGACTGGGATTAAAGGCGTTACCAAACAGATCGGAAACGTTTACAGAAATGTCATACAATTGAATATTAACCTCAACCATAATGTCCCCTTAGTAGGTCATAGAGACCTAAAACATGCTATAAACCGGGTCGGGACTAAACCAGAACACATACAAAATTTCATGGAAATTTAAAACTTTTCTAAGTTTCAGGGGTTACACGCCCGTGTGGGCAGGCCGTGTGCCTCCCATGGCTGCTAGACACCCCATGTGTCCTTCCCATGGTCAAAACTAACTTTTCTTCCACGGCCACTAAGCACGCCCGTGTACTCTAGTCCGTGTGCCAAGGCCGTGTACTCTTATGCTAGCTACTGACTGAGCCCCACGGTCACTAGGCACGCTGTGTGCCACAACCGACATTATAGGCCATTTTCAAGGCCGAAATGCCACCCACTTGGGTCTTACCTACAAGCAATATTTACCAACACATTTCATGCATACTAGATAACCAAAATAACCATTCAATCTAAACATTCAATATCCATTTCAACCATGCCAACTTCCAAGACCAAAACATATGTATATCAAGTATAATTTATCCAAATGCTTACCCAAAAACTTGACCAATTCATGTGCTTTAACCATACCAAGATGTACTTCATATATCACTTTCATTTAAACATAATACCAACATATAACTAGCCAAATCACATGGCCAAATTCACTTCATTTACAAATACAAAAGACTAGCCTATACATGCCATATCTAGCAAAATATATATCCAAAATGTACCAAAAACAAGTTGAATAGTATGATGACGATCCTTGACGGTCCCGAGCCTTCAGTAGCTTTGACGACATATAAAACAGAGAAAATGCACACACGGAGTAAGCTTTCCAAAATCTTAGTAAGTCATAATACAAACAAACTTAGCATAGAAGGCATATATACTCATAGATACTTTGCCGCATCTAAATCACTTAGCAAATTATCACATATATACTTTGGTCCATGCACTTGGCCATATTTTCCACATTCATCAATTCAAAAGTCTCATATATACAAAGCTCTTTCATGCTTACTATCACATCTCATATTGTTATCCAAATATACATAATCATCATAGTAAGATCACATAGGAACTTACCTATTATACGCACTTAGTGTATGAATCAACTTACCTTAAACGGATTCACTATTTACATTGCCATTTCGTATCACAGACTTGCCCGTTGAACCGTAAGGAATCTAGTAGGATACTCAGAAAGCTCGGAATAGTCGTACAATGCCAATTTCCCAGATGAGGTCTTACATGTAATCAGATATCGATGCCACTATCCCAAACAGGGTCTTATATGAATCAATACGATGCCAATGTCCCAGACATGGTCTTACACGTAAAGATCATATCAATGCCAACATCCCAGACGTGGTCTTACACGTAATGCTCATATCAATGCCTACGTCCCAGACGAGGCCTTACACAAAATCTCAAATCAACGCCAACGTCCCAGATGTGGGCTTACATGATAAAAATAGAACAAACACCTATGTCATGACATAGTTAATCCTATCTATTCCTAGGTTCATACGGGACTTTTTGGATATTGTCATTAAGTAATCCTTATCTCGAAATTTATGAACAGATCATATCATGAGTATTCATTGATAATAATAATCATATGAACATACATAATTCAATACGAAACATACATAATTCAATACGAATACGTTTATTTGCATAATGACTTACCTCAGATTCGATTTAACAAAAACGGAAACAACTACTCGGTTACTTTTGCTTTCTCGCGATCTAAGTCCGTTTTCCTCGGTTCTTGATCTATACATATTCAGAATTAACTCTTTTATTCACTAACTTATTCAGAATTAAATCCAAGGACACACATTTAGGGCCATTTGCAAATTAACCCTCATATTTGCACAATTTATTAATTTAGTCCATTTTTCTCAAAACATCAAATCGACAAAATCATTACATACTCATGCTTAGCCGAATGTTCATACATCACATACAAGCCCATATTTTCCATCAAACTTTCAATTTGGTCCTCAAAAATAATATTTTCTCAATTTAGCCCTAATTAGCTAAATTCATCAAAAATTCAAGAACAAAGTATGTTCATCTAGCTCAAATATTTCATTTAACACCATAAATCATCACAAAGCTCAACATATCATCAATGGCACATTTCATGAACAACATCAATTCATCAAATTAAGACATGGGCTTGATAGTAGACCAAGCAACAATCTCAAAAACATAAAAATCATCAAAAACCAAAGCAAAAACATACCTTAATTTGCAATAGAAAGGCCGAATACCCTAGCTAGATTTATTTATTTTCTTTCCTTGCTTGTTTCGATCAAATGAAGAGAAATAAAAGATGAACACTTCATCTTTTTGTTTCATTAATTTAATGCTAACAATTCATTTACCAAAAATAGCCTTCATTCATACATTTATAACATATAATTTACAAGGTCATTCATGGCTTTAGCCGTCCACTAAACATGATAATGGCTTAATTTCCATATAAGGCCTCCACATTTACAAAGCCACAACATGTTGATACCATAACAAATAGCAAGCAACTTTCATATTTAATGCAATTCAATCCTTTTGTTCAATTAAACACACAAATGGACAAATTAACTTATGAAAATTTAACACATACTTAAACACCCATCAATGGCACAGAAAATAATATTAAAACATTAGACAGATGATAACCGAAAAAGTAACATATTTTAAGCGCACATTTGGCATGCTTTTGGATGATTTAAGCCTTGAATTATGTAATTTGGTGCTTTTAATCCTTTGTTTTCATGTTTTATACTCAGAAGACCACCGGATGACGAAAACAATGGAAAACGGGCCCAAAACAGAGTAAATGGGCCATATCACGAAATCCATATGGCCTAGGCCCAAGACCACACGGCCGTGCCTCATTCAACAGCTTCGAACACAGCTTGGCTGCGACTTACACGAGCGTGTGCCATGGGCGTGTCCCTGCCGTAAGAAAGAAGGGTTTCGCTCGGATTATGATACTTAGGGGCAAAGAAACACATTCAGAAGCCTATATAAACACCCTAAGTATAACCTAAAAGGGGGGAATCTAAGGCTTTAGTCAGGGGGAGTCCAGCTAGGCCAAGAAGGGTAGATTTGTGGGGATTTACTCGAAGATAGCCAGTTGATTCATCTCAAGAAGCCAGAATCATACTCAATACGGAGGATCTCTCCTTCAATTTCTTCATGGGGTTTTAGGGATTTCTTATGTTTTATTTTGTCTTTTCTTTTGAGATGTTTTCTTTTACTGTTATGAACTAAACCCTCAGATACCTGAGGGGGATAAAACCTAAGATAAATCTTGTTATCATTTGCTAAACTATATGATAAATATTTGCCTTGTTCTTAATTATGCGTTCTTAATTTTTGTGTTGATATTACCTAGATATTAATTCAAGTGTGATGTGCTTAGGTGGAGGAGCAAAAGTCCCTGCCTAAGTGTAGATCTAGCATAATTAAGCGGAGTTGATCGCGCGCCTAGAGATAGGGTGACGAGATTTTGCCGGATTAAGGTGAAACCTAATATGGGAGTCCATAGATCGAGTTAATGCAATTCTAGGGGTTTTAATTAGAAAGCGATTTCAATTAATGAACCTAGGGTTAGACGTTAGTCGCCTCTAGAGAGGGATTAATATAACTTAGGGAATCTTACGGATCAAGTCAAATGAATAAATCATCTGGTTCAGAGTTAGATAACAAGTGAAGTCTAGGTGGATTCTTCCTTGGCTATCGTCTTAATCAATTGGTTTTTCTTCAAAGTTAATTTTCCCAATTTCATTCTTCTTTGTCTTAGAGTCTTTAGTTTAGTTTAGTAGATAGCTAATTTTAGAGTAGATAAAAATTCATTTAATTCTTAGGCTAGATAATAAAAAGAGATTTTACATTTCGGTCTTACCTTAACTATACTACTGTTCTATAGGTGCGCTTGCCTCAAATCATTGTCATAGTTAGTTTCTAGGTTCGATCATTCTTTATATAAATTTTAAGACTTTGACATCGCATAAAACAACGATCAAGTTTTTGGCGCCGTTGCCGGGGAACTAAAATATTAAGAAAGCTCAATTTTTATTACTTTAGCCATTTTTTTACAATTTATTTTCATTATTATTATTTTTTTATTTTTCATTTTTTTACTTTGGTAATTTTTCCTCTATTTGCTTTTGGCAGATAATTTTAGCTTATAGAGAAGATGGCACTGAATAATTATCAGTGGCAAGTTATGAGGACAATTCATACTAAAGCAGCCAGTGTCTTCAAACTCGACGTGGTCACCAGGTTATCTAACCAGCTAGAGATGATGAATAAAAAGATTGATGGTTTGTATAGTCTCTCGTAGGTACACCCAGTACTGCAATATGACTCGAATCTAGGAGGCGTTGCGAATCCTTAGCACCCACCCTACGGATATGGCATGGAGAACGAACAAGTCCACTATATGGGTAGCTATTCTAGACCTCAAAATAATTTTTATAGTGACACTTATAATGCAGGTTGGAGGTACCATCCCAATTTCTCGTGGGATGATCAAAGTAGCCAAAGACCGAAACTTCCACCAGATTTTCAACAACCACCTCACCAACAAGAAGAGGAGTCGAACCTTGAGAAGATGCTGACAAAATTCATAGCTGCCACTGAAACACGTTTTCAGAATACTGAGACAACCCTTAAAAATCAACTTGAGGCATCGACACAAGAGCTCAAGGATCAAATCGGGCAACTTGCTAAGCAGATCTCAGAACAACTACAAGAAAGCTTGCCAAGCAACACTGAAACCAACCCAAAAGAGCAAATTCAAGCCGTAACAGCTAATGTCAGTGAAAGGTTAGTGGAATCTGTCCCAAGGCAAGAGCCTGTGGTAAGTGAAGGTAAGGTTGAGGTAAGCCAATAAAAGCCAAAATCGATAATTAAAGAGTACCAACCTCGCATACCATATCCCGAAGCAATAAAGAGAGGCCACGCAGAGGAACAACTTACTAAGTCTCTTAAACTTTGAAAGAAATTTCATATTAACTTGTCGTTTCTTGAAGCTCTTTCGCAGATACCAGATCCTAGACCTCGTGTCGATAAAGAAGAAATTCATGAGGAATGAAGGATTCGGATCGATAAACTAGATGAGTGGAAGACACACTTCAAAGAGAAACTAAAAACTCACGAAGCAAAAACAAGGAAACTCCACGACGAACTTAATGATGGGATAACCCAGCTTAAGATAGGAGACAAGGTACTCAAAATCTTCCCAGATGGAACAGTCGAGCTAACTAGTCCTAAAATCAGCACCTTTACAGTAAGCACTACTTGACCTAAACTTTATATCAATAACAGAATTACTCGCATGAGAAAGGATTTTCACCTCCTCAAACCACCCTGATTATGCGAATGAAAGTAAGTCTAGCTTAAGACTTTAAATGAGCACTTATCGGGAGGCAACCCGAGCACTAACGCTACTAACTAGTTTCATTTTATTTCTTTTCGTATTTAGGCATAGGTTTCCATACCCACATGGCCTTGCACATGATCATGTGGGCACCACAGGTAGGTAAAAGGGCGTGGCCGTAGACGTTTGGCAACAGGATAATTTTTTCCCAAAACACGGGCTGCATCTCTATTTAAACCCCCCTTCTTCCTTTTTTCTTTTCCAGTTGTCTTTCTTCTTTCATTTTCCATTATTTACTTTTATTTTTATCTTTATTTTCTTTATTATTTTCTTCTTTTTCTTCATGTCATTTAGATTTAGCCTTAAGATACAATAAAATCAGGAAGGCTGCTTTGAGGATTCAATTTCAAACGGTTCGAGGCACTTCCCCACGTTCACCTCCAATCCTATTCGGTTTCTTTTTATTGACTTCATCCAAAAATTTAAAAAGTTTCACTTCTCTCCCTATCTTATGATTTTATTATTATATTGCTATTTTCTATCTTTACACATTGAGGGCAATGTACATCTTAAGTGTGGCGGGGTTAACTATAGTATTATTTGAAAATCCCTGAATTATGCCTTGTTCTAAAGTAAATTTCTTATATTATGATTAGAATGAAAATTCCCCCTGATTTATGATTTTTATTGATATGTTTTGGATTAAGTCATTAATAATTGTGCATTAATGATTAATTTCGAAGGATACTAGAGAATCAAGCATGGTAAGTCTATTTTCAAAAATCAAAACTTTTATAGGTTGTCTACTTGAATCTAATTATTACCTTGAAGTTTGAAATTTACAAGGTTGATATCAAACACCCATAATTTTTTTGTGAGAATTTGAGCCTTTTTTAGAGCATATAATCTTTTTCATGCTCACTTTATTGATTATGAGTGTGTCAACATTGATTTGTTATTCTAGAACTTGCATCGATTATACATGTCGAGACCACACCTTTGATTTGATATACAGTGATGATAATGGCACCTAGGTTTTAACCTACTCACTCCACTATAAGCCTACCTCCACAATTAACCGCTAGCGAACGACGTTGATCCTAACAACTCTTTTTATTGACTCACCCACTAATATTCCCCCAAAACCCTTTGTAATTGTTATCACCATCCTTTTTTATTACCCTTACATCAAGACTTGATTTGATCGGTTGCCTAATTATTTTATTTCAGTAGTAAATTCATCCTTTATTGTTGTTTGACTTGTTCTTAAAAAAATAAAGTATATTCAGTATTTATTTTATGTAATTGAGCTTATACGAAAAAGTCCAAATCTTAAAGAAAAAAACGCTCGTATTATTAGTTTTCAATTGAGCTAATTATTCAGGATTAGTTCATTATTCTAGTTAGGTAAATTGTCAGGTCAATCTCGATTCAACCTTCTAATTTAGCCTATATCCATACTCTTAACCTAAGCCCCGTTACAAACCTGTAAAGACCTTTTGATTTGTGTATCATCTCATATTAAAGTGGTGGAGATTTGATTTTCATGCAAGTCTATGGGATTAACTCTTCATGTTTGAATTTTGAGTGCTTAATTTTGAACCTTAAAACACTTTGAGTGGTTTGAGTGAATCTTTAGTGAGGATGACAACTCTTGTCGATTTTGAATCAGAGGTAATTATTTAGAATAGGGGAAACACCTATGTTTTCATTCTATAAAAACTATGACTTTGATTGTGTGAATCTTTAGGACTCTTTGAGTTGAATTATCCATGTATGAATTATTTTTGAATTATGACGAAACATTATTAATTATTAGTTGAGAATCGGGGAAGTTTGTTTTAATTATTAGTTGAGAATTTTTCTTGAGGACAAGCAAATGCTTAAGTGTGGGGGTATTTGATAAACTGTAAAGGTAACATATTTTAAGCCCACATTTGGCATGCTTTTGGATGATTTAAGCCTTGAATTATGTAATTTGGTGCTTTTAATCCTTTGTTTTCATGTTTTATACTCAGAAGACCATCGGATGACGAAAAGAATGGAAAAATGGCCCAAAACAGAGTAAATGGGCCATATCACGAAATTCACACGGCCTGGGCCCAAGACCACACGGTAGTGCCTCATTCAACAGCTTCGAACACAGCCTAGCTGTGACTTACACGGGCGTGTGCCATAGGCGTGTCCCTACTGTAAGAAAGAAGAGTTTTCCAGGATACTTAGGGGTAAAGAAACACATTCAGAAGCCTATATAACACCCTAAGTATAACCTAAAAGCGGGGGAACCCAAAGCTTTAGTCAGGGGGTGTCCAGTTAGGCCAAAGAGGGCAGATTTGTGGGGATTTACTCGAAGATATCCAGTTGATTCATCTCAAGAAGCCGGAATCATACTCAAGACGGAGGATCTCTCCTTCAATTCCTTCAGTGGGTTTTAGGGATTTCTTATGTTTTGTTTTATCTTTTCTTTTGAGATGTTTTCTTTTATTGTTATGAACTAAACCCTCAGATACCTAAGGGGGATGAAACCTAAGATGAATCTTGTTATCATTTGCTAAACTATATGATAAATATTTGACTTGTTCTTAATTATGTGTTCTTAATTTTTGTGTTGATATTTCCGGGATATTAATTCAAGTGTGATGGGCTTAGATGGAGGAGCAAAAGTCCATGCCTAAGAGTAGATCTAGCATAATTAAGCGGAGTTGATCGCGTGTCTAGAGATAGGGTGACAAGTTTTTTCAGATTTGAGTGAAACCTAATATGGGAGTCTATAGATCGAGTTAATGCAATTCTAGGGGTTTTAATTAGAAAGAGATTTTAATTAATCAACTTAGGGTTAGACATTAGTCGCCTCAAGAGAGGAATTAATATAACTTAGGGAATCTTACGGATCAAGTCAAATGAATAAATCGTCTGGTTTAGAGTTGGATAACAAGTGAAGTCTAGGTGGATTCTTCCTTGGTATCATCTTAATCAATTGGTTTTTCTTCAAAGTTATTTTCCCAATTTCATTCTTCTTTGTCTTAGAGTCTTTATTTTAGTTTAGTAGATAGTTAATTTTAGATTAGATAAAAATTTATTTAATTCTTAGGCTAGATAATAAAAAGAGAGTTAGTATTAGTACTTTGGTTTCTTTGGGTTCGACATTCCGGTCTTGCCTTAACTATACTATTGTTCGATAGGTGCGCTTGCCTCAAATTATTGTCATAGTTAGTTTTTAGGTTCGGTCATTCTTTATATAAATTTTAAGACTTTGACTTCGCATAAAACAACGATCAACAGACTCAAATTTGTGGTCCCGAAACCACTGTTACAATGTCACGACACTAAGAAGCCAATATCGCAACATTCCTTCTAGTCCCGCAGACTAAGGATTTTGCCTTCAGAGACATGATACTGGCTACATGTTGTTGCGACACTGGTCCAATGAGGCTGATATGATCGCCAGGGTGTTTTTGTTCGTACAATCTTATTTAACCTGATACATTGCTTGTAATTGGCCGAATTTGGTCATACTACACAAACACTATAAATATTAGCTCATAAGACCTTATTTGGGGGGCTGATTTCTGTTCTTAGAATTAATTAGGGTTTCAGGAGATTTTAGATTGTGTTTGAGTTGTTAAATACTTAAGTTAATTTTAATAGCAAATTCATTTATATTTTCTTTTAAGTATTGTTTTTGTAATTTTATTATTCACCAAATTAAATATTAATATCATTGGTGGGTTCGACAATCCAAACTGTGATTCAAGATCTTCAAATTCTGAGCATTCTTTCCTTTCTCTTTATTTTTGCATTTATTTAAATCTTTGATAATTGGGTAGGAGAGATTGCACCTAGAATGGCTAGAAACTAAAACCTTAGGAAGGTGGACAAGCTAAAAGTGGGAGTAATGGGCTTGGGCTAAGGTTTCGACTCTAGTTAGCTAGATTAGGTTAAGTGAAATAAACCCTAGAATTGAAAACTCTAGGAAGTCACTTTGGTAGATGAAGCCGAAAGGATAGCTCCCTTAACACCAACTTAACCTAACCTAGTTTAATTTATCTGGTTGAATGATAAGTAAATTAAGTCGATCAATTAACCTAGTTATAGGCTGAAAGGTATTAATTAGGTTATCTATTAACTCTGTTAAATAATTAGTAAAAACCCTAAATCTAAGTTAATCATGAACATGAAAGTGAGTCATCCTTCTTTTTTCTTATATTGATTTTGATTTTGGTGTTCAGCTTTCATATATATTCCAATTTTATTTTGTGATTGATCTCTTCATTGTTTCGGCATAATATGATTAGTAAGCTAGTAGTTCAACTTAGTTGGAGTGTTATTTCTTATTAACAATTTCATGTAAACAAACCTCCATTGGGTACGATCCTCAAAATACTTCCCAGTTGTTCATTGTAGACTTTATTATATTACAATTGACTTGTACACTTGCAAACATCGCACTTCACATATATATATGTAATTGCACTTTCTCAAGCCCTAACGTACGCATGTTGCGACACAGTCGAGTAGTGAGGAGTAGTCAGAGAAGGGGAGCTGGTTTTGTGGCTGAACAATCTAAAGCTAGGGCACTTGCTCGAGCCTATGTGGCCCAAACTCGAGAACTGCGTGATGCTACAGATGTTATAACAAGAACTTTTCTTTTCTATTTTGCGCTTCTTCATGCTTTAATTAACCCTGGCTCTACACATGCATATGTTAACTCTAGCTTTTTGAAGTCCTTTGGGACAAACTATGCTCGTTCATCAAGTGTGAAATAAGAACATGTTTTTAGTGAAATAAGAACAGTGGTTTTGGGACCAAAAATTTGACATCAAAATATTTATTTTACTATTATTTTATTACTTACAGCATGATAGTAGTACCGTATAAAAAATTTGTTAAGAAATTTTACCGTTTGCATGCTTAATTTAATAAAAAAGACTAAATCGCGTAAAGTGCAAAAGTTGAGTTATAGTAGCTAAAGGTATTAAATAGCTATAAAACCTTAAAGTATGAGCCTTTATATGGTAATTCAACCATTTATGTTGATAATGGAATATGATGGCTTGGCATTATTGAAATTTGTAATGTTTTTAAAGGTTATAAAAGTAAATTAGTAAATAAATGACAAATTAAGTAAAATAAAGTAGATGTATCATCTTTTTTCATCATCTTCGACAAAAATTTCAAAGAAAAGAAATCCATTGAAGAAGATAGGGTTCGACCAACATAATTCCTATTGCATGTGAGTGATTTTTGTTCCGTTTTTAATGATTTTTATGTTTTCGGGATCGTTGTAGCTTAATCTAGCTAGCCCAGCGACTAATTTATGAAATTGTTAAACTATTAGGGTTTTTCCATTAATGAATGTGTATGGGTTTTGTTGATTTATAGAGGAAAATGATAATTTGTTGATAGATAAACAACTTTTGTTGAGTGATTTTTGATGAAATTGTCAAATAGGCATTAAATTGAAAAATAGAACATTTTACATGGTGGAATTGTAAAATAAATGAAATATAGGGCTAGTTACGATCCTATATGAAATTTGGCTATAGTGGGTTGAGGATGAATTACATTAATTTCCATTTTTATGAGCTAGGGACTAAATTGAAAGGAAATCATACGTACAGGGACAAAATTGTAATTTTGCTAAAATGTAAACTTAGGTTAAATTGAATAAAGTGCATATTTAATTGAGCTAGATTTATTTGGCTAGATCAAGACAAAATTCGTACGACTTTAGATCGAGGCAAAGATAAAGTTTTGGATTAGTCGCCTCTGTATCTACATTTAATCGTCGAGGTAAGTTCGTGTCATTAAATCGTATATATATGTTTTAATTGAATTATACTAGTACTGTGAATTGCTATACGTACATATTGGTTGCATATCGAATGACGTACGACTATTATAAAGCCTTGTTTGAACTTAGGAATTCGTATGATACAAATGACATGTCATTAAGGTTTACATGATTCGGGTGCTGGTCCTAAAAGTCCTACTGATGGCTGAGGTCCAGCATGTGTTGCGGATACTCTACAGGTTGTGTGAGCAGCATTGTGTAGCTATGTTCCAACCCGCAGCTCGTGTGATGAGGCCCATTTTCACAGCTAGTATGACAATTCCGATTCACAACTCGTGTGAGCATACATGCACATGATTTGACGAATTACAGTATATGAGTTAGCACACTATGTGTGAGCTATCCCGGGTATCTGATGGTATTCTATATGGTTAAATAGGCATTATTCAAATATGAAGTGGTAAGAGTGCCATATGAACTAAGATGTGGATACATGTGAATTTCATTAAAATAGTATTACATGGTATATTGAAAGTAGAAATGGATGATATATATATGCTACATGAATAAATGTTATGCTCATCCATGTTCTTAATGCCCATGTTATATGTTTAATATAGCTAACATGTTTATTGTACATGTTTAAGCTTTGGCCAAGTATAGTTAGATTGTGCCATGGTTATCTTACCTATTATGTATCAATCAGTAAGTTGTGTTTTATATTATACGAACTTACTAAGCTTATATGCTTATTCTGTGTTATTTTTTGTGTCTTATAGTGAATCAAAAGCTCGTTCGGGTTGGAAGTTTGTCGGAGTTTTACCACACTATCCATCGACTCTATCGATACTTTTAGGATGTTTTGATTTGGTTATAATGGCATGTGTAGGTATTTTGGCTAATGTTTAGCCTATATGTTTTGGTTGTGATTATGGATGGTATTTTAAATGTTGGTAAAGGCTTGGTTGTTGGCATGTATATAAATGGCCTGAGATTAGTTGATATTATGGCTTATTATGGTTGAATGATAGAAGATAAATTGGTAACCTAAAATACATGTATAAATGATTTTGTGATATGTTTAAATATGGTGTTTTGCTACTTTTGTTATATGTGTCATGAATGGCTATAAGTGCTAGTTGTTGAATGGTACATTTGGTATCTTTTGGTATGAAAATGTAATTGGCATATATGAGTTATGATGCTATTTTCTAAATGGTAAATTTGGTAATTGTGGATGTGAACTTGGTATGTGATCAAAGTGATAATTGTTGGTTAAACGATGCATATGGTTATGTAGGTTTATGCATGGTTTTGATGCATTTTGATGGCTTGTTAAATTGTGCAAAAGTGGCTGCAGGTACATGGGTGAAAAAAATAGCTTGGGAATGACCTATTTTTCATCCACACGAGCATGTGTCTTAGCTATGTGAGACACACGGCCTAGTGATATGGCCGTGTGCCCCTGTAGCTTTCAAAGGGTTGCAAGTTAGGCTGTTACACGACTTAGTACACAACCTGGCACACGGCCATATGGCTTGGCCGTGTGACCAAAGCCAGTGAGTTACACGGGCCCGAACACGGGCTGGGACACGGTCGTGTGACCCATACAGTTTTGAAAAATTTGACTATTTTCTAAAAAATTCAATGAGTTTCCAATTTAGTCCTAACTTGCTTCTTTTATGTTTTTAGAGCCTCGAAGGCTCGTATAAGGGACAATATATATGATTTTAATTTGTTTTGATATGATTATTGATATGATTTGAAATGTTTGAAATTTGTGTTCGTTTGAATTGAAAACTCTGGTAATGCTCTGTAACCCTAGTTCGACGATGGGTACGGGTTAGGGGTGTTACATTTATTGGTATTAGAGTTACGGTTTGTCTATTCTCGAACTGAACGTAGCGTATGTGAGTCTAGTTATACATGCCATTATATGTGATAGTGTGATATCTCCTGACCGTTTTAAAACATGCTTTCTTATAGCAATGACATCCAATCGAGCTGACTCCGATGAAGTTAAGAGTAATACTTAAGCCTCTGTTCACGGAGTAGCATCGAGTGCGACAAGGCCCGTATCTGAGGACTGGGGAGGAGAGGCTAAGGAAGCCTTCTTCCAGATGATGAGTGAATGGTTTACCGAGTTTGTATGGACAGACCTGGCTGCTCAACAACCTCCACCCCCTCCTACTCCCTAATTGATCCCTGTTATTCCTCTAGGTTTGGAACCTATACGAGTTAATAAGCCACTTGTTGATCAGATTCATAAGTACGAGGCTAAAGAATTCAGAGCTACTGCAGAAGATGATCCTGAGAGAGAAGAATTTTGGTTAGAGAACACAATCAGGTTTTTCGACAAACTATCTTGTTTACCGGTCGAATGTGTAAGTGTGCGGTATCTTTGTTGAAAGATTTAGCTTATAAGTGGTAGAACACGTTGATTTCTGTAGTGCCAAGAGAATGGATCACCTGGGAATTCTTTCAAACTGAGTTCTGAAAGAAATGCATTAGTAAGAGATTTCTGGATCAGAAACATAAAGAATTTCTTAAACTCAAACAGGGTCGTATGTCTATGTCTAAGAATGAGCAAGAGTTTGTCAGATTGAGTAAATATGCTCGGGAATGCATCCCAACTGAGACTTCCATGTGTAAAAGATTCGAAGAAAGTTAAATGAGGATATAAAGCTTTTAGTCGGAATTCTTGAGCTGAAAGAATTTGTTGTCTTAGTTGATCGGGCTCATAAAGTTGAGGAGCTTAGTAAAGAGAAAAGACATGCCAGTTTTGAAGCTAGAGACTCTAGAAAGAGATCGATTGGGAAGTCATATTATCTATAATTGAAAAGATCAAAAGAACATCACAACCATTCCACAGCTTCAGTGGGGTATTCCACTAGAGACAGAAGTAACCGACCCTCAAGTCCAAAACCTTAGGCTACATCTGTAGCGACTGTGGGTAGTGTCAGATATATAAGACCCGAGTGCAACCACTGTAAAAGACCACATTATGATGAGTGTCGACTTAAGAACGGAGCATGCTTCAGGTGTGGTTCCTTCGACCACTATATTAGAGATTGCCTAGAGAAATTTGAGAAAGAAAAAGTTCACACTATGAGACGGAGCAAAACTTCTACAAGAGGTAGACCACCTCGTAATCGCAAAAATGTGAGTGGTAGTCGTGGTGTAACAAAAGACTCTACTGTGAGATCGGAGGCATGAGTACTAACTAGAGCTTCTACTATATGCACATGAGCAGAAGCTTCTGTGCCATATGTTATTATCAATACATTCTCTTTTTTTTATACTGATGTTATTGCTTTGATTGATCCGGGAGCCGTATGTATGCACTAATTTAGTATCTAGTAAGAAATTACCTGTTGAGTCCACTGAATTCGTGGTTAAAGTGTCGAACCCCCTAGGTCAATATGTATTAGTTAATAAAGTTTGTAAGAACTGCCCTTTGATGACTCGAGGTTATAGTTTTTCGGCTGATTTGATGCTATTTCCATTTGATGAGTTTGATGTGATTTTGGGCATGAATTAGCTAACTTTGCATGATGCTGTTGTGAACTGTAGACGAAAGATTATTGTATTGAAATGTCAGAACGGTGAGACGTTTCAAATTAAGTCAGACAGTTTTTAGTGGGTTGCCTATTGTGATTTCAGCTATGTCAGAACAGAAATATGTGAGAAAAGGTTGCAACGCTTACCTTCCATATGTAGTGGATCCTAAAGTGTTTGTCAGTTCCTAATGTGTTTCCAGAGGAGTTACTTGGACTACCGCCGATTAGGGATGTTGAGTTTGCTATTGAATTAGTACCGGAGACATCACCAATATCTATAGCACCATACATAATGGCTCCTACTGAGTTGAAAGAGTTGAAAGAATAGCTGCAAGAATTGATAGACAGGGGTTTTACTTGACCCAGTTTCTCACCTTAGGGTGCACCTGTTCTATTTGTTAAGAAAAAGGATGGATTGATGAGATTGTGTATTGATTATCATCAGCTCAACAAGGTTACAATCAAGAATAAGTATCCATTGTTGCGAATTTATGATTTGTTTGATCAGTTGGAAGATTGATCTTCGTTCTGGCGATTATCAGCTATGAGTTAAAGATGTTGATATGCTTAAAACTGCATTCAGAACCAGGTATAGAGATTATGAATTTTTTGTGATGCTGTTTGGTTTAACTAATTGTAACACCCTAAACCCGGCCCAGACGTTACGATCGAATCTGACTGGTCACATCGAAGTGATTTTCAAAATTTGGGCTTGTTGATAACAAAATTTGTATTTTAGTTAAAACCCATTTAGTTTTTATTGAATGAGAAAATCCGGTAAATTAAGTTATTACAATTTAAAAATAGCTTATCACAATGATTTCCATATTTGCTACCATTGGTTTCTTAAACTAAATAAAATCGCGAAAGCTTCTCTAATTAAAATCTTGAAGTTTAAAATGCGTGTTTTTCTTGAAAATAGTTATTATTTTGAAAACTCATTTATGTCAGTTTGGCAGTTTAAGACAAGAAATCAAAGACAAATTAAAAATTAAATCCACCAATGGCCTTATTACATAATCAAAAGCCAAATATGAAATTTAAATAAATAAGTCTAAAGCAGAACATCAGCAATCGTGTGGCAACCTCCGAGTCCCTCGCGGCTCTGAATCATCTAACTCTAGGGATTACCTATACAGTTAAAAGAAAGGGTGAGTTTATGAAAACTTAGTGTGTAATCCCCTATCAGTCAGTTAGTAACAATATATGCAGTAACATTCAGTAACAGTGCAGTGTGGGCCTTATCCCGTTATAGTAACAGTGTTGGCCTAAGGCCAATACAATTTCAGTACGGTGCAAATATGCAACCCACCCCAATCCAGCCAACACACCACCCGTACCAACCAACACACTATGTGGTGATAAAATCGACCCACCTAGCCAGCACACCAAAATCGCAGCATAATTGCCAGTAACAGTAACGCAGTCAACCCCATGCAGTATGTCATGTCATAAATAGTTCGTGTATGCAAAGTGTCCTACTCAGTACAGTCTTACAAATAATCATACACTCATCAGTCAACCAACCTCTCAAGGTAAGATCGTCATTTCCATCTATTAAGGGTAAAATAGTAATTTTACCCTTTAGGGTTATTTTGGTCACTTTACTTATTTTGGGGTCTTGGTGCAGATAACCACCTCTCGAAAGGTCTACAGTCGCCTCGAGCGACACAAATAACCTAAATGATCATAATAGTGTAAATGGGCCCAAGGCCCATTATTCGGCCCAAGTGGGCCCACACGCTTGTGTGGCCCATTTAGCCCAAATTCAATCACGGCTATGCGGACTACATAGCCCAATCCAATATTTTCAACTTATCGTAGATTTTATCCGTGCAGGGCTCACGAGCCCATTAGGTCCACATGACCCATTTCAGCCAAATGAGGCCCGTACCGATCGAGGAGCACAAGAACACTCGTGGTGGCCTCTACAGTCTATCACCCATGATTTGTGGGCTCGATTTACCATACGTGCGATCGCACGCTCGTGAGGCCTCAAATGTGGAAGTTTTAGCTTTTCGGCTTTTGCCGATTTAGAGAAGAGAGGAGTGTGACTACACACTTGTTTGCGCAACGAACAGAATACCGCATGCGCGATCAACCTACAATCATCCCAAAACAATCAATCTTTCATCCTTTCATGATCATTAACACTAAAGCCCCAAACCGATATCACCACTTACCTTGACCAAAAGTTATGCGATTATTACTCTTAGATTGCTGGTTGAAAACGATCGCACCCTTCTTCTCTATTCACTGCGCATATAACAGATTTAATTAGCAATAATCATTTAATACAAGTCTTGAATTGATACCCATAGTCCAAAGAATTAGATTTAGAGCAGATTGAGTATTCGGCCAATACTACAAAATAAACCTACTTACCCCATAGTATTCGGCTTAATGCCAAAAGAAAGAGTGACAATAGAATCGGTTAGAAAGGAATAGTTACATTCGGCCAAGCACAATAGAGAGAGGAGATGATAAAATGAAAGTACTTGAAAGGCCTAAGATATGTTCGGCTAGGATTGTGAAGGAATGGGAAGTAGAGAAGAAAATAAAGAAAGGTGAAGAGAAGATTCGACTTAGAAGGGAGTCTAAAAGGAGAAGAATTAGAGAGGAAGGAGAGAAGCACTATTCGATTTTTAGAAACAGAGAAGTAGAAAGAATTGAAAAAAGAAAGACGATTCGGCAAATATTGAAAAGTGAATTCCACAATATTAACCAGTTTTCCCCAAACAGTCAATTCGACAAAGCTTCAACAATAAAAAAGGAGATCAGAAACTATTTTCGGCACTTAAGATTTTAGACCAACCGACCTAAACAAAAATAACCAAAAATTGAACCAAACTGAGAGGAGAAAGTCTCATAGCCAAATTTCCCATACACCAACATACCAATCGGTACATCCTTCTACAACTCAAACTCCTCCTTTCTCTCCAAAATCCACTACTCAAAATCCTCCTTGATATCATCCATATATCACTCTACATATCACTCCAACCTCTTATCTATTAGAATTTTACTGCAACACAACCACTAGACAAACCAAGCTATAAAATAAATACCCCGTTGCACAACCTAGGACTTGAACCTCAGACCTCACAGTTACACAACACGCCACATTGCCACTAGACCACAGGCTCTTTTTGTGTCATAATATAAACACTATTATTCATAAAGCCTATATGCCAGTGTCTAGCTTCATTTAAGAGCAAAACTAAAAATTTTGCAAAAGCCAAGACTTGAACCCAGGCTTCTCAAACACTCCCAATCACACTCAAATCGTTTAACCATTGAGGCAAACAAATATTTGTGTCAGATCATGCAAAATTAAAGACCCAAATATTTTTGGGGCGTTACACTAATGCACCTGTAGTATTTATGGATTTGATGAACAAAATCTTCAGATCGTATTTATACAGATTTGTTGTGGGTTTAATTGACAACATTATGATTTATTCACGAGATGAGTCTGAGCATGCCGAGCACTTGAGAATTGTGTTGCAAACTCTACGTGATAAACAACTATTTGCCAAATTTAGCAAATGTGAATTTTGGCTTCGAGAAGTCGATTTTCTGGGTCATATTGTATTGGTCGATGGCATTAGAGTTGATTCGAGCAAAATCTTAGCAATTATTGACCGGAAACCTCCGAGAAACATATCTGAAGTTAGAATTTTTTTGGGATTAATCGATTATTACAGAAGGTTCATTAAGGGATTCTCGATGGTTGTGACATTGATGATGCAGTTACTACAGAAAGATGTAAAATTTGAATGGTCCGAGAAATGTTCTAGTTCAACCTAAATTGGGTAAAGAATTTGTAATTTTTAGTGATGCATCTTTAAATGGTTTAGTCTGTGTTTTGATGCAGAAAGGCATAGTAATAACTTAAGCTTCTAAACAGTTAAAGCCACACAAAAAGAATTATCCGACACATGACCTGGAGTTGGTAGCTATTATTTTGCATTGAAAATTTGGTGACACCATTTGTTCGGTGAAAAATGTCATATATTTACTGATCATAAAAGCTTAAAATATCTAATGTCACAAAAATATTTGAATTTGAGACTGCGCAGATGGCTCGAACTGTTAAAAGATTATGAGTTGATCATGGATTATCATTTGAGAAAGGCGAATGTGGTTGTTGATGCTTTGAGTAAAATGTCTTTATTTTCTTTATGAGCGATGAATATGTGACTGATATTATCTGATGATGGTTCCATATTAGCTAATTTGCAAGCCAGATCGATGTTTTTACAGCAGATCTGTGAAGCTTAAAAGTGTGACTATGAATTGTTATCTAAACGAGCATAGAGTGAGTTGACTTCTGATTTAGAATTCCAAATAGGACTCGATCATTGCTTATATTTCAGAGGTAGAATATGTGTACCGAAGATTCCAGAGCACATTCAAAAAATCTTGCATGAAGCATATAGTGGTAGCTTGTCTGTTCATCTGGGAAGTAATAAGATGTACAGTGATTTGAAATAGATGTATTGGTGGCCAGAAATGAAACGCGAGATTTCTGACTTTGTATCAAGATTTTAGTATGTCAGCAAGTTAAAGCTAAACATCAGGTACCTTTTGGGTTATTACAGCTAGTGATGATACCGGAATGGAAATGGGATCGAGTTACTATGGATTTTGTATCGGGTTTATCCCTATCTCCGAGAAAGTAAGATACCATTTGGGTTTTTATGGATCGTTTGACGAAGTCAGCACATTTTATTCCGGTACGTATAGATTACTCCCTTGAGAAATTGGCTAAGTTATATGTCTTTACGATTTTCAGATTACACGAAGTGTCAGTTTCCATCATTTCTGGTAGAGATCTGTGGTTTACAACACGTTTCTAGAAAAAGTTACAGGAAGCTTTAGGTTTGCGGTTGCATTTTAGCACTATATTTCATCCTAAGACCGATGGTCAGTCCAAGCAAATAATTTAGATACTCGAGGATATGCTTCATTGTTGCGTATTAGAGTTTGAAGGCAATTGGGAGAAATATTTACCGTTAGTTGAATTCGGATATAACAACAGTTTTCAATGAAGCATAAAGATGGCACCATATGAAGCTTTGTATGGTTGTAAATGCCGAACAACGTTATATTGGACTAAGTTTAGTGAGAAAAAGATTAATGGGGTTGATTTGATTCGTGAGACCGAAGAAAAAGTAAAACTGATTCAGGATAGTTTGAAAGCGACTTCAGTTCGACAGAAATCTTATCCAGATATTAAACGTAAAGACATTGAGTTTCAAGTTAGCGATAACGTGTTCTTGAAAGTATTGCCCTGGAAGAAAGTTCTTCAATTCAGTCACAATGGAAGTTAAGTCTGCGATTTGTCGGACCGTATAGAATTATTGAAATGATCAGACATATTGCGTATCGATTAGCTTTTCTGTCAAAATTAGAAAAGATTCATAATGTCTTTCACGTATCTATATTACGACAGTATTGATTTGACCCTTCACATGTTATCTCCCCGAAAGATGTCGAGATTTAGCCTGATAAGTCGTACAGTGATTGTAACACCCCTATCATGTATACGTCACCGGAATAGGGTTATGGAGCATTGTAGAGTTTACATTTCGAAACTATCAATAATATAAATCATTTACTTCAAAACATCAATCATAGCAAATTCCATCAATAAGATACATATTGTCCCTTATACGGGCCCTCGAGGCCCTAAAAACACATTTAGAAATAAATCGGGACTAAATCCGAAACATTTAAAATTTTTCGAGAAATGATGAAAATTTTCAAATTGCAGGGTTCATACGGCCATGTGGCTAGGCCGTGTGACTCACACGACTGAGACACACGCCTGTGTCTCAGGCCGTGTGGGTATTCGAAATAGGGACACACGACCATGTCACATAGCCGTGTGTCACACACGACTATGACACATGCCCGTGTGGAAAAAAAAACTAGGCCATTTCCAAGCCAATTTTCTCACCCAATCATGCATACACAAACAACCAATTTTCCACATATAATCAAGCATCCCTAAGTGCACTAAACCATGCAACAACAAGCTATCCCAATAAAATATATGCAACAACAAGCTATCCAAACCATACGCATAGTTTAACCAAAACTTACCATTTGGTTTACATATCAAATTAACATACAAATGTACCAAAATTTCCATTTAACAATTAGCATCAATATTCAAATTTGAAAACTACATTTTTTCATACCAATATAACTTCCATTATAAGACCACCATATATCAACATATCAATCATTCAGAGTACCAAATCTACAAGCCAAAACATAATGGCTAAAACATCAACCAAAACACCAATACATGTACATATTTAACCACTTATCACTTAACCTATTTTCATGCCAAAACATGACATAATTGACACATAACAACCATGCCAATTTTTGGTCATTTCAAAATATACACCAAGTTGACCATATTAACCACAATCAACAAGCTATCAATAGTACCTTAAGTACCTCAAATCCAAGGCAACATTTCATACCATAACCATCAACCAAAATGACATATATATACCAAACTCAACAATTAAACATTAGACATAGCCCACCTATACATGCCATTATAACCTTAACCAAGACATCAAAATGTACCAATATAATCGCTAGCTAGTGTGATAGATCTCCGACGAGCTTCCAACCCGATCGGGCTTCTGATAATCTGAAAAGTAAAGGAAATAAAACATATAAGCAATGAATGCTTAGTAAGGTCATATAAACCATAAGCATAATATTACATTTCAATAATGAAAATTATAGGTTAAATCTAAACCTATACCAATGCCTCAAGATTTACCAAACCATATTTACTAACTTGTAAGTGAGCAAATTTATTCATGTTACATATATTTATAATTCATAACATGAAAGGATTTTATGGAAAGAAATGTATAACCATCAACCTTTCTATAAAATTATACACCTCTAAATTTACTTACTTTCCTTTCCGTTTCCAGTGCTTTTCATAGGCCTCAACAACATTATTAATTCTCAATTCAGTGTATTTATTCATGACATCGATAGATTCACTCAAAGCATAAGCAATTTACTATCATATGAATACATCATTTATCTTATTAAACCTTTTTATAACATCATAACAAATCCCGATTACGTACTTACTATATCATTCCCATTTCTTACCTATTTCATATGCATAGTACAAGCATAATCATAATCATCAATCATATCCACAAGCTTGGCATAAGCCTAAGAATCCACACTAAACATGTTAGCATACATAGTATAAATCATAGGAAAAAATAACATATATAGCCATTCATCTCGACATGAACCACTAGAAATTGTCACCTATCTCAACTTTCATAATTTCCATGTATCAACATATCAAGGATATTTATATAGTTTCATGTCTTAATTCATATCGCTTTCTTTACTACTTCATTTGCATAACACATAAGACATAAATGTAGCATCACTTAAATCATACTTTTCATAATCATGAATGTTCTTACTTGAATCATCGATACATCATACCTTTCTATAATTGTCATAGTGAAATCAATTGGAACTGTAACATTCAGGAATTAGTGGCTCTGCATTTGTTATGGTTCTGAGTGTTTGGTTTGTTTTGTCTATTAATTGGTGTGTTTGGGGGTCCCGAGAAGGCTCGAGATTAAGCTTGGGCCTTAGGGAAAATTTTATTTCTAGGCACTGTAGGGGAAAAGTGGCTGAGGCAGGTCTTAAAAGTAATTACTTGTGTTTGTTGACACAAGAAGTGGTGTGGCAAAGTGCCAAGGAGACGCCACTTAAAGTGCAGGGAAGTGGCGTCATTATGTAGTAGCAAGGGGGAAGAGGTTCAAATCCTGTAGCACTCACTTGGAAGCTTAATTTTTGCACTCAAGAACCTAATGTGGTGGATTCGGCAGGGACTTTCCAAAGATGATGGTGGAATGGGTCAACATATTCAAACGTGTGGCCATGAGATGTTGGTGATATCTGAATTGGTCAAATCAATTCAAATGGGTGTTGGAGAGTGATGTAAGGAGAGAATCAAGGGATTTCAAGTTGGAGGATGTGATGGCCAGTTGTGGGGAACTTGAAGGGGGAGAATTTAGTTTAGTGTTTGTTGAGTGAAGTGCCAAAATTCATAAGGCTTGTGGTACTTGGCTTTCTCTTTTGTTTTGTTCAATCGGTCATAGGGGTGTGGGATAGTGCCGATTGGTACAAGTGCCTTGTGAGAGAGTGTTAAGCTGAAACTCTTTTTACCAAAGAAAATCGTAACTCTTTTTTTCTTTCCCTCTGCTTATCCGAAACTTATTGGAGCTTCCATGCCGAATCTTTTCTTCTTCCTTGTTCTTCCTTAACACCTTAACCAAACTTAGTTCAACCCATCTCTTCTCTTTTCAAGCCGAAAACCCTCTTTTCTTTTTCCACTAATTTCATTCCTTAGTCGAATCACCTCTCTAACTCACCTGCTTCATAGCCGAACCTTGTTGTTCTTTTTCTGTTACAAAAGCTGAAATTCTCTACTACTCTCTAACTCTTTGCTTTTCTCTGTTGGATAGTCACCACTTATTCGGTTAGCTTTCTTACTCGGCATCTTCTTACTATTCTTGGTAAGGGGTTCTTCTCCTTCTTCTTCTATTTGCATTGTTTCTTTTCTCTCATGTGTTTTTAAACCGAAATTGTTGTTTTGTTTCCTTTGAGATGTTGGCCGATTGTAGGGGGCTCATTCTAGTATTTTCTGCTTCATCTAGCCAGCGTTTGGAAGGCTTTGGTAAGTTGGTAGTTGGCCGAAAGGCTGTCCCTTTTGTTCGGTATTTGAGAATCAATTCTGACTTGGTTTATCTAGGGACTCATTCGGTTTCGCAAGCCAACCTTCTCGTATTCGATTTCGTTGGGCAAGGGTAAGGTATTCTCTTTTAGTTTCTTTTCATTTCCTTTACTCCTACTCAACAAATCGACCACTCTTGCTTCCTTAACGCGTTCTTTCGTTCTTCATGGCTAGTAGCTGAATATCAAGAAGAGAAGTGCCAAGACTTCTTAGGTGGCCGAAAGCTCTTCTCCAAGGAGTCTTGTCTATTCGTGTTAGTACAAAAGGTAAGGAGTTACCCTTTGGTTCTAACCAATTGGTTATTCATGGTGAATTCGCCACCTTAGTTTGATATTGTTGGTTAGATAATTGTTGTTTCTATTATGGTATTATAATGATCAAGTGTCTCTATGGATGCAAGTAGCGGTAAATCAAAGGAAGGGAGCAAACCCATAGTTGCGGCTCCTAAGTTTAAGAGGCGAGCAGTGTCGACAGTACGAGACTTTCCACCGGGCTGGGGTAAAGAGCCAGCGTCTACCAGGGATAGGCAAATAGTGGTCATTCCTGCTAGTGGAAGCGTCAACGTAGAGGGTATAGTCTTACGCGTTACCAGGTGTGTAATTCTCACACACTCTGTATATTAATTATGTTAATAACTGTGTTGGCTGAAAGCCAAAACGATTGAGTTGGCAGTCGAGGTACCTTTAGAGACATCGGGTAAGTTCAATTACCACTTTATGTTTGAAATATGTGTATGAATGAATTAATTGGCTGTTGCATCCAAAACATGACCATTCATTTCAGTATGCTAACATATGCATGGACTGGGGATATGTTGCGAAAGGGGAAGTGCTAAATTAGAGACTGTCATAGTGGTTTGGTACCACAGTGGGTTGGCCCCACGTATATGATTCAGTGACTATGTCTCAGTGGCTTGGTGCCACGGTGGTTTAATACCACGTATATATATGATTCTGTGACTCATCTTAGTGGTTTGGTACCACAGTAGGTTGGCCCCATGTATACTTATTCGGGATTGTCACAGTGGTTTGGTACCACGGTGGGTTGGCCCCACACATATTATATTTAGTGACTCTGTCACAATGATCTGGTATCACAGTGGTGTGGAACACAGTGGCTTGGTGCCACAGGCGATTGGCTGATTCAGGTGTTGTAGAGGATGGAAAATTGGTGGGATTTGGGTTGCGTCGCATACATGATTAATATGTTACACTGTGTGGGCTAAGGCCCAATGGGCATCTGTGGGCTTACGGCCCAGGATGCACTGTATGGGGATTTACACACTGAATCTCGGTGACTCACCCCTCTGTTCAATTTTGCAGGTAATCAGTAGATCGCGAGTTCGGAGCCGAGACGGACTCGAGGTGGCCATGCTCAAAGCTTTAAAGTATTTTTGTTTTCATTATTTCTCAAATGTCACTATTTCGAGTTTTAGTATTGTAATAAGGCCACTTAATATTTGACTTGGATTTTATTTCTGAAATTGTCATAGCATGCCTATTAAATAATCGAAATGGGAGTTTTCTAAGATTAATGCATTAAACAAACTATTTTCAATTGGCTAACGAAAGAGGGGTAAAGAGTAACAAATGGATTAAAATTCCCAAATAGAAACCGCAACCTTGTTTACAACTAATATCTTTATGGAATTCTTTAAAGTCGATTTTCGTTACGTAAACCTAATTTTTAACTCAGTTCAATTTGAAAAATTACTTTAAATTTTCTCTAAAGCACGATAACACAACATAAAGTTTTCCAAATCTCGATATTTACTTAATCTTTTCCAAATTTTCTTTCCTGTAACACACCAGATGCGGTCGTAGTGTTTGACCGGGCTTGGGGTGTTATAATTTTGGTATCAGAGCCTGGTTCAAAAGCTCGGCTGTGGGTATGAGGTTCGAAAAGGTTTTCAAAAGATGGTTCAAAAAGTGGTTCAGATAAAATATTGGTTTGTTGAAGGCATGGCACCCAAGTCTTCGGCACCAAATCCGCACGGTAAGTCTTCTGACCATTGATTGTTTTGCGTGAAGTAATGGTATGGTGTTACGAATACTAGTACTCAGAAACTCAAATTTAGGGATGGAACTTTAGGGTTATACGAATTGGCAAAAATTACTCATAAATGTTATATCATAAGATTTCTCGGTGATAAGCAAGTGGAAGAAAATACTAATTCATAGAACTTTTAATTAGACTAAGTCGCATCAGTAGTCATGAGTGCGAGGGGATGTAGTCATGGTATGCGAGGCCGTGGTAGAGGCCAGGGTGTTGGGTCTGAAGCTTCGGAATCAGGGCATGGGCCGGAAAGTGAAGTGCCAGCACCACCAGCTGCGGAAGCAGAATTTCAGGATCAAATGAGGGGAGACGATACAGTGTCTCAGGCGATGTTACATGTTTTAGAGAGAGTTACCGGGGCGAGTTCGGTATCTGTAGCTTAGAAATCTATGTCGGAGCGACTTCGAGCTAACAGAGCTGAGCTGTTTAGGGGCGTTTCTGGTGTGGCTCCTAACATAGCTGAGTATTGGTTTGAAGCAGTTGAGCGCATTATGGATGACCTTGATTGTATAGCGGAAGAGAAATTGAAGGGACTATTGTCCCTACTTCGAGATGAGGCTTACCAGTGGTGGCTCACGGTTAGAGATGGTTTGACAGTGGACCGCATTACCTGGGACTTCTTTAAGTCTACGTTCCAGGGGAAATATATTGGGACGAGTTATGTGGATGCTCAGTGGAAGGCATTTCTTAACTTGGTTCAGGGGAATAAGTCAGTGGCCGAATATAAGGCAGAATTCTTGCGTCTAAGCCATTATGCTCTAGGTATCATTGCAACAGAGCATGAGCATTGTATATGATTTGAAGATGGTCTAAGGGATGAACTATGAGTACTGATAGCTCCGCAGCGGGAGAGAGAATTTGATGTCCTGGTTGAGATGGCTAAAATAGCCGAGGAGGTGAAGTGATCAGAGAGGCAGAATCAGGAGAGGGACAAGGGTAGGAATAAAAGGAATTTTGGGTCATCAGGATCTGCAAGGAATTTTCAGAAGAAGCCTAGGTTTGATGGGCCGAGTCGGGTGGCAGGGCCTGTTGCTGTTAGTCGATCTCAACTGTGTACACAATGTGGGAAATTTCATTCAGGTGAGTGTTGGTTGGGTATTAGAGGATGCTTCAGATGTGGATCTATGGATCATCGGGTAAAAGATTGTCTGCAGGAGCCCAGCAGAGAGCGATTAGATGGTTATAGGCAGCTGGGGAGAGGTGGTCAGCAACCACAAGGAGGTCGTGGTCCGGCCAGAGGAGGAAATAGTTTTGGTCGTGGGCGTGGAGCACCAGGCAGAGGTGCTAGGAACTCAGATGCCAGACAACTTGGGTTGGTTTATGCAGCCAGACATCGTGAGGAGGCCGATGCATCGGACGTCATAACTGGTACGTTCCTTATTGCTAGTTTGCCTTTTTCTACACTGATTGATATTGGGTCGACTCATTCCTATGTTGCTAGTATGGTGTCTGGAACTCTGAACTTAGATTCTAAGACTGCTTCTAGGGATATGACTGTACTTAGCCCTTAAGGACAATCGGTAGTTGTGAATAAACTCTTTAGGAATGTGCCTTTAGAAGTATAAAGTATAGTTTTTCTGGCTGATTTGATGGAACTGCCGTTTGGCGAGTTTGATTTGATTTAGGGATAGACTGGTTAGTGAAGTATCGGGCAAACTTGGATTGTACTGCAAAGCGCATGGTGTTAAGGACTCCTAAGGATAAGGAGGTCTTAGTGATAGGTGAAAGGAGAAACTACTTGTCCAATGTAGTGTCTGCTTTCAAGGCGGAAAGAATGGTGAGGAAAGGATGCGAGGCCTTCTTAGCTTTTGTCAGTGCTCTAAAGGCCAAGGAGTTGACGGTAGGGGACGTCAGAACGGTACGGGAATTCTCCGATGTTTTTCCAGAAGAACTTCCAAGGTTACCTTCGGATCGCGAGGTGGAGTTAGGTATTGATCTTTTTCCGGGAACAGCGCCAGTGTCTATTGCTCCATATAGAATGGCACCAAAGGAGTTAGTGGAACTTAAGGCGTAGATTCAGGAATTGTTGGACTGGGGTTTTATTCGACCCAGTGTGTCACCTTGGGGAGCGCCGGTGGTATTTGTTAAGAAAAAGGATGGGTTGATGCGGATGTGCATTGACTATAGGCAATTGAATAAGTTAACGATTAAGAATAAGTACCCGTTGCCCAGGATAGATGATTTGTTTGATCAGTTGAGAGGCGCTTCGGTCTTTTCAAAGATAGACTTGAGGTCTGGGTATCATTACTTAAGGTTAAGGAGGCAGATATTCATAAGACTATGTTTGGAACCCGTTACAGACATTACAAGTTCTTGGTTATGCCGTTTGGATTGACAAATGCACCAGCGGCGTTTATGGATATGATGAACCGGGTGTTCCAACCCTATCTGGACCGGTTTGTCGTAGCGTTTATAGATGATATCCTGGTTTATTCAGGTACGAAAGAGGAGCATGATTCACATCTTTGGGTGGTTCTGTAGATTCTAAGGGAGAAGAAGCTGTATGCCAAATTCGGTAAGTGTGAATTTTGGTTGAAAAAAGTGACCTTTCTGGGTCATGTTGTGCCCGCTGAGGGGATTAGGGTTGATCCCCGGAAAATTGAAGTTGTGTTGGACTGGAAACCGCCTAAGTCTGTAGCATAGATTCAGAGTTTTCTTGTTTTAGATGGGTATTATAGAAGGTTTGTTGAGGGGTTCTCGTTAATAGCTGCCCCGTTAAACAAGTTATTACGGAAAGGGGTACCGTTTGTCTGGTCAGTTAAGCAACAGGAAAGTTTTGAGAAGCTAAAGAGGATCTTGACTGAGGCTCCAGTGCTGATTCAGCTAAAGCGGGGAAAGAGTTTATCGTCTACTGTGATGCGTCGCACACAGGGTTGGGATGTGTGTTGATGCAAGAAGGGAAAGTGGTAGCTTATGCGTCTCGACAATTGAGACCGCATGAAGTGAATTATCCCACGCACGATCTGGAGTTAGCTGCGGTAGTTTTCTCTCTGAAGATTTGGAGACACTACCTATACGGGGAGAAGTCTATCATCTACACAGATCACAAGAGCTTGAAATATCTCCTTACCCAGAAGGAGTTGAATTTGAGGCAACGGAGGTGGATCGAATTGTTGAATGATTATGACTATTCGAGTACAACTCGGGATAGGCTAACGTGGTGGCAGATGCGTTGAGCCGTAAAGTAATATTTGATTTAAGGGTAATGTTTGCTCATCTCAGCTTGTATGATGATGGAAGTTTATTAGCCGAACTTCAAGTGAAACCTTCTTGGGTCAGTCAGATTAAAGAGAAACAAATGTCTGATGAGTCGCTAAGCTCAAAACTTCGGCCAGTGGCAAGTGGTGAGACATGAGATTTTAGTGTGAGCAGTGATGGGGTGTTGTGCTTTCGCGGAAGAGCGTGCATGCCGGGAGATTCCAAGTTGAGGCAGAAGATTCTTCAGGAAGCGCATAGTAGCCCATACGCTATGCATCCTAGTGGAAGTAAGATGTATAGGGATCTGCGAGAACAGTTTTGGTGGCCGGGTTTGAAGCAAGAGGTTACCGAGTTGGTGGGTAAGTCTCTAACGTGTCAATAGGTGAAGGCAGAACATTAGTTACCTTCAGGGTTGTTGGAACCAGTGAATTTTCCACTTTGGAAGTGGGAGAGGATAACGATGGACTTTGTGAGTGGGCTACCCCTTACGCCTACAAAAAAAGATTCGGTATGGGTGATTATGGATAGGTTGACGAAGTCCGCGTATTTTATACTAATTCGAGTTGATTATTCTTTACAGAAGTTAGCTAAGCTGTATGTAGCGGAGATTGTGAGGTTGTATGGGGTACCTGTGTCTATCATATCAGATAGAGACCCCAGGTAACGTCCAGGTTTTGGAAGGCATTGCATCAAGTGTTGGGTACAAGACTAGATTTTAGCACAACATTTCATCCACAGACTGATGGTCAGTTTGAAAGGGTAATTCAGATCTTGGAAGACATGTTGAGAGGCTGCGTTATTGATTTCGGAGGTAGTTGGGAGGATTTTCTACTGTTGGCAGAATTTGCTTACAACAATAGCTACCAATCTAGTATTAAGATGACGCCTTATGAAGCGTTTTATGGGCAGAGGTGTCGTACTCCTACTTGTTGGACAGAATTGGGTGAGCGGCAGGTGTTGGGTCCAGAATTAGTTTTCGAAATAGAGGAAAAAGTTAAGTTGATTCGAACTCGGTCGAAGGAAGCTTTCGACAGGCAAAAATCCTATGCTGATCTTAAGCGTAAGGATATAGAATTTGCAGTGGGTGATCAGGTGTTTCTGAAAGTTTCACCGTGGAAGAAAATCTTGAGATTTGGTCGAAAGGGCAAATTGAGCTCCAGGTTCAAAGGGCCTTATCGAGTGTTGAAACGAGTGGGACTAGTAGTGTATCAGCTTGAGTTACCTCTGAAATTGAGACAGATTCATGATGTATTCCATGTCTCGATGTTAAGACGCTACCGATCGGATCCAACTCATGTAGTGCCAGTGGAGGAAATCGAAGTGAGACCTGATTTATCTTTTGAAAAGGAACCAGTTCAGATCCTAGGCCGAGATGTTAAAGCATTAGGGCGAAAGACGGTCCCGTTGGTTAAAGTGATGTGGCGGAACCACGATTCAGAGAGGCCACATGGGAGCCAGAGGAGGTTATGCGTCAGCAATACCCTCACCTCTTTTTGATCAATAAATTTCAAGGCCGAAGTTTCTTTAAGGGTGCGAAACTGTAACATCTGAGAATTAGGGGCTCCGCATTTGTTATGTTTCTGAGTGTTTGGTTTGTTTTCTCTGTTAATTGGTGTGTTTGGGGGTCCTGGGAAGGCTCGGGATTAAGCTTGGGCCTTAGGGAAAATTTTATTTCTAGGCACTATAGGGGAAAGGTGGCTGAGGTAGGTCTTAAAAGTAATTACTTGTGTTTGTTGACACAAGAAGTGGTGTGGCAAAGTGGCAAGGAGGCGCCACTTAAAGTGCAGGGAAGTGGCGTCATTATGTAGCAGCAAGGGGGAAGAGTTTCAAATACTGTAGCACTCACTTGGAAGCTTAATTTTTGCACTCGGGAAGCTAAGGTGGTGGATTTGGCAGGGACTCTCCAAAGATGATGGTGGAATGGGTCAACATATTCAAATGTGTGGCCATGAGATGTTGCTGATATTTGAATTGGTCAAATCAATTCAAATAGGTGTTAGAGAGTGATGTAAGGAGAGAATCAAGGGATTTCAAGTTGGAGGATGTGTTGGCCGGTTGTGGGGAACTTGAAGGGGGAGAATTCAGTTTAGTGCTTGATGAGTGAAGTGCCGAAATTCATAACGCTTGTGGTACTTGGCTTTCTCTTTTGTTTTGTTCAATCGGTCATAGGAGTGTGGGATAGTGCCGATTGGTACAAGTGCCTTGTGAGGGAGTGTTAAGCTGAAACTCTTTTTACCAAAGAAAACCGTAACTCTCTTTTTCTCTCGCTCTGCTTAGCCGAAACTTATTGAAGCTTCCATGCCGTATCTTTTCTTCTTCCTTGTTCTTCCTTAACACCTTAACCAAATTTAGTTCAACCCATCTCTTCTCTTTTCAAGCCGAAAACCCTCTTTTCTTTTTCTACTAATTTCATTTGTTAGTCGAATCACCTCTCTAACTCACCTGCTTCATAGCCGAACCTTGTTGTTCTTTTTCTTCTTTTTCTGTTACAAAAGCTGAAATTCTCTACTACTCTCTAACTCTTCGCTTTTCTCTGTTGGATAGCCACCGCTTATTTGGTTAGCTTTCTTAATTGGTATCTTCTTATTGTTCTTGGTAAGGGGTTCTTCTGCTTCTTCTTCTATTCGCTTTGTTTCTTTTCTCTCATGTGTTTTTAAACCGAAAATGTTGTTTCGTTTCCTTTGGGATGTTGGCCGATTGTAGGGGCTCATTCTAGTATTTTCTGCTTCATCTAGCCAGTGTTTGGAAGGCCTTTGGTAAGTTGGTAGTTGGCTGAAATGCCATCCCTTTTGTTTGGTATTTGAGAATCTATTCTAACTTGGTTTTATCTAGGGACTCATTTGGTTTCGCAAGCCAACCTTCTGGTATTCGATTTCTTTGGGCAAGGGTAAGGTATTCTCTTTTAGTTTCTTTTCATTTCCTTTACTCCTATTCAACAATTCGACCATACTTACTTTCTTAACGCGTTCTTTTGTTCTTCATGGCTAGTAGCCGAATATCAAGAAGAGAAGTGCTAAGACTTCTTAGGTGGCCGAAAGTTCTTCTCCAAGGAGTCTTGTCTATTCGCATTAGTACAAAAATAAAGAGTTACCCTTTGGTTCTAATCGATTGGTTATTCATGGTGAATTCGCCACCTTAGTTTGATATTGTTGGTTAGATAATCGGTGTTTCTGTTATGGTATTATAATGATCAAGTATCTCCATGGATGCAAGTAGCGGTAAATCAAAGGAAGGGAGCGAACCCATAGTTGCGGCTCCTAGGTTTAAGAGGCGAGCGGTGTCGGCAGTACGAGATTTTCCACCAGGCTATGGTAGAGAGCCGACGTCTGCCAGGGATAGGCAAATAGTGGTCGCTCCTGCTAGTGGAAGCGTCAACATAGAGGGTATAGTCTTACGCGTTACCAGGTGTGTAATTCTCACACACTCTGTATATTAATTATGTTAATAACTGTGTTGGCTGAAAGCCAAAACGACTGAGTTGGCAGTCGAGGTACCCTTAGAGACACTGGGTAAGTTCAATTACCACTTTATGTTTGAAATATGTGTATGGATGAATTAATTGGCTGTTTGCATCCAAAACATGGCCATTCATTTCAGTATGCTAACATATGCATGGACTGGGGATATGTTGCGAAAGGGGAAGTGCTGAATTAGAGACTGTCACAGTGGTTTGGTACCACAGTGGGTTGGCCCCACGTATATGATCCAGTGACTATGTCTCAGTGGCTTCGTCCCACGGTGGTTTAATACCATGCATATATATGATTCCGTGACTCATCTCAGTGGTTTGGTACCACAGTGGGTTGGCCCCATGTATACTTATTCAGGATTGTCACAGTGGTTTGGTACCACGGTGGGTTGGCCCCACACGTATTATATTTAGTGGCTCTGTCACAGTGATCACCATCTCAGTGGTCTGGAGCCACAATGGCTTGGTGCCACGGGCGATTGGCTAATTCAAGTGTTGTAGAGGATGGAAAATAGGTGGGATTTGGGTTGCATCGCATACATGATTAATATGCTGCACTGTGTGGGCTAAGGCCCAATGGGCATCTATGGGCTTACGGCTTAGGATGCACTGTATGGGGATTTACACACTGAGTCTCGGTGACTCACCCCTCTGCTCAATTTTGCAGGTAATGAGTAGATCGCGAGTTCGGAGCCGAGACGGACTCGAGGTGGCCATGCACAAATCTTTAAAGTATTTTTGTTTTCATTATTTCTCAAATGTCACTATTTCGGGTTTTGGTATTGTAATAAGGCCACTTAATCTTTGACTTGGATTTTATTTCTTAAATTGTCATAGCATGCCTCTTAAATAATCAAAATGGGAGTTTTCTAAGATAATGCATTAAACAAACTGTTTTCAATTGGCTAACGAAAGAGGGGTAAAGAGTAACAAATGGATTAAAATTCCCAAATAGAAACCGCAACCTTGTTTACAACTAATAGCTTTATGGAATTCTTTAAAGTCGATTTTCGTTACATAAACCTAATTTTTAACTCAGTTCAATTTGAACAATTACTTTAAATTTTCTCTAAAGCACGATAACGCAACATAAAGTTTTCCAAATCTCGACATTTACTTAATCTTTTCCAAATTTTCTTTCCTGTAACATAGCAGATGCGGTCGTAGTGTTTGATCGGGTTTGGGGTGTTATAGGAACCCTTACTGGTTCATCCCTTTTCATACCCGTTGGAACACTTTGAATAATACTGGATACGCAGGAAAGCTCACAAAAAGTGTGCTAAACATATTGTGGTAGCACAGACGAGCTATAAAATCGGTCTGCTTACACAAGCTATTGGTCGAAAAATAAGCTACACAATGTTGCTTACACAAGCTATCGAGCATCTACAACTAATGTTAGACCTCGACCATCGGTAGGACATTTAAGACCAACACTTAAAACACGGTAACCTAGGTCTGGTCACACAAGCTGTCGATCGGGACGTAGCTACACTGTAACACCCCTAACCCGTGTCCATTACTGGATTAGGGTTAAAGGCATTTCCGGATAGATCAGATACTTTTATAAAAGTATTCATACAATCATTCACCATTCACAATCAAAAAGCCTCTTATTTTAGTTTTCGAGACCTTAATCATGCTTTAGGGTAGGGATGGGACTAAACCGAACACTTATGAAAATTCTTGAAAATTTAAAACTTTTCTAGGTTTCAGGGGTTACACGCCCGTGTGGGCAGGCCATGTGCCTCCCATGGCTACTAGACACACCCATGTGTCTTCCCCGTGGTCGAACCCGACTTTACTCTACGGCCACCAAGCACGCCCGTGTACCTTGGCCGTGGTCAATCCTGACTTGGCTCCACGGCCGTCAAGCACGCCCTTGCACTTTGGCCGTGGTCGATCCTGACTAAACCACACGGTTACCAGACACGTCCATGTGCCAAGGCCGTCTACTCTTAATTAGCTACTGACTTAGTCCCACGGTCAATAGGCACGCCCGTATGCCACAACCGTGTGGCAAAATAGGCCATTTGCAAGGCCAATATGCCACCCACATTAGGGTCATACCTACAAGCAAATAACCAATTCAACTCACGCACAATTAGACACCAAAAACATGTCAAGATAACCATTCAATCTCTACATTCAAATCTATTTCCATTCATACAAAATTTACACAACAAAAACTCAAGTATACCCAAGCGTATTTCATCTATACTTACCTTTCATGAAACTCATTCCTTTGTTCAAACATATAAGCTTAAATTTCATCTATATACTTACCATACACAACCATTTCATATGTTATCAAACCACACTAAAGCATACATCATATCTTATATCCATTAACACATATTACCCACACATAACTAGCCAAATCACATGGCTAAGTTCAACTCTCAACTTATATAAATAACGAGCCTACACATGCCATATCTAGCTATATACATTTGCAAAATGTACCAAAATATGTTGAGTAGTGTGATGACGATCCTCAACAGTTCCCGAGCCTTCAGTAGCTTTGACGATCTATAAAAAAGAACAAACACACACAAAGTAAGCTTTTAAAAGCTTAGTAAGTCATATACAAATAAACTTCAAATGCATATTGCATATACATCTTACATAGATTTTGGTTTAATTATTTAGCCATAAACTTATCACATATTTCAACTCATTACCATATATGCACATAGCTCATCAAGCACAATTTCACATATCATCTCATCATTTCATAGTACACATTCATTCTAGTAAGTTCATATAGATACATTACCTTCCATACACACTTTGTGTACTTATTAACGTACTTGAAACAGATTTACCATTCACATAACATTTCGTGTCACAGGCTTGCCCGTTGAACCGTTCAAAATCTAATAGGATACTCAAAAAGCTCGGAATAATTGTAAATGCCGACGTCCCAGACGAGGTCTTACATGTACTCAAATATCGATGCCACTGTCCCAGACAGGGTCTTACATGAATCAATATGATGCCAATGTCCCAAACATGGTCTTACACGTAAAGCTAATATCGATGCCAACATCCCAGACGTGGTCTTACACGAAATCTCAAATCAACGCCGATGTCCCAGACGTGGTCTTACATAATATCTCAGAACAATCACCTATGTCATGACATAGCTAATCCTATCTATTCCTAGGTTCGTACGGACTCCTCGAACATTGCTACTATGTAGTTCTTATCTCGAAACTCATCTACACATCATCTCGTAAACATTCATTGTTATCAATAGTCATATGAACATGCACAACTCAATAAAAATACGTTTATTTGCATAATGACTTACCTCGAATTTGATTTAACTGAAGCAAAAATGGCTACTCGGTTACTTTCGCTTTCCCGCAATCTAAGTCTGATTTCTTCGGTTCTTGATCTATACTTATTCAAATTTAACCCTTTTATTCACTAACTCATCCAATTCAATACAAATACACATATTTTGGGTAATTTAAAAATTAGCCCTTACATTTGCACATTTTATCAATTTAGTCCATTTTTCTCAAAACATCAGATTTACAAAATCATCATTTAACCATGCTTAGCCGAATATATATATACGTGCCCCTATTTTCCATCAAATTCGCAATTTAATTCCTCAAATTATCATTTTTCTCAATTTAGCCCTATATATCTAAATTCATAAACAATTCAAGAACAAAATATGTTCATCTAACACATATCTTTCATTTAATAACTAAATTCATCATAAAGCTTACTAATTCATCCATGACACAACTCACAAATATCATCAATTCTTCAAATTACAACATGGGCTTGATAGTAGACTAAGCAACAATCTCAAAAACATAAAAATCATCAAAATCCAAAGTCAAGACATACCTTAATTATGCAATTCAATGGCCGAACCCTAGCTTGTGTTTTTCTTTTCTTTCTTTTATGAATCTCGACAAGAAGATGATAAGAATAAGGCCACTTACTCTTGTTTTCTTTTTACTATAATATAAAATATCATATATCATTAACTTATAAATATTAATATATAAAAACATATTCATTTAATAGCTTGCCGTCTACGAACAATAATAGTGGCTATATTGCCACTTAAATCCTTAACATTTAAAAGCCACCTTGATTAAAACACTAAACAAATAGAAAGCCATTGTTACCTTTTATGCAATTCAATCCTTATCACAAATTAAACACACAGACGGGCAAATTAACTAATGACACTTTAACACATGCTTAATCATATATCATAGGCACATAAAATAATACAAAAAAATATTATTCGAACTCAGATTTGTGGTCCTGAAACCACTGTTCCTACTAGGGTATAAACCTAACTGTTACATACACGGTGCTGCTCACACAAGCTCTCAAGTTACCGTAATACATGATGAAAACTCAGCCACCGATAGTGAAACACCCCAAACCCGGTCGACGAGCCTCGACCGGATCTGGCATGTTCCTTGAGTAAAAGATTTCAAAAACTTGTTCGTCAATTTAGAAAGTCTGGATGGTTTTGAAACAAAAATCGATTTGCGTTGTGATCAAATTGGAAACGGTGTTGTTCTTGAAGTCTAGATTTTATTAAAACTTTATTGTTATATTACAAAACTTATAAGTTAGAAGAAATGCCAAGTTGTTTTAGAGTTTACCATTAATTTAAAAATCGTTGGTGTTTAAGTGTCAAACATTCAAAATTTATTTTAAGAAAAAGTTATTTAATCTTGATTTAATAATAATCGTATCGTAATAAACCAAATAAAATGCATGCTTTATGTAACATCCCCAAACCCGGCCCATTCGTTACGACCGAATCTGGTTATGTTATTGAGGAGAAGACGGTTGAAAATCTCCTTAACTTAGAAAAATTTAGAAAAAAACTTGCTAACTTTTGGAAAATCCATGTTTATTTAAACTTATGAGTAAAACTTTGTTATTAAAATATACTCATTTTAAAAATATATACATACAAACCCAAATTGAATAAGTAGGTTGGAAAAATATAATCATCTCCACATAGTGTTTCAAATTCATCAAACCATAATAAATACCCATAAAATAATAACTCAAAATAAATAAGAGTAAAAAAACCCTTTATTACACAATATTTAATCCAAATTCTTTGAATATAATTAAGCTTAAGAGTATTTAAATTCTTCTTCCTGCATGGGCCACCATGTGTCCTCTCCGATCCCGATCCGATCTACACATCACCTGAAATGGTTAATGAAAGAGTGAGTCCACCGACTCAGTGCATAACCACAACACAAATTTCCATCCGTATGGGCTTGGCCCGTACCAAACAATTCACATAGTAAATCATGCACATATGCATCTCAGCCCAACCCACAAACCAACCGTACTCCCACCTTGGCAGACTCCCTGCCTAAGGCCGTGGATAAACCACCACTGATCACCTCGTGATCCAAAATCCTTACCTTGGCAACTCACTGCTCAAGGCCGTGGCTGAGCCACCGATCAACCAATCGTGATCCCGATATCAAAATTCGCCTACGGTGATGCACATAGCCATCAACCGCCGAGATGGGCACCAAGCCAACATCTCCCGAGGTAGCACAAAGCTAACCATCAAGCGCTAATGTAGCTGAGCTATCATTAGACCACGTACATCCCGTGTACACTTCTTCCTTCTTCAATCCAAACCACCTCCCATGTGTGTAACAAATGCAACATGTCGATCACAACATAAAGGTAAGCACCACACCTTAATTACCATAACATGAATATATTATAAATAACTCACCATTCAAGCCATTGTAATCGGCCATCACACATCACGCATATGTAAACATATTAGCAAACCAAGAACACGAAAATAGTGCGATGATTACGCACTTTGCTTGATACTGATCAACAAACCTCGAAGTCACACGCCTTCCTAAAAGCTTGTCGAAACCCCTAAAGGAAACCATATTAAATTCGGCTTCAACACCAAAAACATCAAGATGTGGCCTCGGCCAACACCTACCACTTCTTACCTTGATGAGTAATCGATTCCAACAGCCCCCTAAGTGCTCCTCACACCGGCTTAACAATAGATCCTTCTTCTGGCTAATCAGAAAAGACTGAAAGGTTCGGCAAAGCTTTTTAAATGGTGTTGGGGTATTCGGCAATGACAAGTTTTGGTGGTGGTTTCGGTTAGAACGAAGGTTAAAGGAATAGGAGATGGAGGAGTAGGAGGTTCGGCCACCTAGCAAACTTGAGATGAACAAGAAGTGTTTTGAAAGAAAAGGTTTCGGCTACAAAAGGTTGGGAGTAAAATACTAGCAATTTTGGCCAAGAGATCAAAATGATGGAAAGGGACAAAAGGTGAGCACTTCCTCTATTTATAGAACAAAAAAATTGGCTCACCCTACCCACATGCAACAAACCTAAAAATGCCCCCAAGCTCCCCAAATTCGGCTACCACCTTCCCCGCCATACAATTCAAATTGATTTGAATTAATCAAATCACCTAACTCACTCCCAGACCACCCATTTGAAATCAATTCAAATTAAAATATAAAACCCACCTTTATCTCTAAATAATAAAATAATCCTAAAAGATAACTAAGTAGATAAATAAATAAAATAATAAAGAAAAACCAAAAGATCACCCCAAAAAAATCTAATTCAAAATAGTTACTAGAGCTTATCCTATTCTTCTAATTTGAACTACATGTGCCGTCCATTCTTTGCAAAATCCAAAAAGAATAAAAAATATACTCCAACGCCACCCTCCGTGTTCGAACTCGACCAAGCTCTACACCCTTACTTCCAACGCCTAGGCCACTCGGCCACTTTGCTTTTTATGACAAAAACCCCACCATTTAAACTTAACCCTTCCTAGCCCAAATTTCATAACCGCATAAAATAAATAAACACGCAAAAGCGCTTGCTGCTCGAACCCGGCCACACGCGCACCTTCAGCTTAAGTTCCGCACAGCACCACCGGACTAGCTGCTCCTTGCGACAAAACACGCCCCAAAATAATTTAAGGCCTTCTACCCTGCAACGCCATAATCCCAAAAATTAAAACCCAACTGCTGCCTTCTTGGATCGAACCTACGACCCTCCAAGGCGCTACCTCCAGCCTCCCTTAAGCTGCGCGTTCAGGCACTATGCCAAAGCCTCTCATGTGCCAAAAATTACCAAAAATAATCCTTAAAACCTCCCTTGGCCCGATCCCCTTTTTCACACTAAAAATTGAAAAATTTCCAAGTTCTTCCCGTTTCATCCAAACCTTCTGAAAACCTCTACACCTCATCCAAGCGCTCCAAAAACCTACTAACACTCGATTTACCCGATCTGCACAGCCCCTAACCCAGGGTGTTACAATTCTACCCTCCTTAAAATAATTTCGTCCTCGAAATTACTTGGCTAGACCAACGACTCCACAAATTAATTCCCTCACTACGCTATCGGTGCGCACTCTGATCTTAAAGAGCTAACATACCTTTTAGGCACCGATCCAAAGTTCATACACAAGGTTCCAACACTTACAAGCAACAAAAATAAGCAATCACCCACACGAACAAAACAACAGGAAATACTCCAAACATAAAATACTTACCACCGACACGTCAGGGCACATCATTATCCTCTCTCGGCGAACCGCATAAACCGGACTGGGTGCGCTTGCCTCGAGTGCCACCATTACATGCGGTCTCATCGCTCCCCGACCTCGGCGAAACCATTTCCTCCATGGTTCGAACCACGACCTCTCGCCGCTTGGCGACCACCTCTGCTGGTTGCACATAACCTTGACCTTCTATCCGAGTCCTATTCGGATTCTGGGGACAATCCTTAATCGGATGAGTCTTGGACTTACATCCGAAGCACTCCCGAACTCGATTCCAAAGACTCGCCAACATGATACCTTCCGCATCATGCGCATGCGGACGATCTGGATTTCGTGGCCGCTTTAGCAATATGAACAGAGTCTCAACCCTCGGTCTTTTTTGGACCCTCTCAACCACTTCTGGCGATCCAACACTTCTCTTATCCCGGTTCCTTTCTCTATTGTGCCTCTCAGCCTTCTTGACCTCCTCAGCTATTCGAGCTTTCTCCACTAAAACGGCGAAGTCTCTTTCCTGATGCGGAGCAATCAAAACTCGCAGCTCATCTCGCAGACCATCTTCAAACCTGACACATCTCTCATAATCTGTTGCCACAATGCCCCGAGCATACCGGCTTAAACGTAAAAACTCAGCTTCGTACTCCGCTATCGACTTGCTACCTTGCACCAAATTGAGGAACGCCTTCCTCTGAGCATCCACATAGCTCGCTCCAACATACTTCCCTTCAAACTTGATCTTAAAGTAGCCCCAGTCCACTCGATCCGCAGGGGTACTTTCCTTAACCGTGAGCCACCACTGGTAGGCCTCATCCCGCAGCAACGAAACAACACCCTTAAGCTTCTCCTCAGCAGTTAAGTCGAGATCATCCATAATCCTTTCAACTGCCTCCAGCCAGTACTCTGCCACATTCGGAGCTACCCCAGACACTCCTCTGAAAACCTCGGCTCCATTCGCCCTAAGTCTCTCGGGTACCGACTTCCGATTCCTATTGCCCACATTGGCTCCTGCCACTCGTTCGAGTACCGCGGCCGCGACTTGTGACACTACGTCGTCTCCTCCAGTCTGATCCTGCTGTTCAACCTCAACAGCTGGTGGCGGTGCATCGCTCTCTGACCCATGGCGTGACCCAACCGGTTCTGATACTGACATCCTGCCACTACCACGTCCACGAGTATTGCGACCACGCCCCCTAGAACTCATATCTAGCCTCGATTTAATCTGCTTAGAAAGTTTTATGGATTAGAAATTATTGTTTCACTGTTATAACCACGAGCAATTTTATGCAATGAAGTTTCCGAGAGTAGTTCTTTCGAGCAATCAAGTTTCCTTCCTACCCAGGGGTAATTTCATCATTTTTTTCTAAAGTGGGGTATTTCTGATAATAACTCAGAGTCAATTTTGAAAATAGTTTTTCCAACTTCAAAATTTACAAAATCTCAGGGGTCGTCTTGAAAATTTTGTTTTTCAAACAAAGTGTGTTGCCAAATTTCAGAAAACAGGGTTATTTTTGAAATTTTGGAAATCAGGGGCATTTTCGTAATTTCTCCAAATCAGAATATCACAATATTTCACAAAAATAGAATTTTCTGATATTTGGTAAAATAGGAATATTTCAGTAAAAGTTGAGGGAAACCTGAAAATTTAGAAACCAAGGGCATTTCGGTAATTTGATCAACCAGGGGTATTTTCGTAAATTTTCAAAAACTCGAGATTTTGGTATTTTACCACGTAAAAAGCATTTTATCAAAAATTGAGGGTAGAACCGTAATTTTATAACACAAGTGTATTTTTGTAATTTTGCCACTAGGGCATTTTGGGAAAGTTTGTAAATCGGCAAACATCTTTCAAAATCGAATTTAGGGTTTCACTAACCAAAGGGGTAAATTCGAAAAAAAAAATTAAAGGTTTTAAAGAAAACAGCAAGGCTAATTCCCTTTCGGGTTTTAATAACCGGTTTAGCCTATGAACAAGTCCTCTTGGTTAAGGTGAACCGTAGCTACGCACCAGGTAGGATTCCTGCGAAGAGGAGGTGAGTCACGTGGACTGCTTAAGTACCGTGCTCTTCCGATCCAATCCTGAGACATGCGCACACAAGGTTGCCACACCTTATCTCGCGACTTATTTCACAGGTTTGTTTAAGAACTTTAAGTCTTATGCATAAGTTTGAGTAGACTAGTCCTAGGGTTTAACAGATCCTAGTTCACTAAGCTACGAGCCCAACTAAGCCCATATCAGTTTATATAACAAACTACTTCATAAGTCTGAAGTACTTACCTGGTGGACTTCGGGTCGGAGGTACAGGTGCCATGCCAGAATACCTGAAAAACTTTTTTTTTTTATAAACGCCCACATTTCGAAAAGCCCATTTTGAAAATGTTTTTGGGCCCAAAACCCTCAAAGCCGAGTTTTGAACCGGGCTCTGATACCAAACTGTAACATCCCCAAACCCGGCCCATTCGTTACGATCGAATCTGGTTATGTTATTGAGGAGAAGACGGTTGAAAATCTCCTTAACTTAGAAAAATTTAGAAAAAAACTTGCTAACTTTTGGAAAATCCATGTTTATTTAAACTTATGAGTAAAACTTTGTTATTAAAATATACTCATTTTAAAAATATATACATACAAACCCAAATTGAATAAGTAGGTTGGAAAAATATAATCATCTCCACATAGTGTTTCAAATTCATCAAACCATAATAAATACCCATAAAATAATAACTCAAAATAAATAAGAGTAAAAAAACCCTTTATTACACAATATTTAATCCAAATTCTTTGAATATAATTAAGCTTAAGAGTATTTAAATTCTTCTTCCTGCATGGGCCACCATGTGTCCTCTCCGATCCCGGTCCGATCTACACATCACCTGAAATGGTTAATGAAAGAGGGAGTCCACCGACTCAGTGCATAACCACAACACAAATTTCCATCCGTATGGGCTTGGCCCATACCAAGCAATTCACATAGTAAATCATGCACATATGCATCTCAGCCCAACCCACAAACCAACCGTACTCCCACCTTTGCAGACTCCCTGCCTAAGGCCGTGGATAAACCACCACTGATCACCTCGTGATCCAAAATCCTTACCTTGGCAACTCACTGCTCAAGGCCGTGGCTGAGCCACCGATCAACCAATCGTGATCCCGATATCAAAATTCGCCTACGGTGATGCACATAGCCATCAACCGCCGAGATGGGCACCAAGCCAACATCTCCCTTGAGGTAGCACAAAGCTAACCATCAAGCGCTAATGTAGCCTGAGCTATCATTAGACCACGTACATCCTGTGTACACTTCTTCCTTCTTCAATCCAAACCACCTCCCATGTGTGTAACAAATGCAACATGTCAGATCACAACATAAAGGTAAGCACCACACCTTAATTACCATAACATGAATATATTATAAATAACTCACCATTCAAGCCATTGTAATCGGCCATCACACATCACGCATATGTAAACATATTAGCAAACCAAGAACACAGAAATAGTGCGATGATTACGCTTTGCTTGAGACAGATCAACAAACCTCGAAGTCACACGCCGCTAAAAAAAGCTTGTCGAAACCCCCTAAAGGAAACCATATTAAATTCGGCTTCAACACCAAAAAACATCAAGATGTGGCCTCTGGCCGAACACCTACCACTTCTTACCTTGATGAGTAATCGATTCCAACAGCCCCCCTAAGTGCTCCCTCACACCGGCTTAACAATAGATCCTTCTTCTGGCTAATCGAGAAAAATGAAAGGTTCGGCAAAGCTTTTAAATGGTGTTGGGGTATTCGGCAATGACAAGTTTTGGTGGTGGTTTCGGTTAGAACGAAGGTTAAAGGAATAGGAGATGGAGGAGTAGGAGGTTCGGCCACCTAGCAAACTTGAGATGAACAAGAAGTGTTTTGAAAGAAAAGGTTTCGGCTACAAAAGGTTGGGAGTAAAATACTAGCAATTTCGGCCAAGAGATCAAAATGATGGAAAGGGACAAAAGGTGAGCACTTCCTCTATTTATAGAACAAAAAAATCGGCTCACCCTACCCACATGCAACAAACCGAAAATGCCCCCCCAAGCTCCCCAAATTCGGCTACCACCTTCCTGGCCATACAATTCAAATTGATTTGAATTAATCAAATCACCTAACTCACTCCCAGCCACCCATTTGAAATCAATTCAAATTAAAATATAAAACCCACCTTTATCTCTAAATAATAAAATAATCCTAAAAGATAACTAAGTAGATAAATAAATAAAATAATAAAGAAAAACCAAAAGATCACCCCCAAATTAAATCTAATTCAAAATAATTACTAGAGCTTATCCTATTCTTCTAATTTGAACTACATGTGCCGTCCACTGCTGCAAAATCCAAAAAGAATAAAAAAATATACTCCAATGCCACCCTCCGGGTTCGAACTCGGACCAAGTCGCTACACCCTTACTTCCAACGCCTAGGCCACTTTCGGCCACTTTGCTTTTTTATGACAAAAACCCCACCATTTAAACTTAACCCTTCCTAGCCCAGCCCCATAACCGCATAAAATAAATAAACACGCAAAGTCGCTCAGTTGCTCGAACCAAATACCACACGCACCTTCGCGCTTAAGTTCCGCAGGCACCACCGGACTAGCCGCTCCTTGCGACAAAACACGCCCCAAAATAATTTAAGGCCTTCTACCCCGCAACGCCATAATCCCAAAAATTAAAACCCAATCACGCTTCTTGGATCGAACCTACGACCCTCCAAGGCACTACCTCCAGCCTCCCTTAAGTCGCGCGTTTCACCACTATGCCAAAGCCTCTCATGTGCCAAAAATTACCAAAAATAATCCTTAAAACCTCCCTTGGCCCGATCCCCTTTTTCACACTAAAAATCGAAAATTTTCCAAGTTCTTCCCGTTTCATCCAAACCTTCTGAAAACCTCTACATCTCATCCAAGCGCTCCAAAAACCTACTAAAACTCGATTTACCCGATCTGCACAGCCCCTAACCCAGGGTGTTACACTTTAAACAGTTAAAAGTAATGGCCTTATTACATCAAAGCAAACCCAGAATAAATCCAAATCTTAAATATAAAAACTAAAAATGAAATAACACTGAGCTGAGCATGGCCACCACTAAGTTCCTGCCGACCCTGTCCATTTACTGAGTATCACGTGCAAAATGTTAGCCCACGAGGGGTGAGTCAAACGGACTCAGTGTGTAACAACCAACACAAACTCCCAAATGACTTAGGCATATCAAATCATCCATAACAAATATAGCAATGATGCAATCACGAACCCAAACCTAAATAGCCATCCTGTACACATCACCCGTACCAACCAATCACACTGTGGGGATTACTAAATCGAGCCTCCATCCGCTACACACCATCGAAGGCAGTCGCTGCAGTCAACTGCACATCGCCCTTATAAATTGTGGCATAGCCACCAGATAATGTGACAGAGTCACCAGATAACAATACGTGACATAAGTCACCACATTCAGATTGTGTGACATGAGTCACCAGGTATTGTGGTAAAAACCACCAGATCACTTCCCCTTTTCAATATCACCCATATGCCCATGCATAATACAAAACAAGTAGAAATCATGCCATATACCTTATTCCATATTCATAACAAATTCACATATGTGTCATATTCAGTGTTCATAATAACATTATTAACATAGTAGTAGTAGTAGGTTAACGTACCTGAATACTTTGTACCATTGAACGGTACATTTAGCCATATTTTCATATTTCCATTAACATATACATAATATTAATACCATAGATCTATTAGGAATTAGTGTAGGGCTACACACCTGGTTTACTAACGTGTTCACTAAATCCCAAAAGTCTATCGAATCAGATTGTACTCCTCCCTAAAACCCAATGTCAGAATCGGCTAGTCACTAACACTTAATATGGTCTTGGCCGAATATTCATATTCACTTACCTTGTGGATCTAAATCCCGAAATCGTCCTTGCTCCTAGTGATGTCAAAATTCCTATAGGTACATGTTAGATCCGATTCTAACATTTAATGAATTCCAAACAAATGACCTTCGGCCTAAGATCATATTCGCTTACCTTAGATATAGAAATCCCGAAGATCTCCTCTTGAAGTCGGCTACAATAGAAATCCCGAAACCTAGTTTCGGCCAAAGAACATTAATGGGATTAATTCCTAGATTTCGGCTCATCTAAAAGAAAAGAAAGAAAAGAACGACAGTTGATCCTTACCCTTACTACAGAAATCGATTGCACCCTTGCTTGTACCCACAGAGATATTTGACTATGTAGGTTAGATGTTGATCAATAGGTTTCTGCTTTTGGGGTTTAATGAACAATCGGCTATGGTCTAGGAGGAACTTACTTTCAGCTTTTGGAAAATTGTGAAAAGAAGAAGAGAATGGTTGAGCAATTCGGCAATGGTGATGAATGAAGATTCGGCTTCAATGGAAAAGGAAGAAGGGTATTGTGGTTCAGGCTTTATCAATATATGGAGAGGGAAAGTGTGTGGCTTAGAAGTTTCGGCAATGGTGATCAAGTGAGAAAGAAAGGCGTTTTTGGTGTGGTTCGTGTATGGAAAAAGGGTGAAGAGAAGGGCTAAATTTTGGCACATCTATCCTACTAACACCAAAATCGAAAATGCCATCAAAACAATCCCTTGGCCGACCAACTCTCTTCCCCCTATCTAATCCCTTCATTTTCTCCTAAAACTTCTCTTCTTTACCCATTCAAAAATATTTGAATAAATCAGTAATTATCCACCTACTTTAGTCGAATTTTAAATGCATTTGACTTGATCAAATGCTCATCCATCAAGTGTCCCATTGCCGTCCACTACTGCTCATCCTTGCAGCAAAATAAAACTCCCATTTGCGTCCCTTGCTGCTCGAACCTAAGCCCTGCACACTGCTTGTGGCGTCACTTACTAAGGCTTTAAGTGGCGCCTCCTTGCCACTTTAACAAGCCCATTTTTATGTCCAATTTCCCCTACAAATTTCCTTAAGGCCTCATTTGCCTAGCTCCCCCTTTAAGACTTAAAATCAAATATTTTCTAAGGCATTCACCTACACTCTAAAGTTCTCAAAATCTATAGAACACATTCAAAACACACATAGGCATACTACTTCTTACAAGTAAGCAAAAATGCACAAGCCATAAATCCCGGATATTACAGTTCTACCCTCTTTGAAAATAATTTTGACCTCGAAATTACCTGGCTAAAATAAGTGAGGGTATTGCTGTCGCCTTGCTTCTTCCGGCTACCACGAAGCTTCTCCGATCCTTGATTACGCCATAATACTTTGACTAAAGGAACTGCTTTCCTTCGCAACACTTTCACATCTCGCTCTAAAATCTGAATCGGCTCTTCCTCGTAGGACAAATCTGGTCTCAGCTCCACCTCCTCAACTGGCACTACATGAGATGGATCTGATCGGTATTGACGTAGCATAGAAACATGGAATACATCGTGCATCTGCTGCAACTCCGAAGGCAACTCTAACTGATATGCAACTGGTCCAACTCGCTTCAATACCCGGTAAGGTCCTATAAACCTGGGACTTAACTTCCCTTTGCGACCAAATCTCATCACCTTCTTCCATGGCAAAACTTTAAGAAACACTTGATCTCCCACAGCAAACTCTATTTCCTTCCGTTTGAGATCCGCATACGACTTCTGCCTATCAGATGCCTCCTTTAACCGTGATCGAATTACCTAACCTTCTCCTCGGATTCTGCCACCATTTCTAGATCCAAAACTTGACGTTCCCCCAATTCTGTCCAACACGTAGGAGTGTGACACCTTTGTCCATACAGCGCTTCATACGGTGCCATCCGAATACTGGCTTGATAGCTATTATTATAAGCAAATTCCGCGAAAGGCAAATATTCTTCCCAACTTCCTCTGAAGTCAATCACACAGCCCCTCAACACATCCTCTAACACTTGGATCACTCGCTCAGACTGCCCATCCGACTACGGAAGAAATGCCGTACTGAAGTCTAATCTGGTGCCTAAAGCTTGATGTAGTGCTTTCCAAAACCGAGACGTAAACCTTGGATCCCTATTTGAAATAATTGACACCGGTACTCCATGCAATCTCACAATTTCAGCCACATACAACTTCGCCAACTTCTGCAAAGAATAATCAACCAACACTAGAATGAAATGCGCGGACTTTGTCAATCGATCCACTATCACTCATACCGAGTCCTTCTTAGTAGGCGTAAGGGGAAGCCCACTAACGAAGTCCATAGTGATTCTCTCCCACTTCCACTGAGGTATCTTTATCAGCTGAAGCAATCCTGATGGAACTTGGTGTTCAGCCTTGACTTGCTGACACGTTAAGCACTTCCCTACAAATTCTGTAACTTCCCGCTTAAGACCAGGCCACTAAAACTATTCCCGTAGATCTCTATACAACTTACTACCTCCAGAATGCATAGCATAAGGGCTACTATGTGATTCCTGAAGAATTCTCTGCCTCAACTCCTTGTTCTTAGGCATACAGACCTTGCCATGAAAACACAGCACTCCCTCACTGTTAACACCATAGTTTTCCAACTCCCCACTCTGCACTTGCCGCAACTTAGCACTTAGATCATCATCTGCCAACTGTCCTTCTTTTACCTCATTCAACCATGTCGAAGCAACTCGCAGTCGCGCGACAAACTTCCATCGTCATACAAGCTAAGATGTGCAAACATTGCCCTCAGATCTGCCACTACTTTCTGACTTAGGGCGTCTGCCACTACATTCACCTTGCTCGGGTGATACTCTATAGAACAATCGTAGTCCTTTAATAACTCCACCCACCTTCGCTGTCTCAGGTTTAGCTCTTTCTGAGTCAGCAGATACTTAAGGCTCTTGTGGTCTGTATAGATCACTGACTTTTCTCCATATAGATAGTGCCTCCATACCTTAAGAGCAAAGACCACTGCCGCCAATTCCAAATCATGCGTTGGGTAGTTAATCTCATGTGTCCTTAATTACCGAGACGCATAAGCGATTACCTTCCTGTCCTGCATAAATACGCATCCCAATCCTGTGTGAGAAGCATCACAGTACACCACAAAATCACTTCCTGCCTCGAGCTGAATCAAAACCGGAGCTTCAGTCAAAACCCTTTTAAGCTTCTCAAAGCTCTCCTGTTGCCTATCTGTCCATACGAAAGGTACCTCCTTTCTCTACAACTTTGTCAAAGGTACGGCTATTGATGAGAACCCTTCTATGAGCCTTCTATAGTAGCCTGCCAATCCCAAGAAACTACAAACCTCAGCCACAGTCTTAGGTGGTTTCCAATCTAGCACAGCCTCGATCTTCCGAGGATCCACCCTAATCCCTTCTGCAGACACCACATGCCATAAGAATGCAACTTCCTTAAGCCAAAATCCACACTTGCTAAATTTGGCATATAGCTTCTTTTCCCTTAACACTTGTAGCACTATCCGGAGATGCTCATCATGTTCTTCCTCAGACTTGGAATACACTAGGATGTCGTCTATGAACACAACGACGAACCGATCCAAGTAAGGTTGGAAAACTCGATTCATCATATCCATGAACGCAGCTGGGGCGTCTGTCAATCCGAACGGTATTACTAGGAACTCATAATGGCCATATCTTGTCCGAAAAGCTGTCTTATGGATATCCGTTTCCTTTATCTTAAGCTGATAATATCCAGACCGTAAATCTATCTTTGAGAATACCGCTGCCCCCTTAAGCTGATCGAACAAGTCGTCTATCCTTGGCAAAGGGTACTTGTTCTTGATGGTCAGCTTGTTCAACTGACGATAATCTATGCACATAGGCATAGTCCCATCCTTCTTCTTTACGAACAAGACCGGTGCTCCCCATAGAGACACACTGGGTTGTATAAACCCCCGATCAAGCAACTCTTGAATTTGAGGCTTGAGCTCAACCAACTCCTTTGGTGCCATTCTGTACGGAGCAATTGACACAGAGTCAGACTCTGCGATGAAGTCAATTCCGAACTCTACCTCCCTATCCGGGGGTATCCCAAGTAACTCCTCCGAAAAAACATCCACAAACTCCCTTACAGTTCTGACCCCTTCAATAGTTGTTTCCTTAGATTCCAAGGCACTGACCAACATTAGAAAAGCCAGACATCCTTTCTTTACCATCTTCTCCGCCTTAAGAGCAGATACTACATTCGACAGATAGTTTCGTCTTTCGCCCATCACCACAACTTCCTTATCGTCAGCAGTTCTCAATGACATGCGTTTAGCAGCACAATCCACATTCGCACGGTACTTCACTAACCAGTCCATGCCTAAGATTAGATCAAATTCCCCGAATGGTAGTTCCATTAAATCAGCTGGGAACTGCATTCCCTGAACTTCTAATGGCACTTCCTTAAAGAGCTTATCTACTACTACAGTCTGCCCTAAAGGACTAAGTACAGTCATCTTCCTAGGTACAGTCTCAGAGTTCACATGCAGAGTTTTAGATACTTCACTAGCAACATAGGAATGAGTTGACCCTATGTCTATCAAAGTAATAAAGGGTAACCCAGAAATAAGGAACGTACCCGTTATAACATCAGGTGTATCGCTATCTTCCCTTCGACGGACTGCATATACCAGGCCTGGCTGTCTAGCCTCCGTATTACCAACACCTCTGCCCGGTGTTCCCCGTCCTCTTCCAGTATCATTACCTCTACCGATCGGACTACGACCCCGTGATGGCTACTACCCACCTCTTCCGGCCTGATTCAAACCCTGACCTGTTGGTCGGCTCCCGTCTGTTTTCATGGGACAGTCCCTAATCATGTGATCCTTGGACCCACACTTAAAACATCCCCTTGTCTTCTTCCAACACTCTCCTAAATGCATCTTACCACACTGAGCACAAGTACGATACTGCCCTCCTGTAGCAACCTGCTGACCTCGCGGCCCATCAACTCTATACCTCTTTTGAACATTCCCGGATGATCCTGCTGATCCAAAGCATCTCTTTTGCCTATTCTGATCCATATTCTGTCTCATAGATTCCTTAATCCCTTCGGCTACCTTAGCCTTCTCTACCAACACGGCAAACTCCCGCTCCTGCTGTGGTGCTATTAACAATCTCAGGTCATCCCTCAGTCCGTCCTCAAACCGGACACATTGTTCATGCTTCGTAGCCACGATTCCTCGGGCATACTGGCTCAACTTTAAGAATTCCGCCTCGTACTCCGCTACAGACTTATTCCCTTGAACCAGCCCTAGAAATGCCTTCCTCTGCGCATCAATATAACTAGTACCAACATATTTCTTCTGATACGCCACCTTAAAATACTCCCAAGTGAGATCCTCAGCTGTGGCACCATTCCCGAACTGTGAGCCACCATTGGTATGACTCATCGCGGAGAAGCGACACCATTCCTTTCAGTTTCTCCTTAGCAGTCAGATCCAACACCAGATACACCACGGATCAGCTCCATTGGCTCGAAGTCGCTCGGGTACAGATTTTTGAGCTCTCATACCTCCACCTACTCCAGCCGCCATCTCAAGAACTCGCAGCATCGCCTGCGATACTGCATCATCCCCCGTCTGATCCTGATGCTCAACACCAGCAGCTGGTGGTGGTGGTTGTACCTCATTTTTGGACCCTTGATCAGACCTAACAGGTTCCGATACGGTCATTCTACCTCTACCACACCCTTGCACATTACGACCACGTCCCCTAGAACTCATGTCTATGATCGCGATTTAATCTGGTTTAAAAAGTTTTATGCATTAGTCTTTGTTCCACTGATTACCCACGAAGAAGTTTTATGTGAAGAAGTTTTATGTAAAGAAGTTTAGTAGTAGTTCTTTCGATCATTTTAGGGTTTTTGTTTCAAGTCTTCTACCCTAATTCAGAGAAACACCTTCATTCCATAGTATCTACTACACACATTCACCACTCGAACATTTTCGTCCAACCCAGGGGTATTTTCGTAATTTTTCCTATAGGGGTATTTTGGTAATTTTCCAAATCAGGGTATCTTGATGTTTTGCAAAATAAGGGTTTTTGGTATTTTTGTAAAGTAAGAAAATCTTTGTAAAAGTTGAGGGTAGTGTGGTAATTTCATAAACCAAGGGTATTTTAGTAATTTTAAAAACCAGGGGCATTTGGGTAATTTTGTAAAACGATTTTCTTTTTAAAATCTAGAATAGTTTTTACAAATCAAAGGGGTAATTTGGTGATTTTAAAACTAGGGGTTTTTATAAAATAGTATGGCTAGTCCCTTTCGGGTTTTAATTATTAGGTTTAGCCCGTGAATAAGTCCTCTTGGTTAGGGTGAATAAGTCACTACGCACCAGGTAGGATTCGAGCGAAGAGGAGGTGAGTCACTAGGACTGCTTAAATACCAGGCTCTCCCTGAATCCAATCCTAGACATGTGCACAATGATTGCCACACCCTAACTCGACGACTTACTCACAGGTTTGTTTGATTAGGCTTTAAATTTTATGTAATCTTGTTTTGGAGTAACTAATCCTAGGGTTCAATAACTCCTAATGTACTAATCTACATCCCCATTATTCCCACATACAAATCATACAATAAATCATACAATAGTTAGGGGTACTTACCTGGTGGACTTCGGGTCGGAAACTTAGGTGCTATGTCAGAAAACATGCTCAAATCCAGAAATTTTCACAAAAACTTATTTGGGCCTGATTTTGAAAACGTTGTGGGCTTTAAACCCAAGGCCGAGAGTTTAAAATGGGCTCTGATACCAAATTGAAACACCCCAAACCCGGCCCATGAGCCTCGACCGGATCTGGCATGTTCCTTGAGTAAAACATTTCAAAAACTTGTTCGTTAATTTGGAAAGTCTGGATGGTTTTGAAACAAATATCGATTTGTGTTGTGATCAAATTGGAAACAGTGTTGTTCTTGAAGTCTAGATTTTATTAAAACTTTATTGTTATATTACAAAAATTATAAGTTAGAAGAAATGCCAAGTTGTTTTAGAGTTTACCATTAATTTAAAAATCGTTGGTGTTTAAGTGTCAAACATTCAAAATTTATTTTAAGAAAAAAGTTATTTAATCTTGATTTAATAATAATCGTATCGTAATAAACCAAATAAAATGCATGCTTTAAACAGTTAAAAGTAATGGCCTTATTACATCAAAGCAAACCCAAAATAAATCCAAATCTTAAATATAAAAACTAAAAATGAAATAACACTTACCTTAGCATGGCCACCACTAAGTTCCTGCTGACCCGGTCTATTTACTGAGTATCACCTGCAAAATGTTAGCCCATGAGGGGTGAGTCAAACGGACTCAGTGTGTAACAACCAACACAAACTCCCAAATGACTTAGGCATATAAAATCATCCATAACAAATATAGCAATGATGAAATCCCGAACCCAAACCTAAATAACCATCCTCTACACATCACCCGTACCAACCAATCACACCGTGGGGATTACTAAATCGACCCTTCATCCGCTACACACCATCGAAGGCAGTCACTGCAGTCAACTGCACATCGCCCTTATAAATTATGGCATAACCACCAGATAATGTGACAGAGTCACCAGATAACAATACGTGACATAAGTCACCACATTCAGATTGTGTGACATGAGTCACCAGATATTATGGTAGAAACCACCAGATCACTTCCCCTTTTCAATATCACCCATATGCCCATGCATAATACAAATCAAGCAGAAATCATGCCATATATCCATATTCATAACAAATTCACATATGTGTCATATTCGGTGTTCATAATAACATTATTAACATAGTAGTAGTAGGTTAACGTACCTGAATACTCTGTACCATTGAATGGTACCTTTAGCCATATTTTCATATTTCCATTAACACATACATAATATTAATACCATAGATCTATTAGGAATTAGTGTAGGGCTACACACCTTGTTTACTAATGTGTTCACTAAATCCCGAAAGTCTCTCGAATCAGATTTTACTCCTCTCTAAAACCCAATGTCAGAATAGGCTAGTCATTAACACTTAATATGGCCTTGGCCAAATATACATATTCACTTACCTTGCGGATCTAAATCCCAAAATCGTCCTTGCTCCTAGTGATGTCGAAATTCCTATAGGTACATGTTAGATCCGATTCTAACATTTAATGAATTGCAAACAAATGACCTTCGGCCTAAGATCATATTCGCTTACCTTAGATCTAGAAATCCCGAAGATCTCCTCTTGAAGTCGGCTACAATAAAAATCTCAAAACCTCCTTCAAAGTTTCGGCCAAAGAACATTAATGGGATTAATTCCTAGATTTCGGCTCATCTAAAAGAAAAGAAAGAAAGGAACGACAATTGATCCTTACCCTTACTACAGAAATCGATTGCACCCTTGCTTGTACCCACAGAGATATTCGACTATGTAGGCTAGATGTTGATCATTAGGTTTCGGCTTTTGGGGTTTAATGGACAGTCAGCTATGGTCTAAGAGGAACTTACTTTCAGCTTTTGGAAAATTGTGAAAAGAATAAGAGAAAGGTTGAGCAATTCGGCAATGGTGATAAATGAAGATTCGACTTCAATGGAAAAGGAAGAATGGTATTGTGGTTCGGCCTTTATCAAAATATGGAGAGGGAGAGTGTGAGGCTTAGAAGTTTCAGCAATGATGATCAAGTGAAAAAGAGGGGCGTTTTTGGTGTGGTTCGTGTATGGAAAAAGAGTGAAGAGAAGGGCTAAATCTCGGCACACCTATCCTACTAACACCAAAACCGAAAATGCCATCAAAACAATCCCTTGGCCGGCCAACTCTCTTCCCCCTATCTAATCCCTTCCTTTTCTCCTAAAACTTCTCTTCTTTACCCATTCAAAAATATTTGAATAAATCAGCAATTATCCACCTACTTTAACCGAATTTTGAATGCATTTGACTTGATCAAATGCTCATCCATCAAGTGTCCCATTGCCGTCCACTGCTACTCATCCTTGGAGCAAAATAAAACTCCCATTTGCGTCCCTTGCTGCTCGAACCTATGCCCTGTACACTGCTTGTGGCGTCACTTACTAAGGCTTTAAGTGGCGCCTCCTTGCCACTTTAACAAGCCCATTTTTATGTCCAATTTCTCCTACAAATTTCCTTAAGGCCTTATTTGCCTAGCTCCCCCTTTAAGACTTAAAATCAAATATTTTCTAAGGCATTCACCTACACTCTAAAGTTCTCAAAATCTATAGAACACATTCAAAACACACATAGGCATACTACTTCATACAATTAAGCAAAAATGCACAAGCCATAAATCCCGAATATTACAGATAGGATGTTCAGGACTAGCACCCAAAACATTGTAACCCTAATGATATGTCATTTGTATCCTAACCGGGCTCAATAATCGTCATACTTCTTCTCACAACATGATAACTTGTATAATAATATATTATTGATTCATTTTCAATAAAATCATATATTAACATTCAATTTAATCAAATTATATATTATGAAGTTCATACGAACTTAGCTGGCTAAATTGCAGAAATACCAAAGTTTAGGGGCATTTTGGTAAATTTCTATTTTCCTCGATTTTCTACTTGGTATTGATCTAAATTAATAATTTCATTATTAATTCAGAAAATAAAACAATTCATTTAATTCAATTTGGCCATTTTTTGACATTTTTACAAAGTTGCCCCTAAGTTTTTACATTTATTCAATTTAGTCCCTGAGCCCAAAACATGCAAATTAACCATTTTTTTCCAAACTTTAGCCTAGCTGATTACTTTTGGCATCCAATAAAGCTCATTTATGCAACAATTTCACATTTAATCCTTGTATTTTTACTATTTTAACATTTGGTCCCTAATTGGAAAATTCATCAAAAATCACTTAATAAAATACTTTTAAGTAACAACTAATGATTCAAATTCATCATTTAACATCTAAAATCACAATGTTCATCAATGGTAACATTCAAAATCTTGAACAGTTTCAAAATCGAAGATACGAGCTAGCTGGACCTAGTTGCAACGATCTCAAAAACATAAAAATTATTAAAAACGGGGGGACTTACATGCATCAAATGAAACATGGGCGAAAGCTTCATCTCAGCATCCATGGTGCTTTTTGTTGTTGAAGAAGAAACCAAAAAGATGATTTATTTTATTTTAATTTAATTTATCAAATTACCATTTTAACGTTGGTTAATAAACAAATAAAACACCAATTTCATGACCATAATTGTCCATCACATAAATATATGGCATAATTACCATAAAAGGAAGGTTTAATTTCACAATTGGTCCTTCAATTAAATTAAATTATAACTAAATAAACTTATTTACATTTTAATCCTAAACTAATTAGGACTGAAAGGACAATTAATCCAAAAGCTAGTTGATTCAATCATAACATCACCGCTTGGAAAATTTGACCATGGTTTAATTACCATTTAAGTCTATTTTCCTTTATTCAATTAACCATTTAATCACTCAAATCAAATTGTGATCAAATTTTACATCTTTTACAATTTAGTCCTTTTTAATTAATTAACCATTGAAACGTTAAAAATTTTCATCGAAACTTTAATACCACCTTAATGAAACTCTGTAAATATTTATAAAAATATTTATGGCTCAATTTATAGAAACAATGTCTCGATACCTGATTTTCTAAAACCACTTGTCCTCAGGGTCTTACCACTTGAACAGAATAAATTGCTTATATAACAACAATCACCATATCAAAAACCTTTTTAAAATTATGTCTGACACGTAAATATTAAATAATAATATTTACGAACTTACTCGTCAGATTTGGTGGCTTCAAAACCACTATTTCTGACACCACTAAAAAATAGGTTGTTACAGTGAGGAACCGATCAGAATTCTGGCTTGTGAAATTAAGAATTGAGAAACAAGAACATAGCTTTAGTAAAGGTTCATGGCACTGACACGAGATAGAAGAAGCCACCTAGGAACCCGAGGAAGCTATGAGAAAGCAATATTCGAATCTCTTTTCTGGTAAGATTTTCGGGGACAAAAATTCGTTTATGGGGGAGAGTTGCAACAGCCCATTTTCAGTGAAATCAGAACAGTGGCATTGGGACCAAAAATTTGTTGTTGAAATATTTATTTTATTATTATTCTATTGCTTACAGCATGATAGTAGTACTGTATAAAAATTTCGTTAAGAAATTTTACCATTCGCATGCTTAATTTGATAAAAAGGACTAAATTGTGTAAGGTGAAAGAGTTGAGTTCTAGTAGCTAAAGGTATTAAATAGCTTTAGAAACTTAAAGTGTGAGTCCTTATATGGTAATTAGACCATTTATGTTGGTAGCGGAATATGATGGTTGTCATTATTGAAATTTGTAATGTTTTTTAAAGGTTATAAAAGTAAATTAGTAAATAAATGACAAATTAAGTAAAATAAAGTAAATGTATCATCCTTTTCCATCATCTTCAACCGAAATTTCAAAGGAAAGAAAGCCATTGAATAAGCTAGGGCTCAACCAACATAATTCTGATTGGATGTGAGTGATTTTTATTCAATTTTTAATGATTTCTATATTTTGCGATCGTTGTAGCTTAATCTAGCTAGCCCAGGGACTAATTTGTGAAACTATTAAACTATTAGGTTTTTGAAATTAATTAATTTGTATGAGTTTTGATGATTTATGGAGGAAAATGATTAGTTGTTGATAGATCAACAACTTTTGTTAAATGATTTTTTAATGAAATTGTCAAATAGGGACTAAATTGAAAAATAAAAATTTTACATGGTGAAATTTTGAAATAAATGAAATATAGGGCTTGCTGGAGACCTATATGAAATTTGACTATAGTGGGTTGGTGATGAATTAGATGAATTTCTATTTTTATGAGCTAGGGACTAAATTGAATAGAAATCATAAGTATAGGGGCAAAGTTATAATTTTACTAAAAATTTAATTTGGGTTAAATTGAATAAAATACTTATTAAATCGAGCTAAAATTATCCGTTTAGATCAAGACAAACCTTTATGGCTTTAGATTGGGGAAAAGATAAAGTTTCTAACTAGTCGCCTTCGTATCTACGTTTAATCGTCGAGGTAAGTTCGTGTATATATGTTTTAATTGAATTATACTTGTATTGTGAATTGCTATACGTACATACCAGTTGCATATCCAATGAAGTACGGCTATTACCGAGCCCCATTTCAACCTTAGGAATTCGTAGGATTTAAATGACATGTTATTAGGGTTGTAATATCCTGGATTTTAGGGTTCTGCATTTAATATGTGTTGTGTGTATGCTATGTTCTGTGTGTTAATTTGGTGTGTTTGGGGGTCCCGGGAAGGCTCGGGGATAAGCTTGAGCCTTGGTGTAAATTTTACTTTTTGGCATTGTAGGAGAGAGCTGGCTGAGGTAGGCCTTAAGGGTATTTAATTGTGTTTTTATGACACAAGAAAAGACTGGTCAAGTGGCAAGGAGACACCACTTAGATTTCTTGGAGTGACGTCCCAAGGGGGGAGCTGCAGGGAGAAGGGGTTCGAGTTGCATCGTCAGCAAGGGGGTGTTTTATTTTGGCATTAAAGGAGCTTGGGTGGTGGATGCGGCAAGGACACTATATGGATGAGTGTTGAAAGAGTCAAAAGATTTGAATGTGAGGCCATGAGCAAAAGGTGGAGTTTGAATAATTCAAACTATTTTGATTGAATGAACAAGAGTGAATTTAGGAGGGAAGTAAGGGATTTCCAAATGGATGGGGGTAGTGGCCAATTGTGGGAAGCTTGAGAAGGGGGAGAGATTTCAGTTGGGGGTCTAGTGGGGGTGTGTGCCGAATTCTTATGGCTAATGGCTGAGTTTTCTTGTGAGAAGATGATCCAATCGGCCTTAGGGGTGTCTTTGTGCCAATTTTTAGTAAAACACTCACCTTACTCCTTGTTTTGAACTCTTTTCTTCATTTCTCTGCTAACCAAAACCGAAACACTTTAGTTCCTTTTCTCTTCATTTTTCCTTTAGTTGCCGCAACCCCCAAGACCAAATGGGTTCATCTTGTTTTGGTAAAAGCCGAAATCTTTGACACTCATTTCTTCTTTCTTCCTTCCTATTTTCCTCTCACCATTTACTTTTTTTTCTCTGAAACACCATAATCGCACCTCTCTTCAATCATCCTCTCCCTTGTCAAGCTGGAACCTCTTAGGCACCCTCTCCTTTTCATTTCAATTCTTTTCATTTCTTTCTTCTCTCATTTGTCCCTTATAGCCGAATCCTCATCCCACTCCTTGGTGAGTGGTGAATCTTTCTCTTTTATTTCTTCTACGCAAGGCCGAATCAATTGCTCATATCTTCTATTTTTTCTTTCTCTTTAGCCGAATACTGTGGAGCAAGGTGTTAGCAATCTGTTTCAGATCTGTTATCGATTTGGTTGTTAAGGTAAGTGGGACTCTGTTATCATTTCTTGATCTTCTTTCGATATTTGGTAGCCAAAGCCGAATGGCTAATTGGCTTGGTGTTACAATTGAATTGACTCCTCTTTCCGTTATCATCTTCTCTCATTGAAGGCGCTTATTCCGGGAAACATCTCTAGCCGAACCATTTGAGTTCCAAGTCTAAGGATCAGTCAACCTATAAATCCCATCTCTCTTTTCGGGATCTTAAGGTAAGGGATTCCTCTCTAGTTATTCGATCAGTTTCTCCTTTTGTTATTCGCTGCCTTAACCCAACGTTGTTGTTAAACATTGCTGTTTCATTATAGTATCTTCTGACCAAGATCGTTATCATGGAATGAAATGCCAGCCAAGTAAGGGAGGGGTTTGGACCCGCAGTCCCAGCCCCTAAGATTAAGCGTCATGTAGTATCGGCGGTCTGAGACTGGCCACCGGGTTGTGGACCAGCTTCAGAGCGAGATAGGCAGATAGGCGTCGCCTCTGCTAACGAGAGTGTCGACATAGAAAGCATAGTGTTGCGTGTTATCAAGTGTGTAAACATTCACACTCTATTATTAGTATGTGTTATTAATTATATGGCTGAAAAGCCGAAGTGACTAAATGAAAAGTCGTTATACCCTTGTGGGTAAAGCTGGGGATACCAGGTCCTATAACATTCTATTAATGGGTATGAAAATGAAGGCTGTAATCTGTCACCATGATGAGAGCGTGTGCATTCATTTGATTTGTATGTTCTGCATGAGTTTGGGTTATGATGCGAAAGGGGAAGTATTTGAGACTGTCACGGTGGTTTGGTACCACGAGTGGGTTGGGCTCACATATATCTAACTTAGTGACCATGTCTCGGTGGCTTGGTGCCATGGTGGTTAATACCACGTATATACGATTTAGTGACTCGTCCTGGTGGTTTGGTACGACGGTGGGTTGGCCCCACATACATTCATCAGGGATTGTCACGGTGGTTTGGTACCACGGTAGGTTGGCCCCACGTATGTTGATAGTGACTCTATCATGGTTATCTAGTATCACGGTGGTCTGGAACCACGAGTGGCTTGGTGCCACATATATGAGGTGTGTAGCGGATGGAGAGTTGATTGTAAAAATCCCCACGGTGTGATAGGCTGGTACGGAGGTGTGTAGAGGATGGAAAATCTAGGTTGGGCTGGGCGCATTACATTCATATTGTTTCATTCTATTTTGAGTGGGCTAAGGCCCAATGTACAATCTTGGACCTGAAGCCATTATGTGCCGTAAGGGAATTACACACTGAGTCTTGGTGACTCACCCCTCTGCTAATTTTGCAGGTAACCAGTAGATCGTGGATCTGGGAGCTGAGACTGACTCGCGGAGGCCATAAAATGTTTCTTTTCGTAAACTCGTTCCTTTCTACAAATTATTTTAATTAGGGATTTTTGGTTATGTAATAAGGCCTTCCTAAGTTAATTTTTTGGTTTATTATTTATTATCTACCTAAGATTTGACACTATGATTATTTAATCATGAAAGTTAAAATGGAGTTTTCAAAATACGGGTAACATAAAATAATTGTTTCCTTTAAAGTGCCAACATACATAACGACTATTCGATTATCACAAATTAGAAATTTTTCTTAAACTACGAATCACCGTTTTCAATACGTCACCTTAATAAAAAAGTTTTCAAACTTACGGTATTTTCTTAAATTTAACAAAATTCGCTTTTACTTTACCCTGTGACATACCAGATCTGGTCGTAACCTCTAGACTGGGTTTGGGGTGTTACAATTTTGGTATCAGAGCCTAGGTTCAAAAACTCGACGGTGGGTTTGATTCAAAAAAATATTTTCAAAGGATGGTTTGAAAAATGGTTTACAAAAATATATATCTATTTTCTGGAAGTGTGGCACCCGAGTCTACCGGCACCCGATTCACGCGGTAAGTATTCTAATTGTTGGTTATTTTGCATGAAATAATTATGTAGTGTTACGATTATTAGTGTTAAGAGATCTAGGCTTTAAAGACTGAAACCTTTAGGTATAGATACGAACTTGCGAGAACTACTATTAATGCTACTATTCATAAGATTGCTTGATACTAAACAGTGAAAGAAAGTACTAATTCATAAAACTTTTAATCAGATTAAGTCGTATCAGTAGCCATGAGTACTAGGGGGCATGGACGTATCATGCGCGACTGTGGTAGAGGCCGAGGTGTTGGGTTTGAACCTTTGGAATCTGGACATGGGTCGGAAGGTGATGTACCGGCATCGCCCGCTGCGGAAGCAGAATTTTAGGATCAAACAGGCGAAGACGATGCTATGTCTTAGGCGATGTTACGTGTATTGGAGAGAGTTCCTGGAGCGAGCATGGGTTCGGGGGCTCGGAAATGTTTAGAGGCGTTTCCAGCGTAGCTCATAATGTAGCTGAGTATTGGCTAGAAGCAGTTGAGCGTATTATGGATGATTTTGACCTTACGGAGGAGGAGAAGTTGAAAGGGGTTGTGTCTCTTCTTCATGATGAGGCATATCAGTGGTGACTCACGGTCAAGGATGGTATAGCGGCTGACCGTATTACCTGGGATTTCTTCAAGGCGGCATTCCAGGGGAAGTACATCGGATCAAGTTATGTGGATGCGCAGCATAAGGCATTTCTAAATTTGGTTCAGGGAAATAAATCGGTGGCTGAGTATGAGGCGAAATTCTTACGTCTTAGCCGTTATGCCTGGGGCATTATTGCTACAGATCATGAGCGTTGCGTTCAGTTTGAAGATGGCCTGAGGGATGAGTTGCGAGTGCTGATAGCTCTACAGCGAGAAAGAGAATTTGTTGTTTTAGTGGAAAAGGTTAAGATAGCCGAGGAGATGAAGCGGTCCGAAAAGCAGAATTAGGATAGGGATAGAAGTAGAAATAAATGGAACTTTGGGTCGTCAGGGTCAGCTGGGGGTTTTCAGAAGAGGCCTAGGTTGGATGGGCCGAGTCGTGTTGTGAGACCTGTTGTTGATAGTAGGCCTCAGAGGTGTGCTAGATGCGGAAGATCTCATTCAGGTGAGTGTTGGATGGGTAGTAGAGGATGTTTCAGGTGTGGGTCTACTAATCATCAGGTAAGAGACTGTCCATAGGAGTTGGGCAGAGGGCGACCAGTAGGGCAGGATTATGTTCAGTTGGGTAAAGGTAGTCAACAACCACAGAGAGGTCGTGGTCCCGCTAGGGGAGGAAGTAGTTTTGGCTGAGGGCATGGAGCACCGTGCAGAGGTGCTAGGAACACAGATGCGAGATAGTTGAGATTGGTCTATGCAGCTAGACACCGAGAGGAGGGCGTTGCACCGAATGTCATAACCAGTACATTCCTTATCTATGGGTTGCCTTTTACTGCACTGATTGACATTGGTTCAACAGATTCTTATGTTGCTAATACTATACCGGAAACTCTGAACATAGAATCTGAGATTGCCTCTAGGGAGATGACTGTACTTAGCCCTTAGGACAATCGGTAATAGTGAATAAACTCTTTAGGAAGGTGCCTTTAGAAGTTCAACGGGTGGTTTTTCTGGTTGGCCCAATAGAACTACCGTTCGGGGAGTTCAATTTAATTTTAGGTATGGACTAGCTAGTATAGTATCAAGCAAACTTGGATTGTGCTGTCAAGTACATGGTGTTAAGGACTCCTGAAGGTGGTGAGGTGGTGGTGATAGGTGGAAGGAGGAACTACTTGTCTAACGTAGTGTCCGCTTTAAAGGCTGAAAGAATGGTGAGGAAAGGATGTGAGGCATTTATAACTTTTGTTTGTGTCTTGGAGGCCAGGGCATTAACTATGGGGATGTTAGAATAGTGAAGGAGTTTTCTGATGTTTTTCCAAAAGAGCTTTCAAGACTACCTCCGGATTGCGAGGTGGAATTCGGTATCAATCATTTTCCGGGGACGGCGCCTGTGTCTGTTGCCCCATACCAAATGGGGCCAAAGGAGTTGGTGGAATTGAAAGCCCAAATTCAGGAACTGTTGGATCGGGGTTTTATCCGATCGAGTGTGTCACCTTGGGGAGCACCGGTGCTATTTGTTAAGAAGAAGGATGGATAGATGCGTATGTGCATTGACTACCATCAGTTGAATAAGTTGACCATCAAGAATAAATACACGCTGCCGAGGATTGACGATCTGTTCGATCAACTGAAGGGGGCTTCCGTCTTCTCGAAGATAGATTTGAGGTCAGGATATCATCAGCTTAAGGTCAAGGAAGCAGATATTCATAAGACGGCTTTCAAGACACGCTATAGTCATTACGAATTCTTAGTGATGCCATTTGGGTTGACCAATGCACCAGCATCGTTTATGGACGTGATGAACCAGGTATTTCAACCCTATCTGGACCAGTTTGTCATCGTATTTATAGATGATATCCTGGTTTATTCAAGATTGGAGGAGGAGCATGATTCACATCTTCAGGTGGTCTTACAAATCCTGAGGGAGAAACAGTTGTACGCCAAATTCAGTAAGTGTGAATTTTGGCTGAGGGGGTTAGGGTTGATCCTCGAAAAATTGAAGTTGTGTTGGATTGGAACCCGCCTGAGTCGGTGGCAGAAATTCTAAGTTTTCTTAGTCTGGCTGGGTATTATAGAAGGTTTGTGGAGGGGTTCTCATTGATTGCGGAACCATTAACCAAGTTGTTACGAAAAGGGGTACCGTTTGTCTGGTCTGATAGGCAACAGGAGAGTTTTGAGAAGCTGAAGAGGATCTTGACTGAGGCTCCAGTGTTCATTCAGCCTGAGGCTGGGAAGGAGTTTGTTGTTTATTGCGATGCGTCACACACAGGATTGGGATGTGTGTTGATGCAGGAAGGGAAGGTGGTAGCATATGCGTCTCGGCAGTTGAGACCGCATGAAGTGAATTATCCCACACATGATCTGGAATTGGCTGCAGTAGTGTTTGCTTTAATGATTTGGAGGCATTATCTGTATAGGGAGAAGTCCATTATTTATATAGGTCACAAAAGCCTAAAGTATCTCCTTACCCAGAAGAAGTTGAATTTAAGGCAGCGGAGATGGATCGAATTGTTAAAAGATTATGATTGCTCGATCGAGTATCAACCTGGTAAAGCTAACGTGGTGGCGGATACATTAAGTCGTAGGGTGATCTCAGACTTGAGAGCAATGTTTGCTCATCTCATCTTATACGATGATGGAAGTCTAATAGCTGAACTTCAAGTGAAGCCTTCTTGGGTCAGTCAGATTAAAGAGAAGCAGTTGGCTAATGGGTTGTTAAAGTTAAAATTTCAGTTGGGGGCAGGTGACGGGACAACAGATTTCAGTGTGAACGGTGATGGGGTATTATGATTTCGAAGAAAGACTTGTATGCCAAAAGATTTTGAGTTAAGACGGAAGATCGTACAGGAAGCGCATAGTAGCCCATACGCTATGCATCCTGGAGGAAGTAAGATGTATCGGGATCTGTAAGAACAATTTTGGTGGCTGGGTCTAAAGCGGGAGGTAACCGAATTTGTGAGTAAATGCTTGACGTGTCAACAGGTGAAAGCCGAACACCAGTTGCCTTTGGGGTTATTATAGCCGGTGAAAATTCCGCAGTGGAAGTGGGAAAGGATCACGTTGGACTTTGTTAGTGGGCTACCTCGTACGCCTACTAAGAAAGATTCGGTATAGGTGATTGTTGACCGTTTGACGAAGTCCGCTCACTTCATACCGGTTCGCATTGGTTACTCTCTACAGAAGTTAGCCAAGCTGTATGTAGCAGAAATAGTGGCGTTGCATGGGGTACCTGTGTCTATCATATCTGACAGAGACCCCAGGTTTACATCGAGGTTCTAGAAGGCGTTACATCAAGCATTGTGAAACACCCCAAACCCGGCCCACGAGTCTCGATCGGATCTGGTATGTTCCTCGAGTAAAACGGTTCAGAACTTTTTAAATTACTTTGCAAATTCGGATGGTTTTGAAAGAAATCTTACTTGTGTTGGGCTCGAGTTGAAACAAGTTTATCTTATTTTGAAACCCATTTGTTTTAAAGTGTCCAAATCATTTTGAGTTTATTTTTAAAATAAACTTACATAATCTTTTAACTTGATTAAATTCATAACATAATGAATTCAAATAAAAAGCATTCATAAAACAGTTCATACTTTGGCCTGATTACATCAAAATTTAAAACCCGAAATAAATTCAAAGTATTTAAAATATAAACATGTCCAAAATCAAATAAAATCCCGAATTGAGCATGGCCACCATCAAGTTCCTGCCGACCCGGTCCATCACTGATCATCACCTGAAAAATATTCCCACAACGGGGTGAGTCATACAGACTCAGTGTGTACAACCAACACTAAGTCCAATAGTTTAAGCATAACAATCCATACAAATACATTTAGCAGAGTAAAGAGAATGATGCAAACCCGAACACAAAACCTAGGTATCATCCGCTACATATCACCCGCACCAACCTGCACACCGTGGGGACTACTAAGTCAACCCTCCATCCGCTACACACCAGCGAAGGCAGTCGCTGCAGTCAACGTGCTCATCGCCCTTATAAAATTCGTGGCATAGGCACCAGATAATATTTTGTGTCATGAGACACCACATTCAGATAATGTGACCGAAGTCACAACGTTCAGATACTGTGACCAAAGTCACCATATTCACTTCCCCTTTCATAATAACCCATATGCCTATGTCATACATATCATGCACAGATTATGTCCCATTCTTTATTTCATATTCTTATAATTTCACATATGCTATAACAGATCACATTATAATCCTAGTAGGAGTAGGAAAACGTACCTGAGTACTTTGTACTATTGCATGGTACCCTTGGCCACATTCACATTAATATAAACATATATATTTATTAAGTTTATTGCCTTAAATCTATTAAGAGATAGTGTGGGGTACACACCTAGTATAGTTATCGAGTTCCCTGAATCCCGAAAATCCCGATCTAAGCTTTAGATCCTTTAACTCCTTGCTGCCGATTTTACTACTAACCAAATCCTGAAACTTCGTAGAGTTTCTTCTTTGCAATCAGCTATACACTAAATCACTTTGCTTGGTTAGTTTCGGCTTTTGAACATTTAAGAAACATATCTAAGTCACCAAATAGGCCTTGACCGAATATACGTGTACACTTACCGTGTGATTTTAAATCCTGAAAAGTAGTCTCTTGGCTTATGGGGATGTCGAAATCCTACAGGGCACATGTTAGATCTAGTTCTAACATTAAATCATAATAAATGGCCCTTGGCCGAATATCAAGGCTCCCTTACCTTGATTATCTAAATCCTGTGATCGCTTCTTGATCTATGGATATGCCGAAATCTCTGCAGAACCGTTGTTAATGTCGATTTTAACACTTAATGGACCAAAACAATTAGCCTTCAACCTAAACTCTTACTTGCTTACCTTAGATCTGAAATCCCGAAAGATCCTTCTCTAAAGTCGACAACACCTAAATCCCGAAGCCTCCTTCCAAGATTCGGCCAAAGATCATTAATGGTATTAGAGTTTTGATTTTGGCTAAAAGAAAAGAACTAAAAACGATGACAATAGCATCCTTACCTTTAATATTGAACTCGGCAACCCCTTCACTTGAATCTTCAAAGCTTTCCGACTATGGCCTAGGTATGGATCAACAATTTCAGCTCCAACAAGAATGATAAGAGAGGAATATAAAACTCAGGAAAATCGACTATGAAGAAATTTTGAGAGAGATATTCGGCTAGACCAAAAGAAAAGAGAAAGAATGATGATTTGCAGAGAAAGAGAGAATTCGCGAGGCACACAGAGAGGAAAAAAATGAATGAAGAATGGCCTCTCTTTTCCTTTTTCAGCCGAAATTACTACCCCAAGAATCCCCTAATTGGCCAACACTATCAAATTCCTTGCTTTTCTCTTTATCTCTTTATTTAAAATTAAAGAAAAATAATCCATCATTTATCTCTTAAAAATAAAAGGATAAAAACTCCTAAAATTTAGCCTTAATGTCGTCCACTACTCCCCTCTTTTTGACGTCAATAAGCAAAAATAAAAACCTTAAAATTTTGCTTCCCACGCGACTCGAACTCAAGACCAGCACCAAGCTTGTGGCGTCATTTCCAGAGCCTTAAGTGGCGCCTTGTAGCCACTTTGCTAAGCCCAGTTTCATTTTAAATTTCCCCTACATTTTCTCTTAAGACCACCTTTATTCAGTTCCCTCTTTTAAACTTTAAACTTAATATTTTCTAAGGCATTTCTCTACATTCCAAGGTTCCAAAAATTCACATAACACATTCAACACACATAGGACATGCTAACTCATATAATTTAAGCAAAAATGCAAGCCTAATCTCAGGATATTACAGTTCTACCCCCCTTAAAATAATTTCGACCTTGAAATTACCTGGCTAAAACAAGTGAGGGTATTGCTGTCGCATTGCCTCTTCTGGCTCCTACGAAGCTTCCTTCGAGCCATGATTGTGCCATAACACTTTTACTAGGGGAACCGATTTCCTCGTAGCACTTTCACATCTCGCTCTAAGATCTAAATCGGCTCTTTCTCGTAGGACAAATCTGGCCTAAGCTCCACCTCTTCAACCGGTACCACATGAGATGGATCCGATCGATAACGACGTAGCATAGACACATGGAATACGTCGTGCATCTGCTTCAATTCTGAAGGCAACTCTAACTGATATGCCACTGGTCCAACTCGCTTCAATACTCGATAAGGTCCTATAAACCTTGGACTTAGCTTCCCTTTCCGACCAAATCTCATCACCTTTTTCCAAGGCGAAACCTTAAGAAATACTTGATCTCCCACATCAAATTCTATTTCCTTCCGTTTGAGATCTGCGTACGATTTCTGCCTATCAAATGCTTCCTTCAACCATGCCCGAATTACCTCAACTTTTTCTTCAGACTCTGCCACAATCTCTAGGCCCAAAACTCGACGTTCCCCTAATTCAGTCCAACACATAGGAGTGCGACACTTCCGTCCATACAACGCTTCATACGGTGCCATCCGAATACTAGCCTGATAGGTGTTGTTGTAGGCAAACTCTGCTAAAGGCAAATAGTCCTCCCAACTTCCTCTGAAATCCATCACACAGCCTCTCAACATATCCTCTAACACTTGAATTACCCGTTCAGACTGCCCGTCCGACTGCGGATGAAAAGCCATAGTGAAATCCAACTTAGTGCCTAAAGTTTGATGTAGAGCCTTCCAAAACTGAGACGTACCCTATCTGAAATGATTGATACCGGCACTCCATGCAACTTTACAATTTCTGCCACATACATTTTCGCCACCTTTTGCAAAGAGTAGTCAACTCGCACTGGTAAGAAATGCGCGGACTTTGTCAACCGATCTACTATTACCCATACCGAGTCCTTCTTAGTAGGCGTAAGGGGAAGCCCACTAACGAAGTCCATGGTGATTCTCTCCCACTTCCACTGCGAAATCTTGATTGGCTGAAGTAACCCTGACGGAACCTGATGTTCAGCCTTATCATGCTGACATGTCAAACACTTGCCGACAAATTCTGTAACTTCCCGTTTTAGACCAGGCCACCAAAACTGTTCCCTTAGATCCCTGTACAACTTAGTACCTCTGGTATGCATAGCATATGGGCTACTATGCGATTCCCGAAGAATCTTCTGTCTTAACTCCTTATTCTTAGGCATACAAACCTTACCCTTGAAACACAACACTCCTTCACTGGACATACTGTAATCCTCTAAACCATCATTTTGAACTTGTCGCATCTTAGCACTGAAATCCTCATCTGCCCACTGACTCTCTTTTACCTCATTCAACCACGTCGGCTTGACTTGCAACTCTACCAGCAGACTTCCATCGTCATACAAACTCAGATGCGCAAACATTGCCCTCAGATCCGACACTACCTTCCGACTTAGGGCATCCGCTACTACATTCGCCTTGCCCAGATGATATTCAATGAAACAGTTGTAGTCCTTCAATAATTCCACCCACCTTCGCTGTCTCAAGTTTAATTCCTTCTGAGTCAACAGATACTTAAGACTCTTGTGGTCTGTGTAGATTACTGACTTTTCGCCATAAAGATAGTGCCTCCACACCTTAAGAGCAAAGACCACTACCGCCAATTCCAAATCGTGAGTCGGGTAGTTAACCTCATATGGCCTTAATTGTCGAGACGCATACGCGACTACTTTCTCGTCTTGCATTAACACGTATCCTAATCCTGTATGAGAAGCGTCACAATACACCACGAAGTCCTTTCCTGCCTCCGGCTGGATCAAGACCGGAGCCTCAGTCAACACCCTCTTAAGCATTTCAAAGCTCTCCTGTTGCTTATCTGTCCATACGAAGGGTACTTCCTTCCTCAGCAACTTCGTCAGAGGTGCGGCTATTGATGAAAACCCTTCCACAAACCTTCTGTAGTAACCTGCCAATCCCAAGAAGCTACGAATCTCAGCCACAGACTTAGGTGGTTCCCAATCCAACACTGTCTCAATCTTCCTTGGATCCACCCTTATTCCTTCAGCAGACACCACATGTCCTAAGAATGCAACTTCCTTAAGCCAAAATTCACACTTGCTGAATTTGGCATAAAGCTTCTTCTCCCTTAACACTTACAACACTATCCGGAGATGCTCATCATGTTCCTCTTCAGACTTGGAATACACTAAGATGTCGTCTATGAATACGATGACGAACCTATCCAAGTAGGGTTGGAAAACCTGGTTTATCATATCCATGAACGCGGCTGGGGCGTTCGTCAAACTAAACGGCATCACTAAGAACTCATAGAGCCCGTATCTTGTTCAGAAAGCCGTCTTATGAATATCTGCCTCTTTCACCTTAAGTTGATGATAACCCGACCGTAGATTTATCTTTGAGAATACTGCCGCCCCCTTAAGCTGATCGAACAAGTCATCTATCCTTGGCAAAGGATACTTGTTCTTAATGGTCAGCTTATTCAACTGACGATAATCTATGCACATACGCATAGTTCCGTCCTTCTTCTTCACAAACAGGACCGGTGCTCCCCACGGAGACACACTGGGTCGGATAAACCCACGATCCATAAACTCTTTGATTTGAGCCTTGAGCTCAACCAACTCCTTTGGTGCCATTCTATATGGGGCAATTGACACAAGAGCTGTTCCCGGTAGCAAGTCAATTTCGAACTCCACTTCTTCTATCCGGGGTATTCTGGTAATTCCTCGGAAACACATCTTCAAAATCCCTTACAGTTCTAACTCCACTAACACCTTCTTCCTTTGCATCCAACGCACTAACGAAAGTCAAGAAAGCCTTGCACCCTTTCTGAACCATCTTTACAGCCTTAAGAGCAGAAACTACGCTAGACAAGTAGTTTCTTCTCTCTCCTATCATAATTACCACCCCATCCTCCGGGGTTCTTAATTCCATCCGCTTAGCTGCACAATCCAATACAGCCCGATGTTCCACTAGCCAGTCCATGCCAAGTATGAGATCAAACTCTCTGAAGAGAAGTTCCATCAAGTCGACAGAAAATACCATGCCTTGAATTTCTAAAGGTACATTTTGAAAGATCTTATTCACCACTACAGTTTGACCTAGTGGGCTTACTACAGTCATCTCCCTAGCAGAATGTTCAGAGGCTATGCCTAGTGTTTCCACTACACTACATGCAACATAGGAATGGGTCGAGCCCACATCAATCAGAGCAACATAAGGTTTACTGAATACAAGTAACGTACCGGTAATGACGTCCGGCGCGTCTCCATCCTCCCTCCAGCAAACTGCGTACACTAGACTCGGCTGCCTTGCCTCAGTATTAGCAACACCTCTGCCCGGTGTTCCACGTCCTCTGCCAGCACCATTACCTCGGCCATTCGGACCACGACCTCGCTGAGGCTGCTGTCTACCTCTACCAGCCTGATTAACACTCTGAGCTGCTGGTCGATTCCCATCTGGTTTCATAGGACAGTCCTTAATCATATGATCCTTGGACCCACATTTAAAGCATCCTCTAGTCTTTTTCCAACACTCACCTAAGTGCTTCTTCCCACACTGATCACAAGTACGATACTGCCCTCCTATAGCAGCTTGCTGACCTCGTGGCCCATCAACTCTAGGCCTCTTTTGAACATTCCCAGATGATCCTAATGGCCTAAAACCTCTCTTTGGCCTATTTCGATCCGAGTTCTGCCTTACAGAGTCCTTAATCCCCTCGGCTACCTTAGCCTTTTCTACCAACGCAGAAAACTCCCGCTCCTGATGTGGGGCTATTAATAACCTCAGATCATCCCTTAGTCTGTCCTCAAACCGGACACATCGCTCATGCTTTGTAGCCACCACTGACTTATTCCCTTGAACCAGCCCCAGCAATGCCTTCCTCTGTGTATCAGTGTAACGCGTGCCAACATACTTCTTCTGGTACGCCGCCTTAACATACTACCAGGTCAGATCCTTAGCCGTGGCACCATCCCTAACTGTGAGCCACCATTAATATGCTTCATCACGTAGCAGCGCCACCAACCCTTTCAACTTTTCCTCAGCAGTCAAATCGAGCTCATCCATGATCCGCTCAGTCGCTTCCAACCAGTACTCAGCTGTACTGGGTGCCACACCAGATACTCCACGAAACACCTCAGCTCCGTTAGCTCAGAGTCGCTCGGGTATAGACTTCCGAGCTCCCATATTTCCTCAAGCACTAGCCACCATATTCGAACTTCGCGGCCACGACCTACGATACAAAGATCGCCGTCTCTGTCGATCTTGCTTGCTCAGTACCAACATTGCTTTGGTGGTGGTGGCACTTCATTCTCAGATCCTTGACCCGACCTAACGGGTTCCGACGCGGTTATTCGGCCTCGACCGCGTCCTCGTACGTTACGACCATGTCGCCTAGAGCTCATTTCTACTATCGTGCTTTAATCTGATTAAGAAATTTTTATGCATTAGTATATGTTCCACTAACTATTCGCGAAGAAATTTTATGAAAGGAGTTTAATAGCAGTTCTTTCGATCAATCAAAGTTTTCGTTCAAGTTCTCTATCCTAATTCAGGGGAGCACATTCATTCAAACATTCATTTAGGAGTATCTACCACACACATTCATTACCCTAACATCTTTTTCTTATTCCTATCCTGTGGGTATTTTTAGTCATTTTTCCTCTGAGGGTATTTTGGTAATAAACCGGGGTCAGTTTATAAATCTTAATAAATCAAGGCACTTTGAAATTCTCAAACCTCAAGGGTACTTTTGTAAATTTTCTTAAATTAGGGGTATGGCAGAAATTTTCGAAATCGAGGGTTATTTTGGTAATTTTTGTAAATTAGGGGTAATTTCGTAAATTTTCCAAATCAAGGTGTCTTGGTATCTCGCAAAGATAAGATTTTTGGACATTTTTTGCAAAATCAGAAAATTTAATTAAAATCAGGGATAGTATGGTAATTTTGAAATCCAAGGGCATTTTAGTAAATTTTTCCACTAGGGGTATTTAGGTAAATTTGTAATTGGGAAATATTTTGGAAGAAAAAAAAATTTTCAACTAGGTTTTGCTACAATTTAAAGGGGTAATTTGGTGATTTTAAAACTAGGGTTTTCATGAAAATACGGCTAGTCCCTTTCGGGTTTTAGTTATTGGGTTTAGCCCGTGAGTAAGTCCTCTTGGTTAGGGTGAACCGAAGCTACGTACCAGGTAGGATTCCAGCGAAGAGGAGGTGAGTCACTAGGACTGCTTAAGTACCAGGCTCTTCCGGATCCAATCTTAGACATGCGCACAAAGGTTGCCACACCCTAACTCGGCGACTTAACCACAGGTTTGTTTAGGCATTACATCTTATGTAATTGTTGGGGTAAACTAGTCCTAGGGCTCAAGTACCTATCATACTATTCTACGTTCCATTTCTACCCTTCTACAGTTCATACTATAAATCACACAAATGAATAGGGGTACTTACCTGGTGGACTTCGGGTCGGAGACTTGGGTGCCATGCCAGAAAACCTGCTCTTTTCATAAAAGTTTTTCTCAAAACTTGTTTGGGCCTTATTTTAAAAACGTTATGGGCTTTAAACCCAAGGCCGAGAGTTTAAAACTGGGCTCTGATACCAAGCTGAAACACCCCAAACCCGGCCCACGAGTCTCGACCGGATCTGGTATGTTTCTCGAGTAAAACGGTTCAGAACTTTTTAAATTACTTTGGAAATTCGGATGGTTTTGAAAGAAATCTTACTTGTGTTGGGCTTGAGTTGAAACAATTTTATCTTATTTTGAAACCTATTTGTTTTAAAGTGTCCAAATCATTTTGAGTTTATTTTTAAAATAAACTTACATAATCTTTTAACTTGATTAAATTCGTAACATAATGAATTCAAATAAAAAGCATTCATAAAACAGTTCATACTTTGGCCTGATTACATCAAAATTTAAAACCCGAAATAAATTCAAAGTATTTAAAATATAAACATGTCCAAAATCAAATAAACTCCCGAACTGAGCATGGCCACCATCAAGTTCCTGCCGACCCAGTCCATCACTGATCATCACCTGAAAAATATTCCCACAACGGGGTGAGTCATACAGACTCAGTGTGTACAAACAACACTGAGTCTAGCAGTTTAGGCATAACAATCCATACAAATACATTTAGCAGAGTAAAGAGAATGATGCAAACCCGAACCCAAAACCTAGGTACCATCCGCTACACATCACCCGTACCAACCCGCACACCGTGGGGACTACTAAGTCAACCTCCATCCGCTTACACACCATTGAAGCGATTCTTTGCGATCGACGTGCTTATCGCCCTTATAAAATCCGTGGCATAGCCACCAGATAATATTCTATGTCATGAGACACCACATTCAGATAATGTGACCTAAGTCACCACGTTCAGATACTGTGACCAAGTCACCACATTCACTTCCCCTTTCATAATAACCCATATGCCCATGTCATACATATCATGCACAGATTATGTCCCATTCTTTATTTCACATTCTTATAATTTCACATATGCTATAACAGATCACATTATAACCCTAGTAGGAGTAAGAAAACGTACTTGAGTACTTTGTACCATTGCATGGTACCCTTGGCCACATTCACATTAATATAAACATATATATTTATTATGTTTATTGCCTTAAATCTATTAAGAGATAGTGTGGGGTACACACCTAGTATAGTGTGGGGTACACACCTGGTATACTTATCGAGTTCCCTGAACCCTGAAAATCCCGATCTAAGCTTTAGATCCTTTAACTCCTTGCTGCAGATTTTACTGCTAACCAAATCCCGAAACTTCGTAGAGTTTCTCCTTTGCAATCGGCTATATACTAAATCACTTGGCTTGGTTAGTTTCGGCTTTTGAACATTTAAGAAACATATCTAAGTCACCAAATAGGCCTTGACCGAATATACATGTACACTTACCGTGCGATTTTAAATCCCGAAAAGTAGTCTCTTGGCTTATGGGGATGTCGAAATCCTACAGGGCACATGTTAGATCTAGTTCTAACATTAAATCATAATAAATGGCCCTTGGCCGAATATCAAGGCTCCCTTACCTTGATTATCTAAATCCCGTGATCGCTTCTTGATCTATGGAGTTGCCGAAATCTCTGCATAACCATTGTTAATGTCGATTTTAACACTTAATGGACCAAAACAATTAGCCTTCAACCTAAACTCTTACTTGCTTACCATAGATCTGAAATCCTAAAAGATCCTTCTCTGAAGTCGACAACACCTAAATCCCGAAGCCTCCTTCCAAGATTCGGCTAAAGATCATTAATGGTATTAGAGTTTTGATTTCGGCTAAAAGAAAAGAACTAAAAACGATGACAATAGCATCCTTACCTTTAATATTGAACTCGGCAACCCCTTCACTTGAATCCTCAAAGCTTTCCGACTATGGCCTAGGTATGGATCAACAATTTTGGCTCCAACAAGAATGATTAGAGAGGAATATAAAACTCAGGAAAATCGACTATGAAGAAATTTTGAGAGAGATATTCGGCTAGACCAAAAGAAAAGAGAAAGAATGATGATTTGCAGAGAAAGAGAGAATTCGGCAGAGGCACAAGAGGAAAAAAATGAATGAAAAATGGCCTCTCTTTTCCTTTTTCAGCCGAAATTACTACCCCAAGAATCCCCTCATTGGCCAACACTATCAAATTCCTTGCTTTTCTCTTTATCTCTTTATTTAAAATTAAAGAAAAATAATCCATCATTTATCTCTTAAAAATAAAAGGATAAAAACTCCTAAAATTTAGCCTTAGTGCCATCCACTACTCCCCTCTTTTTGACGTCAATAAGCAAATATAAAAACCTTAAAATTTTGCTTCCCACGCGACTCGAACTCAAGACCTGCACCAAGCTTGTGGCATCATTTCCAGAGCCTTAAGTGGCGCCTTGTAGCCACTTTGCTAAGCCCAATTTCATGTCAAATTTCCCCTACATTTTCTCTTAAGACCACCTTTCTTCATTCCCTCTTTTAAACTTTAAACTTAATATTTTCTAAGGCATTTCTCTACATTCCAAGGTTCCAAAAATTCACATAACACATTCAACACACATAGGACATGCTAACTCATATAATTTAAGCAAAAATGCATAAGCCCAATCTCAGTATATTACACATTGGGTACAAGATTGGATTTTAGCACAGCGTTTCATCCACAGACTAATGGTCAGCCTGAGAAAGCAATTCAGATCTTGGAAGATATGTTAAGAGGCTGTGTCATAGACTTCAAGGGTATTTGGGAAGAGTTTCTACCGTTGGCAGAATTTGCATACAATAATAGCTATCAGTCTAGTATTTAGATGGCATCGTATGGAGCGTTGTATGGTCAGAAATGTCGCACTCCTACTTGCTGGACAGAGTTGGGTGAGCGACAGTTATTGGGTCCAGAATTGGTTTGGAAAACAGAGGACAAGGTTAAGTTGATTTGGACTCGGTTGAAAGAAGCTTCTGACAGGCAGAAATCTTATGCAGACTTGAAGCGTAAAGACATATAATTTGCAGTAGGTGATCGAGTTTTCTCAAAGTTTTCGCCCTGGAAGAAAGTCTTAATATTTGGATGGAAGGGCAAGCTGAGCCCCAGGTTCATCGGGCACTATCGTATGCTGAAGCGTATGGGACCGGTAGCTTACCAGCTCAAGTTACCTTCAGAATTGAGTCAGATTCATGATGTGTTCCATGTTTCAATGTTGAGATTCTACCGTTCGGATCCATCTCATATAGTGCCAGTGGAAGAAATCAAAGTAAAGCCTAACTTATCTTTTGAGGAGGAATTGGTTCAAATCCTATATCGAGATGTTAAGGTGTTGCGGAGAAAGACCGTTCCATTGGTTAAAGTGTTGTGGCAGAATCACGGTTCAGAGGAAGCCACGTGGGAGACAGAGGATGTGATGCGATAGCAATACCCTCATCTCTTCTGATCAGGTAAAATTTCGAGGCCGAAATTTCTTTAAGGGGGTAGAACTGTAACATCCTGGATTTTGGGTTCTAAATTTAATATGTGTTGTGTGTGTATGCTATGCTCTGTGTGTTAATTTGGTGTGTTTGAGGATCCCGGGAAGGCTCGGGGATAAGCCTGAGCCTTGGTAAAAATTATACTTTTTGGCATTGTAGGGGAGAGCTGGCTGAGGTAGGCCTTAAGGGTATTTAATTGTGTTTCGATGACACAAGTAAAGAGTGGTAAAGTGGCCAGGAGATGCCACTTAGATTGCTTGGAGTGACGTCACAAGGGGGGAGCTGCAGGGAGAAGGGGTTCGAGTTGTATCGTCAGCAAGGGGGTGTTTTATTTTTGCGTCAAAGGAGCTTGGGTAGTGGATGTGGCAAGGACACTATATGGATGAGTGTTGAAAGAGTCAAAAGATTTGAATGTGAGGCCATGAGCAAAAGGTGGAGTTTGAATGATTCAAACTATTTTGAATGAATGAAGAAGAGTGAATTTAGGAGGAAAGTAAGATATTTCCAAGTGGATGGGGGTAGTGGCCGATTGTGGGAAGCTTGAGAAGGGGGAGAGAGTCTGGTTGGGGGTCTAGTGGGGGTGTGTGCTGAATTCTTATGGTTAGTGCCTAAGTTTTCTTGTTCGAAGATGGTCCAATTGGCCTTAGAGGTGTCTTTGTGCCGATTTTTAGTAAAACACTCATCTTACTCCTTATTTTGAGCTCTCTTTCTTCACTTCTCTACTAACCAAAATCGAAACACTTTAGCTTCTTTTCTCTTCATTTTTCCCTCAGTTACCGCAACCCCCTATGACCAAATTGGTTCATCTTGTTTTGGTAAAAGCCGAAATTTTTGACACTCATTTCTTCTTTCTTCCTTCCTCTTTTCCGCTCACCGTTTACTTTTTTCTCTGAAACACCATAACCGCACCTCTCTTCCATCATCCTCTCCCTTGTCAAGCCGAAACCTCTTAGGCACCCTCTCCTTTTCATTTCAATTATTTTCTTTTCTTTCTTCTCCCATATGTCCCTTATAGCCGAATCCTCATCCCACTCCTTTGTGAGTAGCAAATCTTTCTCTTCTATTTCTTCTACTCAAGGCTGAATCAATTGCTCATATCATCTATTTTTTCTTTCTCTTTAGCTGAATACTGTGGAGTAAGGTGTTAGGAATCTGTTTCAGATCTGTTATCAATTTTGTTAATAAGGTAAGTGAGACTCTGTTATCATTTCTTGATCTTCTTTCGGTATTAGGTAGCCAAAGCCGAATGGCTAATTGGCTTGGTGTTATAATTGAATTGACTCCTCTTTTCATTATCTTCATCTCTCATTGGGGGCGCTTATTCAGGGAAACATCGCTAGCCAAACCATTTGAGTTCCAAGTTTGAGGATCAGTCAACCTACGAATCCCATCTCTGTTTTCGGGATCTTAAGGTAAGGGATTCCTATCTAGTTATTCGATCGGTTTCTCCTTTCGTTATTCGTTGCCTTAACCCAACGTTGTTGTTAAACAACATTGTTTCATTATAGTATCTTCTGACCAAGATCATTTTCATGGAATCAAATGCCAGCCAAGTAAGGGAGGGGGTTGGACCCGTAATCTCAGCCCTGAAGTTTAAGCGTCGTGCGGTATCGGCAGTCCGAGACTGGCCACCGGGTTGTAGACTAGCTTTAGAGAGGGATAGGCAGATAGCCGTCGTCTCTGCTAACGAGAGTGTCAACATAGAAAGCATAGTGTTACATGTTATCAGGTGTGTAAACATTCACACTCTATTATTAGTATGTGTTATTAACTATGTGGCTGAAAAGTCGAAGTGACTAAATGAAAAGTCGTTATACCCTTGTGGGTAAAACTGGGGATAGCAGGTAAGTGCCCATAACATTCTATTAATGGGTATGAAAATGTATACTATAATCTGTCACCATGATGAGAGCATGTGCATTCATTTGATTTGTATGTTCTGCATGGGTTTGGGTTATGATGCAAAAGGGGAAGTATTTGAGACTGTCACGGTGGTTTGGTACTATGAGTGGGTTGGCCCCACATATATCTAATTCAGTGACCATGTCTCGGTGGCTTGGTGACCCGGTGGTTAATACCACGTATATACGATTTAGTGACTCGTCTCGGTTGTTTGGTACCACAGTGGGTTGGCTCCACATACATTCATCAGGGATTGTCACGGTGGTTTGGTACCACAGTGGGTTGGCCCCAAATATGTTGATAGTGACTCTGTCACGATGATCTAGTATCACGATGGTCTGGAACCACGAGTGGCTTAGTGCCACATACATGAGGTGTGTAGCGGATGGAGGGTTGATTGTAGAAATCCCCACGGTGTGATAGGCTGGTACGGGGGTGTGTAGAGGATGGAAAATCTAGGTTGGACTAGGCGCATTACATTCATATTGTTGCATGCTATTTTGAGTGGGCTAAGGCCCAATGTGCGATCTTGGGCCTGAAGCCATTATGTGCCTTAAGGAGATTTACACACTGAGTCTTGGTGACTCACCCCTCTGCTAATTTTGCAGGTAACCAGTAGATCGTGGATCTGGGAGCCGAGGCGGACTCGTGGAGGCCATAAAATATTTCTTTTAGTAAACTTGTTCCTTTCTACAAATTATTTTAATTGGGGATTTTTGGTTATGTAATAAGGCCTTCCTAAGTTAATTTCTAGTTTATTATTTATTATTTACCTAAGATTTGACACTATGATTATTTAATCATGAAAGTTAAAATGGAGTTTTCAAAATACGAGTAACATAAAATAATCGTTTCCTTTAAAGTGCCAATATACATAACGACTATTCGATTATCACAAATTAGAAATTTTTCTTAAACTACGAATCACCGTTTTCAATACGTCACCTTAATCGAAACATTTTCAAACTTACGGTATTTTCTTAAATTCAACAAAATTCACTTTTACTTTACCCTGTGACATACCAGATATGGTCGTAACGTCTAGGCCAGGTTTAGTGTGTTACAAAGGTTTACATATTCAAGGTCCTGGTCTTGAACGTCCTACTGATGGCTGAGGTCCAGCATGTGTTGCGGATACTCCACAGCTCATGTGAGCAGTATCGTGTAGCTACATTCCGACTCACAGAGCAGGCCGATTTTCACAGCTCGTGTGAGCATACATGTAGAAGATTTGACGGATTAGAGTTATATGAGTTAGCACATTATGTGTGAGCTATCCCGGGTATCTGACGGTATTCTATATGGTTCATCGGGCATTATTCGGAAATGAAGTGGTAAGAGTTTGATATGAACTATGTAATAACCCGTTTTTAGGTCAAATCAGAATAGTGGTTTCGGGACCACAAATCCGAGGCTAAAATATTTATTTTTTATTTTATTTAAGTTTACATCATGATATAAAAGTTTCGTAAAGAAATTTTACTATTTGATTGCCTAATTTGAGAAAAAGGACTTAATTGCGTAAAATGCAAAAGTTACATTCTATTTGTTAAAGGTGTTTAATTGCTATGATTTATTAAACCGAAGGTCCTTATGATGATATTAGACCATTGGTAGTGTAAGTGGACAATTATGGTCATCCATTATGTGTTTATATATGTTTATTACTAAGGTTAATATAGTAATTTGGTTAATATAGGTTAATTAAATAAAATAAAAACAATTTTGCTTCACTATCATCATCTTCTTGTCGAATCTTAGGCTTGAGAAAGCCATTAAACAAGCTTGAACATTTGGTCATTAGGATCCTTGATTAAGGTACGATTTTTGCTCGGTTTTTAATGATTTCTATGTTTTTTAGATCGTTGCTTCATATTTTAGTTAGCCCGTACCTTAGATTTTGAATTTGTTAAAGATTTAACATGTTTCCATTGTTGAATGCTTGATTAATTTGATGAATTGTGATAGATTTGGAAGGTTTAATGATAGATTAATAGTTTTTGTAAAGTGATTTTTGACAAAAATGTCAAAAAGGGATTAAATTGAAAAAATATAAAATTATGTGGTTAAAATTTTGAATAAATTGAAAATATGGACTGCTAGTAACCTATAGTAAATTCGGCTAAGCATGAGCTGTAATTAATTGCCTGAATTTGTATTTTTACGAGCTAATGACTAATTTGTAGAAATGTTAAAATAGTTGGGGTAAAAGTGTAATTTTACCATAAGGTCATTTTTGGACTAAATTGAATAGATTAAATACTGAATGTACTAAATTTGATAATATATATATCAAGATAAGCTGAGATCGGAATTAGGTCGGGGAAAAAAAAAAGTGGACGAATAGCTGATAATTACTAACCGAGCAATACGAGGTAAGTTCGTGTAATACTTGTATTTATTTGAGATATATGGTTATAATTGAGTATTTGATACTCTTGGAATACAAATACTTAATTGATGTAGAATAATTATTATTGAGCCTCGTTTGAACTGTATGAATTCGTAGGATACGAGTGACATGTCACTAGGGTTACCGTTTAGGTCGAGCTCTTGCATTTGTTGCGGACTCGCCACAACTCGTATGAGCTTACCGATATATCAGTTCGTAAGAGCTTACTATTTTTAGCTCGTTAGAGCTTACCGTTTCAGCTCAATGAGCTTACTGTCCATCAGTTCAGGAAGAGCTTACTGATCATAGCTCGAAAGAGCGAAAATGATAATGAATTGACAGATTACTGATGTATATCACCCGAGTATCCTTTGAAGTTCTAATGGGTTCAACGGGCATAAATACTATTTATACAGATGAGTACTATTATTAAATGAACTACTGATTATATGGTCGAGAGTGGAATGTTGAATATGATATACATGATATATGAATTTGGTATGATATAATGTATTGAGTATTGAGATTGAGATAATGGATGATTACATGTATTTATGTGACTAACTTGTTGATGAATGCTTGTGTTAGGCATTTGGAAATTTAATTGAGTTTACATTACTTGTTGTCTTGATTATGTAAGAATGGTAAGTTTAATTCTGAATTATACGAGCTTACTAAACTATAAAGCTTACTCTGTTTCTTTTTCGTGTATTATAGAGGTTCGGTAGCTCGCTCGATTCGAATAAAGTCGAAGTTACGCATTACACTATCCAGTTGCTGATTGGTACTTTTGAAGTTGTGGATATATGTAAATATGGCATGTATAGGATAGTTATAAGATGATAGTTATGGTTACTTGAACTAGTAATTTTGGTACACGTTATGGAATAAGTTTAAGCCATTTGATTTGGATTAATTTGGTGTAATGTTTTGGTTACGTATGAGTTTATAAATATGGTATGTTTTGGCAAGTAGTAGATGGAATGGAAATATGCAATTGATGACTTGATTTGAATTAGTCACATAAATGGAAAATGCATGATTATTTAGGTATTTGAATGCTATGTTGAAATGGTATAAAATGTGTTTGAAATGTCATGGATTGGCTGCTAATTAAGTTGTGAAATGTTGCAATTTATGCTTGTATATGCAAGTAAAAATAGGGTGGCAAAATGGCTATACAAATGGCCTATTTTTATCCACATGGGCAGAGACATGGGCGTGTGTCACAGCCGCGTGGGACACACGGTCACGTTGCACGGCCGTGTGTCCCTTGGTGTTGAAATTAAATTGAAGTCAGTATGCTCCACACGGCCTGACAAACAGGCATGTGATTGGCCGTGTGTCACAAGTCAGTATACCTCTTAAATGGCACACGGCCTAGCACACGGGTGTGTGACCTGGCCGGGTTGCATAAGTCAATATACCCTATAGGTTTGGCACGACCTAGTACATGGCCTGGCACACGGGTGTGTGTGGCCATTTTGAAGGGCACACGAGCGTGTGGTTGGCCGTGTGACCCAAGTCAGTATGTATGCCTTGTTTCTACACGGCCTGACACACGGGCATGTCTGGAGCTGTGTAAGGCACACAGCCTGTTCACACGTGCATGTGACCCCTGTATAGATGAAAAATTTCTAAGTTTACCAAAAATTTTGTATGATATCGGTTTAGTCCCGAACCACTTCTAAAGCATGTTTAAGGCCTCGTAGGCTCTTATAAGGGACAGTATGATTTTGTTGAATGGTATTTGAGTATGAATGCATAGATGTATGAGCATTATAAGTTAAATGATGTGTAATGATTGGTAATAACTCGTAACCCTACTCCAACGACGGATACGGGTTAGGGGTGTTACAAACTAAGATGTGGATACATGTGAATATCACTAAAACGGTATTACATGTTCTTAATGCCGATGTTATATGTTTATTATATCTAACATGTTTGGTGTACATGTTTAAGCTTTGGCCAAGTATAGTTGGATTGTGCCATGTTCATCTTACCTATTATGTATCGATCGGTAAGTTGTGTTTTATATTATACGAACTTACTAAGCTTATATGCTTATTATGTCTCTTATAGTGAATCAGAAGCTCGTTCGGGTTGGAAGCTTGTTGGATTTATATCACACTATCCATCAACTCTATCGGTACTTTTGGGATGTTTTGATTTGGTTATAATGGCATGTGTAGGTATTTTGGCTAATGTTTAGCCTATGTGTTTTGGTTGTGATTATGGTATTTTGAATGTTGGCAAAGGCTTGGTTTTTGGCATGTATATAAATGGCTTTAAATTAGTTGATATCATGGCTTATTATGGTTGAATGATTGAAGATGAATTGGTAACTTAAAATTCATGTATAAATGGTCTTTTGATATGTTTAAATATGGTGTTTTGCTACTTTTGTTATATGTGTCATGAATGGCTATAAGTGCTAGTTGTTGAATGGTACATTTCGGTATGAAAATGTAATTGGCATATATGAATTATGATGCTATTTGCTAAATGGTAAATTTGGTAATTGTGGATGTGAACTTGGTATGTTATTAAAGTGATAATTGTTGGTTAAACGATGCACATGGTTATATAGGTTTATATGTTGTCATTGAGGTGCCTTTGGGCATATTGGTTGTAATAAAAATGTATCATATTTGGTTAGCTTGATTAGGCATGGTTTTTTTGCATTTTGATGGCGTGTTCAGTTTTGCAAAAGTGGTTATAGGTACATGCATGAATAGGTGAGAAAAATGGCTTGGAAATGGCCTATTTTTCATCCACACGGGCAGAGACATGGGCATGTGTCTTAGCCTTGTGTCCCCTGTAGCTTTCAAAGGGTTGCAAGCCAGACTGTTACACGGCCTGACACACGGATGTGTGTGGTTACTTCAAAGGGTACACGGTATGGCACACTGGCGTGTGGCTTGGCCGTGTAACCAAAGTCAGTGAGTTACACGGGCTCAGATGCGGGTTGGGACATGGATGTTTGTCCTTGTTTCGAATGCCCATATGGCCGTGTGACCCCTACAGTGTTTAAAAATTTCACTGTTTTCTAAAAAATTCTATGAGTTTTCGATTTAGTCTCAACTTGTTTCTATTATGATTTTAGAGCTTCGAAGGCTTGTACAATGTATTTGAATTGGTTTCGATATGATTATTGACATGATATGAAATGTTTGAAATTTGTGTTCGTTTGAATTGAAAAATATGGTAATACTCTGTAACCCTAGTCCGGCGACGGATACAGGTTAGGGGTGTTACAGTTCCTAGTTGATTTGTTGATCATGTCATTTGGTAAGTTTGATGTAATTATGGGAATGGAATGGTTAACTGAGGTAGTGTTATATTAGACTATTATAAAAATAATTTCTCTATATAAATTCTGAGGGTGATATCACTGAGATTCGGTTACCACATGAGTGAGCGCACACTCGTATAGTGCCAACGATCATATTTTCCAACTTTGCTGATTCATTCTTTAGGCAGTGTTTACACACCTTGTTTCTGTTTGTTGAGAAACCCACCCACACCTTTGAAACCTACACTTGATCGACAATTCCCAATTAATCATTTAAACATTTACTCAATCAAATACAACAAGATCCCAATTGATTAACTCACACCACGTTACCTTTAAACGAGTAAAGAGGGAAGTTTCGCCTATCCAACCATTGATTATAAACCTTCTACCCTTCAACAGGTTCTTAGGCACAAACTGAAGATGGGTAAGCACTTAATCAATCAGCAACAATATAACATTATACTATCTTCACTTACCAATAACGTGAGAATTGTACCCATTATGACGTGTACGACTATCAGCAAATAAAGAATGATATCTAGAACAATAGAGAAGGGAAAGCAGTCGGCTGCAAGGGAAAGGCAAGAATCAACAACAAGAAATGAAAGGAGAAAGATGAAAAGAAAATGGGAGATTCAGCCAATGGGAGAACAATGTGGAAAACCTTTGCTCAAAATACAGTAAAAGTAGAAGAACCAAATAGATAATCGACAATGAAGGAGAAAACCTTTGTGGTGAAGAGGGACAAAACCTAAAAGGACAAAGTTCAACAAAAGATGAAAGAAGGAGCGACGATAGGCTTGAGAAGAAATTGCCAAAACAAGGAAAAAGAAGAGAAATGAGGCACAAGAAGAATTTCGACCAAAAGGGAAAGGGAGTTGCCGTCCAATTTGGGAAACAAATGAGGAGCCATTCTCTCTTAGCCAAATTCCTGAGTGCCAGAGTGCAATTTCGGCACAACACTCCCTCCCCTCTCTCTTCCCTTGATTTTCTCCTAAAATCTCTCCAAATATCCCTCATCAATTCTCTTTATGACCAGTTCAAACTCCATTCAGTAGTATTTCAATCCAACTCTACCACCCACACGAATTAGGCAACAAAATAAATACTCCCTTTTTGATGCGCCACTACTTGAATCTTAGACCCCATGTACACTCTGCACGCCCCTTACCACTAGACCAACAACTCCTTTTGTATCATATTTTAACTACAATAATTTAAAAACCTACTATCTAGATCCAAGAATTTTATTCACTTAAAATAAAAATTTTGCATAAGCTAAGGCTTGAACCCTTCACTTCTCAGACACTTCCAAACACTCCTAAATCACTTAACCACTGAAATAGATATTCATTTATGTCACTTTCTTGCACAACTAAATATTTATGTATAGTCTCCTAACTGTTCCCTTGTTCAAAACCTATTTCTTCTAGGCCTAAAATTCGGGGCATTACAGTTTCATTAAGAAATTTTGAAGTTTAAATGGTTAATTAAATAAAAAGGACTAAATTGAAAAAGGTGCAAAAGATTGATTCTAGTAATTAAATGGATTGAATGGCTTTAGAATTAAAAATTGAAGGATGTAGTTGGTAATTATACCATATTGTATGCTAGTGGATATGCATGGATAGGTTTTATTGAAATTTTTTATTAATGATAAGGGTAAAGTATTGAATTAGTAATTAAAAGAAAATTAAGTAAAGAAAAGATGAAAGAAAGCCATCATCTTCTTTCTTTTTCCTATTTTTGAATCGCATTTAGCCATTAGAGAGGGGAGAGCTTTGGTTTTGAGTTCTTGATGCATCGTATGATTTTGTATCCCGTTTTTAATGATTTTTATGTTTTTGAGTTCGTTTTAGCTTAATCTAGCTAAACTGTTAAAGGTTAAAGGACTTGCCGTGGCTATTTTTGAAAAGATTTTGAAGTTATCTGATAGATTATTAATCTTCGTTGTAAAGAAAACATGTTTTTTAAAGTGATTTTTGATGAAATTGTATTTAGGGATTTACTTGTAAAAATAGTAAAATTTCATGATAATATAATGAAATGGTGATTTAAGTGGGTTGATATGAGTCCATAAAAATTTGGCTAGCTTGTATGGAGGATTAAAATGGTTAAATTTCAAATTTAGAGCTTAAGGACTTAATTGTGAAAAGTTAAAATGTTAGGGGTAATTTTGTAATTTTACATAAATATAAATTAAATTTTGTAATTTTACATAAATATAAATTATGGATTGGATTGAATTGAATACTTAAAGTACTTAATTGAATGAAATTATCCATTTAGATCAAGATAAACAACAACCGGGCTTAAATCGAGGAAAAGCTAAAGCTTCGGATTAGCTTGCAACTCTAATTCTACGACCATAGATATTGAGGTAAGTTTAAATGAATTATGATCTTATTAATGTTAGTAAAATTAATTATTTACTATGTTGTGTTAATATAAACGGACTTGAAATTTTAGATGTATCGATGTATGAATAATTGATGGATAACTAATCCCGTTTGAACCTTAAGAATCCTTAGGATACGAATGACATGTCATTTTTCATGTTTTGGGTGCTAGTCTTGAATGTCCTACCGATGGCTGAGATCCTGCATTTGTTGTGGATTCTCCACAGCTCATGTGAGCAACATTGTGTAGCTAACTTTCCAACCCACATCTCGTGTGAGCAGTATTGTAAAGGAAAGGTTACTATTATATGGAAAGGATCACTATGTGTGAGCATTTCCAAGTATCCAATGCTATTCTAGATGGTTCAACAAGTAAGTAAAGGAATGGCATGGTAAGTGTACAATGGGATATTGAATCATGACCTTTGAAAAGGCTAATGTAATAAATGATGTGTATATGAAAATCTACTTACTATATTATTGAATTCATATGCATCATTTATGAACTTACTAACTCGTGAGTTTGTTGATGCTTGTATACGCTTTTACTAAGCTTATGGTCTTGGTAATGACATTATGGTTATTCTATAAATTGTGCTAATTGAATGGTAAGTTATGTTTGAGTTTACACGAGCTTACTAAGCACTAGTTACTTATGTAGTTACGTTCCTTTGTTTTATAGATTATCGAAAGCTCGACCAGTTGGAAGCTTGTCAGGGACCAATAACTGTAACAGTCCAATATAGACCCTAGTCAGAATAGTGGTTTCGGGACCACAAATCCAAGTCAAAAAAATATTTTAATATTATTTTCTGTGTCTGCAATATATGATTAAGCATGTGTGAAATTTTTGTGGATTAATTTTGTCGTTTGTATTCTTAATTTGATAAAAGGACTAAATCACATAAAAGGTAAAAGTAGCCTATTTGACTAAGTGCTTAATTGATGTGTCTTTCTATATGTGAGGCCCTTATGTTGTAAATATGCCATTGGTATGATAGGTGGACGGTAAAGCCATTAAATATACATGATTTATATGTTAATAATAAAGGGGTAAATTTATAATTAAAAAAAATGTTAATTTAAATCATAAAAACAAAGCAAATAAAAGTTGATAGTGGATTGTTCATCCATCCACCACCAGAAATAGAAACAAAAATAAGGGTTTAAGGCTTTCAAACATTGGATCAAGGAAGTTCATTGATTCAAGGTATGTTTTGCTTCAGTTTTTGATAATTTTTACGTTTTTGTAATCGTTGCTTAGTATTCTTCAAAACCCATGCTTTAATTTTGTGAATTAATGAATATTTTGAAATGTGATGAGTTTTGTGATGTTTGATGGTGAAATATGAAATATATGTATTAGATTAACATGTTTTGTCTTTGAAGTTTTGATGATATTGAGTATTCTGGACTTAATTGAGAAAATAATATATTGATGGACTAAATTGTGAAATAAATGAAATGTATGGACTTGTATGGACTACATGAGAATTCAGCTAAGCATGGGTGTATTGAGATTTTGTGTATTTTGTGATTTTTTTGAAATAGGGACTAAAATGTCAAAATGTGAAAATGTGAGGGCAAATTTGTAAATTTCCCTAAATATGTGTTTTTGGATTGAATTGAATGATTTGGTGAATAAATGGATTAAATTTGAATATGTATAGATCAAGAACCGAAGAAAACGGACTTAGATCGTGGAAAGTTGAAAGTGATCGAATAGTCGAGTCCGTATGTTAACCGAATTCGAGGTAAGTCTATATACAAATAAATGTATTTACATTGATATTTGAATGTTCATATGAAAATTTATCATGATGAATGTATATGAGATGATAAGTTCACGAAATCTGAAGAAGAATTGATGGTAAAACAAAGTCCGAGAAGCCCCGTACGAACCTAGGAATAGATAGGATTACATATGTCATGACATAGGTTTCCTATATGTGAGATCATATAAGACTGCGTCTGGAATGTTGGCGTCGATATGAGATTTATTTGTAAGACCATGTCTAGGACATTGGCATCGTATTGATTCGTGTAAGACCTTGTCTGAGATAGTGGCATCAATATTTGGTTACATGTAAGACCACGTCTGGGACGTTGGCATTGTATGACTATTCCCAGCATTCAGAGTATCCTATTTAGTTCCGAATGGTTCAACGGGCAAGTTCGAGAAATGAATGACTATGTGAGTTGTATATCCGTTTCAGGTACGTTTGATATATATATGCTTTGAATAGGCATGAAAGGTGAGTAAATACGTACACAGATGTAATGAGCTAAAATATGATATATGAATGAATATGATAAGAGCAAATGAGATGGATAGACATATGATGATTGATAAGCAATGGCCAAATAGTGAGCCGATGAAGAATTCTGAATTTGACTGAAATATGTTAAAGAATCATGTATTGATATGATAATGTGAATTCTATGATAAGTATATTTGCATATGGCCTACTAAGCTTTTAGAAAGCTTACTTTGTATGTGTTTACTCTGTTTTACAGATCGTCAAAGCTACGAATGGTTCAGTAATTGTCGAGGATTTTCATCACACTACTCAAATCACATTTTTGTACCTTTTGAAAATGTATAGATATTAAAGTATTACATGTATAGGCTAGTTGTTTTGGAGTATGTTTGAGACATGTATATAGCCATGTGACATGGCTAGATAAATGGTTAAGTTATGAATTGTGTAGCCATGTCTTATGATGCTTAGTTTTGGTTTGTTTTGGTGGTTAATAAAATGGTCAAGTTAATGGTAAGCTTATGGATGCATAGTTAGCATATTATTGATGTTAAGTTGTGGATGAGTTATGTTTTGAAATGTTTGTGAATAAGTTGAGCTAAATGGCTTATAAGTTGGTGTGATTATTGAGCTCATAAGTGGTTAGAAATGATGAACATTTTAGTATGTTTTGGTTGCCTATAATGCTTGGATTGAATTGGTATGTTGCTTGTAGGGATAACCCAATGTGTGGGTGGAATTTTGGCCTTGAAAATGGCCTATAATTGCCCACACTGTTGAGTACATGGGCGTGTGGCTTGACCGTGTCCCTCGTGGTTGTAATTCAAAACAAGTCAGACTCGACCACGGGCAAGACACACGGGCGTGTGACTGGCCGTGTGGATCATGTCAGTAGCGACCACGGGCTGGACACACGGGGGTGTGACTGGCCGTGTGGTGCAAGTCTGTAGCGACCACGGGTGAGGCACACGGGCGTGTCCATGGCAGTGTGGACAAGTCAGTATGTATGCCCTGTTTTAACACGGCTTAGACACACGGGTGTGTCTGAGGCCGTGTGAGGCACAAGGCCTGCCCACGCGGGCGTGTGACCTCTCTAACTTTGAAAAATTTTTAAATTTTTGAGAATTTCTGTATGTATTCGGTTTAGGTCCAGCCTTATTCTAAAGTATGTTTGAGATCTCGTTGACCTAATTAAGGGACACTTTGATCTTATTTGTTGAATTATAATATGAAATGTCTGTAAAAGTTTTTGATTGTTCTGTAATGCCTCTTAACCCTAGGTCGGCGACGGTCACGGGTTAAATGTGTTACATTTGATTGGTATCAGAGCTACGATTTAGTCGATTCTCGGACTAACGTAGCGTGTGAAAGACTAGCTATACATGCCATATATAGGAAATGTGATAATTTGATGAATCCTGACGTTTAAAATATGTTTATAGTATAGTAATGGATCTCGAAAGAGCCGTAGCTGACGATGTAGAAAGCAATGCACCTGCTCCCGCTCAAGGGATAGCGCCATCTGATTCGAGACTGCTACTAGTGGTCAAGAGGGAGAAGCTAAACAAGCTTTCTTCCAAATGATGAGTGAGTGGTTCACTCAGTTTGTAAGAAACAGTCTGGCTATTTCACAACCTTCACCCCCACCTAATCCCCCTTAGACCTCAATTGTGCCTCCGGTTATGAGTATGAATCTGTTGAATAAACCTCCGATTGACAAAGTCCATAAATATAGGGCTGAAGAGTTCAGGGCCAATAGTGATGATGATACTGAGAAAGCCGAGTTTTGGTTAGTCACTATCCGAGTATTTGATGAAATGTCGCTGAATCCTGAAGAGTGCATAAAATGCGTTGTTTCCTTGCTATGAGACGCAGCCTATCAGTGGTGGAAGACCTTGATTTCCGTTATTCCGAAAGAGCGGGTCACATGGGATTTCTTTCAGACTGAGTTCCGGAAGAAATACATTAGTTAGAGATTTATTGATCAGAAATGAAAAGAATTTTTGGAATTGAAACAGGGTGGCATGTTTGTCACCGAATATGAAAGAGAATTCGTGAGATTAAGTCAGTATGCTCGGGAATGTGTATCAACTGAGGCAATAATGTGAAAAAGATTTGAAGATGGTCTGAATGAGAATATTAAATTGTTAGTAGGCATACTTGAGATAAAAGAGTTCATAGTACTGGTTGAACGAGCTTGCAAAGCTAAGACACTTGAGAAAGAGAAAAGAAAAGCTGACTTTGAAACTAGAGATGCGAGAAAGAGATTTTCGAGTAAAACATTTCAGTTTGCTTGAAAGAAATTCAGAGATGAACAAAGCTGACCAAAGGTTAGTATGGGACATTCAAGCAGAGGTCGAGCTAGATAACAGTTGAATTCTAAAGCTCCAACTACATCGATAGCTAGTGTGGGAAATGTCCGATCCGAACGACCTGAATGTAAGCATTGTGGTAAAAGGCATCCGGGAAGTTGTAGGTTGAATGGTCGAGCTCTCAGATGTAGATCATTAGATCATTTCATCCGAGATTGCCCAGAGTCTGTCGAGCAAGAGATTGTTCAGAATTTGAGATCGGATAATGTTTCAGCTAGAGGTAGACCTTCTCAGAATACAAGGAATGTTAGTGGTGGTCAAAAAGCTACAAAAGACTCAATTGTGATTTCTGAAGTCAGAGTGCCTAACCTACAACACTACGCTCACACTCATCTAACCTAACCTACAACACTACGCTCACATTGCGCACTCTAATTCCAATAACCCTCTATCCAGCAACTCCTGAATCTGCGCTTTCAATTCCACCAACTCCTTTGGCACCATCCCATACGGAGCAATAGATACTGGCGCTGTTTCCAGAAGAAGATCGATACCGAACTCCACTCCACGATCCGTGGGTAATCCCGGAAGCTCTTCTGGGAAAACATCAGGAAATTCCTTCACCGTCCTAATGTCCACAACAGTTAGTTCCTTGGCTTCCAGAGCTTGAACAAACATTAGAATTGCCTCACATCCTTTTCTCACCATCCTTTCTGCTCTTAAGGCAGACACCACATTTGACAAATAGTTCCTCCCTTCACCTATCACCAACACTTCGCCTCCTTCGAGAGTTTTTAACACCATACGCTTCGCTGCACAATCCAAGTTTGCTTGATACTTCACTAACCAATCCATTCCTAAGATCAAATCGAACTCCCCAAACGGCAGTTGCATCAGATCAGCCCAAAAAGCTACCACTTGAACTCATTCTACCGATTCGCATTTATCTAATTAGGAATTTTATGAATTATTAATTTTTGTCAGTGATTAACCATGAACAATCTTATGAGTAGTAGTTTTAAGAGTAGTTCTTTCGAATTCGCAATTATATCTACAATTTAGTCTCAAGTTCACATCTCCTAGGCCTACGAAACACATACATTCAACCATCAACCATCAACCATCAACCATCAACATACAAATAGCATCCATGAACTCCTGTTCATCATATAAGGGTATTTTTGTCATTTCACTACCCAGGGGTTTTTCCGTAGTTTTGCCCTACAGGGTATTTTCCAAAATAAAGTATCTTGGTGATTTCCTACGAATTAGAGGTACTTTGGTACATTTATTTTTTTACAAAATGAGGGTATTTTGGTAATTTCCTCAAAATAGGGTATCTTGGTTTTTTTTTTAAAGCAGAGGTACTTTGGAAAATTTAATTTTTGCAGCCCGGGTTACTTTTGTAATTCTAAAGGTTTTTGGGTAAATTTTTAAAACATGGGTATTTTATAAAATCACAGTTGTTTTGGAAATTTTCACAAACCAATGGTATTTTAGAAATTTTTCCAACCGGGGTGTTTTAGTAATTCCACAAAATTTGGTAGTTTTACAGTTCTGGGGTATTCTGGGAAATTTTCACAAACCAAGTGCATTTAAGAAGTTTTCAAAACTTGGGGGTATCTTGGTTGCGAAATAGGGTGGCTGGTCCCTTTCGGGATTTAATTATAAATTTTGGCCCGTCAACAAGTCCTCATGGCTAAGGTGAACAGTCACTATGCACCAGGTAGGATTCCAGCGAAGAGGAGGTGAGTCACTAGGACTGCTTAAGTACCAAGCTCTCCCTGAATCCAATCCTAGGCATGCGTATGCCTGTTGCCACACCCTAACCCAGCGATTTGTTCACGGGTTTGTTTGGGGAGATTAAGTTTTATGAATTTAAAGAGTTGTTCGAACTAAGCCTAAAGTTCATCAATGCCTAACATACTAGTCTACGTCCATCAAACCCATCAAGCTCACCATGTATATCACATCAAAAGTTAGGATACTTACCTGCGTGGATCGGGTGCCGGTAGACTCGAAGGCCATATCTTCTTCTCAAATTGTTTCCAAATCCACATCAACTTTACAAAATATTACTAGACCCATTTCACAACCTTAGTTTTGAACTGGGCTCTGATACCAAAATGTAACACCCCAAACCCGGCCCAAACGCCACGATCGGATCTGGTATGTTACGGGTCTAAAGTTTATAAAAACTTCGCTTTGAAAGGATTTGAAATCTTGGTTGATTTGTAGAAGCATTCGTTAAATAAGTATTATTTGAAGAAAACCTTTGTATTATTTTTATATCTTCTATACAAATTACTTGTTTGAAAATCCCATTTTTATTTCTTTAAAACATAATTCTTTGATCATGAATAAAAAAATATCATAAGCATTAACATATATCAACTTATAACCTAAGCTACGGAGGCCTTATTACATCAAATAATTCCAAAATTAAAACTTAAAATAAAATGGAAAGTGTAAAAACAAATAACTTGATGGCCCCTCGAGTCCGTCACGGCTCCCATGTCCATGATCTACTGCTCATCTCAAAGAGTAGAGAAAAATGAAAGGGTGAGTCACCAAGACTCAGTGTAAAAATCCCGAAACACACAACGACCTGAGGCCCACAAATAAATTATGAGCCCTGACCCATACATAAAGGCAACAATCATAATAACATGATAAATAATAAATGATGAATAGCCCAACCCATCCTAGAATTCCATCCTCTACACACCAACCCGTACCAACCATCACACCTCGGGGATTTCTACAATCAACCCTTCATCCGCTACACCATAACGACAGCCGTACAGCCTATTCCTATTAATCAGGAATCATTAAACGTGGCTTGCCACCGATCACTATGTGACCTAACATTAGATTTTGTGGTTTAACCACTGATTACCAAGTGACCTATCATGCACTTCCACTTCATTATCATAGTCCCACCCCATGCATACATACTTAAAAAAAACAAGAAAATAGGTTTTCACATATATCGATACTCATAGAGTGGTTTCTACGATTACGTACCTGGCATCCTTTGTAAACCCTTTTTTGGGTTTTATTCGACTGTCTACACAAACTCTTTCTGGCTTTTTAGCCCATAACATATATATTGCAATTAACTAGTGTGTTAGAGATCTACACACCTGATTACCGACAAGATGATACTACCTATGTCGACGCTATCCGTAGCCAACACCACCGCTATCTGCCTAAGGTGTTGTTCAGAAGCCGGTCCACAACCCGGTGGCCAATCTCAAACAGCAGACACCGCTCGTTTCTTAAACTTAAGGATTGGGTTTACAGACCCAATCCTCTCCTTTGCCTGATCCATATTTGATTCCATCAAAACAGTCCTTGTCAAAACTACTATGACGAAATAGGTTTGTTAAACCATAACATATGGTTAAGATCATAAATACTATAACGAATCTAACAAAGATCTAAAAAGAACCCCTTACCTTGAATTCTCGAAATTGGAGACTACCGATTTTCGGCTTTTAGATCTAGATGATCTTCTTCCATTCCCGATGTCGCCCAACAAGAAAATACATAAAACCATTAAACTATTAGCCTTTCGGCTTTGTCTTCCAAAACCGAAAGAGATCTTAAGGAATAACAAGAGTCGACACTCACCTTACTAGAGAAGATTTAGTTACTCCCAGAGGATTTCGGCTTTTTGCGAAAATCAGGAAGAGAAGATGATTCGAAGAAATCTATGGAGATTTGACTTTTAATGAAGAAATCCGTAGGAAGAAGAACAGAGAATTTCGGCAGACTACAGGTAGGTTCAGCTTCAGCAAAGATCAAAAGAAAAGAATGTAGTGAAAGGATTTTGAGGTTTCAGCTTTTAGAAGAAATTAAAAGGAAAGGTTGCAGAGAATGTCTGAGGGTTTCGGCACAGAGAATGAAGAATAGAATAGGGTTCAAATGCCAGAATTGAAGAGATACCACCCCTATTTATAAAGAATTTCAGCACTTACTTACCAAAACTCGAAAGCGCCCTTCCTGATAACTAACAATTAATCAAATAGTAGGGAAATTTCGACACCTCTTTGCCATAAAGAAACCGATTTCTTCCCCTCTCTGGGAGATGGAATTTCTGCCAACTCTGCACTCAGCAGATAGCTCCTATCTTTTCACCTTTATCTTAATCCACTCATACCTTTAGAAGAAACCTAGATAACACCACCTCTTCCTTCCTTTATCAGTTACTTTATCATCCATATTATCCACTTTATCCATCAATTATTCTTCCTAATTTCAAGCATTCTAACTGACTCCAACTCTACTCTCTCTTGACGTAAAAATTAATTAAAATAGATGGGTAATGCGACTCGAACCTTGGACCTCCCTTATTGCTTATCACGCCACCTCAAAGACCCTATGTGGTGACACTTTGCCACTGGGCCACAAGCCCATTTTTGTCTTAAAACACATATAACATCTTTTAAGCCCTATCCTACTGGCTTTCCACTAGAGTGCCCAAGCAGAAGATTTTTAACTAAGGCCTCAGCCCAATCGTGAGCCTGATCTGGACCCCTTAAACACTCTAATTAGCACATTACATGTAACACACAACAAATACAGAAGCCCATTAATTCAGGATGTTACAGTTCTACCCCCTTAAAGAAATTTTGTCCTCGAAATTTCTAACTACGGGAATAGTCGTACAACCTAACCTACAACACTGCGCTTACGCTGCGCACTCTGATTCCAATAACCCTCTATCCAGGTACTCCTGAATCTGTGCTTTCAATTCCACCAACTCCTTTGGCGCCATCCCATACGGAGCAATAGATACTGGCGCTGTTCCCAGAAGAAGATCGATACCAAACTCCACTTCACGATCCGGGGGTAATCCCGAAAGCTCTTCTGGGAAAACATCAGGAAATTCCTTCACCGTCCTAACGTTCCCAACAGTTAGTTCCTTGGCTTCTAGAGCCTGAACAAACATTAGAATTGCCTCGCATCCTTTTCTCACCATCCTTTCTGCTCTTAAGGCAGACACCACATTTGACAAATAGTTCCTCCCTTCACCTATCACCAACACTTCGCTTCCTTCGGGAGTTTTTAACACCATATGCTTGGCTGCACAATCCAAGTTTGCTTGATACTTCACTAACCAATCCATTCCTAAGATCAAATCGAACTCCCTAAACGGCAGTTGCATCAGATCAGCCCCAAAAAGCTACCCCTTGAACTTATTCTACCGATTCGCATTTATCTGATTAGAAATTTTATGAATTATTAATTTCTTTCACTGATTAACCACGAACAGTCTTATGAGTAGTAGTTTTAAGAGTAGTTCTTTCGAATTCGCAATTATATCTACAATTCAGTCTCAAGTTTGCATCTCCTAGTTCTAAGAAACACATATATTCAATCATCAACCATCAACCATCAACATACAAATAGCATCCATGAACTCCCGTTCATCACATAAGGGTATTTTTGTCATTTCACTACCCAGGGGTTTTTCCGTAGTTTTGCCCTACAGGGTATTTTAAAAAAAAGTATCTTCGTGATTTCCTTCGAATTAGAGGTACTATGGTACATTTTTTTTACAAAACGAGGTTATTTTGGTAATTTCCTCAAAATGGGGTATCTTGGTTTTTTTTAAAGCAGGGGTACTTTGGAAAATTTAATTTTTGCAATCTGGGTTACTTTTGTAATTCTAGAGGTTTTCGGGTAAATTTGCAAAACATGGGTATTTTATAAAATCACGGTTGTTTTGGAAAATTTCACAAACCAATGGTATTTTAGAAATTTTTCCAACCGGGGTGTTTCGGTAATTTCGTAAATTTTGGTAGTTTTACAGTTCTGGGGTATTCTGGGAAATTTTCACAAACCAAGTGTATTTCAGAAGTTTTCAAAACTTGGGGGTATCTTGGTTGTGAAATAAGGTGGCTGGTCACTTTCGGGTTTTAATTATAAATTTTGGCCAGTCAAGAAGTCCTTATGGCTAAGGTGAACAGTCACTACACACCAGGTAGGATTCCAGCGAAGAGGAGGTGAGTCACTAGGACTACTGAAGTACCAAGCTCTCCTTGAATCCAATCCTAGGCATGCGTATGCCTGTTGCCACACCCTAACCCAGCAATTTATGCACGGGTTTGTTTGGAGAGATTAAGTTTTATGAATTTAAAGAGTTGTTCGAACTAAGCCTAAAGTTCATCAATGCCTAACATACTAGTCTACGTCCATCAAACCCATCAAGCCCACCATGTATATCACATTAAAAGTTAGGATACTTACCTGCATGGATCGGGTGCCGGTAGACTCGAAGGCCATATCTTATTCTCAAATTGTTTCCAAATCCACATCAACTTTACAAAACATTACTAGACCTATTTTACAGCCTTAGTTTTGAACTGGGCTCTGATACTAAAATGTAACACCCCAAACCCGGCCCAAACGCCACGATCGGATCTGGTATGTTACGGGTTTAAAGTTTAAAAAAACTTCGCTTTGAAAGGATTTGAAATCTCGGTTGATTTGTAGAAGCATGCGTTAAATAAGTGTTATTTGAAGAAAACCTTTGTAATATTTTTATTTCTTCTATACAAATTACTTGTTTGAAAATTCCATTTTTATTTCTTTAAAACATAATTCTTTGATCATGAATAAAAAAAAAATCATAAGCATTAACATATATCAACTTATAACCTAAGCTACGGAGGCCTTATTACATCCAATAATTTCGAAATTAAAACTTAAAATAAAATGGAAAGTGTAAAAACAAATAACTTGATGGCCCTCGAGTCCGCCACGGCTCCCATGTCCACAATCTACTACTAATCTCAAAGAGTAGAGAAAAATGAAAGGGTGAGTCACCAAGACTCGTGTAAAAATCCCGAAACACACAACGACCTGAGGCCCACAAACACATTATGAGCCTTGGCCTATACATAAAGGCAACAATCATAATAACATGATAAATAATAAATGATGAATAGCCCAACCCATCCTAGAATTCCATCCTCTACACATCAACCCGTACCAACCATCACACCTCGTGGATTTCTACAATCAACCCTTCATTCGCTACACACCATAACGACAACCGTACTGCCTATTCCTATTATTCAGGAATCATTAAATGTGGCATTGCCACCGATCACTATGTGACCTAACATTAGATTTTGTGGTTTAACCACCGATCACCAAGTGACCTATCATGCACTTCCCCTTCATTATCATAGTCCCACCCCATGCATACATACTTAAAAAAAAAACAAGAAAATAGGTTTTCACATATATCGATACTCATAGAGTGGTTTCTATGATTACGTACCTGGCATCCTTTGTAAACCCTTTTTCGGGTTTTATTCGACTGTCTACACAACCTCTTTTTGACTTTTTAGCCCATAACATATATATTGCAATTAACTAGTGTGTTAGAGATCTACACACCTGATTACCGACAAGATGATACTACCTATGTCGACGCTATCCGTAGCCAACACCACCGCTATCTGCCTAAGGTGTTGTTCAGAAGCCGGTCCACAACCCGGTGGCCAATCTCGAACAACAGACACCGCTTGTTTCTTAAACTTAGGGATTGGGTGTACGGACCCAATCTTCTTTGCCTGATCCATATTTGATTCCATGAAAAAGTCCTTGTCAAAACTACTATGACGACATAGGTTTGTTAAACTATAACATATGGTTAAGATCACAAATACGATAGCGAATCTAACGGAGATCTAAAGAGAACCCCTTACCTTGAATTCTCGAAATTAGAGACTAACGATTTTCGACTTTTAGATCTAGATGATCTTCTTCCATTCCCGATGTCGCCCAACAAGAAAATACATAAAACCATTAAACCATTAGCTTTTCGGCTTTGTCTTCCAAAACTGAAAGTGATCTTAAGGAATAACAAGAGTTGACACTCACCTTACTAGAGAAGATTCAGCTACTCCTAGAGGATTCCGGCTTTTTACGAAAATCAGGAAGAGAAGATGATTCGAAGAAATCTATGGAGATTTGACTTTTAATGAAAAAATCGGTAGGAAGAAGAAAAGAGACTTTCGGCAGACTACTGGTAGGTTCGGCTTCAGCAAAAATCAAAAGAAAAGAATGTAGAGAAAGGATTATGAAGTTTCGGCTTTTAGAAGAAATTAAAAGGAAAGGTTGCAGAGAATGGCTGAGGGTTTCGGCACAGAGAATGAAGAAAAGAATAGGGTTCAAATGCCGGAATTGAAGAGATACCACCCCTATTTATAGAGAATTTTGGCACTTACTTACCAAAACCCGAAAGCGTCCTTCCTAATAACTAACAATTAATCAAATAGTAGGGGAAATTTTGGCACCCCTTTGCCATAAAGAAACCGATTTCTTCCCCTCACTGGGAGATGGAATTTCGGCCAACTCTGCACTCAGCAGATAGCTCCTATCTTTTCTTCTTTATCTTAATCCACTCATGCCTTTAGAAGAAACCTAGATAACTCCACCTCTTCCTTCCTTTATCAGTTACTTTATCATCCATATTATCCACTTTATCCATCAATTATTATTCCTAATTTCAAGCATTCTAACTGACTCCAACTCTACTCTCCCTTGATGCCAAAATTAATTAAAATAGATGGGTAATGCGACTCGAACCTTGGACCTCCCTTACTGCTTATCACGCCACCTCAAAGACCCTATGTGGTGACACTTTGCCACTGGGCCACAAGCCCATTTTTGTCTTAAAACACATATAACATCTTTTAAGCCCTATCCTACAGGCTTTCCACTAGAGTGCCCAAGCAGAAGATTTTTAACTAAGGCCTCGGCCCAATCGTGAGCCTGATCTGGACCCTTTAAACACTCTAATTAGAACATTACATGTAACACACAACAAATGCAGAAGCCCATTAATTCAGGATGTTACAGTTCTACCCCCTTAAAGAAATTTTGTCCTCGAAATTTCTAACTACGGGAACAGTTGTACAACCTAACCTACAACACTGCTCTTACGCTGCGCACTCTGATTCCAATAACCCTCTATCCAGTAACTCCTGAATCTGTGCTTTCAATTCCACCAACTCCTTTGGCGCCATCCCATACGGAGCAATAGATCTCGGTCTTTGTTCCCGAGAAGAAGATCGATACCAAACTCCACTTCACGATCCGGGGTAATCCGGAAGCTCTGTGGAAAACATCGAAATTCCTTCACCGTCCCTAACGTCCCCAACAGTTAGTTCCTTGGCTTCTAGAGCCTGAATAAACATTAGAATTGCCTCGCATCCTTTTCTCACCATCCTTTCTGCTCTTAAGGCAGACACCACATTTGACAAATAGTTCCTTGGACCTCCCTTACTGCTTATCACGCCACCTCAAAGCCCCTATGTGGCGCCACTTTGCCACTGGGCCACAAGCCCATTTTTGTCTTAAAACACAGATAACATCTTTTAAGCCCTATCTTACTGGCTTTCCACTAGAGTGCCCAAGCAGAAGATTTTTAACTAAGGCCTCGGCCCAATCCTGAGCCTGATCTGGACCTCTTAAACACTCTAATTAGCACATTATACGTAACACACAACAAATGCAAAGGCCCATTAATTCAGGATGTTAGATTCATTGAATGGTCTGGGATGTTTTTAATACAGGAAGGCAAGGTTATAGCTTATGCCTCGAGACAATTAAAGCCGGATGAAAAGAACTATCTGACACACGACCTTGAACTTGCTGCAATTGTTTTTACGTTAAAGATTTGGCGTCATTATCTTTTCGGTGAGAAATGCCACTTGTTTTCAGATCATAAAAGTTTAAAGTATCTGATGACAATGAAAGACTTGAATCTGCGTCAAAGAAGATGGTTAGAGTTGTTGAAAGATTACGAGCTTGTGATACATTATCATCCAGATAAAGCAAATGTCGTTGCTAATGCATTGAGTTAGAAATCACTGTTTGCATTGTGTACAATGAATGCTCATTTAGACCATTCAGATGATGGTTCTGTGATGGCTGAATTGAAAGAGGAACCGTTATTTTTACACAAATATGTGATGCTCAGAAGGTTGATAATGAAATGTTAGCGAAACGAGCTCAATGTGACTTGAATTCATATTTTGAATTTTGATTTGATGACGATGATTGCTTGAGATTTCAAGATCAAATTTGTGTTCTGAAAAGTCCAGAGTTATTGCAGTTAATTATGAATGAAGCTCATAATAGTCGACTATCTGTTCATCCAAGTAGTACAAAGATTTACCATGATTTGAAGCAACACTATTGGTGGTCTGGTATGAAAAGGGATATTTTCGATTTTGTCTCAAAATGTTTTGTCTGTCAGCAAGTTAAAGCTGAACATCAGGTTCCATCTAGTTTGTTACAATCGATTATGATTCCTAAATGGAAATGGGATAGAGTGACGATGGACTTTGTTTCTGGTTTGCCTTTGACTTCGAGAAAGAAAGATGCAATTTGGGTCGTAGTTGATCGATTGACGAAATCTGCCCATTTTATTCCAGTACGATCTGATTACTCACTTGATAAGTTAGCTGAGCTGTATATTTTTAAGATTGTAAGATTGCACGAGGTGCCACTGTCTATTGTGTCAGATAGAGATCTGAGATTTACATCACGATTTTGGAAGAAATTGCCAGAAGCTTTAGGCATGAAATTGTATTTTAGTACAGCTTTTCACTGGCAAACAGATGGCTAGTCTGAGCTAATTATTCAAACACTCAAGGATATGTTGAGATGTTGCATTATTGAGTTTAATGGTACGTGGGAACAATATTTACTATTGATTGAATTTGCATATAATTACGGTTTTCAGTCGAACATCAAAGTGGCACCTTATAAAGCATTGTATGGACGCAAATGTCAGACACCTATGTATTGGGCTGAGCTCAGTGAAAGTAAGATACATAGGGTAGATTTGATAAAAGACACTGAATAGAAAGTGAAAGTAATCTGTGATAGTTTGAAAACAGCGTCTGATCGTCAGAAGTCCTATGTAGACTTGAAAAGAAAAGATCTTGAGTTTGATATCGGTGACAAAGTGTTCTTTAAAGTATCTCCGTGGAATAAAATACTCAGATTCAGACGTAAAGGCAAATTGAGTTCAAGGTTCATCGGGCAATATGAGTTTATCGAGTGTGTTGGACCTGTTGCGTATAGATTGTTATTGCCACAAGAGTTGGAAAAGATACATTATGTAATTCATGTGTCAATGCTTTGTCGAGACAAATCCAATCCATCACATGTGATTCTTCTATCTGAAATTGAAATTCGATCTGATATGACTTACGAAGAAGAACCGATCCGTATCTTAGCTCGTGAAGTGAAAGAATTGAGAAATAAGAAGATCTCGTTAGTGAAAGTGTTATGGCATTGACACGGGGTTGAAGATGCTACGTGGGAGCCTGAAGACTCTATGAGACAACAATATCCGAATCTGTTTAACGGTAAGATTTTCAGGGACAAAAATCCCTAACCAGTTTAGTCCCTAGTCAAAATAATGGTTTTGGTACCACAAATCTGAATTAAAAAATATTTTAATATTTTTTTCTCTGTCCGCAGTATATGATTAAGTATGTGTGAAATTTCTGTGAATTAATTTTGTCGTTTGTCTACTTAATTTGATAAAAGGACTAAATCACATAAAAGGTAAGAGTAGCCTTCTATTTGATTAAGTGCTTAATTGATGTGTCTTTCTATATGTGAGGCCCTTATGTTGTAAATATGCCATTGGTATGATAGATGGACGATAAAGCCATTGAATATACATGATTTATATGCTAATAATAAAGGGGTAAATTTGTAATTGAAATAAAATGTTAATTTAAATCATAAAAATAAAGCAAATAAAAGTTGATAGTGGATTGTTCATCCATCCACCATCGAAAATAGAAACAAAAATAAGGGTTTAAGGCTTTCAAACATTTCGCCATGGAGTTCATTGTTTCAAGGTCTATTTTGCTTCGATTTTTGATGATTTCCACGTTTTTGTAATCGTTGCTTAGTATTCTTCAAAACCCATGCTTCAATTTTGTGAATTGATGAATATTTTGAAATGTGATGAGTTTTGTGATGTTTGATGGTTAAATATGAAATATATGTGTTAGATTAACATGTTTTGTCTTTGAGTTTTGATGATATTGAGTATTTTGGACTTAATTAAGAAAATAATATATTGAGGAACTAAATTGTGAAATAAATGAAATGTATGGACTTGTATGGACTACATGAGAATTCGGCTAAGCATGGGTGTATTGAGATTTTGTGTATTTTGTGATTTTGTGAAATAGGGACTAAAATGTTAAAATGTGAAAATGTGAGGGCAAATTTGTAAATTTCCCTAAATATGTGTTTTTTGATTGAATTGAATGATTTGGTGAATAAGTGGATTAAATTTGAATATGTATAGAATAAGAACCGAAGAAAACAGACTTAGATCGCAGAAAGTCGAAAGTGATCAAATAGTCGAGTCCGTACGTTAACTGAATTCGAGGTCAGTCTATATACAAAAAAATGTATTTACATTGATATTTGAATGTTCGTATGAAAATTTATCATGATGAATGTATATGAGATGATGAGTTCATGAGATCCAAAGAAGAATCGATGGTAAAATAAAGTCCAAAAAGCCCCGTTCGAACCTAGGAATAGATAGGATTACATATGTCATGACATAGGTTTCCGATATGTGAGATCATTTAAGACGATGTCTGGGACATTGGCGTTGATTTGAGATTTCGTGTAAGACCATATATAGGACATTGGCATCGATATGAGATTTACGTGTAAGACCATGTCTGGGACATTAGCATCGTATTGATTCGTGTAAGACCCTGTCTGGGACTGTGGTATCAATATTTTGTTACATGTAAGACCACGTCTGGGACGTTGGCATTGTAGGACTATTCAGAGCATTTTGAGTATTCTATTTAGTTCTGAACGGTTCAACAGTCAAGTCCGAGAAATGAATGACTATGTAAGTTGTATATCCGTTTTAGGTACGTGTGATATATATATGCTTTGAATAGGCATGAAAGGTGAGTAAATACATACATAGATGTAATGAGCTCAAATATGATATATGAATGAATGTGATAAGAGCAAATGAGATGGATGGAGATATGATGATTGATAAGCAATGGCCAACTAGTGAGCCAATGAAGAAATAAGAATTTGATATTGAAATATGTTAAAGAATCATGTATTGATATGATAATGTGAATTATGTGATAAGTTTATTTGTATATGGCTTACTAAGCTTTTGGAAAGCTAACTTTGTGTGTGTTTACTCTATTTTACAAATCATCAAAGCTACGAAAGGCTTGGGAACCGTCGAGGATTGTCATCACACTACTCAAATCACATTTTGGTACGTTTCGAAAATGTATGGATATTAAAGTATTGCATGTATAGGCTAGTTGTTTTGGAGTATGTTTGAGACATTTATATAGCTATGTGATATGGTTAGATAAATGGTTAAGTTGTGAATGTGTAGTCATGTCTTATGATGCTTAGCTTTGGTATGTTTTGGTGGTTAATAAAATAGTCAAGGTAATGGTATGCTTACGGATGCATAGTTAGCATATTTTTGATGGTAAGTTGTGGATGAGTTATGTTTAGAAATGTTTGTGAATAAGTTGAGCTAAATGGCTCATAAGTGGTTAGAAATGATGGACATTTTGGTATGTTTTGGTTGCCTATAATGCTTGGATTGAATTGGTATGTTGCTTATAGGGATAACACGATGTGTGGGTGGCATTTTGGCCTTCAAAATGGCCTACAATTGCCCACATAGTTGAGCACACGGTCGTGTGGCTTGACCGTGTTCCTCGTGGTTGTAATTCAAAACAAGTCAGACTCGACCACGGGCAAGACACAGGGGCATGTGACTAGCCATGTGGATCAAGTCAGTAGCGACCACGGGTTGGACACACGGGTATGTGACTGGACATGTGGTGCAAGTCAGTAGCGACCACGGGTGAGGCACATGGGCGTGTCCATGATCGTGTGGACAATTCAGTATGTATGCCTTGTTTTGACACGGCTTAGACCCACGGGCATGTCTGAGGCAGTGTGCGACACACAGCCTACCCACACGGGCGTGTGACCTCTATAACTTTGAAAAATATTTTAAATTTTTGAGATTTTTCATATGTATTTGATTTAGGTCCGGCCCTATTCTAAAGCATGTTTGAGGTCTCGTTGACTTAATTAAGGGACACTTTGATCTTATTGGTTGAATTATAATATTAAATATCCGTAAAAGTTTCCATTGTCCGATAATGCCTCTTAACTCTAGTCCGGCAACAGTTACGGGTTAGGGGTGTTACAATAACAGTATCTAGCAACCATTTTTGTTATTTTTTGAGTATTTTGGCCAAGGTTATATATGGCATGTACAGACCTTTTGTAATGGTATTTCATGAATATGTTAATGGTTGAATTGGTATGTATATGCCTTTAAAGTTTACCTTTGGTTTTATGGACTTTTAATGCCTTGTCAAATTAAACCATATTTTCCACTTTTAGGTACTTGAAATACGTGATCTTTGTTGGTATGCTTGTGATGATATGCAAATGGTTATATGTGATGTTATTTTGTAATCAAGGAACTAGGTTTTTGTGCTTGGACTACGGCAATATTGACTTGTTTTGGTTAATGATGTTATGGTACAAAAGCGATGTCCTTGAATGACATATTGGTTAGATGAAATAGCATGCTTGAAATGGTATGTTTAGGTGTGTTTGAATGATGCTTAAATCTTTTGAATGTGTGCTCAAATGGGATGATTGGTTAGATGTGTTTTGGCCTTGAAATGGCTTGAAATTAAGGCAATTTATGTATTACATGGCCTGGGACATGGGCTGTCACACGGCCATATGACACACATGGCTTGGCTACACGGCCATGTGACCCAACTGAATGAGTTACGCAGGTGAAGACACGGGTTGGGACGCGACCATGTGTCTCTTTGTTCGATTGTTACATGGCCTGGGCTATGTCACACGGCCTGGCCACACGGTCGTGTGACCCCTATATTTAAATTTTGTAACTTTTTCCCAAATCTTTTGTTTTGTTTCAAATTGACCCTAAATTACTTTTAAGTTATGTTTAGGTCTTCGAAGGCTTGATTTAGGAACCAAATACATGTCTTTGATAGGTTTTTAATAAGATTAATTTATTTAATGCTTTGAAGTAAAATGTTATTCTAATTGTTCAGTAATGCTCCGTAACCCTAATCTGGAACTGAAGGCGGGTTAAGGGTGTTACATTTAGTGGTATTAGAGCTATGATTTAGTCAGTTTTTGGACTTACCATATCATGTATGGATTCTAGAAATACATTCCATTATATAACCCGTGATAGTGTGATATCTCTTAACTCAAATTTAATTATATTTCCATATAGATAAAAGATGTCATCGAACCGAGTTGATTCCGATAAGGTTGGTAGTAATGCGTAAGCCTCTGTTCATGGAAGAGCTAGTAGTGGGCCTGTAGCTAAGGGCTGGGGAAGTGAGGTGAAAGTAGCCTTCTTCCAAATGATGTATGAGTAGTTCTTTGAGTTTGTTAGAATGAACCTTATGGCTCAACGACCTCCACCCCCTCCCATTCCCCAACCGTCCCGCTATTCCTCAAGGTTTAGAGCCGATACGAGTGAATAGACATCTGATTGATATAACTTGTAATTATGGGGCTAAAGAGTTTCGTGGAACAATTGAAGATGATACTAAAAAAGCTAAATTTTGGTTAGAAAATACTGTGAGGGTTTTGATGAATTGTCTTGTTCTTCCGTTGAATGTTTGAAATGTACAGTATCATTGTTGAAAGACTTAGTGTATCAGTGGTTGAATACTTTATTTCTATGGTACCAAAGACTTGTGTGAATTGGGATTTCATTTAGATAGAATTTAGGAAGAAATATGTTAGTCAGTCATATATTGACAAAAAGTGGAAAGAGTTCCTTGAGTTAAAATAGGGCTGTCTGACTGTAGCCGAGTATGATAGAGAATTTGTACGACTTATCAAGTATGCTCGATGTTATGCACAGCCGGTTTGAGGATGGTTTACACGAAGATATCAAACTGTTAGTTAGGATTCTAGAATTGAAAGAATTCATGGTATTGGTAGATACAGCACATAGAGTTGAAGAACTTAGTAAAGCTAAAAGAAAGGCAGATTTCGAGGCTCGTGACACTGGAAAATGACCAATGAGAAAATTATTTTCATCTCCATCGAATAAACCAAAGGAATTTCATTGCCGTACCTCAGCTATAGTAGGATTCTCAGAAAGGTATAAATAGAAGTAACATTCAAATTTGAGACTCAGGCTACTTCTGTGCGTGTGTGGGGAGTGCTTGAAATAATAAACCTGAATGTCAATAGTGCAATAGATGAAATTTCGGGGAGTGCAGATTAAGAGATGGATCGTGCTTCAAATGTGGTTCCAATAACCATTTCCTTCGAGATTGCCTTTGAAAGATCTAATAGGGAGAAAGCTCAGAACACTCGTTCGAGTAACATGACTGCGAGATGAAGACCATCCAAAAACAGTGGTAATACGGGGAATAGTAGAAATGGAATAAAATATTCTACCATTAGATCTGAGGCTTGGGCACCGCGAGGGATTATGCAACTCGTGAGGAAGCTTTTGCACCTGATGTGATTATCGGTACATTTGTATCTTTGATACTAATGTTAATGCTTTAATTGACCCAAGGCCAATGCACTCATATATGCATAACCTTAGTGTTGGAAAAGAAAATACCTTATAAGTCAACTAAATTTGTGATCAAAGTAACAAATCTTTTAGGTCAATATATATTAGTTTATAAAGTTTTTAAAAATTGTCCCCTGATGATTCGAGATTGCAGCTTTTTTGCTAATTTGATGCTATTACCATTTGATGAGTTCGATGTAATTCTTGGTATAGATTGGATGACTCTACATGATCTATTGGGAAATGCAGACCAAAGCAAATTTTATTGAAATGTCAGAATGGTGAAACAGTTTGAGTTGAATTTGATAGATTTGGTAGTACAACTAATATTTTTTCGGCTATGTCAGCTCAGAAATATGTCAGAAAGGGTTGTGAGGCGTGTCTAGCTTATATATTTGATTTCAAGGCTTCAGAATTGAAATTAGAGTCAGTTTCGACTGTTTGTAAATTCTCGGATGTATTTCCAAAACAGTTACTAGGGTTACCGCCAGTCAGAGAGGTTGAATTTACTATTGAATTAGTATCAGGAACTTCTTCGATATCGATAGCTCCTCCGTATAGAATGAAACTTACAGAGTTGATAGAGTTGAAATCATATTGGCAAGAATTGACAGACAAGGGATTTTCTCGGCCTAGTTTTTCTTCCTGGGGTACTCTTGTTTTGTTTGTTAAGAAACATGACGGGTCAATGAGATTATGTATTGGCTATCGATAGCTTAACAAAGTCATGATAAAAATCAAATATCCTATGCCACGTATCAATTATTTTTTTTGATCAATTGAAAGGTTAGATAATATTTTCAAAGATTGATCTCCGTTCTGGGTATTACTAGTTATGGGTTAATGATATGGATGTGCCTAAGACTACTTTTAGAACTAGGTACGCACATTATAAATTTTTAGTTATGCCATTTGGTTTAAGCAATGCACCTGTTGTATTTATGGATTTGATGAACAGAATATTTTGACTGTATCTAGATAGATTTGCAATTTTATTCATTGATGATATTTTTGATCTATTCCCGATATAAAATTGAGCATGCGCAGCATTTGAGAATAATTTTGCAGACTTTGCGTGAGAAATAGGCATATGCTAAATTTAGCAAGTGTGAAATCTGGCTCCGAGAAGTTGGATTTTTGGGACATGTTGTATCAGCAAATGGTATTCGACTTGACCTGAGTAGAATATCAGCTATAGTGGACTAGAAACCTACAAAGATTGTTTCAGATATTAGAAGTTTCTTGGGTTTAGCCAGATATTATCGGATGTTTGTAAAAGGGTTTTCGATGATTTCTTCACCGTTGACGAAGCTATTTTAGAAAGATGTCAAGTTTGAATGGTCTGATAAGTTTCAGTAAAGTTTTGATAAGTTGAAAGTGTTGTTGACCGAAGCCCCTATGTTGATTTAGCTTGAGCCCGGCAAGGAGTTTGTGATTTATAGTGATGCTTCATTGAATGGTTTAGGCTGCATGTTGATGCAAGAAGAAAAAATAGTAGCTTATGCTTCCCATAAGTTTAATCCACACGAGAAAAACTATCCAACTCATGATTTAGAACTTGCAGCTATTGTGTTTGTATTAAAGATCTAACGACACTATTTGTACAGAGAAAAATTTCGTATCTTCACGGATCACAAAAGCCTGAAGTATTTAATATCACGGATCACAAACTTGTGACAGCGTAGATGGCTAGAGTTGCTAAAAGATTATGATTTGATCATTGATTATCATCTAGGAAAAGCTAATGTTGTTGCTGATGCTTTAATTAGAAAATCTTTATTTGCTTTGCGAGCTTTGAATACTCGATTGACGTTTATTAATGATGGTTCCATTGTAGCACAATTAAAAGCTAGATCAACATTTCTTTAGTAGATTTGTGAAGCTTAGAAAAGTGACACCGAGTTGATTGCTAAACGAGAGTAGATTGGAAAGACATCTGATTCAGAATTTCATGTTAATCTTGATGGTATTTTGTATTTCTAAAATAGAATATGTGTTTCGTGGAATTCTGATGTGATTAAGAAGATTTTATAGGAAAATCACAGTAGTAATTTATCGATACACCCTGGTAGTAATAAAATGTACGATAATTTGAAACAAATGTATTGGTGGCTAGGTATGAAACGAGAGATTTCAGAGTTTGTATAGAATTGTTTGATTTGTCAGCAAGTCAAAGCCAAGCATCAGGTACCTTCTAGACTATTATAGCCTGTGATGATTCCAGAGTGGAAATAGGAACAAATTACGATGGATTTTATATTAGGATTACCTTTGTCTCCGTGGAAGAAAGATGCGATCTAGGTTATTATTGATCGTTTGACTAAATCTGCATATTTCATTCCAGTACGTACAGATTATTCACTTGAGAAGTTGGCAGAACTATATGTTTTTTAGATTGTTAGACTACATGGTGTGCCAATATTTATTATCTCGGATAGAATTCCATGGTTCACTTCTCGATTTTAGAGTAAATTGCGAAGTTCTAGGTACTCGTCTCCATTTCAATACAACATTTTATCCACATACAGATGGTCAGTCTGAGCAAGTGATTTAGGTACTCGAAGATATGCTCCATTGTTGTATTTTATAGTTTGAGGGTAGTTGGGAGAAATTTCTTCCGTTGGTTGAATTTGCATACAATAATAGTTTTCAAGCGAGTATTAAAATGGCGTCGTATGAAGCTTTGTATGGTCAAAAATATAGAACCCCATTATGCTGGACTGAGTTGAGTGAGAAAAAGCTATTCGGTGTTGATTTGATTTGAGAAACCAAAGAAAAAGTCAAAGTAACACGTTATTGTTTGGAAGCTCTTTTTGATTGACAGAAAACATATGCATATTTGAAAAGGAAAGAAATTGAATATCAAGTTGGCGATAGAGTGTTTTTAAAAGTATCGCCTTAGAGAAATGTTCTCTGTTTTGGTTGAAAAGGGAAGCTTAGTCCACGATTCATCTGGCCATATGAGATCATCGAAAGGATTGGGCTAGTAGCTTACCGTTTAGCTTGCCGTCTAAATTGGAGAAAATACATAACATATTTCATGTGTCGATGTTACGGAAGTATCGATCAGACCCTTCACATGTGATTTCAACTGTTGATGTTGAGATTCAGTTAGATATGTCATACAGTGAAGAACTAATTAGGATTTTAGCTCGAAAAGTTAAATAGTTAAGAAATAAACGTATAACTTTAGTTAAATTTCTCTGGAAATGTCATGGATTCGAGGAATCTACCTGGGAACCGGAAGAAGCTATAAAAGTGCAATACTCGAACGTATGTTCCAGTAAGATTTTCTAGGATGAAAATTCCTTTTACGGGGGAAATTTGTAGCAGCCTATTTTTAGTGGTGTTAGAAATAGTTTTTTCGGGACGACAATTTCGATGAGTGAGTTATTATTATTTTTATATATTTAAAGTCTATGAATAACAGCCCAATTTTGGGTCTAGTCGGAACAATAATTTCGGGACCACAAGTCTGACGTAGTAAAATTTATTTTTATTATATTTTTATGGTCTACAGTTTTATGGAATGATTTCATGAAAATTTTGTTCGAAAATTTTAACGTTTGGGCACTCAATTTGGTTAAAGGGAATAAATTGGAAAAAGTGAAAAACTTGAATTCTATATTTTAAAGGTGACCAATTGCTATGAGATTTTAAATTAGAGGTCCTTAGATGGTAATTAGACCATTGATTAGTTTGGAGGACAAAAATGGACATGATTTAGGTGAAATTTGGCTGTTTTAAAGAAAGGGCATTTTGGTCATTTGATAATTAAATGAATTAATAAGCAAAATAAAACCAAAATCTTGTCCATATTCTTCTCCCATGGCCAAAATTCACTAAGGAAGACATAGCTAGGGTTTGTTCATCTTCCAAGCTCGATTGTAAGTCTGTTCTTGCCGCATTTTTAATGCTCTTTTCATTTTTGAAGTCGTTGTAACCTGATCTATCTATTTCTACCATTAATTTAAGATAAGATAAAGGTCTAGGGTTTGACCCATGTTAGACATGTTAGATTATGCAAATTTGATGTTGGATAAACAACTTTTACTAAGTGATTTTTTATGAAAATGTCAAAAAGGACCTATTTGTAAAAGTTGTAAAATATGTAGTAGAAGTCTGATTTAAAGAAAAATGTGGGTTGTTATAAGGATGAAAATGGTTCGACTAGGCTTGGGTTTTGAAGAAATTGACTATATTTCATTTTACGAGCCTAGGGACTAAAGTGTAAAATGTTGAAAAGTTAGGGGCAAAAATGTAACTTTTCCATAATGTGATTGTTGGACTGGATTGAATAATGTGAGTATTAAATGAGTTAAATTTGCTATTATAGATTAAGAAAAATGAAGTTCGGACCTAGATCGGAGGAAAAACAAAGTGTTTGACGATTAGGTCCATTTTCACTATTTTTGTACCAAGGTAAGTTCGTATGTTAATAATGTAATGTAATATTTGTATTATAATGTTTTGATATTGCATGAATTGTATGATTGATTCTATGAGCATATTCGACGAAGTTCCGACAAGAGAGAAATCTCGGTTGAACCTTAGGAATAGATTAGGATACAAGTGACATGTAACTAGGAACCCATGTGATTATGTGATTATGTGACCTGAGTGCTGGTCCTATACGTCCTACCGGTGGCTGGGTATACCAGCATTGTAACAGTTAGGTTTATACCTTAGTTGGAATAGTGGTTTCGGGACCACAAAACCGAGTCAGTAAAATATTTTAATATTATTTTCTGTGCCTATGATATGTGATTAAGCATGTGGTAAACTTTCGTCAATTAATTTGTCTATATGTGTGTTTAATTTGAGCAAAGGACTAAAACGCGTAATAGGTAAAGGTAGCCTTCTATATTAATTGAGCGGCTTAATTTTTGTGCCTTCTTGTATATGAGGATTTATATTGCAATTTGGCAAAAAGAGAGGTTAGTGGACAACAACATGCATGTATTATGCTTTTATATGTTTATTTTATAAGTTAAGTTAATATTATATATATTATAAGATTTTATAATAAAAGAAAATGCATAAAATAAGGCCATTCTCATCATCTTGGCCAAAAAACAAAGAAAAGAAGAAAAGAAAAAGAAAACTAGGTTTCGGTTGGTTTTAAGCTTGATTAAGGTAAGTTTCGACTTCAGTTTTTGATAATTTCTACATTTCTGTAATGATTGCTTAGTCTACTATCTAGCCCATATCTCAATTTTATGAATTGATGATGTTCATGAGATGTGCCATTGACGAAGTAGTGAACTTTGTGATGATTATTGGTGTTAAATGAAATATATGTGTTCGATAAACATATTTTGTTCTTGAATTTTTGATGAATTTAGCTAAATAGGGCGAAATTGAGAAAATGATAATTTGAGTGACTAGATTGTGAATTTGACGAAATATATGGGCTTTTATGATATAAATAAGCATTCGACTAAGCATGATTATGTGATGATTTTGTGTATTTGATGTTTTGAGAAAAATGGACTAAATTGATAAATTGTGCAAATGTAAGGGCTAAATTGTAAATAGCCCTAAATATGTGTTTTTGAATTGAATTGGATGAGTTAGTGAATAAAAGAGTTAAATTTGAATATGTTTAGATCAAGAGCAGGAGAAATTAGACTTAGATTGCGGGAAAGCGAAAGTAATTGAGTAGCCGTATCCATTTCCCTTAAACCAAACTTGAGGTAAGTCATTATACAAATAGACGTATTTGTATTGAATTATGTATGTTTATATGACCATTGATAATGATGAATGTTTACGAAATGATATGTACATGAATTCTGAGATAAGATCGATGTAGTGAAAACGTCCAATAAGTCCCGTACGAACCTAGGAATAGATAGGATTAGCTATGTCATGACATAGGTATCTACTCTGTTTTATCATGTAAGACCACGTCTAGGACGTTGGCATTGATTCGAGATTTCATGTAAGACCACGTCTTGGACGTTGGCATCGATATGATCTTTACGCGTAAGACCATGTCTGGGACATCGGCATCGTATGACTATTCTGAGTATTCTATATATCCTATTAGATTCGAAACGGTTCAACGGGCAAATCTGAGCTATGAACAATTACGTGAATGTATATTCATTCCAGGTACGTTTGGTATGTACACTAAGTGTGTATAAAAGGTATGTATGTATATGAATTTACTTTGAAGAAATGTATGATTGAACATGATAATATGAATGAGATACAAGAATGGTTATGAATAAGCTAAGTATATATGTGCTATGTGAAATGAAATATGTGGCAAGTTTTGAGTGAGTAAATGTGCCAAAGTCTATGAAATGAAATGGCTATGAGATTTATAAGTACCAATGATTCAATTTAGTTATATGCATTGTGTATTAAGTTTATTTGTATATGGCTCACTAAGCATTTTGAAAGCTTACTCTTTGTGTGTGTTTGTTCTATTTTATAGATCGTCAAAGCTACTTAAGGCTCGGGGACCGTCGAGGATCGTCATCACACTACTCAACTTGTTTTGGTACATTTTGGATATGTATATACCTAGATATGGCATGTATAGGCTAGTTATTTGTTTATATTTAGGAAGTGAACTTAGCCATGTGATTTGGCTAGTTATGTGTTGGCAACACGTATTAATGAACATGATAAACGGTGCATGTTTTGGTATGGTTTGATAGTATTTGAAATGGTTAAGTTTATGGTGAGTGTATGAATGAATTATGTTTGTGTTTACATGAGTTTTAGTCTTGTAAATTTGGCATGATTAGTATGGGATTGGAATGTAGAGATGGGATGATTATTTTGATATGTTCTTGGTTGTCAAATGTGCATGAGATGTGTTGGTAATTTGCTTGTAGGTATGACCCTATGTAGGTGGCATATTGGCCTTGCAAATGGCCTATTTTGCCACACGGTTGTGGCACACGGGCGTGCCTATTGACTGTGAGACTAAGTGAGTAGCTGGTTAAGAGTACATGACCTTGGCACACGGACGTGCATGGTAGCCGTGTGGTTTAGTCAGAATCGACCACGGCCAAAGTGCAAGGGCGTGCTTGGTGGCCATGGAGCCAAGTCAGGATTGACCACGGCGAAGGTACACGGGCGTGCTTGGTGGCTGTGGAGTTAAGTCAGATTCGACCACGGGGGAGACACATTGGCGTGTCTAGCAGCCGTGGGAGGCACACGGCCTGCCCACACGGGCTTGTAACCCCTGAAACTTAGAAAGTTTAAAATTTTTTGAGAATTTCTGTATGTATTTCGGTTTAGTCCTGACTCTGTTTAAAGCATGTTTTAGGTCTTGATTACCTACAGAAGGGACACTACGATTGTAAATGATGGTTTAATTTACGAAATTGTCTGATAAAGTTTTCGATCTGTCAGGTAATGCCTTTAACCCTAATCTGGCGATGGATACGGGATAAGGGTGTTACATTTGGTTGGTATCAGAGCTACAGTTTAGCTGATTCTCAGACTAATGTAGCGTGTCAGAGTCTAGCTATACATGCCATATATTTGAACTGTGATAGTGTGATGAATCCTGATGTATAAAATGTGATTTTCATATAGTAATAAATTCCGAAAGAGCTGTAGCTGACGATGTAGAAAGTAATGCGCCTGCTCCCACAAAAGGGATAACGCCTTCTGATTTGAGACCGGCTACGAGTGGTCAAGAGGGAGAAGCTGAACAACCTTTCTTCCAAATGATGAGTGAGTGGTTCACTCAATTTGTTGGAAATAATCCGGCTATTTTGCAACCTCCGCCCCTGGTTAATCCCCCTCAAACTACAGTTGTGCCACCGGTTATGTATCCAACTCTGTTGAATAAGCCTCCGGTTGACAAAATCCGTAAGTATGGCGCTGAAGAGTTCAGGGCTACCAGTGATGACGATGATGAGAAAGCTGAATTTTGGTTAGAAAGCACTATACGGGTATTCGAAAAAATGTCTTTAACTCCAAACGAAAGTATTAAATGTGTTATTTCAGTGCTTTGAGATGCAACTTATCAGTGGTAGAAGATTTTAATTTCTGCTATTCCAAAAGAATGGGTGACATGGGACTTCTTTTAGATTGAGTTCTGGAAGAAATATATTAGTGAGAGGTTCATCGATTAAAAATAGAAGGAATTTTTGGACTTGAAGCAGGGCCGTATGTCTGTTATGGAATATGAACGATAGTTTGTTAGATTGAGTCAGTATGCTCATGATGTGTATCTACAGAGGCAATAATGTGTAAAAGATTCAAAGACGGCCTTAATGAAGATATCCATTTGTTAGTCAAAATTTTGGAAATAAAAGAGTTTGTTGTACTTGTTGATCGAGCGTGCAAAGCTGAGGCACTGAGAAAAAGATAAAAGGAAAGCTGAGTCTGATGCTAGAGATGTGAGAAAGAGATTTAAGAGTAGATCATTTCAGCATGTTGCAAAGAAATTTTGAGATGAGCATAGCAGTTCAAAGGCTAATGTGCGACAAACGAATAGAGATCAAGCTAGATCACAAATGAGCTCCAAAACTCCAGTAACTTCATTAGCAAGTGTTGGAAATGTTCGTTCTAAAAGACCTGAGCATAAGCATTGTGTAAAAAGGCATCCGGGAAGTTTTAGATTGAATGACCGGTGCCCAGAGTCAGTTGAGCCAGAGACTATTCAGAATCTGAGATCTGATAATGCTCCAATGAGAGGTTGACTTTCGAAAAATGCAAGAAATGTAAGTGGTAGTTAGGGAACTATGAGAGATACTGTTGCAAGATCCGAAGCTAAAGCGCCTACCAGAGAATATGCTATCTGAGCTCGTGAGGAAGCTTCATCTCTAGATGTATTAACGGGTACATTTACACTCTATGATACTTCTATGATTGCATTAGTAGACCCTGGTTCTACACATTCTTATATATGCATGAATTTAGTACTCAATAAGACTTTGCCTATAGAGTTTACCGAGGTTGTTATAAAAGTATCGAACCCCCTAGGTAAAAGTGTCCTGGTAGACAAAGTATGCAAGAACTATCCGTTAATGTTTTGAGATATTTGTTTCCCTGCTGATCTGATGCTACTACCGGTTGATGAGTTTGATATAATTCTGGGTATAGACTGGTTGACATTGCATGATGCTGTTATGAATTGTAAAAGAAAGACTATTGATTTGAGATGTCTGAATGATGAAATAGTCAAGATTGAGTCTAATGATTTGAATGGATTACCTACTATGATATCTGTGTTGAAAGCTCAGAGTTATATAAAAAAGGGCTACGATGCTTATTTTACTTATTTGATTGATTCGAAAGTATCTGAAAAGAAAGTTGAATCAGTGCCTGTTGTGTGTGAGTATTCTGATGTGTTCCCTGAAGAATTGTCGGGTTTACCTCCAATACGTGAAGTTGAATTTGGTATTGATTTGTTGCCTGATACAACACCTATTTCAATAGCTCTATATAGAATGGCACCAATAGAGTTAAAAGAGTTAAAGTCACAGTTACAAGAACTGACTGATAGAGGGTTCGCTAGACCGAGTTTCTCACCTTGGGGTGCCCCTGTTTGTGAAAAAGAAAGATGGCAGAATGAGAATGTGTATTGATTATCGTCAGTTGAACAAAGTAACCATAAGGAATAAATATCCGTTGCCCAGAATTGACGATTTGTTTGATCAGTTAAAAGGAACTACTATATTTTCTAAGATTGATCTGAGATCGGGATACTATTAGCTATAAGTGAAAGACTCAGACACTCCGAAAACAGCTTTCAGAACAAGGTATGGGCATTATGAGTTTTTAGTTATGCCATTTGGACTTACCAATGCTCCTGCTGTTTTTATGGATTTGATGAACAGAATCTTCAAACCGTACCTAGATCGAGTTGTGGTGGTGTTCATAGATGACATTTTGATTTGTTCACGTCATGAGGCTGAACATGCTGAGCATCTGAGAATTGTATTGCAAACTCTGCTAGACAAGCAATTGTATGCAAAATTTAGCAAATGTGAATTCTGGTTACATGAGGTTAGTTTTCTGGGACATATTGTGTTAGCTTCTGAAATTCGAGTTGATCCGAGTAAGATTTCTGCTATTCTGGATTGGAAACCTCCGAAGAATGTGTCTGAAGTCTGCAGTTTTCTGGGACTAGCTGGTTATTATCATCACTTTGTAAAAGGATTTTTATTGATAGCTACTCCGTTAACCAGATTACTTCAAAAAGATGTGAGATTTGAATGTTCCGATAAGTGTCAGAAAAGCTTTGATCAAATTAAAACTCTGTTAACAGAAGCTCTAGTGTTAGTACAATCGGAATCGGGCAAAGAGTTTGTAATATTCAGTGCTGCTTCATTGAATGGTCTGGGATGTGTATTGATGCAGGAAGGCAAAGTAATAGCTTATGGCTCAAGACAATTAAAGCCTCATGAGAAGAACTATCCGACACACAATATCGAGTTAGCTGCGATTGTGTTCACATTAAAGATTTGGCGACATTATTTGTTTGGCGAGATATTTCACGTGTTTTCAGATCATAAAAGTTTGAAATATCTAATGACTTAGAAAGATTTGAATCTGCGTCAAAGAAGATGGCTTGAGTTGTTGAAAGACTACGAACTTGTAATAGATTATCATTCGGGTAAAGTTAATATAGTTGCCGATGCATTGAGTCGAAAATCATTGTTTGCATTACGTGCTTTAGGTGCTCAATTAGATCTATCTGATGATAGTTCAATGATAGCTAAATTAAAAACAAAACTGTTATTTTTACAACAGATATGTGATGCTCAGAAAGTGGATAATTAGATATTAGCAAAACGAGCTCAGTGTGATTCGAATTCTGAATCTGAATTTCAAGTTAATGATGATTGCCTGAGATTTCGAGACCGTATCTGTGTTCCGAGAAACTCTGATTTATTACAATTGATTCTAAGTGAAGCATATAACATTCGTCTATTTGTTCATCCTGGAAGCACAAAGATGTATCAAGATCTGAAACGACACTATTGGTGGTATGGTATGAAAAGAGATATTTCTGACTATGTGTCAAAATGTTTAATCTGTCAGCAAGTTAAAGCTGAACAACATGTTCCATTTGGGTTGCTACAACCGATTCTAATTCCCAAATGGAAATGGGATAAAGTCACAATGGATTTTGTTTCTGGTTTGCCTCAGACTCCAAGAAAAAAAGATACGATTTCGGTCATAGTTGATCAATTGATGAAATTTGCCCATTTTATTCAGGTAAAATTTGATTTCTCACTTGATAAATTAGCTGAGCTTTATATTTATGATATTATGAGATTGCACGGAGTACCACTATCCATTGTGTCTGACAGAGATCCAAGGATTACATCATGATTCTAGAAGAAACTACAAGAAGCTTTAGGCACGAATCTACATTTCAGTACAGCTTTTCATCCGCAAACAGATGGTCAATTCGAACGGATTATTCAAATTCTCGAGGATATGTTGAGATGTTGCATTCTTGAGTTTGGCGGTACGTGGGAATAGTATCTGCCATTGATCGAATTTGCTTACAATAATAGTTATCAGTCGATCATCAAAATGGCACCTTATGAAGCTCTGTACGGACGTAAACGTCGGACACCTCTGTATTGGACTGAGCTCAGTGAAAACAAGATACACGAGGTCAATTTCATAAAAGACACTGAACAGAAAGTAAAAGTAATCCGAGATAGCTTGAAAGCAGCACCTGATCGACAGAAGACTTATGCAGATTTGAAATGAAAAGATATTGAATTTGAGTTTGGTGACAAAGTCGTTCTAAAGGTGTCTCCGTGGAAGAGAGTACTCCGATTCAGACGTAAAGGTAAGTTGAGTCCAAGATTAATCGGACCATATGAAATCATTGAGCGAGTTGGTCCAGTTGCGAATAGAATGTTGTTGCCACCTTAACTAGCAAAGATTCATAATGTATTTCACATGTCAATGCTTAGATGATACAGATCCGATCCCTCTCATGTGATTCCTCCGTCTGAAATTGAAATTTGATCTGATATGACTTATGAAGAGGAACTGATCCGTATCTTAGCTCATGAAGTGAAAGAGTTGAGAAATAAGAAAATCCCCTTAGTGAAAGTATTGTGGAATCGATACAGAATAGAAGAGGCTACGTGGGAACCTGAAGATTCAATGAGACAGCAATATCCGAATCTGTTTAACGGTAAGATTTTCGGGGACGAAAATCCCTAAGGGGGAGAATTGTAACTGTCTGGTTTATACCTTAGTTGGAACAATTGTTTCGGGACCACAAATCTGAGTCAGTAAAATATTTTAGTATTATTTTATGTGCCTATGATATGTGATTAAGCATGTGGTAAAATTTCGTAAATTAATTTATCTGTATGTGTGTTTAATTTGAGCAAAGGGCTAAAATGCGTAATAGGTAAAGGTAGCCTTCTATGTTAATTGAGAGACTTATTTGATCTGTCTTCTTGTATATGAGGATTTATATTGCAATTTGGCCAAAAAAGAGGTTAGTGACGGCAACATGCATGTATTATGCTTTTATATGTTTATTTTATAAGTTAAGTTAATATTATATATTGTAAGATTTTATAATAAAATAAAATGCATAAAATAAGGCCATTCTCATCATCTTGGCCGAAAAACAAAGAAAAGAAGAAAAGAAAAAGAAAGCTAGGTTTCGATTGGTTTTAATCTTGATTAAGGTAAGTTTCAACTTCGGTTTTTGATAATTTCCACGTTTCTGTAATTGTTACTTAGTCTACTATCTAGCCCATGTCTCAATTTTATAAATTGATGATGTTCATGAGATGTGCCACTGATGAAATGGTGAACTTTGTGATGATTATTGGTGTTAAATGAAATATATGTGTTAGATAAACTTATTTTGTCCTTGAATTTTTGATGAATTTAGCTAAATAGTGCTAAATTGAGAAAATGATAATTTGAGTGACTAAATTGTGAATTTGACGAAATATATGGGCTTGTATGATATACATAAGCATTCGGCTAAGCATGACTATGTGATGATTTTGTGTATTTGATGTTTTGAGAAAAAGGGACTAAATTGATAAATTGTACAAATGTGAGGGCTAAATTATAAATTGCCCTAAATGTGTGTTTTTGAATTGAATTGGATGAGTTAGTGAATAAAAGAGTTCAAATTGAATATGTTTAGATCAAGAGCCAAAGAAATCAGACTTAGATCGCGGGAAAGCGAAAGTAATTGAGTTGCCGTATCCATTTCCATTAAACCGAACTCGAGGTAAGTCATTATACAAATAGACGTATTTGTATTGAACTATGTATGTTCATATGACCATTGATAATGGTCTAGGCTGTGTGTCTAGGCTGTGTGTGACATAAGGTCTGCCCTACAGGCATGTATTCTGGCCGGGTGTCCTCTGCACCTTAATTTTGTAAAACAGAATGTCCAGAATATAGCACACGGGCAGAAACACGGACGTGTGTCTCAGATGTGTGTGCTACATGGCCTAGAACACAGGCGTGTGGCACAAGTCAGAGAGCACCCTAAATTGAACAAGGTCCGGAGCACGGGCGTGTCCCAGGGTCACACAGGCGTGTCCCTTAGATCACACGGGCATGTGATCCCTACATTTAGCAAAAATCTTCTAAATTTTGTAAAAATTCTCTAAGTTCTTAGTTTAGTCCCAAACCACTTTCAATGCATGTTTTGGGCCTCGTAGGCTCATATTAGGGACTTTATGATTGAACATGAATGGTTTTAAATTGGACGCAAAATTTATGACTCGAAATTGTGTGAATGCTTGTGTTGTAAGTCCGGTAATGCCTCATACAATGTTTCGGTGTTGAATACGGGTAAGGGGTATTACAGTGGGATTATATTAGGGTCGTATAAAAGTTTCGTTAAGAAGGCTTGAAGTTTAAATGGTTAATTAGGTAAAAATGACTAGAATGAAAAAAAGGTGCAAAAGATGGATTCTAGTAATTAAATGCATTGAACGGCTTTAGAATTATAAATTGCAGGATGTAGTTCGTAAATAACCATATTGTATGCTAGCGGATATTCATGGATGGGTTTTATTGAAAATTTTTATTAATGATAAGGGCAATGTAGTAATTTAGTAATTAAAAGAAAATTTAGTAAACAAATTATGAAACAAAGCCATCATCTTCTTTCTTTTTCCTATTTTTGAACCGAATTTAGACATTGAAGGGGAGAGAGCTTCGGTTTTGAGTTCTTCATGCATGGTATGATTTTGTATCCCGTTTTTAATGATTTTTATGTTTTTGAGTTCGTTTTAGCTTAATCCAGCTAGCCCAGGGATTAATTTGCAAAACTGTTCAAGGTTGAGGGACTTACCATGGTTGTTTTTCCAATAGGTTTTGAAGTTATTTGATAGTGTATTAATCTTTGTTGTAAAACAAACATGTTTTGTAAAGTGATCTTTTATGAAATTGTATTTAGGGATTTATTTTTGAAAATAGTAAAATTTCACGATAAAATAATGAAATGATGATTTAAGTGTGTTGATATAAGTCCCTAAGAAATTTGGCTAGCTTGTATGGAGGATTAAATGGTTATATTTGAAATTATGAGCTTAAGGACTAAATTATGAAAAGTTAAAATGTTAGGGGTAATTTCATAATTTTGCATAAATTATGGATTGAATTGAATTGAATACTTGAAGTACTTAATTGAATGAAATTATCTATTTAGAACAAGATAAACAACAACTGGACTTAAATCGAGGAAAAGCTAAAGCTTCGGATTAGTTTTTAACTCCACTTCTACGACCATAGTTATCGAGGTAAGTTCGTATGAATTATGATCGTATTAATGTTAGCGAAATTGATTATTTACTATGTTGTGTTAATATAAACGGATTTGAAATTGTATATGTATCGATGTATGAATAATTAACGGATAACAAATCCCCTTTGAACTTAAGAATTCTTAGGATACGAATGACATGTCATTAGAGATTTCTTGTTTCGGGTTTGGTCTTGAATGTCCTACCGATGGCTGAGATCCTACATTTGTTGTGGTTCTTCACAGCTCGTGTAAGCAGTATCGTGTAGCTAACATTTCGACCCACAGCTTGTGTGAGCACTATTGTAAAGGAAATATTACTATTATATATGTAAAGGCACACTATGTGTGAGCATTCCCAAGTATCCGGTGCAATTCTAGATGGTTCAACGGGTAAGTGAATGAATGGCATGGTAAATACACAATGAGATATTGAATCATGATCCACAAAATGGCTAATGTAATAAATAATGTGTATATGAAAATCTACTTACTATATGATTGAATTCATATGTATCATTGATGAACTTACTAACTTTTGAGTTTGATGATGCTTGTATAGGCTTTTACTAAGCTTACGGTCTTGGTAATTGCATTATGTTTATTTTATAAATTGTGCTAATTAAACGGTAAGTTATGTTTGAGTTTATACGAGCTTACTAAGCACTAGTTGCTTTCGTAGTTACTTTATTTTGTATTATAGATTATCAGAAGTTCGATCAGTTGGAAGCTTGTCGGGGATCAATCATACTATCCAACAACTATTTCGGTAGTTTTTGAGTTTTTTTTCCAAGGTTATATATGGCATGTATAGGACCATTTGTAATGATAGTTCATGAATGTGTTAATGGTTGAAATTGGTATGTATATGCTTTTGAAGTTTATGTTTTGTTTGATGGACTTTTAATGCCTTGTCAAGTTAGGCCATTTTGGCCACTTTTATGTACTTGAAATACATGATCTTTGTTGGTATGCTTGTGATGATATGGAAATGGTTATATGTGATGTTATTTGGTAGTAAAGGAACTAGGTTTTTGTGCTTGGAATAAGGAAATATTAACTTATTTTGGTTAATGATGTCATGGTACAAAAGTGGTGCCTTTGAATGGCATATTGATTAGATGAAATAGGATGTTTGAAATGATATGTTTAGGTGTGTTTGAATGATGTTTAAATCTCTTGAACGTGTGCTCAAATGGGATAGTTGGTTAGGTGTTTTTTGGCCTTGCAATTAGGGTCAATTTATTGATCACACGGCTTGGGGCACGAGCTGCCACATGACCTAGCTACATGGTCGTGTGTCATTTGTATATCCTTAGTGTATTAAGTCAGTGAGTTACATGACCTAGCACACGGCCTGGAACACGACTATGCGTCACAAGTCAGAGAGTTACATGATCTGGCACGCAACCTTCGACACAGCCGTGTGACCCAACTCAGTGAGTTACATAGGTGGAGACACGGGGAGGGTCACAACCATGTGTCCCTTTGTCTGATTATTACACGGCCTGGCCGCACGACCGTGTGATCCCTATTTTTAAATTTTGTAAAATTTTCCCAAATCTTCTTTTTTGATTCAAATTAGTCCCGAATTGCTTCTAACCTATTTTTGAGGCCTCGAAGGCTCGATTTAGGGACCAAATGCATACTTTTGATAGGTTTTTAATGAGATTAATTTATTTATTGCCTTGAGGTAAAATGTTATTTCGATTGTTTCGTAATGCTCTGTAACCCTAATCTGGTGACAGAGACTGGTTAGGGGTATTACAAAAGGTTAATAAATAAATAAATAAAGAACTGATTTTGAAAGAACTATCTGATTTTAGGTTTTGGAAAACTTTGAATGGTTTGGTGTTTAAGAGAAGGAAGATGAAGTGAATGACTCCAAGTAGTAGAACAATCTTGAAAAATTGGGCAATTTGCCTTTTTTCAACTCATTATTTCTCCTCTTTTCCAAAAAGGTCCTAAATTAAATAAAATCCATTTTTTTCAAAATAGACCTCAAAATTGAATTTCGTTTTATGGTAGTTAAAAAAAACTGAATATGTAATTTTAATTGGTTAATTACTCATTTATGACCCTAATTTTGATACTTGACTTAACCCACGGTTTAATGACCCAATTATACAAACCCAAAACTACTAGGCTGGGTTTTGGGTTGTGACACGAGCCTTTAGTCGAGCTCATGGAGCCTTAAAATAGTTTTGGAACAATCAGGGGCTAATTTGAAACAAAAACGAAAAAAATTTAAAAATATTAAAATTTTGGAAACAGCGGCCACACGGCCGTGTGACAGAGCCCAGACCGTGTGGCTTAGGAACATTGTCATGTGGCTAAACCATGTACAATTCAAAAGAAAGGTCACACGACTGTGTCGTAGCCTCTGTTCCTGCCCATGTGCAAATCAAAATAGTGTCACACGATCGTGTTGCAGGCCGTGCTCCAAAATGTGTAAGTATTTGAAATATGGTCACACGACCATGTAACTGCCTGATGCGACGTGAAAAAACTTGCAATTAAAATAAAAAAGACACCCAGTCATGTGAGGAAAAACAACAATTCAATTATCAAACCAAATCCACATTTCATACCAAACTAATTTGCATTCAAAGTTCATAAGTCCATACATTAAACATATGCCAAACTTACCATTTCATCCAATCTATTCACATTCAATCTTACAATATTCCAAACACTTTCGTAAGGTTTAATACCCAAAGCCAACCTAAGATGCAACTCATGAAATAAGTATCCAAAACATATGCAAAACACACCTATTACATGCCATATAACCCAAAGGTGAACATGTAAAAAACTACCAATAAGTATCTGGACAGTGTGATCTTCAGGTTGATCCGAACGCCTAATTCCACAAAGCGATATCTACATTGAAATCAGAAAATGACATGAGTAAGCTTCTATAAAGCTTAGTAGTTCAACGGTTGAAACGATAAAACTTATCATATAAACATAGCAATTACATTAATAAGATTAACAAACAATAAATCCTGTCAACCACAGTCATTCAACAGGTGAATTTATACATATACATATATGAGTTGCATAATATGTTCAATCACATGAGATCATTCAATATCAAGTCACGATAATATCGGGAAATCATGCAATCCATTATACAATTCAATGACAAGTCAACAATCACTAGAAGTTTGCCTGATGAATGATATAACAGATACAAGTACGTGATTATCCACTCGAAACATGCCAAAAAGCTCAAACAATCCAATCCAACCGAAAACATGCCTTGGCAACAAGTGCCTAGCCTATAGGCTATCATTCCTCCGAAAACACGCCTGGGCACCAAGTGCCAAGCCTGAAGGCTTTACATCCACCCCCGATAACACACCATAATCACTGTAAATATAACACAATAGTCCGCAACAAATGCAAAACTTCACTATATTCAGTGGATAACTACAAGGCAGGAATAATCATCTCATCACAAGTTAATCTCGTACAACGTGCAACATAACCTATTGGCATGCCAAGTTCATCCGGCTCAAAACACATCATCGCTTAATAGCATTCAAAACAATTACTTTCTCAATTCATAATAGTTTATAAAAAATCAATTATACCTAAAACATTTAACAACCAAATTCACAATCAATATAACATTTCAAATTGTACGAAACTAAACCGAACGAACTAGCCAAAGCCAAACTACAAAGATCTTAAAGATTTTTGGGACTAGTCAGCAACTTTCCCTTTTCCACAATTATCTACTTGTTCTTAATCTATAAAATAGTTTATTTCAATTTATTAGCTTCAACGTTAAATAATATTCAATTTAATGCATATAGCTTCATATTTACAATTTTTCACATTTGCCCCAAACTTTTACGTTTTATTCAATTCTATCCTTAAGACTAAAACATAATTATTTTCATTTAACCCTATACCCATTGATCCTAATTCATAGCCATCCCAAATCAGTCCTCACATGTTAAAATTTCACAAAAAAGTCATATTTTCATTATTTTCAATTAACTCCCTAAACTTAAAAATCAACAAAAAACCACTTTACAAAATGGTACTATATAATTATCAAACTTAATAAATTATCATAAAAATTCAAGAACATCTCAAATTCATTAATGGCAACATTCTAAACATTTAACACTTTTACAAATTCGTCCCCGGGTTAGCTAGATTAAGCTACAACGATATAAACACATAAAAATCACTAAAATCAAGTCAAGAAATCACTTACATGCAAGGTAACCTAGCTTGGCCAATTCTTTTCCTACAAAAATGGAGATTTCAGTTGAACACAAAAAAAAAAAAAGGAAGATGATGGTTCAAACCATTTCTTTTGATTATTCTTTTATTTAAAATTACAAAAATGCCATTATTTAATATATTTCTCTTTTAAAGCAAGCATATATACCGTCCACTCTTGAGGGATGGTTAAATTACCCTATTAGACCATCTAGATTTGTTTTAATAACTAACTTCACTACTAAACACTTAACAAATGACATTTACCACCTTTCGAATTTAGTAATTTTTCTTCAATTAAGTAACTATCATTAAAATTACGAGACCAAAATTTAATATGACACTATAATAACCTCGTAAATATTAAATAAATAATATTTACAAACTTACACATCAGAATTATGGTCTCAAAACCACTGTTTTCGACACCACTGAAAAACAGGTTGTTAGAAAGTTCGTATAAACTTAGTGAGTTCCTTGAAAGGGTGGCACATTCCACCCGATTCTTCGAGCTACTCAACTAGCCATAAGACCATTCTCTGGTTGGATTCTCTATATGACAATACCCCTTGCTGCTTTGCTATATCGACAAAACCTATCCTTACTTATCGTTCATTCCTTTCCTCATTACTGTTTCCCTTTACATAGGGTGTGTATTATCCCAACTGGACTTGACTGCTCACCGACTTCCCATCATGGACCCTTTTGGTAGCCTTTCCATCTATCCGCAAAGGGATTCTTATAGCATAATTTCTTTGGCAGACTTGATTGTGCCAATCCTTTGCAGACCCTTTGCATCCAACCTTAGTTCTGAAGGTCCCCATGACATATCCATATTATGCTGACCTTCAGCAAACTTTGTGTAACGCCCTGGAGTTTGGGCCTAGAAGTAGTGGGCCTTGAACAAGGGAACGGTTAGGAAACTGTGCATAAAAGTTTATATGAGCTAGGAAATGACACAATTAAATGTCTGCTCAAGTGGTTAAGGGTCCTGAGAGGAGTTGGAAAAGTCTTGGGTTCAAACCAAGGCTTTAGGAAAATTTTGGTTTTAAGTGGATAAAACCCTGAATACTTGGATGTAGGCCTTTTAAGTTATTGTGTTAAAAAAACACAAGGAATCATGTGGTCTAGTGGCAAGGTGGCGTTAGGAGTGTGTTTGTAGCCAGGGGTTTGAGTGTTGGCATAGTATTATGATGGGTATTTATTTTGCATCTGTGACGCCTAGCGTTTGTGTTGTAGTGGAATTCTACTTAGGTGGTTGTGGAATTGGTCTTGGGAGAGAGATTCAAGGGATATGGATGAAGGTTGGTGTTGGAAGAGTTTGAAAGTAATGCAAATTGGTAGGTTGAGAGATTGTAGGAGTGGATTATGGGAGGTTGAGGGGAGTGATAGCAGTTGGCCGAAAAAGGGATTTCCCTATGATGCAAATTCGGTCATAGGCTTTTAGGTGCGAAATAGGTAAGTGAAGACATTTTTTGCATTCGGCTAGGGGATTGGGTTTTTGGGAAATTAGTCTTTGATGTGCTTATTGATCATGTTTTGGTCATTTTTATTTGAGAGCCGAAATTATCTTACTTCTTTTTTTCATCTGTTCGGGTTTTGGCTTTTGTATTTTGGTTTGCTTACTGCTCTTCCTACCTCCCTTTTCTCACTTGCTTTTGTGAACTGACTCTTTTCCTTCTCCTCTTTGGGTGCTTATGCGCTCTCTTCCTCTCTCCATCCTTTAGCCATTGTGACCGAATTCATCCTTCTTCCTTCTTTGTTCATTCTTTTCAATTGCTCTAACACCATCTTCCTTTTTAATACCTTGGCCGAATACCTTGTTGCTTGGTAAGTGATTATACTCTTCACTTCTTGTTAAATCTATTTTTTTGTTCCCTCTCAAACCCCTGACGGTTTAGTCTTGGTTTAAGGGACTCTCTACTCCTACATTTAGTACTCTTTCCATTCCTTTTTTTGATTTGGCAAGGAATCTCTGTTAATCGAACTTCTGATGGGTGAACAGGGTGCTAGTAATAAAGTGATGGCAAAGGTACCGGCTGAGTTTGAGCGCGCAGCCTCTACTCCCAAGTTTAAGTGGCGTAAGGTGTCAGCTATTCGGGATTTTCTACCAGGATGCGGATGGGTGGCTGCACCGAGCTCTGGAACAAGTAAGCAAACCACAGTCGACTGATCTAGTCAAAATTCTGGTGCTCGTGGATTTTTAGTACTCTACGTAATCAGGTGTGTAACCGTTTTTCGTGAATGATAAGTGACTCAAGAGCCAAAAAGGGTGTGTAACCGTATTCCTAATTTCATGACTGTCAAATGCGGGATAAAGGTGTGTATTCACACCCCTGTTTATCTGTGAATCGACAAAAGCTGGTAAGCTAAAATGCTGAAACCTCGGCATTTGAAGCCTCACGAGTGTGCGAACGCACGTGGGGTAAATCAAGCCCAAATCGTGGGTAGCAGACTGCAGAGGCCACCACGTGCGTTTTCGTGGACTAGGGTCGTTATGGGCCTCAATGGGTCAAAATGGGCCGCGTGGGCGCAATGGGCTTGTGGGCCCACATGGGTAAAATCCTCGGTAAGTGATCATTGATAGGTTGGTTTATGAGGCTCGCGATGCCGTATGTGAATCTAGACTAAATGGGCCACATGAGCGTGTGGGCCCACTTGGCCCAATAGCAGGTTTTGGGCCTATATACACTGTTCTGGCCGTATAGGTTATCTCAGTAATAAGTACCGAGACCCCAATAATTGTAAAATTATCGAACCCTTATAGGACAAAATGACTGTTTTGCCCTTGTGGGTAAATGACTGACTTAGATTATAAATTTGACTGATTTGATTGTGATCGTATGACTGTGTTTTAACTGACTTGACTGTGGTCGTGTGACTGATATGCTTTTAATATATGTTTAAATGGCTGTTACTGAGCATGGCCATTCTGCATACACCTGTGATGATTGAGCATGACACACACGACATATTGCATGGGGTTGGGACATTGTTATGGAGAAAGTGTACGGCCGTTGCCATTCTGCACAAGGCTTCAAGCCTTTCTACGATATTTATGGTTTTTAGCCGTTCTGTCTACGGCGTCGAGCCATTCTATTGACTTAGTGCCACGACCGGTGCTCAGCTTGGTGTGTTGGCTGGGTGGGTCAATTTTATCCCCACATGGTGTGTTGGTTGGTACGGGTGGTGTATTGGTTGGATTGGGCTGGATTTTTGTCTGCATATCTGCATCTGATACTGATTCTGTAATGGGCTTAGGTCCACCTGGTTCTGTTAATGGGCTAAGGCCCACCTGATACTGTGTCTATGATGGGCTCAGGCCCGATCTTTTCGCATCAAGATATCCGATCGCTTGTATTATAACAGATTACACACTGAGTTTTTGCAAACTCACCCTTCTATCTAACTTTACAGGTAATCCCTAGCCTTAGGCGATTTGGAGCCGTGAGAGACTCAGAGGTGGCCACACGACCGCTGATGCTCTGCTGTAGACTTTTTATTTGAATTTTATTTTTTGGGTTTTAATTCTATTATAAGGCCTTTGAGGGATTAAATTTTTAACTGGGATTTAGATTTCCTTATTTAAAAATGCTAAACACGAATTTTCAAAATTAACAACTATTTTCAAAAACACTTAAAAACAAGCATTTTTATATTTCAAACTTTAGGAGCTTCCGCGATTGGAATAACCTAAAGTATCAATTCCAGACATTAAGTAAACATTTTTGATGAGATGATTTGCTAAACTCGAGCAAAAGGATTTAAACATAGAAATGAACTTTTAATGACAAACTCAGTTTTTGAACGACGCTTTGATGTGACACGCCAGATTCGGCCATAACATCTAGGCCAGGTTTGGGGTGTTACACTTTGCCCCTCTGGCGAACTTTTTCTCATTTCTCCATTTACTTGGGAACTCACCTATCTCATACCTAAAAAACGATCTACCTTGCTGGACCAACTAGTTATCACCTATAGGACTATATGAGTCTACTATTTTACTTGCACATTTCCTCCAAATGAGGATATTCACTTCTCTCATACCACTTCATTTCACCATTCCTGGTGGATCTTGATTTCGAATCCTATTTGGTAATCCTTGGAAAATTTCCTTTTCCATATTTCCTTAACAAGGCTAGATCTCGCCCGACTTATCTTTCTTTAACTCTAGTTGGCTCCTCACCCATGCCTTTTTGGTTTTCACCATTATCACCACTTTTTTGGAATTCCTCATGACCCGCTTACCATACACACAACTCCTTTGCTCTACTTCTACCTACATGGATTCTCATACTTGGCACTTAGGCCTGTACTCCTCACTTGAAGTTTTGGTGTACCTTTCGTATCTATTCCATGGTGGACTCTAGGTTGCCATAGTCGAACTACGATCTTATACCCTTCTCATCTCATTTCCCTCGTCCCAACGGACTTCCCGTGTTTACCGTCTCAATGGACTTACTCTATTTCCTGTTTACTGTCCTGACGAACTTATCTTTATGGATGCCATGGGGTTTTTTATCCATGATCTTACTCATCATTCCTGACTACCATAGCGTTTTTCATCTATGGTCTTACACTGCATACCTTATACCATTACCTTGCTGCCATGGTGTTTTTCATCCATGGTCTTACACTATTACCATTTTACTGTATACCATGCTTACGTGACATCTCTCATCCATGGTCTTACACTACGTACCACATACTAGACTGCTCTTTCATCCATGGTCTTATGCCATATATCTTATACTAGACTGCTATAACCTCTTTCATTTATGGTCTTACGCCATATATCATTGTCATGATGTCGCCCCGAAGGACCAGTCAATATCGTTGTCGTGGTAAATATCATTTCATGATTCATATTACTCGAATCCTGCCTCATTACCTCCTTAATGCCACTTAACCTTGATGCTCGAACACCACAGTGTTCCCTCTGCAAGGTTCGAAGCTTCGCCTAAGGTGATAACTAATGGGTTTTCTCCTCAGTTCCCTTCCAAAACTTCATCTATCACTTTGAGTTTTTCCCATAGTCATGTAATGCATGCTCATATAATCATTATTCATGCTTAAACAGCGTAAACCATAATAGTGGGTTTGGAGTTTGGAACTCATCTGAAACTTCATCATTTCCATTATGTATCCCTTCTTTCGAGCACTAGAGCTTCCATCCTCCATGCAGTAGCTTACAACCAAAAATAATCATGGGTTATACTTTATATTCTTATTTTAAACCCATTTTCACAATTTAAGCATGAATTGGATGTTAATTTACTTGTCATTTTCATTAACATTCACTAAGATTTTTAAAGCTCACACCTTGACATTCGTGCAAATAATTGTTAGGATTGAGGAGCTGAGGAGCCGAGCAAAAGAGTTCCAAGAGATCTAAGCTTAGTAGAGACTTTATTACGCATTTTAGAGACTATAGTAAGGCATTGTGGAGCTCCCAGAAATTAGTTAATTTTGGTTGTAATTGGACTTTAGACATTGGACATTTATTTTTGAATGGTTTTATAATAACTTTGACGCATGTTTAAGTTTAATTATTGAATGATTTACAGTGTTTTGTTGCTTGATAACACGGTGTGTGAAGCATGAAATTTTTACTAACGATTGATTGAATGAAGCTTTCATTGAGTGGTTTACTAGCGACTAAGGTATGCTACTTGTTTGATTTACTCGGTGTTTGTTATACATGAAATTGATTGCCTAATTCTATTTAATTAAGGCTCAATTGATGTCCATAAATTCAATTAAGAGTGTATGTATATATATTAATTAATCGTAGTTAAATCGGTTTTAATTGGTTATTAAAATATGCAAAATCGGGATTTAAAATGAGTTTTTTGTAAAAATAGGTGCAGCGGTTTTTGCACGGGTGTGTGCCTGTCCACATGGGCGTGTGAGGAGTTGTACACGGGCGTGTGGGTAAGTGACACGGGCGTGTGGGATTTCCACATGGGCGTGTACGATATGCCAAAAAGTTTTTCATGACAGGAACAGGGGCATTTAGTGACACACAGTCGGAGGGGCATGGTTGTGTGGGTTTTTGGGGGTTTGAATTTTTGTCTTTTTAAATTGGCATTCTAATTTGTTTAAGTTACGGTTTAGTCCTTAAAATTGATTAGTCTAATTAGAGCCCTAATTGGTAAGGAAACTTGGTAAAAAAATTATGATTAGTCTCGTAATTGGTAAAACTCGATAGAAACACACTTAATTTGTAAATTGGAATAGGTATTGATAGTTGGTATTTATTACAATTTAGCCCATAATAGTAAAAAAATTGAATTAGACATAGCAAACGAACTCAATTTAAGATAAATTTTTTAGGCTTGCATAATTTTAACTAAAATAAGGTCAGTAAACATTTAGATCTAAAATTGGGTAAGTTTTACAATATGTGGTAAAATGACAAAAATGCCCTTAGAGGAAATTACCTAAGAAAAGTTTAAAATTGGCTCATAATTTGCTTTCACATTATTAAATAACTAATATCCAGATAAGATTAAGGTGTTATAAGATCGGGATGTGTCTTGGGTGGTCGTTAGCCGGAGAGTCACTTAGGTAGCTAATGTAAAGCTTTGAATTCGGACGGGTCCATCTTGGTCGGATTTGGGGTGTCACAAAATAAGAGTAGCAAAATTGGGTGAATAGAAGGGTGACACAAACGGAAAACAAAAACTAGTGTTTAAGGGCTTCAATAATGGTGAAAAAAGGAAGAAAAAAGAGAGAAATTGAGAGAGGAAGTGAAAGGGACGACAAAGAGAGGAAAAAGAAAAAAAAAGAAAAACTTTAAAAAAATTAGTTTAATATTTAAAATGGATAGCCTTTTTGTTAAATCAAATAAAATATTTTTTATTCAAGTTAATCAAGAGATTTTGAGAGTTTTAGTCAGACTGAAATCTGAATAGATTGACTAGAATATTTTTTTAACTTTTTATTTTTTTTTTTTTACAATTTTTATGGTTTGAAAATTTATTATTAATGTCAAAGAAAAAGCCTACTTAAACTAGGATTAAAAAGGTCGAGAGCCAATTTATTCTAAATAAAAATAGTAAGGTCCAAATAAATATATATGTAAGGTTAATTGATAGATTTGTTATTTTTTATACAATATATATATGTAAAGGTTAACTGATAAATTTATTATTCTATCACATATATAACCCACAAATAAGAATTTAATTGTCAAACTTTAATAGATGGATATTTTTCTCCTTCATCTAACTTAAGAGATCAATTTTTTTTTCAATAAGAAAATCAAAGTGGAATATAAGATATAATTCATGGATTTTTGTGTTACTTTCTGCCCACCTAATATTTCGTTGCTATTTTATAAAATGAAAATATTTCATATTTCCACCACATGTTAAATATACTTTAGATATGACCATTTGTATATTTATATTAAGTTCGTAATAAAACGATTAAATTTATCTCAATAATTGAATATTTAAATTGGCATTTAAAATTTATTTAGACTGTCATGTAGGACTGTCATTAGGGAGGTAACGAAGTTTAAAGGTAAAGTGACCACTTCGTAACAAAACGATAACGTAAGCAACTAAAAGATAACATTTCAAACATAAATGACTAAATTATAATCTGAGATAAATAAAAGTGATTATTTTTATAATTTACCCTATTATATATATATATATATTTTTTAATATTCATTCTTTTGTGTTGTCTTTATATTTGTTTTTCTTATTATGCTTTAATTATTTTCCTTGTGTCATGTCCAATATTATCGGATAAAATAACTCATAACATGTTTGAAAAAACAATCGAAAGTTAAAGAGGGCTAATGGAAGTTTTAATCATCTTTCTTGAGCACGGTTCAATAAAGTAGTATCTATGATCAGATCATAGTAATGATTAAATTCCCGAGAGCAATATAGAATACCTGTCAACGTTACTCCTCAAACATGATTTCTGCCTCAGTTGAAACCTTCACTCCATTATATGTCTTCTTCTGATTTTTCTTCTCCCACTCAATGCATAGGGAAGTACATCTATATGCCTATATATTACTTCCTTGGTACATATCTACCAGCTCCTTTTCTTTTTCCTTTTTTTATAAAAAATGGTTAGTTTTTAATTTTCATTTTTTAATATGTTTACATTTGAGATTTAATCGTTATACTTTAATTTTTAATATAATTTGGTCTCTATATTTTTATAATTGTATTAATTAGTTCAATTCTTAGGAAAGGTTAGAGGGATTACAGACGGTCCCACTTAAAATCCATATCCTAGAAAAAATATCATTTAATGTAATTTTAGTAAGATGCCAAAGTTTTAGAGAAAAGAATGATGAAATAATAAAAAAATAATGAGATAAGCTCTCATTTTGTTGGTTATAAAAAATGAGGAGAAATTACCTCCTATTTATAGGATTCTCAAAGGGGCAAAGTGGTCCCAAAAATTCAACAACCATATTGAAACGGTCATATTGTAACAATCAGATTCTAACAGTCATATTTTTGCAATATCAACATTCCCCCACTAATACAAAAGGATTGGAAATATTTGTAAACACGAAAAAAGATAAAATGCCAGAAGAGCAACAACGAAATTAGTCGCTTAAGCACTAGTATCTTGTGGGTTTGAACTAGTACATAGTGAAATGAGTGATTCTTCTCTTCAACAAGTGACCTAAGCTTGAAATTGTTAAGATATGGGTTAACTCATGACTAATGACTAATATTTGATCCAATTGGTGTTCCGAGATAGATAAACAATATTTAGCCGATACACCTTGAGATGTTAGTAAGTGCTCTAAAAAGATTCACCAATGTCTTTCATATTAGGTGGCTACTTAAGTAGGTGATTTCATCAAGGCTATCTTAATATAGATCATCCCAATCAGGATTATGAAATCATTAAGAGCATTTATTAAGCTTATCCTCTCAAATTTATATTCAAAGAATCATCAAGCCCGTCTCAATAGGACCACCCAAACTCTGGGATATGAATTCATTAAGATTAATAAACTCAACCTCACATGCCAGTAAATTCATCAAATCCATCTCAATTGGACTACCCAAATCCTGGTCTATGAATCTATTAAGAGTAAGAAGTCAACCTTATGCATTTACATCGTTCGCCATAGGGATAGGTAGAATGTACACTATGAGCCTTTCCATGGTTTTGTTTGACCACGTTGAACTTAGAGATCTAAGTTGGGTATCCACAATGAATTCTTCAACCACTGGTGATGTGAGCATGGGTATAACATTAAGACCAAATGTGATGGTTCCATCACTTGCACATGCGTTACAAGTACCTATGGGGCAAATTATGAGGGAAAGGGCTAGAAAGCTTAAGGAGGCACTCAATGTTCTCATACAAGTCGTTTGGGCTGAGTTGGGAAAATCCTTATTACATTCAGGACATAATATGAAACATCAACCTTGCAACGTTTTATTCGTTTCTCAATAAGTGTTTCTTTTTCATATCTAAAATAAAGTTTATTTGTATTTTAAATAAAGAACTTGTGGTTTTTCTATTCTATTTGGTTGTTTGTTTGTTTTATTTCAATATTTTTGTTGCACTCATAATATTTCAGTTTATGCATATTGAATGAATGAATTGTTAAACGAGTCCTATTTATATTGCTTTCCAGGTACCTTTGTCCACCATACACCTTCTATGAAAACTTTTCATCTCCCATTCAGAATTCAAAGATTCAAGGATTCAAACATTCATGGACAAATTTAATGAAGGGAGAATTAAGGATTCAAGCATTCATTGTTTAGATTTAATGGACAAAATACCAAAAGGTTCACAACCATGCATCTTAAGTGAGCATTCGATTAACCAAAGTCCCATTAATTACCATTATTCAAGTTGTGCCACCAGTTATGCATCCGAATCTGTTGAATAGGCCTTCTGTTGATAAGATCTGTAAGTATGGGGCCAAAGAATTCCGAGCTACTAAAGATGATAATGCTGAAAAGGCTGAGTTCTGGATTGAAAACACGATTCGGGTATTTGATGAAATGTCTTTGACTCCAGAAGAATGTATAAAATGTGTTGTATCATTACTCCGAGATGCAGAATATCAATAGTGGAAAACTTTGATTTCTGTTGTTCTGAGAGAATGAGTTACATGGGACTTCTTTCAGATCGAGTTCTGGAAGAAATATATCAGTGAGAGATTTGTTAATCAGAAATGAAAGGAATTTCTGGAACTAAAGCAGGGCCGTATGTCTATTTCAGAATACGAATGAGAATTTGTGAGACTGAGTCAGTATGCTCGAGAATGTGTATCATCTGAAGCTATAATATTCAAAAGGTTCGAAGATGGCCTTAATGAAGACATTCGTCTGCTAGTAGGGATTTTGGAAATAAAGGAGTTTGTTGTACTCGTTGACAAAGCTGAATTTGAAGCCCGTGATATGAGAAACAGATTTTCAAGCAAATCATTTCAGTCATCTTCGAAGAAATTCAGAGATAACCAGAGTCGTTCCAGAGATAATGTGGGACATGCGAATAGAAATCAACCTAGACCGCAAATGAGTTCTAAAACTCTAGCAACTTCAGTGTCCAGTGTTGGTAACGTTCGATCCGAGAGACTTGAATGTAAACATTATGGAAACAGGCACCTGAGAAGCTGTAGATTAAATGAGAGAGCTTACTTTAGATGTGGATCGCTTAATCATTTTATACGTGATTGGCCCGAGTCTTCGAACCAGGGACTGTTCAGAATTTGAGATATGATAATGCACCTGTGAGAGGTAGGCCATTGAAAAATGTCAGAAATGTTAGTTGTAGTCAGAGAACTACGAGAGACAACATTGTCAGATCTGAAGCTAGAGCGCCAGCCAGAGCATATGCTATCTGAGCTCGGGAAGAAGCTTCATCACCAGATGTTATAACGGGTACTTTTACTCTTTATGATACTTCTATGATTGCTTTGATAGACCCTAGTTCTACGCATTCATATATATGCATGAATTTAGTATTCAGTAAGACTTTGCCTGTAGAGTCTACTGAGTTTGATATAAAAGTATCGAACCCCTTAGGTAAAAGTGTCTTTGTTGACAAAGTATGCAAGAATTGTCCGTTAATGTTTCAAGATAATTGTTTCCCTCCTAATCTGATACTCTTGCCATTTGATGAACTCGATATTATTCTGGGAATGGATTGGTTGTTTATGGATGATGTTGTTGTGAACTGTAAAAGAAAGACTATAGATTTGAGATGTCCGAATGATGAGATTGTACGAGTTAAATCTAATGATCTGAATGGATTGCTTGCTGTGATATCTGTTTTGAAAGCTCAGAGTTGTTTGAATAAGGGCTATGAGGCATATTTCGCTTATGTGATTCATTTGAAAATGTCTGAAAGGAAGATTGAGTCAGTGCCTGTTGTCTGTGAGTTTTCTGTTGTCTTTCCTGAAGAGTTACCGGGTTTACCTCCGATTCGAGAAGTTGAGTTTGGTATTGAATTGTTGCCTAGTACTACACCTATTTTGATAGCTCCGTATAGAATGGCACCAACAGAGGTAAAAGAGTTAAAGTCACAGCTGCAAGAATTGACTGAGAGAGGGTTTGCTAGACCGAGTTTCTCGCCTTGGGGTGCTCCGGTTTTGTTTGTGAAAAAGAAAGATGGCACGATGAGGATGTGTATCGATTATCGTCAATTGAATAAGGTGACAATAAAGAATAAATATCCGTTGCCCAGAATTGATGACTTGTTTGATCAATTGAAAGGAGCTACTGTGTTTTCCAAGATTGATTTAAGATCGGGATATTATCAGTTGAGAGTTAAAGATTCAGATATTCCAAAGACTGCTTTCAGAACGAGGTACGAGCATTACGAATTTTTAGTTATGCCATTTGGACTAACTAATGCTCCTACTGTTTTTATGGATCTGATGAACAGAATTTTTAGGCCGTACCTAGATCGATTTGTTGTGGTATTCATAAATGACATTTTGATTTATTCTCGTGATGAGGCTGACCATGCGAAACATTTGAAAGTTGTTTTACAAACTTTGAGAGAAAAGCAATTGTATGCGAAATTCAGCAAATGTGAATTCTGGTTGCACGAGGTTAGTTTTCTGGGACACATTGTGTCAGCATCTAGGATTCGAGTTGATCCAAGCAATATTTCTGCTATTCTGAATTGGAAACCTCCAAGAAATGTATCTGAACTCCACAGTTTTCTGGGTTTCGCTGGTTAATACCATAGATTTGTGAAAGGTTTTTCAATAATAGCTACACCATTGACTAAATTACTTTAGAAAGATGTCCTTTTTGAATGGTCAGATAAATGCCAGAAAAGTTTTGATCAGTTGAAAATTCTGTTAACAGAAGCTCCAGTGTTAGTACAACCAGAATCGGGTAAAGAATTTGTTGTGTACAGTGATGCTTCGTTAAATGGTCTAGGATGTGTTTTGATGCAGGAAGGCAAAGTGGTAGCTTATGCCTTGAGCCAGTTAAATCCTCATGAAAAGAATTATCCGACGCACGACCTTGAGTTAGCTGCGATTGTGTTTGCGCTAAAAATTTGGAGTCATTATCTGTACAGTGAGAAATGTCACGTGTTTTCAGATCATTAAAGTCTGAAATACCTGATGACCCAGAAAGATTTGAACCTGTGTCAAAGAAGATGGTTAGAACTATTAAAAGATTATGAACTCATGATAGATTATCATCCGTGTAAAGCGAATGTTGTTGCTGATGCTTTGAGTAGAAAATCATTTTTTGCATTATGTGCTTTGAATGCTCAGTTAGATTTGTCTGATGATAGTTCTGTGTTAGCTAAATTAAAAGCCAAATCGTTGTTCTTGCAACAGATATGTAATGCTTAGAAATTTGATAATGAATTGCTAGCGAAACGAGCTCAGTGTGAGGTGAATTCCGAATCTGAATTTCAAATTGTTGATGATTGTTTGAGATTCTGGGATCGTATCTGTGTACCAAGGAATCCAGAGTTGGTTCAGTTGATCTTGAATGAAGCTCATAACAATCGTCTATCTGTTCATCCGGGAAGCACGAAAATGTATCAGGATTTGAAACGACACTACTAGTGGTCTGGTATGAAACAGGACATTTCTGACTTTGTTTCAAACTGTTTAGTCTGTCAGCAAGTGAAAGCCAAACATCAAGTTCCATCTGGATTGCTTCAGCCAATTCTGATTCCTGAATGGAAATGGGATAAAGTAACCATGGATTTTGTTTCTGGTTTACCTCAGACTCTGAGGAAGAAAGATGCATTATGGGTCGTGGTTGGTAGATTAACGAAATCTATCCATTTCATTCCAGTAAGATCTGACTACTCACTTGACAAATTAGCCGAGCTTTATATCTTTAAGATTGTGAGATTGCACGGGGTGCCACTATCTATTGTATCCGATAGAGATCCGAGGTTTACGTCGAGATTCTGGAAGAAATTGCAAGAGGCTTTAAGCACGAAACTCCATTTCAGTACAGCTTTTCATCTACAAACCGATGGCCAATTTCAGCGGATTATTCAGATTCATAAAGACATGTTAAGATGCTGCATACTAGAGTTTAATGGTTCGTGGGAACAGTATCTACCTTTGATTGAATTTGCATACAATAATAGTTTTCAATCGAGTATCAAAATGGCACCATATGAAGCTTTGTACGGACGTAAATGTCGTACACCTCTGTATTGGACTGAACTCAGTGAGAATAAGCTAAATGGGGTTGATTTGATAAAAGATTCAGAGCAAAAAGTGAAATTGATCCGAGATTGTTTGAAGGCAGCATCTGATCGTTAGAAATCTTATGCAGACTTGAAACGAAAATATATAGAATATGAAATTGGCGACAAAGTATTTCTGAAAGTGTCTCCGTGGAAGAAAGTGCTTCGATTCGGATGTAAAGGCAAATTAAGTCCGAGGTTCATCGGACCTTATGAGATCATTGAACGTGTCGGACCTGTTGCATACAGATTAAAGTTACCTTCTGAGCTAGAAAAGATACATAATGTATTTCATGTTTTGATGCTACGTAAATACCGATCCGATTTGTCACATTTGATTGCCCCATCTGAAATTGAAATTCGATCAGATATGACATATGAAGAGGACCCGATCCCTATCCTAGCTCGTGAAGTGAAAGAGTTGAGAAATAAGAAAATTCCATTAGTAAAAGTACTGTGGAATCGACATGAGATAGAAGAGGCTACGTGGGAGCCTAAAGATTCAGTGAGACAACAATATCCAAACTTGTTTAACGGTAAGATTTTTGGGGACGAAAATCTCTAAGGGGGGAGAATTGTAACAGTACAGTTTATACCCTAGTCGGAACAGTGGTTTTGGGACCACAAATTCGAGTCCGTATAATATTTTAATATTATATTCTGTGCCATTGATATATGAGTAAGCATGTGTTAAAGTTTCGTAGGTTAATTTATCTGTCTGTGTGTTTAATTTGACAAAAAGATGAATTTGCATTAAATATGAAAGTTGTATGCAATATGTTAAAGTGCGTATGTGTTATGGCTTTTTGAATATCAGGACTTATGTGGTCATTTGGCCATTACCATGGTTAATGGAAGGCTAAGGTCATAAATGACCTTGTAACTATGTTTTATACATTTTTATATGAAAGGTTATATTGGTAAATTAGTTATTATATTATTATATTATTAACAAAACTAAAGCTTAAAATAAGCTTTAATTCATTCTTCTTCCACCGAATATACACCAAAGAAAAGAAGCTTCGTATTCGGCCTTTGTAAACTCTAATTAAGGTATGAATTGGTTTCGATTTTGATAATTTCTACGTTTTTGTAATCGTTGCTTCGTCTACTATCAAACCCATGTTTCAATTTTGTATATTGGTGATGTTTGCAAGTTATGCCATTGATGCTATGTTGAGCTTTGTGATGTTTTAAAGTGTTAAATGATAGATTGGTGGTAGATGAATATGTTTTGTTCTTGAAGTTTTGATGAATTTAGCTAAGAGGGGCTAAATTGAGAAAATGTTATTTTGGAGGACTAAATTGTAAATTTGATGAAAAGTATGGGCTTGTGTGATGTATATATATATTCGGCTAAGCTTGGGTGTACATTGAATTTGTGAATTTGATGTTTTGAGAAAAATGGACTAAATTGATTAAGTGTGCAAATGTGAGGGCTAATTTGCAAACTGCCCTAAATGTGTGTCCTCGGATTGAATTGAATGAGTTGGAGAATAAAAGGGCTAATTCTGAATATGTTTAGATCAAGAACCGAAGAAAACGAGCTTAGATCGTGGGAAAGTGAAAGTTATCAAGTAGCCGTTTTCTATTCCGATAAACCGAATCTGAGGTAAGTCACTATACAAATAAATGAATATGTATGCATTTGAAATTGTTCATATGTTTAATGATGATAATGAATGCATATGAGAAATTCTCTAATTGAATTCCGAGATAAGTTCGGTATATTGACTAAGTCTGAGAAGCCTCGTACAAATCTTGACAAAGGTATCTATTCTGTCTTATCATGTAAGACCACGTCTGGGTCGTTAGCATCAATTTAAACTTTACGAATAAGACCACGTCTGGGACATTGGCATCATTATGACACATACATGTAAGACCATTTCTGGGACATCGGCATCGTTTTGATTTATATAAGATCCTGTCTAGGACAGTGGCATCAATATCCGAGTGCATGTAAGACCTCGTCTGGGACGTTGGCATCGTACGAATATTCTGAGCTTTGTGAGTATTTCATTGGATTTATTACTGTTCAATGGGGAAGTCTATGATAATAATTGCAAATCCGAGATATGAACAAATATGTGATAGTAAATTCGATTCAGGTATGTTGATTATACACTAATTGTGTGTACAGGGTAAGCATTAATATGACCTTACTATGATGCTATGAATATGGAATTGATGATATGTTGTATAAGGTTTTGGTGAAATGAGATATGTGTTTATATGATCTTTGAATTGGGGATATGGCTAATGTGGTCAAAAGTGTATGAATCAAAGCAAATATATGCATTTTATGCTAAGTTGTTGTATATTGACTTACTAAGCTTTTGGAAAGCTTACTCTGTGTGTGTGTTTAATCTGTTTTATAGGTCGTCAAAGCTACTGAAGGCTTGGGACCGTCAAGGATAGTCATCACACTACTAATATCATTTTGGTACACCTTGGATATGTATATAGCTAGATATGGCATGTATAGGCTAGTTCTTGTGATGATTTGTAAAGTGAACTTAGCCATGTGACTTGGCTAGTTATGTTTTGGTACTATGCTTACATGAATGTGATATGTGAAGTTGTTATGATATGATTAGTTGATATATGGAATGGTTATGAGATGGTAAGTATATAGACAAATGGTGCATAGGTATAATTGAGTTTTAGTTATGCAAATTGGTATGTTTAGTATTGGTTTTGAATGTATATATTGAATGAAAATTTAATGTATAGTTGTGAATATCTTAGTGATCAAATGTGCATGATTTGGATGGCTATTTGTATGTTTTTGGTTGCCATATATGCTTGATATGTGTTGGTAAATGATGCTTATAGATATGAACCTTTTTGGTTGGCATCTTGGCCTTGTAAATGGCCTATAATGTCACACGGTTGTGGCACACGGGTGTGCCTTAGACCGTGGTTAAATTGGCAGGATGCAACCTAAAATCACATGGCCTCGACACGGGCGTGTCATCTGGTCGTGGTCTGCAATTCAGTAGTTAGCATAAAAATACACGGCTTCGACATAGGCGTGCTTGGTGGCCGTGGTAGGAAAGTTAGTATATGGCCTAAAAGTACATGGCCATGGAAAACGGGCGTGCCTAATGACCGTGTTGGTATAGTTAGTAAACAAGGTTGGACACGGGTGTGTCTAGAAGCCGTGGAGGTCACACGGTCTCCTCCCACGGGCGTATCTCCCTTGTATTTTAGAAAAGTTTCAAATTTTCATAGAATTTCATATGTGTTTCAATTTAGTCTCGACTCGACTTATAAGTATGATTAATGTAATATCCTGAAATTAGGCTTGTGCATTTTGCTTAATATGAAATAGCATGTCTATGTGTGTTATAATGTGTTTTATGAACCCTAGAGTGTAGTGAATGCCTTAGGAGTTATTCGATTTAAAGTTTAAAAGAGGGAACTGAAGCAGAGGGGTCTTAAGAGAAAATATAGGGGAGATTATGACACACAAATAGGCTTGGTTAAGTGGCTTGGAGGCACCACTTAGGGCCTCTAGAAATGACGCCATGGGCTATGAGGAAGGGCCTAGGATCGAGTCGCGTGGGAAGCTAAATGAAGTTTTTATTTTTTTGCGACACAAAGGGGAGGTAATGGACGGCAAAGGGAGACTGGGGAAGGAGTTTAAAATGAGGTCCAATTCCCTTGAAAATTTCGGCTAAAGCAGATGATAATTGAGGATTTATTTTTAATTATTTTGAATAAGTGAAGAAGAGATAAAATATGAGGAAAATAAGGGAGGGATGTTGTGGCCGAATGGGGGACTCTTGCTAGGGGTGATTTTCGGTCAAAATAGAAGGGGAGTAGCCGAATTTCATAAAGAAATTTTAGCCTCCTTTTGTTTTCTCTTTTCTCTCCAAGCTAGCACTTTTCTCTTCTTTCTCTTCTAATTGTTTTAGCCGAATTCTCCTTCTCCTTATTCCACCATTGCCGAATTCTCTAGTGACTCTTTTCTTCTTTTATTTTGTCAAAAACGAATATACCAATAACCCCTAGTCGATTTCTCAGTAAGTCTCAAGAGCCGAAATTGTTGATCCACATCTAGGCCATAGCCGAATATCTTTGGGGCTTCAAGCAAAGGTGCTGTCGACTTTTGTATTAAGGGTAAGGGCCAATTGTCATTCGGTTTTCATTCTTTTTCTTTTAGGCTTGTCGAAAACTAGGAAATCTAACACTATCAATGTCTTTGGCCGAAACTATGAAGGACTCTTTTGGGATCTGTCTCTAGTCGACTATAAGGAGGTTTCGGGATTTCAATATCTAAGGTAAGGCATGTGTAATATTCGGCCAAGGGCCATTTGTTATGATTAAATGTTAGAAATTGATCTAACATATATCTATAGGGATTTTGACAGTACTACAAAGAAGTGACAATTTTCGGGATTTAAGATTCACAAGGTAAGTGAATCTGACATTCGGCCAAGGCCCTATTTTGGTATTTAGATCCGTTTCTTATTTATTCAAAAGCCAGAAACTAATTAGTTAAGTGATATAGTATCTAGCCGATTACAAGAAGGAACATCACAAGTTTTGGGATTTGAAATCGGCAGCAAGGGACTAAGATCTAGAGCATTAGATCGGGATTCTTCGGGATTTCGGTGAAACCGATAAATATATCAGGTGTGTACCCCACACTATTTCTCAATAGATTTATGGTTATGCTTTCTTAAATATGTTAATAAGAATGTGAAAAATATGGCTAAGGTACCATGCAATGGTACAAAGTACTCAGGTATGTTTTCCTACTCTTACTAAGATTATAATGAGATCTGTCATGGCACATATGTGAAACTGTAAGAATGTGAAATAGAATGTGACATATGCATGTTTGTATGACATGGGGCATATGGGTTATATGAAAGGGGATGTGAATGTGGTGGGTTTATACCACAATATCGGAATGTGGTGACATCGGTCATATTATCTGAATATGGTGACTCATGTCACAAATATTTTATGTGGTGGCTATGCCACAAATTTTATAAGGGCGATGAGCACGTCGACTGCAGCGACTGCCTTCGATGATGTGTAGCGGATGGAGGGTTGACTTAGTAGTCCGCACGGTGTGTAGGTTGGTACTGGTGATGTGTAGCGGATGGTACCTAGGTTTGGGTTTGGGTTTGCATCACTACTTACATCTGTTATATACATTTGTATTATATGATTTGACATGCCTGAATCGATGAGAATGTTTTTCATCCCGTTGACTCACCCCGTTGTGGGAATGTTTTTCAGGTGACGATCAGTGATGGACCGGGTCGGCAGGAGCTTAGTGGTGGCCATGCTCAGTTCGGAATTTATTTAAATTTTGGACTTTTACATTTAAAGTATTTGGATTTATTTTCGGGATTGTTTTCATTTGTAATAAGGCCAATAGTACTTAATTGTTTTATGGTTGCTTTTATTTATTTTATCACGATCCTACTATTGTTAAGTCAAAGGTTATTTAAATTATTTTTTTTTAAATAAACCCTCAAATGGTTTGTCACCTAACATAATTGATTTTCAATTAAGATGGTAAACTCTAAGAATTCGATTTTTACCTTTAACATGTAAGTTCGAAATTCAACAATAAAGTTTTATAAAACCTAGATTTCAAATAAATAAACTTGTTTTCAACCCGAGCCAAACACAAATTTAAATTTCTTTCAAAACCATCTGAATTTTCCAAAGTATTCAAAAAGCTTTGAACCGTTTTTACTCAAGGAAAATACCAAATCCGGTCAAGGCTCATGGGCCGGGTTTAGGGTGTTTCAGCTTGGTATCAGAGCCAGTTTTAAACTCTCAGCCTTGGGTTTAAAGCCCATAACGTTTTTAAAATAAGGCCCAATCAAGTTTTGAGAAAAACTTTTATGAAAAGAGCAGGTTTTCAAGCATGGCACCCAAGTCTCCGACCCGAAGTCCATCAGGTAAGTACCCCTGTAATATCCCGGGTTAGGGGCTATTTTGTGTTGCATGATATTGCATATGTTGGCATGCTGTGTTGCTATTTCGGTGTTTTAGGGGCTTAATTATAGGCTAAGTGAATGCCTGAGTAGGTAGGAAAATTTTAGTTTTTTTGGCCTTAGGTGTGGGGAGCTGATAGAGTTGGGGCTTAAGAAAATAAAAGGGGATTTTATTGCACAAAAGAGGAGTTGGTGGAGTGGCATGGTAGGCGCCACTAAGGGCTTGTGAATGTGACGCCACTTGCAGGGGGTGTGGTCCTGTGTTCAAGCTGCAAAGTGGCCACATTTTGCTTTCTTTTTGGACGGCATAGGAGGGAGGAGTTGTGTGTGATTTAAACTCCACCTTGGACTTGGTCAAGGGTGACTTGGATGGTGGAGAGAAATTGGTGGAGGGGGGACTTGTTCAAACTTTTTGAAATGGTGGTTGGGAGTGAATAGGGGGATTTGGCCGAATCTTTTGGAGAGTTTAGGGGGAGGAAGTGACGGCTTGGGATGGGTGGTGTGTGTGCCGAAATTCATTTAGGAATTTTGGTACACTTTCGATCACATTTTGTTAGTAAAATTCAACAAGGTTCTCATTCTTTCTTCTTAGAAAAAAAAACTCTTCTTGTCAAATTTTGCTTTGCTTCCTTTGTTTGGTGTGACCGAATGCTCTCTCCCTATACCTTCTTCTTCTTTTCCACTTTATTGAACCAAAACTTGACTTCTAAAACATTTTCTCCATCTTCTTTATTGCTCAAAACCGAAAGTGCAACCTCTATCCATCGTTGGTTTCTTTCTTCTTTTCCCTCTCAAACCCCATTGCAGTAACCTCATTTCTCTTCACTAGACTCTCTTTTCTTCTCATACAAAGCTGAAAGTAGAGGTGTTAAACACTCAAGCCAAACCTTCTCATCCGTTGACCGATTCCTTCTCATCTTTTAGACCATATTTCCTCTATGGTACTTCGAGTTCTAGCCGAATACCTCCCTTCCCTTGGTGTTTTGTTGGCCGAACTTTTTCTCCTTTTGATCAAAGTCTTGACCGAACTCATCCCTTCTCTCAGTGGTTGTAGTGGCCGAATACCAGTGGTGTTTTGGAAGCCTTGCCTTAATCGTTGGTGGTGGTAAGCTTTTGGCCGAATGGCCATTTCTTCTCTTTTCCATTCTTAATCGTTTGGATTGATAAAGAGCCGAATGTGACTTTGTTGTTGAGTGCTAATCCTTTGGTGATGAACCGATTGTGTTATAGGACATCAAAGGGTTTCAAGCAAACAAGAGGGCCATCTTCATTTGTTAAGTGATTAGATAAGTGTGGTAAGTAATATTACTACATTCTTTCGATTTCTTTAAGATGGGCTACAAGAGATTAATGGTTCTATTTCTAGGTGAAGGCCGATTGTCAAGAGAGCCACTTTCGGTTCGGGGTTTGTTTGGAAAGCAAACCAATAGCAAGGTAAGGGTGATTCGAGGTGATTCGACAATCCTTGTTGGTCTAATGGTGTTGGCCGAATGTCTTTGTGCCTAACCCCTATCTTTGGCCGATTGTAGGAGTCAATACTCGAGGGATTAGCTTTTCGCTCGTTGGATTTCTAGACTCGTAGTTATCGTGTGTAACTAACACACCTTGATACTTAGTAATATTTTTAATAATAAACCGATTTGCTGTTAAAACTATAACAAAGATGTTGGACAAGTGAATACCCAAATGGGGTATGTGGGCGATTCGTAAGTTCGTTTCTATTATGAGTACTATTAATAAAGTATTACATCATGACCTATGTTTTGTATGCATGTTATGAGAGATCTGCTTGGTATGTTGGCATGATATGCATGACTTGCATGAGATGCATGATACATGAGTATGGTATGTTGATGGGTGATATGAGATGAGGAGCGGTGATAGTTTGTCTTGACGCAGCACCGTGCTTTGTAGCACACACTTTGTGACTTTGGGTCACGAGAGGTTTGGCACCTCCGGAGGTTTGGTACCTCGGCGTCGTCCCAGTGGCTCAGTACCACGATGGGTTGGCCCCACGGATGATTAAACGGGATTGACGCCGATGTTTTGGTAACACATGATGGGTTGGCCCCATCACCGATTTGTGACTACGGTCACCAGTGCTTTGGTAGCACATTGTGTCTTTGGGACACCAGAGGTTTGGCACCTCATTGCGACTTGTCCCTGTGGTTTGACCACCGTGGGTTGGCCCCACTTGAGATACGGGATCGTCTGCTAGTGTTTTGGTAACACACGATGGGTTGGCCCCATCACCTGATTTGTGACTACGGTCACCAGTGCTTTGGTAGCACAGCTGTGTCTTTTTGGGACACCAAAGGTTTTGGGACCACATTGATGGATATTATGTCTTTGGGACATCGTTGTTTTGGTAACACATCGTGGATCAGATGTCACCAGGTGGTTTTGGTACCACACGGGGTAGAAAGGAGTATGGATGGTTAGGATCGGGTTGCATTGATTATGTTGCTATGTATGATGGGTGTTAGCATGTTGTTTTATCGGGAGCGGGATTTACACACTGAGTCACTCGACTCACCCTCTCCTTTGACATTTCAGGTGACTCGTAGACGCGGACTTGGAGCCGGGATGGACTCGGGGTGCGCATGCCATGCTCTAATAAAAAGTTTACTCAGCCATTTGCATTTGAGTACTTTAGTGTATTTAATTTTGTTTGGGTTTTATTTCGGACTTGTAAAAAGCCTTTAAATTATGCCTTTTATTATTATGTTTTAAGTTTGATTTTAATATGCTTTAACAAGACTGATTGGGTTAATTTGCTAAAACATGACACAACAACGATTTCAAAACTTTAACGATGTGTTTTCAACTATACCATCGGGTATCGCACTGATTTTATAAGTTTTTGAAAATCAATTGTTTTCAAACTTAAAGGCAAATTTTTACTAAGTCTAAAGGTTTTAGTGACATCATTAAACAACTTGGGTTCAAAAAGGAATAAAGTTTTTATCAAGTCTATTTGGTACAAATTCAAAATTTTCAAACTCGTTTTCCCGTAACATGCCAGATTCGGTCATGGTGTTTGGACCGGGTTTGGGGTGTTACAATTGTGGTATCGAGCTAAGTTCAAAAGCTCTTTGTGGGGCTTGAGGCCCAAACTGCTTTCAAAAGTTTGTTTTAAAGTGTTTTGTGATGGAATACATGGTTTACAAGGCATGGCACCGAGTTTCCAGATCACCATTCATGAGTAAGTGGTTCTAACTCTTACATGCATTATTATTTGTAGAAGGGTAGGTGTTATGGAACGTAGTTAGACTTATAGGACTTGAACCTAGGATTAGATTACTCAAACACTTGAACTAAAGCATAAGACTTAAAGCACTAAACCAATCTATGACTCAACCACTGGGCTAGGGTGTGGCAACTCACATGCGCATGTCTAGGAGAGGATCCTAAGAGCTTGGTATTTAAGCAGTCCTCGTGACTCACCTCCTCTTCGCAGTATCCCACAGTGTGCGTAGCTCGAGTTCACCCCGACCAAGAAGGCTCGGTTGTAGACTTAACCTAACGATTAAAACCCGAAAAGGAATTAGCCATGTTTTCAAAAATACAACAACAACCCTAATGTTTTCAAACTTTTTGCAATAAACTCTTTCAAAACTAAAAATGTCACATTTACAACAATTTTCTTGAAAAAAAAACCTAATTTATGGAAAATTACAAAAATGCCCTTAGGGGTAAATTTACTGAAATGCCCTCGGTTTATCAAATAGCAACTCAATGATTTTGCCCCAAAATTCCAATGATGTTACTGAAATTCAAACACTCTGTTTTACAAAATATCAATCAAAATTTTGATTTTGGAAAATTTACTGGCATACTCGGTTTGTGAAAATTACTAAAATATCCCTGGTTTTCAAAACGAAGTATTTTACAAAATTTTCAAAGAACACTCTCAAATTTTGGAATTTCAAATTGACCAGGTTTTACGAAAGTTTAAAATATCTTTTATTAAAAAAATACCTGTAGGAAAATGACGAAAATACCCTTGGGCTAGAAATGGGCAGCAATGTCCGAAGAGTGCATAGGTATGGAAAGGTTTAAGGAATGAATGTATAATCTCTTTTGGGTGAATAGGATAGAAGATTGAAACCTTGATTGCTCGAAAGAACCCCTGAATAAACTCTATCCATAAAATTTCTTTGCGGTTAAGAAAGTGGAACGATACTAATGCATAAAAATCCTTTTAATCAGATACGTAGATCGTTTAGACATGAGCACTCGAGGCGGACGTGGTCGTAATACTCGTGGTAGAGGTAGGGGTAGGATGACGGTTTTACGAGCCCGTAGGATCCAGGCGGGGTTCGAGAAAATGAGATGCCTGATTCGCCACCACCGGAGGTGGTGAGTTCCAAGATCGGGCGAGATGACGCGTGTCACGAGAGCGATCTGCTCATGGTGTTGGAAAGAGTAGCCGGTGTAAGTGGTGGTGCGGGAGTTAGGAAATCGTTCTGAGCGACTCCGCTAATAGCGGGCCGAGTTCTTCCGGGTGTATCGGGTGTTGCTCCTAGCATCTGCTTGAGTATTGGCCGAGGCAAGCCGAGCGGATCATGGGCGATCCGGACTTGACGATCGAGGAGAAACTTAAGGGGATTGTATCGCTTCTCCGGGATGAGTCATACCAGTGGTGGCTCACGGTTCGGGATAGTGTGGCAGCTGAGGATCTGACATGGGATTATTTCAGAGCTGCATATCAAAAGAAATACATCGGGGCTAGTTACATCGACTCCCAGTGAAAGGCATTTCTGAGGCTTGTTCGAGGAGTAAATCATTCTCGAGTCTGAGGTGAGTTCTTGAAGCTGAGTAGGTATGCCCGGGGCATTGTAGCCACTGAGCATGAGAGGTGTGTTCGTTTCGAGGATGGTCTGCGAGACGAGTTGAGGCTGCTGATTGCTCCACAGCAGGAGCGCGAGTTTGCTGTCTTAGTCGAGAAGGCTAAGGTAGCCGAAGGTGTTAAGGAATCAGTGAGGCAGAACATGGATAGGAGTAGGCTTAAGAGGAGCTTTGGGTCTGCTGGTTCGTCGGGTAATCCGCAGAAGAGGGCTAGACCGAGTGGCGCGAATCGATCATAGATTTGGTGCTTTGCTAGGCGTGACCACCACGCATGTGTAATCGATGTGGGAAATCTCATTGGGGTGGTTGTTGGACCGTGGAAAAGGTCGCTTCGAGTGTGGTTCACCGGATCATCGCATCGAGGATTGTCCGCGTAGGATGGCCGAGGATTCACCCGAGAGTCGTGGCGTAATCGTCGATTCGAGGTAATGGACCGCCACCGCAGAGGGCCGTGGTAATGGCGAGGCGGTAATGGATTTGGTCGAGGTCGTGGAGCACCGCGAGAGGTGCGGGTAGTTACGAGGCACGGCGGCTGGTGCGGTGTATCTTTGCTAGGCCGCGAGGAGGCGACGCTGCCGGACGTAATCACCGTGCGTTTTTGATTTTTGGTTCTCCCTATCTTTGCCTTAATTGATTTGGGTTCCACGCGTTCGTATGTTGCTAGTAGTATAGTTGAGACCATGGACTTAGACTCGAGATATCTTCTAGACAGGATGACCGTGTTTAGCCCTCTAGGTCACTCTGTAGTGGTAGATAAGTTGTATAAGGATGTACCCCAGAACTCCAAGGGGTCATTTTTGTCGCGATCCGATGGAACTGCCGTTTGAGGAGTTCGATCGATTCTCGGGATGGACCGGCCGGTGAAGTACCGGGCCAAAGTGGATTGCGCGACTAAGCGCGCATGGTTCTATCGACGGATAGGGAGATGAAGTGATTATGATAGGTAATAGGAGAGATTATTTATCAAATGTGGTATCCGCTTTGAAAGTCGTAAAGATGGTCGGGAAGAATTGCGGCGTATGTGGTTCATGTGTATGCCTTAGAGGCTAAGGAATCTGCTTTGTTGAGAAGGTTCGTCATCATTAAGGAATTTGTGGATGTGTTTCAGAGGAGCTTAGGGTTTGCCACCCGATCGTGAGGTAGAGTTTGGGATAGATCTGCTACCGGGGATGCGCGCAGCTGTCTATTGCTCCATATAGGATGGCACCAAAGGAATTGGTGGAGCTTAAGGCTCGAATCAGAGCTGTTGGATCGAGGCTTCATTAGGCCAAGTGTTTCGCCGTGGGGAGCGCCGGTATTATTCGTCAAGAAGAAGGGCGGTTCGATGCGGATGTGTATCGACTACAGCCAACCGAATAAGTGACGATTAAAAACAAGTATCCGCTGCCACGGATAGATGACTTGTTTGATCACCAAAGGTGCATCGGTGTTTTCAAGATCGATTTGAGGTCCGGTACCATCGGTTGAAAGTTAAGGAAGCGGATATCCATAAGACAAATAAGCTGGACTCGATGCGGGCACTACGAATTCTCGTAATGCCGTTCGGGTTGACTAACGCTCCGCAGCTTTTATGGATATGATGAATAGGGTGTTTCAAAGATGATCTGGATCGGTTCGTCGTGGTTTTTATTGACGATATCTTGGTATACTCAAGGTCGGAGGAAGAGCATGATGCACACTTAAGAGTGGTGTTGCAGATTTTGAGGGAGAAGCAACTCTATGCTAAGTTCAGTAAGTGCGAGTTACGCTTAGTGAAGTGACGTTTTTGGGTCATGTAGTATCACCGAGGGGATTAGAGTAGATCCTCGGAAGGTTGAGGCGGTTTTGGATTGGAAGCCTCCTAAGTCGATCGGCCGAGATTCGAGTTTCTGGGTTTGGCGAGATACTATCGAAGATTTGTTGAGGTTTTCGTTAATTGCGGCCACCGATGACTAAGTTGCAAGAAAGGGAGTTCCGTTCGTGTGGACCGAGAAACAAAGCAGGAGAGTTTTGATAAGTTGAAAAGATCTTGACAGAGGCTCTGTTTTAATTCAACTTTGAGGTTTTGTAAGGAATACACGGTCTATTGCGACGCATCACATACGGGATTGGGTTGTGTCTTTGATGCGAGGAGGTAAGGTTGTGGCTTACGCTTTCTCGGCACCGAGGCCACACGAGGTCAACTATCCGACGACGACGATTTGGAGTCGGCAACCGTAGTCTTCGCTCTAAAAATGCTGGAGGCACTACTTATACGGGGAGAAGTCAATAGTCTACACCGATCATAAGAGCACAAGTACCTATTGACTCGAAAGGATCTGAATTTGAGGCGTGCGCAGATGGGTTGAATTGCTTAAGGACTACGATCGTCGCTCGATCGAGTATCATCCGGGGCAAGCTAACGTGGTGGCGCGACGCGTTGAGCCGTAGGGTTGTTTCGGACTTAAGAGCTTTGTTTGCCCATTTAAGTTTGTATGACGACGGGAGTATTTTGGCAGAGCTGCAGGTTAAGCCTACTTGGGTTGAGCAGATCAAAGAGAAACAGTTGGAGGATGAGGTTCTGAGTGCGCGAAGGTTACATGTGCGGAATGGTGGTTTGGAGGGTTACAGCTTATCTAGTGATGAGGTTCTGTGTTTCCAAGGGAAGGCTTGTATGCCTAAAGATGTTGAGCTGAGGCAGAAGATTCTTCAGGACGCACATAGCAGTCCTTATGCTATGCATCCTGGAGGTAGCAAGATGTATAGGGATCTTAAAGAGCAGTTTTGGTGGCCTGGCTTGAAGAAAGAGGTGACAGAGTTTGTTGGAAAATGTCTGACTTGTCAGCAGGTCAAGGCTGAACATCAGTTGCCGTCGGGTTTGCTTCAGCCTGTGAAAATTCCTCAGTGGAAATGGGAAAGGATAACTATGGATTTCGTCAGTGGTTTACCGCTTACGCCAAGCAAGAAGGATTCAGTTTGGGTTATTGTGGATCGTCTGACTAAGTCGGCCCATTTCATTCCGGTGAGAGTGGACTATTCACTTCAGAGGTTGGCGAAGCTTTATGTGTCAGAGATAGTAAGGCTACACGGTGTTCCAGTTTCGATAATCTCAGATAGGGATCCGAGGTTCACGTCGAGGTTCTGGAGAGCTTTGCATCAGGCTCTGGGTACTCGTTTGGATTTCAGCACGGCTTTTCACCCTCGTTCGGACGGGCAATCAGAAAGGGTCATTCGGATCTTGGAAGACATGTTGAGAGGTTGTGTTCTGATTTCGAGGCGCGTTGGGATGAGTTTACGCCGTTGGCGAAGTTCGCCTATAACAACATTACCAAGCAAGCATCAAGATGGCACCATATGAGGCGTGTATGGTAGGAAGTGTCGCCACCTACTTGTTGGGCGAGAGTTAGGTGAACGTCAGTTGTTAGGACCTGAGTTGGTTGCTGAGACTGAGGACAAGGTCAAAGTGATCCAGGCTCGTTTAAAGGAAGCTTCGGACCGGCAAAAGTCTTATGCCGATCTTAAGCGAAGAGATATAGAGTTCGGCCGGGAGATCGGGTTTTTTTAAAGGTCTCGCCTTGGAAGAAGGTCTTGAGGTTTGGCGAGAAAAGGCAAGCTAAGTCCGAGGTTTATTGGGCCGTATAAGGTATTGAGACGAGTTGGACCAGCATGTATCGGCTTGAGTTGCCAGGCGAGCTTAGCGATTCACGATGTTTTTCACGTTTGATGCTTCGAGGTACCGTCGGATCCATCGCATGTAGTAGCGAAGTGGAGAGATCGAGGTAAATCCGGTTTGACTATGGAAGAGGAACTGTGCGCATTCTTGATCGGGATGTGAAAGTTCTGCGTAGGAAAGTCCGTGCCTTTGGTTAAGGTACTTTGGCGAAATCATGGTGTGGAGGAAGCTACGTGGGAACCCGAGGATACGATGAGACAAAGAATACCCGCAACTCTTTTGATCGAGGTAATTTCGAGGCCGAAATTATTTTTAAGAGGGTAGAACTGTAATATCCCGGTTAGGGGCTATTTTGTGTTGCATGATATTGCATATGTTGGCATCTTTGTGTTGCTATTTCGGTGTTTTAGGGGCTTAATTATAGGCTAAGTGAATGCCCAGTAGGTAGGAAAATTTTAGTTTTTGGCCTTAGGTGTGGGGAGCTGATAGAGTTGGGGCTTAAGAAAATAAAAGGGGATTTTATTGCACAAAAGAGGAGTTGGTGGAGTGGCATGGTAGGCGCCACTAAGGGCTTGTGAATGTGACGCCACTTGCGGGGGTGTGGTCCTGTGTTCAAGCCGCAAAGTGGCCACATTTTGCTTTCTTTTTTGACTGACATAGGAGGGAGAGGAGTTGTGTGTGATTTAAACTCCACCTTGGACTTGGTCAAGGGTGACTTGGATGGTGGAGAGAAATTGGTGGAGGGGGGACTTGTTCAAACTTTTTGAAATGGTGGTTGGGAGTGAATAGGGGGATTTGGCCGAATCTTTTGGAGAGTTTAGGGGGAGGAAGTGACGGCTTGGGATGGGTTGTGTGTGTGTGCCGAAATTCATTTAGGAATTTTGGTACACTTTCAATCACATTTTGTTAGCTTGAAATTCAACAAGGTTCTCATTCTTTCTTCTTAGAAAAAAAACCTCTTCTTGTCAAATTTTGCTTTGCTTCCTTTGTTTGGTGTGACCAATGCTCTCTCCCTACCTTCTTCTTCTTTTCCACTTTATTGAACCGAAACTTGACTTCTAAAACATTTTCTCCATCTTCTTTATTGCTCAAAACCGAAAGTGCAACCTCTATCCATCGTTGGTTTCTTTCTTCTTTTCCCTCTCAAACCCCATTGCCAGTAACCTCATTTCTCTTCACTAGACTCTCTTTTCTTCTCATACAAAGCCGAAAGTAGAGGTGTTAAACACTCAAGCCGAACCCTTCTCATCCGCTGACCGATTCCTTCTCATCTTTTAGACCATATTTCCTCTGTGGTGGTACTACGAGTTCTAGCCGAATACCTCCTTCCCTTGGTGTTTTGTTGGCCGAACTTTTTCTCCTTTTTGATCAAAGTGCTTGACCAAACTCATCCCTTCTCTCGGTGGTTGTAGTGGCCGAATACCGGTGGTGTTTTGGAAGCCTTGCCTTAATCGTTGGTGGTGGTAAGCTTTTGGCGAATGGCCATTTCTTCTCTTTTCCATTCTTAATCGTTTGGATTGATAAAGAGCCGAATGTGACTTTGTTGTTGAGTGCTAATCCTTTGGTGATGAACCGATTGTGTTATAGGACATCAAAGGGTTTCAAGCAAACAAGAGGGCCATCTTCATTTGTTAAGTGATTAGATAAGTGTGGTAAGTAATATTACTACATTCTTTCGATTTCTTTAAGATGGGCTACAAGAGATTAATGGTTCTATTTCTAGGTGAAGGCCGATTGTCAAGAGAGCCACTTTCGGTTCGGGGTTTGTTTGGAAAGCAAACCAATAGCAAGGTAAGGGTGATTCGACAATCCTTGTTGGTCTAATGGTGTTGGCCGAATGTCTTTGTGCCTAACCCTATCTTTGGCCGATTGTAGGAGTCAATACTCGAGGGGATTAGCTTTCGTTCTCGTTGGATTTCTAGACTCGTAGTTATCAGGTGTGTAACTAACACCTTGATACTTAGTAATATTTTTAATAATAAACCGATTTGCCTGTTAAAACTATAACAGTATGTTGGACAAGTGAATACCCAAATGGGGTATGTGGACGATTCGGGTAAGTTCGTTCTATTATGAGTACTATTAATAAAGTATTATATCATGACCTATGTTTTGTATGCATGTTATGAGAGACTGCTTGGTATGTTGGCATGATATGCATGACTTGCATGAGATGCATGATACATGGGTATGGTATGTTGATGGGTGATATGAGATGAGGAGCAGCGGTGATAGTTTGTCTTGACGAGCACCAGTGCTTTGGTAGCACACTTTGTGACTTTGGGTCACCAGAGGTTTGGCACCTCCAGAGGTTTGGTACCTCAGCGTCTCGTCCCAGTGGCTCAGTACCACAGTGGGTTGGCCCCACAGATGATTAAACGGGATTGAAAGTAGAGGTGTTAAACACTCAAGCCGAACCCTTCTCATCTGTTGACCGATTCCTTCTCATCTTTTAGACCATATTTCCTCTGTGGTACTTCTGAGTTCTAGCCGAATACCTCCCTTCCCTTGGTGTTTTGTTGGCCGAACTTTTTCTCCTTTTTGATCAAAGTGCTGACCGAACTCATCCCTTCTCTCAGTGGTTGTAGTGGCCGAATACCAGTGGTGTTTTGGAAGCCTTGCCTTAATCGTTGGTGGTGGTAAGCTTTTGGCCGAATGGCCATTTCTTCTCTTTTCCATTCTTAATCGTTTGGATTGATAAAGAGCCGAATGTGACTTTGTTGTTGAGTGCTAATCCTTTGGTGATGAACCGATTGTGTTATAGGACATCAAAGGGTTTCAAGCAAACAAGAGGGCCATCTTCATTTGTTAAGTGATTAGATAAGTGTGGTAAGTAATATTACTACATTCTTTCGATTTCTTTAAGATGGGCTACAAGAGATTAATGGTTCTATTTCTAGGTGAAGGCCGATTGTCAAGAGAGCCACTTTCGGTTCGGGGTTTGTTTGGAAAGCAAACCAATAGCAAGGTAAGGGTGATTCGACAATCCTTGTTGGTCTAATGGTGTTGGCCGAATGTCTTTGTGCCTAACCCCTATCTTTGGCCGATTGTAGGAGTCAATACTCGAGGGGATTAGCTTTCGTTCTCGTTGGATTTCTAGACTCGTAGTTATCAGGTGTGTAACTAACACCTTGATACTTAGTAATATTTTTAATAATAAACCGATTTGCCTGTTAAAACTATAACAGTATGTTGGACAAGTGAATACCCAAATGGGGTATGTGGACGATTCGGGTAAGTTCGTTCTATTATGAGTACTATTAATAAAGTATTACATCATGACCTATGTTTTGTATGCATGTTATGAGAGACTGCTTGGTATGTTGGCATGATATGCATGACTTGCATGAGATGCATGATACATGAGTATGGTATGTTGATGGGTGATATGAGATGAGGAAGCGGTGATAGTTTGTCTTGACGAGCACCAAAGCTTTGGTAGCACACTTTGTGACTTTGGGTCACGAGAGGTTTGGCACCTCCGGAGGTTTGGTACCTCGGCGTCTCGTCCCGATGGCTCAAGTACCACGATGGGTTGGCCCCACGATGATTAAACGGGATTGACGCCATGTTTTGGTAACACATGATGGGTTGGCCCCATCACCGATTTGTGACTACGGTCACCAAATGCTTTGGTAGCACATTGTGTCTTTGGGACACCGGAGGTTTGGCACCTCATTGCGACTTGTCCCTGTGGTTTGACCACCGTGGTTGTTGGCCCCACTTGAGATATCTGGGATCGTCTCGCTAGTGTTTTGGTAACACACGATGGGTTGGCCCCATCACACGATTTGTGACTACGGTCACCAGTGCTTTAGTAGCACGATTGTGTCTTTGGGACACCAGTGGTTTTGGACCACATTGATGGATATTATGTCTTTGGGACATCGGTGTTTTAGTAACACATCGTGGATCATATGTCACCAGTGGTTTGGTACCACACGGGTAGAAAGGAGTATGGATGGTTAGGATCGGGTTGCATTGATTATGTTGCTATGTATGATGGGTGTTAGCATGTTGTTTTATCGGGAGCGGGATTTACACACTGAGTCACTCGACTCACCCTCTCCTTTGACATTTCAGTGACTCGTAGACGCGGACTTGGAGCCGGGATGGACTCGGGGTGCGCATGCCATGCTCTAATAAAAAGTTTACTCAGCCATTTGCATTTGAGTACTTTAGTGTATTTAATTTTGTTTGGGTTTTATTTCGGACTTGTAAAAAGCCTTTAAATTATGCCTTTTATTATTATGTTTTAAGTTTGATTTTAATATGCTTTAACAAGACTGATTGGGTTAATTTGCTAAAACATGACACAACAACGATTTCAAAACTTTAACGATGTGTTTTCAACTATACCATCGGGTATCGCACTGATTTTATAAGTTTTTGAAAATCAATTGTTTTCAAACTTAAAGGCAAATTTTTACTAAGTCTAAAGGTTTTAGTGACATCATTAAACAACTTGGGTTCAAAAAGGAACAAAGTTTTTATCAAGTCTATTTGGTACAAATTCGAAATTTTCAAACTCGTTTTCCCGTAACATGCCAGATTCGGTCATGGTGTTTGGACCGGGTTTGGGGTGTTACAACCCCTATTCATTTGTGTGATTTATAGTATGAACTGTAGAAGGGTAGAAATGGAACGTAGATTAGTATACTAAGTACTTGAACTCTAGGACTAGTTTACCCCAAAAATTACATAAGACTTAAGTGCCTAAGTAAACAAACTTGTGAACTAAGTCGCCGAGCTAGGGTGTGGCAACCATTGTGCGCATGTCTAGGATTGGATCCTAAGAGCACAGTACTTAAGCGATCCCTAGTGACTCACCTCCTCTTCGCTGGAATCCTACCTGGTGCGTAGCTTCGGTTCACCCTAACCATGAGGACTTATTCACGGGCTAAACCCAATAACTAAAACCCAAAAAGGATTAGCTGTATTTTCATAAAAACTTCGATTTTAAAATCACCAAATTACCCCTTTAAATTGTAGCAAACCTAGTTTGAAAATTTTTCAAAAATATTCCCGATTTTCAAAATTACCTAAATACCCCTAGTGGAAAAATTACTAAAATGCCGTTGGATTTCAAAATTTCCATACTACCCCTGATTTTAATAAAATTTTCAGATTTTGCAGAAATGTCCAAAGAAACCTTATCTTTGCGAAATACTAAGACACTTGATTTGGAAAATTTACGAAATTACCCCAGATTTACAAAATTACCAAAATGACCCTCGATTTCTAAAATTTCTGCCATACCCCTAATTTGAAAATAATTTACAAAAGTACCCTTGAGTTTGAGAATTTCAAAGTGCCTTGATTTATTAAGATTTATAAATTGACCTCAATTTATTACCAAAATACCCCTGTAAGACAAATGACGAAAATACCCCTGGGGTAGGAATAGACAAAAATATTAAAATAGCGAATGTGTGTGATAGATGCTACTGAATGAATGTTTGAATGAATGTGCTCCTCTGAATAAGGATAGAAAACTTGAACGAAAACTTTGATTGATCAAAAGAACTGCTATTAAACTTCTTTCATAAAATTTCTTCGCGAATAATTAGTGGAACAAGGACTAATGCATAAAATTTCTTAATCAGATTAAAACGCGAACGTAGACATGAGCTCTAGGGGACGTGGTCGTAATGTGCGAGGATGCGGTAGGGGTAGAATGACCGTGTCAGAACCCATTAGATTGGGTCAAGGATCTGAGAATGAGGTACCGCCACCACCACCTCCAACTGTTGGTACTGAACAGCAAGATCAGACGGGAGATGATGTGTTATCGCAGGCTGTGCTGCGAGTTCTTGAGTTGGTGGCTGGTGCAGGAGGAAATGCGAGAGCTCGAAAGTCTGTACCCGAGCGACTCCGAGCTAATGGAGCTAAGGTGTTCCGTGGAGTATCTGGTGAGGCACCCAGTACGGCTGAGTATTGGTTGGAAGCAACCGAACGCATTATGGATGAGCTGGATCTGACTCCTGAGGAGAAACTAAAAGGGATGGTGGCACTGCTACGCGATGAAGCGTATCAGTGGTGGCTCACAGTTTGGGATGGTGCCACAGCTGAGGATCTGACTTGGGAGTATGTTAGGGTGGCGTATCAGAAGAAGTATGTCGACACGCGTTATACTGATGAGCAGAGGAAGGCATTTCTAGGGCTGGTTCAAGGGAATAAGTCCGTAGCAGATTACGAAGCTAAATTTTTAAGGTTAAGCCAATATACTCGTAGAGTAGTGGCTACGGAGCATGAGCGATGTGTCTGGTTTGAGGACGGACTAAGGGATGACCTGAGGTTATTGATAGCTCCACACCAGGAGTGGGAGTTTTCTGCATTAGTGGAGAAGGCTAAAGCGGCTGAAGGGATTAAGGATTCCGTGAGGCAGAATACGGATCGAAATAGGCCAAAGAGGGGTTTTGGGCCGTCAGGATCATCTGGGAATGTTCAAAAGAGGCCTAGAGTTGATGGGCCGTGAGGTCAGCAAGCTGCTACAGGAGGGCAGTATCGTACTTGTGATCAGTGTGGGAAGAAGCACTTAGGTGAGTGTTCGAAAAAGACGGGAGGATGCTTTAAGTGTGGGTCCAAGAATCATATAATTAAGGACTGTCCTATGAAATCAGATGGCAATCAACCAGCAGCTCAGAATGTTAATCAGGCTGGTAGAGGTGGACAGCAGCCTCAGTGAGGTCGTGGTTCGAATAACAGAGGAAATGGTGCTGGCAGAGGACGTAGAACACTGGGCAGAGGTGTTGGTAATACAGAGGCAAGACAGCCGGGTCTGGTTTATGTGGTTCGCCGGGGGGAGGATGGAGACGCGCTAGACGTCATAACCGGTACGTTCCTTATTTGTGGCAAGCCTTACTTTGCTTTGATTGATGTGGACTCGACCCATTCTTATGTTGCATGTAGAGTAGTGGAAACTTTAGGCATAGCCTCTGAACTTTCTGATAGGGAGATGACTGTAGTAAGCCCACTAGGTCAAACTGTAGTGGTGAATAAAATCTTTCGGAGTGTACCTCTAGAGATTCAAGGAGTGAACTTTCCTGCCGACTTAATGGAACCACCCTTCGGAGAATTCGATCTCATACTTGGCATGGATTGGCTAGTGGAACATTGGGCTATGTTGGATTATGCAGCTAAACAAATGGAATTAAGGACCCCAGAGGATGAAGTGATAGTTATGATCGGAGAAAGAAGAAACTACTTGTCTAATGTAGTTTTAGCACTTAAGGCTGAAAAGATGGTTCGGAAAGGGTGCAAGGCTTTCTTGACTTTTGTTAGCGCGTTGGATGCTAAGGAAGGGGGAGTTAGTGGAGTAAGGACAGTAAGGGATTTTGTAAATGTTTTTCCGGAGGAATTACCTGGAATACCCCCGGATAGGGAAGTGGAATTTGGAATTGACTTGCTACCGGGAACAGCTCCTGTGTCAATTGCCCCATACAGAATGGCACCAAAGGAGTTGGTTGAGCTCAAGGCTCAAATCCAAGAGTTGCTTGATCATGGGTTTATTCGACCCAGTGTGTCTCCATGAGGAGCACCGGTCTTGTTCGTGAAAAAGGACGGAACTATGCGTATGTGCATAGACTATCGTCAATTAAATAAGCTGACCATCAAGAACAAGTATCCTTTGCCAAGGATCGATGACTTGTTCGATTGGCTGAAGGGGGCAGTAGTATTTTCGAAGATAGATCTACGGTCGGGATATCATCAGCTTAAGGTAAAGGAGGTGGATATCCATAAGACCGCTTTCCGAACAAGATACAGGCACTACGAGTTCTTAGTGATGCCGTTTGGTTTAACGAACGCCCCAGCCGCGTTCATGGACATGATGAACTGAGTCTTTGAACCTTACTTAGATTGGTTCGTCATTGTGTTCATCGACGACATCCTAGTATACTCCAAGTCGGAAAAGGAGCATGATGAGCATCTCCGTGCTGTGTTGCAAGTATTAAGGGAGAATAAGCTTTATGCCAAATTCAGCAAGTGTGAATTTTGGCTTAAGGAAGTTGCGTTCTTAGGGCATGTGGTATCCGCAGAAGGAATAAGGGTAGATCCTCGAAAGATTGAGGCAGTGCTGGATTGGAAACCACCTAAGTCTGTGGCAGAGATTTGTAGTTTCTTGGGATTGGCAGGCTACTACAGACGGTTTGTGGAAGGCTTCTCATCAATAGCCGCACCATTGACAAAGTTGTTGAGGAAGGAAGTACCTTTTGTATGGGCGAATAAGCAACAAGAGAGCTTTGAGCAGCTTAAGAGAGTTTTGACTGAAGCACCGGTATTAATTCAGCCTGAGGCAGGGAAGGATTCTGTGGTGTACTGTGACGCTTCTCATACACGATTAGGAGGTGTATTAATGCAAGACGGGAAAGTAGTCGCTTATGCGTCTCGACAGTTAAGGCCTCATGAGGTTAACTACCCGACTCATGACTTGGAATTGGCGGCAGTGGTCTTTGCTCTTAAGGTATAGAGGCATTATCTTTATCGAGAAAAGTCGGTGATTTACACAGACCACAAGAGTATTAAGTACCTGTTGACTCAGAAGGAGTTGAACTTGAGACAGCGAAGGTGGGTGGAGTTGTTAAAGGATTACGACTTTTCTATAGAGTACCACCAGGGCAAGGCAAATGTAGTAGCGGATGCCCTGAGTCGGAAGGTATTGTCAGATCTGAGGGCGATGTTTGCGCGTCTAAGTTTGTATGACGATGGAAGTCTACTGGCAGAGTTGCAAGTCAAGCCGAAGTGGTTGAATGTGGTAAAAGAGGGTCAGCTGGCTGATGAGGATCTAAGTGTTAAGATGCGACAAGTTTAGAATGATGGTTTAGAGGATTATAGTATATCCAGTGATGAAGTATTGTGTTTCAAGGGTAAGGTCTGTATGCCAAAGAATGAGGAACTTAGGCGGAGAATTCTTCAGGAATCGCATAGTAGCCCTTATGCTATGCATCTTGGAGGTACTAAGTTGTACAGGGATTTAAGGCAACAGTTTTGGTGGCCTGGTTTAAAACGGTAAGTTACCAAATTTGTCGGCAAGTCTTGACATGTCAGCAAGTTAAAGCTGAACATTAGGTTCCGTCAGGGTTACTTCAGCCAATCAAGATTCCGCAGTGGAAGTGGGAGAGAATTACCATGGACTTCGTTAGTGGGCTTCCCCTTACGCCTACTAAGAAGGACTCGATATGGGTGACAGTGGACCGATTGACCAAGTCTGCACACTTTATTCTGGTAAAAGTTGATTATTCTTTGTCGAAGTTGGCAAAGTTGTATGTGGCAGAGATTGTAAGGTTGCATGGAGTACCAGTGTCAATCATCTCAGACAGGGATCCAAGGCTTACATCTCGGTTTTGGAAAGCCCTACATCAAGCTATGGGCACTAAGCTAGATTTCACTACGGCTTTTCATCCACAGTCTGACGGGCAATCTGAACGGGTAATCCAAGTGTTAAAGGATATGTTAAGAGGCTGTGTGATAGACTTCAGAAGAAGTTGGGAAGACTATTTGCCTTTAGCGGAATTTGCATACAGTAATAGCTATCAGGCCAATACTCGGATGGCACCGTATGAAGCGTTGTATGGACGGAAGTGTCGCACTCCTGCATGTTGGACGGAATTAAGGGAACGTAGAGTTTTGGGTCCAGAGGTTATGGCAGAGTCTGAGGAAAAGGTTGAGGTAATTTGGGCACGGTTGAAGGAAGCATCTAATAGGCAAAAGTCGTACGCGGATCTGAAACGGAAGGAGATAGAATTTGCTGTGAGAGATTAAGTGTTTCTTAAGGCTTCGCCATGGAAGAAAGTGATGCGGTTTGGTCGTAAAGGGAAGTTAAGTCCAAGGTTTATAGGACCTTATCGGGTATTGAAGCGAGTTGGACCAGTGGCATACCAGTTAGAGTTGCCTTCAGAATTGAAGTAGATGCACGACGTATTTCATGTTTCTATGCTATGTCGTTATCGATCGGATCCATCACATGTGGTTCCAGTTGAAGAGGTGGAGCTAAGGCTAGATTTGTCCTACGAGGAAGAGCCAATTCAGATCTTGGAATGATATGTGAAAGTGTTACGGAGGAATTCAGTTCCTCTAGTCAAAGTGCTATGGCGAAATCATGGATCGGAGGAAGCTTCGTGGGAGCCAGAGGAAGCAATGCGATAGCAATACCCTCACTTGTTTTACCCAGGTAATTTCGAGGACAAAATTATTTTCAGGGGGTAGAACTGTAATATCCTGAAATTGGGCTTGTGCATTTTGCTTAATATGAAATAGCATGTCTATGTGTGTTATAATGTGTTTTATGAACCCTAGAGTGTAGTGAATGCCTTAGGAGTTATTCGATTTAAAGTTTAAAAGAGGGAACTAAAGCAGAGGGGTCTTAAGAGAAAATATAGGGGAGATTATGACACACAAACAGGCTTGGTTAAGTGGCTTGGAGGCGCCACTTAGGGCCTCTGGAAATGACGCCATGGGCTATGAGGAAGGGCCTAGGATCGAGTCGCGTGGGAAGCTAAATGAAGTTTTTATTTTTTTGCGACACAAGGGGAGGTAATGGACGGAAAAGGGAGACTGGGGAAGGAGTTTAAGATAAGGTCCAATTCCCTTGAAAATTTCGGCTAAAGCAGATGATAATTGAGGATTTATTTTTAATTATTTTGAATAAGTGAAGAAGAGATAAAATAGGAGGAAAATAAGGGAGGGATGTTGTGGCCGAACAGGGGACTCTTTCTAGGGGTGATTTTCGGTCAAAATAGAAGGGGAGTAGCCGAATTTCATAAAGAAATTTCAGCCTCCTTTTGTTTTCTCTTTTCTCTCCAAGCTAGCACTTTTCTCTTCTTTCTCTTCTAATTGTTTTAGCCGAATTCTCCTTCTCCTTATTCCACCATTGCCAAATTCTCTAGTGACTCTTTTCTTCTTTTATTTTGTCAAAACCGAATATACCAATAACCCCTAGTCGATTTCTCAGTAAGTCTCAAGAGCCGAAATTGTTGATCCACATCTAGGCCATAGCCGAATATCTTTGGGGCTTCAAGCAAAGGTGCTGTCGACTTTTGTATTAAAGGTAAGGGCCAATTGTCATTCGGCTTTCATTCTTTTTCTTTTAGGCTTGTCGAAAACAAGGAAATCTAACTCTATCAATATCTTTGGCCGAACCTATGAAGGACTCTTTTGGGATCTGTCTCTAGTCGACTATAAGGAGGTTTCGGGATTTCAATATCTAAGGTAAGGCATGTGTAATATTCGGCCAAGGGCCATTTGTTATGATTAAATGTTAGAAATTGATCTAGCATATATCTATAGGGATTTCGACAGTACTACAAAGAAGTGACAATTTTCGGTTTCGGGATTTAAGATTCACAAAGTAAGTGAATCTGACAATTGGCCAAGGCCCTATTTTGGTATTTAGATCCGTTTCTTATTTATTCAAAGGCCGAAAACTAATTAGTTAAGTGATATAGTATCTAGCCAATTGCAAGAAGGAACATCACAAGTTTCGGGATTTGAAATCGGCAGCAAGGGACTAAGATCTAGAGCATTAGATCGGGATTCTTCGGGATTTTGGTAAAATCGATAAATATATCTCATGTGTGCCCCACACTATTTCTCGAGAGGTTTATGGTTATGCTTTCTTAAATATGTTAATAAGAATGTGAAAAATATGGCTAAGGTACCATGCAATGGTACAAAGTACTCAGGTACGTTTTCCTACTCCTACTAGGATTATAATGAGATCTGTCATGGCACATATGTGAAACTGTAAGAATGTGAAATAAGAATGTGACATATGCATGTTTGTATGACATGGGGCATATGGGTTATATGAAAGAGGAAGTGAATGTGGTGGTTTTATACCACAATATCTGAATGTGGTGACTTCGGTCACATTATCTGAATGTGGTGACTCATGTCACAAATATTTTATCTGGTGGCTATCCCACGAATTTTATAAGGGTGATGAGCACGTCGACTGCAACGACTGCCTTTGATGATGTGTAGCGGATGAAGGGTTGACTTAGTAGTCCCCACGGTGTGCAGGTTGGTACGGGTGATGTGTAGCGGATGGTACCTAAGTTTGGGTTCGGGTTTGCATCACTACTTACATCTGTTATATACATTTGTATTATATGATTTGACATGCCTGAATCGATGAGATTTAGTGTTGGTTACACATTGGGTCTGTTTGGCTCACCCCGTTGTGGGAATGTTTTTCAGGTGACGATTAGTGATGGACTGGGTCGGCAGAAGCTTAGTTGTGGCTATGCTCAGTTCGGAATTTATTTAAATTTTGGACTTTTACATTTAAAGTATTTGGATTTATTTTCGGGATTGTTTTCATTTGTAATAAGGCCAATAGTACTTAATTGTTTTATGGTTGCTTTTATTTATTTTATCACGATCCTACTATTGTTAAGTCAAAGGTTATTTAAATTATTTTTTTTTAATAAACCCTCAATTTTTTTGTCACCTAACACAAATGATTTTCAATTAAGATGGTAAACTCTAAGAATTCTATTTTTACCTTTAACATGTAAGTTCGAAATTCAACAGTAAAGTTTTATAAAACCCAGATTTCAAATAAATAAACTTGTTTTCAGCCCGAGCCCAATAGAAATTAAAATTTCTTTCAAAACCATCCGAATTTTCCAAAGTATTCAAAAAGCTTTGAACTGTTTTTACTCAAGGAACATGCCAGATCCGGTTAAGGCTCGTGGGCTGGGTTTGGAGTGTTTCAATTAAGGTCTCAAAGACCCGATTAAGGGACATTATGTTTGAGAATGATGATTGAATGTTTGATTTTGTCTATGAATGATTTCGATCTGTCCGGTAACGCTCCTAACCTTAATCCGGTGACGGACTGGGGATAGGGGTGTTACACTTTTTCCCTGTGGCTTTCTTCTTTCGTTTCCTATACCTTTTGTTCTTGTTTATTTATAAACAACGGGCCGGGGTTTGTTCAAACCTATTTCTTGTTTTCAATTATTTGTCTTATAGAAAATGGGCCATGTTCAATAACGTTGGTTCTTTTCTCGTATAAGTCCTTGACTCAAGTTTCCTATCTTATTTTGTTACTTATCAAGTACCTGTATTGAAATGGTCAGTCATTCGAGTGACATGTAATTCTAAACAGATTATGAGCTCACATCATTTGGTATCAGAGGTATTATTCTTCAAGTTATCATATTAATTTTTCACTTTCTCAGTTTATATAAAAAAAGGTCTGAAAAAATAGTAATAATATGAAGTTAAAAAAATCGAAGTGAAAAAAAAATCATAGAAATAAAAGGAAAAGAAATGAGGATTTAGAATAATAATAAAAAGAGTCTGGGAACTCATAAAAATTTTTCTTCATCTTTTAGTGCTTTTGAGCCTATCTTTCATATTTTGGTAGGTTTTGATGATAGCCAAAAATTTTCGTGTAAAAAATTTTTAGTCTGTCCAAATCATCCTAATTACATTCCATTAAACATTTTGAGTCTGTTGCATCTATTTTGTCAAAGTAGTATAAACCTTTTCGTAATTTTTTTTTATTTTTTCATATTTGAGTCATTTGCTTCATTTTCACTTGTTTGTCTTTATTTCCTTCAAGTTGTCACATTCTATCAAAGTCCACATGGTCACAGGTTTTGCTAACTTCATTCCCATTGTTGTTGAAGAGCTTAAGAGGTTTTTGAGTGGAAAAATGCAAGAGTGTGTGTGATCAACTGCGTGGTAAAAGCTTGAATTGTGCACAAACACTAAATGACTGATTGTTCTTTCTGAGTGAAAACCATGAGGTTTGATTTGGTGAGGTACATATTTTACTATTTAAAACTATTTTTTTGGTTACTAATCATTTTCTCGTGCATTTTAAAGAATGTCTAGTAACGAATGTGATAGAGGTGAAAGAGGTGGAGTTCCTAACCTTCAAATGCAAGCCATAATGTAAGAGATGTGAATGATGATGCAAGAGGGGCTAGATCAGATTAGTGAACATGTGGCTCGTATGAAGAAAAGGACTCGAAGGAAAAGGTTGCAAAGGGGAAGATCTCCAAGAACACTTAGTGTTCGTGTAACAGTCCGGTTTAGACCGTAATCGAAATAGTGGTTTTGGGACCACAAATCTGAGTCAGAAAAATATTCTAATATTATTTTCTGTGTCTACTGCATGTGATTAAGCATGTGTTAAAGTTCCATGTATTAATTTGTCCGTTTGTGTGCTTAATTTGAGAAAAGGACCAAATCGCGTAAAATAAAAAAGTGGCTAATTAATGTGTAAGTGTTAATTTGCTAATGTCTCTATAATGTGAAGCCCTTAATAGATAATGTAAAACCCCAAACCCAGTCAAATACTACGACCGAATCCGGCATGTCACAGGGAAAAATCGTTCTTGGAAAAACAAGTTGTTGACTCACATTGTAAAGAAAACGTTTCATTTTATGGAAACCGAAATTGAGTTAGGTAAATTGCTAAATCATTTCAAAGTTTGTTTTAATGAAAATCGAGTTAACTCATTGTTGTTACATGTTTGCTATTTACCCGAAGGTAAAGTTTTGGAAAATCCCGGAAATTCACCATAGTTTGTTAAAATATTCATTTTATAGGTTCCTTTCCTTTTTAATCATGCTTTAATGTTTAACGCAAGTTCAAAGGTATTTAACAGAATAAATAACCCAAAACAAAATTTAGATGGCCTTATTACATAACTGAAAATCGAAATTTAAAGCAAATAAACCCGGAAGTTAATCATAGTAAAATAAAAGCAAACTGTTGAGCATGGCCACCTCGAGTCCATCCCGGCTCCATATCCGCGATCTAGGAATTATCTGCAAAATGTAAGGGAAAGGGGTGAGTCACCAAGACTCAGTGTATAAATCCCCATCCGAAGATAATAAGCCCTTACAGAGTTTCATAAGCGAATATGTCTGCCATGCAACCCAAAACCTAACCATCCGAAACTCCCAATTCTACCCCGTGTGGTACCAAACCACTGGTGGTCCCAAGCCACTGGTGACCGAAGTCACAAATAACATATGTAGTAGCACACCACTGGTAATCGAAGTCACGAATAACATGTGTGGGGCCAACCCACTGTGGTACCAAACCATTGGGACGAGTCACAAAGATAGATATATGTGGTACCAAACCACTGGTGGTGCCAAACCACTGAGACTTAGTCACAATATTATAGTAAGCAGGGCCAACCCACTGAGTGGTACCAAACCACTGGTGACAGTCTAAAAATCATACATTCCCCCTCCTCTCATCACCCATTTTCATGAACATGCTTTTCAAGGCAAAATAATCATGCTTAACATTCTGAAATAATATAACATGGCATATGCAGATTTAACAGAGGCGTTTAACGTGAGCCAGTCAAAGTGGACTTACCCGAAGTCCTCGCTTTTACCCACAAGGGTAACATACCGATTCCTACAGTTATTCCGGCTTTTGACAAGATACAAGTAAAACATATTAACATATGAAGAGTGTAAGAGTTACACACCTGATTACCCGTAATACAACACTCTCTACGTCGACATTGTCGTTAACCGACACTACCGCTATCTGCCTACTACTTTGCTTAGATGCCAGCCCACACCCAGGTGGCCAATCACGAACCGCAGACACAGCCCTCTTCTTGAACTTAGGGACTGAATTCACTGATCCAACCCCTCCTAACGCTTGGCTAGCATTCGAGTCCATGAACACACCTTAGTCACTAAATCGGGTTAAAGCAACGAAATTAAATCTAAAAGGTTAACAGATTACTCAAAGCGAAGGCTCTTACCTAGATCGACAAACCCCGAGGCTCAAGATCTAATCCACAGATCGAATAGATCCTGATAGTCCAAATGAAAATGTCACTTCCCTCCTACATTCGGTCAAAACAACACCATTAGGCCAAATAGCCATTCGACTTTGGCAAGAAAACCCGAAAGAGATAACGTAAAAAGGAAATCATCCCTTTCCCTAACTTAACAGATTCGGCCAACACCCAGGAAGAATCGACAATGCTAAAATAAAAGAGAATCTGATTAGAAAAACTGAAAATTAGAATAAAGATCCTCAAATGCAACCTTGAAAGTTTCGGCCCCCTATAAGAAATATGGAATAGGGAATGGGTTTGAGATTTCGGCTTTGAGAAATATAGAAGGGAAATAGATTTCGGCACCAAATGAGACTATCAGGAAACGAAAGAAAATAAAAGAAAGTATGGCAAGAAGTATTCGGCTCAAGTGTTGAATGAGAAGAGAGCTGAGTATCAAAGTTTTCGGCAAGGGTTAATGCTTCAGAAGGTTTCGGCTAACAAAAAAATAAAAGTGAAAAAGATGAAGAGAGAAATGGCAGATAAGGTTTCGGTTCTTAAGGATATGGCAAGAAAATGAAACACAATTTATGAATGGGAAGCAAGATAGGTTCGGCCAACCTCCAAAAGAAGCAGAAAGAAATGAGAAGAGATTTAGGAAAGGTTTTGGTTTTTGGTACCTGAGAGGAATGAAAACACAATAAAGGTGCTATGGGGTAATTCGGTTTTGACAAAAAGAGAGGAAGCAAAAGAATGTCTTTAGCCTTTCATAACTAGCCGAAAAAGCTCTCCTAAGTTTACTATTAAAATTCGGCACCCCCAAGCTACCCAAAACCAATTTCTCCCCTCGCCCCAGAGTTTGACATTCGGCCAACTCTAAGCTCAAGTGTCCATCCCCATTTTTCCTCCACAATTTCCTCCTGACCACTCATTCAAACCTGTTTGAATGTTTCAAACACCACAGATTTCTCTCCTCCACTCATTTGAATCTGTTGACTCCTTCAACAATCATCCACCAGAGTCTATCCTTAGCATAACTCCTCCTGATCTTGGTGTCAAAAATAACAAGCAAAAAGGGGATTCTTGCAGCTCGAACCAAGGCCCTCCAGCTTACATGAGGCGTCACTCCCTTGTACCTTAAGTGGCGCCTCCCTTGCCACTTTACCACTTGGATTCTTGTGTCAAAGCATACCACTATTTTCCCTTAACACCTAACTCAAACAGCTCCCCTCTCTAAGCGCTCAAAAAGTAAATTTTTGCTATGGCCCTGGCTCATGCCTAGACCCTAAATTAGCCTAAACTAGCACGTCATCCCTACTATCTGCATGCAAACGTACAAAATGCAAAGACCCCATTTTAATGATGTTACAGTTCTACCCCTTTAAAATAATTTTGGCCTCGAAATTACCTGATCAAAAGAGTTGAGCGTGTTGCTACCGCATCACATCCTCGGGCTCCCACGTGGCCTCTTCTATTCCATGATTCCGCCATAACACCTTCACCAAAGGAACTTATCTCCTACGCAAGGCTTTGACATCCCGATCCAGAATCTGCACTGCTTCCTCCTCAAAAGACAAATCTGGGCTCACTTCAATCTCCTCCACTGGCACAACATGAGACGGATCTGAACGATAGCGTCTAAGCATGGGAACATGAAACACCTCGTGAATTTGAGTCAACTCTGATGGTAACTCAAGCTGGTAAGCTACTGGTCCTACCCGCTTCAACACCCAATAAGGCCCGATAAACCTAGGGCTCAGCTTGCCCTTTTGACCAAATCTCAGCACTTTTTTCCATGGCGACACCTTCAGGAAAACCTTATCACCCACTGCAAACTCTATATCCCTCCACTTAAGATCGGCATAGAATTCCTGCCTATCCGAAGCCTCCTTCAGACGAGCTCTAATTAGCTTAACCTTATCTTCTGTTTCAGCAACCAACTCTGGACCCAACAACTGATGTTCACCCAACTCTGTCCAACACGTAGGGCTACGACACCTCCGTCCATATAATGCTTCATATGGTGCCATCTGAATACTTTCATGGTAGCTATTGTTATACGCGAACTCTGCCAACGGTAGAAATTCTTCCCAACTACCTCTGAAATCCAGAACACAACCCCTCAACATATCTTCTAAGATATGAAACACCCTCTCTGACTGCCCATCTGACTGCGGATGAAACGTTGTACTGAAATCCAACCTTGTACCCAATGCCTGATGTAACGCTTTCCAGAACCTTGACGTGAACCTAGGATCCTTATCTGAGATAATCGACACTGGCACTCCATGTAGTCTCACGATTTCTGCCACATACAACTTAGCCAACCTTTGAAGTGAGTAATCCACCCAAACCGGTATAAAATGAGTAGACTTTGTCAGACGATCAACAATCACCCAGACCGAATCCTTCTTGCTACGCGTAAGGGGTAGCCCACTGATGAAATCCATCGTGATCCTTTCCCACTTCCATCGCGCGAAATCTTTCTGCCGTATGCAGGACAGAAGGTAGCGATGTTCAGCTTTGACTTGCTGGCACGTCAGACACTTACTTACAAATTTTGTTACCTCTCGCTTCAGACCCGGCTACCAAAATTGTTCTCTTAAATCCCGGTACATCTTACTACCTCCAGGATGCATAGCGTATGGGCTGCTATGAGCTTCCTGAAGAATCTTCTGCCTTAACTCTACATCTCTTGGCATACAAACATTCCCTTGGAAACATAACACTCCATCGCTACTCAAGCTATATCACTCCAATCCACTATTCTGCACTTGTAAACACCGAGCACTTAAGGCTTCATCCACTAGCTATTTCTCCTTAACCTGGTTTACCCAAGTCGGCTTCACTTGCAATTCCGCTAAAGACTTCCGTTATCATACAGACTAAGGTGGGCAAACATTGCTCTTAAGTCTGTTGCCACTTTGCGACTCAACGCGTCAGCTACTACGTTAGCCTTACCCAAATGGTATTCAATCGAGCAGTCGTAATCCTTCAACAACTCGATCCACCTTCGCTGCCTCAAATTCAATTCCTTCTGAGTCAAGAGGTATTTCAAACTCTGTGATCCGTGTAGACTATCGACTTCTCCCCATACAAGTAATGCCTCCAAATTTTCAGAGCGAAAACCACTACAGCCAACTCCAGATCATGCGTCGGGTAATTCATTTCGTGAGGTCTAAACTGCCGAGACACATACGTCACTACCTTCCCCTCTTACATCAGCACACATCCCAAACCAGTATGCGACGCATCACAATAAACCGTAAACTCCTTCCCCGCTTCAGGCTGAATCAAAACTGAAGCTTCTGTCAGAATCCTCTTTAACTTCTCAAAACTCTCCTGTTGCTTGTCTGCCCACACAAACGGAACCCCTTTCCTTAACAACTTGGTTAACGGCATTGCAATTAAGGAAAAACCTTCCACAAACCTTCTGTAATACCCTGCTAAACCCAAAAAACTCCGACTCTCTGCCACAGACTTAGGTGGTTTCCAGTCCAATACCGCCTCAATCTTCCGAGGATCCACTCTAGTCCCCTCAGCTGACATCACATGACCCAAGAAGGTTACTTCTTTTAGCCAAAACTCGCACTTACTAAACTTTGTGAACAGCTGCTTCTCCCTCAGAATCTGCAGGACCACACGCAGATGTGCATCATGCTCCTCCTCAGATTTTGAGTACACCAAAATGTCGTCTATAAACACTACGATGAACCAATCCAAGTACGGCTGAAAAACCCGATTCATCATATCCATAAACGCTGCTGGCACGTTGGTCAACCCAAACGGCATTACCAAGAACTCATAGTGCCCATAACGAGTGCGTAACACCGTCTTATGGATATCCGCCTCTTTCACCTTAAGCTATTGATACCCCAACCTCAAATCAATCTTAGAGAAGACTGATGCTCCCTTAAGCTGGTCAAACAGGTCGTCTATCCTCGGCAACGGATACTTATTCTTAATCGTCAACTTATTCAGCTAGCTGTAATCAATACACATCCGCATTGTTCTGTCCTTTTTTTAACAAAATGTACGGGCGCTCCCCAAGGTGACACACTCGGCCGGATAAAACCCCAGTCCAACAACTCCTGAATCTGCGCTTTTAGCTCCACCAGCTCCTCCGGCACCATCTTATATGGAGCAATAGACACTGGCACGGTTCTGGGTAGTAGATCTATACCAAACTCAACTTTACGGTACGAAGGCAGACCTGGAAGCTCTTCTTGGAATACATCGGTAAATTCCTTCACCGTTCGGACCTTCCCTACAATTGATTCCTTGGCCTACAATGCACAAACATGAACCATGAATGCCTCACATCCTTTCGTCACCATTTTCTCGGCCTTCAAAGCGGACACCACATTAGCTAAATAGTTCCTCCTCTTACCAATCATTACCACCTCTTCACCCTCAACCGTTTTCAACACCATGCGCTTAGCTGCATAGTCTAGATTCGCCTGATACCTCACCAACTAGTCCATACCTAAGATCAAATCGAACTCCCCGAATGGCAGTTCCATCAGATCAGCAGGAAATACTACCACTTGAAGTTCTAGGGGTACATTCCTATATAGTTTGTTCACCACCACCGAGTGTCTTAGAGGGCTAACTACAGTCATCTCCCTAGAAGAAATCTCATAGGCTAAGTTCAAAGTTCCCACTATACTACTGGCAACATAGGAGTGCGTTGAACCAACATCTATCAAAGCAGTATAAAACAGTCAAAAAATTAAGAACGTACCGGTTATGGCGTCTGGTGCATCGCCCTCCTCTTGATGCCTCGCAGCATAGACCAACCTAGGCTGTCTTGCCTCTGAGCTCCCAGCACCTCTGCCCGGTGCTCCGCGGCCTCGTCCAGAACCATTGCCTCCCCTGGCCGAACCGCGACCCCTCAGTGGTTGCTGTCCACCACCTCTAAACTGAACACGCCCCTGATCCTCAAACTACATCCTAGCTAGCTTACGTGGACAATCCCTTACTTAATGCTCCGTAGACCTACACTCAAAGCACCCTCTGTTTCCTGCCCAACACTCTCCCGAATAAGACTTCCCACATCGAGCACACCGTGGCGGCCACTGAGTAGTAGCAGCAAGCTTTGCAGCTTAACTCGGCCCGCCAAATCTAGCCCTTTTTTGTGAATTTCCGGCAGACCCTGATGACCCAGAACTCCTCTTATTCCAATTTCTATCCTGATTCTGTTTCACCGATTGCTTCACCTCCTCAGCTATCTTGGCCTTCTCCACCAAGATAGTAAATTCTCTCTCCCGCTATGGGGCAATCAACAATTGCAACATCTCTTAGCTTTGTCCTCAACTCGACACGGTATTGTCGTGTTCGTAGCCCGATATACTCGGCATACCTTCTCAAGCTTAAGAATTCTGCCTCATATTCAGATACTGACTTACTCCCTTGGACCAAATTCAAGAACGCCTTGCGCTGCGTATCTATATAACCAGACTCGACGTACATCCTCTGATAAGCCGCCTTACAGAAATCCCAGGTGATATCATCGGCCATCGTACCATCCCTGACCGTGAGCCACCACTGATAAGACTCATCCCGGAGAAGAGACACTATCCTTTTCAACTTCTCCTCAGCCATATGGTCCAAATCGTCCATTATGCGCTCGGTCGCCTCTAACCAGTACTCAGCTGTATTAAGAGCCACACCAGAAACACCCCTGAATACTTCTGCCCTATTGGCTCGGAGTCGTTTGAACATAGATTTCTGAGCTTCCGTTCCAACGCCTGCACCAGTAACTCTCTCCAGAACCTGCAGCATTGCCTGCGACACCGCGTCATCACCATCCGTCTGACCCTGAAACTTCGCGGCCTCAGTTGGCGGCGGCGGCACCTCATTCTCTGACCCATGCCCAGACCCTACCGGTTCCGACACAGTCGTCCTACCTCTACCACGACCACACGTATTACGCCCACGCCCTCGAGTGCTCATGACTAGTGTTCACGAATTAATCTGGTTTAAGAATTTTATGTGTTAGCTTTCTTCCACTGCTATTACAGCACAGTTTTATGAACAATTTATTGTAGAAGTTGTTCTCGCAAAGTTCACACAGCCCTACGGTTTCAGTCTCTAAAGTGAATTCCTATCGCTAGCATCCATATCACAATTATTTAAACCATAAAAGCAGCAGTTAGGGGACTTACCGTCGCGAATTGGTGCCGGAGACTCAGGTGCCATGCTTTCCCAAAATATGCATTTTCCTTCAAAATCATTTCGTAAACCCTCTATAGAAAGCATTTTGGGCCTCAGGCCCACAGCCGAGCTTTTGAACCAGACTCTGATACCAAAATTGTAACACCCCAAACTCGGTCAAACGCTACAACTGAATCTGGCATGTCACAGGGAGAAATCATTCTTGGAAAAACAAGTTGTTGACTCAAATTGTAAAGAAAACGTTTCATTTTATGGAAACCGAAATTGAGTTAGGTAAATTGTTAAATCATTTCAAAGTTTGGTTTAACGAAAATCGACTTAACTCATTGTTGTTACGTGTTCACTATTTACCCGATGGTAAAGTTTTGGAAAATCCCAGAAATTCATCAAAGTTTGTAAAAATATTCATTTTATAGGTTCCTTTCCTTTTTAATCATACTTTAATGTTTAACGCAAGTTCAATGGTATTTAACAGAATAAATAACCCAAAACGAAATTTAAATGGCCTTATTACATAACCGAAAACAGAAATTTAAAGCAAATAAACCCGGAAGTTAATCATAGCAAAATAAAAGCAAACTATTGATCATGGCCACCTCGAGTCCATCCCGGCTCCATATCTGCGATCTAGGAATTATCTGCAAAATGAAAAGGAAAGGGGTGAGTCACCGAGACTTAGTGTATAAATCCCCATCCTGAAGATAATAAGCCCTTACATAGTTTCATAAGCGAATATGTATGCCATGCAACCCAAAACCTAACCATCCGAAACTCCCAATTCTACCCCGTGTGGTACCAAACCACTGGTGGTCCCAAACCACTGGTGACCGAAGTCACAAATAACATATGTAGTACCAAACCACTGGTAATCGAAGTCACGAATAACATGTGTGGGGCCAACCCACTTTGTGGTACCAAACTACTGATGACAATCCCGTATACCGATATGTGAGGCCAACCCACTGTGGTACCAAACCACTAGGACAAGTCACAAAGATAGATATATGTGGTACCAAACCACTGATGGTGCCAAACCACTGAGACTTAGTCACAATATTATAGTAAGCGGGGCCAACCCACTGTGTGGTACCAAACCACTGGTGACAGTCTAAAAATCATACCTTCCCCCTCCTCTCATCACCCATTTTCATAAACATGCTTTTCAAGGAAAAATAATCATGCTTAATATTCAGAAATAATATAACATGGCATATACAGATTTAACAGAGGCGTTTAACGTTAGCCAATCAAAGTGGACTTACCTGAAGTCCTCGCTTTTACCCACAAGGGTAATATACCGATTCCTACAGTTCTTCCGACTGTTGACAATATACAAGATAAAACATATTAACATACAAAGTGCGTAAGAGTTACAGACTTGATTACCCATAATACGACACTCTCTACGTCGACACTGTCGTTAACCGACACTACTACTATCTGCCTACTACTTTGCTCAGATGCCGGCCTACACCCAGGTGGACAATCACGAACCGCAGACACAACCCTCTTCTTGAACTTAGGGACTGGATTCACCTATCCAACCCCTCCTAATGCTTGGCTGGCATTCGAGTCCATGAACACACCTTAGTCACTAAATCGGGTTAAAGTAACAAAATTGAATCTAAAAGGTTAACACATTACTCAAAGCGAAGGCTCTTACCTAGATTGAAAAACCCCGAGGCTCAAGATCTAATCCATAAATCGAATAGATCCTGAGAGTCCAAATGAAAACGTCACTTCCCTCATACATTCGGTCAAAACAACACCATTAGGCCAAATAGCCATTCGGCTTTGGCAAGAAAACCCGAAAGGGATAACGCAAAAAGAAAATCGCCCCTTACCCTAACTTAACAGATTCGGCCAACACCCAGCAAGAATTGACAATGCTAAAATAAAAGAGAATCTGATTAGTAAAACTGAAAATAAGAATGAAGATCCTCAAATGCAACCTTAGAAGTTTCGGCCTCCAAAAGAAATATGGAATAGGGAATGGGTTTGAGATTTCGGCTTTGAGAAATATAGAAGGGAAATAGATTTCGGCACCCAAGGAGACTATGATGAAACGAAAGAAAAGAAAATAAAGTATGGCAAGAAGTATTCGGATCAAGTGTTGAATGAGAGGAGAGGTGAGTATTAAAGTTTTCAGCAAGGGTTAATGCTTCAGAAGGTTTCGGCTAACAACAAAATAAAAGTGAAAAAGATGAAGAGAGAAATGGTAGATGAGGTTTCGGTTCTTAAGGATATGGCAAGAAAATGAAACACAATTGATGAATAGGGAGCAAGATAGGTTCGGCCAACCTCTAAAAGAAGCAGAAAGAAATGAGAAGAGATTTAGGAAAGGTTTCGGTTTTGGTACCTGAGAGGAATGAAAACAGAATAAAGGTGCTATGGGGTAATTCGGTTTTGACAAAAAGAGATAAAGCAAAAGAATGTCTTTAGCCTTTCATAACTAGCCGAAAATGCTCTCCTAAGTTTACTATTGAAATTCGGCACTCCCTTAAGCTACCGAAAATCGATTTCTCCCCTCCCCATAGAGTTTGACATTCGGCCAACTCTAAGCTCAAGTGTCCATCCCCCTTTTTCCTCCACAATTTCCTCCTGACCACAGATTTCTCTCCTCCACTCATTTGAATCTGTTGACTCCTTCAATAGTCATCCACCAGAGTCCATCCTAAGCACAACTCCTCCTGATCTTGGCGTCAAAAATAACAAGCAGATAGGGGATTCTTGCAGATCGAACCAAGGCCTTCCGGCTTACATGAGGCGTCACTCCCTTGTACGTTAATTGGCGCCTCCCTTGCCACTTTACCACTTGGATTCTTGTGTCAAAGCATGCCACTATTTTCCCTTAACACCTAACTCAAACAGCTCCCCTCTCTAAGCGCTCAAAAAGTAAATTTTTGCTATAGCCCTGGCCTAACCCTGGCTCATGCTTAAACCTTAAATTAGCCTAAACTAGCATGTCATCCCTACTATCTGCATGCAAACGTACAAAATGCAAAGACCCCATTTTAAGGATGTTACAGGTAAATAGCCCAGTATTTAAGTAAGTGGACGGTAATGGTCAAGAATGACCTTATATTATATATTTTATATATTTTGTATTAAAGGTTAAAAATGGAATTTGTTAATTAAGTTAATGTATAATAAAATAAAAGCTTAAATCAATGTTCATCTTTCATGTTCTTCACCGAAAATAGAAAAGCAAAATAAGGTTTAAAACTTTGTGATATTCGGCCTAGGGTTAAGCTCAATTACGGTAAGTTTTTTACTTGGTTTTTGATAATTTCAACGTTTTTGTATTCGTTGCTTCGTGCTCTACAAAACCCATGCTTAAATTTTGTGAATTGATGATGAATTTTTAATGTTCCATGGATGAATTCATGAGCTTTGTGAAGTTTTGTGATGAAATATGAAATATATGTGTTAGATTAACATAGTTTGTCTTTGAGTTTTTGGTGATTTTGAGTAATTTGGATTAAATTGAGAAAATAATATTTTGAAGGATTAAATTGTGAAATAAATGAAAAATATGGGTTGCTAGGGACCTATAGAGAATTCGGCTAAGCATGGGTGTATTGAGATTTTGTGTATTTTGTGAAATAAGGACTAAAATGTCAAAATGTGAAAATATGAGGACTAAATTGTAAATTGCCCTAAATATTTGTATTCGGATTGAATTGAATGATTTGGTGAATAAATGGATTAATTTGAATATGTATAGATCAAGAACCAAAGAAAACGAATTTAGATCGCGAAAAGTCGAAAGTGATCGAATAGTCGAGTCCGTACGTTATCCGAATCCGAGGTAAGTCTATATACAAATAAATGTATTTGTATTAATTTATGTATGTTCATGTGAAATCTCAATGTGACGAATGCGTACGAGAATGATAAATACATGAAATTCGAGGAAGTATCAATAGTGTAACAATGTCCGAGAAGCCCCGTACGAACCTAGGAGTAGATAGGATTACATATGTCATGACATAGGTTTCCGATATGTGATATCATGTAAGACCACGTCAGGGACGTTGGCATTGATTCAAGATTTCATGTAAGACCATGTCTGGGACGTTGGCATTGTATTGATTCATGTAAGACCCTGTCTGGGACAGTGGCATCGATATTTGGTTACTTGTAAGACCACGTCTGGGACGTTGGCATTGTATGACTATTTCGAGTATTTTGAGTATCCTATTTGATTCCGAACGGTTCAACGGGCAAGTCCGAGAAATGAATCACTATGTGAGTTGTATATCCGTTTCAGATACGTTTGAAATATATGCTTTGAATAGGCATGAAAGGTGAGTAAATACGTACATAGATGCAATAAGCTAAAATGTGTTATATGAATGAATGTTATAAGAGCAAGTGAGATAGGTGGAAATATGATGGTTGATAAGCAATGGATAAATAATGCGCCAATGAAGAATTATGAATTTGCTATTGAGATATGTTAATGATTCATGTATTAATATGATAATGTGAATTATATGTTAAGTTTATTTTTATATGGCTTACTAAGCTTTTGGAAAGCTTACTTTGTGTGTGTTTGCTCTGTTTTATAGATCGTCAAAACTACTGTGGGCTCAGGGATCGTTGAGGATTGTCATCACACTACTCAAAACACATTTTGGTACCTTTTGGAAATGTACGGATATTAAAGTATTGCATGCATAGGATAGTTATTTTGGAATATGTTTATCATATGTAATAGCCATGTGATATGGCTAGACAAATGGTTGTGTTATGAATGAAGAGTCATGCTATATGATGTTTGGTTTTGATATGGTTCTATGGTTAAGAAAGGGTCAAAATAATGGTAAGCTCGTTTATGCATGGTAAGCATATATTAGATGAATGGTTGCTATAAGGAAATGGTATGTTTGTGATGCATTTTACTTGGAAATGATTGTGAATAGATTGAGCTAATTGTTGTATAAGATGTTTTGCTTGAGATGCTTTTGAATGCTTGGGAAAGTTGGTTATTTTGGCATGAATTGTATTGGTATGATGCTTGTAGGGAGAGCCCCTAGTGTGGGTGGCATTTTGGCCTTGAAAATGTCCTATAATTGCCCACACGGTTGAGCACACGGGCGTGTGGCTCGACCAAGTCCCTCGTGGTTGTATTTCAAAACAAGTCAGACTCGACCATGGCCTAGACACATGGGCGTGTGACTAGCCGTGTGGTGTGAGTCAATAGCGACCACAGGTGAGGCACACGGGTGTGTTCATGACCGTGTGGACAAGTCAGTATGTATGCCCTGTTTTGACACGGCTTAGACACACGTGCGTGTCTGAGGCTATGAGAGGCACACGGCCTGCCCACACGGGCGTGTGACCTCTGTAACTTTGAAAAATTTTTAAATTTTTGAGAATTTCCGTGTGTGTTCAGTTTAGTCCCGACCCTATTATAAAGCATGTTTAACGTCTTGTTGACCTATTCTAGGGACACTTGGATTAGATTCTTTGAATTAAACTATGAAATGTCTGTGTATGTTTCCATTTGTCCTGGCGATGGATACGGTTAGAGGTGTTACAGTTCAGGATACTGAAGCATCCAACTGATATGATAATGATAGATACTTTTGTAATGATGATGAAATCGCGTCTAATCGATGTGTAAGGCAAAATGAACAAAGGCCTAGAGAGAGACGAGGCCGTAGGTGGGTTGATGGTGACCTTCGATCTATTAAATTGAACATTTCGACATTCAAAGGAAGAAATGATCCCAAAGCATATCTCGAGTGGGAGAAGAAGATTAAATTGGTATTTGATTGTCACAACTATTCCAAATTGAAAAAGTTAAAGTTGGCTACCACTAAATTCACTAATTATGCTATAATTTGGTGGGACCAACTAAACATGTGTAAAAGAAGAAATTGAGAGGACCTAGTGGATATGTAGGCTGAAATGAAAGCCATAATGAGACAAAGGTTCATTCAAAACCATTACCGAAGTTTCGAACTCTTACCCAAGAGAATAAGAGTGTGGATGGCTATCACTAAGTGATGGAAATTACAATGATTTGTGCCAATGTCGAGGAGGATTGTAAGGCCACAAAGGCAAGGTTTTTGGTGGTATTATATCGAGAGATTGCCAACGTTGTTGAGTTGTAGCATTATGTTGAATTAACTGACATGGTTCACATGGCCATAAAGATGGAAAGGCGACTTAAAAAGAAAGGTTCTTTTAGGGTGATACACCATTCATGTTCATCCTCAACATGGAACCAAAGTGACAACAAAAAGGATATGAGGCTCAAGTGAAAGGTAAATTTGAAACTTTTAACATACTAAAAAAGATTATGTTTCAGATAAGAGTAAAGTGGCAGCAACAACGAGTTGATCTCAATATATCAAATGTTTTAAGTGCTTGGGGAGAGGGTACATTGCCAGCCAATGCCCAAATCAAAATCTTATGATTCTCAAGGGAAATGGAGATATTGAAAATGGGTGAAATAGATGATGACATGCCACCAATGGAAGATGTGAATGAAGTCAAGTATCCAGTTAAAGGAGGGCTACTTGTAACAAAATGTGCATTAAGCGCAAAGCTAAAAAAGAGGTGGAGCAAATCGAGAACATATTCCACACCCATGGCCACATCAAGGGAAAAGAATGCAACATGATTATTGATGGAGGAAGCTATTGGAATCTAGCAAGCTCTACTTTGATGGAAAAACTTAGATTGGCCACGACTAAACACCCACAACCATACAAACTACAATTTTTGGTGAGATTAAGGTAGTAAAACAAGTGGTGATGTCCTTTACCATTGGAAGGTACAAAGATAAGGTGTTATGTGACGTCGTTCACATGCAAGTGAGATATATCCTACTTGAACGTCTATGGCAATATGATCAAATAGTTATTCACAATGGTTTCACCAATCACTACACTTTTAAATTCAACGGAAAACCCATAACACTTGTCCTAATAACACCAAAACAAGTGTATAAAGCTCAAGTATGATTGAAGGAAGAGAGTGGAAAAGCAAAAACAAAAGAGAATGAGGTAACAACAAGAGAAAGAGAGGAAAAAAAATAAGAGGATTTGAGAAAAGAGAAAAAGAAAAAGAGAACGAGGGAAAAGAAAAAGAAAGAAAGAAAGAAAAATTAAAAGAACATGTAACACCCCAAACCCGGCCTAAAAGTTAGGCCCGAATCTGGCGTGTCACATGGAAGTGTTTTTCAAACCATATTTCTTGTTGTTAAAACTTGTTTAAGAGTTAAAACCTCTTTGTTAAAAAAAACTTAAGCAATTGTTGTCCACTTGAAAACGTAACTACTTTTAAAACCTTATATGTTGCAGAAGCATATTTAAAATAAAGAATTTACGAATAAGTGATGTTTAAAAACTGAGTTGCAGAAGCATTTTGAAAACATTGTGAAAACGTAGTGTTTTGAAGACCATTATTGTTTTGGAAATCGTATTCCACATTTAGCAGTTAGAAAACATCATAAATAAATATCACAAATAATAAGTTAAAAATAGAGAGGCCTTATTATAACCTAAATCAAAATACTTGAATTTAAATAATCAAAATGGAAACCGTAAGCATAGTGTGGCCTTCTCCGAGTCCCTCGTAGCACCGATCCGTCTAAGGCTGGGGATTACTTTATAGGAATATGGAGTTGAGCCGTGCTCCGAACACTCTTATGCCCAAACTCGAACCAAGGTATCCTTACTCTCTCATAGATTGCTTTATTTAAAGCCAGCTTCTCACCTTCCCTCATGCTAGCTTCCTGATGTGGGATCCCTCATTCAGTAGGTTTAAATCCATCACAACCACTTGCCGTCCCAACTTAGCAAAATAAATATCCGTTTTTGCTTGCAATGGGAATCGAACCCTTGCCCTCTCCTATGCTCCAGACGCTACATGCCATCACAACACAAGCTCCTTTTATGTCTAAAATCATGCGCAACTAAATATAAGTCTATGGGTCAAAGTCTAAGTTCGTTTAAAAGGAAATCAAAATTAATTGCAAGCGCCAAGACTTGAACCTTGGACCCCTTGCTTCCTCTATGGCGTCACTTCCTTGTCTCCCATGTGGCGCCATTTGCCACTAGACCACAACTCCTTTTGTGTCATTTTTCTCCGCATTTTATTCTTAAAGCCTACTTACTAACTCCCAGGGTTTTATTCACCTAAAATCAAAATTTTTCCTAAAGCCGAGGTTTGAACCCAGGACTTCATGGAAGCCCCCTAACCTTCCAAAATCACTCACCTAATAGGTCCAACTTGCATTAGTGCCGTTTTCTTGTTCTCAAAAATTTTAAATGGTCCCCTGCCCAAGGCCCAATAGGCCCAATTCTACTAGGCCCAAATTTGGGGCGTTACAATTCTACCCCTTTAAAGAAATTCTGTCCTCAAAATTTCCAGCTATATAATAGTAGCACAACACAGGTTACACCACCACTCTGCCTCTGCGCACTCTGATTCTAATATCCCTATCATATCTTCACTAGAACTTGGAACTCCCTACACCTACTCAAAACACCTAACCATTGAAGCAGACAGATATCTCACACACAACCACACATCTATCCATAAAAACAAACAGATATTTATCACACATGCATACAATATCTATATTCAAACATCACATCAAAACAAAACACACACAGAATAAATACAAAAAAAATGCAGTCCAATATCTAAAGAAACCACCGTTTTTCAAACTTACTGTATTTAAATTTCTAAACAGAAAAAGGTATTCAGAAAACTTACGGATTCAGCACCGGAGACTCGATATAACACACTTTCAGAAAACGGTCAATATAACATTTCAGAACATCAAATCTTTTCAAGCCTTTTTGATTTTCAAGCCTTTTTGAAGCAATACTTTCAAAAATTCAATTTTGTAAACCCAATCCACAGCCGAGTTTTGCAACCTGACTCTCATACCATTAAATGTAACACCCCAAACCCGGCCTAAATGTTAGGCCCGAATCTAGCGTGTCACATGGAAGTGTTTTTCAAAACCATATTTCTTGTTGTTAAAACTTGTTTGAGAGTTAAAACCTCTTTGTTAAAAAAAAACTTAAGCAATTATTGTCCACTTGAAAACGTAATTACTTTTAAAACCTTATATGTTGCGGAAGCATATTTAAAATAAAGAATTTACGAATAGGTGTTGTTTAAAAACTTAGTTGTAGAAGCATTTTGAAAATGTTGCGAAAACGTAGTGTTTTGAAGACAATTATCGTTCTGGAAATCGTATTCCACGTTTAGCAGTTAGAAAACATCATAAAAAAATATCACAAATAATAAGTTCAAAATATAGAGGCCTTATTACAACCCAAATCCAAATACTTGAATTTAAATAATCAAAATGGAAACCATAAGCAGTGTGTGGCCTTCTCCGAGTCCCTTGCAGCACCGATCTGTCTAAGGCTAGGGATTACCTTATAGGAATCTGGAGTTGATCCGTGCTCCGAACACTCCTATGCCCAAACTCCAACCAAGGTATCCTTACTCTCCTCATAGACTGATCTATTTAAAGACAGCTTCTCACCTTCCCTCATGCTAGCTTCCTGATGTGGGATCCCTCCTTCAGCGGAGTTTAAATCCATCACAACCACTTGCCGTCCCAACTTAGAAAAATAAATATCCCTTTTTGCATGCAACGAGATTCGAACCCTTGCCCTCTCCTATGCTCTAGACGCTACATGCCACCACAACACAAGCTCCTTTTGTGTCTAAAATCATGCGCAACTAAATATAAGTTTATGGGCCAAAGTCTAAGTTCATTTAAAGGGAAATCAAAATGAATTGTAAGTGCCAAGACTTGAACCTAGGACCCCTTGCTTCCTCTATGGCGTCACTTCCTTGTCTCCCATGTGGTGCCATTTGCCACTAAACCACAACTCCATTTGTGTCATTTTTCTCCATATTTTATTCTTAAAGCCTACTTACTAACTCCAAGGGTTTTATTCACCTAAAACCAAATTTTTTTCTAAAGCCCAGGTTTGAACCCGAGACTTCATGGAAGCCCCCTAACCTTCCAAAATCACTCACCTAATAGGTTCAACTTGCATTAGTGCTGTTCTCTTATTCTCAAAAATTTTAAACGCTCTCGTGCCCAAGGCTCAATAGGCCCAATTCTACTAGGCCTAAATTCGGGGCGTTACAGAACAAGAAAAAGAGTTTTGGTAAGAAAAAAGAGTAAAGGAAAAAATAAATTGAATTTTTATGCAAAAAGTAGAGAGGCTGAGATAGTTGTTTTGACTTACTAGCCACTGCTTGTACTTTTGTACACAGAGGAATATTTCAGCACTATTGGAATTAACAGAAATCTTCCGAGTGTTATTGTTTCTCTCTTCCAAGATTTTCAAGATGTATTTCCCGAAGAGATTCCCGATGGATTACCACCTCTAAGGGGAATTGAAGATTAAATCAACTTCATTTTAGGAGCTACAATTCTGAATAAATCGGGTTATTGAAGTAACTCGGAGGAGACCAGAGAGTTACAATGGCAAATTCATGAGCTTATAGAAAAAGGTTATGTGTAAGAAAGTTTTGGTCCATGTGTCGTTCCTATTTTATTAGTTCTAAAGAATCATAGAATTTGGCAGATATGTATTGATTGTGGCAGTGTAAATAAGATCACAATAAAGTATCGACATCCCATCCCTCGATTAGATGACATGCTCGATGAACTTCATGGGTCAAGCATTTTTACCAAAATTGATCTTAAAAATGGATATCACCAAATTTGAATGCAAGAAGGTGATGAATGGATATTCGCTTTCAAGACCAAAAATGGTTTGTATGAATTGTTGGTAATGTCATTTGGCTTAACCAATGTACGTAGCACATTTATGAGACTTATGAATCATGTTTTGCAAGTGTTCACTGGTAGGTTCTGTGTAGTTACTTTGATGATATATTAATTTACAACAAGTGTTTAGAAGAGCATGTTAATCATTTGAAGCTCGTTTTGGAAGTACTGTGAAAAGAGAAATTGCTTGTGAATTTTAAGAAATGTTCTTTTTGTACTGGTATCGTGAGTTCAAAAGGAATCGAAGTAGATGACGAAAAGGTCCACGCAATCAAGGACTGACCAACACCCATGAGCGTAACTAATATTAGAAGCTTTAATGGACTTGCTAGCTTCTACCGCAGGTTTGTTAAAGATTTTAGTAGCATGGCTACTCCTTTAACTAAAATCATTAAGAAAACCGTGGGATTTAAGTGGGAAGAGGCACAAGAAAAAGCTTTTAATTTTCTTAAGGAAAAAGCGTTTAATTTTCTTAAGTTGATAAATATGCCATTGCTTGCGTTACCTTATTTTGCTAAAACCTTTGAAATAAAGTGTAATGTATCAGGAATAGATATTGGAGCAATTTTCATGCAAGAAGCACGACCAATAGCATACTTTAGTGAGAAGTTGGGTGGAGCCAGTGAGAAGTTGGGTGTAGCCACATTGAACTATCCTACATATGATAAAGAATTATATGCTTTGGTTAGACCATGAATCACTTAAGCACTTAAAGAACGATCACAAACTCAACAAGCAGCATGCCAGGCAGGTATAATTTATTGACACTTTTCCTTATGCCATTAAATACAAGCAGGGTAAGGAAAATGTAGTTGTTGATGCATTATCTTGACGATATTAATTGCTTACTACTTTGGATGCTAAATTGCTTGGATTTGAGCACATAAAAGACTTGTATGAACATGACTTTGAATTTGGAAATGTCTTTACATCTTGTGAAAAAGAAGTTTTTGGTAAGTTTTTCAGGCATGAGGGATTACTCTTTCAAGAAAATAAGCTTTGTATACCAAGGAGTTCAGTTCGAGAGCTACTTGTGAAAGAAGCCTACATGGGACATTTTGGAGTTGAAAAAACTCTAGATGTATTGCATGAACATTTTTTTTGGCCACATATGTGATGAGACGTCAAGCGTCTTTGTCAAAATTGTATAATTTTCAAAAGGATAAATTGCGAGTAAAGCCCCATGATTTGTACACCCCATTACCTATACATATGGAACCGTGGATAGATATTTCAATTGATTTCGTGTTAGGATTACCAAGGTTTAGTAGTGGGAAAGATTCTATTTTTATTGTGGTGGACCATTTTTCTAAAATGACTCATTTTATACCGTGTCAAAAACTAATGATGCTAAGTATATAGCTAATTTTTTTTTTCAAGGAAATTGTCAGATTACATGGAATTCCAAAAAGCATTGTGTATGATCGAGATACCAAGCTTTTGAGCTAGTTTTGAAAGACCTTATGGAGTAAGTTAGGCACTAAATTGTTGTTCTCCACTACTTGTCATCCTTAACCTGATAGACAAACTGAAGTTGTCAATCGTACATTGTCAACACTGCATCGAACTATCATTCGATGAAATTTAAAGATGTGTGAGGAGTGTTTACCACATATTGAATTTGCATACAATTGAAGTGTGCATTCTGCAACTAGATTTTCTCCTTTTGAGATAGTGTATGGTTTCAATCCTCTTACACATTTGGAATTAATTCCTTTACCTTCTAATGAATTTGTCAATTTAGATGGAAAAAGAAATGTTGAATTTGTTCGACAACTTCATAAGAAGGTTTGGGATAATATTGAAAAGAGGACAAAGCAATATGTAGAATATGCTAATAAGGGTCGAAAGAAAGTTGTATTCGAATCGGGAGATTTGGTTTGGGTACATCTACTAAAGGAGTTGTTTCCTACCCAATGGAGATCTAAACTCCTTTAAGAAGAGATGACCCTTTTTGAGTCGTAGAGAAAATCAACGATAACTCTTACAAGTAAGATCTCCTAGGTGAGTACAATGTAAGTTCGAGTTTTAATGTTTCTGATTTATCTTTATTTTATGTAGATTCTGATTTGAGGACTAATCCTTTCGAAGAGGGAAAGGATGATGTGAGCATGGGTATGAAGTTAGGACCAAATGTGAAGGTTCCATTACTTGGAGATGCATTACAAGTACCTATACGGCCAATTACGAGGGTAAGGGCTAGAAAGCTTAAGGAGACACTCATTGTTCTCATACAAGTCATTTGGGCTGAGTTGGAAAAATCCACATTGCATTCAGGATTTAATAAGGAACATCAACCTTGCGACTTTTTATCTGTTGCTCAATAAATGTTTCTTATTCACATCTTAAATAAAGTTTATTTGCATTTTAAATAAAGAACTTGTGGTTTTTCTATTCTATTTGTTTGTTTGTTTTATTTCAACATTTTTGTTGTACTCATAATATTTCAATTTATGCATATTGAATGAATGAATTGTGAAATGAGTCCTATTTATAATGTTTTACAAGTACCTTTGTTCACCATACACCATCCATGAAGACTTTTCATCTCCCATTCAGAATTCAAAGGTTTAAGGATTCAAGCATTCATGGATGAATTTAAGGCGAGGGAGAAATAGGGATTCAAGCACTCATTGGTTAGATTTAAAGGATTGAATACCAAAAGGTTCACAACCATGCATCTTAAGTGACTATTTGGTTAACCAAAGTCCCTTTAATTTCCACCATTCAAGTTGGAGCTGAACATGACATTTGTAAGACAAGTGAGTTTTTAGCAACTATGACCTTTGGAAAGATTTTGGTTTAATGTATTTATGCATATCAAGTAACTGTTTAGTAACTCCTTTGGAAATTCTCTTTCACTGTCCAAAAAGGGGGCTGAATGTGACTTTTGAAGTTCTTCCTTGCTTATTTAGTCTACATTTGAGGTTAGGAATTATGTGACTTTTTGTGTACTACATGCATTCATGCATAATTAAGGCCTTAAACTTCACAGGTTGACTATTCATATACCTAGAATAGTCTATAAATAGCTGCTCATTTTGTAATTTGAAGGTTGATCAAAGAATATACATTTTGTGAGATTTTCTCTTGAGTTTTTAAGAACATACAGACTGAACTTTTAAAGGTTTTTACCCTATGGAATTTTTCTTTCATTTCTTACACCTTCAGATCTTGTTTCTTTTTAAAAATGGGTCGGAGTCTATTCAAATATAATTCTTGTTTTCAATTATTTGTCTTATAGAAAATGGGTCACGTCCAATAACATTGGATCTTTTCTCGTACAAGTCATTGATTCAACTTTTTTATCTTATTTTGTTGCTTATCAAGTACCTATTTAGAAACAGTTAGGCATTCAAGTGACTTGTAATTTTAAACTGATTATGAGCTCACATGAACTGGGCTTCAGAGTCATCCCTTTCGATGAATCAAGAACCATTTTCCTACTTAACCATTTGGTTAATTGATTAGCTAGGTTTATTTTAGACCTCACGTGCTTCAAATCAAGTACTCCATTCTCCCATAAAGGAATATTTGAAAGCATATTCCTAAGCCACACAGCCTATTGCCCTAGTCAATCAAGAGTTATAAACTCATATTCCATCATGGAACGAGCAATACACGTTTGTTTAGAAGACTTCCAAGAAATAATTGCTCCACCCAAAGTAAAGACATACCCACTTGTAGAGTTAACTTTAGCAGTTGTCGAGTTTCCATCACAACATCTTCTATGATTGCAAGGTATCCAAAAAATTCAAACTCCCATGTTATTGTACTTTAATTTCACTCAGGACCATTTGGGGAAATCTCAACCTTGATAATTAGAATAGTAAGTTGCAGACCATGTCAGTCCCCACTTACTATGCCAATGCCGTCATCGACATGAAGTTACACTTTTAGTAACCTTGTTGCATCAAGTTGACATTTCAGTCTCCAGTTCACCTTGGGCCTTCAAGCCCAAGATATGATCCATTCAATGTGCATCAGACATACACTTGACCTTGAACTTATCTCAATCGTTGGTGTAGTCTTGTCTATGCCCATTTCTCCACCAAACATTTAGACTCAATGATACAACACATAATTATCATGTTATAGCTGTGAGGAACCCTTAATGGTATTACCTTTTGTTGACTGAATATTACCATGTCTTTAATACTAAAAAAAACATCCCTTTGGATGTGGCACTATTCCCAATCTTGCCGCATCTCGTTGGATGTGTCCCTCTTGACATGGTTTAAACCCATCGTCTCTTCTGGTACCAACACAAAAGTTCTCAACATAGGAAGTTCAAACACATTAGCCATCTTCAACTCAGGCCCTCTCAGCCCCTCCTTGGTCACTGTCAATCTCATTTTCAGACTTTAATGCTTATTCACATAAAATTTGGCACGCTACTCCTTTCTTCGCACAATCTCAAAGGTTGCCTGAACAAGGCATCCACCACTAGTTCCTTGTTCAAGCTTTCAGACTCGATAACCCTCAAGTCTACTTTGGTTAAAAACTCAATGATGCTCAGACTAGCTCCACAAATCTCATGTATTAATAGATTATCATGGATAACAGCATTGTAAGCCCTATACCAACCACAAGGATCCATTGATTCGCTCATGGTCCTCCGAACTACTCAAACTCAAGGGTCCTCCGACCCATCTCTACTAAATCTCGGTAGGCCCTCCAAGCCTATCTTGATTATAATGGCCCATTGACCAAGACAGATGGAGCTTACAATCATTCCAACGCTAGTTAGGCACACACTTACACTACTCAGGCGCCCTGAAACCGATTGCCTTAATAGTACACTTCACTTGTTTCAACAATCCTCAAGTGTACACACTAGCTCGTTTCTTCTAGGAGCCTTTATTGGTTCCAATGGTGAGAAACAAAAATGGTTCTCATGTTTAAACAGTAATAAATTTTCTTCTAAATTATTTGAAAAATATAACTGCAAAGCAAAATCGTTAACACTGACTGGAAACAAAACAATCATAAATAAAAGAAAGAATACCGTGTCATGGAAGAACCACTATCTTAGAAACAAATTCACCCTTATCAGCATAATCGTGTAAAGGATGTTACCCCCCAAGGTTAACACAAAACTTCAATATTTGTACACCCAAATAAGGAAGGTGGAGCACAATTTGTATTGTTATTCTTTGAGGAATCGGGATATAAGATAAAAATAAAGCTTTAAAGTAGGTCGAAAAAACATAGCTAGAAAAATCACACTAAATTCAACTCCAAAGAAAGGTTGGAGGGGCCATAGATGGTCCCGCTTAAAATCCAACCTTCTAGATAGAATATCCTCTAATGTAATTTTAATAATATGCCAAATTTTTAGAGAAAAAAATGATTAGTGAATTAGGAAGAATGAGAGAAGCTCTCATTTTGTTAGTTGTGAAAAATGAGGAGAAATGACCTCCTATTTATAGGATTCTGTAACACCCCTTACTCGTATTCAACGCTGGAACAGGGTACGAGGCGTTACCAGACTTATACACAAGCAATTATACAAAACCGAGGCATGACTTTCCGCTCAAAATTAAAACTTTTCATATCACCTCTTAAACAAGCCTATGAGGCCTAAATCATACTTTAGGAACGGTTTGGTATCAAATCGAACTCTTTAAAAGATCTCTAGAAAGACTTAGAAAATTTTAATCAAACAGTCCACATGCCCGTGTGGAGCTTCACATGCCCGTGTGGATTTATTTCTCATTTTAAACCTACAGGGGTTTTCACACGGCCGGACACACACCTATGGCCATGGCCCGTGTCCCTATAAACCTTCACATTCTGTTTCTGACGTTATCATCCCATTAAGGTCACATGGCCAAGGCACACACCCGTGTACTTAGACCGTGTGGCGAATTAAATTCCTAAATTCAGGTGCAGACTTCACACGGCCTGGGCACATGCCCATGCCTAAGGTCGTGTCCTCCACACGATTGAGACACACGGTCGTGTCCCCATCCGTGTGGTTAACTGAGCATTACTAACTTACCAACTTAGCATGTAGGGGGACACACGGCCTAACAACACGCCCATGGGGCTGACCGTGTGTCACACATGGCCTAAACACATGCCCATGTGTCTAACCGTGTCGACAAGAACAAGGCTATTTACCATGTAACACCCCAAACTCGGCCCAGATGTTATGGTTGAATCTGGCATGTCACATTGAAGTGTTTTTCAAAAACCATGTTTTCATTGAAAACCCTTCTTGGAATTTCAAACTTCTTGCCATTTAAAACTTGTACAAAACCTCAGTTTGCGTTTGTTTATTTTAAATCGAGGTTTATTAAAAAGTTATTACCTTCAAAATCTTATTGTTGCGGAAGCTTAATTTCAAGCAAATGGTTTACAAAAAGGTGATATTTAAAAATTAAGTTGCGAAAATGTAGCGTTAGAAAATAGTTATTATTTGGGAAAACCGTGTTCTACTTCTAGCAGATATAAATCATAATCGAATCAAATCCCAGATTTAAAATCCAGAAATTATAAAGGCCTTATTACAACCCGAACCAACAAGCTCATTCTTAAGTAAATGAGCTAAACAGAATACAACCTGTGCAGTTTTGTGGCCCTCTTTGAGTCCCTCGCAGCTCCGAACCGTCTAACGTTAGGGATTAGCTGAAAGGTTAAAAACAGGGTGAGTTTACGAAAACTCTGTGTGTAATCCCCTTATTAAAGAAACGGTCAGTATACATAAATAGAATCAGTCTAGGCCTGATCCCTTTAACAGTAACAGTGTAGTGTGGGCCTTAGCCCATTACAGTAACGGTGGCAATTGGGCCTTAGCCCCCATCAGCCTCGGTTGGGCCTCAGCCCATATCAAATAGTCATATGTCTTGGCCTAAGCCCATCTCAAGATTAGAATCAGTATATGCAATGGATAAATACCCAAACCAACCCATGCATCCATCTCCTGTCCAACCCTACACTCCTGTGGGGATTAAATCAACCCACCCATCCCTGTACTCTTTATGTAGCACCGATTGTGGCACTAACCAATATTGCAGCGTAGCTGCCAGTAATAATAACGCAATAGAGCTGCAAGTAACAGTATATGTGGCAAAGCCACTAGTAACAGTATTGCAGCAGAGCTGCTAGTATCAGTATTGTAACACCCTGAATTTGGGCCTAATAGAATTGGGCCTACTGGGCCTTGGCCATGGGAGTGTTAAAAATTTTTAAGAACAAGAGAATGGTTCTAATGCAAGTTGGATCTATTAGGTGAGTGATTTTGGAAGGTTATGGGGCTTCCATGAAGTCCCGGGATCAAACCTGGGCTTTAGGAAAATTTTGGTTTTAGGTAAATAAAACCCTGGAGTAAGTAAGTAGGCTTTAAGAATAAAATGTGGGAAAAAAATGAAATAAGGAAGGGAGTGGGCTAGTGGCAAGGCGTCATTAAAGGAGTAAGGGAGAGCTTGGGTTCAAGTTTGGCGCTTGCAATTCATTTTGATTTCTTTTTAAAGGAACTTAGACTTTGGCCCATAGGCTTATATTTAATTGCGTATGTTTTAAGACACAAAAGGAGCTTGTGTTGTGGTGGCATGTAGCATTTGGAGCATAGGAGAGGGTAAGGGTTCGAATCCCATTGCAAGCAAAAAGGGATATTTATTTTCCTAAGTTGGGACGGCTAGATTTTGTGTTGGATTTAAACTCTGCTGAAGGAGGGATCCCACATCGGGAAGCTAGCATGAGAGTGGGCAAGAAGCTGGCTTTAAATAGAGCAATCTATGAGGAGAGTAAGCATACCTTGGTTGGCGTTTGGGCATAGGAGTGGTCAGAGCGCGGATCAACTCCAGATTCCTATCAGGTACGTATTTCGCACTACTATAGCTGTAGAGCGGCAAATGCCAAAACACCATTCACACGGTGATGGTAGACACACGAGCGTGTGAGCGCACATGTGGGAGCTTTGACACGATAGTTGAGGCCCTCATGAGTGTTCTCATGGGTTTAGGCTGCCTTGGGCTGAGTGGGCCCATATGAATAAATTGTATGATTGTGTAGTAGATATTGGACTGGTCTATGTGAATCTCATATCTGTGGCTAGATTTGGTCTAAATGGGCCACACGAGCGTGTGGGCCCATTTGGGCTGAGAATGGGCCCTAGGTCCACTCACATCATTATCTCTGTTTAGAATACTTTGGTTTAATTGAGCAAATCGCAGTTGATCGCTTTAGTGCTGGTGATGGCGCTCGTGATTATTTAGCACTCTACTTGATAAGGTGTGTATCCGTATACACTGTTCTGATTGTTAACGGTTGAAAAGCCGAAGGAGCGTATATTGTATTATCTTGACTATTGATCGGCGTTATGCCGAAAGGCTAAAATACCGACGAGCGATGCCATACTAGCGTGCAATCATGCGTGTGGTAAACTGAGCTCACGGAGCGTAAGTGTGTGATGAGAAAGGCCACCATGAGTGAATTCATGGGCTTGGGCCGTAGTGGGTCACTTGGTTTGGAATATGCAAGTTAGACTGTTAAATGGGAAGTGGATAGGCTTATTATGTCGCGCACATGACTTAGGTGCTTTGGGCCGCGTAAGGCTGAAAGGGGGCCGTATGAGCCCAATAGGCTTGTGGGCCCACACAGAAGAAATGTCTGTGATGTGACAAGTTATTGATTTGGGCTGTGCCATTGGAAAGCCGTGGTTGCTTCTAGGCTAAATGGGCCACACGAGTGTGTGGGCCCACTTGGGCAGGGTAATGGGCCTCAGGCCCATTTTCATCGTGAAGTCGAATTAGGTTTCTTAAGTAGCTCGAGGCGACTTAAACCTTCTAGGAGGTTGTAAAATTGCAGAAATACCCTCGAAGGGTAAAATTACCAAAATACCTCTGATTTGGAAAATTAGTGAAATACCCTTGATTTATAAAATTACCGACACACCTCTGATTTATGAAATTAATGAAAAACCCTTGGTTTACAAATTACTGACATATCCTTGATTTAAAAATTATTGAAATACCCTTGGTTTACAAATTACTGAAATATCCTTGATTTACAAATTACTAAAATACCCTTAGTTTACAAATTACTGAAATACCCTTGGTCTACAAATTACTGAAATACCCTTGGTTTACAAAATTACTGAAATACCCTTGGTCTACAAATTACAAAAATACCCTTGGTTTACAAAATTATTGAAATACTCTTGGTTTATAAAATTACTGAAATACTCTTGGTTTATAAAATTACTGAAATACCCTTGGTTTGTAAAATTACCGAAATACTCTCGGTTTGCAAAAGTATCGAAATACTCTCAGTTTGCAAAATTATTGAAATACCCCTGGTTTGTAAAATTACTGAAATACCCCGGTTTGTGAAATTACCGAAATACCTCTGTAGGGTAGAATTATTGAATTACCCTTGTAGGGTAGAATTACTGAATTACCCCTGTAGGGTAGAGTTATCGAAATACTCCTGTAGGGTAGAATTATCAAAATACCCCTATAGGTTAGGATTACCGAAATACCCTTATAGTGTGATATGACTGTTTTACCCTTGTGGGTAAATGACTGACTTGTGCTATGATTTGACTGTGATCGCATGACTGTGTTTTACTGATTTGACTGTGGTCATGTGACTGATATGTTTTTAATATGCATTGAAATGACTGTTACTAAGCATGCCCATTTTGCATACACGACATATTTACATGGGGTTGGGACTTTTGTATTTTGGAGGAATTACTGTATTGGTGGCTATGCCACAATTTACTGGTTTAGTGGCCCTGCCTCGTATACTGATTCTGGTGGCTCAGCTATGTTTAGTGTTACTGGCAGCTTTGCTGTGTTATTATTAGCAGCAAGACTACGTTATTGGTGTGCTGGGTGGGTAGGTTGACTTGGTCCCCACAAGGTGTGTTGGTTGGTACGGGTGGTGTGTTGGCTGGATCTGGGTGGGATGCATCCTCATAATATTGCATATCTGTTTATGAGATCTATCACTGTACTGGGCTTAGGCCACTTGCTCTGATATTGGTTGGGCTAGGCCCAATTGATTCTGTTATGGGCTATGACCCAAATGATATTGTAGTGGGCTTTGACTCACGTATGCTTTGAACTGACTGTACTGTTACTCTAAAAGGGCTTTGGCCCCATTTTTAACTGTGCAGGTAATCCCCAGTCTTAGAGGATTTGGAGCTGCGAGTGACTCGGAGGTGGCCACATGTCAAATATGCTTTAAAGTTAAACTTAGCGACTTTATTTCATTTTATTTTAATTCATTGGGTTAAAATTTTGTAACAATTCCTTTTTATTTTTAACTTATTATTTCTGATATTTATTTATGATATTTTCTAACTGCTAAAATTGGAATACGATTTCCAAAATGGTAACTATTTTCAAAACACTACGTTTTCGCAACGTTTTCAAAATGCTTCTGCAACTCTATTTCTACACATCACATTTTCGTAATTTTTTTGTTTCAAATATGCTTCCGCAATAGATAAGGTTTTAAAGGTAATTACATTTTCAAGTAGATAACAATTGCATAAGTGTTTTGAGTTTTAACAAAGAGGCTTTAATTCTCAAACAAGTTTTGATCAATCACAAAGGTGGTTTTGAAAAACACTTCCATGTGACACGCCAGATTCGAGCCTAACTTCTAGGCTGAGTTTGGGGTGTTACAAGTATCGCAGCAAAGCTGCCAGTAACACTACACTTCCTTTATAACAGTATCCCAACCCCATGCAGTATGTCGTGTATGCAGTATGCCATGCTCAGAATCAGTCATATTATTCACGATTAAATTAATCAAACCATAGTCATACAACCATAGTCAAATCAGTCAAATCAGAGCACAAGTCAGTCATGTACCCCCGAGGGGCAAAATAGTCATTTACCTTACAGGGGAATTATAGTAATTTTACCCTACAGGGGCATTACGATCATTTTACCTTACAGGGGTATTACGATCATTTTACCCTATGAGGGTATTACGGTTATTTTACTCTATGGGGGTATTTCAGTCATTTTACTCCTTAGTGGTATTTTAGTCATTTCACTCATCAGGGGTATTTCAATCATTTGAAAACCTTCCCAAAGGTCTACAGTCTCCTCGAGTGACATAGATGACATACATAGTCAAAACGGTGTAATTGGGCCCAAAGCCTAATATTCGGCCCAAGTGGGCCCACACGCCCGTGTGGCTCATTTAGCCCAAATTCAGTCACGGCTATGTGAACGTTATAGCCCAATTCAGTAATTGCCACTTATCATGGATTTATTTCGCGCGGCGCCCACGATCCCGTTTGGGCCCACACAGTCCATTCCGGCTTAACGAGGCCCATGACAGCTCAATAACACGAGAACGCTCGTGGTGGCCTCTACAGTCTATCGCCCATGATTGTGAGCTCGGTTTAGCACATGAGTGATCGCACGCTCGTGAGGCCGCAAATGCCATAGTTTTGGCTTTTCAGTTTTTTGGCTTTTGCCGACTCACAGAAATGATGGTGTGATTACACACCTTTTTTAACTAGAGCTAGCGAAACTCCTCTTGGCACCAACCTACATTGATTCGAACTTTCAGTTAGTCTCTTACTTAACAGTGCTCACAGTCATCTAATCCCTAAACAATACTCCTGCTTACCTTAACCGAAGGGAGTATGGCCAAATATACTTAGATCGTGGCTAGAATCAACCACACGTATCCTGGTGCTTAACTGTACGCACGACAAATAGAAAGATAGAACAGATTATAATGTAGCCTAAAACCTTATACATAACACTTCCAGAAAGTATGAGTAATTAGCCTATACCCAAAAAACAAGGTGTTAAAAATACCTTAATCAAATATTAGGAGATAGAGTTTCGACAACTAGAGAACACTTGCACCTTTTACTCCTCGGTAATACCTGGAATAATAGCGAACTAGAGAAGGAACATACAAATGCCAACTGATTTCTCTAAAGTCTTGTAAAACCGAAACCAAAATACCAAAGGAGTAGTTGACTTAGTATTAAAGAGGGGAAAATAAGTTCAAGGAACAAGAGAGATGTTAAGTTCGGCCAATACCAAGAGATATTAAGAGGAGAAGAAAGGTGAATAAAGAGGGAAAGAATAATAATGTAGTCAACTTTGATTGTGAGAGAAGAGGGACAAGGGTTCGGCCAAATGAGGGATTAAGATCGAGAGTAGAGAGACAAGGTTTGGCTTAAAGAAATAATCAAAGAAAATGCCCCAAAGCAATTTGATTATCAAGGTAGACCATGAAATCATAAAAGAGGAGAAAGTAGGAAAATTTGGCACTCAGGAAAACCAAGACTAGTTGTCACAACACCCAAAACTTAAAATTGGCACCATAATAATATCCCAAAATGCTCTCAAATTGTCGAAAATGCACACAAAGGAGACCCCTAACTGAATTTGCATACACAAGCTTCCCCAATCGGCTACAACTCTCCAAGTTTTGAATTCCTTGATTATCTCCACAAATCTCTCCATAATCCTCTCAATGATTTGTTCCTAAAATCCCTCCATGACCAATTCAAACTCCTCTCATCCATCAGACTTCCACTGCAACACAAACTCTAGCCGTCCTAGCTGCAAAATAAAAGCCCCCTATGCTGCGCCAACACTCGAACCTCAGACCACTAGTACACTCCACGCGCCACTTTCTACCTTTACCAGTAGACTCCTTGGGTCATGATTTCACCAAAAATATTTATAAGGCCTTCAAGCTAAGGCCAAGGTTCACTTAAGAGCAAAAATAAAATTTTTTGCTAAAGCCCAGGTTTGAACCCAGGACTTCTCCAACACTCCCAACTCTTCCTAAGTCACTTGGCCACTAAAGCAAACAAGTAATTTGTGTCATTTTCTTGCACATATAAATATTTATGTGCAGTCTCCTACTGATCCCACGCTCAAGGCTCATTCCTTCTAGGCCCAAATTTGGGGCTTTACATACCAAGCCCTTTCTACCACCCCTACTTGTACTACATAAACCACATCAAGCAACCAACCCATTCATGCATAATTACACCAATTGATCAACCAACCTGTAACACCCCAAACCCGGCCTAGACGTTATGACCGGATCTGGCATGTACATAGAAGGGTTGTTTAAAAACTCAAGCGTTCGTTAAAAACTTCGTATTCTTTTTGAAACTTTGAGCTTTGTCGTTTGTGAAAAACCAGATTTATTTTTATGGTTTTCTTGTGAAAACGTTATTATTATTATTATTATTATTATTATTATTATTATTATTATTCCCAAAAACTTGTTTATAATAGAAATCAGATTCAGTGCTTTTTGAAGATGTGATATTTTGAAAACAATTATTGTCGTTTTAAGGAAACCACGTATTTATAAATTTAACAGTTATTAATTAAAACTTAAAAGAAAATAAAACTAAAATAAAGAAAAATAAAAATTTACTAAGTTCACGATAAATATTCCCGATGTATGGCCACCACCGAGTCCTCCACAGCTCCAAATCCACTATTGCTGGGGATCACCTGCAAGGTTAAAACAACGGGGTTAGTTACAAGAACTCAGTGTGTAATTAACTGGGCTCGAGCCCATATGACATCAAACTGGGTCTAGGCCCTTTTATTATGATAATGCAAACAATGAAATGCAATGTAACCCAACCCAATCCAACCAAACACACCCCCGTACAAACCAATCGTCACCTGTGGGAATCAAGTCAACCCACCCCGCCAATCACACCAATAATGCAGACGAGCTGCTAATCGCAATATTTGTGGCTGAGCCACTAGAGTCATAATATATCAATATGTGGCATGGCCACTAAAACAGTATGTGGCAAAGCCACCAAGCTACACTTGTCTTCAGTCATTATACCGCCTCACGTAATATGATAAAATGTCATCTATCAACGTGTGAAAGTGTAAATAAAAATCATACACACGATATTCAATCACAATTAAGAGTATAACAGTCATTTTCACCCACTCGGGGGTAGTTCGGTAATTTTACCCATCGAGGGTATTTTAGTAAATTCATAACCCAGGGGTATTTTGGTAATTTACCTTCTAAGGGTATTTTGGTAATTTTGCAACCCAGAGGTGTTTTGGTATTTTACCCTCCAAGGGTATTTTCGTAATTTCTACATTCAACGGCCTTTCCAAAGGCCTGCTGTCGCCTCGAGCGACACAACACTCTTTTTAAGCCGCTACAGAGTTAATGGGCCTAAAATCCATCTTAAGCCCAATAGGGCCCATAGGCTCGTGTGGCCCATTTCGCACGATTCCGGTCTCAGATTTGCAGATTTGGCATTTGGAGTTATCATTTGACAGTTTTTCTAATAGTTTTGCCCAAGTGGGCCGGATAGCCCATTGGGCCCAATTGGCCCGTTTCAGCCCGATTAGGCCCGTTACAACCTCGATATCGCGAGAGTGTTCGTGACACTCTCCATGACTTAACATCATGATTCATATCTCGATTTACCACTACGAGCGCTCGCACGTTCGAGTGGTCACAGTTGTCGACTTTCTGACTTTTCGACTTTTGGTCATTTCACAGAACACCACATGCAATCATCGAAGTGGGTGTGAGATTACACACCTGATCACGTAGAGAACTAAACACTCACGATCTCCATCACCTATGCCAAACATATCACACAATTAACACTATTAACAAAAGAATTGGAAGCTATTTAATCTAAACACCTAACTATGAGATTACTAACACTTACATTCACTAGATCGAGTAACCGCGATTTGCCTATCCAAACCAGATGTCGATGCCCTTCCGTATCTAGGCGGAAAGTCCCAAACTGCTGATACCCTACGCCGCTTAAACTTGGGTGCAGGGGACACAAGTCCACTTTCATTAGGCACCCTTCTTGATTCCCCCTCCAATCGGCTATTGTCTGCCTTCATGAAGAACTCTTGAGTGGCTAAACCCACAAGATTCAGCTCTCAGCACAGAGAACAAAAAGATCTCGAGATGGAAGAGGGTGAGTAATTCGGCCTTTAACTAGAAATGAACCGAGTGGAGAAGAGCGAATAGCTTCGGCCTTTGATCAGGGATGAGTCGAATGGAAAAGAAGGTTTCAGTACAAAGAGTAGCACCACGAACTAATGATGAACAAAGAAGAGAAAGTGAAAGTTCAGCCCTTGGAAGAGAGAAATGACAAATATGATAAAAAAGGGGAGGAAGATGTGTTGGTACGGCTTAGGGTTAAAAAAGAGAAACAAGTGATAAGAAGAAAAGAGATGAAGGCAAAGCTTACCAATTCGGCACCTAACAGGGAAAAGAAGGAGGAATAAAATGAGAAAAAGAAATGCCAATAATGGGAATTCGACCAAAGTCAGAGAAAAAGGAAGAAGCAAGCAGAGATAAACAAAGAAGCGGCCTGAAATGTTACCCAGTACCAAAATGCCAACACTTCTCTAAGTGAAATTCAAAGCAACAATTCGACACTTCCCTCACCCAAAATCGAATGTGCTCATCCCCAAAAGACCTCTCATGATCAAAATTGCTCACCCCGATTCCCCATATTCGGCCACCACTTGCACACTCCTCTATCCCTTGATTTCCTCCACCATTTCCTCCTAACTTTTCTCTCCTTCATCCATTTGAAATATATGACCAAGTCTCCAACTCCCTTAGTAGAATTGGATCCAAACTCAGCTACCTCCTCTCCCAAAACATAAAATAAAAGCCTTCACTTGTGATCTGAGGGATTCGAACTCCTTCTCGCCTTGCTCTACTATTGACGCCACCACCACTCCACCATATGCTTACTTGTGTCTTCTAATACACACAAATTTATTTAAATCCTACCGTCAGCAACCTATCCACCAAAGATCCAAAAACCCAAAATTTTTCCTGCAATATCCTGGATTTTGGGCTTATGCATTTGTGCTTAAATATATGTGAAAGCATACCTTTGTGTGTTATGAATGTGTTGTATGAATTTTGTAAACTTTAGAAAATCGGAGAGTGCTTTAGAAATTATCAGATTTTAAGTTTAAAAGAGGAAGCTAGGCAGAGGAGGCCTTAAGAGAAATTGTAGGTGAATTATAACACAAAAATGGGCTTGGAAAACTGGCAAGGAGGCGCCACTTAAAGCCCAGTAAGTGACGCCACAAGGAGTGTCAGAGAGGCCTAGGTTCGAGCTGCAAGGGAAGCAAAAAGGGAGCTTTTATTTTGCTGCAAGGATAAGCAGTGGTGACGGCACAGGGACTGTCAGTGGATGTGGTCTAATCCCTTTGAAATTTCGGCTAAGTAGAGGATAAATGAGGATTTATTTTTAAATTATTTGGAATAAGGGAAGAAGAGGAAAAAGAGGAGCAAAATAAGGGATTTGATAGTGAGAGGAGGTGTTGGCCGAATAAGGGGCTCTAGGCATAGTAATTTCGGCAAAAAGGGGAAAAAGTGAGGCCATTCTTCATTCTTTTCTTCTCTCCTTCCTCTGCTGAATTCTTTAGTGAAGCTTCTCTTCTCTTTTATTTTGTCAAAGCCAAATATTCTTTTCTCAAAATCCACCATTGCCGATTCTCTCTAAGTCTCATACACTCTCTTCTCTTTTCCTTTTTGATTCTCCAAAAGCCGAATCTTAAAGTACTCCTAGCCGATTATTCATTAAGCCCCAAAGCCGAATATCTTTGTGGTGTCAAGCAAAGGTGCTGTCGACTACAACATTAAGGGTAAGAACAAGGGTTGCTCGATTTCCATTCCTTTATCTTTTTAGATCTAGGAATTAATACCATTATTATTTTGTGGCTGAAATTTTGACGGAGATTTCGGGATTCGTCTCTAGTCGACTCTAAGGAGGTTTCGGGATTTCAATATCCAAGGTGAGTTATGTGATATTCGGCCAAGGGCTACTTATTGTGATTTAATGTTAGAACTGGATCTAACATGTGCTCTGTAGGATTTCGACATCTTCATAGCCAATAGACTACTTTTGGGATTTGAAATGCAAGTTGGCTGATTGCAAGAAAAGTCAACATAAAGTTTTCGGGATTTGTTTGGTAACCCAATCGGTAGCAAGAAACTAAGGATCTAGGACGCTAGATCGGGATTTTCGGGAGTCTCAGTGAAAGCGATAAATATACCAGGTGTGTATCCCTTCCCTAAGTCTTAATAGATTTATGGCATTAAATTTACTATATGTGTTTATAATAATGTGAAAAGTGGGCTAAGGTACCATGCAATGGTACAAAGTACTCAGGTACGTTTACCTACTCCTACTATCAGTATAATATGATCTGTACAGCACATATGTGAAATTATAAGAATGTGAATAAGAAATATGACATGGTTTATGCATATTTGTATGCCATGGGGCATATGGGTTATATGGAAAGGGGAAGTGATCTGGTGGTTTATACCACAATATCTGAATGTGGTGACTCATGTCATGAAATCTGAATGTGGTGACTTATGTCACAAAATAATTATCTGGTGGCTATGCCACAAAATTTATAAGGGCGATGAGCACGTCGTCTACAGCGACTGCCTTCGATGATGTGTAGCGGATGGAGGGTCGACTTAGTAGTCCCCACGGTGTGATGGTTGGTACGGGTGATGTGTAGCGGATGGTTATCTAGGTTTGGGTTTGGGTTTGCATCATTATCTCTATCTGTTGTATATATGTATGATATGATATGATATGCCTGAATTGTTGGGATTTAGTGTTGGTTATACACACTGAGTCTGTTTGACTCACCCTGTTGTGGGATATTTTTCAGGTGACACTCAAAGAATGGACCTGCCTATGGCGGGAGCTTAGTGGTGGCCATGTTCAGCTCAGATTTTACTTTATTTTGGACTTTTTATTTCTTAGTATTTTTGGATTAATTTTTGGGTTTTGTTTTTGATGTAATAAGGCCACTAGTATGAACTGTTTATGCATGCATTTTTATTATTTCTGTTATGAAACAGTTATTACAAAATCAAGATTAAACAACTTTTCCTAAAATAAATGTTAAATGTTTTGACACCTGAGCATAAATGATTTTCAAATTAGGAGATAATCTTTAACCAATTCGGCAACTCTTTTTAACTTGTGGTTTTGGAATATAAAAACAAGGTTTTAATAAATCCCTGATTTTTCCAAAGTAACAAATGAATTTTGAAAATGTTTTACTCAAGGAACATACCAGATTCGGTCAAGTCTCGTGGGCTGAGTTTGGAGTGTTTCAGCTTGGTATCAGAGCCCAGTTTTAAACTTTCGGCCTTGGGTTTAAAGCCCATAACATTTTCAAAATTGAGCCCAAATGAATTTTGTGGAAATTTTTGTGAAATGAGCAGGTTTTCTGGCAGGGAACCTAAGTCTCATACCCGAAGTCCACCAGGTAAGTACTCCTAACTGTTGTGTGAATTATAGTATGATTTGTAGAAGGGTATATCGGGAACGTAGATCAGCATAGTAAGTTATTGAACCCTAGGATTAGTTTTCCCGAACATAAGAATTACATAAGACTTAATGCCTAACTAAACAAACCTGCGAAGTAAGTCGCCGAGTTAGGGTGTGGCAAACATTGTGCGCATGTCTAGGATTGGATTCAGGAAGAGCCTGGTATTTAAGCAGTCCTCGTGACTTACCTCCTCTTTGCTCAAATCCTACCTGGTGCGTAGTAACGGTTCACCATAACCAAGAGGACTTACTCACGGGCTAAACTCAGTGACTAAAACCCGAAAGGGACTAGCCATATTTTCATGAAAACCCTAGTTTTAAAAATCAACAAACTACCCTTTTGAATTGTGAAAATTATGTATTATGAAAATTTACTAAAAAAAAAATCCCCAATTTACAAAATTACCTAAATACCCCTGATTGTAAAATTACTAAAATGCCCTTGGTGTGAAAAATTTTAGATTACCATACTACCCTCGATTTTTTTTACCAAGATTTGCTTACTTTACAAAAATATCCAAAAACCATATTTTGCAAAATATCAAAATACCTTGATTCGGGGAAATTTACTAAAATACCCCTGACTTACAAATTACCAAAATAGCCCCGATTTCTAAAATTTCTGCAACATCACCGATTTGGAAAACAAATTCTCAAAAAGAACCCCAAGTTTTGCAAATTTTGAAATACCTTTGATTTCTAAAGATTTTTCAAATTGACCCTGGTTTATTTCCAGAATACCCTTATAGGACAAATTACGAAAATACCCCTAGGGTAGGAACAGACAACAATGTTGAATGATGAATGTGTGTGATAGATGCTACTGAATGGATGTACTTCTCTAAATTAGGATAGAAGACTTGAAACTCTGAATGATCGAAAGAACTACTATTAAACTTCTTTTCATAAAATTGTTCGTGGATAATCAGTGGAACAAAGGCTAATACATAAAACTTTGTAATCAGATTAAAAGCGCGGTTGTAGAAATGAGCTCTAGGGGACGTGGTCATAATGTGCGAGGACATGGTAGAGGCAGGATGACCGTATCGGAACCCGTTAGGTCGGGTCAAGGGTCCGAAAATGAGGTACCACCACCCCCACCCCCACCACCAGCTGTTGGTGTTGAGCAGCAAGATCAAAAGGGGGATGATGCAGTATCGTAAGCGGTGCTGCGAGTTCTTGAGATGGTGGCTGGAGTAGGTGGAAATATGGGAGCTCAGAAATCTGTACCTGAGTGACTCTGAGCCAATGGAGCTGAGGTATTCCGAGGCGTATCCGGTGTGGCACCCAGTACAGCTGAGTATTGGTTGGAGGCGATGGAACGAATTATGGATGAGCTGGATCAGACCACTGAGGAGAAACTGAAAGGAATGGTGGCGCTGCTACGCGATGAAGCATATCAATGGTTGCTCACAGTTCGAGATAGTGCCACAGCTGAGGATCTGACTTGGGAGTATGTTAAGGCAGCGTATTAGAAGAAGTATGTCGACGCAGCGTTACAACGATGCACGCAGGAAGGCATTTACGGGGTTGGTTCAAGGAATAAGTCCGTGCTTGAGTCTGGCCTGAATTCCTAAGGTTGAGCCGATATGCTCGAGGAGTAGTGGCTACGGAGCATGAGCGATGTGTCCGATTTGAGGACGGACTAAAGGATGACCTGAGGTTGTTAATAGCTCCACACCCGGAGCGGAAGTTTACTGCGTTGGTAGAGAAGGCTAAGGTAGCCGAGGGAATTAAGTACTCTGTAAGGTAGAACACTAATCGAAACAGGCAGAAAAGAGGTTTTGGATCGTCGGGATCGTCTGGGAATGTACAGAAGAGGCCTAGAGTTGATGGGCCGCGAGGTCAGCAGGCTGGTACAGGAGGGCAATACCGTACTTGTACCCAGTGTGGGAAGATGCATCTAGGAGAGTGTTGGAAGAAGATGGGAGGATGTTTTAAGTGTGGATCCAAGGATCACATGATTAAGGACTGTCCTATTAAGATAGACGGGAGTCGCCCAACAGGTCAGGGTGTTAATCAGGCTGGTAGAGGTGGATAGCAGCCTCAGCGAGGTCGTGGTCCGAATGGTAGAGGTAACGGTGCTGGAAGCGGACGGGGAACACCTGGCAGAGGTGTTGGTAGTACAGAGGCAAGACAGCCGGGTCTAGTGTCTGCGGTTTGCCGGAGGAAGGATGGAGACGCGCCGGACTTCATAAACGGTACGTTCCTTATAGCGAACAAGCCTTATTTTACTTTGATTGATGTGGGCTCTACCCATTCTTATGTTGCATGTAGAGTAGTTGAAACTCTAGGCATAGTCTCTAAACTTTCTGATAGGGTGATGACTGTAGTAAGCCCGTTAGGTCAAACTGTAGTGGTGAACAAGATATTTCGAAAAGTACCTCTAGAGATTCAAGGAGTGATTTTTCCTGCCGACTTAATGGAACTACCCTTTGGAGATGTAACATCCAGGTTTTAGGGGTTATGCGGTTAATGCATAATCTACGTGATGGAAGGCTTAGTGTGTGGTTGGATGTGTTTTAGGGGGTCTTGAGAACCCTAGGATGTAGGAGAGTGCCTTAGGAAATTCTGAAATTTTAGGTTTAAAAGGGGAAGCTAGGCTAAGGAGGCTTTAAGAAAATTTGTAAGGACTTTTGGACATGAAATTGGGCTTGGTAAAGTGGCTTGGAGGAGCCACTTAGGGCCTTGGTAGGTGACGCCTCAAGCAGGGGAGAAGGGAGAAGGTTCGAGTTGCAGAGGCAGCGAATGGAGCTTTTATTTTTGCGTCAAGAAGGAGAGGAGTTAGGCGGCAATTGGACTTTCAAATGGATAAGGATGAGACTTGTTTTATTCTATTTAAATTCGGCTAAGGTTAGGTGATAAAGGTTGGACTCATTCAAACTTTTTGAATGAGTGTTGAAGAGGAAAAATACGAGGAAATTTTGGGATTTGAGAGGGGGATGAGAAGTGGCCGGCCAAGGGACTCTTGGGTAGGCAAAATTCGGTCATATGGAGGGGGAGAAGTGCCGAAATTGTTTGTTTCTTCCCTTAATCTCTCTTGCCGAAATTTTTAGTCAAGAGAAGTTCTTTCTTTTTCCTCCATTTTCTTTGAAACAATAACCGAATATTGAAGTGACCATTTGTGCATTTAATTTCTTTATTCTTTCACATCTGTTTCTTTTCTTTTAAACTTACCATTGCCGAAATTTCTCTTAAACTTACCATTGCTGAATTCTATTAAGTCCCACACTCCCTCCATCTTTTTGACAAAGGTCGAACCCCTCTACTATTCTTTATCATTGCCGAATTCTCCTAGCTCACTTCCATACTCCTTTTTCTTCCACTCAAACTCAGGTCTTGATCTATTTTTGGTAATAGCCGAATATCCTCATCACCATTTGGGAGCATAGCCGAATCTCGAGGTGCCTTATTCTCCTTTCTTTGTCGCAAGTCTTAAAAGCTGGAGTAGTTAGCCGAAGCCTTTTCTCTTTTAGTCTTCACAAGCAACATGGGTGGTAAGTGTGTTCTCCTTTAGAAATCGGGTCGGGTTCTTTTTCATAAGGGTGCCGAATCAAGTGATTAGGCCTTGGTTTAAGCATGGCCGAATGTTCATAGTGCCATAATATGTGTTCTTTTGTATGTAGCCAAAGAGAGGAAGCACTAGGGAGATCTCTCGGGATTCGATTCATCAAGGTAAAGTGGTAGTAGTGTTCGACCATAGGCCGCCTTCACAAGTTTTTGTATTAAGGCCGTTTCTAACAGTTGTTAAGTAGGGATTTCGATAACTCCATTGATAAGTGGTGGTTTCCGGGTTTAGGTAAGTAAGGTAAGTGGTTCAAGGTATTCGGCCAAAGGCCATATCATGAGTGTTTAAGTGGTAGCCAAAACTAACACTGAGTATATAGGGATTTCAACAAATGGAAAGTAAGCAGAAGTCTCGGGATTCAAGTTTATTCGGTAAGGGTATTCAGTGAGTTTAGATCTAGGTTGTTTAGTTGTTGACTTTGTCGATTAACCGTTTGATTCTGATTAAGTGACTTTCGATGGAGGCGAATACCAGTCAAGGAGGACAGGGGGTAGTCTCTATTCCTAAGTTTAAGAGGCGATCAGTCTCTGCTGTACGAGATTGGCCACCGGGATATGGGCCAGCAGCAGGGCAGGACTATAGACAGATAGCTGTAGTGACGTTTAGTGACAGCATCGGGATTGAGAGCGTAGTACTTCAAGTTATCAGGTGTGTGATTAACTCACCGTTTTCCGGGTATATGATTATATTTGCATGTGTTATGTGTATGCTAATAAGTGCAGTGGCAATTATGAAATGGATACCCTTAAAGGGGTATGTCGATAATCAGGTCAGTATCAAATCTGATGGAAATATGGTTATTAATGTGTATATATGTGAATATGCCAATGAGAATATGATTGTATGCCTGAATAACATGTACATGCATTATTTGTCATGACACCATTATATGTTGCATGTGCATGGGATGGGATATGAATGTGAAAGAAGGTACGAGTGTACATTTATGTACGTGGGTTTGATGTTAGCTATGAGCTACATCGTGGATTGGCGCTGACTGAGGTCGCGTTGTGGATTAACTGTGATTAAGTTCATGTGGATTGATGAGTGGCTCTGTGCCTCATCGTGGTTGATATCGGCTATGTGCCATATCGTGGTTTGATGAACGGCTGTATGCCTCATCGAGGATTTGATGATAGCTACGAGCTACATCGTGGATGGCATTAATTGCCAAATTGGTGTGTAGCAGTTGGAGGGTGATTTAGTAATCCCCTGGTGTGTGGTGGCTGGATACGGGGGTGTGTAGAGGATGGACCCTAGGCTGGGTTGGGTGCACTTTGCATAAACATGTGTGACGTGTGGATTGGTGTGGTTATGGGCCAAGCCCAATATGTGGAATCATATGGTTAATTACATTATTGTCCGATATGTGGTTTGATATATGGTTGTGGGCCAAGCCCATGTGGGTGGAATTCAGTGGACTAGTTACACACTGAGTCTGTATGACTCACCCAAATTTTTACCAACATCGCAGGTGATACGTGAATCTTGGGCCGGGTTGGAGAGGATGCAAGGTGGCCATGCAGAAGATATTTTTATTTATTTTGTGCACATCATATTTTAAGTATTTTGGATATTTATTTATTGTAATGAGGGCCGCTTAAAGTATTTGAAGTTTGTTATTATGCTTTGGTTGGATTGACGATTAAATTACTATTTGGAAATAATTTTATATTCAGCAACTTATATCTTAAAATATATGCTAAAGTTTTAAATCCGGGAATTTGTAATAACGAAGTTTTACTTAGAATTTTAAATAAACAATGTTTTACAAATAACAGTAATTTTTTTATGTTTTTATCTTTAAGTCAAAATTCTTTTCAAACATTTTCCGCGGTGGCATTCTAAATTCGGTCATGGTGTATGGGCCGGGTTTGGGGTGTTACAGGAGAATTCAATCTCATACTTGGCATGGACTGGCTAGTGGAACATCAGGCTATATTGGATTGTGCAGCTAAGCGAATGGAGTTAAGGACCCTGAGGCGGTAATTATGATAGGAGAAAGAAGAAACTACTTGTCTAACGTGGTTTCAGCACTAAAGGCTAATAAGATGGTTCGAAAAGGGTGCAACACATTTTTGGCCTTCGTGAGTGCGTTGGATGCAAAAGAAGGGGGAATTATTGAATTCAGAACAGTAAGGGAATTTGAAGATGTGTTTCCGGAGGAGTTACCTGGAATACACCCGGATAGGGAGGTGGAGTTTGGAATTGATTTGCTGCCGGGAATAGCTCCTGTGTCAATTGCCCCTTATAGAATGGCACCAAAAGAGTTGGTTGACCTCAAGGCTCGGATCCAAGAGTTGCTTGATCGTGGGCTTCTCTGACCCAGTGTGTCTCCACAGGGAGCACCAGTCTTGTTTGTGAAGAAGAAGGACGGCACTATGTGTATGTGCATAGATTATCGTCAGTTGAATAAGCTGACCATCAAGAACAAGTACCCGTTGCCAAGGATAGACGACTTGTTCGATCAGCTTAAGGGGGCCGCTGTATTTTCAAAGATAGATCTAAGGTCTGGATATCATCAGCTTAAGGTAAAGGAAGCAGATATCCATAAGACAGCTTTTCGAACAAGATACGGCCATTATGAGTTATTAGTAATGCTGTTTGGTTTGACGAACGCCTCAGCCGTGTTCATGGATATGATGAACCGAGTTTTTCAACCCTACCTGGATCGGTTCGTCGTTGTGTTCATCGACGACGTTCTAGAATACTCCAAGTCTGAGGAAGAGCATGATGAGCATCTTCGGGTAGTGCTGCAAGTGTTGAGGGAGAAGAACCTCTATGCCAAATTCAGCAAGTGTGAATTTTGGCTTAAGGAAGTTGCATTCTTTGGACATGTAGTGCCTACAGAAGGAATAAGGGTGGATCCCAGAAAGATTGAGGTAGTGTTGGATTGGAAACCACCTAAGTCTATGGCTGAGGTTCGCAGTTTCTTAGAATTGGCAGGCTATTACAGAAGGTTTGTAGAAGGGTTCTCATCAAAAGCCGCACCTTTGACAAAGTTGTTGAGGAAGGAGGTACCTTTCGTATGGACAGATAAGAAATAAAGGAGCTTTAAGAAGCTTAAGAGGGTTTTGACTGAAGCTCCAGTTTTGACTCAGCCTAAGGCAGGGAAGGATTTCGTGGTGTATTATGACGCTTCTCATACAGGGTTGGGATGCGTATTGATGCAGGACGGGAAAGTAGTTGCTTATGCGTCTCGGCAATTGAGGCCTCATGAGGTTAACTACCCGACGCACGACTTGGAATTGGCGGTAGTGGTCTTTGCTCTTAAGGTATGGAGGCATTATCTTTATGGAGAAAAGTCGGTGATCTACACATACCACAAGAGCCTTAAGTATCTGTTAACTCAGAAGGAGTTGAACCTGAGACAGCGAAGGTGGGTGGAGTTGTTAAAGGATTACGACTGTTCTATAGAGTACCACCCGAGCAAGGCAAATGTAGTCGCAAATGCCTTAAGTCGAAAAGTGGTGTCAGATCTGAGGGTGATGTTCGCACATCTGAGCTTGTATGACGATGGAAGTCTACTAGCAGAGTTACAAGTCAAGCGACATGGTTGAATTAGGTAAAAGAAGGACAGTTGGCAGACGATGATTTAAGTGATAAGCTACGGCAAGTACAAAATGGAGAGTTAGAGGATTATGGTATTAATAACGAGGGAGTATTGTGTTTCAAGGGAAAGGTCTGTATGTCGAAGAATGAGGAGCTAAGGCGAAGAATTCTTCAAGAATTGCATAGTAGCCCTTATGCTATGCATCCTGGAGGTACTAAGTTGTACAAAGATCTAAGGGAACAGTTTTGGTGGCCTGGTCTTAAGAGGGAAGTTACCGAATTTGTAGGGAAGTGCTTGACGTGTCAGCAAGTTAAGGCTGAACACCTAGTTCCGTCAGGATTGCTTCAGCCGATAATGATTCCGAAGTGGAAGTGGGAAAGAATCACCATGGACTTCGTTAGTGGGCTTCCCCTTACGCCTACTAAGAAGGACTCGGTATGGGTGATAGTGGATCGATTAACAAAGTCCACGCTTTTCATTCCAGTGCGGGTTGATTATTCTTTGCAGAAGTTGGCAAAGTTGTATGTGGTAGAAATTGTGCGGTTGCATGGAATACCAGTGTTGATTATCTCAGATAGGGATCCAAGGTTTACGTCGCAGTTTTGGAAAGCGCTACATAAGGCTTTAGGCACCAGATTGGATTTCAGTACAGCATTTCATTTGCAGTCGGACGGCCGGTCTGAGCGAGTGATCCAAGTGTTAGAAGATATGCTAAGGGGCTGTATGATAGACTTTAGTAAGAGTTGGGAGGAGTATTTGCCTTTAGTGGAATTTGCGTACAATAACAGCTATCAGGCCAGTATTCGGATGGCACCGCATGAAGCGTTGTATGGACGGAAGTGCCGCACTCCTACGTGTTGGACAGAATTAGGGGAGCATCGAGTTTTGGGTCCAGAGATGGTGGCAGAATCCGAGGAGAAGGTCGAGGTGATTCGTGCACGGTTAAAGGAGGCATCTGATAGGCAGAAGTCGTACGCATACCTTAAGTGGAAGGACATAGAGTTTGCTGTGGGAGATCAGGTGTTTCTTAAAGTCTCGCCTTGGAAGAAGGTGATGAGATTTGGTCGGAAAGGGAAGTTAAGTCCCAGGTTTATAGGGCCTTATCGAGTATTGAAACGAGTTGGACCAGTGGCATACCAATTAGAGTTGCCTTTGGAATTGAAGCAGATGCACGACGTATTCCATGTTTCTATACTACGTCGTTATCGATCGGATCCATCTCATGTAGTACTGGTTGAAGAGGTGGAGCTAAGGCCAGATTTGTCCTACAAAGAGGAGCTGATTCAGATCTTGGTACGGGATGTGAAAGTGTTACGAAGGAAATCAGTTCCTCTAGTCAAAGTGTTATGGCGTAATCATGGATCGGAAGAAGCTTCGTGGGAGCCAGAAGAAGCAATGCGACAGTAATACCCTCACTTATTTCAGCCAGGTAATTTCGAGGTCAAAACTATTTTTAAGGGGGGTAGAACTGTAATATCCTGGATTTTAGGCTTATGCATTTGTGCTTAAATACATGTGGAAGCATGCCTTTGTGTGTTATGAATGTGTTGTATGAATTTTGTAAACTTTAGAAAATAGGAGAGTGCTTTAGAAATTATCAGATTTTAAGTTTAAAAGAGGAAGCCAGGCAGAGGAGGCCTTAAGAGAAATTGTAGGTGAATTATAACACAAAAATGGGCTTGGAAAAGTGGCAAGAAGGCGCCACTTAAAGCCCAGTAAGTGACGCCACAAGAAGTGTCAAAGAGGCCTAGGTTCGAGCTGCAAGGGAAGCAAAAAAAGGAGCTTTTATTTTGCTGCAAGGACAAACAGTGGTGGACGGCACAGGGACTGTCAGTGGATGTGGTCTAATCCCTTTGAAATTTCGGCTAAGTAGAGGATAAATGAGGATTTATTTTTAAATTATTTGGAATAAGGGAAGAAGAGGAAAAATAGGAGCAAAATAAGGGATTTGATAGTGAGAGGAGGTGTTGGCCGAATAAAGGGCTCTAGGCATAGTAATTTCGGCAAAAAGGGGAAGAAGTGAGGCCATTCTTCATTCTTTTCTTTTCTCTCCTTCCTCTGTCGAATTCTTTAGTGAAGCTTCTCTTCTCTTTTATTTTGTCAAAGCCGAATATTCTTTTCTCAAAATCCACCATTGCCGGTTGTCTCTAAGTCTCAGACACTCTCTTCTCTTTTCCTTTTTGATTTTCCAAAAGCTGAATCTTAAGGTACTCCTAGCTGATTATTCATTAAGCCCCAAAGCCAAATATCTTTGTGGTGTCAGGCAAAGGTGTTGTCGACTACAACATTAAGGGTAAGAACAAGGGTTGCTCGATTTCCATTCCTTTATCTTTTAGATCTAGGAATTAATACCATTATTATTTTGTGGCCAAAATTTTGAAGGAGATTTCGGGATTCGTATCTAGTCGACTATAAGGAGGTTTCAGGATTTCAATATCCAAGGTGAGTTATGTGATATTCGGCCAAGGGCTACTTATTGTGATTTAATGTTAGAACTGGATCTAACATGTGCTCTGTAGGATTTTGACATCTTCATAGCCAAAAGACTACTTTCGGGATTTGAAACGCAAGTTGGCCGATTGCAAGAAAAGTCAACATAAAGTTTTCAGGATTTGTTTGGTAACCCAATCGACAGCAAGGAACAAAGGATCTAGGACGCTAGATCGGGATTTTTGGGAGTCTCAGTGAAAGTGATAAATATACCAGGTGTGTAGCCCCTCCCTAAGTCTTAATAGACTTACGGCATTAAATTTACTATATGTGTTTATAATAATTGGCAAAGTGGGCTAAGGTACCATGCAATGGTACAAAGTACTTAGGTAAATTTACCTACTCTACTATGAGTATAATATGATCTGTACAGCATATATGTGAAATTATAAGAATGTGAATAAGAAATATGACATGGTTTATGCATATTTGTATGACATGGGGCATATGGGTTATATGGAAAGGGGAAGTGATCTGGTGGTTTATACCACAATATCTGAATGTGGTGACTCATGTCACGAAATCTGAATGTGGTGACTTATGTCACAAAATAATTATCTGGTGGCTATGCCACAAAATTTATAAGGGCGATGAGCACGTCGTTTGCAGCGACTGCTTTCGATGATGTGTAGCAGATGGAGGGTCGACTTAGTAGTCCCCACAGTGTTATGGTTGGTACGGGTGATGTGTAGCGGATGGTTATCTAGGTTTGGGTTCGGGTTTGCGTCATTATCTCTATCTGTTGTATATATGTATGATATGATATGATATGCCTGAATTGTTGGGATTTAGTGTTGGTTATACACACTGAGTCTGTTTGACTCACCCCGTTGTGGGATATTTTTTAGGTGACACTCAGCAATGGACAGGGTTGGCAAGAGCTTAGTGGTGGCCATGTTCAGCTCAGATTTTACTTTATTTTGGACTTTTTATTTCTAAGTATTTTTGGATTAATTTTTGGGTTTTGTTTTTGATGTAATAAGGCCACTAGTATGAACTGTTTATGCATGTATTTTTTTTTATTTCTGTTATGAAACGGTTATTACAAAATCAGGATTAAACAACTTTTCCTAAAAAAATGTTAAATGTTTTGACACCTGAGCATAAATGATTTTCAAATTAGGAGATAATCTTTAACCAATTCGGCAACTCTTTTTAACTTGTGGTTTTGGAATATAAAAACAAGGTTTTAATAAATCCCTGATTTTTCCAAAGTAACAAATGAATTTTGAAAATGTTTTACTTAAGGAACATACCAGATTCGGTCAAGTCTCGTGGGCCGGGTTTGGGGTGTTTCATTTCCTATGGCCTAACTTGAACCCGGGACTTCATAGGGGCCTCGTAACCTTCCAAAATCACTGACCTACCTAGTCCAAAATGTCTTAATGTCATTCTCATGTTCTGAGAAATTTTAAAAAGCTACTATGCTCAAGGCCTAATAGGCCCAATTCTGCTAGGCCCAATTTCGGTGTGACACCCCATACCTGAGTCCGAGGCTGAGACTGAATATGAGACATTACAATACTTGAACTTTCTTAACATGCAATTACGGCTGTAAAATTTTTTTCCAAATTAAAAACTTTTCGTTCTTAATCTAAACATACCTTTCATGGGCCTACAAGGCCTTAAACATGTATTTGAAAACTTTCGTAACTTAATCGAAAACTTTTCTTGAAAGCAGGGGTCATACGCCCATGTAGCTTGGGACATGCTCTGTGCCCCTTTTACACGCCCATGTCTTCCAACTGATACGATCCGTCTCGGGATGAGTCAAAATGTATTTGAGTTGCCCGATCATCTACAAAGAGGAAACAAGCCTTTCAAGAAATTATAGGAAAATTTGGAAGAGTTACGGAAGCTTCTAAGTGAATTTGTTTTAGGAAATGGATTAATTTAGGAATGGAGGTTTGAGAAATGATAGGGACGGTTTAGATGATAGGTTGGGTTTTAAGATGAAGGAAGATGGATAAAAGATAGGTGATATTTTGGTGGAAATGGATTCAAGAACTTAAACAAACAATCGATTCAACACTAATAAAGTCACCCCGGGTTTTATATTTGTTTAAGGTGGAAACATGGTAGACGATGATGGACCAAGACCCGTTATCTACAAAGATAAGAACCTATGGTATAAGTTGATGGAAGAGATCGATTGAGGCCACAAGCAAGAAAACTTGATAAGTCGAAATCGAAACTCGTACGAAAGATAGAGAGGAGAATAATCTCACACAATGAACAAAAGTTCATAAAATATATTCAAAGTTCAAAAGTCTCCAAAAAGTCCCTTTTTACAAGCTAATAACAAGTTTATATAGTATTTACATGTGGTTAGCTGAAGAGCCAAATGAATTTAGCTTTAATATGCATTTAAATGGCTGAAATAAAATCTAAAAACTCTTGAATTCCTCCAGCCAAATAGCAGCAATTTTATGACTCCTAATGAGCTGATTAAATGAATTTGAATGCTTTAAAAATGTCCCTTGAGTTGTCCTTGGCTACCCGAAAAGTCTCCAGCAACTAATGGTGTTTTAAAAGGCTTAAATATCCATCTTGAATGCTTTTAAAATATGTCCCTTGAGTTGTCCTTGGCTAGCTGAAAAGTCTCTAACAACTAAATAAAAATTTGTAACTCATGTGTGACCTTTAAGCTTCAAACGTTTATTGGAAGAGGAAGAGGTTGCTGCTGAAATTAATTGATGTATGATGCTTCCTTGAATTATCATAACAGCTCCTTTTAATGTTGAATAATGCTTCCTTTATGTGTGTATCCAATTCTCACTTGAAAAGTCACATTAAACTCTTTGTAACATCCCATAAGTGTAACGGTTTCCAGCTGAAAGGTTTTCTACATTCAAACACATTAAACAGACATATTAACCACATTTAATCAATTATTAAACACTAATTTAACTTAAACACATTAAACACTTATTAAAGAAATTAATTTAACTTAACACATTAAACACTTGTTAAACACTAATTTAACTCAACACATTAAATTCTTGACTTAATAAATGAACTGGAAGTTAAGACTTCAATTAATGCAGCAACTAGTTAATTTATGGAAGCAAAATTAAACTAACTTAAACACTTTATTAAATGAACTAAAAGTTAAGACTTCAATTAATGCAAAGAACTAGTTAATTTATGGAAGCGCAATTAAACTAACTTAAACTCATACTTCATTAAAAACATCCTAGTAACTAGAGTAATTAATAAGCCTCTTATTAAACACAACTTATCTATTTAAACTAAACACCTTTATTTTAAAGCTAATTTAAAAGTTTTAATGCAGCAAACTAAAAGTGCTTGAATTAAATCAAACTAATCAAAAACTGAATGAACTGAATGTGAATTTAAACCGAGCTCAATGAGCTAAGATGAACTCATATAAGCTGAACCACAAAGGAAAGGAGTTTAATTGAGCTGAAAATGAGCTGGAATCAACTTCATTTTACACTTTGGCCCCTCAAGCTTAGGCCACTCTTGATCGCGTCGGAAAGAGTCGAACCGTGATGCGACCAGGATCCCATTACCAACCGTGGTCGACACTGACTAAATTCACACGACCTTGGCACGCCTATGGACTTAGACTGTGTGCTATTCCTTAATATACTGACTTGATCACACGGCGTGGGGCACACGCCCATGTTCTAACCGTGTGTCACGAATGACTTAAATAAACGGCCGTGGGATTTGCCCGTGGCCTATCTTGACTTCAATTATAAAGGTACAGGGTACGCATGGCCTAGACACATGCCCGTGTGTCTAACCGTATGAGCACTTAGAGGCTATTTACCAAGCCAATTGCCACCCTGAAATCCAGATCAAACTCATGCTTAATTAAATACATCTTTTATGAACAATACTACAAGCTTCATTGATCTCAATAAACATACATACTTAGTCAATTTTTACCAATCACTTAGCCATATACAAAAGAATAATGAACTTAATAGCCAATACTTTGGCTCTTCTTAAAACATATTCTCAAAATGAAATGCTTCCTATACATGCCATACTTAATATAAACAACTTGGCTATACCAAAATAGCGATTGATAGTGTGCTTCGAGCTCCGACTTCAACGATCCACAAGTTAGCTTGGCGGGACTACATAGAAAGAAAGAACTAAAGACGTAAGCATTTAGCTTAGTAAGTCTGCATATAATGCACATAGCAACATACTTGCTTAATATAAACCATTTGATATAAACAATGGTATCATAAATTTCAGCTATAAAGCTTACTTACTCATACTAAATCTTACATATCGCATGATAATTACTAGTCTCATACTTGTGAGGTAAACAAGGTACCTGTATCACTTGATCACATACATTAGCATACTTTACTATAATAATCATAATCTCTGATCCATCATTCATAATATGAATAATACTAATTTCTAACTTGATAACAACTTTACTTACTTAACTTATTTCTTATCTCATTTAAGCTTTACTTATTTGCCAAATGAATTTCTATGAATAACCGAGGATACTGAATCTCATTCCACATATAACTTGATGCCAAAGCCATATTCTAGATACGGTCTTACATGGAATATCTCATCTTGGTTTCGAGGCCATGTCTTGACATGGGCTTATACGAAGTTTTTCTCCTGAATTCCCTTGGGAACTTACCATTGCCATGTCTTGACATGGTCTTACTTGGTATCTTTTCTAATGAACTGGTCAATGCCGAGCCTTGGCTTGGACTTACTTGAAATCTTTCTTGTTATCACCAATGCCATGCCTTGGCTTGGACTTACATGGGATCTTTATCTCTTGCTAGCTTCTCAATGCCAAGACTTGTCTTGGACTTACATGATAACTTTTCAATGCCAAGACTTGTCTTGGAATTACATGATAACTTTTCAATGCCAAGACTTGTCTTGGACTTACATGACAACTTTACTTGGAGTCTCACCAATGCCATGCCTTGGCTTGGGCTTACATGGGTCTTCATCTCATAATAACTCTTCAATGCCAAGACTTGTCTTGGACTTACATGATAACTTTACTTGCTTACCGATGCCATGCCTTGGCTTGGTCTTATACGGACTTCCTTATCTCGTATGGTAGATCGAGTATCCTAAGTAATTCAACTTCAATCGGGACTTTCCCATGCTTAATCTCATTAATGTCTTTATTTAACATAGCAATAAGCATTTCTATGGTAATAATGTACATTATACTAAGCAATTCAACGATAGTATTCATAAAGCTTAGAAATCATACAAACTTACCTCAATATACAAAATGTATGTAGATATGCAATTTAGTCTTCAACTTTGTTCTTGCCACGGTTTCGATCCGGGCTTCGTTTTTCTTGATTATCAAGCTTGAAAAATTGAAGAACCCTAGCTATGGAGTCCCCCAAATTTTCAGCACCAAGGAAGAAGATGAATGATATTTTATCATCTTTTTCCTATTTTAATCATTTATTAGACAAATGACCAAAATGCCCTTATCTAAAAAAATCACTATTTAATAACTCATGTCCATTTTTGTCCAAAAAATTATAATTTTGGAAATTGCTATTTAAGGACTTCTAATTAATATGCTAAAGCTATTACATACAAAAAGCTTCTAGAAACTCATATTTTGCAACTTTTGCAATTTAGTCCTTTTGGACCATTCAACCTCGATTGAACAAAATTGCTTCAAGAAACTTTCACACTAGCATGCAAACATGGCGTAAACCTTAAAAACTCATAAATTCATCTCGGATTTGTGGCCTCACACCATTATTCCTGAAACACCCCAAACCCGGCCCACGAGCCTTGACCGGATCTGGTATGTTCCTTGAATAAAACGGTTCAAAACTTCTTGAATAATTTGGATGGTTTTGAAAGAAATTTTATTTTTGGGTTGGGCTCGAGTTGAAAACAAGTTTATTCTTGAAATCTAGGTTATTATAAAACTTTATTTCTAAGCTTCAAGCTTTGGATTAAGGAAATATCGAGCCGTTTCAAAGTTTATCTTAAATTGAAAATCATTCATATTTAGGTGTCAAAATATTTAACCTTTATTTAAAAAAAAACAATTTAGACCACTTTTGATTTAACAATAATAATATCGTGATAGAAATAAATAAGAGCAAGCTTAAAACAGTCTCATACTATGGCCTTATTACATCAAAAACAAATCCCGAAATAAATCAAAATACTTAAATAAATAAAAGAAAGTCCAAAGTCAAATAAAAACTCTGAGTTGAGATGGCCACCACTAAGCTCCTGCCGACCCAGTCCATCACGGAGTGTCACCTGAAAAATATCCCACAACGGGGTGAGTCAAACAGACTCAGTGTGTAATAGCCAACACTAAGTCCCAACAGTTTAGGCATATCAGTTCATACATATACATATAGCAATTAAATATAATGATGCAATCCCGAACCCAAACCTAAATGCCATCCGCTACACATCACCCGTACCAACCATCACACAGTGGGGACTACTAAGTCAACCCTCCATCCGCTACACATCATCGAAGGCAGTCGCTGCAGACGACTTGCTCATCGCCCTTATAAATTCGTGGCATAGCCACCAGATGATATATTTTGTGACATAAGTCACCACATATAGATTATGTGATCGAAGTCACCACATTTAGATATTGTGGTATAAAACCCCCAGATCACTTCCCCTTTCATAATCACCCAAATGCCCCATGTCATACAATCATGCAAATATCACGTCTTATGTCTTAGTTCACATTCTTAGCCAAATTCTTATTTGGGCAACATTCAGGATTTATAATACTATAAACAAAGTTTCGGAGAGTAACGTACCAGAGTACTTTGTACCATCATATGGTACTTTTGGCCACTTTTCATATTATTAACAACACAGGCATTAACATAATACCATAAACCTTTTAAGACTTAGTATAGGGTACACACCTGGTATACTTAATGCTTCCACTGAAATCCTGAATATCCCGGTCTAGAACTCTAGATCCTTAGTTCCTATATTCGACCAACCTATTCGGCAAAAATAGTCAAATCCCGAAGGATTAACGCAACCAACTTCTTACCTTGCTGCCGATTCGACTACTAATCAAATCCCGGAAACTTTGTGATGCTTTTTCTTGCAATCGGCTAGATACTAAATCATTGAACTAGTTAGTTTCGGCTTTTGAATAAATAAGAAATAGTATCCGACACACTAAATAGGCCTTGGCCGAAATCATATGCACTTACCTTGAGGATCTAAATCCCAAAACTTGATTTTGGTATCTTGGATATTGGAATCCCGAAAATCTTCTCCTTATAGTCGACTAGAGACAAATCTCGAAACTTCCTTCATAGTTTCGGCCAAGCACATTTAATGGGGTTAGATTCCATCTTTTGACTAAAGAAAAGGAAGAAAAGAATCGATTAGCAACTAATCTCACCCTTAATACTGTAGTCGACGGCACTCTTGCTTAAATCTACAGAGAGGTTCGGCTATGAAGACTAGGTAGTGATCCACAATTTTTGACTTTTTTGAAAGTTATGAAAAGAAGAAGAGAAGAGAATGTATAAGACTTAAAGGGAATCAGCAATGGTGGATTTCGATCTAGAAATTTCGACAATGATGAATGTTGGTGGAGAGGTTTCGGTTAAGCCTTCTCAAATGGTGATGGAAAAGTCGGCCACAAGAGGAAAAGATGTATAACCAAGGTTAAAAGAAGGAAAAGGATGTAAAGAGAAAGGCTAGAAGAATTCGGCTAGGAGGCTAAAAGAAAAAGAAGAAGAAAGTGAGTGCTCAATAAAAAGGAAATTCGGCACCTACTCCCCTTACATGACCGAAATTCATCACTAAAGGAGTCCCCTGGCCGGCCACTTCTTATCCTCCTCTATCAAATCCCAATTTTCCTCCTATTTTTCCTCTCCTCTATCCATTCAAAATAATTTGAATGGGTCAATTATTATCTCCTCTTAATAGCCGAATTTTTAAAAGAATAAAACCAGCCTTTATCCTCATCTCTCAAAGTCCCATAGCCGTCCTACTCTCTTGCTGCCTGACACAAAATAAAACACCTTTATTCGCTTCCCTTGCAGCTCGAACCTAGCCCCTTGCTCACTGCATATGGCGTCACATACCTGGGCTTTAAGTGGCGCCTTCATGCCACTTTAACAAGTTGATTCTCATGCCATATTTCCTCTAATAATTTTCTTAAGGCCCTATCAAGCTTAGCTCCCTTTTTGAAACTTAAAATACAATATTTTCTAAGTCATTCTCCTATATTCTAGGGTTCCCAAAATTCATAAAAACACATTCATAACACACAAAAGCATGCTACTTCATATAATTAAGTAAAAATGCATAAGCCATAAATCCCGGATGTTACAGTTTTACCCCCTTAAAATAATTTCGTCCTCGAAATTACCTGGCTGAAATAAGTGAGGGTATTGCTGTCGTATTGCTTCTTCCGGCTCCCACGAAGCTTCCTCCGATCCATGATTGCGCCATAACACTTTAACTAGAGGAACTTACTTCCTCCGTAGCACTTTCACATCTCGATCCAAAATCTGGATTGGCTCCTCCTCGTAGGACAGATCTGGCCTTAGCTCCACCTCTTCAATCAGAACTACATGGGATGGATCCAATCGATAGCGGTGTAGCATAGAAACATGGAATACGTCGTGCATCTGCTTCAACTCTGGTGGCAACTCCAACTGGTATGCTACTGGTCCAACTCGCTTCAATACCCGGTAAGGTCCTATAAACCTGGGACTTAACTTCCCTTTGCGACTAAACCTCATCACCTTCTTCCATGGCGAAACCTTAAGAAACACTTGATCTCCCACACCAAATTCTATTTCCTTCCGTTTGAGATCCGCATACGAATTTTGCCTATCAGATTCCTCCTTAACCGTGCCTGAATTACCTCAACCTTTTCCTCAGATTCTGCCACAATCTCTGGACCCAAAACTCGACGTTCCCCTAATTCCATCCAACACGTAGGAGTGCGACAGTTCCGTCCATACAGCACTTCATACGGTACCATCCGAATACTAGCTTGATAGCTGTTATTGTAAGCAAATTCCGCTAAAGGCAAATACTCTTCCCAATTTCCTCTGAAGTCTATCACACAGCCCCTTAACATATCCTCCAACACTTGGATTACTCGCTCAGACTGCCCGTCAGACTGTGGGTGAAAAGCCATAGTGAAATCCAATCTGGTGCCTAGAGCCTGATGTAGTGCTTTCCAAAACTGAGATGTAAACCTTGGATCCCTGTTTGAGATAATCGTTACCGAAACTCCATGGAACCTCACAATTTTCGCCACATATAACTTTGCCAACTTGTGCAAAGAATAATCAACTCGTACTGGAATGAAATGCGCGGACTTTGTCAATCGATCCACTATCACTCATACCGAGTCCTTCTTAGTAGGCGTAAGGGGAAATCCACTCATGAAGTCTATGGTGATTCTCTCCCACTTCCACTGCGGAATCTTGATTGGCTGAAGTAAACCTGACGGAACCTGATGTTCAGCCTTAACTTGCTGACACGTTAAGCACTTGCCGACAAATTCGATAACTTCCCGTTTTAGACCAGGCCACCAAAACTGTTCCCGTAGGTATCTATACAACTTACTACCTCCGGGATGCATAGCATAAGGGCTACTGTGCGATTCCCGAAGAATTCTCTGCCTAAGTTCCTCATTCTTTGGCATACAGACCTTACCCTTGAAACACAATACTCCCTCGTCATTAATACCATAATTTTCCAACTCCCCGCTCTGTACTTGCCGTAGCTTAGCACTTAAATCCTCATCATCCAACTGTCCCTCTCTCACCTCATTCAACCACGTCAGCTTGACTTGCAATTCTGCCAAAAAACTTTCATCATCATACAAGCTCAAATGTGCAAGCATTGCCCTCAGATCCGACACCACTTTCTGACTTAGGGCATCTGCCACTACATTCACCTTGCCCAGGTGATACTCTATGAAACAATCGTAGTTCTTCAATAATTTCTCCCACCTTCGCTGTCTCAGGTTCAACTCCTTCTGAGTCAACAGATACTTAAGGCTCTTGTGGTCTATGTAGATCACCGACTTTTCTCCATAAAGATAATGCCTCCATATCTTAAGAGCAAAGACCACTACCGCCAATTCCAAATCATGCGTCGGGTAGTTAACCTCGTAAGGCCTTAATTGTCGAGACGCATAAGCAACTACCTTCCCATCCTACATTAACACGCATCCCAATCCTGTATGAGAAGCGTCACAATACACCATGAAATCTTTTCTTGCCTCAGGCTGAATTAAGACTGGAGCTTCAGTCAAAACCCTTTTAAGCTTCTCTCCCATTGCTTATCTATCCATACGAAAGGTACCTCCTTTCCTAACAACTTTGTCAAAGGTGCGGCTATTGATGAGAACCCTTCTACAAACCTTCTGTAATAGCCTGCCAATCCCAAGAAACTGCGAACCTCAGCCACAGACTTAGGTGGTTTCTAATCCATCACTGCCTCAATCTTTCTGGGATCCACCCTTATCCCTTTAGCAGACACCACATGCCCTAAGAAAGCAACTTCCTTAAGCCAAAATTCACACTTGCTGAACTTGGCATACAACTTTTTCTCCCTCAACACTTGCAACACAATCTGGAGATGCTCATCATGCTTCTCTTCAGACTTGGAATACACAAGGATGTCGTCAATGAACACAACGACGAATCAATCCAAGTAGGGTTGGAAAACCCAGTTCATCATATCCATGAACGCGGCTGGGGCGTTCGTCAATCCGAACGGCATCACTAAGAACTCATAATGCTCGTATCTTGTTCGAAAAGCTGTCTTATGGATATCTGCCTCCTTCACCTTAAGCTGATGATACCCAGACCTTAGATCTATCTTTAAAAATACCGCCGCTCCCTTAAGCTGATCGAACAAGTCGTCTATCCTTGGCAAAGGATACTTGTTCTCGATGGTCAGCTTATTCAACTGACAATAGTCTATGCACATACGCATAGTTCCATCCTTCTTCTTCACAAACAAGACCGGTGCTCCCCATGGAGACACACTGGTCGGATAAAACCACGATCAAGCAACTCTTGGATTTGAGCCTTGAGCTCAACCAACTCCTTTGGTGCCATTCTATAAGTGGCAATTGACACAGGAACTGTTCCCAGCAGCAAATCAATTCCAAACTCCACCTCCCTATCCAGGGGTATTCCAGGTAACTCCTCCGGAAACACATCTACAAACTCTCTCACTACTCTAGCTCCACTAACTCCCCCTTCTTTCCCATCCAATGCACTTACGAAGGCCAAAAATGTCTTGCACCCTTTTCGAACCATCTTATCTGCCTTTAGTGCTGAAACTACGTTAGACAAGTAATTTCTTCTTTCTTCTATCATAGTTACCGCCTCCTCCTCCGGAGTCCTTAACTCCATTCGCTTAGCCACACAATCCAATATAGCCCGATGTTCCACTAGCCAGACCATACCAAGGATGAGATCGAATTCTCCAAAGGGTAGTTCCATCAAGCCGGCAGAGAAAACCACTCCCTAAATCTCTAGAGGTACACTTTTAAAGATCTTATTCACCACTACAGTTTGGCCTAATGGGCTTACTACAGTCATCTCCCTATCAGAAAGTTCAGAGGCTATGCCTAGTGTTTCCACTACACTACATGCAACATAGGAATGGGTCGAGCCTACATCAATCAGAGCAAAATAAGGCTTGCCAAAAATAAGGAACGTATCGGTTATGATGTCCGGCGCATCTCCATTCTCCCTCCGACGAACTGCATAAACCAAAACCCGGCTGTCTTGCCACTGTATTCCTAACACCTCTGCCAAGTGCTCCTCGTCCCCTTCCAACACCGTTACCTCTACCATTCGGACCACGACCTTGCTGAGGCTGCTGTCCACCTCTACCAGCCTGATTAACACCCTGACCTATTGGTCGACTCCCGTCTATCTTTATGGGATAGTCCTTAATCATGTGATTCTTGGATCCACACTTAAAACATCCTCCCGTCTTCTTCCAACACTCTCCTAAATGCATCTTACCACACTGGGTACAAGTACGGTATTGCTCTCCTGTACCAGACTGCTGACCTCGCGACCCATCAACTCTAGGCCTCTTCTGCACATTCCCAGACGAGCCTGATAATCCAAAACCTCTTTTCTGCTTGTTTCGATCCGTGTTTTGCCTCACAGAGTCCTTAATCCCTTCAGCTACTTTAGCCTTCTCTACCAATGCAGAAAACTCCCGTTCCTGGTGCGGAGCTATTAACAACCTCAGGTCATCCCTTAGTCCGTCCTTAAAACGAATACATCGCTCATGCTCTGAAGCCACTACTCCTCGAGCATACCGACTAAACCTTAAGAATTCAGCTTTGTACTCTACTACAGACTTATTCCCTTGAACCAGCCCCAGAAATGCCTTCCTCTACGCATCAGTGTAACGTGTGCCGACATACCTCTTCTGATACGCCGCCTTAACATACTCCCAAGTCAGGTCCTCAGCTGTGGTACCATCCTGAACTGTGAGCCACCATTGATATGCTTCATTGCGTAGCAGCGCCACCATTCATTTCAGTTTCTCCTCACGGGTCAAATCTAGCTCATCCATAATTCGTTCCGTCGCCTCCAACCAATACTCAGCTGTATTGGGTGCCACACCGGATACGCCACGGAATACCTCAGCTCAGTTAGCTCGGAGTCGCTTGGGTACAGATTTCTGAGCTCCCATATTTCCACCTGCTCCAGCCACCATTTCAAGAACTCGCAGCACAGCCTGCGATACAGCATCATCCCCCGTCTGATCCTGCTGCTCAACACCAACAGCTGGTGGTGGGGGTGGTGGTGGTACCTCATTCTCAGACCCTTGACCTGATCTAACGGGTTCCGACACAGTCATCCTGCCTCTACCACGTCCTCGCACATTATGTCTGTGTCCCCTAGAGCTCATTTCTACGATCACGCTTTAATCTGATTAAGAAATTTTATGTATTAGCCTTTGTTCCACTGATTATCTGCGAAGAAGTTTTATGAGAAGAAAATTAATAGGGGTTCTTTCGATCAATCAACGTTTTGAGTCTTCCATCCTAGTTCAGAGAAACACATCCATTCAATGGTATGTACCACACACATTCACTATTCAACATTATTGTCTATTCCTACCCCAGGGGTATTTTCATAATTTGTCCTATAGGGGTATTTTGGTAATAAATCGGAGTCAATTTAAAAATCTTAATAAATCGGGGTACTTGAAATTTTCAAAACTCAAGAGTACTTTTGAAAATTTTCTCAAATTAGGGGTATCGCAAAAATTTTAGAAAACGGGGGTCATTTTGGTAATTTTGTAAATCAGGGGTAATTTCGTAAATTTTCCAAGTCAAGGTATCTTGGTATTTCGCAAGGATAAAGTTTTTGGATACTTTTGCAAAATCAAAAAAATTTATTAAAATCGGGGGTAGTATGGTAATTTTGAAAACCAAGGGCATTTTAGTAATTTTACCTCTAGGGGTATTTAGGTAATTTTGTAAGTCGACAATGTTTTGAAAAATTTTTAACCTAAGTTTTGCTACAATTTAAAGGGGTAATTTAGTGATTTAAAACTGAATTTTTTAGGAAAATACAGCTAATCCCTTTCGGGTTTTAGTTATTGGGTTTAACCCGTGAATGAGTCCTCTTGGTTAGGGTGAACCGTAGCTACGCACCAGATAGGATTCGAGTGAAGAGGAGGTGAGTCACGAGGACTGCTTAAATACCAGGCTCTTCCTGAATCTAGTCCTAGACATGCGCACAATGGTTGCCACACCCTAACATGGCGACTTAGTCACAGGGTTGTTTAATTAGGCATTAAAGTTTTATGAAATTGTTGGGGTAACCTAGTCCTAGGGTTCAAGTACTTAATATACTAATCTATGTTCCATTTATACCTTCTGCAAATCATACTATAAACCACACAATGGTTAGGAGTACTTACCTGGTGGACTGCGGGTCGAAGACTAAGGTGCCATGCCAGAAAACCTGCTTAATTCACAAAATTTTTCACAAACTTCATTTTGACTTATTTTGAAAACGTTATGGGCTTTTAACCCAAGGCCGAGAGTTTTAAAACTGGGCTCTGATACCAAGCTAAAACACCCCAAACCCGGCCCACGAGCCTTGACTGGATCTGGTATGTTCCTTGAATAAAATGGTTTAAAACTTCTTGAATAATTTGGACGGTTTTGAAAGAAATTTTATTTTTGGGTTGGGCTCGAGTTGAAAACAAGTTTATTCTTGAAATCTAGGCTTTTATAAAACTTTATTTCTAAGTTTCAAACTTTGGATTAAGGAAATATCGAGCCGTTTCAAAGTTTATCTTAAATTGAAAATCATTCATATTTAGGTGTCAAAACATTTAACGTTTATTTTAAAAAAAAAAAACAATTTAGACAACTTTTGATTTAACAATAATAATATCGTGATAGAAATAAATAAGAGCAAGCTTAAAATAGTCTCATACTATGGCCTTATTACATCAAAAACAAATCCCGAAATAAATCAAAATACTTAAATAAATAAAAGAAAGTCCAAAGTCAAATAAAAACTCTGAGTTGAGCATGGCCACCACTAAGCTCCTGCCGACCCGGTCCATCACGGAGCGTCACCTGAAAAATATCCCACAACGGAGTGAGTCAAACAGACTCAATGTGTAACAGCGAACACTAAGTCCAACAATTTAGGCATATCAGTTTATACATATACATATAGCAATTAAATATAATGATGCAATCTCGAACCCAAACCTAAATGCCATCCGCTACACATCACCCATACCAACCATCACACCGTGGGGACTACTAAGTCAACCCTCCATCCGCTACACATCATCGAAGGCAGTCGCTGCAGACGGCTTGCTCATCGCCCTTATAAATTTGTGGCATAGCCACCAGATGATATATTTTGTGACATAAGTCACCACATACAGATTATGTGACCGAAGTCACCACATTCAAATATTGTGGTATAAAACCACCAGATCACTTCCCCTTTCATAATCATCCAAATGCCCCATGTCATACAATCATGCAAATATCACGTCTTATGTCTTAGTTCACATTCTTAGCCAAATTCTTATTTGGGCCACATTCAGGATTTATAATACTATAAACAAAGTTTCGGAGAGTAACGTACCTGAGTACTTTGTACCATCATATGGTACTTTTGGCCACTTATCATATTATTAACAACACAGGCATTAACATAATACCATAAACCTTTTAAGACTTAGTATAGGGTACACACCTGGTATACTAAATGCTTCCACTAAAATCCTGAATATCTCGATCTAAAACTCCAGATCCTTAGTTCCTATATTCGACCAACCTAAGCATGTTAGCAACAAGCCATTCGGCTAAAATAGTCAAATCCTGAAGGATTAACGCAACCAACTTCTTACCTTGCTGCCGATTTGACTACTAATCAAATCCCGGAAACTTTGTGATGCCTCTTCTTGCAATCGGCTAGATACTAAATCACTAAACTAGTTAGTTTCGGCTTTTGAATAAATAAGAAATAGTATCTGACACACTAAATAGGCCTTGGCCGAATATCATATGCACTTACCTTGAGGATCTAAATCTCGAAACTTGATTTTGGTATCTTGGATATTGGAATCCCGAAAATCTTCTCCTTATAGTCGACTAGAGACAAATCCTGAAACTTCCTTTATAGTTTTGGCCAATCACATTTAATGGGGTTAGATTCCATCTTTTGACTAAAGAAAAAGAAGAAAAGAATCAATTAGCAACTAATCTCACCCTTAATACTGTAGTCGACGGTGCTCTTGCTTAAATCTACAGAGAGGTTCGGCTATGAAGACTAGGTAGTGATCCACAAATTTTGGCTTTTTTGAAAGTTATGAAAAGAAGAAGAGAAGAGAGTGTATAAGACTTAAAGAGAATCGGTAATGGTGGATTTTGATCTAGGAATTTCGACAATGATGAATGTTGGTGGAGAGGTTTCGGCTAAGCCTTCTCAAATGGTGATGGAAAAGTCGGCCACAAGAGAAAAAGATGTATAACCAAGGTTGAAAGAAGGAAAAAGATGTAAAAAGAAAGGCTAGAAGAATTTGGCTAGGAGGCTAAAAGAAGAAGAAGAAGAAAGTGGGTGCTCAAAAAAAAGGAAATTCAGCACCTACTCCCATTACACGACCGAAATTCATCACTAAAGGAGTCCCCTGGCCGGCCACTTTTTATCCTCCTCTACCAAATCCCAATTTTCCTCCTATTTTTCCTCTCCTCTATCCATTCAAAATAATTTCAATGGGTCAATTATTATCTCCTCTTAATAGCCGAATTTTTAAAAGAATAAAACCAGCCTTTATCCTCATCTCTCAAAGTCCCATAGCCGTCCTACTCTCTTGCTGCCTGACGCAAAATAAAACACCTTTATTCGCTTCCCTTGCAGCTCGAACCTAGCCCCTTGCCCACTGTATATAGTGTCACATACCTGGGCTTTAAGTGGCGCCTTCATGCCACTTTAACAAGTTGATTCTCATGTCATATTTCCTCTACTAATTTCTTAAGGCCCTATCAAGCTTAGCTCCCTTTTTGAAACTTAAAATACAATATTTTCTAAGTCATTCTCCTATATTCTAGGGTTCCCAAAATTCATAAAAACACATTCATAACACACAAAAGCATGCTACTTCATATATTTAAGCAAAAATGCATAAGCCTTAAATCTCGGATGTTACAATTTCGACTAGGCCCTAAATCGGGCTATTACAACTCTCCCCCTTTAGGGATTTTTGTCCCCGAAAATCTTACCAGCAAATAGGTTTGGGTACTGATTTCTCATGTTTTCTTTTGGTTCCCATGTAGCTTCTTCTATCCCATGTCTTTGCCATAATACTTTCACTAGGGCAATACTTTTATTTCTTAGCTGCTTGACTTCCCTATAACTGATTCTTCACCATAAGTCATATCGGGATGAATCTCTATCTCTGACGGGGTAATTACATGTGAAGGATCTGATCGGTAGCGTCTCAACATTGACACGTGAAACATATTATGTATCTTTTCTAACTCTGACGGAAAAGCCAATCGGTAAGCTACCGGCCCAACTTTCTCGATAATCTCATAAGGTCCAATGAAACGTGGACTTAACTTGCCTTTTCAGCCAAATCTGAGAACTTTTCTCCATGGTGACACTTTCAGGAAAACTTTATCCCCGACTTGATGCTCTACATCTTTTCTCTTTAAGTCCGAATAGGATTTCTGTCTGTCTGATGCAGCTTTTAAGTACTCACGTATCACTTTCACTTTCTCTTCAGCTTCTCTAACCAAATCAACCCCGTAAATTTGGCTTTCTTTGAGTTCAGTCCAAAATAAAGGCGTTCTGCACTTACGCCCATATGGAGCCTCATAAGGCGCCATCTTTATACTCGACTAAAAACTATTATTGTAGGTAAATTCTACCAATGGGAGAAACTTTTCCAAACTGCCTTGAAATTCTAGAATACAACATCTGAGCATATCCTCGAGTACTTGAATTAATCTCTCCGACTGACCGTCAGTTTGAGAATAAAAAGCCGTACTAAAGTTCAACTTGGTACCCAAGGCCTCTTGCAGCTTCTTCCAAAATCTGGAGGTGAATCTCGGATCTCTATCCAATATGATTGACAAAGGAATTCCATGAAGCTTTACTATTTCTGACACATACAAGTTTGCCAACTTGTCTAGTGAGTAATCAACTCGTACCGGTAAGAAATGAGCTGACTTCGTGAGTTTATCAACTACGACCCATATAGCATTCTTCTTGCTCAGTGATAACGGTAATCCCGTTACAAAATCCATAGTGATACGGTCCCATTTCCACTCGGGAACCAAAATAGGCGGAAGCAAACCCAAAGGTACTTGGTATTCAGCCTTTACTTGCTGACAAATCATGCACTTGGAAACAAGCTCTGAAATATCTTTCTTCATTTTTGGCCACCAATACTGTTGTTTCAAATCATTATACATCTTAGTACTACCCTGATGTACAGATAAACATCCGTTATGTGCCTCGTGCAAAATTCTCTGAATAAGCTCCTCTTTTCTCTGTAAACAAACTCTATCTCTAAACATCAAGTATCCATCAGAATTAATCCGAAAGTCGGATTCAGCATCTGACTCGTACTGAGCTCTCTTGACTTGAAATTCGCTATCTTCTTTCTGAGCCTCAAAGATCTCTTGAAGAAACATTGGTCTAGCTCTCAACTCAGCTAGAATGGAACCATTTTCGAATAAAGTCATCTGTGAATTCATTGCCCTTAATGCAAATAGGGACTTCCTGCTTAAAGCATCGACAACTACATTCGCCTTTCCTGGATGGTAGTCAATAATTAACTCATAGTCTTTTATCAACTCTATCCATCTCTGTTGCCTCAAGTTCAACTCTTTCTATGTCATCAAGTACTTCAAACTTTTGTGATCAGTAAAAATCCGACATCTTTCACCATAAAAATGGTGTCTCCAAATCATCAAAGCGAAGACTATGGCAGCTAATTCTATATCATGCGTTGGATAATTATTCTCATGAGGCTTCAACTATCTGGAGGCATAAGCAATAACTTTGCCTTCTTGCATGAGTACATAGCCTAATCCATTTAAGGATGCATCACTGTAAATCACAAATTCTTTCCCTGTCTCGGATTGTACTAAAACTGGAGCTTCTGTCAACATTGCTTTTAGTTTCTCGAAACTTTGTTGGCATCTTTCTGTCCACTCAAACTTCACATTTTTCTGTAACAATTTAGTCATCAGGGTTACAATCATGGAAATCCCCTTGATGAATCGTCTGTAATAGCCAGCTAGGCCTAGAAAACTTCTAATCTCAGAGATGTTCTTCGGTGGCTTCCAGTCCATTATGGCTGAAATCTTACTTGGATCTACTCGGACTCCATCTCTCGAGACAATATGTCCCAGAAATCCTACTTCCTTAAGCCAAAATTCACTTTTACTGAACTTGGCATACAACTGATTTTCTCGTAGAATCTGTAACACTATCCGTAGGTGCTCAGCATGCGAATTCTCATCTCTGGAATAAATCAGTATGTCGTCAATAAAAACGACTACAAACTTGTCGAGGTACGACCTAAAAATGCGGTCCATTAAATCCATGAGCATCGCAGTAGCATTGGTCAACCCAAAGGGCATGACTAAAAATTCATAATGCCCATACCTGGTTCGAAAAGCGGTCTTGGATACATCTAAATCCTTTACTCTCAACTGGTAGTACCCTAATCTCAAGTCTATTTTAGAGAACACAGTGGCTCCTTTCAATTGATCGAACAAATCATTGATCCTAGGAAATGGGTACTTGTTCTTTGCCGTCACTTTATTAAGCTGACGGTAATCTATGCACAATCTCATGGTGCCATATTTCTGTTTTCACAAATAAAACCGGAGCACCCCATGGTGAACAACTTGATCTTGCAAAGCCTCTATCTGTCAACTCTTGCAACTGTGACTTTAGTTCCTTCAACTCCGTTGGAGCCATTCTGTAAGGAGTAATAGATATCGGTACAGTACCAGGAGCTAGCTCAATACTGAACTCAACCTCTCTAACTGGTGGTAGTCCTGGTAATTTCTTGGGAAAAACATCCACGTACTCACATACTATCGGTACTGACTCAATCTTTAGCTCTGTTTCTTTATCGTTCATCACAAAGGCTAGGTACGCCTCATACCCTTTTCTTATGTATCTCTATGCCGTCATATAAGAAATCATTACCGATGATCTACCTTGTTCATCTGATTCTATATGGAGGGTGTCCCCATTCTCACCTCTCATCTCAATGTATTTCTTCCCACAATTAACTATTACAACATGGGTGGTCAACCAGTCCATACCAAGAATGATGTCAAACTCATCAAATGGTAGCAACATAAGATTTGCTTTAAAATAATGACCTCTAATCATTAATGGACAATCTTTACATACTTCATTGACTAACACACTCTTGCCTAAAGGATTAGACACTTTAATCATAAATTTAGTAAAATCTATAGGTATACTCAAATTAGATACTAATTTCATGCAAATATAAGAGTGTATGGATCCGGGATCTATTAAAGCAACAACTTTACTATTATGAAGAGAAAAGGTACCTGTAATAACATCAGGAGAAGATGCCTCACCGCGAGCGCGAATGGCATAAGTCCTTGCAGGCGCTCTACCCTCGGGTCTCGTGGCCTGCTCTCTAGGGCTACCTCTTCCACTTGCCCCACTTCCCAGGTTTCTCTGAAGTCTTCCTCGGGCCATACTCCCGGATCTTGGTTTTGAGTTCTCCCTTATTTCATCATCTCTAGACAATCTTTTATATAGTGGCCCTGGGAACCACATCTAAAACATACGTTTTCATGCGCTCGGCATTCTCCAAGATGATGTCTGCCACACTATGGACATTCGGGTCTATCCGATCGGATGTTCCCCACACTAGCAACTGAAGTAGTCTGTGCTTGATTCCCCATTACTGTTTACTTTTGTCCTTCCTTGAAAATCCAGTGGAAGTAGCTGATCGGGTAGAGAAATCTCTTAACTTCTTGAATGAAGATTTGAATGACTTATTCCACTGACTCTTTCTAGAATCACGAGACACCATTTCCGACTTCTTCTTCTCCTTTACTAGTTCTTCGGCTTTACAAGCCCTCTCTACTAGTACAACGAATTCCTTCAGTTCTAGGACAGCAATAAAAAATTTGATGTCCTTATTTAACCCGTCTTCAAATCTTTTACTCATGATGGCCTCAGTGGACAAGCATTCTCGAGCGTATTTGCTGAGTCGTACAAACTCACGCTCATAACCATTCATGTACATCTTGCCTTGCTTCAGTTCTAGGAATTCCTTCCTTTTCTGGTCTATAAAACTTTGACTGATATACTTTTTCCTAAACTCTTCTTGGAAAAATTCCCATGTGACCTTTTCCCTCGGTACCACCGACACAAGGGTTTTCCACCATTGGTAAGCAGAATCTCTTAAAAGAGAGACTACACACTTCATGCATTCTTCAGGTGTGCATGACAACTCATTAAATACCCTGATGGTATTTTCTAGCCAGAACTCAGCGTTTTTCGGATCATCATCTTTTCTAGCCCGGAATTCTTCTGCCCCATGTTTCCTAATCCTATCAACTGGAGGTTTGTCTTCTCTTACCACCTCTCCTACTTGAGGGGCTACTGGAGCAGGTTGTGGGATAGGTGGGGGTGGAGGGGGTTGTGCATTCGGGTTGGTACAAACGAACTCCGTATACCATGTGTTCATCATATAGAGGAAGGCTTCTCTAGCCTCTTCTCCTCCTCTTTGACTCACCGTAGTGGGTCTATTCTCATTCTCGCTCGGCACCGTCCCCTTAGTGGGAGCAGGTGCATTACATTCTACGTCATCCGCCATAACTCCTTCGGGATCCATTTATTATATGTATAAACATAATTTAAGTCGTCAGGAGTCGTCACACTATTATTATGAAAACATTCTTATGTATGGCATGTATAGCTAGACTCATGCTCGTGCTACGTTAGTCCTAGAATCGACTAAATCGTAGCTGTGATACCACTAAATGTAACACCCCATACCCGAGTCCGAGGTTGAGACTGGATATGAGACATTACTATACTTGAACTTTCTTAACATGCACTTACGGTTGTAAAATTTTGTTCCGAATTAAAAACATTTCTTTCTTAATCTAAACATACATTTCATGGGCCTACAAGGCCTTAAACATGTATCTGAAAACTTTCGTAACTTAATCGAAAACTTTTCTTGAATGCAGGGGTCACATGCCCATGTGGCTTGGGACATGCCCGTGTACCCCTTTTACACGCCCATGTCTTCCAACCGTGGTCGACACTGACTAAATTCACACGGCCTTGGCACGGCCGTGGACTTAGACCGTGTATACTGACTTGATCACATGGCCTGGGGTACACGCCCATGTTCTAACCGTGTGTCATACACGACTTAAACAAATGGTCGTGGGATTTGCCCGTGGCCTATCCTAACTTCAATTATAAAGGTGCAGGGTACGCACGGCCTAGACACACACCTGTGTGTCTAACCGTGTGAGCACTTAGAGGCTATTTACCAAGGCAATTGCCACCTGAAATCAAGATCAAACTCATGTTCAATTTAATAGATCTTTTATGAACAATGCTACATGCTTCATTGATGTCAATAAACATACATACTTAGTCAATTTTGGCCAATCACTTAGCCATATACAAAAGAATAATGAACTTAATGGCCAATACTTTGGCTCTTCTTAAAACATATTCTCAAAATGAAATGCTTCCTATACATGCCATACGTAATATAAACACTTGGCTATACCAAAATAGCGATTGATAGTGTGCTTGGAGCTCCAACTTCAACGATCCACAAGTTAGCTTGGGCGGACTACATAGAAAGAAAGAATTAAAGACGTAAGCATTTAGCTTAGTAAGTTTGCATATAATGCACATAGCAACATACTTGCTTAATATAAACCATTTGACATAAACAGTGGTATCATAAATTTCAGCTATAAAGCTTACTTACTCATACTAAATCTTACATATCGCATGATAATTACTAGTCTCGTACTTGTGAGGTAAACAAGGTACCTGTATCACTTGATCACATAGATCAACATACTTTACTATAATAATCATAATCTCTGATTCATCATTCATAATATGAATAATACTCATTTCTAACTTGATAACATCTTTGCTTACTTAACTTTCTTATTATCTCATTTAAGCTTTACTTATTTGCCCGATGAATTTCTATGAATAACCGAGGATACTGAATCTCATTCCACATATAACTTGATGCCAAAGCCATACCCTAGATACGGTCTTACATGGAATATCTCATTTTAGTTTCGAGGCCATGTCTTGACATGGACTTATACGAAGTCTTTCTCATGAATTCCCTTGGGAACTTACCATTGCCATGTCTTGACATGGTCTTACTTGGTATCTTTTCTCATGAACTAGTCAATGCCGAGCCTTAGCTTAGACTTAGATGAAATCTTTCTTGTTATCACCAATGCCACGCCTTGGCTTGGACTTAGATGGGATCTTTATCTCTTGCTAGCTTTTCAATGCCAAGACTTGTCTTGGACTTACATGATAACTTTTCAATGTCAAGACTTGTCTTGGACTTACATGACAACTTTACTTGGAGTCTCACCAATGCCATGCCTTGGCTTGGGCTTACATAGGTGTTCATCTCATAATAACTCTTCAATGCCAAGACTTGTCTTGGACTTACATGATAACTTTACTTGCTTGCCGATGCCATGCCTTGGCTTGGTCTTATACAGACGTCCTTATCTCGTGTGGTAGATCGAGTATCCTAAGTAATTCAACTTCAATCGGGACTTTCTCATGCTTAATCTCATTAATGTCTTTATTTAACATAGCAATAAGCATTTCTATGGTAATAATGTACATTATACTAAGCAATTTAATGATAGTAATCATAAAGCTTAGAAATCATACAAACTTACCTCAATATACAAAATGTATGTAGATATGCAATTTAGTCCTCGACTTTGTTCTTGCCTCGGTTTCGATCCGGGCTTTGTTTTTCTTGATTAGCAAGCTTGAAAAATTGAAAAACCCTAGCTATGGAGGCCCCCAAATTTTCGGCACCAAGGAAGAAGATGAATGATATTTTTATCATCTTTTTCCTATTTTAATCATTTATTAGACAAATGACCAAAATGCCCTTATCTAAAAAAATCATCATTTAATAACTCATGTCCATTTTTGTCCAAAAATTATAATTTGGGAAAATTGCTATTTAAGGACTTCTAATTAATATACTAAAGCTATTTCATACAAAAAGCTTCTAGAAACTCATATTTTGCAACTTTTGCAATTTAGTCCTTTTGGACCATTCAACCTCGATTTAACAAAATTGCTTCATGAAACTTTCACACTAGTATGGAAACATGGCATAAACCTTAAAAACTCATAAATTCATCTCAGATTTGTGGCCTCGCACCACTATTCCGACTAGGCCCTAAATCAGGTTGTTACATTCGGGGCGTTACACAAGCAACTAGCACATTCATGAATAACATCATCATTTCATAGATTAATAAGAAAGAGCCATCAACTGTGGCCTTATACAAAAGAATTCATCCTCAAATAAGCCAACACATTTGGCCAAAACAATATGACATTCAGCTCAAACTAAATCCCTATACATGCCATACTTATATGCTAAATATGACCATAGCAAAATGTGCTGATAGTGTGGGTGATCCTCTGATTATCTCCATGTCCTGAGCTGGCTCTTCGACACTATAAAACAAGGGAAAAGAGAAGGGAGTAAGCTTTAAGCTCAGTAAGTCTATATGTAAACAATAAGCATTATACCACATAATTCAATCAAAAACAGTACATACTAAGTAAAAACAATTCATATCCTCATAATCATGCTTACTCATTTCAAACCTTACCACATCCCAAACACAAATCATAAACATTGCTCACATTTACTTGAACTTATATACTGCACTTATCACCACAAAGCCATATGTAATTTCACTTAGACGAGTTTCTCGATGAACACTTTAGAATAATGTTAGATACTTAGTGGTTTCACACACATCCCACCATTTAAATATCAACAAGGTGGTATCGCACACAGCCCACCAATAATTACATGTCTACAGTGGTACCGCACCATATTTATTTATTTATTACGGCCTGCCAATGACAATAAATACGATGGTATCGCACACAACCCATCTTTAATAAATAACAAGGTGGTACCGTACACAGCCCACCAATAATAAATAAATACAGTGGTATTGCACACAGCCCACCAATAATTACATGACTACAGATATTTATCCACACCCATTTTCCTGTTCCGAAGGTTCATCCGAGAATTTCCTCACTTTTTATCATTTTCAATAGATCTTAACAAAAATCATTCGCATTCACAAAATGCATTAATATGTAAAACATATGCAAGAAGGATGTATTGTTTACACATAAACTTACCTCGATGCAAAATAGGTCAATTTGCAATTTAGTTCGTAACCTTGCCTTTTCCTCGGTTAAGGTTGATTCCACGTTCTTCTCGATCTATAATAACATATTTAACTTATTAAATACTCACATTTATCAATTTACTCTAACATTCTTATTTTGGAAAAATTACCATTTTGCCCCTAGTCCTTTGCAAAATTACAATTTTGCCCCTAGGCCCATAAAATGAAATGTGTTCATTTTTCACACACCCAAGCCTAGCCAATTCATATTCCCTATCATAGCACCTCAAGATTTCAATTATTACACACATTTACTACCTATTTTACAACCTTTTACAAAAATGTCATTTTAGGTGTTTTCATGGAAACACCTTTCACAAAAGTTGTTTATTTAACAACCATAATTGATTTTATTTCCTAAAAACTCAGCAAAAAACATAAGAACTCTCATGGAAGAACCTTAAACTTTCAACCATTTTGCAAAATAGTCCACTCATTAGCTAGCTTAAGCTTTAGGGGTCCCAAAAGTACAAATATTACCAAGAAAAACCACCAAAATCGCTTACTTATAAAGATTGAAATTGCTTAAAATTTTCAAGCTTCTAAACCCCTTCTCTTGATGATATTTTGGGTGGAAGAAGAAGTGAAAATGGGAAAAGATGACAACTTCTTTATTTTATCTTATTTTATTCATTTAAGTCCCCAACACCCACCTAACCATTGACCAATTTGATTTTCTTGTCCCCATGGCTGGATAGCACTGTTAGAGGCCTAATTTCATATTAAGGACCTCCAATTTAAGGTTCTCTAGATATTTAACACCTCTAGCTTGTAAATAAAACTTTCGTACTTTATGCGATTTAGTCCTTTTTCACAATTAAGCATGCAATCACCAAAATTAATGCACCAAAATTTTCATGCACTCATATAATCATGCTATAACACATAAATAATATTAAAAATAATTTCTTTGACTTCAAATTAGTGGTTCTGAAACCACTATTTCGACTAGCCCCAAATTCGGGCTGTTACAAATTCTCACAGGTGCAAAGTAGTCCAAAAAATTTAGCGGCCATATTGCAACGGTCATATTGTAACAGTCAGATTGCAAAGACCATATTTTTATGGTCAGATTATAATGATCATATTGTAATGGTAAAATTACAACGATAATATTTTTACATTACAAGAAATCAAGAAAACTCCACTATGGATCCTAGGAACCAACACCAAAAATGGAAGGGGGTCAAAGGGGATTAACAAGTATAACTAGGAGGCCCTAGCCATACCACAACACACCACATTTTGAAAGCATTCAACTTAAAGTTAAGAGTAGTAAAGAAAAGAAACAGCTTAAGAGCATTAAGGTGAAACAACGCCTAGAAGAGGAGGAGATCCACCGTGAGAGAGCAAGCAGAAGTTAGCCATGGAGAATGAAACACCCCAAACCCGGCCCACGAGCCTGAACCGGATCTGGTATGTTCCTTAAGTAAACCGGTTTCAAAGTTCTTTTGTACTTTGGGAAAAATAGTGTGTTTTGAAAGAAATATTGTTTTGGTTGGGCTGAGTTAAAAAAAACCCATTTATCTTATTTTAAAATCCAATTAGTTAAGGTGACAAAACAATTTAGGTTTATTTTTAAAGAATAAATTTTACTTAACTTTAATTGAAAATAATTCGTAACATAGTAATTAAAAATAAAAGTAAAGAAATGTAACTTATGGCCTTATTACATCAAGTAAAATCCCAAAATAAAATTCTAAAATACTTAAATTAAATTAAATTTCCATATTGAAAAAAACTTCAAGCTGAGCATGGCCATCCCTAAGCTTCTGCCGAACCCGGTCATTATTGATCGTCACCTGAAAAATAGCCCCACAATGGGGTGAGTCAACAGACTCAATGTGTACACAACACTAAAATTCAATGCATTAGGCATACATTTTCATATCAAATACTTATTCATATAACAGATAAAAATGATGATGCAACCCAAACCCAAACCTAGATGCCATCCGCTACACATCCCCGTACCAACCTGCACACTGTGGGGACTACTAAGTCAACCCTTCATCTGCTACACACCATCGAAGGCAGTCGCTGCAGTCGACGTGCTCATCGCCCATATAAAATTCGTGGCATAGCCACCAGATAATTGTGTCAGGAGACACCACATTCAGATCATGTAACCGAAGTTACCACATTCAGATAATGTAACCGGTTACCACATTCGATAATGTGACCAAGTCACCACATTCTCGATAGTGAGACCGAAGTCATCACATTCACTTCCCCTTTTTGATATCACCCGAATGCCCCATATTATTGCTATCATGCACATCATACTTAAATTCACATTCTTATCATATTTCACATGTTAAATATAACATATTTCGTAATCCTAATAGGAGTAGGAAACGTACCTGAGTACTTTGTACCATATTATGGTACCTTAGCCACATTCTTATAAACATGCATATATTACATATTACCATAAATCTTATTAAAAGTTAGTGTGGGGTACACACCTGATTCGCTTAGCAAATTCCTTGAGATCCCGAAAAGCTTAATCTAATGCTTAGATCCTTAATCCCTACATTTGATTAATCACTTACTACTTTAATAAAAAGCCATTTGGACACCAGCAAATCCCGAAATTGATCCTTGTTTCCCTAGGAATTGTCGAAATTCCTTTAAGCATATGTTAGATTTAATCTAACATTAAAACATAAAACATGGCCTTTGGCCGAATGTATATAGGGACTTACCTTGAAATTCTCAAATCCTGAAATCCTTTTATACCTCTGTCGAAATCCCTATAAACTTATATATATTAGATCTAATTTCCAATCATTTAATCATGAGAAATAGCCTTAGACCTATTGCCTCACCTTAGATCTTTAAAAATCCCGACTAATCTCCTTTTGTAGTTGACCACCACTAAATCCCAAAATTCCCTTCCATAGTTTCGGCCAAAATACAATATGAGGGATTAGTCCCTAAATTTTGACAGTCTTTAAAAGAAAAGAATGGAAATCGAGTCTAGATCTTACCCTTACTTGGAGAAATCGACAGCACCTATGCTTGGAGCTCCTCAAAGATTCGGCTATGGAGTCTTAAAGACTAGACGACTATGGCCTAGAGGTGTATCAACACTTTTGATTCTTGAGGCTTAAAGAATCGGCAATGGTGGATAAAGAAGAAGTAGATTTCGGCTTGACAAAATAAAAATAGAAGAGAAGAGAGGAGAGCACTAAGAAATTCGGCAGAGAGAAGGGGAGGAAGAAAAGTTGATGAATAGCCCTATTTTTTCCTTTTATAGCCGAATTTACTACTCAGAATCCCTTACTTGGCCACCACTCTTCTTAACTTGATAACTTTATCTCCTTAATAATAATAGTCCTTCTATTATCTCTTCTTTTATCCATTAAAAATAAAAGGAATTAATCCACAATTATCTCTTGAAAATAATTTAAAATAAATCTACTATTTATCCTCTTATTAGCAGAAATTTAAAGAGAATAAAACTCTTCCTTTCTAGAAAGCTTGTGCCGTCCACCTCTGGCTTCTGGAAGCAAAAATAAAACTTCTTTTATTTGCTTCCCTTGTGACTCGAACTCAGGCCCAACACCTTGCATGTGGCGCCATTTCCATAGGCCCTAAGTGCCATCTTCAGGCCATTTTTCCAAGCCTGTTTGTGTGTCAAATTTCACAAATTTTTTCTTTTAAGGCCACCTTGCCTTTATTCCCTGCTTTAAAACTTAAAACTCGACATTTCTAAGTCATTTCTAAGTTTCCAAAAATTTTCGTTCGGCTCTATAAACTTGACATTTTCTTACATTTCCAAGTTTCCAGAAATGTTCACTTTCCTCTTTTGAATCATTTCCTTACATTTCCAAGTTTCCAGAAATGTTCACTTTCCTCTTTTGAATCATTTCTAGATCATGTCCATACATTTTCGGGTTTCCAAAAATTTTCATTTCCAAATCATTTCCATTCATTTCCGGGTTTCCAAAAATGTTCAAAATTTATTCTTAGTACATAAAACATGTCACTTCGTACAATTAAACCGAAAATGCATAGGCCCTTTTCAGGATGTTACAGTTCTACCCCCTTAAAATAATTTCATCCTCGAAATTACTTACTAACAAACAATCATACGGTCTAACTCACCCCACTACGCTATTGCTGCGCACTCTGATTTTATAAAACTATCATACTTCCTATGCACAATCTCTAAGTTCATATGCAAGGCTTCGAACACATTCACTAGCAATACAAGAATACCTTACAATAATCAAAGCAATTAAGGGTATCCCAAAAATAAGGAACGTACCCGTTATCACATCTGGCACATCTTCCTCCTCGCGACGGCCAACCGTATAAACCAACCTTGGTTGCCTCGCGTTTGCACCTTCAGCAACTCTGCTTGGTACTCCACGTCCTCGGCCCCAACCATTTCCTCCATGGTTCGGTCCACGACCTTGCTGAGGCTACTGTCCACCTCTACCAGCCTGATTAACATTCTGAGCTGCTGATCGACTTTCATCTAGTTTCTTAGGACAATCCTTGAGCATATGGTCCTTAGACCCACACCTAAAACATCCTCCCGTCTTTTTCCAACACTCCCCTAAGTGCTCCTTTCCACAATGATCGCAAAGACGATACTACCCTCTTGTAGCAGCTTGCTGACCTCGCGGCCCATCAGCTCTAGGCCTCTTATTCCCAGATGATCTAAACAATCCAAAACCTCTTTCTGGCCTATTTCGATCAGTGTTCTGCCTTGTAGCATCCTTAATTCCCTCGGCTAGCTTGGCCTTTTCTACTAAAGCAGAAAACTTCCGCTCCTGATGCGGTGCTATCAACAGTCTCAGATCATCTCTTAGTTCGTCCTCAAAGCGGACACAGCGCTCATGCTCAGTTGCCACTACTCCTCGAGCATAGTGGCTCAACCTCAGGAATTCAGCTTCATATTCCGCAACGGACTTGTTCCCTTGAACCAGCCCCAGAAAAGCCTTCCTTTGCTCATCTGTATACCTGGTTCCCACATATTTCTTCTGAAATGCTTCCTTAACATACTCCCAGGTCAGATCCTCCGCCGTGGCACCATCCCGAATAGTTAACCACCATTGGTACGCTTTATCGCGCAGTAGTGCCACCATTCCTTTTAACTTCTCCTCAGGGGTCAGATCAAGCTCATCCATGATGCGCTCAGTTGCTTCCAACCAGTGCTCAGCTGTACTGGGCGCCACACCCGATACTCCACGAAACATTTCGGCACCATTAGCTCGGAGCCGTTCAGGCACAGACTTACGATTTCTCGAATTTCCTCCTGCACCAGCCACCAATTCCAAAACTCGCAACACAGCCTGCGATACAACATCTTCTCCTATTTGAGCTTGCTGCTCAACACCCACAGCTGGGGGCGGTGGTGGCGGTGGTATCTCATTGTCAGACCCTTGACCCGATCTAACGGGTTCTGACACGGTCATCCTTCCTCTACCACGTCCATAACGACCACGTCCTCTAGAGCTCATTTCTAACATCGTGATCTGATTAAGAAGTTTTATGAATTAGTCATTGTTTCACTTGATTACCCGCGAAGAAATTTTATGACAAGAGTTTTAGGAGTGGTTCTTTCGTATACATACATACACACAGTCTTTTCAGTCATTCATACATCCATTAACCAATTATGAACTTTCGTTTATTCAGAGAAACGTTGTAGTTTTCATTGTTGTTGCTCTTCCACTACCTAGGGGTATTTTCGTAATTTTGTCCTAAAGGGGTATTTTCATAATTTTTCAAAAGAAAAGTTTCTTGCTGATTTACCGACAAGTATTTTGGAAATTTTAAGTTCCCGGGGTATTTTGGAAAAATTTTGAAATCCGGGGGTATTTCGGTAATTTTAGGCCTCGAGGATATTTCGGTAATTTTTCACAAATCGGGGTAAATTTGTAAAATTTACTAAATCAGGGATTTTCAAAAGTTGCAAAACTTTGAGGGTTCTTTTTGAAAATTGTACTTTCCAAAACAGTGATGTTGCAAAAATTTTGGAAATCAGGGTCATTTTAGTAATTTTGTAAGTTAGGGGCAATTTTGTAATTTTCCAAAATCAAGGTATTTTTGTTAGTTTGCAAATTAGGGTTTTTGAACATTTATAAAATAATGAAATTTTGGCAAAACTGTTGAGTAGTTTGACATTTTGTAAACCAAGGGTATTTTGGTAATTTTACCACTAGGGCATTTTTGTAACTTCATAAATCGGAAATCATTCGAAAAATTTTGTAAAGATGGTTTTCACAAATTTAAAAGAAAGTTTTAAGAGTTTTAAAACTAGGGTTTTGTTGTTTTTATTAAAAACACGGCTAGTTCCCTTTCGGGTTTTAGTCATTGTGTTTAGCCTATGACCGAGCCCTCTTGGTCAGAGTGAACCAAAGCTACGCACCAGGCAGGATTCGAGTGGAGAGGAGGTGAGTCACGCGGACTGCTTAAATACCAAGCTCCCACCGAAACCATTCCTAGACATGCGCATGCAGGTTGCCACACCTCATCGAGCCCTCTCGGTTAGGGTGAACCAGAAGCTACGCACTGGTGGGATTCTGCGAAGAGGAGGTGAGTCACTAGGATCGCTTAAATACCGTGCTCTTCCCGATCCAATCCTAGACATGCGCACGGGGTTACCACACCCTAACTCTCGCGACTTAGCCATAGGGTTGTTTAGTTAGGCACTTAAGTCTTATGTAAGTGTTGGGAAAACTAATCCTAGGGTTCAAGTACTTATCATGCTAATCTACATTCCATTCCATTTCTACCCTTCTACAAATCATACTATAAACCGGACAAATGGATAGAAGTACTTACAGTGGATCATGGTCTGGAGACTTAGGTGCCATGCTAGAAACTCATTATGTCAAAAATATTTTCATAAAACTCATTTGGGCTCGCTTTGAAAATATTTTGGGCCTTAAACCCCTAGGCCGAGGGTTTGGCGGGCTCGATACCAAATCAAAAACACCCCAAACCCTACCACGAGCTCGAATGGATCTGGTAAGTTCCTTAAGTAAATCGCCAAAGTTCTTTTGTACTTTGGGAAAAATAGTGTGTTTTGAAAGAAATATTGTTCTGGGTTGGGCTTGGGTTAAAAAAAACCCATTTATCTTATTTTAAAATCCAATTAATTAAGGTGACAAAATAATTAGGGTTTATTTTTAAAGAATAAATTTTACTTAACTCTAATTAAAATAATTCGTAACATAGTAATTAAAAATAAAAGTAAAGAAATGTAACTTATGGCCTTATTACATCAAGTAAAATCCCAAAATAAAATTCTAAAATACTTAAATAAAATTAAATTTCCATATTGAATAAAACATCAAGCTGAGCATGGCCATCCCTAAGCTTCTGCCGAACCCGGTCCATTATTGATCGTCACCTGAAAAATAGTCCCACAATGGGGTGAGTCAACAGACTCAATGTGTACACAACACTAAAATTCAATGGATCAGGCATACATTTTCATATCAAATACTTATTCATATAACAGATAAAAATGATGATGCAACCCAAACCCAAACCTAGATGCCATCCGCTACACATCCCCGTACCAACCTGCACACCGTGGGGACTACTAAGTCAACCCTCCATCCAATACACACCATCGAAGGCAGTTGCTGCAGTCGACGTGCTCATCGCCCATATAAAATTCGTGGCATAGCGACCAGATAATTGTGTCATGAGACACCACATTCAGATAATGTAACCGAAGTTACCACATTCAGATAATGTAACCGAAGTTACCACATTCAGATAATGTGACTGAAGTCACCATGAAACACCCCACACCCGGCCCACGAGCCTGAACCGGATCTGGTATGTTCCTTAAGAAAATCGGTTTTCGTAGTCCTTTATTACTTAGAGAATATTGGTGTATTTTTAGAAAACTGTTCATTTTGGACTGGGCTTAGGTGAAAAACCGTTTATTTAATTTACAAATCATTTAATTAGGGTGACAAAATAATTTAGGGTTTAAATGTAAAGACATAAAATTTTAATATCATAAATGTAAAGTATTTCAAAGCATAATAATTGCAAGTAAATAATGGTAACGAAAATAAAACTATGGCTTTTTAGGCCTTATTACATCAATAATTCCCAAACCTAAAATTTAAAGAACTTTATAAAAATGATGGTCCAATTCATAAATATTTTCTTTGCTACGCATGGTCACCTTTAGCTCCTGCCGACCCGGTCCATTACTGCTCATCACCTGAAAAATAGTCCCTCAAAGGGGTGAGTCAACAGATTCAATGTGTACACCAACTAACAAACAATATTTCGAGCATACATATTCATATCGAACATATACATATCAAAATGATGCAACCCAAACCCAAGCCTAATTATCCATCCGCTACACACCACTGCATACACGCCAATCACACCGTGGGGACTACTAAGTCAACCTCATTCCGCTACACACCATCTAAGGCGATCATTGCAATCGACGTGCTCATCGCCCATATACGTTGTGTCATTAGACACTATGTTCGATAATGTAACCGAGGTTACCATGTTCACTTAATGGGATTGTAGAGCCACCATATTTCGTTGGTGAGACCGTAGTCAACACCTATTCTTCCCCTTTCACATATATCCCATATGCCCCAAATATTTATATCATGCATATCTTATTTCTCATTCATATTACATATTCAAAAATATATATATATATCGTATTTGTAATCCTATCGGTAGTAGGAAACGTACATGGGTACTTTTACCTCATTTGTGACACTTAGCCACATTCTTATTCGCATGCATATTCATATATATACATATAAAATAATTGCCGTAATATATTGGGAGTTAGTGTGGGTACACACCTTATTCGCTTAATGGATTCCTTGAATTCCCGAAGTGAATCGATCACAGATTCAGACTTTAGATCTGTTAACTCCTATATTTGGCCCATCATATATAAACATATTAATACCCTTTTCATTTTTAAACCAAATCCTACTAGGAATAAAATTACTAACACTTACCTTGTTTGCCAAATCAAATCCCAAAGTTGTGGTATTCCTCCCTGAATTTCGGCTACCCACTAGATCCACTGATTTGATAAATCTTTGATTAAAACGAATAGATCTAATTATTAAAGAGATAACCTAGGCCGAATATAACTTCTTATCTTGAATCCCTGAGTTCCCGAAAATATTCCTTTTCTTGTATGTCTGTCGAAATCTGATACACTCCTTTATATTCGGCCATTCACAATAATAACATTAGTACCCTGATTTTGGTTAAAAGAAAAAAGAATAGAAATTGATTGACCATAGATCTTACCCTTTTGATGTTGTAGTTGATTGCTCCTTTACTTAGAATCGACAAAGATTTGGCTTTGATAGTAGAAACAGAGAAGAAAATAGAAGAAGAGAAGATGGATTTTACTTAAGGAAAGATTCGACAGAGAGGGGGAGAGCTAGGGAATTTCGGCAGAGCAGAAAAAGAAGCAAACTGAGGAGTAGCCCTCCTTCCTTCCTTTTATAGACAAAGTTATCAGCCAAGGAGTCCCTTACTTGGCCACCACTCCACATATGTGATAATATTATTCAAATAAAAAAATATTTAATCCATCATTTATCTCCTCAAATAATCCAAATTTAAAAATCTAAAAAGAAATCTCTTATTTATCACTTAATAGCCGAATTTTAAAGAGAATAAACCTCTTTTTTTCAAGATGCTTGCCGTCCACTCCTTGTGCTTCGAAACAAAATTAAAACCTTCATTTAATTGCTTCCTTGTGACTCGAACCTGTGCCCATGCCTCTTGCACATGGCACCATTTCCATAGGCCCTAAGTGCCATCTTCAGGCCACTTTTCCTAGCCCGTTTGTGTGTCAAAACTTACCAACTTTTTCTTTTAAGGCCCTCTTGCCTTGATTTCCTATTTTAAACTTTAAAACTCATCATTTTAGGGTCATTTCCAAGTTTCCTAAAATTTTCGATCAAACTCTGTTTACTTGCCATTTTCTTACATTTCCAAGTTTCCTAAAATGTATACTTTCCATTTTGGATCATTTCCATTTTCATTTCTTACTTTCCAAAAATGTGTACTTTCCATTTTTGAACCATTTCCTTACATTTCTGGGCTTCCTAAAATGTTGTGTTTCCAAAAATGTTCGTGTTTCCAAAATGTTTATTTTCATTTCCATGCATTTTCATACATTTCTGAGTTTCCAAAAATATCAAAATTTATTCATAATGCTTAAGACTTGTCATTTCATACAATTAAACCGAAAATGCATAGGCCTTTTCCGAGATGTTCTGATTCTACCCCTTTAAACAAAATTTCGTCCTCGAAATTTCCTAACTAAACAACTGAGGGTATTGCTATCGCATTGTCTCTTCTGACTCCCACGAAGCTTCTTCCGATCCATGGTTGCGCCATAACACCTTGACTAGAGATACTGACTTCCTTCGTAGTACTTGCACATCACGTTCTAAGATTCGAATTGGCTCCTCCTCGTAGGATAGATCTGGCCTTAGCTCCACTTCTTTAACAGGTACCACATGAGACGGATCCGATCGATAGCGACGTAGCATGGATACATGGAATACGTCGTGCATTTGCTGTAATTCTGGTGGCAACTCCACTTGGTATGCCACTGGTCCAACTCACTGTAGTACTCGATAGGGCCCTATAAACCTTGGGCTTAACTTCCCTTTGCGACCGAACCTCATAACCTTCTTCCAAGGTGAGACTTTTAGAAACACTTGGTCTCCCATTCAAACTCAATTTCCTTCCTCTTAAGGTCGGCGTACAACTTTTGCCTATTAGAGGCTTCCTTCAACCTTGCCCGAATTATTTCAACCTTCTCTTCAGTTTCTGCCACTAACTTCGAGCCCAAAACGCGACGTTCTCCTAACTCAGTCCAAAAAGTAAGAGTTCTACACTTCCGACCATACAATGCTTCGTATAGTGCCATCCGAATGCTTGCCTGATAGCTGTTGTTGTAGGCGAACTCAGCTAAAGGCAAATAATTTTCCCAACTTCCTCGGAAATCCATCACACAGCCTCTCAGCATATCCTCCAACATTTGTATAACTCGTTCAGACTACCCGTCTGATTGTGGATGAAAAGCCGTAGTGAAGTCCAACTTAGTGCCTAAAGCTTGATGAAGTGCCTTCCAAAATCGAGACGTAAACCTTGGGTCTCTGTCGGAGATGATCGACATCGGTACTCCGTGTAGCCTTACGATTTCCGCCACATATAACTTGGCTAACTTCTGAAGGGAATAGTCAATTCTCACCGGAATAAAATGTGCAGACTTGGTCAAACGGTCCACTATCACCCATACTGAGTCTTTCTTAGTAGGCGTAAGGGGAAGCCCACTAACGAAGTCCATGGTAATTCTTTCCCACATCCATTGGGGAATCTCAATTGGTTGAAGCAATCCCGATAGGACTTGGTGTTCAGCCTTAACTTGCTGACACGTCAGACACTTCCCTACGAATTCGGTCACTTCCCGCTTAAGATCAGACCACCAAAATTGTTCCCTTAGGTCCCTATACATCTTAGTGCCTCTAGGATGCATAGCATAAGGGCTACCATGCGCCTCCCAAAGAATCCTTTGTCTTAACTCCTTGTCCTTTGGCATACAGACCTTTCCTTTATAGCACAACACTCCATCATTATTAACGCCATAGTCATTCAATTCTCCACTTTGGACTTGCTGTAACTTAGCACTTAGACCCTTATCAGCCAACTGTCCCTCCTTCACCTCCTTCAGCCACGTGGGCTTGACTTGCAACTCTGCCAATAGGCTTCCATCAACATACAGACTTAGGTGAGCGAACAAAGCCCTTAAATCCGACACAACCTTCCTACTTAGGGCATCAGCTACCACATTCGCCTTGCCCGGGTGATACTCTATCGAACAATCATAACCTTTCAACAACTCCACCCACCTTCGTTGCCTCAAGTTCAACTCCTTCTGAGTCAACAAGTACTTAAGGCTCTTGTAGTCCGTGTAAATTACTGACCTTTCTCCATAAAGGTAGTGCCTCCAAACCTTGAGGGCGAAAACCACTGCTGCTAGTTTAGTACTTTTGGTTCCTTTGGGATTCGACATTTCAGTCTTACCTTAACTATACTACTGTTCGATAGGTGTACTTGCCTCAAATCGTTGTCATAGTTAGTTTCCAGGTTTGATCATCGTTTTTATAAATTTTAAGACTTTGACATCACGAAAACAACAATCAACTTTTGACGAAGAGTGATAAACTATAAAGATGCCTATTTTAATCCCACATTTAGCATACTTTGGATGATTTATTCCCTGAATTGTAGAATTTGGTGCTCCTAATCCTTTAATTTCATGTTTTATACTTAGGAGAGCACCGGAGGATGGAAAAAATGAGAAATGGGCCAAAAATAGAGAAAATGGGCCAAAGTATGAAAGTCACACAGTCTGGGCTTGAGACACACGGTTGTGCCTTTTTAGTTGACTCTCACACGGCCTAGGCTCGATTCACACGGGTGTGCCAGACGGGCGTGTCCCTAACGTGACCTGTTTTAATTCTGTTTGGAATAGGGTACTTAGAGGAAAAGAAAGACATTCCAAAAGCCTATATAAATACCCTAGATGGCAACCTAAAGAAAGGGGTTCAGGTAAGTCGAGGAGCCAAGCCAGAGAGGCTGAATTGTGGGATTTACTCGAAGATAGCCAGTCATTCATCTTAAGAAGCCGGAATCATACTCAGGACAGATGATCTCCCTTCAATTTCTTTCACGAGGTTTTAGGGTTTTTCTTATGTTTTGTTTTATACTTTCTTCTGAGATGTATTCTTTTATGAATATGAACTAAACCCCTCAAATACCTGAAGGGGATGAAACCTAAGACAGATATTGTTATTGTTTTCTAAACTATATGATAAATACTTGATTTGTTCTTAATTATGTGTTCTTAATTCTTGTTTTAATATTTCAGGATATTGATTCAAGTATTGATGTGCTTAGGCAGTAGAGCAAAAGTCCCTGTTTAAGAGAATATCTAGCATAGTTAAGCGGAGTTTATTGCAACCCTAGAAATAGGATGACGAAAATCTACCGGATTAGGGTCAAACCTAATATAGGAGTCCATAGATTGAGTTAATGCAATTCTAGGGGTTTTAATTAGAAAGAGATTTCAATTAATCAACATAGCGTTAGACGTTAGTAGCCTCGAAAGAGGTATTAATATAAATTAGGGAATCCTACGGATCAAGTCAAGTGAATAAATCGTCTGCTTCAGAGTTAAATAACAAGTGAAATTTAGGTGGATTCTTCCTCGGGTATTATCTTAATCAATTGGTTTTTCACAAAAGTAATTTTCCAATTCATTCTCTGTGCCTTAGCATCTTTAGCTTAGTAATTAGTTAGTTTTAGATTAAACAACAATTCCCTTAACTCTTAGGCTAAATAATAAAAAGTTAGTAATTACTAGTACTCTTGGTCCTTGAGGATACGATACTTTCGGTCTTGCCATAGCTATACTACCAAACAATAGGTGTGCTTGCCTCAATTGTTGTCATGAGTTAGTTTCTAGGCTCGATCATTCATTATATAAATTTTAAGACTTTCGGACTACGATCAAGTTTTTGGCGTCGTTGCCGGGGACTAAGTTATTAGGAACACTTGATTTTTATTACTTTAGCCATATTTTATTTTTGCAATTAAATTTTATTTTTACTTTTCTAAATTTTTTTCTTTGCTTCTGGCAGGTATTCTAGTTTATGACTAGAAGAAACCCGTTAGGACCTCTACTTTATGATAGTGAATTTGAAAGCACAGTTCGTAGAAACCAAAGAGAAATAAGGAGAAGCCTACAATACATACAAGAAGAGCAAGAAGACGAAATTAATACTACCAAAGAGATGGCTGAGAATAATCTGCTACCTCCGGAGGGGGCTGAAAATCATGCTCCTCGAACTATATATGATTATGCTAAACCTAATTTAACAAGTATTGTTAGACCTGCTATTGTTGCAAATAATTTTGAACTGAAACATAACATAATTCAAATGACACAACAATTTGTTTAGTTTGATGGTTTGCAGGATGAAGATCCAAATAATCACTTGGCAAATTTCCTAGAATTTTGTGATACTTTCAAAATAAATGGCGTTTCTGATGATGCCATCCGTCTTCTGTTATTTCCCTTTTCTTTGAGGAATAAAGCTAAACATTGGTTGAATTCTCTTCCACAAGGATCAATCACTACATGGGAACAAATGACCAAAAATTTTTTGTTAAAATATTTTCCACCGGCTAAAATGTCTAAGTTGAAGAATGATATCTCTTCTTTTGTATAGATGGATTTAGAGACACTTTACAATGCATAGGAGAGATACAAGGATCTATTGAGAAGGTGCCTACACCATGGATTACCCTTGTGGCTATAGGTCCAAACCTTTTACAACGGTGTGAATCCCTCAACTAGACAATTGATTGATTCAGTCGCCAGTGGAACTTTGAATAACAAAACACCTGAGGCTGCCTACGAATTCATTGAAGAGATGTCACTGAACAACTATCAGTGGCAAGTCACGAGGACAAGGCCAACAAAAGCTGCCACTGTTTTCAACCTCGACGCAGTAACCATGCTATCAAACCAAGTAGAACTTTTGACTAAGAAAATTGATGGTTTATGTGGTTCTTCACAAGTACATTCAATGATGCAGTGCGACACGAATGGAGGGAGGATGAACAGCATAGAATATCCACCTTACAACCTGAACACTAAAAATGAGCAAGCTCACTATATGGGTAACAATTTTAGACCTCAAAATAACCCTTATAGTAACACTTACAATCCAAGTTGGAGGAACCACTCCAATTTTTCATGGGGTGGTCAAGGAAATCAAAGACAACAACCCATCCCAAGTTTCTAACAGCAACCCTACCCACAAGAAAAGAAGCCAAGCCTTGAGGAGATGCTAACAAAATTTACAGCGGTGTCAAAAACCCATTTTCAAATCACTGAAACAACACTTAAAAATCAACAAGCATCGATTAAAGGGATCGATAACTAGTTAGGACAACTTGCCAAAATCATATTAGAATGACCACAAGGAAACCTACCAAACAACACTGAAACTAACCTGAATGAGCAACTTCAAGCCATAACAGCTCAAGATAGTGAAGGGTTAGATGAGCCTAAATTAAGGCAAGAGAATGTGTAGAGGAAGGTAAGGTTGAGGTAAGCCATGACAAATCAAAACCGATAATTGAAGAGTACCAACCTCATGTGCCATACCCCAATGCGATGAAGAAAGACAACAGAGATGAACAATTCGATAAATTTCTTAAACTTTTAAAAAAATTACATATTAACTTACGGTTTCTTGAAGCTCTTTCGTAGATGCTAGATTCAAGGAAATTTTTGAAAGTGCTTCTGACAAACAAACGGAAGTTAGACGAAGAGTCGCATGTTGAACTAAACGCATTGTGCTCAGCAATTTTTCAAAATAAACTACAACGAAAATTAAAAGATCCAGGGAGTTTTATAATTCCATGTTTAATTGGTAGTTTATCTGTTGATAGTGCTTTAGCTGATTTAGGGGCAAGCATAAATGTTATGCCTTATAAAATGTTTAAACAGCTAGGTCTAGGGAAACCCAAACAAACTAGGATTAGCATTCAATTAGCTGATAAAACTATTAGAATTCCTAGGGGTATAATTGAAGATGTACTCGTAAAAATTGATAAATTTATATTCCCAGTAGACTTTTTCGTTTTAGACATGGATGAGCACAATAATATTCCTTTAATTTTAGGAAGACCCTTTTTAGCAACTGCCAGGACTAAAATTGATGTTGGTACAGGAGAACTCATACTTCGTGTAGGTGACGACTCAATCAGTCTTCATGCTCTTGACTCGGCTAGGACATCAAGCACTCAAGGTGAGAAAATAAATTCTATTAATGAGCATTCGGTTAAACCTTCTTTTCAGGAAGCACCACGGAACCACACAACTGAGCCAGATCCTAGACCTCATAACAACAAAGAAATAACTCACGAGGAACGACGGCTTAAGATCGATGAACTAGACGAGTGAAGGAGATTGGCCTTTTATGCTTCCTAGGCATGGTTTCGGTGTGGCCCAAGGGTTGGTGAGACTTGTTATAGAGAAATCTGAGAAGAGGGAAGAAGAGAAGGGGTTGAGAGTAGAGGGGGAGGATGGGAGAGGGTTTAAATAGAGTTCAATTCTGATACACGTACACGCCCATGGTCTAAGGGCATGTCAATTCACACGGCTACTTCGCACGGTCGTGTTTTTGGGCGTGTTGGCTCTCCCACACCCGTTTTGCAGATTGCCACAGCTGTTGGTGATAAGCCAGTATGTTGACACGGTTGGCGAGCACGGGCCCGTGGTTGGCGAGTCAATAGCTACACACGATCGTGGGACACAGCCGTGCCACTTTATCGGTGCCCGTGGGGGAGTGGTTGAGTCCGTGACTTTGAAATTTAGTTGAATCTGAATTGTACCATCCTGCCATGTTAGTACCAAGATTCTGGTGGTCCACATGGCTACGGCCACGGCCGTGTGGCCTGGAAATCTGCACCCTTGGTTATTTTTTAGAGTTTCAGTAAAAGAAAGAATAAAAAAGACAAAAAAACATAGAAGTTAATGAGGTTAGTGCTCGGGTTGCCTCCGAGAAGTGCTCGTTTATAGTCTTAAGCTAGACTTTCCTCGTATTTAAAAAAATCAGGGAGGTTTAAAGGATTGAATATCTTTCCTCGTGCTTACGGTTTTATTTTCTTGATAAAGCTTAGGTTGAGAAGCGTTTATCTTAAAAGTGTCGAATGTTGGATTGCTAACCTCGACTGTTCTGTGTGGGAAGATATTGCGTACCTCAAGAGGAATTTCTCCCTTTGTTTTCAGGTCTATTGTGATGATGTGAGGATCTGCTTTTTCTAATAGTACCTGGTCTCCTATTTTGAAGTGGTTTGATGTTCCCACGAGCTGTTCTGGTGGTTCCTCTGATTTTTCTTCGTGTGGTTCTGGTTCTTCTTTGATGTGTGTCTTCTGCTCTTCTAATTTGTCGACCCTAAGGCTTCGTTCCTTGTGTAATTCCTTTTTGTTGACTTGGGGTCTATGATTTGGCTCAGGTTTGTATTCTTGTGGTGTTCCCTGCGGTGAAGGTTGAACAAATTGATTATCATATGTATTGATTTTCTTACCTTCATCGATTGTTGTCCTAGCTGAATCAAGAGCTTGAAAACTGATTGATTCGTCACCTACACAAAGTATGAGTTTAGCTGTGGCAACATCAATTTTAGTCTTGGCAGTTGCTAGAAAAGGTCTTCCTAAAATTAAGGGGATTGAATTATCCTTGTCCATGTCCAAAACAACAAAATCTACTAGGAAGACGAATTTATCGATTTTTACAAGAACATCTTCGATAATGCCCCTAGGGATTCTAACGGTTTTATCAGCTAATTGAATACTCATTCTAGTTTGTTTGGGCTTTCCTAGACCTAGTCGTTTAAACAATGTATAAGGCATGACATTTATACTTGCCCCTAAATCAACTAACGCATTATCAACAGTTAAACTACCAATTAAACATGGAATTGTAAAACTCCCTGGATCTTTTTGCTTTTGTAGTAGTCTATTTTGTAGAATTGCTGAGCACGCTACGTTTAATTCCACATGGTGCTCTTCGTCTAATTTGCGTTTGTTTGTCAAGAGCTGTCTTAAAAATTTCCTCGAGTCTGGCATCTGAAAAAGAGCTTCAAGAAGAGGTAAGTTAATATGTAATTTCTTTAGAAGTTTAAGAAACTTACTGAACTGTTCCTCTGAATTGTCTCTTTTCATCACTTCGGGATAAGGTATGCGAGGTTGGTATTCTTTGATTACTAGTTTTGGCTTTTCTTGTGTTACCTCAACTTTACCTTCTTCGACCTTGTTTTCTTGCATTGGATTGGGTTCATCTAACTCTTCTTTTTCCTGAGCTGTTATGGCTTGAATTTGCTCCTTTGGGTTAATCTCAGTGTTACTTGGTAGACATCTTTGCAGTCGTTCTGACATTAGCTTTGCAAGTTGTTCGACTGCCTTAGTGACTTCCCTTACTGGCTTGGTAACTTCCTCAACTAGGTTCTTGGTGCTTTTTAGTGTTTTCTCAGTGTCTTGGAAGCGGTTTTCTGTAGCTGTCATGAATTTTGTCAGCATCTCTTCAAGGCTTGCTTCTTCTCTTATGGATAAGGCTGATTTTGGAAGTTTTGATGAGGTTGTTGTCTTTGATTTCTTTGATTTCCTTGACCTCCCCACGACAAGTTTAGGTGGTTCCTCCAACCAGGATTATAAGTGTTACTATATGGGTTATTATTGGATCTGAAATTATCACCTATATAGTTCATCTGTTCGCTCTCTGTTCATTCAGGATTCGCCACAGTTCCACTTGCGTCGCACTGCATTACTGGGTGTACCTGCGAAGAACACAAGCTATCAAGCTTTTTATTCATCATCTCCATCTGTGTTGATAGCATGGTTACTGTGTCTATGTTGAAAGCTCCGACTGATTTTGTTGGTTTCGTTCTTGTAACTTGCCACCGGCGGCTACTTCATTACTGGGTGTCAATGAACTCGTAGGCTACTTCAGGAGTTCTATTATTTAGGGTTCCACCGGCGCCTGAGTCAATTAGTTGCCTCGTTGAGGGGTTTACACTGTTATAAAAAGTTTGGACTTGTAGCCACAAGGGTAAACCGTGGTGTGGACACCTTCTTTATAGGTTGTTGTATTTCTCCCATGCATCGTATAATGCCTCTAAATCCATCTGCACAAAAGAAGAGATATCATTCCGTAAATTGGCCGGTGGGAAATATTTTAATAAAAGTTTGGGTCTTCGTCCTGCAAACCATCAAATTGAACCAATTGATGAATCATTGGCACAGTGTTAGGCTTTAATTCAAAATTATTAGCAGCTATAGCGGGCCTAACAATACTCGATTCTGCTCCTGTTAAATGCGGTTTAGCATAATCAAACATAGTACGTAGAGCATTGTTTTCCCCCACATCATGTGTTTGTGGATTATTCTCGTCCATCCCTTCAGTAGGATTGGATCTGCCTTCTTGATTTTCTTCTGTGTAATTTAGGGCTCGCGTAATTTCTCTGCGATTCCTTCGAGCAGTAGCTTCAATATCACTGTCGTATACTAAAGGTCCACTCGGGTTCCTTCTAGTCATAAACTAGAGGTACCTGTTAAGAAAAGAAAGAAAGAAAATTTCAGTAAAAATAAAAAAATTAACCTAAAATAAAAATAAAATAAATAATGGCTAAAGAAATAAAAATAAAGCTTTCTTAGTATTTTAGTTCCCCGGCAACGACGCCAAAAACTTGATCACGGTTAATCAGAGCTTTAAAATTTATAAAAGAATGATCAAACCTAGAAACTAACTCTGACAATGATTAAAGGCAAGTGTACCTATCGAATAGTAGTATAGCTAAGGCAAGATCGGATTATCTAACCCAAAGGAACTAAAAGTACTAATACTAACTTTCTTTCAATTGTCAAGCCCAAATATTAAGTGATTGGTTGTTTTAATCTAAAACTAATTAACTACTAAGCTAAAGACACAAAGACAAAAAGGATGAATTGGGAAATAACTTTAGGAAAAACTAAGTTGATTAAGACGATACCCTCAGGAAGAATCCACCTAGACTTCACTTGTTATTTAACCCAGAACCATACGATTTACTCACTTAATTTGATCCGTAAGACTCCCTAACGTATATTAAACCCTCTCTCGAGGCGAATAATATCTAACCCTATGTTAATTAATGGAAATCTCTTTCTCTCTTAATAACCCCCTAGAATAGCAGTAAATCGATCTATGGAGTCCTATATTAGGTTTCACCCTAATCCGGCAAAATCTCGTCACCCTATCTCTAGGCGTACGATCAACTCCGGTTAATTATGCTAGATCTACTCATCCGGCAAAATCTCGTCACCCTATCTCTAGGCGTGCGATCAACTTCTGTTAATTATGCTAGATCTACTCCTAGGTAGGGTCTATTCCTCCTCCACCTAAGCACATTAAATTTGGATTAAGCTCACATAATTAAGAACAAACTAAGTGTTTATCATATAATTCAAAACACAATAACAAGATCCGTCATCGGTTTCATCCTCTTCAGGTATCTGAAGGGTTTAGTTCATAACTATAAAAGAAAACATCTCAGAAGAAAAGATTAAACAAAACATAAGAAATCCCTAAAACTCCCTGAAGGAATTGAAGGAGAGATCCACCGTCTTGAGTAGAATTCCGGCTCCTTGAGATGGATCAACTGGCTATCTTCGAGTGATTCCCACAAATCTGACCTTTTCGGCTTGGCTCCTTAGCCTAGCTAACCTCCCCCTTCAAAGGTGGTATTTAGGGGGTATATATAGGCTCTTGGAATGCGTTTCTTCGCCCCTAAGTATCCAAATCCGAATGAAATTGCTCTTTCTAGTGACAAGGACATGGCCATGGCACACGTCCGTGTAAATCGTGGCCAAGCCGTGCTCGGACTTCTTTAATGAGGCACGACAGTGTGAATCGATATCACGCCGTGTTCTAGTAGATTGACGAGGCACGGCCATGTGTGCTTAAGTCCAAGCCATGTCAATTTTTTCCTTGGCCCAATTTACTCTGTTTTGGGCCCGTTTCTTGTTCTTTTTATCCTCGCGTGCTTTCCTGGGTATAAGACATGAAAAGAAAGGATTAAGAGCACCTTTTTACATAAATCGAGGGATAATTTATCCAAAAGCATACTAAATGTGGGATTAAAATATGTTACTTTTACGGTTTATCAGTTGGACGGAGATAGAGTGTAGAGACTGGCTGGGTAGGACTTGTATGCTCTATGATTTGTTACTGATATTGTAATGGGCCAAGGCCCAAATGCATGATTGCTTCTGTACTGAGATGGGCGAAAGCCCAATTTGTTACTGTCACTATTACTGAAATGGGCTTAGGCCCAGACTATATTTGCCTTCAGAATAGGAAAAAGGATACGGATAAATAGCGGTAGATATGTGATTCTTGTTGGGCTGTGTGCGATACCACCGTAGTTATTATTTTTTGTGAGCTGTGTGCGATACCAATGTAGTAATTATTCCTGGTGGGTTGTGTGCGATAGCACCGTGTTATTTATTAATGGTGGGCTATGCACGAAACCACCATGTATCCGGTATTATTCCGAAGTGTTCATTGAGAAACTCTGACTAAGTGAAATTATGTATGGATATGTGGTGACAAGTGCAGGGTATAAGTGCATGTAAATGTGAGCTATGTTTATGTTATGCATTTGGAATGTGGTAAGATTTGAAATTAGTAAGTATAATTACGAGGATCTAAATTGTTTTTGATTAGTATGTAATGTTTTTGATGGATAAGTATGTGGTATGATGTTCATTGTTTACATATAGAATTACTAAGCTTAAAGCTTACTCCTTTCTATTTTCCATTGTTTTATAGTGTCAAAAGAGCCAGCTCGGGATACGGAGACCGTCGGAGGATCACCCACACGATCCACACATTTTGGTATAGTTAGATTTAGCATTTTGAGTATGGCATGTATAAGGACTTAGTCTTTTATCGAATGTCATATTGTTTTGGCCAAATGTGTTGGCTTATTTGAAGATGAATTTTTTTGTATAAGGCCATAATTGATGGCTATTTCTTATTAATATATGAAATGATATGTTTTTCATGAATGTGTAAGTTGCATGGTTGAGTAAATGGTATAGTTATATATGAATAAATAGGTTGCTTGATATGGCTTCTGATGGTGTAAGTAGGGGTGACAGAAAGGGCTTGGTAAATAGCCTTGTTCTTGTCCACACAGGTAGACACACGGTCTGCACCATAGGCGTGTGGTTTGGCCGTGTATCCCCCTGCATCCTAAGTTAGCAAAACAAAATACCCAGTAGTAACCACACTGGCTAAGACACGGCCGTGTGCCTCAACCGTGTAGAAAGCACGGTCATTGGACATGGGCATGTGCCCAGGCCATGCGAAGTCTGTACTTGAATTTAGGAATTTAATTCGCCACACGGTCTAAGGACACGGGTGTGTGCCTTGGCCATGTGACCTTATTGGGTTGATGACATTAGAAACAGAATATCAAGGTTTTTGGACACGGGCTAAGACACGGACGTGTCATGGCCTAGAAGGGACACGGACGTGTCATGGTTGTGTAAGGGACATGGGCATGTGTTACGCTGTGTGAAAACCCTTGTAGGTTCGAATTGAGAAAATAAATCCACACGGGCGTGTTGCCCTTCCACACGGGCATGTGCCCCTGTTTTTAGTGACTTTTTTTGCAAAGTCTTCTAAATAATTCAATTTGGTCCTAAACTATTCCTAAAGAGTGTTTTGGGCCTCGTAGGCTCGTTGAAGGGGTGATATGAATGTTTGTGAAAAGTTTTAAATTTGAATGGAAAATCATGTCTTGGTTTCGTATGATTGCTTGCATACAAGTCCGGTAATGTCTCATACCCTGTTTCGGTGTTGAATACGGGTAAGGGGTGTTACATTTAGTGGTATCAGATCTATGGTTTAGTCGATTCTCGGACTGCCGTAGCATGTGTGAGAGTCTAGTCGATAAGATTTTCGGGGACGAGAATCCCTAAAGGGGGGAGAGTTATAACAGCCCGATGTTGGGGCTAGTCAGAATAGTGATATCAGAACCACTAATCTGAGATCAGAGAAAATTTATTTTAATATTTTTTATGGGTTATAGCATGATTATATGAGTGCATGGAAATTTTGGTGCATTAATTGTAGTGATTGCATGCTTAATTTTGAAAAAGGACTAAATCGCATAAAGTGTGAAAGTTTTATTCTTCTAGCTAAGGTGTCAAATAGCTATAGAACATTAAATTAGAGGTCCTTAATGTACAATTACGACTTATTTAGGAGAAGTTACATAGTCAAGGTTAGGTGAAGCATTTGGTGACTTAATTGATAAATAAAATAAAATAAAGAAAAGTTATCATCTTTCCCATTTTTCTTCTTCTTCCACCGAAAATATCAACAAGAATAGGGGTTTGGAAGCTTGAAAATTTTCAGCAACTTCAACCTTTGTGTAACGTCCCAAAAATTAGGTTTTGTAAATTTTTACATAATTGTATGTTGTGATTGCTCAACTGTTGTTTGAGTGTATTTGGGGATCCTAAAGAGGCCTGGGTTCGAGTTTGAGCCCTGGAAAAATTTTGGTTTTTGGCCCTTTAGTGGAGAAGGCTGGTTGAGGTTGGACTTAAGTAAAATTGAGTGTGTTTTACTAACACAAGTGGGCCATGTGGCAAGGTGGCTAGTGGCGTGGATTATGTACAAGAGACTTTGAGTTCGAAACCCCTTGCATGCAAAATGTAATTATTTTGCTCAAGAGAAGACAAGAGGTTGTGTTGGAATCAAATATTGATGGAGAAGTATTTGAATTGGTCAAGGTTGTTGGGTGAATTTGAATGGGAGGTGGAGAGTGAATTAAGGAGGGATTCATGGAGAAAATCATGGGATTCAAGTGGGGGAAGTGTTATGGCTGAATAAAGGGTCTTGCGTAGGAAATATTCAGCTAAGAGGGTTGTGTTACGCATTTTTTGCTTGTGGAAAGTGTAGGTGCCGAATTCTTGTTCTTCTTTTCCTCTGAAATTGCCGAATCTACTTGGGAATTGACCACTCGTGCATCTTTTCTTTTCTTTTTTTCAAACTATTTTCTCCTCTTGGCTCTCTGTCTTCTACACTTCTAACTTTGGAAATTACGGTTTCCTCCTCCCTCATCATTGTTCCATTCGGTTCTCTCCAGTAGCCGACACCTCTTTCCTCTCTATAACCAAATCTTTCCATTTTCTTTACTCTTCAATTGATTCTTTTCTTTTCTTCCCACAATATTTGATTCTTGCAGTTTAACTCTTCTAGTCGAACACCCTCTATCACTTTCTGTTTGGGCATAGGCAGGACATTTTGTGAGTTAGCCCTTTGGCCAAATACGACACCTTCGTTTCTTCTTGTTGTTTTTTTCCTTTGCATTCAAGGCAGAAGCCGAAGCACTTAAACTTTGATCCTTTGAGAATAGGGTCGAATCTATTAGGATCTAGGCATATCCTTCTCTCTGTTCGTTTAGCCCTTGAATCTCGGACAGTGGTTGGTAAGTGTGGCTAGGGCCTAGTATGGGTTGGCTGAGTTCTTTTCTTATCGGTTTGGATTCTCTCAAGCCGAAAGGCTGCTATGTTTTCAATTATGGCCGTGGGTATTATGTGGCTAACATCTCCTCTCTGTTTAAACGTTGCTTGGGACTCGACTTGCTTAATCAATGAGCCGGCTGAACACTCTTCCTTTGCAGTAGAGCTCATGTTTAGTGGTAAGTGGTGTTAGTTGATTATTCAGATTCAATCTTTGGAGATGTTTTATCAGGGTTAAGACTAATGGCTTAGAATGTATTGATTTCATTGGTGCGTAATCTCGGGAGCTTCAACCTATGCTCGTAACAGGTGTGTAATCTCACACCATTGTTTGTGATAGTATGCACTGTTATGTGAATAGGGCAAATGCCGCAATACCGAAAGCCGAAGTATCGACAACCGAGATCAATCGAGTGTGCGAGCACTCGTAATAATAAATCGAGCCACTGAAGATTGGCGATAGACTATGGAGAGTGTCATGAACACTCTCGTGAAACTGAGGTCGTATCGGGCCTTGTTGAGTCGAAATGGGCTAAGAGGGCCTAATGGGTTGACGAGCCCACATAAGTGAAATCGATGGTAAGTACCGGTTGAATTGCTGCGACTGTAAAGTCTACAGAATCGAGACCAAAAAGGAGCTGAATGGGCCACATGAGTGTGTGGGCTCGTTTAGGCCGAAAATGGATTTTAGGTCCAAAAATCTGTGCCGCTTCTTCAGAAAGGTTGTCAGTTGATAAATTACCAAAATACCCTCGGTGGGTAAAATTACTGAAATACCCTTGGCGGTTAAAGTTACCAAAATATCCTTAAAAGGTGAAATTACTAAAATGCCCTCGTTGGGTGAAATTATTGGAATACCCCTTCAGGGGTAAATTACTGTTTTACCCCTACCGACCAAATGACCATTATACCCCTAGTGGTAGATCTAATGTTGTATGTGTACCCTGTTTAATTGCTTATGATTGTAATTTATGTCATACATCATTCTAATATGTCACTGCATGTTGCATTAGGTTGTGTTATGCTTATGGAGGAAGTACTATACTGGTGGCTATGCCACGTTATATCGATCGATGGCTCTCGCCACGATATCTTGATTTTAGTGGCTCACCATGTATCTTATTCTTATCGCGGCTTTGTTACGTTGATAATAGTAGCTCGTATGCGCTTTTCGTGTGTAAGGCTGGGTGGGTTGACTTGGTCCCACATGGTGTGTAGGGTTGGTACGGGTGGTGTGATGGTTGGATCGGGTCGGGCTACATTTTTGTTTGTATTGCCATGATTTTGGGGCTAAGGCCAGATCTAATATTGCATGGGCTTGGGCCCAGACTGTGACTGTGACAGGGGATTACACACTGAGTTCTTGTAACTCACCCCTTCCTTTTAACTGTGCAGGTAATCCCCAGCGTTAGAGGATTTGGAGCTGTGGAGGACTCGGAGATGGCCAAATGTTGGATTTGCTTCTTAACAAAACATAGTAATTTTGGATTTAGTTTATTTTATGTTATTTTTGGGTTAATATTTTATGTAATAAGGCCTTTGGGATTTTCTTTTTAAACTTTTCTTTGGTATTCCTTATATCATTGCAAATTTGTTAAAAACGGATTTTAAAACAATAACAGCTATTTTTAAACATCATGGCTCCGCAACAGTTTAATCAAGCTTTCATAACAGACAAGTTTTTAAAAGAAAAATGATAAATGCATAATAAGGTTTTACAAAAATGAATGATTTCGAGTAAAACTAGTTTTTGTTAACAAGCAACTAGAAACGGGATTTTGAACGTTTAAGGTTTGGATCTGAAAATGAGTTTTCCAATGATCATAAGGTTTTCAAACAACACCTGTTGTGGCACGCCAGATCCGATCATAACATCTAGGCCGAGTTTGGGGTGTCACACTTTGCTAGTAAGTGATTTTGGTGATCATTCTTGTTAATTTTTGTACTTTTGGAACCCTTGTAGCATAATATATCTAATGAGGGCACTATTTTGCAAAATGGTTGAGAATCTAGGGTTTTGCCATGTGAGTATTCATGTGTTTTCTGAAATTTTTATGGAAGAAAATGAAACTTGGTTATTAAATAAACAATTTTTGTGAAAGGAACTTTTATGAAAGCACCTAAAATGGACTTTTTTGTAAAGGTTGTAAAATAGGTAATAAATGTGTGAAATAATTGGAATTATGAGTTGCTATAAGCTTAAAATATATTCGGCTAGGCTTGGTTAATGAGGAAATTTGATGAAAATCGATTTAGAACCTGGGGGTAAAATCATAATTTAGTAAAAGTATAAGGCCAAAACGGTAATTTTGTCAAAGTAGAAATTTTAAATGTCTTGATTAATGTGGTGATTATGTAACACCCCAAACCCGGCCTATGCCTTAAGGCCAGATTCGACATGTCACACAAAAGAAATATAATTTGATTCCTTTTCAAGTAAAAACAGATTTCAAAATTTTGACGAAGTATTTATCGAGTAAAAGATTTGATTGACAAGTCGTCAAACTGAGATGTAAGATCTTATAAATCGTAACTTTGATAATATCATTAACAGTTTGAGAAAATTTTAAAAGTAATTTAAAGAGTAAATTTCCGAGTTAAAAATATGAAAATTTCTATGAAATCCTTTTTGTATATTCGATTTCGAATAAAACGTTTATGTAAGGTTTTACAAAACATAAAATCTCAATTTGAATTACTTAAAGCAGTTTATAAAATCATCAAACATTAAACAAAACAAAAATTAATCCAGAGGCCTTATTACAACCCTAATTCACAATAGCAAAGTAATTAAAAACACTAAAAGAAATTCAAAATCCAAATTTAACTGTTTACGAAGTATGGCCTCCACCGAGTCGTCCACTGCCCAAATCTCCATCAGTGATCATTCCCTGAAAGGGTAAGGAAAATGGGGGTGAGTTACTAGAACTCAGTGTGCAATCCACTTACCATTGTCCACCTGGCCAAAATCCAATTAAGCATTTATTTGGGCCAAAGCCCATTTACAATTATAAATATCATACATAATATGCATGTGATATGAAACTCCCAACCCAAACCTAATTTTCCATCTGCTACACACCACCCGTACCAACCAGCACACCTGTGGGGAGCTTTAGCCACCCACCCCGCCATCACACCAAAGTAGGCATTAAGCCGTATATATCAAATTTGTGGACAAGCCACCAGATTAATAGAATTTACATGGCATTGCCATTTTTCAGCTTTGTGGCAGAGCCACCAGTATTATGTAGCAGAGCTACCAGAACTTCTCTTCATCATTTTCCCACCCCATGCAATTTATATATTTAATGCATAGCCATTCACAACAATTCATTCAAATATTTCTTATGAACATTTTGGCCCATTATAACAATTTATCAAGTTGGCCATTTAAGCAAAATCATCTTGGCCCATTTCATAATTTATCACAAATCGGCCCATATAACAATATCAAACGGCCCATATATCAAATATCTCAATTTTGGCCCATAAAGCAAATATCAAACGGCCCATATATCAAATATCTCAATTTGGCCCATATAGCAAATATCAAACGGCCCATTTATCAAATATCTCAATTTGGCCCATATAACAAATATTTCAATTGGCCCATATAACAACATTTATCTATTTGGCTTATTGGGGGATATTTTCGTAATTTTCACAGTCTTAATACCGATTTCATAATTTTACCAAAATAGTGATAACTATACCATTTTACTTGATTTCACTAAGATGTGATTAAATCAAGCGATTTGCCACTAACACATTTTAAAATATCTAACCCATGAAATACGGTGTGAGATTACACACCTGATTACGGTAAGCACTACGCTCTCTCGATCGTCGACACCAAAAATTTTATAACGCTTGATTAGTAAACGTATGCTATTTAATAAATCTACTTTAAAATAAACGATCTAAAATTTTACCCTCGAAATCGTGAACAACTACAATTTGTCGGTTTTCCCCGGTTGACGGTCCACAACCCGGTGGAAAATCTCGAATTGCTGATGCCTCAGAATAGCAAACGAGCTCGAATAATTGATTCTCACCGGATAAGGGTCCACAACCCGGAGGAAAGTCTCGTATTGTCGGTACAGCCCTTCGCTTAAATTTAGGAATAGGGATTGTTAATCCTCTCCTTTTTCGATCACCAATCACTACCCCTTTTGATTCGATATTGTTTGCCTCTATTGAAAACAAATATTAGTCCAAACTAATATTACGTTATTATGAATGATTGATCTTAGGAGTGCGGTCGGCTTACCACAATAATCCGTATGATCTCAAGATGAAAGATTGAGCAATAGAGTCTCTATAATAATATCGATTAATCATCACTATCTTAACGAATAATAAAAAAAAAGATTATATAATCCTCGAAGAATCCTTACCTTAGAGATTTTTGGACTGAATTCTAGTGATTAAACGATGACTAAACACACACAATTGATAGTCTAACAAGCTCAGCACCAAAATAATGCAACATATAAAATTCAAATTCTAGGATGTTACAATTCCACCCCCCTTAAAGAAAATTTCATCCTCAAAATTTACCTTGATTAAAAGAGGTGAGGATATTGTTGTCAAATTGCGTCCTCAGGCTCCCACGTAGCTTCCTCCTCTCCGTGATTACACCATAGAACCTTGACTAACGACACAGTCTTTCTTCTCAGTACCTTAACGTCTCGATCTAAGATTTGCACTGGCTCCTCCTCGAATGACAAAGCAGGTCTTATATCAATTTCTTCTACCGGTACTATATGCAACGGATCCGATCGGTAACGCCTTAACATAGAGACATGGAATACACTATGTATCTGGCTCAACTCCGGAGGTAATTCAAGCTGATAAGCTACTGACCCAACACGTTTCAACACACGGTACGGTCCGATGAACCTAGGGCTCAACTTGCCCTTCCTTCCAAATCTAAAGATCTTCTTCCAAGGTGAGACCTTCAGAAAGACTTGATCTCCCACCGCAAACTCAATATCCTTACGCTTCAGATCCGCATACAATTTTTGTCTATCCGAAGCTTCCTTTAACTGTGCCCGAATTACCATTACCTTTTCCTCTGTTTCTGATATCAGCTCAGGACCCAATAACTGTCACTCCCTCAATTCAGTCCAAAAAGTAGGAGTACGACACCTACGACCATACAATGCCTCGTAGGGTGCCATTTGGATGCTGGATTGATAGCTATTGTTATAATAAGCAAACTCTGCCAACGGTAGGAAATCCTCCCAACTACACTTGAAGTCAATCACGCAGCCCCTTAACATGTCTTCTAGAATCTGGATTACTCTTTCTGACTGACCATTGACTGAGGATGAAATGTCGTGCTGAAATTTACTCTTGTTTCCAAAGCTTCATGTAAGGCTTTCCAAAACCGTGATGTAAACCTGGGGTCCCTGTCCGATATAATAGACACTGGTACCCCATGTAACCTCACGATCTCTGCTATGTACAACTTGGCCAACTTCTGCAATGAGTAATCCGTATGAACAGGCAGAAAATAGGTAGTCTTCGTCAACTGATCCACTATTACCCAGACAGAGTCTTCCTTAGTAGGTGATAAGGGTAACCACTAACGAAGTCCATCGTTATTCGTTCCCATTTCCATAATGGAATCTTCACCGGTTGCAGCAATTCCATCGGCAATTGATGTTCCGCCTTCACTTGCTGACAAGTCAAACACCTACTCACAAAATCCGTAATCTCCAGCTTCAGCCCTGGCCACCAATACTGCTCCCGGAGATCTCAATACATTTTATTTCCCCCGGGGTGCATAGCATAAGGGCTACTATGCGCCTTACGCAGAATCATTTGTCTTAATTTTGAATCTTTGGGCATATAGATTCTTCCGTGAAAACACAGTACTCCATCATTATTCAATCCAAAATCCCCTATCACACCACCTTCCACTTGCTGAAGTAAGGGACCCAACTTTTCATCTAATGACTGCTTTTCCTTAATCTGACCTAACCACATAGGCTTCACCTGAAGTTTGGCTAGTAGACTACCATCTTCATACAAATTGAGATGAGCAAACATCACTCTCAACTCCGATATCACCTTACGACTCAACGCATCTACCACCACGTTAGCCCTTTCGGGGTGATACTCGATTGAGAAGTCGTAATCCTTCAACAGCTCTATCCACCTCCGCTGTCTTAAGTTCAACTCCTTTTGGGTAAGGAGGTACTTTAGACTCTTATGATCCGTATAAATGATTGACTTCTCACCGTACAGGTAGTGCCTCAAAATCTTCAAAGCAAATGCCACTGCAACCAACTCCAAATCATGAGTGGGATAATTCACCTCGTGCGGCCTTAACTGACGAGATGCATAAGCCACCACTTTTCCACCTTGCATCAACACACATCCCAAGCCCGTGCGCGACGCATCACAGTAAACAATAAACTCTTTTCCAAATTTCGAGTTGAAACAATCTGCGCGCTTCGCCGAATCTTCTTCAATTTCTCAAAGCTCTCTTGCTGTTGATCTGACTACCCAAATGGTACTCCCTTACGCAACAGTTTAGTTAGGGGTGCAACAATCAATGAAAACCCCTCAACGAAACGCCTGTAATAACCAGCTAATCCTAGGAAACTCCGAATTTCAGCCACTGACTTCGGTGATTTCCAACCCAATATAGCCTCTACTTTCCGGGGATCAACTCTAATTCCTTCGGCTGACACAACATGCCCCAAGAAGGTCACTTCCTTCAGCCAAAATTCACACTTACTAAATTTGGCATAAAGTTGCTTTTCCCGTAATATTTGCAATACTATCCACAGATGTGAATCATGCTCTTCTTTATTCTTCGAGTATACCAATATATCATCTATGAACACCACCACAAATTGATCTAAATAGGGTTGGAAGACTCGGTTCATCATGTCCATAAATGCAGCTGGTGCATTGGTCAATCCAAACGACATTATGAAGAACTCATAATGTCCATAACGAGTTCGAAATGCCATCTTATGAATATCCGCCTCCTTAACCTTGAGTTGGTGATAACCCAATCTCAGATCTATCTTGGAGAAAACTAAAGCTCCTCGCAACTGATCAAACAGATCATCGATTCTCGACAACAGATACCTATTCTTGATCGTTAACTTATTCAACTGCCTATAATCGATGCACATACGCATCAACCCATCTTTCTTCTTGACGAATAAGACTGGTGCTCCCCATAGTGACACACTCGATCAAATAAATCCCCGATCCAACAACTCCTAAATTTGAGCTTTAAGCTCCGCTCACTCCTTCGGTGCCATTCTATAAGGAGCAATGGACACCAGTCCGTTCCGGGCAATAGCTCAATGCCAAACTCTACCTCCCAGTCTGGAGGCAAACCCGAAAGTTTCTCGGGAAAGACATCCAAAAATTTTTTCACCGTTCTAACACCTTCCACCGATAATTCCTTGACATCCAAAGTACTAATGAAGGCTAGGAATGCTCCACACCCTTTTCGCACGAACTTTTCTTCTTCTAAAGCAGTTACCACATTTGCTAAAAAGTTTCTCTGTTCGCCCATCATTACCACTTCCTTATCTTCCAAAGTCCTTATTGACATCCGTTTAGCAGCACAATCCAAGTGCGCACGGTGCTTTTCCAATCAATCCATGCCAAAAATAAGGTCGAACTCGCCGAAAGGCAATTCCATCAAATCCACCAAAAATGTTTCTTTTTGAATTTCTAAGGGCACGTCTCTAAACAATTCATTCACTATCACAGGCTGCCCTAAAGAACTAATTATCGTCATCTCTGTAACACCCCAAACCCGGCCTAGACGTTACGACCGGATCTGGCATGAAACACCCCAAACTTGGCCCATAAGCCTTGACCGGATCTGGTATGCTCCTCGAAGAAAACCGGTTCAAAATTCGTCTGTTACTTTGGGAAAAACCATGTGTTTTGAGAGAGAAATTATTTTTGGGTTGGGCTCGAGTTAAAAACAAGTTCATTGTTATATTGGAAATCCATTTATTTCAGGTGACAAAACATTTAGAATTTATTTTAAATGAAATTAACTTAATCTTTAATAAATAAAGTTTCATAACTTAATAAATAAAACAGAAATAAAATAGTGCACTATGGCCTTATTACATCAAATTAAAACCCAAAATAGAATTTAAGGTACTTAGAAATAAAAGAAAGTCTGAAATAAAATAAAATCTAAACTTCGCATGGCCACCCCTAAGCTTCTGCCGACCCGGTCCATTACTGATCATCACTTGAAAAATGTTCCCACAACGGGGTGAGTCAACAGACTCAATGTGTAACACAACACTTAGTCTTAACAAATTTAGGCATTTCATAGCATACAAATTCATATATCACTAAATTAAAATGATGCAACCTGAACCCAAACCTAGATGCCATCCGCTACATATCACCCGTACCATCCTGTACACCGTGGGGACTACTAAGTCAACCCTCCATCCGCTACACACCATCGAAGGTAGTCGCTGCAGTCGACGTGCTCATCGCCCTTATAAATATTCGTGGCATAGCTACCAGATTAAATAATTGTGACCGAAGTCACCACATTCAGATATTATGGTCTTAGGTCACCACATTTAGATGTCGTGGTCTTAGGTCACCACATTCAGATATCGTGGTCTTAGGTCACCACATTCAGATATCGTGGTCTTAGGTCACCACATTCACTTCCCCTTTTCATATAACCTATATGCCCCATATCATACATATTATGCATTAACATGCCTAATTTCACATTCTTATCACTGTTCACATATGAGTCATAATATATATTCATATTCCTAGTAGGAGTAGGAAACGTACCTGAGTACTTGTGTACCATTACATGGTACCTTAGCCATATTCACATTCTTATAAACATACACATATTAAATATTGCCATAAATCTTATTAAAAGTTAGTGTGGGTTACACACCTGATTAGCTTAGCGAATTCACTCCAAATTCTGAAGATCTCGATCTAGCGTCCTAGATCTTTTGTTCCTATGTTCGGCCAACATATAGTAATTTACTAAAAACCATTCGGCCATAAAACCAAATCCCATTAGGATTATTGTAATCGAATTCTTACCTTGGTGCCGATTTCACTATAAATCAAATCCCGAAAACTTTGTGCTACACCTTCCTTCAATCGGCCAACATTAAATCCATTAACTTGGTTAGTTTCCGGCTTTTAAACATTTAAGAAACAAATCCAAATACTAAACTAGGCTTTGGCTGAATGTACATATGTACTTACCTTCCAAATCTTAAATCCCGGAATTGATCTCTTGTCTTAGGTGTATGTCGAAATCCCCATAGCCACATGTTAGATCAATTTCTAACATTAAATCTAAATAAAAATGGCCTAAGGCCGAATACTTTATTGTCTTACCTTATCCTTAAATCCCGAAGTAGTTGACTTGGATGAATCCCGAAAGATACTCCCATTGAAATCGACAACTAGCAAGTCCCGAAACCTTTTTCCAAAGTTTTGGCCAAGATTATTAAGGTTAGTTTCTAACATTCGGCTATAAAGAAAAGGAATGATCAAGACAATAATCGGCCCTTACCCTATTTGTGGAAGTCGACAGCATTCCCTCTTGATGCCACTTGAGATATTCAGTTTTAGGTTGGAAAGAACTTGATTTCGGCTTTCTTGAATAATCGGCTATGGCCTTAAAAAGGCTTACTTCCAACTTTTGAATGGATTCAGAAAGAAAAGAGAAAGAATAATAAAGATGGAGGATTTGGCTAGAACACAAGGTGTTTTCGGCTTGGCAAAAATAAAAGAGAAGAGAGGAGTTTTTGCTTGAGAATTCGGCAGAGACTTTCAAGAAAAGAAAATAATACAGAATGGCCTCTCTTTTCCTCCTATTGTCGAAATTACTAGGCCAAGACTCCCTTACTTGGACATCACTCTTATATTTTGATAGCTTTATCTCTTTAATTATCACCTAAAATAAAAGATAATTCAGCAACTATCCTTACTTAGCCGAAATTATTAAACTCAAAGTCCCTTACTTGGCCATCACTTCTCCCTTATCTTTATCACTTTGTTTAATAGAAATAATCCTTTAATTACCTCTTATCCCTTAATTATAAATACCAATAATAATCCATCATTATCTATCTATTTGCCGAATTTTAAAGAGAATAAAACTCCTCTTTTAAGAGCCTTAATGCCGTCCACCTCTCTACTCCTTGTAGCAAAAAATAAAATTCTTTTATTTGCTTCCCATGCGACTCGATCCTTGGCCCATTTGCCTATGTATGTGGAGTCACTTGCTAGGCCCTTAAGTGGCGCCTTGTAGCCATTTTACCAAGGCTATTTGTATGTCATATTTCACATACATTTTCTCTTAAGACCACCTTGCTTCATGTCCCTCTTTTAATACTTTAAACTTAACATTTCTAAGGCATTTCCTTACATTTCCAAGACCTTTCCTTACATTTCCAAGACAAGACATTTCCTTACATTTCCAAGTCATTTCCTTACATTTCCAAGACAAGACATTTCCTTTCATTTCCAAGTCATTTCCTTACATTTCCAAGACAAGACATTTCCTTACATTTCCAAGACAAGACATTTCCTTACATTTCCAAGATTCTAAAAATGCACACATCACATCCATAACACATAAGACATACTAATGCATAGGCTATAATCCAGGATGTTACATGGCATGTCACATAAATGGGTTGTTTAAAACTGCGCGTTTGTTAAAAATTTTGAGTTTAATTATTTATTCACTGGTAATCCTTTATTTAACATTTTGGAAAACGATTATTAAGGGTTTAGGAAATTCCCGTATTGAACATTTAATAATAATAGGCAGTAATCAAATTAAAAGCTAAACCAAATAAAATACCAAATTTAAAGTAATAGTGGCCTTATTACAAAATAAAATCCCGAATTAAAATAAGTTCAAATTAAAATGAAGTTTACGAAAGCAATCGCAATGCATGGCCACCTTGAGTCCACCCCGACTCCAAAACCCGCGATCTATGAATTACCTGCAAAAATTTAAGCAGAAGGGGTGAGTCAAGAAGACTCGGTGTGCAATCACTCCACACCTACCATAGCTGGCCCCGAGCCCATTCAAATACCAACTCGGCCTTAGCCCTACAGTACAGAATAACAGATAGCATATGTAAGATGATGCAGGCCAAAATTTCCATCCGCTACACACCACCCGTACCTGCCAATCACACCAATGGGGATTTCTACAATCAACCCCCACCGCTACACACCATCGATGGTAGACATGCTGCAGTTAGTTGCTCATCGCCGATCGTGATGTGAGTCACGGATATGTGGCATGGCCACTGAATGTAACGAGCGTGGCGAGCCACTAGAACAAATTGTGGCAAAAGCCACCAAAACAAAACGCTTCCCCTTTCATTCATATCATATCCCAAAGCCCATGCAATATGACATAATAATTCGTGTATGCAGTATGTCATGTATGCAAACCATATATCCAGTATAACGCATGAAATGAATTACCATCATAATCAGATAAACATAATACAACACAATCCAGCTAAATCTACCCCTAAGGGTATAACAGTCATTTTACCTACCAAGGGTACTTTCATAATTTACCTATCGAGGGTATTTCAATAATTTCGCACCTGCAATGGCTTTTCAAAGGCCAAATGTCACCTCAAACAACTCAACTGCCATTTTCGGTCGTACCGAACTATTAGGCCTAAAGCCCATTTTCGGCACATTCGGGCCTAGACGCTCTTGTGGCCCACCCAACACAAATCTAGCCATGTATATAAGATTCGCCTAGTCTAGTTCACTATATACTACACCATCATACAATTTCAATCAATTGGGCCTACGGGCCCATCGTGGCCCAAGCAGCCTTAACGCACAAGAATACTACTGATGGCCTCAACTATCGCGTCGAAAACCCACACGTGCGCTTGCACGCTCGTGTGACTACTATTGTCGTGATCGGCACTTCAGCAGTTGCCACTCTACAGCTAGAGTAGAGAGAGTTACACACCTGATAGGAATCTGGTGCTAATCCGCGCTCTGACCACTCCTGTGCCCAAACGCCCTCCAAGGTGTATCCTTCCTCCCATCATAGATAGCTCTATATATAGCTAGCTTCTTACGTTCTTTCTTTGTATCTTTCCGATGTCGGATGCTTTCATCACCAGAGTTTAAATCCAACTCAAACTCTTCCCGTCCAGACCGCAAAATAAATACTCCCTTGCTTCTCATGAGATTCGAACCTATGCTCCCTTGCAACATAATCCATGCCGCTAACCACCAGGGCAGAAGCTCCTCTTATGTCTAAAACCATGCGCAACTAAATATAAATCTAATGCCAAATTCTAAAGTCCATTTAAAAATAAAACCAAAATGCAAGAGCCAAGACTTGAACCCTGGACCTCATTCCTTCCTTGTGGCGTCATCCCCTTGCCTCTTATGTGACGTCACTTTGCCACTACACCACACACTCCACTTGTGTCATTTTTCTCCATATTTTATTCTTAAAGCCTACCTACTAACTTCCAGGGTTTTTTCCACCTAAAACCAAAATTTCCCTAAAGCCAAAGTTTGATCCCGGGACTTCATAGAAGCCCTCTAACCTTCCAAAATCACTTATCTAATAGGTCCAACTTGCATTTAAGCCGATCTATTATTCTCTAAAAATTTAAACGCTACTACGTTCAAGGTCCATTGGGCCCAATTCTACTAGGCCCAATTTTGGGATGTTACAATCTCCCTAGCAGTAATCTCAAATCTAATGTTCAGATTTCCAGATACAACACTTGCAACATACGAATGGGTAGATCCGATATCTATCAAAGTAGTAACAGGTACATTAGATATAAAGAACGTACCGGTTATCACACTAGGTGTATTGCAATGCTCTTGGTGTCTGACCGCATAAACCAACCCTGGCTGCCTCGCCTCCGCGTTACCCCTGAAGCCATTACCTCTACCTGGTGCACCTTGACCTCGACCTGTGCCATTACCACCTCGACCTGGACCACGGCCCCTCGGTGGCTGCTGAGCACCTCTAGCTGGCTGTGCATCATGGTTACGAGTTTCTTGAGTCGGAGCAGTCCATCGAGGACAATTCTTAAGCTGATGGTCCTTAGAACCACACTTGAAACAACCATCGGTTCTCTTCCAGCATTCACCAAGGTGTCGTCTTCCACAGTCAGCGCATGGTTGTATCTGATTGGTAGCAGCTGGTGCTTTAGCTTGAGCTGACTCATCATTCCTGGGCCTCTTCTGAAACCTTCTAGCAGGACCCGAGTACTTAAAGTCCCTCTTGCTCTTGCCTCTATCTCTTTCTCAGTTCTGTCGCTCCACGTTCTTAGCCTCTTCAGCTATCTTGGCTTTCTTCACAAGCGTGGAAAAATTCCTTCTTATTTTGGGGCTATCAGCACCCGCAACTCATCATCCAACCCATCCCCAAAATGTACACAACATTCATGGTCAGTTGGCACTATAGCCCGAGCATAACGACTCAAACGTAGATATTCTACTTCGTAAGCTGCCACAGTCTTATTTCCTTGAACCAGATTTAGGAATTCCTTCCTTCGGGCATCCACAAAGCTTGCCCCAACATACTTTCCTTGGAATGCAGTTTTAAAGAAATACCAAGTAACACGATTGGCCTGAGTGCCTTCTCGAACAGTAAGCCACCATTGATACGCCTCGTTTCTCAACAAGGACACAACTCCTCTTAGTTTCTGCTCGGCGGTACACTCCAGGTCATCCATGATCCGCTCCATAGCCTTGAGCCAATACGACATTTGGGGTTACGCCCAAGATACCCCTAAAAGTCTCAGCACCATTTGATCTGAGTCGCTCCGATATTGACCCACGAGCTACTGGCCCCGATCTCGCCCCAACAACCCTTTCCAAGACTCGTAACATTGCTTGGGATAGAGTAATATTTTCTCTCATACGGTCATGGGATCCATTTTCCGACACAGGTGACACCGACACGTCCATTTCTGGAATATGTCCCGATGCCTCAGACACAACTCTAGCACTTCGGCCTCTACCACGGCTGTATCTACCATGTCGACGTCCTCTAGCGCTCATATTGACTATTTCGATTTAATCTAGTTAAAAGTTTTATGAATCAGTATACTATTTCAGTGTTTATTAATGATATTTTATGAGATATAAGAAGTAGAGTTGTTTTCGGAAACGCATCCTATAGTCTCAATCTCTATAGTTTCAACACCTAAAACTAAAAGTTCTAGAGTGTTCCTATAGTCATATCATAATAATAATCATTCAATTAACATACACTTACTTGACTTGGTGCCGGATACTCGCGGTGCCATACTTCCTTTAAAGACATACATTCTAAATTTCAAACAGTTTTGAACAAGAATGTTTTTGAACCCAAACCACAGTCGAGTTTTGAACCAGGCTCTGATACCATAAAATGTAACACCCCAAACCCGGCTTATGCGTTAAGGTCAGATTCGACATGTCACACAAATTAAATATACTTTGGTTCCTGTTTAAGTAAAAACAGATTTCAAAATTTTGACGAAGTATTTATCGAGTAAAAGATTTGATTGACAAATCGGCTAATTGAGATGTAAGATCTTATAAATCGTAACTTTGATAATATCATTAACAGTTCGAGAAAATTTTAAAAGTAATTTAAAGATAATATTTTTCGTAAAGAATTGATGAAAATTATTAAGAGTAAATTTCCGAGTTAAAAATATGAAAATTTCTATGAAATCCTTTTTGTATATTCGATTTCGAATAAAAAGTTAATTTAAGGTTTTATAAAACATAAAATCTCAGTTTGAATTACTTAAAATAATTTATAAAATCATCAAACATTAAACAAAACAAAAATTAATCTAGAGGCCATATTACAACATTAATTCAAAAAAGCAAAGTAATTAAAAATACTGAAAGAAATCCAAAATCCAAATTTAACCGTTTACGAACTATGGCCTCCACCGAGTCGTCCACGGCCCAAATCTCCATCAGTGATCATTATCTGAAAGGGATAAGGAAATGGGGGTGAGTTACTAGAACTCAGTGTGCAATCCACCTACCATTGTCCACCGGGCCAAAATCCAATTAAGCATTTATTTGGGCCAAAGCCCATTTACAATTATAAATATCATACATAGTATGCATGTGATATGAAATTCCCAACCCAAACCTAATTTTCCATCTACTACATACCACCCGTACCAACCAGCACACCTGTGGGGAGCTTTAGTCATCCACTCCGCCATTACACCAAAGTAGGCATTAAGCCGTATATATCAAATTTGTGGACAAGCCACCAGATTAACAGAATTTACATGGCATTGCCATTTTTCAGTTTTGTGGCAGAGCCACCAGAATTATGTAGTAGAGCTACCAAAACTTCTCTTCATCATTTTCTCACCCCATGCAATTTATGTATTTAATGCATAGCCATTCACAACAATTCATTCAAATATTTCTTACGAACATTTTGGCCCATTATAACAATTTATCAAGTTGGCCATTTAAGCAAAATCATCTTGGCCCATTTCATAATTTATCACAAATCGACCCATATAACAATATCAAACAGCCCATATATCAAATATCTCAATTTTGGCCAATATAGCAAATATCAAACGGCCCATATATCAAATATCTCAATTTGGCCCATATAGCAAATATCAAACGGCCCATATATCAAATATCTCAATTTGGCCCATATAACAAATATTTCAATTGGCCCATATAACAACATTTATCGATTTGGCTTATTGGGGGATATTTTCATAATTTTCACAGTCTTAATACCGATTTCATAATTTTACCAAAATAGTGATAACTATACCATTTTACCCGATTTCACTAAGATGTGATTAAATCAAGCGATTTACCACTAACACATTTTAAAATATCTAACCTGTGAAATACAGTGTGAGATTACACACCTGATTACGGTAAACACTACGCTCTCTCGATCTTCGACGCCTAAAATTTTATAACGCCCGATTAGTAAACTTACGCGATTTAATAAATCTACTTTAAAATGAACGGTCTAAAATTTTTCCCTCAGAATTGTGAACAACTACAATGTGTCGGTTTTCCCCGATTGACGGTTCACAACGCGGTGGAAAATCTTGAATTGCTGATGCCTCGAAATAGCCAACGACCTCGAATAATTGATTCTCGTTGGATAAGGGTCCACAACCCGGAGGAAAGTCTCGTATCGCTGATACAGCCCTTCGCTTGAATTTAGGAATAGGGATTATTAATCCGCTCCTTTTTCGATCACCAATCACTACCCCTTTTGATTCGATATTGTTTGCCTCCATTGAAAACAAATTGTAGTCCAAACTAATATTACGTTATTATGAACGATTGATCTTAGGAGTGAGGTCGGCTTACCACAAGAATCCGTATGATCTCAAGATGAAAGATTGAGCGATAGAGTCCCTATAATATTATCGATTATTCATCACTATCTTAACGAATAATAATAATAAAAAGATTATATAATCCTCGAATCCTGACCTTAGAGATTTTTGGACTGAATTCTAGCGATTAAATGATGACTTTGAAAACTCCAAGTTTCGGCCTTCCACTATATTTCTATGGCAAAGAAAAGTGATTTCGAATGAGAGAAAGTATGGTGATGGTCTCGATCAGTATGGCCATCCAACACCAAGGTATAGATTCGGCACTAAGAGAAAGAATAAAATATAGAAAAATGTTGAAATGGATCACTTACCGATTGATCAAAGTGTGAGTGACAACTCGAATAGAAAAAAGAGTTCAATGGGAGGATGAAAATTTCGACTATGGTGAGAATATTAGAGGGAAGTGATGTTTGAAAGTTTTTTGCGAAAAGAAAAGAAGAAGAAAAAGAAGTAGAAGATATGGTGTTTAAGTTTCGGTTTTTAAGGATGAAAAAGGAACAAGGAAATGGTCTCCAAGTTTGTATGCATTCGGCAAAGAGAAAGAAAAGAAATGAATTATGCCTCTTCAAGGTTGCATGGTTTCGGCACAAAGAAGAAAAGAGTTTGGGGAGAAAAGAAAATGATATCAAATTGGTCAAAAAGAAATGGCCAAAACAACCAAAAATTTACCTATTACTATTGACCACATTCGGCTAGGGGAAAAGAGTTTTGGAGAAAAAAAATGATCCACTAGTTGCTAATGGAATTGACCAAAACTAGCACCTAAGCCTTACCAAAATCCTAATAAAATTCGGCCATCCCCCTTAGCCCCAAAAACTGTCTATATACATAGCCAAATGGTCAAAAGTTTGGCCACCCAAACTTTCCAAAACATCACCCATGGAATAAGCCTCATGCTCCCCTTACATGCCATTTTCATTTGATTCCTTTCCCTAACTTCAATCTTTCTTTAATCCCTTAGCCATCTTGCCATAAAAATAAAAGTCCAACTTACCATAACAACATGCTTGGCCGACACTTGATGTATGAGACAAAAATAAAAGTCAAAATTGTACACAAAGGGATTCGAACTCCTTCCCTCAAGGTCCATCACTTGATGCCATAACCTTTTTACCAATAGCTCATTTATGCTAGCTATTTACCAATTTATTTCCTTAAGCTTTAAGTTCACTTACTCCATTTCCTTAAAGTGCTAATTGCCAAAAGTTTTTACTAGATCCAAATAAATCTCGAGCCTTCTCAGGACTACCTAAACACACACAATTGATAGTCTAACAAGCTCAACACCAAAATAATGCAACATATAAAATTCAAATTCTAGGATGTTACAGATTAAATGAGTAAATTTTATCATTATAGAGCAAGAAGAACGTGGAATCAACCTTGACCGAGGAAAAGGCAAGGTTTCAGACTAAACTTCAAATTGACATATTTTGTATCAAGGTAAGTTTATATTAAACGATACATCCTTTTTTCTTGTGATCTTACATATTAATGTATCATGTGAAATGTGAATGAATATCATTGATATCTATTAAAATGATAGATAGTGAGAAAATTCTTGGATGAACCTTCAGAATAGGAAAAAAGATACAGATAAACATCGGTAGATATGTGATTCTTGGTGATCTGTGTGCGATATGACTGTAGTTATTATTCCTGGTGGGCTGTGTGTGATACAACCGTAGATATGTGATTATTGGTGGACTGTATACGATACCACCGTGTTATTTATTAATGGTGGGCTATGTGCGAAACCACCGTGTATCGATATTATTCTGAAGTGTTCGTTGAGAAACTCTAACTAAGTGAAATTATGTGTAGCTATATGGTGACAAGTGCAGGGTATAAGTGCATGTAAATGTGAGCTATGTTTATGTTTTGCATTTGGAATGTGGTAAGATTTGAAATGAGTAAGTATAATTACGAGGATCTAAATTGTTTTTGATTAGTATGTAATGTTCTTGATTGATAAGTATGTAGTATGATGTTCATTGTTTACATATAGACTTACTAAGCTTAAAGCTTACTCCCTTCTCTTTTCCCTTGTTTTATAGTGTCAAAAGAGTCGGCTTGGGATACGGAGACCGTCGGAGGATCACCCACACTATCCATACATTTTGGTGTAGTTAGATTTAGCATTTTGAGTATGGCATGTATAAGGACTTAGTCTTTTATCGAATGTCATATTATTTTGGCCAAATGTGTTGGCTTATTTGAAAATGAATTCTTTTCTATAAGGCCATAATTAATGGCTATTTCTTATTAATATATGAAATGATAATGTTTTTCATGAATGTGCAAGTTCTATGGTTGAGTAAATGGTATAGTTATATATGAATAAATAGGTTGCTTGATGTGGCTTATGATGGTGTAAGTAGGGGTGGCAGAAAGAGCTTGGTAAATAGCCTTGTTCTTGTCCACACGGGTAGACACACGGGCATTTGTCTAGGCCGTGTGTGACACATGGTCTGCCCCATGGGCATGTGGTCTCACTGTGTGTCCCCCTGCATCCTAAGTTCGCAAAACAAAATGCGCAGTAGTAACCACACCGGTTGAGGCACGGCAATGTGTCTCAATCGTGTGGAAAACACAATCATAAGACATGGGCATGGGCCGTACGAAGTCTGCACTTAAATTTAGGAAATTAAATCGTCACTTGGTCTAAGGACATGGGCGTGTGCCTTGGTCATGTGACCTTATTGGGTTGATGATGTTAGAAACAAAATGTCAAGGTTTTTACACATGGGTTAAGACACGAGCGTGTCATGGCCATGTGAGGGAAACGGGCGTGTGTCAAGCCGTGTAAAAACCCCTGTAGGTTTGAATTGAGAAAATAAATCCACACGGGTGTGTTGCCCTTCCACACGGGCGTATGCCCCTATTTTTAGTGACTTTTTTCTGAAGTCTTCTAAAGAATTCAGTTTGGTCCCGAGCCATTCCTAAAGAGTGTTGGGTCTCGTAAGCTCATTTAAGGGGTGATATGAATGTTTGTGAAAAGTTTTAAATTTGAATGGAAAATCATGTCTCAATTTTTTATGATTGCCTGCATACAAGATCGGTAATACCTCGTACCCTATTCAAGCATTGAATACGGGTAAGGGGTGTTACACTAAATTTAGCACATCAACCTATGGCTCAAATGATTCGGCAATTGGCCGAAGCTCCTACAGAACAACCGTCGTTATGCATTGCGTATCATACTATGGATACTAATTTTAAACTAAAGTTAGGATTAGTTCAGTTACTGTCGACTTTCTGCGGATTACAAAATGAAAATCCACTCAAACATCTAAAAGAGATTCATATGGTTTATCTTAATATGAAACCTCAGTGTGTAACTAAGGATCAGATCAAATTGTGTGCTTTCCCTTTTTCCCTTGTAGACTCTACTAGGGAGTGGTTATTTAATCTACCCCCTAGGTCTATTACAACTTGGCCTGACTTTTCTCGTTTGTTTCTTAAACGGTTTTTCCAGCATCGCGTGCAGTTGAGTTAAGAAGGGAGATCGTTGGGATAAGGCAAAAAGAAGTAGAGTCTCTTTACGACTATTGGGAGTGATTTAAGAAATTGTGTGCAAGTTGCCCACAACATGGGATAATAGAACACTCTATGCTCCAATACTTCTATGAGGGCTTAAAGCCCATAGAGATGAATATGGTAGATGCCACTAGTGGAGGAGCTTTGGTCAATAAGACTGCCCAACAAGCAAGGGATTTGATATCCACGATGGCTGCAAATACTCAGCAATTTCAAGCCAATCCTGAACCCACTAGAAGGGTTCACCAGCTAAGTAATTCAACCTTAGAAAATAAAGTTGATCAACTTACTAATATCATGATTTCTCTTTTTGCAGTAAAAATAGGACCAACCCGACTATGCAGAATTTGTGCAACACCTGAACATACAACTGATGCATGCCCTAGTTTGTGTGATGATACTATGGCCCATTTAGATGATATGGGGAACTTTCCTGGATACCCCAAAGGCGATATGACCCCTATGGAAATACATATAACCCAAGGTGGAAAGATCATTTTGAGTTACGAAGCTAACCCACTGTACAACCAGCCATACCAAAACCTGACTCCACAGTAGCCGCGAGATTCAGGTACCTCTCAAGAAACCATGGTTAATAAATTAGCAACTAATATGCTTTATTTCCAACAGTAAATACAATGGCAAACTCTTGATTTCTAAAAGGAAACAAAAGATTTTCAACAGAAAACTGAGGTGTCTATAAGAGAGTTGACTACATCAATTGAGAAAATGAACTCATAAGGAAAGTTGCCATCAAAACGGAACCTAATCCAAGACAACACGCAAACGCAGTGACGTTGCGAAGTGGAAAAGTACTGGAACCAAATCCTGGCAAGAATCTTGATCAAGATTCCACCCAGAAAAAGTAGGAGAGTGATGAACAGGTCTGAACGAAACCTCCATTGCCCATAATTCAACCTCTATTTCCAAGACAATTGAACCAACATCAGAGAGGTAATGAGGAAAAAGAGATCCTTGAAACATTTAGAAACATCGAGATCAACATACCATTGTTGGATGCCATCAAAATATTTCTGCGATATGCCAAGTTATTTAAGGAGCTTTGCACCAATAAGTGAAATTTGATTGGAAATGAACGAGTAAGTGTTGATGAAAATGTATCTGCAGCATTGCAATGAAAGATGCCAATAAAATGTAAAGATAGGGGCATGTTTGCTATACCATGTGAAATAGGCCACTTAGGAATAAAAAAAGCTATTTGTGATTTAGGGGCCTCCAGAAATGTCATGCCCCTTTTTATTTATGAATCACTTAACGTGGATTTTTTGACGAAAGCAGGTGTTATCATTTAGTTAGCAGAAAAGTCTATTGTGTATCCCGAAGGAGTCCTCGAGGATGTATTGGCGAAAGTCAACAAACTTATCTTTCTTGCGGAGTTTTATAAAAATGGAAGAGGGTAACGCTCTTGGGTCTTCAGACATCTTGCTGGGCCGACCTTTCCTTGGTACCGCTAGCACTAAGATTGATGTGCATAGTAGAACTCTCACAATGGAGTTTGACAGGGAGATTGTGAAGTTTAACGTTTATGACGTTCTTATTCACCCGAGTGAAATCTTGAACGTAAACAATGTCGACATAATCGACTCATTAGTAGAAGAAACTTTTGAGTCACCTTATGAAGATAAACTTGAAACAATGTTTGATGATAATTTTGATTCAGGTTCTAGTTGTGAATATGTTAATGAATTATTGGCTCCTATGGATACTAAACTTGTACCTTTTGTGCAGGCACCAGATCCAAAATTAAAACCACTTCCTAAGCATCTCAAATGCACATTTTTGGAGAATGATGAGACCTTTGCATACTTAAAAGGGATTAACCCATTGACAAGCACACATAATATTTTCTTGGAGTAAAAAACAAAACCAAAGCAAGAGGCGCAAGGACGATTGAACTCAAATATGGTAGATTTGGTAAAAAAGGAGAATTTCCAAGCCCATACGAATGAAACAATTCAACTGGAATAGCCCCAATACTAGTTGGGGCGTCAAGCTAGCGGCGTTAAACAATTATTTGTTGGGAGGCAACCCAATTTTTATTTTTCTTTATTTTTATTTTATTTTATTATTTATTAATTTATTAATTTATTATTTATTACTTTATTTTGTTTGGATATTAATAAATTTATCTTCTTTTGTCTAAGTAAACTGGCATGGAAAAAACTCAGGAATTAGCATGCTTTCCCAAACATCCCTTATTCTCTCCCTATTCCAAGTAGGAACAGCGCATCCATGCTTTATAATTACCCAAAACTTGCATCCAAACACCCTTTCTTCTACACCATCAAACCCTAAACTTTTCCCCATTTTCACCCAAATAACCCTCCAGCCATCGTCCCACTTCTCCTTCACCCCCACCTCCGATTTTTCCCACCACCATGGTTAGGACCAGAAGCCGTGCTACTGTCGAACCCCCCTTCGCCATCAATAGCCGTCAGCGTCGATTCTCGGTGCTCCAACACGTCAACTTAGTCGACGAACGCCTTCCTCTCCTTCCTCTCCTCCAAGCGACGCTGAACCTTCTCCTCCTTGCAGCTATGCATGAACGACAGTGACTACATGGGGAGTTTTCCTAAAACCTTTTTCTTTCACATATTTGTTTTCCTTTTTCTTTCACATCGAGGACAATGTGTTTTAATTAGGGGGAGGCATTCCTCATTATTTCTATCATTTCATCTACTACTTTTACTGTTGTGTTACTGTTGCTGCTGCCTTGTGCTCGTTTTTTCCCACATTTATTTTTAGTATATCCTGCCTCTTTTCATGCCCAAGATTTAAACAAGAAATTGCCCACTGTTTGACTTGCGAGCATGATTCTTGTCTACTGAGTTAGTTATGATTTTGCTATATTGATTTCATCTCCACTATTTTATTTCTATTAGGCTAAAATAATTATGATTAATAGAGTTAACCCTATCGTACTTATATTAAAATTGATTAAGTCTAAATGCAAAGAGAACATGTAATACAATTGTATGATAAATTTATGTTCATGATTGTTAGGGAGTTTCCAAAACTTATTTTTGACACATTATTTTTTTTCATAGTCATCCAAATTAAAATTTTGTTTCATGATAGTAATAAATTTTGATGCCTCAGTAGTTATGGGTGCATCTTAGAACGTGACTGATTGAGTAGTCGAGGTAGGGTGCTTGGGTTGTCATCCTACTTTGCATGAAAAGGTTGTGTGACATGTTAGGAAAAACTCCGCTAACCGAAATTAAAAAAAAATTTAAGAATGTGTTGGGTTGAGTAACTGGGGTAGGGTGCTTGGGGTGTCATCCTATTTCGTGTCAAAAGGTTCAATATATTATTAAGGAAAGAAAAACTAATAATAAATTAAGAGTATGTTGGGCTGAGTAACCGGGTTGGGGTGCTTGGGTTTTCATCTCTCTTCGCACCAAAAAGTTCAATATATTCTGAAAAAAGTAAATAAAAAAAGAAAAAAGAAAAAAATAATATAATAATACAGAATTGCATTTGGGGGCTAAGGGTGAAAACAAATAAGGTGTCTTGGGAAGTTTAGTACATTACCTAATTTTCATGAAATAATCCAAGACGGTTTAATTTTTGTTTGTTTAAATTGGAATACTTTTTCAGTTTTACTTAAAGCAAGCTAAAGGTTCTCTTTATTTTCATATGCATTACGCCTAATTTTTATAAAACTTTAGAGTGATACTTCTTTCATGGTAAAATCTAAATTACATAGTGGATAGGAACCATACTTGAGGGCAAGCATGGGCTAAGTAGGGGGAATTTGATAATACTCTGGAATAACATATTTTTATGTATTAATTACATATTTATTTTGAATATGATCCTACTAGTTTGAGCTATTTATGGTTTTTTATCTTGTAGGGACTAAATTGAAGGCAAAAGGAAATTTTATAAACACAAGACTCTATTTAAATTTTAATTGTATTAGTATTATTGTTAAGATTATTTAGATTTAATAACTTTTATCTTTATTTATCTTTTACAATTTAATTAGGAATAGACTAGGTTTTCTAAGCACTATAAATAGGGGATAGAGTGACACAAATTAACACTAATCTTTTCTGTAAAAGCTCCCTCTCCCAAAAAGCTTAGCCTTTGTTCATTTCTTTATTCAATAAAATTCCATTTTTATTAAGTTTATTTCTTTTTTCCCAGAAAGCTTGAGCCACTAAATTCATTTAGCCAAAGGTTGTTGAGATTCCCCAAAAAGGGTTCATGAGACTTAGAATCTACACTTAGCCTTCTCAACAAATATTCATCGTTTCTCCGCACTATGGGACTGACGCTTCCATCCATGTCCCTTAAAAAGTGATCTTTTCATCTTGTGCAAAGGCACCCGCTTTGTATGTTTTGGGAAGGTTGCATAGTCAGTTCGTTAGCTTACTGCGTCAGTGGTTGTCGAGTCCAAGAGACAAAATGGCATGGCATTCGCCATTGAGAAGTGTTGATCTAGTGTAAGACAATCCTACAAAAGTGTTGGTTGGCTAGAGTCAGGTTCCTCTAAATCGTAAGTCTAAAATCTAAGTGGAGCTAGTGGTCATAAGCATCCTCTTCCACTATAACTGGCTTATTTTGTTCGAGAAGGACCATCTAAAATCTTAGGATTGAACCTAAGGAGGATCGAGATAACCGGAGGCTGGAATCTCTCCATCAAAAACTCTCTTCTCTCAACTTTGTTTATCTTTACAATTTTAATTTGAATTTACACAATTTCAATTCAATCAAACTTTTAATTCTATTTTTTTATTTTTTTCCCAGGTGCACAGGTTTTCTTGGGCACGACTCTGCCTGGGATCTTGAGGAGTATAAATTTGTGCAAATCTAGTCCCTGAGGATTTGACCCTACTTCATTTATACTATTCTTTTCATTATTTTATAGGGATATGATATTTTTGGTGCTCTCAACGACGCATAAGAAAAAAAGTTAAAATTTTATCGCTTGTAACTTTTAAAAAGTAATCAAACTCAATAGTATTCGAAAAGATGTTGGATCACTTTTTTTTACTTTTGTTTTTCTTACTCTTTTTTTTGCACTTTTTTATAACTTTTTTTGGAATATATATTTTGTTTATATTCTAAGAGAGTGCCAATAATCAGTATGTAAAATTTCAGATCGTTTGGAAAATGTTTACCTATTGAAAAATATTTTTTTCTGAGAAACTTTATGGGTAAAAAAAATGTTTTTGGGATTGTTTGTTGGAAACCAATTTGTAAAAACACAAAGAACACCTAAAATGCCCAAATATGATACCAAATGATAAGAAGCGAAGGAAGCAGTAGAAGAATCGAATTCAAGTTGTTTGACTCAAGAAGGAAAGATTTGGATGTGACCTAAAATGAAGGAACCAAATAAATTTAGAAACTAGCAAAGGGAATAATAAAAAAGAAGAAAAATTTAAAAATATAAAGGATAAATATTCAAAATAATAACTAAATAGTGAATACATATATTAAAGTAAATTGGAAGATGGAATGATAAGCCGATAGATATGATGAATAGAAGGATAAATGTCCAATTGAACCCTTTGAGAAATAAATCCCAACAAACTCAATTAATGGCTCTAATTAATCCTTTAAGAAATAATCCTTGGCCAATTGAAGGGTGAAGAATGAATTCCCAAGACTTCTTGAAGAAAATCAAGAAGAAAACTACTTCTAAAAATCACAAGAAAGAAATATTGCACAAAGAAACAAACTCCCAGAGTTGAAAACTTTATTAATGAAAACAATTTTCTCCCCATTGAACAATGAGGAAGTCTTTATATAGGCTAGCTAATTACATCCAAATAAAACTTTAAAGTGTACTGAAATTTTAATTAATCTAAACAAAAAGTAGTTTTAAACTAAACTTTCTTGTTTGACTAAGAAACAAAAACTCTGAAACAGTTTAAAATACTCAAACAATATCCAAAATTCGAAATTAATATATAATAAAATAATAAAACCTAATAAATACAATAATGGACTCATATATAATAAAAAATAAGCCTAAAAACTAAACAAAATATTATTTAAATTCGAATTAAAAGCCTGAAACTTGTAATTCCTGTCATAATCTCGTCCAGAAATTCTGCTTGCACAAACTTCATTAGAATGGTCATAACTTAAGCACCCAAACTCAAAATCGAGTGATTCAAAGTGCGTTTCGAAGCTAGGAGATAGATCTCCAAACACTATGAAGATATATAAACATAGAAATGTATAGATCCCATCCAAAAAGTCATTGCAAGTATAATGATTTCCCAAAAATGAAAATTGATAAATTCGATGAATGAAATTTAATATATTTCACCCCATCCATGGATGTATCAAATGCATCACGAGAGAATGAAGCATATAGACATTTGTTATCATTTTGTTCAAGAGGTTATTATCCAAGGGAATGATCAGATTCTTAAAATTGGCAAAGAACACAATCTGACCGACATGTTGACAAAGAGCATTCTAGTTTCAAAGTTCAAGCATTGCTTGGACTTGGTAAGTATCCAACGAAGAATTAGTTAAGCTTGTAACAGGGCTCGAAAAGGAAGGTTGTCCAAATACGATTCAAGGTGGAGATTTGTGGGAGAATGCATCTTATTTTGACCAAAGTTTATTTTGGTTTTTCTTCTAGTAGTTAAACTATAACAGCTCATTTTTCAATAGTGTCAGAACTAGTAGTTTCGGGGCCACTAATATAACGAGTGAGTCCATAAATATTATTCTTTAATATTTATGAGTCAAAAATAGTATTATAATAAATTTTGATTTGATAATTTATGTTCTTTGAACTAAAGTTAAAGTGAAAGTGGTTTGTTCCAAAAGTCAAGTAGTGTTAGAAAATGAGATATCGGGACCTTGTTTCTATGAATCGAGCCCATAAATATTTTATTAAATAATTATAGAGTGCTAGTAGGGTTATATTAAAATTTGGTTAAGAAATTTTAACCTAATCATTCTAGATCTGTTCTCTTTCAGCTAATAATTTCGTATCTTTTCTTTGCATCTCACAATTCCTCAGAAGAATTAACGATTTAATTCTCGAGTCTGTAATAATGGAACTGGTATAATTTGAGATAGTCTAAGTGAAACATTACTGTAATTAATGAATTCTTCTCTGGCTTAAGCTGAAGTAGTTACCTAACTTGACTAAACAAGTTTTGATGTTTTCCTGTAATAACATCACCATTAGCAATGAAATTGTTAAGGAATTCTTAATAAATCGTCTATAATATATATTTCCAAATGCTGATCATGCTCTGAATGAGTTTTATAATAGATTAGTACATCATCAATACAAAATATCAATGATTCTGTTGAACTGTGACTAAAAACAAACCCAATTCACCAAACTTAAAATGATGCAGGGCATTATTAAATACGAAAGACATAACTAGAAACTCGTAATGCTCATAACAGATTTTTAATGTTGTTTCTGGTACATTTACAGTTGAAACTCACAACTGATAGTAACCAGATCAGTAATCTATCTTCAAGAACACTATAACACTTTTCAACTAATCGAATAGGTCCTTAATATGGAGTAACGAGTTTTTATCCTCTATCATAACTTTATTCAACTGCTAGCAATCTATATACAGACTCATCGACTCATCTTTCTTTTCCACAATACAGTACAAGCGTATCCCAAAGTGATACACTCAGTCAAATATAACCTCTGTCAATTAATCATTGCAACTGAACTTTTAATTCATTTAATTCATTTAATTCATTTAATTCATTTAATTCATTTGAAGACATTCTGTATAACACAATTGAGATTGGAACAGTTCTTGGTGTTAATTTTGTGACAACTTGATGTATCGTTCTGGTAGTAAACTCAATAATCCTACAATAGCGTATGTAATTTGCATACGGTTGATAACTAATCAACATTCATTTCAGGTACTCTTAAATCCAGGATATAAATAAAGCATATCATAGCCTTTTTGTAGAAACTTCTGTACAGATATCGCTGAAATAACATTCGAATCACAATAAAACTTAATGTAAATTAGTTCACAAATCTGACATCTCAAATCAATTAGTTTTTGTCGACAATTCACTACAATAACATCAGGAGTTGATGCATACTCGCACGCCCAAATCACATAAGCTCTGTTGGGGATCTCATGCTTCAGATCGAACCACTATGGCTTTTGTTCTGCTCTACTGACTTTATTTGTGCCTCAAATTCCTGGTCGTCTAACTCTCATAGAAGTAACAACATATCTTACATTCTGATTTCTGAAATAGGACTCATTTTTCTATTTACATATCTTAGAACAATTCCATCCACAAAGGCTACATTCAAGTTTATTTACTTTTCTGACACTACCCGTACTGGCTAATAAAGTCATCGATGGTCTCACATTACTCTATTTCTTGTGATAACAAATTTCTTTGATAGATAAAGGTTGAAAGAGTTGACAGATAAAGGTTTTGCTAGACCAAGTTTCTCTCCTTAGGATGCACTGGTATTATTTGTGAAAAAGAAAGATGGCACGATGAGAATGTGTATAGACTATCGACAGCTCAACAAAGTGATGATCAAGAATAAGTATCCTCTACCCATCTATTTGTTTGATCAATTGAAAAGGGCTACAGTGTTTTTGAAAATAGATTTGAGATTGGGCTATTACCAGTTGCAAGTAAAAGACTCTGATGTGCTAAAAACTACATTTAGAACGAGATATCATCAATATGAATTTTTAGTTATGCCTTTCGGACTAACGAATGCACCTGATGTCTTTATGGACTTAATGAACTGGATTTTCAGATCATATCTACATCGATTTGTCGTTGTATTCGTTGATGGCATTTTGATTTACTCACATGATGAATCTAAGCATGGAGAACATCTGAGAATTGTACTACAGACTCTGCGAGATAAGCAGTTATTTTTAAAGTTTAGTAAACATGAATTCTGGTTGCACGAGGTTGGTTTTCTGTGGCATATTGTGTCAGCATCAGGTATTCGAGTCGATCCGAGCAAGATTTCTGCAATAATGAATTGGAAGCCTCAAAGAATGTATCTGAAGTCCAGTAGCTTCCTGGGACTCACCGACTATTATAGATGATTTGTGAAAGGCTTTTCGATGATTGCGACTCCGATGACGAAATTACTTCAAAAAGATGTTAAGCTCGAGTGGTCAGTTAAATGTCAGAAGAGTTTTGATCAGTTGAAAGCTGTATTGACAGAAGCACCAATGATAGTTCAGCCTGAATCGAGTAAAGAGATCGTACTGTTCAGTGATGCATCGTTGAATGGTCTGGGTTGTATTTTGATGCAGGAAGGAAAAGTTATAGCTTATGCCTCGATACAGTTGAAACTGCATGAAAAGAATTACCCGACGCATGATTTGGAGTTAGCCATTATTGTGTTTGCATTGAAAATTTGGCGTCGCTATTTGTTTGGTGAGAAATGCCACATCTATACTGATCACAATAGTTTAAAATACTTGATGACTCAGAAAGATCTGAATTTGCGACAACAGAGGTGGTTTGAATTACTAAAAGATTACGAGTTAGTGATTGATTATCATCCGAGAAAATCTAATGTCATTGCTGATGCTTTGAACCAAAAATCCCTATTCGCTCTACGTGCGATGAACACTCAAATAGCCTTGTGTAATGATGGTTCGATTGTAGTTGAGATGAAAGCGAGACCATTATTTTTGCAATAGATTTGCGAAGCTCCGAAAGTCGATAATGAAATGTTAGCAAAACAAGCTTAATGTGATTCAAACCCTGATTCAGAGTTTCAAGTTGATTCCGATGATTGTTTATGATTCAGATGTAACACCCCAAACCCGACCTAGACGTTACGACTGTATCTGACGTGTCACATCAAAATGTTGTTTGAAAATCGGGCTTGTTGATAATAGCTCATTACTGAATGTTAAAACTTTTTGGGAAACGTTAGGGTTATAAAAGCAAAAACTTGTTATTCACTTAATGGTTATACCATTTACTAATTAGGATATAATATTGCGAAAGCTTGTTCTAGTTGTCAACTTTAAGGTTTGAAAATCGTAATTTTCTTTAGAAAACGTTATTATTTTAAAAACCCGTGTTTTATAGACAAGCAAATTGAAATAAAGAGAAATACCAAATAAAAGTTTAAAAACCACCAAATGGCCTTATTACAACATTACTAACCCAAATTATTTAAAATAAAATAGTTAAATCTAAGATTAAAACATATCGAGTGTGTGGCCACCTCCGAGTCCCTTGCAGCTACAAATCATCTAAGGCTGGGGATTACCTGTACAGTCAAAGAAAAGGGTGAGTTACGAAAACTCAGTGTGTAATCCCCAATCATGCAATTATAGTTTGGCCCCAGCCCTATTCAGTATCAGTTCAGTGTGGGCTTTAGCCCTATACAGTAGCAGTGTGGGCCTAAGCCTAAATGATCACAGAACAGAATAGTAATGCAACCTAGCCCAATCCAGCCAACACACCACCCGTACCAACCAACACACCATGTGGGGACCAAGTCAACCCACTGAGCCGACACACCAATATCGCAGCATAGCTTCTAGTAGTAACGCAGCAAATCTGCTAATGACAGTAAACGTGGGCCAAGCCACTAGATCAGTAAAACGTGGCAGAGCCACAGTAAGTACTTCCTCCAAATACAAATCCCAACCACAATGCAGAATGTCGTGTCATAAATAATTCGTGTATGCAGTATGTCACAATCATAATCAGTCATATAAATATCATACAAACATCACTTAAGCTGCCATTAGAGGTATAACGGTCATTTTGTTGATTAGGGGTAAAATGGTAATTTTACCCAACGAGGGTATTTCGATAATTTTACCCTCCAAGGGTATTTCGGTAATTTCACCCATCGAGGGTGTTTCAGTAATTTTACCTTCGAGGGTATTTTGGTAATTTTACCCTTTGAGAGTATTTCGATAATTTTACGCTTCGAGGGTATTTTGGTAATTTTACCCTTTAAGGGTATTTCGATAATTTTACCCTTTAACGGCCTCTCCGAAGGCCTACAGTCGCCTTGAGCGACACAGACACCCTTTTTGGTCAAAACGGTGTAATTGGGCCCAAAGCCCAATTTTAGGCCCAAGTAGGCCCACAAGCTCGTGTAGCCCATTCAGCCCAATTTCTGCCGCGGCTATGCGAACTTCGTAGTCCAATCCATTATCTGACACTATCATGAATTTTACCCACGTGGGGCCATGGGCCTAATGGCCCATCACGGCCTAACGAGGCCCATTACGGCCTAAGCCCACGGGAATGTTCGTGGCAGCCTCAACGGTCTATTGTCAACGATTGTGGCTCGGTTTATCTCTACGAGCGCTCGCACGCTCGAGAGCCCTCAGATGGCGAAGTTTCAGTTATCGATTTTTCAGCTTTAGCCGATTCACAATTCATCAAGGGTGTGAATACACACCTTCATTCGTCATATTGACAGAACCAAAATTGGGTGTACGATTACACACCTGTACGAGTTGTAGTTTTAAGCGCTTCCAAGACACCTATGACAACAACCGCCCCATTAATCAGTCATAAACCCTTGTTAATCCATAAAACTGAAACACTTTAATCAGACTAACTTTACTTAACATGAGCAAACGATCTCTTGTAGTGGAATAGTATTCAGCCCACTCCCTTTGGCTAAGGAAAACGAGTCCCTAGCAACAATCGATGAGAAAGAAAGTGTTAGCAAAACACATCTCCAAGGAAACTAAGGACAAACCTTTCGGCCTAAGAGACACAAAATCAATTAAGGAGAAAAAGCCACTCTAGATATAGCCACCACTTACCAACCGATCGACGAGATTCGGAAACGGCTAAAACAAAGAGGGAAAGATCCCTAGGCCTTAATAGATTCGGCCAACACAAGAGGAACCAAGGTTTTAAGAGAGAAAGGGGTTCGACTAACTTGCAACGAAAATAAAAGAATATCAAGAGGGAAAGAAGGGTTGTGTTCGGCCAAGGAAGAACCTAAAAAGAGATGAAGTGATTCGACAGCAAGTAGGCAGCACAGAGAAATAATAATGAAAAGGAGAAGGAAAAATAAGACCCGAAAGCTAAAAGATGACATGAAATGTCATAAAAGGAATGATTCCCGAAACAAAATAAAAGAAAACTTAGAAAACCAAAGAGAAAATTCAGCTTCCTCCCTTACCCAAATTGCAGAAAATGCACAATTGACAACCCCCTAGCCGAAAATCCCCTACCCATCCTTCCCCACATTCGGCCAAGACTCCTGCACACCTCTAACTCCCTCAAACTCTCTACCGAATCCTACTTGAATTACTCCCAGCCTCCCATTCGAAATTCTTTACTAAGTCTTCAACCTCCTCTGTAGAGTGTGATCCAAACTCTACCTCTTGCACCATCCACTCATAAAATAAAAACCCCTTAATTACTTGTCATGGGATTCGAACCCCACTCCCCTTGCCATCTAAGTGACGCCACAGCCATTAAGTTACAAGCTCTTTTTGTGACACATAAACACACATATTTATACATAAGTCCTACTGCTAACTGCCAGTTTCACTTACGAGCAAAAATTAAAAATTTTCAAGTTTCAGACTCGAACCCAGGCCTCCTAAGAACCCCCAAATACACCCAAATACCTAGCCATTGAACCACATCATGGAATTTAAGCCAATTCAGCAAAATGACAAACCCTACATTTTTGGGGTGTTACAATTTTACCCCCTTAAAGAAATTTCAGCCTCAAAATTTACCTGGTCAGAAGAGGTGAGGGTATTGTTGCCGCATCACCTCCTCAGGCTCCCACGTGGCTTCCTCTGAACCGTGATTATGCCAAAGCACCTTGACTAACGGAATAGATTTCCTTCTTAACACTTTAACGTCACGATCCAGTTTCTGCACCGGTTCTTCCTTAAAAATCTGATCAGGCCTAACCTCAATCTCCTCCACCGGCACTATATGTGAGGGATCAGAACGATATCGCCTCGACATGGAGACATGGAACACATCATGTATCTGGTTCAACTCAGGAGGTAACTCAAGTCAATATGCAACCGATCCCACATGCTTTAATATCCGGTAAGGTCCGATGAGTCTAGGGCTTAGTTTGCCTTTCCGTCCAAATCTCAAAATCTTCTTCCACAGCGAGACCTTCAAGAATACATAATCCCCCATAGAGTACTCTATCTCCTTACGCTTTAAGTCATCATATAACTTTTGCCTATCAGTTTCTTCTTTTAACCAATCTCGAATCAACTTTACCTTTTTTCAGTTTCAAAAACTAACTCTTGCCCTAAAACTCGCCGCTCACCAAGTTATGTCCAACAGGTAGGGGTGCGGCACCTACGACCATATAACACCTTGTACGGTGCCATCTGAGTATTGGATTGGTAGCTATTGTTCTATGCAAACTCCGTTACCAGCAAGTAGTCTTCACAACTACCCTTGAAATCAATTACACAGCTTCTTAGCATGTCCTCCAATATCTGGATAACCCTCTCCGACTAACTAACAGTCTGAGGATGAAATGCCGCGCTGAAATCTAACCTTGTACCCAAAGTTTTGTGTAATACTTTCTAGAATCGTGATGTAAGTCTAGGATCTCTATCTGAAATGATAGACACTGGTACCCCATCCAGTCTCACGATCTCCGCCACGTATAACTTAGCCAACTTCTGTAGTGAATAGTCAATGCAGACTTGTATGAAATGGGCAGGTTTAGTCAGTCGGTCAACAATAACCCATACTGAATCCTTCTTAGTAGGCGTCAAAGGTAGCCCACTAGCAAAGTCCATGGTTACCCTCTCCCACTTCCAGAGTGGAATCTTAACAAGTTGCAGTAATCCAGAGGGCAGTTGATGCTCAGCCTTAACTTACTGGCATGCCAGACACTTACTCACGAAATCTGTAACCTCGTTCTTGAGCCCTACCATTAGTACAGTTCACACAAATCTCGGTAAAACTTATTTTTGCCAAGATTCATAGCGTATGCACTACTATGCGCCTCTCGCAGTATAGACTGCCTTAACTCATAATCCCTCGGTACACAGACTCCTCCTTCTAAAGCAGTCGGAAATGAGGAACCAACGATTCATTTAGCAACTGCTTTGCCCTAATTTGATCAATCCAGGTTGGTCTCGCTTGGAATTCAGCCAACAGACTACCATCCTCAAATAGGCTGAGACAAGAGAACCTTGCTCTCAGATCAGATACAACCTTACAGCTCAGTGTATCATCTACTATGTTAGCTTTTCCCGGATGGTACTCAATCAAACAATCATAATCCTTAAGCAACTCTATCCATCTTCGTTGCCTAAGATTCAACTCCTTCTGAGTAAGGAGGTACTTGAGGCTTCTATGGTCTGTATAAATAGTAGACTTCTCACCATAGAAATAATGCCTCCAAATCTTCAATGCGAAAACCACTGCAGCTAACTCCAAGTCATGAGTGGGGTAATTCACCTCATGAAGCTTAAGCTGGCGAGCGGTGTAAGCAACCACCTTACCCACTTGCATCAACACCCATCCTAATCCAGTGTGCGACGCATCACAGTAGACAATGAATTCCTTCCCAGGCTCTGGTTGTATTAACACCGGGGCTTCAGTCAGAACCTTCTTCAGCTTCTCAAAACTCTCCTGTTGTTCCGTCTAGTTGAAAGGTACCCCTTTACGCAATAACTTAGTCAGAGGTGCAGCAATCAATGAGAACCCCTCAATAAAACATCTTTAATACCCAGCCAGACCTAGAAAACTTCGAATCTTAGATACAGTCTTCGGTGGTTTCCAATCTAATACAGCCTCAATTTTCTGAGAATCAACCCTAATCACCTCGACAGACACCACGTGACCTAGAAATGCCACTTCCCGCAACCAGAACTCACACTTGCTAAACTTTGCATATACAGCTGCTTTTCTCTCATGATTTGCAAAACAATTCAGAGATGTGCAGCGTGATCCTCCTCGATTCTTGAATACACTAGAATGTCATCTATAAACACCACTACAAACTGATCCAAGTAGGGCTGGAATACCTGGTTCCTCATATCCAAGAAAGCAGTTGGTGCATTCGTCAATCCAAACAGTATGACTAGAAACTCGTAATGCCCACACTGAGTCCTAAACGTAGTCTTATACACATCCGCCTCCTTAACCCTTAGCTGATGTACCTAGATCGAAGATCTATCTTGGAGAAAACTGAAGCTCCCCGCAGCTGGTCGAACAGGTCATCTATTCTCGGTACAGGGTACTCATTTTTAATTGCCAGTTTGTTCAGTTGACGATAATCATTGCACATGCGCATGGACTCATCCTTCTTCTTCACAAATAACACTGGTGCACCCCAAGGAGACACACTCGGCTCAATGAATCCTTGGTCTAGTAGTTCTTGAATTTGAGCCTTTAACTCTACCAACTCTTTTGGTGCCATCCTGTAAGGGGCGATGGACACCAAAGCTGTTCCAGGTAAGAGTTCGATACCGAATTCGACCTCATGATTTTGAGGCAACCTAGGAAGCTCTTCAAGAAATACATCCGGAAACACCTTCACAGTTTTGACATCCCCAACAGATGGACCTTTAGAATCAGATATGCTGATATAAGCTAAGAACGCCTCACAACCTTTGCAAACCAGTCTCTCAGCCCTTAATGCTGAGATTACATTAGATAGATAATCCCTTCGTTCCCCTATCACAACCACCTTCTCATCCGTAGAAGATTTTAATACCATACGCTTAGCAGCGTAATCCAAATTCACACGGTGTTTCACTGCCAATTCATGCCCAAAACAAGATTGAATTCGCCAAACGACAGTTCCAGCAAATATTCCAGAAAGATATCCCCTTGGACCTCTAGGGGCTCGCCTCTAAATAGCTTATTCACTCTAATCGACTGTCCTAGTGGACTGATCACCATCATTTCACTATCAATAATTCCAAACTGCATACGCAACGTCCCAGACACAGTACATACAACATAAGAGTGTGTAGACCCAATATCAATTAAAGCAGTATATGGTACATTATAAATGAGGACCGTACCAGTTATGACGTCAAGAGCGTGGCCATCCTCTCGGCGCCGAGTAGCATAGACCAAAGCTGACTGTCTCATATCAGTATTACCAGCACCTCTTCCTGATGCTCCCCGACCTCATCATTTCATCCTCTAATCTAACCACATCCTCTCGATGGCTACTGACTACCTATCCTCGGTTGAACATAGCCCTAATCTATGGCTTGCATCTGAATAGGCCTCTATGTACAGTTCTTGACCTGATGATCCATTGACCCGCATCTAAAGCATGCCTCAGTTTTTTTCCAGCACTCACCCTGGTGAGATCTCCCACAATCAGCGCAAGGCTGCGGTCTGACAGCAACAACAGGAACCCTATCTCAGGCTGGCCCATCAAATCTAGGCTTTTTCTTAGGCCCACGAAAAGAACTTGAGGGCCCAAAATCCCTCTTACTTCTGCCCCTATCTTTCTCACAGTTCTGTCGCTCTGATGTTTCACGTCCTTGGCAATTTTTGCCTTCTCAACAAGGGCAGCAAAGTCTCTTTCTCTCTACAGAGCTATCAGCACTTGTAACTCATCTCAGAGGCCATCCTCGAACCGCACACAACATTCATACTCAGTCGCGACTATGGCCCGAGCATACCGGCTCAACCACAGGAACTCTGCCTCATACTCTACTACAGACCTATTCCCTGGATTAGACTCAGAAATTCCTTCCTCCAGGCATCCACATAACTCACCCCAACATATTTTCCTTGGAAGGCCGCCTTAAAGAAGTCCCATGACAAGCGGTTGACCTGCGTGCCTTGCCTCACAGTGAGCCATCACTAATATGCCTCGTCCGCAGTAAAGACACCGCTCCTTTTAGTTTCTGCTCCACAGTACAGTCAAGGTCATCCATTTATTCACTCGATAGCCTCTAACCAATATTCTGCCACATTCGAGTCTACACCAGAAACACCCCTGAAGATTTCCTCTCCATTAGACCAGAGTCGCTCAGAAATTAACCCTCGGCCCACTGACCCAGTATTTGCTCCAGCAACCCTTTCAAGAACCCGTAACATTGCTTGAGATAAAGCATCAACCCCAACGGCTCAGTCATGAGATCCTGTCTTAGTTACTGGCGAGGCTGGTGCCTCCTAAGCAGGCATATGGCCCCGATACTGAAGACCCAGCCCTAGCACCTCGGTCTCTACCGTGGCCACGTGTACCCCTTCCGCGACCTCTTGTGTTCATGTCGATGTAACGTAGTTATCTGATTTAAGAGTTTTATGCATCAGCTTATAATTATAATAACTAATAACATATATTTTCTAATGAACAGTAATTAGAGTTTTTTTCGCAGATCAGAACCTCACTACAATTTTCAGTCTCCTACAGTCTCACTTTACTCTAGCTAAAGAGTTTCAGTGCACTACTGCTATCCTTAGTAGTTTTTCAGTATAATCATTTCAGTAGGTCACAGAAAACAGTGCCAGAGAACTTACAGATTTGGTATCGGAGACTCGGTGTGTCACACTTTTAGTAACAACATTTCTTTCCAAACCAAAATTTAGACAGATTTATAAAATTTTCAAAAACCCATTCTACAGTCGAGTTTTGTAACCTGGCTCTGATACCACTAAATGTAACACCTAAACCTGGCCTAGACATTACGACCGGATCTGACGTGTCACATCAAAGTGTCGTTTGAAGACCAGACTTATTGATAATAGCTCACTACTGAATACTAAAACTTTTTGGGAAACATTGGGGTTGCAAAATCAAAAACTTGTTATTCACTTAATTGTCATATCATTTACTAATCAGTATTTAATATTGCGAAAGCTTGTTCTAGTTGTCAACTTTAAGGTTTAAAAATCGTAATTTTCTTTAGAAACCTTTATTATTTTTAAAACTCGTGTTTCCTAGACTAGCAGATTGAAATAAAGAGAAATAACAAATAAAAGTTTAAAAACAACCAAATAGCCTTATTACAACATTAATAACCCATTTTATTAAAAATAAAATAGGTAAGTCTAAGATTAAAACATATCGAGCGTGTGGCCACCTCCGAGTCCCTCGTAGCTCCAAATCATTTAAGGTTGAGGATTACCTACACAGTTAAAGAAAATGGTGAGTTACGAGAACTCAGTGTGTAATCCTAAATCATGCAATAATAGTCTAGGCCTGAGCCCTATTCAGTATCAGTTCAGCCTGGGCTTTAGCCCTTACAGTAGCAGTGTGGGCCTAAGCCCAAATGATCACAGAACAGAACAGTAATGTAACCCACCCCAATCCAGCCAACACACCACCCGTACCAACCAACACACCATGTGGGGACCAAGTCAACCCACCCAGCCAACACACCAATATCGCAGCATACTTGCTAGTAGTAACGCAGCAAAGCTGCTAATGACAGTAAACGTGGGCCAAGCCACTAAAATCAGAATATGTGGCAAAGCCACTAGATCATTAAAACATGGCAGAGCCACTAGTACAGTACTTTCTCCAAATACAAATCTCAACCCCAATGCAGAATGTCGTGTCATAAATAATTTGTGTATGCAGTATGTCACAATCATAATCATTCATATAAACATCACACAAACATCACTTAAGCTACCACTAGGGGTATAACGGTCATTTTGTCGATTAGGGGTAAAATGGTAATTTTACCCAATGAGGGTATTTCGGTAATTTTACCCTTCAAAGGTATTTCAATAATTTCACCCATCGAGAGTGTTTCTGTAATTTTACACTTCGAGGGTATTTCGGTAATTTTACCCTTCGAGGGTATTTCGATAATTTTACCCTTTAACGGCCTCTCCAAAGGCTTACAGTCGCCTCGAGTGACACAGACACCCTTTTTGGTCGAAACAGTGTAATTGGGCCCAAAGCCCAATTTTTGGCCCAAGCATCCCACATGCTTGTGTGGTCCATTCAGCCCAATTTCAGTCGCGGCTTTGCGAACTTCGCAGTCCAATCCATTATTTAACACTACCGTGAATTTTACCTACGTGGAGCCCATGGGCCTAATGGCCCAACGAGGCCCATTACGACCTAAGCCCACGAGTATGTCCATGGTAGCTTCAATGGTCTATCATCAACGATTGTGGCTCGGTATAACTCTATGAGCACTCGCACACTCGAGAGCCCTCAGATATCGAAGTTTTGGCTTATCTGTTTTTCAGCTTTAGCCGATTTACAATTCATCAGGGGTGTGAATACTCACCTTCATTCGTCACATTGACAGAACCAAAATTGGGTATACAATTACACACCTGTACGAGTTGTAGTTTGATGCGCTTCCAAGACACCTAGTAGTTTGACGCGCTTCCAAGACACCTATGACAACAACTGCCCCACTAGTCAGTCACAAACCCTTGTTAATCCATAAAACTAAAACGCTTTAATCCAATTAACTGTACTTACCATGAACGAACGATCTCTTGTACTGGAAGAGTATTTGGCCCAACCCCCTTGGCTAAGGAAAATGAGTCCCTAGCAACAATCGACGAGAAAGAAAGTGTTAGAAAAACACATCTCCACGGCAACTAGGGACAAACCTTTCGGCCTAAGAGACACAAAATCGATTAAGGAGAAAAAGCCAATCTATATGTAGCCACCATTTACCAACCGATCGACGAGATTCAGAAACGGCTAGAACGAAGAGGAAAAGATCCCTAGGCATTAATAGATTCAGCACAACACAAGAGGAACTAAGGTTTGAAGAGAGAAAGGGGTTTGGCTAACTTGCAACGAAAAGAAAAGAATATCAAGAGGGAAAGAAGGTTTGTGTTCGGACAAGGAAGAACCCGAAAAGAGAGGAAGTGATTCAATAGCGAGTAGGCAGCATAGAGAAATAATAATGAAAAGGAGAAGGAAAAATAAGACCCGAAAGGTAAAAGATGATACGAGATGTCACAAAAGGAATGATTCTCGAAATGAAACAAAAGAAAACTTAGAAAACCAAAGCAAAAATTCAACTTCCACACTTACCCAAATTGCCGAAAATGCACAACTGACAACCCCCTAGCTGAAAATCTCCTACTCATCCTTCCCCACATTCGGCCAAGACTCCTACACACCTCCAACTCCCTCAAACTCTCCACCAAATCCTCCTTGAATTACTCCCAGCCTCCCATTCAAAATTCTTGACCAAGCCTTCAACCTCCTCTGCAAAGTTTGATCCAAACTCTACCTCTTGCACCATCCACTCATAAAATAAAAACCCCCTAATTGCTTGTCACGGGATTCAAACCCCACTCATCTTGCCATCTCAGTGACGCCACAACCATTAAGTTACAAGCTCTTTTTGTGACACATAAACACACATATTTATAGATAATTCCTACTGCTAACTGCCAGTTTCACTTATGAGCAAAAATTAAAAATTTTCCAAGGTTCAGACTCAAACCCAGGCCTCATAAGAACCTCCAAATACACTCAAATACCTAGCCATTCAAGTACATCATGGAATTTAAGCCAATTCAGCAAAAATGACAAACCCCACATTTTTGGGGTGTTACATTAGTGGTCGAATACGTGTTCTGAGAAATTCAGAGTTGATTCAGATGATTTTGAATAAAGCACATAGTAGTCATTTATCTGTTCATCCGGGCAGCACGAAAATGTATAATGACTTGAGACAGCTGTATTGGTGGCACAGAATAAAAAGAGATATCTCCGAGTTTGTTTCAAAATGTTTAATATGTCAGTAAATCAAACCTGAGCATCAAGTACCGTTAGGTTTATTGCAGACAATCATGATTTCTGAGTGGAAATGGGATAGAGTGACTATGGATTTTATATCAGGTTATCGAGTTTAGTGCAACCAATCATGATTCCCGAGTGGAAATGGTATAGAGTGATTATGGATTTTATATTGGGTCACCCCTATCTCTGAGAAAGAAAGATGCAATCTGGGTCATTGTTGACAGATTGACGAAATCTTCTCATTTCATTCTTGTATATACAGATTTCTCACTTGATAAATTAGCTGAGTTGTATATCTTAAAAATTGTTCGATTACATAGAGTTCCACTATCTATTGTTTTGGATAGAGATCCGTGGTTTACATCATGGTTTTGGAAGAAACTACAAGACACACTGGGTACAAAGCTACATTTTAGTACCGCGTTTCACCCGCAGACGAATGGTCAATCTGAACTAGTTATTCAGATACTCGAGGATATGTTACGTTGTTGCATTCTCGAGTTCAAAGGTACGTAGGAAAAATATTTGTCGTTGATTGTATTTGCTTATAATAATAGTTTTCAATCAAGTATTAAAATGGCACTGTACGAAGCTCTATACGGTCGTAAATGTCGAACCTCGTTGTATTGGAGTGAGCTCAGCAAAAATAAGATTCACAGAATTGAATAGGTCAAAGAGACTGAAGAAAAAGTGAAAGTAATTTGTGATACTTTGAAAGCAGCATCAGATAGACATAAATCTTTCACAGACTTGAAACGGAAAGATATTGAGTTTTAGATCGGGGATAAAGTATTCTTGAAAGTGTCACCGTGGAAAAGGACATTACAGTCTGGTCGAAAAGGAAAATTGAGTCCATGATTCATCGAGCCGTATAAGATTATTAAGCGAGTCAGACCAATTGCTTATCGACTATCTTTACTGTCTGAGTTAAACAAAAAACATAATATGTTTCATGTGTCGATGCTTCGACAATACCGATCTAACCCTTCACACATTATTTTCCTGACCGAGGTTGAAATTCAGTCTGATATGTCATATGCTGAAGAACCAATTCGAATTTTAGCTCGCGAGATCAAAGATTTGAGAAATAAGAAAATTGCATTAGCGGAAGTATTATGGTATCGACACGGGGTTGAAGAAGCTATGTGGGAACCCGAGATGCTATGAGAAAACAATACCCGAACCTATTCATTTGTAAGATTTTCGGGGACGAAAATCCCTAAAGGGGAGAGTTGTATCAGCCTGGTTTTAGCTAAATCAGAATAGTGGTTTTTAAACCACAAATTTGAGGTCAAAAAATTATTTTAATATTATTTTTGGTGTTTATAGCATCTGATTATATATGTGTGAAAGTTTCGTGATTTAATTTTATCGATTGAATGCTTAATTTGATAAAAGGACTAAATCGCGTAAAATGTAAAAGTGGCACTCTATATGTTAAATGTGTTTAATTGCTATGATTTATTAAATTAAAGGTCCTTATGATGTTATTAGACCATTGATAGTGGAATTTGACATAAATGGGCATTAAATGGATGTTTTTATTGGTTTTTTACTAAGGTTATTTTGGTAATTAATTAAAACAATGTATATTAATTAAAACAAAACCAAAATTAAGCTTCATTTCATCTTTCTTTAGTCGAATATGATGGAAGAAGAAAGCATTTAGTTCATTTTAGGGTTCAGTCAATTGGGAGCTTAATTGGTAAGTGTTTTAAGTTCGATTTTTGATGATTTTTAGGTTTTTGAGATTGTTGCTTTGTATTCTAGCTAGCCGATGCCTTAATTTTTGAAGTTGTCAATGTTTTTGTGAAGTTCCATTAATAAATTCTTGAGCTTTTGAATGTTTGATGATGAAAAATGAATATTTGTTGATAATTACACAAGTTTTGTAAAGTGATTTTTGATAAAAATGTCAAATAGGGATTCAATTATGAAAATGTGAAAATGTGTGGTTAAATGTGTGAATAAATGATAAATATGGGCTGATATGTACACTAGGAAAATTCCGCTAGCATGTATTTGAATTAAATTGTGTGAATTTTGTGTATTTATGAAATAGGGACTAAATTGTAAAAATGTTAAACTTTAGGGGCTAAAGTGTAAAAAGACCCAAATATGTGTTTGTGGACTGAATTGAGTGACATGATTAATAAATGAGTTAATTTTGAATGCATATAGATCAAGAACGAAAGAAATCGGATTTAGATCGAGGAAAATCAAAAGTTATCGAATAGTCGATCCAGTCCGTTTATCCCAAATACAAGGTAAGTTCATATGCAAATAAATGTCTTTAAATTTAATTATATATGTTAATTGTCATTGAACTGTTATGAGTGATGAATGATCAAATACGAGCAAGAATCGACAAGGTTACAATATCCGAGCCTCATACAAACCTTAGAAATAGTATAGGATACAAATGTCATGACATTAAGATTACCGAGATGTGATTACTTGTAAGACCATGTCTGGGACATTGGCATCGTTATATGATTTCATATAAGACATTGTCTGGGACAGTGGCATTGATATGTGATAACATGTAAGACCATATCTGGGGTATGGCATTGTACAAATTATATGTGATTTTCGAGTATCCTTAACGATTCTGAATGGTTCAAAGGGCAAAGTCAAGTCGAGAAAGAATGTGTGAATGAGTTAAGTGACTCGGGTACGTATGAGATTCATACGAGTGTTGAAAAGGGAAGTATTTGATGAATTCACTTATGATTTTGAATATGTGTTCAATGGGAAAGGTTTGTGAGCTTTTATATGCTTATTCATGATTTGCCTATTAATGAAAATGATATTGATTTATGTGGTAATTTTATATTATATATGACTTACTAAGCTTTTAAAGCTTACTTTGTGTGTTCTTTCCTTATTTTATAGATAATCGAATCTAGCTCGGACTCAGGGATCATCAAGAACATCGTCACACTATCAATCAACTTGTTGGCTTGTAAATGATGTTCATGTTGGTGTATATTTGGCCATCTAAGTTGGCTTAATTTATGAATTTGGTAAGTGATATGTGATGTATATATGGCCTTGTGTTTTGGCATGTTTGCTATGATTGTTGTGATGGCTTTGTGGTTAATTGTTGTGATTATTTACCAATGATATATCATAGTTGATTTGGCATGATATAGGGATGATGAATTGGTATATTTTGTGGCATGAGTTAGTTGATAAAATGATGAGAAAAATGCATAGGTAAGATAGGTGAAATTGTTGGTAATGATATATTGTTTTGGTATGTGTATGGTTATGATTTGAGTAGTGAAATGGTTGAAGATAAAATGGCATGATTTGTAGATGAATTTGCATGTTTTGTTTGCCTATAAATGTGTTGAAATGGTATTAAGTTGGGATGTATAGGGGAACATGAGAAAGGGTGGCAAATTGGCCTTGCAGATGGCTTATTCTTGTCCATACGGGCAGAGATACGGGCGTGTGTCTCAGCCGTGTGCGACACATGGTCATGATACACGGCCGTGTGTCCCCTAGTGTTGAAATTAAATTGAAGTCAGTATGCTCCAAATGGCCTCGCACACGGGCATGTGACCGGCTGTGTGGCACAAGTCAGTATACCCCCCAAAATGGCACACGGCCTAGCACACGGGCGTGTAACTTGGCCGTGTTGCATAAGTCAGTATACCCTACAGGCATAGCCTAGTACACGACCTGGAACACGGGCATGTGTGCCATTTCGAAGGGCATACGGGCTAGACACATGGCGTGTAGTCAGCCGTGTGACCCAAGTTAGTATGTATGCCCTATTTTCACACGGTCAGGGACACGGGCGTGTCTGGAGCCATGTGAGGCACACAGCCTATTCACACGGGTGGTGAACCCTGTAATGCATGAAAATTCTATAAGTTTCCCAAAGATTTCAAATGTTATCAGTTCAGTCCTAAACCTCTTCCAAGCATGTTTTGAGGTCTCGTAGAGCCTTATAAGGGACAATATGATTATGTTTGATTGATGTTTATGTGATAATGGATTTATGTTTGATAAATGTATACTGTATGTTGTGATCTTATCGGTAATGCCTCATAACCTTATTTCGATGATGGATACGGGTTAAGGGTGTTACATCTAGACTCCACACGTGATATGTTCAGTCCAAGAACTGACTAAACCATAGCTTTGATATCACTAAATGTAACACCCTAACTCGTCTCTGTCGTCAAATAATGGTTACTGGGCATTACAGTGCAAAGCAGAACCTTAACTATTGAAACATGGATCAACATTCAATTCACATATTTATTTTCAATAACGTATTTTAAATATGATAAAAATACTTTTACAGGCTTTAAATTGAGCTTGATTGGCCCTAAAAATAGTTTGGAAACAATCAGGGACTTGTTTGAAGCAAATAAAAATTTCAGGCAAAACATGAAAACATTGTGAAACAGGGGTCACACAGCCGCGTGTCTAGAACGTGTGACATATCCAGACCATCTGGACATTAGAAATAGGGCTACACAGCTATGTCGTGGGTCGTGTGCCAAACCGTATGCATATTCGAAGTTGGGTCATACGACCATGTAGCAGGTCGTGTGCCAGACCGTGTAACTAACTATTTTGGGAGACATAGTCATGTCGCAAACCGTGTCTCAGACTGTGTGAAACCTGCATTTGAAAATAATAATGGCACACGGCTGTACGAACAACCCGTGTCTTAGGCTGTGTGTATCAAAATGTGCCTTGAAAAAAATGCTTTCTTGAAGCACAAGCATACAATTTGCTAACCTTTTTAACCTTATTAAAGCGCACTTAAATGAGACCAAATCATGTTAAAATCATCATATATGCAACACCTTTACATCATTCAACCAATGTACCCTTACTAGTACCACAAAATATACATCCAAGTAAATTCATCTAATTGACATGGACTAAGCTTAAAATCCACACCATATACTCATCATTCATCCATTTCAACTTCAAATAAACCAAATCAAGTCAAGAATCATTCAACATATACCTACCAATATGCCAATCAAAGACACCACATTTCACACACCAAATTTAGAGCCATAGCACATCTCAAAGTTCTAGTTTGAACCTATGTCCACCATGCCAAATACCCATTCCAAAGCAGGCCATTATACCTTATAATACCTGACATCTATAAAGCATCCATAAAGTTCATCCACACATACTTGTACCTATTATTCACATGCGATCATTTAATATCATTAACCATAACAAACTTAGCACAACCTAATCAAGCCAAATCACTGGAATAACCTTTCTAAACCTATTACATGCCATTTATAATCATTAACCAAAACAACAAAAACTACCAAAATGACGAATGGATAGTGTGATGATGCTGCAAAAAGATTCCAATCGGTCGAGTTTTTCTGATGATCTACAAAACAGAGAAAAAAACTATGTAAGCAATTAGTGCTTAGTAAGTTCGTATAAAGGAACCTTAAACTTACCTAACATTTTAAACTAAACAACCAATCACACTTTCATCATGTCATATACATAATAAGCATTTAGACTTTATATGTCATCCATCACATATATCCATTACACATTCTTCTCACTTAAATCAACATAGTTAGTAGATAATAAGTAAACATAACATCTATGAAACATAGCATATACTAAGAAATGAATTCCATGCGTATTTCATCCATCACATGATAAATTCTCATCCTTTTCATTTCATATATGCATATCTATCTTTTCATTTCATATAACCATTTGTAACATTAAGACCGGATCTGGCATATCACATGGAAAGTTTATTTTCAAACTGCGCGTACAATAAGACTTGGGGATATTTTGAAACTTCTAGTCTAGGTTGGTTGTTTCATAAAACTTAGTGTCTGTCTATCTTAAAAACTTGTAAACGACTTAGGTACTATCTTGGTTATAGAAAACGAATTGCGCTATTACCGTTAGGTGACAATTTGGAAATGCTTGTTGTTGTCTAGGATAAAATCGACATGTTATTTATCATTGTTTGAAAACCCTTCGTTAAGTTATAGAAATCAGTCATTCATACTTTGTTAGAAAACCACAATGCCAATTAAATCTAAAATTAAAACATTGAAGCAATTAAAACCCAAATTAGTATAGTACTTGCCTTATTGCAAAATCAAAATCCCAATTTAGAAGTAAGTCTAAGGAAAAGTAAAGTAGAGTTTACGAAACAGATAGTGCGTGGCCACCACGAACTCGATCCTGACCCATGTCCGGTGAACTAAGAATCACTTGCAAAAATTTAAGCAGAGGGGGTGAGTCAAGAAGACTCAGTGCGCAATTACTCCTACTTAACCATAACTGGGCCCTAGCCCTTACAAGTCACCTTGGGCAAGGCCCATATGGAATTAGACTAGGCCTTGGCCCGTTTAGTAGAGAATAGCAGATAATCAAAAATCAATGCAATATGATGCAAATCCCAATCCAACATAGTTATCCATTCGCTACACATGACCCTTACCTGCCAAACACACTAGTGGGGGTTTCTACAATCGACCCTCACCGCTGAACACCATCGATGGCAGTCATGCTGCAGTTAGCTGCTCATCGTTAGAGTTGTGACAGAGTCACCAGATTATGTGGCATGGCCACCAGAACAGAGTGTGGCAGAGCCACCAGATCAGATTGTGGCAAAAGCCACCAGATTCATGTGACATAGTCACCAGATACACTTCCCCTTCCATTAATAGCATATGCCCATCCCCATGTAACATAAAATCGTAATGTATGGATGCAGCAGATATCGACATATATAAGATGTTCAGAGTACACACATAATGAGATGAAACGAAAAGAGGAATGAGAGCTTATGAGAATTCGGCAAAGGGATAGAAGCTTGAGAAATGAAGCAAATGAGAGAAAAGAGAAAAGTAGAAGGGAAAAGAGTGCCCAAAAAGTTTCGGTTTTTACCAAAGAAGAGTTGAACAAAAATAGTCTTAGGAGTTTTCGGCAAACAGAGAAAAAAAGGTTGAAAATAAGAGAAACACCAAATGCCGAAAAAGAGAAAGCTCTCAACATAAAATTTGCTAAACACACATCAAAATTTTGGCACCTAAACCCCCACAAAAACTGAATGCCTTCCCTATCCAAGAGACTCCACTTTGATCGAATTTCCCCCAACACTTCCCAAAATTCGGCTAACTCCCTTTCTCACCTCAATCCCCATATTTCTTCCTTGATTCTCTCCTTAGTCCCCTCTCCTCCACTCATTCAAAAACGTTTGAATGAGTCTTCAACTCCTCCAATAGAGTCCCAGCCAAACTCTCCCACCCCCACCTGATCAGCACAAAAATTAAATAGATTGTGCTGCAGGTGGGATTCGAACTCCTCCCCCTTAGCTCTTGCAAATGACGCCGCACCACCTTTACAGTTGCTCAACTTGTGCTAGCATTTTATCCACATAATCCCTTATGTCTAATGTCGCCTACCTTCTCCCACTTTAAGCCCAAACACAAAAATCCTTGGCAAGGCCCGACTCGACCCCAGGCCCTCTTAGGACCCCTAAAGACACAACCAACACACAAAGCAGCCTAACACATAACATAATGCCAAAACACAAAACCCCGAATTTCAGGATGTTACAATTCTACCCCCTTAAAGAAATTTTGGCCTCAAAATTTTTGTTGTCAAAAGAGATGAGGGTATTGCTGACGCACTGCATCCTCAGGTTCCCATGTAGCTTCTTCTGTACCTTGATTTCGCCACAAGACTTTGACCAAAGGAACTGATTTCCTCCTCAGGACCTTTACGTCTCAATCTAAGGTCTGCACTGGTTCTTCTTCAAACGACAGGTCGGGTCTTACCTCAATCTCCTCCACTGGTACAATGTGAGACGGATCCGAACGATAGTGCCTCAACATCGAGACATGGAACACATCATGGATCTGTTTCAATTCTGAAGGTAACTCAAGCTAATACACCACTGGTCCCACACGTTTCAATACCCAATAAGGCCCGATGAACCTGGGACTTAGCTTACCCTTTCGTCCAAACCTTATTACCTTTTTCCACGGCGAGACTTTCAAGAAAAGCCTATCACCCACTGCAAATTCTATTTCCTTACGCTTCAGATCTGTATATGACTTCTGCTTATCGGATGCTTCCTTCAACCGAGCCTGAATCAGTTTAACCTTTTCCTCTATATCTAAAATCAAATCTGAACCCAGCAACTGTCACTCACCCAACTCCGTCCAGCAGGTAGGGGTTCGACACCTACAACCATATAGTGTTTCGTAGGGTGCCATCTAAATGCTGGATTGGAAGCTATTGTTATAAGCGAATTCTGACAATGGTAGAAAATCCTCCCAACTACCCCTGAAGTCAATGACACAGCCTCTCAACATATCCTCCAAGATCTAAATTACCCTCTCAGACTGACCATCAGTCTATGGATGAAATGTCGTGCTGAAATCCAACCTTGTGCCCAATGCTTGATGCAGCACCTTCCAAAATCGTAATGTAAACCTAGGGTCTCTGTCCGATATGATAGACACTAGTACCCCATGCAACCTTACAATCTCTGCCACATACAGGCTAACCAGCTTCTGCAACGTATAGTCGATACGAACAGGTATGAAATGGGCGGACTTCGTCAACCGATCAACAATCACCCATAACAAATCTTTCGTAGTAGGCGTAAGAGGTAGCCCACTAACAAAGTCCATCGTTATCCTCTCCCACTTCCACTGTGGAATCCTCACCAGCTGTAATAACCTCGAAGGCAACTGATGTTCAACTGTCACCTAGTGACACGTCAAACATTTACCCAGAAACTCGATAATTTCTCGCTTCAAACCAGGCCACCAAAACTGTTCACGCAGATCCCGATACATCTTACTCCTACCAGGATGCATAGCATAAAGGCTACTATGCGCTTCCTGAAGAATCATCCGCCTCAACACAACATCCTTCGGCATGCAAACCCTCTCACGGAAACACAATACCCCTTCATTGTTCAAACTATAGTCCTCCACCACACCATTCTGTACTTGCAGAAGTCGAGCACTTAAAACATCATCCGATAATTGCTTCTTCTTAATCTGGCTTACCCACGTTGGCCATACTTGAACTTCAGCTAATAAACTTCCATCATTGTATAAGTTGAGGTGAGCAAACATTGCCCTTAAATCTAATATCACTTTCCGACTTAACGCATCTGCCACCATGTTAGCTTTTCCCGGATGACACTCGATCGAGCAGTCGTAATCCTTTAACAGTTCAATCCACCTCCCCTTCCTTAAATTTAACTCCTTCTGAGTAAGGAGATATTTCAAACTCTTATGGTCGGTGTAGATAATGGATTTCTCCCCATACAGGTAGTGTCTCCAAATCTTCAGGGCAAACACTACCGTAGCCAACTCCAGATCATGTGTGGGATAATTCATCTCATGCGGCCTTAACTGCCGAGACGCATACGCAACTACCTTCCCATCTTGCATTAACACACACCCTAACCCTGTGTGTGAAGCATCACAATAGAAAACAAACTATTTCCCAGCCTCAGGCTGAATCAAAACCAGAGCCTCCGTCAAGATCTTTTTCAGCTTCTCAAAGCTTTCCTGCTGCTTATCAGTCCAAACGAATGGTACCCCTTTTCGCAACAACTTAGTTAAAGATGCCGCAATCAAAGAGAATCCCTCGACAAACCTTCTATAATACCCGGCCAGACCCAAGAAACTTCAAATCTCTGCTACTAACTTCGGCATCTTCCAATCCAGAATAGCTTCAATTTTTCGAGGATCCACCCTAATTTTTTTCGCAGAAACCACATGCCCTAAGAAAGTTACTTTCTGTAGCCAAAACTCAAAGTTGCTGAATTTGGCATACTATTGCTTCTCTCTCAATACTTGCAAAACAACTCGAAGATGTGCATCATGATCCTCTTCCATTCTGGAATATACCAGGATGTCGTCTATGAACACCACAACAAACTGGTCCAGATAGGGTTGAAATACCCAGTTCATCATATCCATAAACGAAGCTGTTGCATTCTTCAACCCAAACAGCATTACTAAAAAATCATAGTGACCATAACGAGTTTGAAACGTCGTCTTATCGATATCAGCTTCCTTGACTTTAAGTTAATGATATCCTGATCTCAAATCTATCTTCAAGAATACTGAAGCCCTTTTGAGCTGATCAAACAGATCGTCAATCCTTGGTAATGGGTACTTGTTCTTAATCGTCAACTTATTCAACTGGCGGTAGTCAATGCATATACGCATTGACCCGTCTTTTTTCTTCACGAATAGCACCGGTGTACCCCACGGAGATACACTTGGTCGAATAAAACCACAATCTAACAGCTCTTGGATCTAAGCCTTAAGTTTCACCAGCTCTTTTGGCGCCATTCTATATGGGGCGATGGACACCGGAGTCGTACCAGGAAGTAGTTCAATTCCAAACTCTACCTCACGATCCGGAGGCAACCCCGGAAGCTCTTCAGGAAAGACGTCCACGAATTTTTTCACTGTTCTCACTCCTTCTACAGTTACTTCCTTTGCATCCAAAGCACTGATAAAAGCTAGCAATGCCTTGCATCCTTTTCGTACCATCTTAACAGCCCTTAGTGCAGAAACCACATTCGACAAATAATTCCTTCTTTCCCCTATCACAATTACTTCTTTCTCCTCCAAAGTTCTCAACACCATTCGCTTACCCGTGCAATCCAGATTTGCACGATCCTTCACCAGCCAATCCATGCCTAAGATAAGGTCAAACTCACCAAATGGCAACTCCATCAAGTCTGCCGGATATACTACTCCTTGAATCTCTAAAGGCACATCCCTAAATAATTTGTTCACTACTACCGATTGTCCTAATGGGCTAACCACAGTCATTCCTCTAGCAGCAATTTCAGGCTCTAAATTCAAAGTCTTAGATACGGTACAAGCAACATACAAATGGGTCGATCCAATATCAATTAAAGCAATAAACGGTTTATTAACAATAAGAAGCGTACCGATTATGACGTCCGGTACGTCGCTATCCTCTCGCCATCGAGCTGCATAGACTAACCCTGGCTGTCTTGCATCTACATTACTGACACCCCTGTCTGGTGTTCCTCGACCCCGACCAAAACCATTTCCTTCTCTAACTGAGCAACGACCTCTCGGCGGTTGCTAACCACCCCTCCTGAACTGATCAAAACCCTGTCCAACTGGTCGCACCTGATCTACTTGTGGACAATCTTTAACCATATGATCCATATATTCGCACCTGAAACATCCACCGGTTCTCCTCCTACACTCGTCAGAATGTATTTTCCTACACACAGCACATGATTGAAACTGACCCACCGCTGCAGGCCTCACAACTCGAGCTGACCTATCAAACCTAGGCCTCTTTTGGAAACCTCCCGATGATCCTGATGACCCAAAGCTTCTCTTATTTTTACCCTTATCTTTCTCCCTGTTTTGAGTCTCAGACCGCTTCACCTCCTTAGTTATTTTAGCCTTTTCAACCAGGATAGCAAAATCCCTCTCCCGCTGCGGAGCTATCAACACTCTCAACTTGTCTCGCAGCCCATCTTCAAACCGTACGCAACGCTCATAGTTGGTTGCAACCATCCCTCGGGCGTAATGACTCAACCGTAGAAATTCCTCCTCGTACGCAGCCACAGATTTACCCCCTTGTACCAGATTCAGAAATGCTTTCCTCTGAGCATCCACATAACTTGCCCCAACGTATTTCCTTTGGAATGTAGTTTTGAAGAAATCCCAGTTTAAATCTAAAATTAAAGTGTTTACTTTGTTAGAAAACCACAATGCCAATTAAATCTAAAATTAAAGTGTTTAAGCAATTAAAACCCAAATTAATATAGTAGTGGCCTTATTACAAAATCAAATCCCAATTTAAAAATAAGTCTAAGGAAAAGTAAAGTAGAGTTTACGAAACAGATAGTGCGTGGCCACCACGAAGTCGATCCTGACCCATGTCCGCTGAACTAAGAATCACCTGCAAAAATTTAAGTAGAGGGGGTGAGTCAAGAAGACTAAGTGTGCAATTACTCCTTCTTAACCATAACTGGGCCCTAGCCCTTACAAGTCACCTTGGGCGAGGCCCATATGAAATCAAGCTGGGGCTTGGCCCTTTTAGCATAGAATAACAGATAATCAGAAATCAATGCAATATGATGCAAATCCCAACCCAACCTAGTTATCCATTCGCTGCACACCACCCTTACCTGCCACACACACACCAGTGGGGATTTCTACAATCGACCCTCACCGCTATACACCATCGATGGCAGTCATGCTACAGTTAGCTGCTCATCGTCAGAGTTGTGACAGAGTCACCAGATTATGTGGCATGGCCACCAGAACAGAGTGTGGCAGAGCCACCAGATCAGATTATGGCAAAAGCCACCAGATTCATGTGACATAGTCACCTAATACACTTCCCCTTCCATTAATAGCATATCCCATCCCCATGCAACATAAAATCATACTGTATGGATGCAGCAGATATCGACATATATAAGATGTTCAGAGTACACACATAATCATGTCAACATAATCGCTTATATAGCGTAGTCAGAAGTCACTAACCTGATGTCTTGTTTTTACCCTCCATGGGTAACTCAATCACCAATACCAAAGTTTCGGCATTTAATAATGCATATACATACTAACAAAAGCAACAGGCAAAGGTGTGAGAATTACACACCTGTAAACACGAAGAACCAAACTCTCAATATTATGACACTCTCAGAAGAGGGAACAATCACAATCCGTCTATTCAGGTTCGAAGCCGGTCCACAACCTGGTGGAAAGTCTCGTACTGCCGATACCGTGCGTTTTTTAAACTTAGGGGTAGGGACTACGAGTCCAACCCCCTCCTTCAATTGACTGGCACTCGCATCCATGAAAGAATTCTTATTGGAACCAAAGATTATCTAACAATGATATCTAACTATCATAAAGAACAACCATAAGAGAGGTCAATTTAAAGACAAAAGAGAAATCCCTCGACCTTTGCTATTAACGTGAGCAAACAAGACCGCTTAGAAAAGAGTTTCGGTAACCAAAGAAGCCTTAACACTTCTCCTCTTGATATTCGACTTGGATAAGAGATGAAAAACATGTTACGCATAAGGAACAAGGTAATCAGTTACGAAAGAGAACCTTTTTTGGTTTAACAAACAACAAGAGTAGGGAAAAGAATAAAAAGTAATAGAAGTAAAAGAATCCTTACCAGAACAAGGAAATGCCGATTGGATGGGTCAAAATGGTGTATTTGCATTCAACTTATTCAGCCTAAAGAAGAATAGGCAGTGTAAGACTATCGGCTATTAAAGCAAAGTAGATGGGAGAAAAGAGAAAATCCGCTGACAAGGAGAACAAGAGGATTTTACCTTTCAAAAAGACAACTACCAATGCAGAGAGAAGAAATAGTTTGGCCCTCTTCCAAGTGAACAGCCACAGAGATATGTGGTGACTATGCAACAAGGAAACGAGAAGGGTTAGGGAGTAGAAGAGGATTCGACAACACCTGGCACCAGAATAAGATGAAACGAAAAGAGGAATGGGAGCTTATGAGAATTCGACAAAGGGATTGAAGCTTGAGAAATGAAGCGAATGAGAGAAAAGAGAAAAGTAGAAGGTAAAAGAGTGCCCAAAAAGTTTCAGCTTTTACCAAAGAAGAGATGAATAAAAATAGTCTTAGGAGTTTTCGGCAAACAGAGAAAAAAAGGTTGAAAAGAAGAAAAACACCAAATGGCGAAAAAGAGAAAGTTCTCAACACAAAATTTGCTAAACACACATCAAAATTTTGGCACCTAAACCTCCACCAAAATCGAATGCCTTCCTCATCCAAGAGACTCCACTTTGATCGAATATCCCCCAACACTTCCCAAAATTCGGCCAACTCCCATTCTCACCTCAATCCCCATATTTCCACCTTGATTCTCTCCTTAGTCCCCTTTCCTCCACTCATTCAAAAACGTTTGAGTGAGTCTTCAACTCCTCCAATAGAGTCCCAACCGAACTCTCCCACCCCCACTTGATCAGTACAAAAATTAAATAGATTATGCTGCAGGTGGGAGTCGAACTCTTCCCCCTTAGCTCTTGCAAATGATGCCACACCACCTTTACACTTGCTGAACTTGTGCTAGCATTTTATCCACTTAATCCCTTATGTCTGATGCCACCTACCTTCTCCCACTTTAAGCCCAAACACAAAAATCCTTAGCAAGCCCCGACTCGACCCCAGGCCTCTTAGGACCCCCAAACACAACCAACACACAAAGTAGCCTAACACATAACATAATGGCAAAACATAAAAACCCGAATTTTAGGATATTACAAGTATGAAAGTACACATGATTTCTAGGTTAAATGTTATTTTATTAGATCTTGCTTCTACTGTTTAGTCCTTGGGTTTGAATGTTTTTAGCATGGAAGTGTTATTGTAGTCACTAACACTGGAAGGTGCAGCAACAGTTCAAGTTAACAAGCATGACAACAGAAGTTGCTTGAGGATTAGAGGAATTTAATCTACTTGTTCTTAATAGTGTTCCATTGCCATCACTGGAAGCTGTGGTTAATTGCATGTTTAAGTCTTAGATTAAATATAGAAGTTAAGCTTGGTAATATATTCACTGCAAATTATTGCATCGACAATCACCTATCATACCTTGTGAGCACTTAGTATCCTGTTGAATATTCATGTTGGGAATCCCAGTTTGTCATTGTCATATTTTATCTTATTGTTTTCAAGTTATTGCTTCGAAAACTGCTCTCAAAATTTATCTCATTTCTATCTATTTATTGCGCTGACATTGATAGACAAAAGACAACCATCCTCGTGGGATTGATATCTGACAGACTCATATATGTCTACTATACCTGCATCGACAGTGTACGCTTGCACATTATTACGTGATGTTAAACAATCGACCACTAAAACAAAATAAATAAATGTTTAACCTATGCAACATTCACTTCTTACCCATTTGGCCCAAAATAACAATAGTTATTGACTTTTGCACTTTTTACGATTTAGTCCTTTTTACTTAATTAACCATCTAAACATTAAAATTAAGTATATATATGAAAAATATGAACTTCATTTAATGTGTAATGGAATGGTACAATGAAAAGAAATAAAAAAGTTTGGATGAGTATATTAAAAATTTGTATTTCATGAAGCATGTGAGAACTAATATAATATAATGAAATTTAAAGAATTGGATATGTACAAAGGTCCCATTTTAACCTTGTGAATTCTTAGTATAGAAATGACATGTCATTAGGGATTATACGATTTCAAGTGCTATTCCTGGATGTCCTATAGATGGCTGAGGTCTCGCGATTGTTTCGGATTCTCCACAGCTTGTGTGAGCAGCATAGTGTAGCTAACATCTTGACCTGCAGCTCGTGTGAGCACTATTGGAAAGGTGATAAACCATAAAAGTAACATATTTTAATCCCACATTTAGCATGCTTTTGGATGGTTTAAGCCTTGAATTATGTAATTTGGTGCTCTTAATCCTTTGTTTTTATGTTTTATACTCAGAAGAGCATCGGATGACGAAAAGAATGGAAAACAGGCCCAAAACAGAGTAAATGGGCCATATCACGAAATCCACACGGCCTGGGCCAAAGACCACGGGTCCGTGCCTCATTCAACAGCTTCGAACACGGCTGGCCACGACTTACACGGGCGTGTGCCATGGGCCTGTCCTTGCTGTGAGAAAGAAGAGTTTCAATCAGATTAGGATAGTTAGGGGCAAAGAAACACATTCCGAAGCCGATATAAACACCCTAAGTATGACCTAAAAGGGGGGAACCCAAGGCTTCAGTTAGGGGGCGTCTAGCTAGGCCAAAGAAGGCAGATTTGTGGGGATTTACTCGAAGATAGCCAGTTGATTCATCTCAAGAAGCCGAAATCATACTCAAGACGGAGGATCTCTCCTTCAATTCTTTTAGGGGGTTTTAGGTATTTCTTATGTTTTGTTTTATCTTTTCTTCTAAAATGCTTTCTTTTATTGTTATGAACTAAACCCTTAGATACCTTAGGGGGATGAATCCTAAGATCAATATTGTTATCGTTTGCTGAACTATATGATAAATATTTGACTTGTTCTTAATTATGTGTTCTTAATTCTTGTGTTGATATATCCGGGATATTAATTCAAGTATGATGTGCTTAGGTGGAGGAGCAAAGGTCCCTGCCTAAGAGTAGATCTAGCATAATTAAGCGGAGTTGATCGCACTCCTAGATATATAGTGATGAGACTTTGCTGGATTAGGGTGAAACCTAATATGGGAGTCCATAGATCGAGTTAATGCAATTCTAGGGGTTTTACTTAGAAAGAAATTTCAATTAATCAACCTAGGGTTAGACGTTAGTCGCCTCGAGAGAGGGATTAATATAACTTAGGGAATCTTATGGATCAAGTCAAATGAATAAATCGTCTGGTTCAGAGTTAGATAACAAGTGAAGTCTAGGTGGATTCTTCCTTGGGTGTTGTCTTAATCAATTGGTTTTTCCTAAAAGTTATTCTCCAAATTCATTCTTCTTTGTCTTAGAGTCTTAGTTTAGTAGTTAGTTAATTTTAGTTTAGATAAAAAATTCCCTTAATTCATAGGATAAATAATAAAAAGAGAGTTAGTATTAGTACTTTTGGTTCCTTTGGGTTCTACATTCCGGTCTTGCCTTAACTATACTACTGTTCGATAGGTGCGCTTGCCTCAAATTATTGTCATAGTTAGTTTTCAGGTTTGATCATTCTTTATATAAATTTTAAAACTTTGACATCGCACAAAACAACGATCAAAAGGTTATGGTTATATGAAAAGGCACACTATGTGTGAGCATTCCCAAGTATCCGATGTGATTCTATATGGTTAAACGGGTAAGTAAATTTTATTAGAAAGGTATGCGTTAAACTTAATGTTACTAATTTTTATATGAAATGAAAAGATATATATGCATATATGAAATGAAAAGATGAGAATTTATCATGTGATGGATGAAATACGCATAGAATTTATTTCGTAGTATATGCTATGTTTCATAGATGTTATGTTTACTTATTATCTACTAACTATGTTGATTTAAATAAGAAGAATGTCTAATGGATATATATGTGATGGATGATATATAAAGTCTAAATGCTTTTTATGTATATGTCATGATTTTCTTGGAAGTTACATGTAATGTTATACTTACTAACCTTATGAGGTGATGTGTATAGGAAAGGAAGTTTGGCATATGACATGATGAGAATGTGATTGGTTGTTTCATTTAATATGTTCGGTAAGTTTAAGTTTTATTTATACGAACTTACTAACAACTAATTGCTTACGTAGTTGTTTTCTCTATTTTATAGATCATTAGAAAAGCTCAACCGGTTGGAATCTTGTCGGAACATCGCCACACTATCCATTCGTCATTTTGATAGTTATGATTGTTTTGGTTAATGGTTATAAATGGCATGTAATATGGTTAAAAAGGTTATTCCAGTGATTTGGCTTGATTAAGTTGTGCTAAATTTGTTATGGTTAATGATTTTAAATGATGGCATGTGAATAATAGGTACAAGTATGTCTGGATGAACTTTATGCATGCTTTGTAGTTGTTAGGTATTATAAGGTATAATGTCATATTTTGGAATAGGTATTTGGCATGGTTGACATGAGTTCAAACTAGAACTTTAAGATATGGTATGGATCTAAATTTGGTGTGTGAAATGTGGTGCCTTTTATTGACATATTGATAAGTATATGTTGTGAAACACCCCACACCCGGCCCACGAGCCTGAACCGGATCTGGTATGTTCCTTAAGAAAATCGGCTTCAAATTCTTTTGTTACTTAGAAAATTTTTGTGAATTTTTAGAAAGATATTGGTTTTGGGTTGGGCTTAGGTTGGAAACACATTTATTTAATTTAGAAAACATTTAATTTTGGTGACAAAACAATTTAGGGTTTATTTTTAAAATAAATTTAATTAAACTTAGTCAAAAATAATTCATAACATAACAACTGAAAATAAAAGCAGGGAAATAAAACCATCCAACTTGGGCCTTATGGCCTTATTACATCATTCAAACCCAAAGATAAAATTAAAAATACTAAAATTGAGTAAAGTCCAAATTCTAATAAATTCTTCAAGTGATGCATGGCCACCTTTAGCTCCTGCGCCGACCCGGTCCATTCTGCTCATTTCCTGAAAAATAGTCCCACAAAGGGGTGAGTCAACAGACTCAATGTGTACACAAACTAACAATCAACATTCCAGGCATACATATTCATATCAAAGCATATTTAAATCAAATAATGATGCAACCCAACCCAAGCCTATTTGTCCATCCGCTACACACCACCCGTACCTGCCAATTACACCGTGGGGACTACTAAGTCAACCCTCCATCCGCTACACACCATCGAAGCGCGTCGCTTGCAGTCGACGTGCTCATCGCCCACTTACGTTGTGTCATTAGACACTATATTCAAATAATGTAACCGAAGTTACCATATTCACGCAATGGGGCCGTAGCCACCATATTTCGTTGGTGAGGCCGAAACCAACACCTTCGTTGGTGAGACCGAAGTCAACACCTTCGTTGGTAAGACCGAAGTCAACACCTTCACTTTCTTCCTTCACATATATCCCAAATGCCCCAATTATTTTATAACATATTCCACATACTTAATTTTCATTCATGTTACTAATCACATGTTCAAAGTATATCACATTCATAATCCTATCAAAAGGAGGAAACATACCTGGGTACTCCTTACCACATTTGTGGTACTTAACCACATTCACATACTGATACATATTCATATATTTAATAATTACCACGTAATTTATTGAAGGTTAGTAAGGGTACACACCTTTTTCGCTTAATAGTTTCCGTGAATTCCCGTAGAGCGATCTACCGATCTAGATCTTTCACTCCTATATTCGGCCATTAATTAAAACATATAAATAAACCTATTTGGTCTTAAAACCAAATCCTACTAGAAGTAGAATTACTTACCTAGTTGCCGAATTGATTTAATCAAGTCCCAACAGTTGCTAGAATTCCTCTTCCTTGAAATCGGCTAATACTAGGTATGTAACCATGTCAGTTTTCGGTTTTTGAAATAATGGAAAACACTTAAACAAATTATGCCTTGGCCGAATATCCTTTACCTTATGATGGGATTCCAAATCTGAAGAGGATTCCTTTATAAGCCTGTTGAAATCCTATAACTTCGTGTTAGATTAGATCTAACTTTGAAAACGTGAATCATAATCTTTAACCACATATTTATATTTATAATCCTTACCTTAGATCCTTAGATTTCCCGAAAAATCCCCTTTTTATGTTGTGGATGATTGCCCTCTTCCTTAGAATCCACAAAGATTCGGCTTGACAGTAGAACGGAGAAGAAATAGAAGAGAAAGAGAGGGATTTTTGCTTAATGAAAATTTCGGCAGAGAGGGGTTTTGCTTTGGGAGAATTTTGGCAGAGAGGAAGAGGGAGCAAAAGTTGATGAGTAGCCTTCCTGTCTTCCTTTTATAGCCAAAGTTATCAGCCTAGGAGTCCCTTACTTGGCCACCACTCCTCTTTTTGATAATATTATCTCTTTTATTTAAAAGATAAAAGCATTTAATCCATCAATTATCTCCTCAATTATCTCCTTAGAAAATAATCCTTTATTTATCTCTTATTATTCACATATTTATGTGAATAAAACTCCTTTATTTATCTCTTATTATTCACATATTTATGCAAATAAAACTCTTCCTTTTCTAGAAACCCATGCCGTCCACCTCTCATTTATGCAGAAGCAAAAATTAAACTTATTTATTTGCTTCCCAAGTGACTCGAACCCAAGCCCAACAACTCTTGCACATGGCGCCATTTCCATAGGCCCTAAGTGACACCTTGAGCCACTTTTCCTAGCCCGTTTGTGTGTCAAACTTCTCTAACTTTTTCTTTTGAGGCCCTCTAGCCCTTATTTCCTATTTTGAACTTTAAAACTCATCATTTCGGGGTCATTTCTAAGTTTCCTAAAATTTTCGATCGGCTCTGTAACTTGCCATTTTTCTTACATTCCAAGTTTCCAAAAATGTTCAGGTTTCCTAAAATGTTCAGTTTCCAAAATGTTCAGGTTTCCTAAAATGTTCAGTTTCCAAAATGTTCAGGTTTCCTAAAATGTTCAGTTTCCAAAATGTGTACTTTCCATTTTTGAACCATTTCCTTACATTTCTAGTTTCCATAAATGTTCACTTTCCTCTTTATTCCTTTACATTTTCAGGACATTTCCCTACATTTCCAAGACAAGACATTTCCTTACATTTCCTTGCATTTCCTTACATTTCCATACATTTCCTTACATTTCCATACATTTCCATACATTTCCTTACATTTCCATACATTTCCACACATTTCCACACATTTCCATACACTTCCATACATTTCCATATATTTCCATACATTTCCTTATTTCTAGAATTCACATAACACATTCATAATTCATAAAACATGCCATTTTACCACATGGTTCCTTGTGTCATGCTTCACACGGAGTTTCTTTTAAAGCCTCATTTACCTACCTCCACTTTTTACTTAAAAACCAATAATTTTCCAAAGCTTTCTTCTTCCATCCTAAAATTCTAAAAACCCTTAATACACTTCCAATCTTTGCCAAAACCTACTAACTCATGAATTATGCACAAACGCATAACCCTAATCTAGGATGTTACAGATTCTACCCTCCTTAAAAATAATTTCGTCCTCGAAATTACTTATTAATGTACCGTACAATCCTTCTCACCGCACTATGCTTACGCTGCGCACTCTGATCTTAATAAAACCATCATACTTTCTAGGCACAATCTCTAAGTTCACGTCCCCTAGAACTTATTTCTAACGTCACGATTTAATCTGGTTAACGAGTTTTATGCATTAAAACTTTTGTTTCACTGATTAACCGCGACCATTTTATGAAAAAGTATTTAAGAGTGGTTCTTTCGTGTTCATACATGCACACACGATCTTTTCATTCATTCATACATCTAACAATCAATTATGAACTTAGTTCATTCGGAGAAATGTTGTAGTTTTCATTGTTGTTGTTTTTCCACTACCCAGGGTATTTTTCGTAATTTTGTCCTCTGAGTGGGCATTTTTGTAATTTTCAAAAGAAAAAGTTCCTTGTTGATTTTGTCAAAAAGTATTTTGGTAATTTCAAAGTCCCGGAGTAATTTGGAAAAATTTTAAAATCAGGGGTATTTTGGAAATTTTTGGCCTCGAGGGTATTTTCGGTAATTTTTATGGAAACCCAGGGTAAATTTGTAAAAGTTAACAAATCGGGGATATTTTAGAAGTTGTAAAACTTTGAGGGTTCTTTTGAGACTTTTATTTTCCAAAATGGTGATGTTGCAAAAATTTTGGAAATCGGGGTCATTTTGGTAATTTTGTAAGTTAGGGGCAATTTAAGTAATTTTCCAAAATCAAGATATTTTTGATAGTTTGCAATTTGAACATTTATAAAATAATGAAGTTTTAGCAAGACCGTTGAAAAGTTTGACATTTGTAAATCAAGGGCATTTTGGTAATTTTACCACTAAGGCATTTTGTAATTTTCACAAATCGAAATTTTTCGAAATTTTGTAAAGATAGTTCTCGCAAATTGAAAAGGTAATTTTAAGAGTTTTAAAACTAGGGTTTTTATAAAAACACGGCTAGTTCCCTTTCGGTTTAGTTATTGTGTTTAGCTTTGTGGATGAATCCTCTTGGTTAGGGTGAGCCAGAAGCTACGCACTGAGCGAGATTCGAGTGGAGAGGAGGTGAGTCACGCGGATTTGCTTAAGTACCAAGCTCCCACCGAAACCATTCCTAGACATGCGCATGCAGGGTTACCACACCCTAGCTCGATGACTTGGCCATAGGTTTGTTTTAGTGTATTAAGTCTTATGTGTTTTGTGTTTGAGTAGTCTAATCCTGGGTTCAAGTTCCTCATACTACTATTCTACGTTCCATGCCTTTTCTACCCTTCTAATGTTCATAACATAATTCACATAATCACCCAAATGGTTAGGGGTACTTACAGTGGATCATGGGGTCGAGATTTAGGTGCCATGCCGGAGAACTGTTTAATTTCAAAAAAAAATCATTTGGCTCGCTTTGAAAACGTTTTGGGCCTGAGCCCACAGGCCGAGAGTTTAAAACTGGGCTCTGATACCAAACTGAAACACCCCACACCCGGCCCACGAGCCTGAACCGGATCTAGTATGTTCCTTAAGAAAATCGGCTTCAAATTCTTTTGTTACTTAGAAAATTTTTGTGAATTTTTAGAAAGATATTGGTTTTGGGTTGGGCTTAGGTTGGAAACCCATTTATTTAATTTAGAAAACATTTAATTTTGGTGACAAAACAATTTAGGGTTTATTTTTAAAATAAATTTAATTAAACTTAGTCAAAAATAATTCATAACATAACAACCGAAAATAAAAGCGAAATAAAACCATCCAACTTGGGCCTTATGGCCTTATTACATCATTCAAACCCAAAGATAAAATTGAAAATACTAAAATTGAGTAAAGTCCAAATTCTAATAAATTCTTCAAGTGATGCATGGCCACCTTTAGCTCCTGCCGGCCGGTCCATTCTTTCATTTCTGAAAAATAGTCCCAAAGGGGTGAGTCAACAGACTCAATGTGTACACAAACTAACAATCAACATTCCGAGCATACATATTCATATCAAAGCATATTTAAATCAAATAATGATGCAACCCAACCCAAGCCTATTTGTCCATCCGCTACACACCACCCGTACACGCCAATTACACAGTGGGGACTACTAAGTCAACCCTCCATCCGCTACACACCATCGAAGCGATCATTGCGATCGACGCGTTCTCATCGCCCACTTACGTTGTGTCATTAGACACTATATTCAAATAATGTAACCGGTTACCATATTCACGCAATGGGGCCGTAGCCACCATATTTTCGTTGGTGAGGCCGAAACCAACACCTTCGTTGGTGAGACCGAAGTCAACACCTTCGTTAGTGAGACCAAGTCAACACCTTCACTTTCTTCCTTCACATATATCCCAAATGCCCCAATTATTTTATAACATATTCCACATACTTAATTTTTTCATTCATGTTACTAATCACATGTTCAAAGTATATCACATTCATAATCCTATCAAAAGGAGGAAACATACACGGTACTCCTTACCACATTTGTGGTACTTAACCACATTCACATACTGATACATATTCATATATTTAATAATTACCACGTAATTTATTGAAGGTTAGTAAGGGTACACACCTTTTTCGCTTAATAGTTTCCGTGAATTCCCGTAGAGCGATCTACCGATCTAGATCTTTCACTCCTATATTCGGCCATTAATTAAAACATATAAATAAACCTATTTGGTCTTAAAACCAAATCCTACTAGAAGTAGAATTACTTACCTAGTTGCCGAATTGATTTAATCAAGTCCCAACAGTTGCTAGAATTCCTCTTCCTTGAAATCGGCTAATACTAGGTATGTAACCATGTCAGTTTTCGGTTTTTGAAATAATGGAAAACACTTAAACAAATTATGCCTTGGCCGAATATCCTTTACCTTATGATGGGATTCCAAATCTGAAGAGGATTCCTTTATAAGCCTGTTGAAATCCTATAACTTCGTGTTAGATTAGATCTAACTTTGAAAACGTGAATCATAATCTTTAACCACATATTTATATTTATAATCCTTACCTTAGATCCTTAGATTTCCCGAAAAATCCCCTTTTTATGTTGTGGATGATTGCCCTCTTCCTTAGAATCCACAAAGATTCGGCTTGACAGTAGAACGGAGAAGAAATAGAAGAGAAAGAGAGGATTTTTGCTTAATGAAAATTTCGCGAGAGGGGTTTGCTTTGGGAGAATTTTGGCGAGAGAGAGGAAGAGGAGCAAAAGTTGATGAGTAGCCTTCTGTCTTCCTTTTATAGCCAAAGTTATCACCCTAGGAGTCCCTTACTTGGCCACCACTCATCTTTTTGATAATATTATCTCTTTTATTTAAAAGATAAAAGCATTTAATCCATCAATTATCTCCTCAATTATCTCCTTAGAAAATAATCCTTTATTTATCTCTTATTATTCACATATTTATGTGAATAAAACTCCTTTATTTATCTCTTATTATTCACATATTTATCCAAATAAAACTCTTCCTTTTCTAGAAACCCATGCCGTCCACCTCACTATTCCAAGCAAAAATTAAACTTATTTATTTGCTTCCCAAGTGACTCAACCCAAGCCCAACACTCTTGCACATGGCGCCATTTCCATAGGCCCTAAGTGACACCTTGAGCCACTTTTCCTAGCCCGTTTGTGTGTCAAACTTCTCTAACTTTTTCTTTTGAGGCCCTCTAGCCCTTATTTCCTATTTTGAACTTTAAAACTCATCATTTTGGTCATTTCTAAGTTTCCTAAAATTTTCGATCGGCTCTGTAACTTGCCATTTTTCTTACATTCCAAGTTTCCAAAAATGTTCGAGTTTCCTAAAATGTTCGATTTCCAAAATGTTGAGTTTCCTAAAATGTTCGATTTCCAAAATGTTCAGTTTTCCTAAAATGTTCGATTTCCAAAATGTGTACTTTCCATTTTTGAACCATTTCCTTACATTTCTAGTTTCCATAAATGTTCACTTTCCTCTTTATTCCTTTACATTTTCAGGACATTTCCCTACATTTCCAAGACAAGACATTTCCTTACATTTCCTTGCATTTCCTTACATTTCCATACATTTCCTTACATTTCCATACATTTCCATACATTTCCTTACATTTCCATACATTTCCACACATTTCCATACACTTCCATACATTTCCATATATTTCCATACATTTCCTTATTTCTAGAATTCACATAACACATTCATAATTCATAAAACATGCCATTTTACCACATGGTTCCTTGTGTCATGCTTCACACGGAGTTTCTTTTAAAGCCTCATTTACCTACCTCCACTTTTTACTTAAAAACCAATAATTTTCCAAAGCTTTCTTCTTCCGTCCTAAAATTCTAAAAACCCTTAATACACTTCCAATACTGCCAAAACCTACTAACTCATGAATTATGCACAAACGCATAACCCCTAATCTAGGATGTTACATGTTGAATGATTCTTGACTTGATTTGTGTTTATTTGATGTTGAAATGGATGAATGATAGGTATATGGTGTAGATTTTAAGCTTAGTTCATGTCAATTTGATGAAGTTACTTGGATGTATATTTTGTGGTACCAATAAGGGTACATTGGTTGAATGATGTAAAGGTGTTGCATATATGATGATTTTAACATGATTTGGTCTCGTTTAAGTGCGCTTTAATTAGGTTTAAAAGGTTAGCAAATGGTATGTTTGTGGTTCAAGAAAGCATTTTTTCAACGCACATTTTGGTACACACAGCCTAAGACAAGAGTTGTTCGACAACTGTGTGTCACACTGGGGCTGTTTGCACGGCCATGTGTCACACACGGGCTGGTACACAGAGGCTATGTCACATGGACTGGACACACGACCGTGTGACCCCTGTTTCTCAAATTTTTCATGTTTTGCCTAAAATGTCTGATTTGCTTCGAATAAGTCCCTGATTGTTCCCAAACTATTTTTAAGGCCAAACAAGTTTGATTTAAGGCTCGTAAAAGTATTTTTATCATATTTAAATTATGTTATTGAAAATAAATATGTGAATTGCATGTTGGTTCATGTTTTAATGATTAAGGTTCTGTTTTGCACTGTAATGCTCCGTAACCCTTATTCGATGACGGAGATGGGTTAGGGGTATTACATAAACCTTATTTTTAGTTTCCCATTTAAACTCTAATTAACCTAGAGTTGTTGTAAACATATATGCTACGAATTTCAGGCTATAAATAATCCTTAATTACTTTATGTTTTACACAATAAAAATATTTAGATTGACATAAATGTTTAAAATTATGTCAATCTAAATTGTATCTTTTTATTTTTTTTCGAAGGATTTTTCTTGTGGGGCTTCGGTTATTTCTTTTAATTTCTCCATTTTTTGTACTCTTCTTTATTATAGTGAAACCGTCTTTTACCCATGGTTTTTTTATCTTCTTTTGATGAGCTTTTCCACGAAAAATTTGCGTGTTCGATATTTTTTATTCTTATTTTCTTCACTTTTTTCGTTGTTTAATCGGGCTTATCTCCTACAAATTTATAAATGATGTTTGTTTAAAAAAATGCAATTAATATGATTTTTAATAAAAACATTTTTCTAAAATTTGAAGTTTTAGGGATGTGATATATTATATATCTAAATTGATCATAAGAATTTAATTTAATTGGTTAAAAAATAAAATTTAAATTGTGTGCTAACATGAAAATTTTTAAATTTTTTTACTAACGTGAAAGTGCAAAATATGTGAAAATCAATTTGAGTTTTGCAAGACATTGTATTTTTTTAATATTATTATTGAATGTGTACAATATTATTTTTTTACTGTTATAAGAAATACATTTATTAAAATAATATATGAAAATTTCATAATTAATTTTACTAATTTGGAGCATTATTTGCGCAATTATTTCATTTGAAATAAAAAAACACTTCTAAAAATTTGTAAATATATTAGGGATTGTAATTGTAATTATAGAGATAAAATTTCAAAACTGCTGAAAATAGTGAAATAAAAGGGCTAATAAAGTAAATATAAAAAGTGAAAGAACTTGGTGATAATTTTCTGTGAGATTATGTTTGTTATCTAATATCTCTGTAGGGATTACACACTGAATTTGCGAAAACTCACCCTTTTCTGTTTAATCTGTTCAGGTAATCCCCCACAGTAGACGGATCGATGTAGCGGAGGACTCAGCGGTGACCACTGTTCTGGATACTTATTTATGGTTTATTTTTAATTCTGCTTTGGTTATATTTGGGTAAATTTTTTGTAATAAGGCCTTTCAGATTTTAGATTAAAACTTGAGATTATTATTTTATAAACTGCTAGCAGTAGGACAAGACGCGAGTTTTAAAAATAAACAAAGGTTTTATCAAAATACGTACGACCTTGCAAATCGTTTTAAAAGCTTTCGCAATGTATAAAGTTTTGAAAATGGATAATGAATAAATAAATGACATGTTTCGACGATAGCCTAAGATACCTAAAAATGGTTTTAACGTACTTATGTTTTCTAAAGCACTATCATGTGACATCGCCAGATTCGACCATAATGTCCAGGCCGTGTTTGGGGTGTTACAGGTGCAATAGGAGAAAAATTAGTTTTGAAGCTCACCTATTCAATGTTTGATGTAATAACATTTCCGATAGCAAAAGCCATGCAGATGTAGATTGATGGTTAATCAGCATAGGATGTCCTAAAATTATTTATTGGACTTCCAAATTAAATTTAACTAAGTTCAAAATTGGATCACTGAAGTGGACAAGTCTGTTGCTTAATTTGAAGCTCAAATCTTCCATGAAGGGAGGAAAAGAGCCCAAATCGGCTATGGAAGCCCAACCATCCACAAAATAATTGAATTAGGCACCTAAGACTTGTTAAAAAAAAAATCAGCCATAGAAAATTTCCCATGTGATCGTTTCGCTCCTTCCCACGAATCAATCTTTGATTTACTAAATTTAGCAAAGTAATCCACCTTTCATCCTCAACTTAAAGGGACGGCCATGCATGAGAGAAAAAGGGGGATTCACATGCTAGTTTTAGTAAACTCAAGGCCGAGCATGCATGAGAGAAAAAAAGAGGATTGACATGCTATTTTTAGTAAACTCAATGGGCTTCTCACAAGTATAAATACCCTAGCCATTCACCAATTTCAATCATCCCTCACTCACCATCTCTTCTATATTTTCTCTCTTTTCAGTTCCCATTTTCCAATTTATTCAAGAGAGTTTTACAAGGCTTTGGGAGCAACTCCATTCGACCTTATTAGGAGGATTAGAGCTTGGTAGTCACTGCAAGAAACAAAGAACAAAAGAGGAGCAAAGTGAGTTGTGCCTCAAAGAACCACCAAAAACAACTTAGCATTTCTTATCCCTTCAATCTTTTTATTTTTTCAACTCTAGAAAAATGATTGCAACTAAAATTTCTACTTTTAATATAATCATGGTTGCTTAATTTTATTGATTCGAGAATGATTTAAATTATGTTGCTTAGATTATTCAATTCTATTAAGAGATTTTCTGTGCATTTGATCTATTTATTCATTAAGATAAAATCATGAACATGTTATTTCTGCATTATAAATGTAGGGATGCAATTGAATTAATTATTAAATCAGAACCAAATTGTAATTAATGAACACAATATCTAAATGGTTCATGTTTGATATTTTTATGATGAAATTAGGACAAATTAGTAATAATATCGAAATAACTTTATTACCTTGCATAACCCTAGGGTTAATGTGATTAAATTGTTTCAGTATAGAAATATTATTGTTACCTCACATAATATGTTTTCTTCTTATTAAAACACTAAGTTAATTGAGATAGACATATGCTAGAAAACTTAATATTTAAGTTAATTGACATAGACATATGCTAGAAAACTTAATATTTTACTAAGTGTGATTCCTTAGACGATGCCTAGAAAGGTAATCTTGAAGTTTGTAACACCCCAAACTTGGCTTAGACATTAGGGCCGAATTTGGAGGCATCACATTGAAGTGTTTTTTGGAAACCATATTTTAATTGAAAACCCTTCCTGAAATTCAAAACTTCTTGCCATTTAAAACTTGTACAAAACCTCAATTTGCATTTGGTTATTTTCAATCATGGTTTATTAAAAAGTTATTCCCTTTTAAAATGCTATTAACATTAAACCTTAATTATTGCGGAGGCTTAATTTAAAACAAATGATTTACGAAAACGTGATATTCAAAAATTGAGTTGCGGAAACGTAGCGTTTGAAAATAGTTATTATTTTGGAAAATCGTGTTCTACTTCTAGCAGATATAAATCACAATCAATAAAATCCCAAATTTAAAATCCAGAAATTACAGAGGCCTTATTACAACCCGAATCAAAATCAAAGTGCTTAAGTAAATGAGCAAAACAGAATAAAACTTGTGCAGTTGTGTGGCCCTCTCCGAGTCCCTCGCAGCTCCTAATCGTCTAACGCTGGGTATTATCTGAAAGGTTAAAAATAGGGTGAGTTTATGAAAAACTCAGTGTGTAATCCTCTTATTAAAGAAACAGTCAGTATACAGAAATAGAATCAGCATGGGCCTGAGCCCTTTAACAGTAACAGTACAGTTCAGTTTAGAGTATATGTGGGCCAAAGCCCAAAACAATATCATTTGGGTCACAGCCCATAACAAAATCAATTGGACCTAGCCCATCATAGTAACAGTTTTTGTATTAATGATGCATGATGCATGCAAACCCATCCAACCCTGCACTTGCCTCCGTCCAACCCTGCATTACCTGTGGGGAATAAATCACCCACGCCATCCCACACTTACAGTGTTAGCACCGATTGCAGCACTAACCAAAATCACAGCAAAGCTGCTAGTATATATGCGGTGTAACATCCCAAAATAAGGGGTTTGTGATTTTTTCACATTGCATGTCTTGGGTTTACTTAGCTAAATAATTGAGGGTGTTTAGGGGTTCTAGGGAGGCCTGGGTTCGAGTTCAAGCCCTGGAAAAATATTTGCTTTTGGCCCTTTAGTGAAGAGGGCTATCAGAAGCAGCACTTAAGTATAATTGAATGTGTTTTGATAACACAAGTGAGCTAGTGGTAAGGTGGTGTGGCATCACAAGGGAAGCATGGGGGAGTGGAGTTTGAATCTCACAAGCTGCCACTGGTAGTTTTTATTTTGTGCTTTGGGAGAGGAGGAAGCAGAGTTGGGATTAAACTCTGCTATGGGAGTTGGAGAATGGGTCAAATGTTTCAAATGGATGAAGGAGAGGGATTGTAGAAGGAGAAAGGGGAGAAAATTGTAGAATAGGGGAGAGTGGTAGTGTTGACCATGAGTGGGAGTGTGAGTTAGTGGGAGTTTCGGCAAGGGAGGGGTCTTGTGTAGCAAATTTGGTAGCCTAGTGTATGAGTTGAACCAAAAACTCTCATTCTGTGTGTGTTTTTTTCTTTAGTTCTTTTTCAGAATTTCTTTTTAGGAAGCAATTGGTGCACTCTTTCTCCTGTTCTCTTTTCGTTTTACCTCTCGTGTTTCTTTCCTTTTCTTTTGTTAAGTGCCTAAGCTTGTTTTAGCTGAATCTTCTCCTGCTCATCTATCCTCTCGTTGCATCCATTTCTTCTCTTTTCTTAAATCCGAATAAACACCTCTACATCTATTTTGATTTCCCTTAGCCGAACATCTAGTAGCCCAAAGCTTGGTTCTCTTTTGTCTGCCAAATTTTCCTTCTTATTCAGTTCTTCTCTAGTTACAAGTTAATTTTCTCTTTTCTCTTTATTTTCTTTTCTCTCTTTTCTCTCGTAAAAAGAAACCGAAACACTCAATCTTAACTCTTTATGGTCTAGGCCGAATTTATTCACCCTCTTCCATCTCGAGTTCTATTTGTTCTCTGTTGTGAGGGTCGAATCTTATGGTTAACCGCTTGTCAATTGTTGTCGTGCATTTGTTGGTAAGTGTAACTATGGCCGAATAGGGGGTGGCTCTTTATTAATTTTTAAGTTCCTTAAGGCTGAAAGGCCGTTTCTTTGTTGTCTTGAAACAACATTACTAACCTGTACTTTTTATTAAGGACTTGATTTCGTAATCAAAGGAAGTAAACCAAATACTCTAGCATAGCAAGGAGTGGTCGTTTTCTGGTAAGTGGAAACAATGGGTAAAGTGTTTCAAGTTAAGATTATCAAGGGGAAAAACTAACTTTTTTTCTCAACTATCATTATAGGTGTTGGAATCGGTGGTTAGCACAACTGATAATCAGGTGTGTAATCTCACACCATTTTTTGTGACGGCATGTGATGATCTGTGATTTGGCCCTAAGCCGAAGTGCCGAAAAGCCGGAAAACCATCAACCGTAGCCACTTGTGCGTGCAAGCGCTCGTAGTATAAACCAAGACGCTAGTGATAGCGGTAGATCGTTGAGAGTGTCACGAACACTCTTGTGAATCCGGGGCCGTAATGGGCCTTATCAAGCTGAAACGGGCTAAGTGGGCCCAATGGGCTAATAGGCCCACATGAACAAAACCGATAAAAAATGTTGAATAATTGATGCGACTACGAAGTTCGTAAAATCGAGACCGAAAACGTGCTAAATGGGCCACACGAGCGTGTAGCCCCGTTTGGGCCGAAAATGAATATTAGGCCCAATTACATCGTAAAGACCCAGCAGGGGTCTCGTGTTGCTCGAGGCGATAGTAGGCCTTTGGAAAGGTCGTTAGATGACTAAAATTACGAAATACCCTCGGTGGGTAAATTACTAAAAATCCCTTAAAGGGTGAAATTACTGGAAATTACTGAAATACCCTCGATGGGTGAAATTAATGGAATACCCCTGAGGGTTAAATTACTGTTTTACTCCCGATAGACCGAATGACCATTATACCCATAGTGGTAGATTTAGTGTGTTGTGTGTAATTTGTTTAATTGCTATGATGATAATTTATCGCATACACTATATTAATATCTCACGATATGTTGCATTCTGTTGGGTTATATATAAGGAGGAAGTACTGTACTGGTGGCTATGCCATGTTATACTGATTCAGTAGCTCTGCCACGATATACTTATTTTAGTGGCTCAGCCACGTATACTGTTACTCGCAGCTTTTCTACGTTGATACTGGCAGCTCGACTGCGTTCTTGGTGTGTAGGACTGGGTGGGTTGACTTGGTCCCCACATGGAGTGTAGGGCTGATACGGGTGGTGTGATGGTTGGATTGGGCTGGGCTGCATTTTTGTTGCATTACCATGACTTTGGGGCTTAGGCCCGAACTAATACTGCATGGGCTTAGGCCCAGACTGTGACTGTAAATGGGATTACACACTTAGTTCTTGTAACTCACCCTTTTCCTTAACTGTGTAGGTAACCCCCAGCCTTAGAGGATTTGGTGTCGCGAGTGACTCGGAGGTGGCCACACGTACCGTCTGTTTCAAGGGTGAATTTAGTATTTTATTTTGGAATTACTTTGCTTTAATTATTGAGTTTTATAATTGTTGTAATAAGGCCATTGGAACTGTTTTAACTTCTATTTGAGATTTCTTTAAATACTGCAATTTAATCAACATGGGGTTTTCAAAAGAACGAACAACAGGTTTTTCAAATATCACGCTTTTGTAGTTACTAAGACCAAACTTCTATAGCTGACACGGTTTTTTTTTCACAAACAAGATAATACGTGCATTTTTGAAAGAGCAATAAAACGAGAAAACTTCTTTGTAATTAAGCAGAGAGTAACGAAACTTTGAATGTTTAAGTTGGAATTTAACAATGTGATTTCAAACAACCATGAGGTTTTAAACATCACCTGATGTGGCACGCTAGATCTGGTCGTAACGTTTAGGCCGGGTTTGGGGTGTTACATGCGGCTTTAAGCCTTCAATAAAGGTATCATAATTGGCACATAGCCATTGGTAACTGTAATAAGACCGGCACATAACCATCAGCTACGGTAATATAATCGTCTTACAGCCATGGGTAAGTATGATCGACAGAAAGTCATCAATAATTACGATCAACACACAATCATGGATAAATATGATCGACACAAAGTCATAATTAAGACGGCATAGAACCATAATTAGGTTGGCACAGAGCCATAATCAGATTAACTGGCTTAAAGCCATCGGTAGGTCCACAGTCGTCTCGTACGACCCGTGCGATCCTGTTAGAGACAATACTTCCTCCATAACCAATATCCCAACCCATGCAGTATGTCATGTATGCAGAATGTCTGGCCCACAAATCATCATATCATTCACAGTTAAGTCAATCCAATCATAGTCATACAATCACAATCAAATCAGTCAAATCATAGCACAAGTCAATCATTTACCCTCGAGGGGCAAAATAGTCATTTTACCCTTCAAGGGTATTTGGTAATCTTACCCTTTAGGGTATTTCGATAATTCTACCCTACAAAGGTATTTTAGACATTTTGCCCTTCAGGGGCTTAACGGTCATTTCTCACACTGGGGTCCAAGTATGTGTATCGACTCATCAATAAGTCCACAGTCGATCCGCACAACTTGAACAACCTTTAGCAATCAAAAGGTATAGTTGGGCCCAAAGCCTAAAGTATGGCCCAAGTAGGGCCCACACGCTTGTGTGGCCCGCTAAGCCCAAAACTGCCTTTAGCCATGTGAACGACATGGTCGAGCTCATTATTTCACATAAGTTCATGAAGTTGGCCCATGTGGGGCCCGCAAGCCCATTGGGCCCACACGGCTCATTTTGGCCCATTTGTCCCAAAAGTGCCCTCTATCATTTTATTGACTTCCCCACACGAGCGTTTGTGCGCTCGTATAGTAATCGTTGTCGTATTTCCAGCTTTTCAGCATTTCAGCATTTCGGCATTTTGGGATTTCAGCATTTGCTGATCTATAATTGGAGTGGTGTGTGTGTACACACGCTTTCGGCTTTAAGCCAATCAACATAAATAGAGTATACGGTTACACACCCTTTTCAGCTTTTAAGCTGACTATCATTTATGGAAAACAGTTACACACCTTTTTCCAAAAGCCTACGAAACACCCTTTGAGCACTAACCTACAATAAGCCCAAGTAATTAGTCAGTCCTTCAACTATTAACATTCTTAAGAACTAAACCACAATGTAACCATCACCACCTACCACGATTAGATGATCTGGAATTAATCCCTCCAAAATTGTCGGCCAAAATCAATCCCTTGCACCTAGCGATTAACTTAATGAAAGATTTGTGGCTACAAGATCACCTTACTCCACCGAGATCCAGAACCATCGTATATTGTACTGCAAAGAAACAATAAGAATCAAATTTAGAAAATATAAGAGGAAAACACAACATTCGACTTCCCCTAATAAAAAGTTTCAATAACAGGTTGCACACATACACAAATGACCAGTAGCAAAAGGGGGACCTTACGGATACTTATTGATTTTCAGGATTCTTATGAGATTGAAACCACCACTCACCAGCACACCGAAATGATCCACCGAACATCGAGTGGCAGATAAGAAATCAAAAGAGAAGATGAGGGAGTGGTCGGCTCAGAGAATACCAAAAGAAAGATTGAAATAATTAGGGGAAAAGGAAACTATATTCGGCTAAAAGGAGAAGATGAAGGAGAATTAAGAGGAGGAGATTAATTTTGGAAAAAAGGGGATATGGAAATAAGAAAAGAAAATTAGAGGTTTCACCAATTGACACGTTTTGGCAAAAAGAGAATAGAAGAGAAAAAGACCCGAAACGTACCGAGAGGCACTTGATTTACCAGATATTGACAAAAAGTGCAAATTACGTCGTCAGAAAGCAAAGGTATAACCAAAGTCAAGACTACCCAAAGAAAAATTTAACACCCTTACCCGTATCTTGTACCGGAATCGGGCACGAGGCATTACCTGACTCAACTCACTTGGTCATATAACTTTGGGTTAGCAATTTCATTTCCAAATTCAAAGATTTTCAATCTTACATCTAACTTCTTCATAATGGGCCTATAGGGCCCTGTACTAACCATCGAAAAATATCAGACATAAATAGGAAACTATGACACATTTAGAAAAATGTCACCTAAATAGGGGTCACACTCCCGTGGACTAGATGATACGCCCGTGTATCATCTCACACGTCCGTGTTCAACGCCCGTGGTTGACACTGACTTGAATCGCACGACCTAGACACACGCCCATATGGCTGGTCCGTGGTCGACTCTGATTATTTCCCCACAGCCTGGGCCCGCCTGTGTGCTCCAACCGTGTGACATTTCAAACTCCAATTTCAAGATGCAGACTTCACACGGCCTTGGACACACGCCCATGGCTTGATCGTGTGTCACACACGGCTTAGATACACGCCCGTGTGACTACCCATGTGGACAAGAACAAGGTTGTTTGCCAAGCTCTTTGCACCCCTATAGCTTACACTACATGAACCCATTCAGCATACTAAGAAACATCTCATGATTTCAATATGAACTTCCATAGATAACTTTGTAATTTCATAAATGATAAGGTGAGCCATCAACCATGGCAATATACAAAATAGTTATCTTAAAAAGGGCCAATACATTTTGGCCAAAATGACAAAATATCCTAACTAGTCTAGCCCCTATACATGCCATGTACAAAATCATTAAGTCTAGGTATACCGAGGTAAGCTGATAGTGAAGGCGATCATCTGAATATCTTCGTATCTCGGCTTGGCTCTTACACTCTATAAAACAAGGGAAAAAGAGAAGGGGAAGTAAGCTTTAAGCTTAATAAGTTTACATGTAAACAATATAACATTATAACATGTATTAAACAATTACATAGCATTACATACTAAGTAAGAAACAATTTACATTCATGATCGTGCTTACTTATTTTCCCCATTCCCACATTCCAACCATATCACAAGCTTAATGCATACATTCATTAACAGGTTCCCCTGCACTTAGCATTACAACGTCACATAATACAACATATCACTATCTCTAATTCCATTATTCATAGTCATATTACTCGATGGTTTCGCACTTAGCCCACCATCTGCCTTTGTTAGGGTGGTATTGCACATAGCCCACCAAATGAGTAAATAGATGATGGTACCGCACATAGCCCATCGTAATTAAGCAACAAGGTGATATCGCACTTAGCCCACCAACAAGTATTGTCATTACATATTTATATGACTATTTCATCATTCACGCAATAATTATATCAAGACTACCACATTCAATCCACTTGAACTATACATGTCCTCAATCATGCCATACACTAAATAGGAGCGTAATGTTTACAAAATAATATACATTGTTTACACATAAACATACCTCGATGCAAAATGTGTTAACTAATGGTTTAATCCGTCACCTTGCCTTTTCCACGGTCAAGGTTTATCCCGCGCTCTTCTTGATGTATAACAATGAAATTCAATTCATTTAAATCATCCTATGATGATAATACATCAAAATATATACTTGGGCAAAAATGACCATTTTGCCCTTATACAATGACAAAATTATGATTTTGCTAAACATTAATAAACAAGTCTAGCTAAACATTTATTTCTCTTACAACTACTCACCATTCTCACCATTTCATGCATTTATGACACAATTTCATTCTTTGCATTTAAGTCCTATTTAGGTGTTTACATGCTAACACCTTTCACATAAGTTATTTCTCATCTCCCTAACATTCATTTTCTTTAATAAAACTCAACTAACAACATAAATACTCTCATGGAAAGTCCCTAGACTTTCAACCATATCACAATTTAGTCCCCTAATTAGCTAGCTTAAGCTTTGGGGGTTCCAAAAACACAAAAATCGCCAAGAAAGATCTCTAAAATCACTTACTTGTAAGGAGATAACTTGGCTAATAATTTTTGAGTTCTAAATCCTCTACTTATATTCAATTTTTGGTGGATAAGAAACTTGAATAGTGAAAGATGATATTTCTTCTTTTTATCATATTTTATTCATTTTTTATCACCTACTTTCCACCAAATTTGACAAAAATTTAATGCTCTTGTCTCCCTAGTCTATATGGATGGCCAACACACATATAATGGCCCAATTTCACTTTAAGGACCTTAAATTTAATATTCTATGGTTATTAGACACCTCTACCTTGTAAAATAGAACTTTCGCCCTTTATGCGATTTAGTCCTTTTCCTCAATTATGCAATCAATCGTAAAAATTAAGGTACCAAAATTCTCATGTATCCCTATAAACATATTACGACACATAAAATAATATCAAAATAATTTTCCTCAACCTCAGATTAGTGGTCTCAAAACCACTGTTCCGATTAGCCCCAAAATCGGGCTGTTACAACTCTCCCCCTCTTTAAAGATTTTCGTCCTCGAAAATCTTACCCGTAAAAAGGTTTGGATATTGCTCTCTCATGTCTTCCTCTGGTTCCCACGTAGCCTCCTCTACACCATTTTTTGCCACAACACTTTTATTAAGGCTATGTCCTTATTCCTCAACTATTTCACTTCTCGAGCCAAGATTTTAATCGACTCTTCTTCATATGTCATATCCGGTCGTATCTCAATTTCTATTCGAGGAATCACATGCGAAGGATCGGAGCGATAACGCCTTAGCATTGATACATGGAACACATTGTGAATTTTCTCTAACTCTACAAGTAAAACCAACCGATATGCCACTGGCCCAATCCTTTCGGTAATCTCATACGGCCCTATGAATCTCGGACTTAATTTTCCTTTTTGACCAAATCTAAATATTTTCTTCCATGGCGACACTTTCAGAAATACCTTGTCGCCCACTTGAAACTCAATTTCTTTTCTTTTCAAATCTACGTACGACTTTTGTCGATCCGAAGCGACCTTCAGACTATCTCGGATCAGTTTCACTTTCTCCTCACTTTCTTTAACTAAATCAATCCCATGAATTCTCTTCTCACTCATCTCGGTCCAATACAAGGGAGTCCGACACTTACGACCATATAAGGCTTCATACGGTGCCATTCGTATGCTCGACTGATAATTGTTATTGTAAGCAAATTTGACCACGGGTAGATATCTTTCCCAACTAGCTCCAGACTCTAACACACAGCATCGAAGCATATCCTCAAGAACTTGGATTACTCTCTCAGACTGACCATCAGTTTGAGGATGAAATGCAGTGCCAAAATTCAACCTTGTACCCAAGGCCTTCTGTAACTTCTTTCAAAGCCTTGAAGTAAATCTCGGGTGTCTGAGATAATAGATACAGGCACTCCATGTAATCTTACTACCTCTACAATATACAACTCGGCTAACTTTTCTAGTGAATAATCAATACGCACAGGTATAAAGTGAGCTGACTTCGTTACTCTATCAACAATAACCCACACAGCATCTTTCTTCTTCGGAGTCATAGGCAAGCCCGTAACAAAATCCATGGTAATCCAATCCCACTTCCACTCAGAAACCATCACTGGCTGAAGTAATCCTGAAGGCACTTGATGCTTAGCTTTCACTTGTTGACAAATCAGACATCTTGTTACATACTCTGAGATGTCTCTTTTCATTCTCGGCCACCAATAAAATTTCTTCAGATCATTGTACCTTTTCATACTGCCCGGGTGTACTGACAAATAACTACTATGTGCCTCTTATAAAATTTCTCAGATCAACTCGTCATTTCTTGGTACACAAATTCTATCATGGAACATTAAGCAACTATCCAAACTCACCCGAAATTCAGAATCAGTTCCTGATTCACACTTGGCCTTTTTAGCTAGTATTTCACTATCACTCTTTTGAGCCTCGCATATTTGTTGAACAAATAGTGGTCTAGCATCCGCAACTACATTCACTTTCCCTGGATGGTAATTGATCACTAGTTGATAGTCCTTCAATAATTCGAGCACCGTCGTTGCCGTAAATTTAATTCCTTTTGATCCATCAAATATTTCAAACTCTTATGACCCGTGAAGATTCGGCACTTCTCACCAGATAAGTAATGTCGCCAAATCTTTAGCGCAAAAATAATTGCGGCCAACTCCAAGTCATGAGTCGGATAATTCTTCTCATGTGGTTTTAGCTGTCTCAAGGCGTAAGCGACTACCTTACCCTCTTGCATCAACACAAAACCGACATCACTGTAGACCACAAACTCTTTTCCCGACTCAGGTTGTACCAAAATCGGTGCCTCCGTCAATAACGTTTTCAATCTCTCGAAACTCTGCTGGCATTTTTCAGTCCACTCAAACTTAACATCCTTATGCAATAGTTTTGTCATCGGAGTAGAAATCATAGAGAATCCCTTCACAAACCGCCTATAGTACCCCACTAAACCTAAAAAGCTTCTGACTTCCGACACATTTCTCGGTAGTTTCCACTACACAATAGCCGAGATCTTTCCCGGATCAACCCTAATACCTTCGCTCGACAAAATATGTCCTAGGAATTCTACCTCTCGAAGCCAAAACTCGCTCGTACTAAATTTAGCATATAACTGCTTGTCTCTCAAAATCTGTAAGACAATTCTCAGATGCCCCGCATGATCACTCTCATCTTGGGAATAAATCAATATGTCATCAATAAAGACAAACACAAACTTGCCCAAATACAGTCGGAAAACACAGTTCATTAAGTCCATAAAAATCACAGGAGCATTCGTTAAACCGAACGGCATGACCAGAAACTCATAATGGCAATACCTAGTCCTGAATGTTGTTTTAGCACTAACATAACTTGTAATTGACAAATTAACAACTATTCCACAATTTTGAGTCCTCCTCAATCTTTCGTGTGATTTTGTCTGAAAACTGAATCCATTAATGAGGAAGGCAGTATATCTTTTTACTACTCTATTCAGACCTTGGGAAAGCCATTAACTTCGTCATTGACGTCCTTTCCACTCCAAACCTATTGAATCGAAAGTAAAATGATTAATTATAAAAGTTATATGAAAACATTTTTATTTGTCAATGAAAGCTTCAGTTGCATACCGTTTGCTCTAACCATTCATGAAAAGATTCTGTGAATAACTTATGAATCTCTTGATGTTGTAATCTTCGGGAGCGTGAACGAGATCCAAAGTTTATGCAAGTTATGTAAGTTATGTAAATTATGATATGATATATATTTATGTAAGTTATGTAAGTTTTGTAATTTATGATATCATATATATTCATGTATTATGTAAGTTATGACCCAAAGTTTTTTTTTTATTATTTAAATGTGTATGTAAGTTATGATTATCATCTTTAAAATTTAACTTTAAATTTTAACACTTTAATTATACTCTTTTAATTTTTAAATTTGTGTTTTTTATCACCTTTATGTTTGCTATACTTAAAAAAAAGAGAAAATTAACAAATTAATAATTATATGTTAATAAAGTTAATATTTGTTAATTTTTCATCTATTTTGAGTTGATATTTAAATTAATTTTCCATGAACATTTTAACTTTATACTACACATTAAAATCGATCAATTTATTTTTATGATAATATTTATGAAAAATATTAAAATAATTTTAACGTTAAGATAAATATTATTTTCCTTTAAAAAATTTATTTTAATTAAATAATATTTATTTCTATGATAAATATTATATTATGTTTTATTTTTGAAATTTGAACTTTAAACTATATACTTTTAAGGATAAATAAAAAAATATTATTTAAAATTATATTTTCTATGAAAATATTAACTTTAAAACTAAATATAAAAATTAATGAATTTAAATTTAGAATTTAAAATAATAAATTAATAACACAATTAAAATCCAAAAGTTAGAACTCAAGTTATCTTAAATTTTAAAATAAAAATAAAAATATAGAATCAAAACTAAAATAAATAATAAAAATTAGATTAAAAATAAATATATCAATAAAATAAGATATTATAATGAAGTTACTTAAACGAAATAAGGACTTAATTCATAAAAATGTAAAATATAATATTTGAATATTCATTCCCATGTGAAATATCAACATTGATTATTTAAATGGATTATTCTGTTTTTTATTAAAGATATTAAAGACTTGTTTTTTTTTTTTTGTTTACTTCTTTTCATTTTGTTTATTTTGTCAATACTAAAATTAACCATATTTAGACGAAAGTGATAAGTGCAAAACAAATTATAATGTTTCTAAAATACATATATAATAAAAATTAAATAAATAAAAACACATAGTTGAACAAGTGATTTTACTTTGTATAACAGAATAAATGGTTCCACTTAATATCAAAACTCAATAAGTTGAACTAAATTGACCTTTTTAAAAATTCATAATTGAATAAACGTTTTTACTTAATATAAAATTTCAATAAATCAAACTAAATTAAGCTTCTGAAAGTGTATAACTAAATAAACGGTTTCGCTTAATATCAAAACTTATTAAATTGAACTAAATTAACCATTTTCAAAATACATAATTAAATAAACGATTTTATTTGATAATTAATCGAACTAAACTAACCAAATTTATTCAATTACAATCAAGCTTTAGTGCAACTAATGCTAAACCATAATTATTGAATTAAATTAATCATTAAAATGTAAGAATTAATTTGAATGTCACAAAATATGTACAGTAATAAATATTCAACCAAACTTTCCTAATAATCAACACCATAGAACAATATGAAACCAAAACCGATTTAATACCTAAGGAGCAAAAGAGGTCACATACATACTCCATGAGCATACAGGTTTAACATTCAGGCAAACAGTTTGCAAACAACATATGAGAATGAAAGCTTTAAATATAGGACAATGAAGGCTTTAACAGTTTACAAGTAGCATATCCAGAGAAAGACAATAGCATGCTCCATTCTCAACTCCATTTACAGCTAAACAACATATTGAAATTCAACTCCATTCTCAAAGTATCTACCAGATAAAATGTGGGGTATTTAGCATATCGCAATATTTCCAAGCATCAAATATCAAGCAAAGAAAAATTAATAGTTTTAAATATAAGGGTGAAATTCACTGCTATTACCTTTACAAACTTTGGCCTGCTTAATTCGGTCTAACCAAAAAAGAGAAAGAAATAGATAACTTAGAGCTCAGTAACTGCCCTGCAAAACTGTGCTCTATATCAAGAACTTGCTGTTGTAAAAACTCAACTATACTAGCCCTAGTCAACAAGGGAAAATGATTGTCTGCACTGATATGGACTAAACACTATTGTAAAGCACATATTTATACATGAGAAGCCCCTAATAACTTAAAAGCATATTTGAGTTTCAGTAGGTAAAAATTTTAGCACACAATGGTCACCATCAATATATCACCCAAAATCTCAAAATCATTTAACACAAACAAAATCATTACCTTGATTAATTCAAGTCATGAACAAACAATAGTTATGGATGAACAAATATCAGAACCAAAGAAAAATGATGGATCAAAAGCTAAGATTTCTACCGTAAAGTTTAGTGTGGGTATAAGGCAAACCAAAAGGAGAGGAATAAGTGAAATTAATAATTTTTAATCAATCTTAAATATTTTAAAGTTTTTATTCTAAGGAACTAGGTACAACATCTCATGACTCACAATTTAATTAAAAACTTGCATGCAAATGTTGCGTATAAAAATGTTCATGAGCAAGGTGACTCGGCTTGCTATTGGTTGGAATCGGCTTTAGTCTTTTCAACTTTATAATGGCCTGACTTGACCTAAATTTGTTGTAAAAAATTAAATAGGATAGATGCAAACCTATGAGCATCTCCAATTGCACTCTAACCATAATCTTACACAACACAAAATGAAAGCGTAAAATGTAAGACTTGGTCAATAGTAGCACTTATAATTAAGGCCACAACTTAATAAAAATAGATTCAACATAACTATAACACCCCAAACCCGACCTAGAAGACTATACTGAATTCAGAATGCTACATTAATCAACGAAGTGGTCATGGGAAAATTTTACAAAACAATTTATCTTAGTGGACCAAAATTATCTAAAATCGTTAAAAACCAACCAATAAAGATTTACAATAAAACTCAATATAAAACTGATTTAAAATATACAAATAAAATCATAAAATAGAAACTGTACCATAGCATTATAAAATTCCTTACAGTTCATAGTTAAACAAATAATAGAAACTAGAAATCAAAACTGGATAATCCACTCCACGAATTTGTCTGAGACCTCCGTGTACTGGGCCCAGCGTCAGAAAATCAGAAAGGTACCTGAAAGGGAAACAGGAGAGGGGGTGAGCTACTCGAGCTCAGTGTGAGATCAAACCAACTAAACTACAAATTTAGGGCAAAACACCATAAATAAGTTTCGAAGCAAAACATTCTCACGGGTACAGACAATAACCTTGAGACAGAAGTCTCAATCGGATATTACGAATCAAAATCAGACACCAGTTCTAATCAATCAATCAGTTACAATCAGCATTCAATGATTACAAAAAGCAACAGTACTTTGCAGTCATAAGAGACAATTTGTCATAGAATCAATAATTCTCATTCAGTCATAAGTATCAACTCAGTCAGTCAAATTCAGTTAAAGTTTATTGAAACCGCATAGGCACAAGTGCCTTTCAGTTGAACAGAACAATCACATTCAGTCACAGTATCATTCAGATGCATATGAGTGCAAATGAGTTATAGAATAAGAATCCACCCATCTAGCCAACACACCTCTCCGTCCAACCCTGCACTTATTATGGGGATTTAATCAACCTACCCATCCTTACACTTACAAGTCGTACCGAATACGGAACAGATAGAAATTTGCAACTGAGCTGTCAAATTAGATAGTCGTACATAGCGTAGCCAATGTACATGCGGTATAGTGCATGTGGTGAACCGCTATACCGATAGGTTGCAGTAAAACTACCAGTTCAGTCAATGGTAGGTAGCGTAGCTAATGTACATGCGGTACAGTGCAATGCAGTAATCTGCTATACCAACATGTTGCAGTAAAACTGCTAGTTCAGTCAATGGTACGTAGCGTAGCTAACGTACATGCGGTATAGTGCAATACTGTAATCCGCTTTACTGATATATTGCAGTAAAACTACCAGTTCAGTCAATGGTACGCAGCGTAGCTAACGTACATGCAGTATAATACAATGCGGTAATCTGCTATATCGATATGTTACATCAAAATCGCGCGATTCGATTCGGTCAATGAATACGTAAATAAGCTAACGTACATGCGGTACATTGCAATGCGGTAATCCACTATACCGATATATTGTAGTAACTGCCAGTTTAGTCAATGGTTTTGTAGCGTAGCTAATGTACATGCGGTATAGTGCAATGCGGCTTCCGCTATACCGATATGTTGCAGTAAAACTACAAGTTTAGTTTAGTCAATCTTTCTTCTCTTCAAAATCCCACCCAAAATAGTTTATGCATATGTATGTATGTATGCTAATGAATAGAATCAGGGTACAAAGATTAGACAGTCATTAACAACCAGTCAGCAGACAATTAAACAGAAGCATATTGCTCACACAAACCCAGTCGACCGGATTCAGAAACATACGCGTTATGCATTCAATCACGAATCTCACCTAAAACGTAGTCAGGACAGAGTCCTAACTACCCTTACTAAGGCTTAGCCAAGGGTTAAGACAAACAGAGTTGCGATTACAAACAGATTCGTCCTAAAGGCATTATTTGGCGAGATAAAGCCACACGTATGCTTCGGCCGTATGGAGCAAACCAGGCCATGTGGGGATCCAAACGCCCATGTGAAGAGTAGCACACGGCTGTGTGACAGAGGCACATGCCCGTGTGAAGTAGGGGCACGGTCGTGTGAATAGGTCGTGTAACTCACTGTCCAATTTCGATAAAATCAAGTGCAGGGTGAACGCGACCGTATGAGGGTCTCACACGCCTGTGTGCCATCAGATACGACCGTGTGTTTCCAAACATACGCCCATGTGGGATCCCTAAATCCTCAAATCAGCCACACGGCTGTGTGGCCAGGTCGTGTGACTCTAATAGTCCAAATCCCTAATTCCCAAATCTACACGCCCTTGTGCCCAAATGACACAGTTGTGTGAAAATCGACAAAATCTCCAAAATCAGCCACATGATCGTGTGGTGCCCAACACTGGTTAGAAACCCTAGTTCCCAAATCCACACGGCTGTGTGCCTCGACACATGCTTGTGTAGCCGTCGGAAACCACGAAACCTCTCCGAACTAGCCCCCAAAATAGTGTTTTTGCCACCAAAATCGTATTCGACCTTAACCAAAATGAATGTATATTAGAAAAGGGAGTCTTCTCACACTTCCAGCGCTTCAACTCCCAAAACCAATGGGTCAGGCATAGTCAAGATAAACCGAGGCAAGAATTTTGCATAATTTAGTAAGCAAATTAAATAGAGTAGTTATAGTGTTCGATTCCCACATTTGCTATATGATGACAGAGGAGTGACTTCTCGAATTCACAAGAGAAAACCATTTGAAAAGTAAAAAGTAAAAGAATCGAGAGAGGAAGAAAGAACGAGAAGAGGGGGAAACGTGAAAAGAGTTAACAGAAATAAAAACAATACCCAAAATAACAATCAAAAAATAAAAAAATAATAAAAATATAATACAATATAATAAATAAACATTTATAATTAATACTAAAATAGAGCAAAATAAAAGACTCCACAATTGCGCATCTAGCTACTCGAGCCCAGAACCTCAAGGTATGCTAACACTCACACAACCAGTAGACCAGGAGGCCCATTCTTGTCACTAAATTACACAATTAAACACAAATGTGCAATCTCCCCACTGTCCTTATGCTCAAAGCTCAAAACTTCTAGGCCTAAAAATCGGGGCGTTACAATAACAATGTAATAAATTATAGAAATAGTATTGCATAAAACAATTACATCACATTAGCATAGGCCTTTTTCAATCAAATCCTGCCACCTTATTGCATTTCTAAAACAAGCTAATTGTAACAGTCTAGTTTAGACCCTAGTCAGAATAGTGGTTTTGGGACCACAAATTCGAGTTTGAAAAATATTTTAATATTATTTTCTGAGTCTATAGTATGTTAATTGATATGTGTGAAATTTTTGTGATTAATTGTATCGTTTAAGTGCTCAAATTGATAAAAAGAACTTATGTAACACCCCAAACCCGGCCTAAAAGTTAGGCCTGAATCTGACGTGTCACATAAAAGTGTTTTTCAAAACCATATTTCTTGTTGTTAAAACTTGTTTGAGAGTTAAAGCTTGTTTGTTAAAACTCAAAACACTTAAGCAATTGTTATCCACTTGAAAAAGTAATTACTTTTAAAACCTTATCTGTTACGGAAGCATATTTAAAATAAACAATTTACGAAAATGTGATGTTTAAAAATTGAGTTGCAGAAGCATTTTGAAAACGTTGCAGAAACGTAGTGTTTTGAAGACAATTATCTTTTTGGAAATCGTATTCCACTTTTAGCAATTAGAAAACATCACAATAAATATCACAAATAATAAGCTAAAAATAGAGAGGCCTTATTACAACCCAAATCATAATATTTAAAAGTAAATAATCAAAACGGCAAGCATAAGCAGTGTATGGTCTTCTCCAAATCCTTCACAGCTCCGATCCGTCTAAGGCTGAGGTTTACCGGTACAGTTAAAAACGGGGTGAGTTTACGACAACTCAGTGTGTAATCCACTTACTAGAGTAATAGTCAGTATATAGAAACAGAAACTGAAATGTCTGGGCCAAAGCCCTTTAACAGTAATAGTAACAGTACAGTCCAGTTCAAAGCATACGTGGGCCATAGCCCACTACCATATCATTTGGGTCACAGCCCATACAAAATCAATTGGGCCTAGCCCAAACCAATAACAGAACAAGTGGGCCTAAGCCCAGTAAGTGACAGATCTCATAAACAGATATGCAACAGTAGAAGGATACATCCCACCCCGATCTAGCCAACACACCACCCGTACCAACCAACACACATCTGGGTATAAAATCGACCAAGCCAGCCAACACACCAAGCTTAGCACCAGTTGCGGCACTAAGTCAACAGAACGGCTCGGCACTGTAGACAGAACGGCTAAAAGCCATAAATATCGCAGCAACACTGCCAGTTAACAGAACGACTAAAAGCCATAAACAGAATGGTTATAAACCATAACCAAGATGGCACAGAGCCATAATCAGGATGGCACAAAGCTATCAGTAACTGTAATAAGTTTGGCACATAGCCATTAGCGGCGGTAATATAACCGGCACACAGCCTTGGGTAAATATGATCGACATAGATTTATCGATATATATGTTAGGCACATAGCCACGGGTAAGTACGATTGGCACAAAGCCACAATCAAGATGGCACAGAACCATGTTTAGGTTGGCATAAAGCCATAATCAGATTACGCGACTTTAAGCCATCCGTTGGTCCACAGTCGTCATGCGACCCGTGCGACCTCAACAGATCAATACTGGATCCACAGTCGTCATGCGACCCATGCGACCCTATCAGATCAATACTGGATCCACAGTCGTCATGCGACCTGTGCGACCCTATCAAATCAATATTGGATCCACAGTCCTCATGCACCCGTGCGACCCTATCAGAACTTCCTCTGTAACAATGTCCTAACCCCATGCAATATGTTATGTATGCCATGCTCAATTATTACACGTGTATGCAAAATGGTCATGCTTAGTAACAGTCATTTCAACACATATTAACAGCATATTAGTCACACATCCACAGTCAAGTTAGTTAAAACACAGTCATACGATCACAGTCAAGTCATGGCACAAAATTAGTCTTTCACCCTCAGGGGCAAAATAATCATTTTACCCTATAAGGGTATTTCGGTAATCCTACCTTACAGGGGTAATTTGGTAATTCTACTCATAATTAATCCATGTATGCAGTGCATCTCAAACATAATCAATCATACAATTAACATGTAATATCCTGGAAAGGGCCTATGCATTTTCGGTATAATTGTACGAAGTGACATGTTTTATGTACTAAGAATAAATTTTGAATATTTTTGGAAACCTGAAAATGTATGGAAATGATCAGGAAATGAACATTTTTGGAAACCTGAAAATGTATGGACATGATTTAGAAATGATTCAAAAGAGGAAAGTGAACATTTCTGGAAACTTGGAAATGTAAGGAAATGATTCAAAAGAGGAAAGTGAACATTTACGAAACTTGGAAATGTAAGGAAATGTCAAGTTTACTGAGCCGAACGAAAATTTTTGGAATCTTAGAAATGACTTAGAAATGTCGAGTTTTAAAGTTTAAAAGAGGAAATTAAGGCAAGGTGGCCTTAAAAGAAAAAGTTGGTGAAATTTGACACGCAAACAGGCTTGGAAAAGTGGCCTGGAGATGCCACTTAGGGCCTCTGGAAATGCCGCCACATGCAAGGTGATGGGCCTGAGTTCGAGTCACTTGGGAAGCAAATAAAGAAAGTTTTATTTTTGCTTCCAGAAGCCTGAGGTGGACGGCACAAGCCTTCTAGAAAGGAGGAGTTTTATTTTCATAAATATTCGATTAATAAGGTGATAAATAAGGGATTTAATTTGGATTATTTTTGAAGAGATAATAAAGGATTATTATCTAATTATTTTAAATTAAGGAGATAAACTTATCAATAAAGAAGAGTGGTGGCCAAGTAAGGGATTTTGAGTAGTAGTTTCGGCTATAAAAGGAAGAAAATAGGGCTACTCATCAATTTTTCTTCCTCCTCTTCTCTCTGCCGAATTTCTGAGTGCTCTCTTCTCTTCTCTTCTCTTTTTCTTTTGTCAAGTCTAATCTATAGTCCACCATTGTGAAAATTCTCAAGTTTTCTTTTCTTCCTATTTCTTCTTACCAATCCATTCAAAAGCCGAATCTTGGAAGGGCTTCAAGCATAGGTGCTGTTGATTTCTTCAAAGGTAAGAACAAGTTTGATTTCCATTCTTTTCTTTTAGATTAGCCGAGAGATAATCTAACCCCATACATATTATGGTTGCCGAATATGGAAGGATCTTTTGAGGTTATCAGAGTAGTCGACTAAAAGGAGGAGTATTCGGGATTTCTATGATTAAGGTAAGACATGTGAATATTCGGCCAAAGGCCTTGATTTATGTTTCGATGATTAAGATTAAGTCTAACGTAAGGTTTTAGGGATTTCGACATTCCTAGGGAAACAAGGAACAGTTTCAGGATTTGTTGGTGTTCCAATCGGCAACAAGGTAAGAATACTAATCCTACTAGGATTTGGAATCTTGGCCGAATGGCTTTTTGTTAAGGTAATAAGTGATAAATCAATGTAGGGATTAAGGATCTAAGCATTAGATCAACCTTTTCGGGATCTCAAGGAAATTTTAAGCGAATCAGCTGTGTACCCCACACTACTTCATAATACGTTTTATGGCATGTTTAATTAAAATATGTGACATTAAGAATATGGAAGTGGCTAAGGTATCATGTTATGGTACTAAGTACTCAGGTACGTTTCCTTCTCCTACTAGGAATATGAAAAATGTTATTAGTAACATGAGAATATGATAAGAATGTGAACTCTGGCATATTTATGCATACGGTGACCTAAGACCACAGTAATCTGAAAGTGGTGACCTAAGATCACAGTATTCTGAACGTGGTGACCTAAGACTACGAATGCGGTGACCTAAGACCGCGATTTGGTGTGTAGTGGAAGGAGGGTCGACTTAGTAGTCCCCACGGTGTGACTGGCAGGTACGGGGGTGTGTAGCGGATGGACAGTTAGGTTTGGGTTTGGGAATGCATCATAACTTGTATTCATTGTTCTGAATGTATAACTCTTGTATGCCTAATTCTATTATGATTTAGTGTCATGTACACATTGAGTCTGTTTGACTCACCCCATTGTGGGACTATTTTTCAGGTGACGATCAATAATGGATCGGGTTCGGCAGAAGCTTAGGGATAGCCATGCTCAGCTTGAAGTTTTTTTCAATATGGATATTTAATTTTATTTAAGTATTTTGGAATTTTATTTTGGGTTTTTACTCGATGTAATAAGGCCATAAGTTACATTTCTTTACTTTTATTTTTAATTAATATGTTACGAATTATTTTCAATTAAAGTTAAGTTTAAAATTTATTTCCTTTAAAATAAACCCTAAATTGTTTTGTCACCTTATTTAATGGATTTCAATATAAGATGAATTGGTTTTCAACACAAGCCCAACCCAAAACAATATTTTTCTTAAAATAGCACAAGTTTTTCCTAAGGAACAAAAGAATTTGAAACCGATTTTCTTGAGGAACATACCAAATCTGGTCAAAGCTTGTGGGCTGGGTTTGGGGTGTTTTAGTTTGGTATCAGAGCCCAGTTTTAAAACTCTCGGCCTGTGGGCTAAGGCCCAAAACATTTTCAAAGCGAGCCCAAATGAGTTTTATGAAAATATTTTTGAAATAAGCAGGTTTCTGGCATGGCACCTAAGTCTCCGACCCGCAGTCCACCAGGTAAGTACTTCTATCCATTTGTGTGGTTTATAGTATGATGTGTAGAAGGGTAGAAATGGAATGGAACGTAGAATAGTATGATAGGAACTTGAACTCTAGGACTAGTCTACTCAAACACAAATACATTAGACTTAACGCACTAAACAACCCTATGGCTAAGTCGCCGAGTTAGGGTATGGTAACCCACATGCGCATGTCCGTGATTGGATCCTAAGAGCACAGTACTTAAGCAGTCCTAGTGGCTCACCCCCTCTTCGCTGGAATCCTACCTGGTGCGTAGTTTCGGTTCACCCTAACCAAGAGGACTCAGTCACAGGCTAAACCCAATAACTAAAACCCGAAAGGGAACTAGTTGTATTTTTATAAAAACCCTAGTTTTAAAACTCTTAAAATTACCCTTTTAGTTTGTGAGAACTATTTTTACAAAATTTTTCGAAAAATTTCCGATTTATAAAAATTACCTATATACCCCTGGTTTCTAAAAATTACCGTACTACCCCGATTTCAATAAAATTTTCCTTACTTTATAACAAGTCCAAAAAACCCTAATTTGCAAAATATCAAAATACCTTGATTTTGGAAAATTACGAAATTACCCCTAACTTACAAAATTACCAAAATGACCCTGATTTTTAAAATTTTTGCAACACTACCAATTTGGAAAACAAATTCTCAAAAAGAACCCCCAAGTTTTACAAGTTTTGAAATACCCTTGATTTATTAAGATTTACAAATTTACCCTGGTTTATTACCAAAATACCCCTGAGTTTCAAAATTATCGAAATACCCTCGGATTTCAGGATTTCCAAAAAATACCCCGGGAACACAAAATTACCAAAATACCCTTACTGACAAAATTACCAAGGAACCTTATTTTGAAAAATTACGAAAAATACCCACAGTAGGACAAATTACGAAAATTACCCCGGGATAGGAATAAGGCAAAGAGTGTTCAAATAGTGAATGTGGGTGGTAGATACCACTGAATAAATATGTCTATGTTGATGAATGAATGTGCCTCTATTGAGGAATGAAGGTGTCTCTGTTGATGAATGTGAATGTGATTCTCTGAATTAGAGTAGTGAACTTGAACTGAAACTTTGTGTGATCGAAAGAACTACTTCTAAATATCTTTATTTCATAAAATTGTTCGCGGTTAATAAGTGGAACAAAATTTCGATGCATAAAACTTTTTATCGAGTTAAATCGCGGCGTTAGAAATGAGTTCTAGGGGCGTGAACTTAGAGATTGTGCCTAGGAAGTATGATGGTTCTATTAAGATCAGAGTGCGCAGCATAAGCGTAGTGCGGTGAGTTAAGATGTACGATTATTCGTTAATAAGTAATTTCGACGACGAAATTATTTTAAGGGGGTAAAACTGTAACATCCTGGAAAGGGCCTATGCATTTTCGGTTTAATAGTACGAAGTGACATGTTTTATGTACTAAAAATAAATTTTGAATATTTTTGGAAACCTAAAAATGTATGGAAATGATCTAGAAATGAACATTTTTGGAAACCTGAAAATGTATGGACATGATTTAGAAATAATTCAAAAGAGGAAAGTGAACATTTCTGGAAACTTGGAAATGTAAGGAAATGATTCAAAAGAGGAAAGTGAACATTTCTGGAAACTTGGAAATGTAAGGTAATGTCAAGTTTACAGAGCCAAACGAAAATTTTTGGAAACTTAGAAATGACTTAGAAATGTCGAGTTTTAAAGTTTAAAAGAGGAAATTAAGGCAAGGTGGCCTTAAAAGAAAAAGTTGGTGAAATTTGACACGCAAACAGGCTTGGAAAAGTGGCCTGGAGATGCCACTTAGGGCCTCTGGAAATGGCGCCACATGCAAGGTGATGGGCCTGAGTTCGAGTCACTTGGGAAGCAAATAAAGGAAGTTTTATTTTTACTTCCAGAAGCCTGAGGTGGACGGCACAAGCCTTTTAGAAAGGATTTAGTGTCGTGTACACATTGAGTCTGTTTGACTCACCCCATTGTGGGACTATTTTTCAGGTGACGATCAATAATGGACAGGGTTCGGCAGAAGCTTAGGGATAGCCATGCTCAGCTTGAAGTTTTATTCAATATGTATATTTAATTTTATTTAAGTATTTTGGAATTTTATTTTGGGTTTTTACTCGATGTAATAAGGCCATAAGTTACATTTCTTTACTTTTATTTTTAATTACTATGTTACGAATTATTTTCAATTAAAGTTAAGTTTAAAATTTATTTCCTTTAAAATAAACCCTAAATTGTTTTGTCACCTTATTTAATGGATTTCAATACAAGATGAATTGGTTTTCAGCACAAGCCCAACCCAAAACAATATTTTTCTTAAAATAGCACAAGTTTTTCCTAAGGAACAAAAGAATTTGAAACCAGTTTTCTTGAGGAACATACCAAATCTGGTCAAAGCTCGTAGGCCGAGTTTGGGATGTTTCATAACACATACAACACTAGTACTACCACGATGGTACAACGATCATTTAATCGGTTAGGGGTAAAACAGTCATTTCGCCTCGTAAGGGCACCTCGGTAATTTTATCCGTCGAGGGTATTTCAGTAACTTTACCCATAAAGGGTATTTCAGTAACTTTACCCATAGAGGGTATTTAAGTAATTTTGCAAACGAAAGGGTATTTTGGTAATTTTGCAAACCGGGATATTTATTTAATTTTGTAAACCAGGGGTATTTTGATAATTTCACAAATCAGGGGTATTTCGATAATTTTACAATCTGTGGGTATTTTAGTAATTTCACAAATCAAGGGTATTTCGGTAATTTTCTAATCTAAGGGTATTTTGGTAATTTCACAAATCAGGGGTCTTTCGGTAATTTCACAAATTAGGGGTATTTCGGTAATTTTGCAATCCAAGAGTATTTCGGTAATTTCACAAATCATGGGTATTTCGATAATGTTGCAATTCGAGGGTATTTCGATAATTTTGCAAACCAAGGGTATTTTTGTAATTTGTAAACCAAGGGTATTTCAGTAATTTTAAACCAAGGATATTCTAAACAGAGATAACGATGCGAATGGGCATAGGGTCCATTCTCGGCCCAAATGGACCCACACGCTTTTGTGGCCCATTTAGCCCAAATCTAGCCATAGATATGATATTCACATAGACCAGTTCAATATCTACTACACAATCATACAATTTATTCATATGGGCCCACGGGCCTATTGGCCCCACATGGCCCATTTCGGCCCATCGAGGCCTAAACAGCCTAAAGCCACAAGAACACTCATGATGGCCTCAACTATCGCGTTGAAGGCCCCATACTACGCTCGCACGCTCGTGTGGCTACCATTGTCATGTGACCGGTATTTCGGCATTTGCCGCTCTACAGCTAGAGTAATGCGGCATACACACCTGATAGGAATCTGGAGTTGATCCGCGCTCCGAACACTCCTACGCCCAAACTCCAACCAAGATATGCTTACTCTCCTCATAGACTGCTCTATTTAAAGCCAGCTTCTCACCTTCCCTCATGCTATCTTCTCGATGTGGGATCCCTCCTTCAACAGAGTTTAAATCCATCAGAACCACTTGCCGTCCCAACTTAGCAAAATAAATATCCCTTTTTGCTTGCAATGGGATTCGAACCCTTGCCCTCTCCTATGCTCCAGATGCTACATGCCACCACAACACAAGCTCCTTTTGTGTCTAAAATCATGCGCAACTAAATATAAGTCCATGGGCCAAAGTCTAAGTTCATTTAAAAGGAAATCAAAATGAATTGCAAGCGCCAAAACTTGAACCTTGAACCCCTTGCTTCCTCTATGGCGTCACTTCCTTGTCTCCCATGTGGCTCTATTTGCCACTAGACCACAACTCCTTTTATGTCATTTTTCTCCACATTTTATTCTTAAAGCCGACTTACTAACTCCCAGGGTTTTATTCACCTAAAACCAAAATTTTTCCTAAAGCCCAAGTTTGATCCCGGGACTTCATAGAAACCCCCTAACCTTCCAAAACCACTCACCTAATAGGACCAACTTGCATTAGTGTCGTTCTCTTGCTCTCAAAAATTTTAAACACTCCCAAGCCCAAGGCCCAATAGGCCCAATTCTACTAGGCCCAAATTCGAGGCGTTACAACTTAATCGCGTAAATTGCAAAAGTGACTTGCTATTTGTTAAAGTGATATATTGCTATTATTTTTATTATATGGGGTCCTTATGTGGTAAATTGGCCATTGAATAATAGCATGGACGGTTTGGGGCTTAAGATATAATGTTTTCATATTATTTTATAAAGGGTAATATCGTAAATTATATGTTAAAATGAAATAAAATAAAATAAAACATAAAACCATGCATTATGTTCATCATCTTTGTCAAAAATAAGAAAAGAAAAAGAGTCATTTTAAAGATTAGGGTTCGGCACTTCCAAGCCTTGATTAAGGTATGGATTATGTTTGATTTTTGATAATTTCTATGTTTTTGTGATCGTTGCTTCCTGTTCTCTTAAGCCCATGCCTTAATTCAAGAAATTGATGATGATTTTGGGTTATGCCATTATTGATGTTGTGAGCCTTGTGATGTTAAATGGTGAAATATGGAAGCTTGATGTTAGATAAATATGTTTTTTATTGGGATTTTTGATGAAATTGATTATTATGTACTAATTTGTGAAAATGAGAAATTGAAGGACTAAAATGTGAAATAAATGAAATATGTGGGCTTATTTGAGCCAAGTATTTATTCGGCCAAGTTATAATGTAATGAAATTTTGTATATTTTGTGATTTTGTGAATAAGGGACTTAAATGTCAAAATATGAAAATGTGAGGCTTAATTTGTAAAAGGCCTTAAATATGTGTATATGGATCGAATTAAATGATTTGGTGAATGAATAAGTTAAATTTGAATGTGTATAGATCAATAACCAAAGAAAACGAAATTAGATCGGGGGAAATCAAAAGTAGTTGAATAGTCGTTCGTTTCCGTTCTTTCTCGTACGAGGTAAGTCTATATACAAATAAATAAGTTTGAATTGAATTATTATTTATATGTGAATGAATTATGATATATGGAAATTTGAGTTGAATATGTGAAATCCAGGAAAGTTCCGGTAATGTGACGATAGCCGAAAAGCCCTGTACGAATCTTAGGAAATAGTTAGGATACGTATGTCATGACATAGGATTCCGATATGAGTTATCATGTAAGACCACGTCTGGGACTTTGGCATCGATTTGTGCTTTACGTGTAAGACCATGTCTGGGACATCGACATCGTATTTGATTTCATGTAAGACCCTGTCTAGGACAGTGGCATCGATATTGATTACATGTAAGACCACGTCTGGGACGTTGGCATTGTTCAAGCTTTCCAAGCTATCCAAGTATCCTATTTGATTCCGAACGGTTCAACGAGCATTCCAAGATATGATTAGATATGTGAATATGTATCAATTTCAGGTACGTATGAAATGTATATGAAATTTGGCAATGGAAGATAAGTAAGAATATGATCATTTGATATGTGAGCTATATGAAAATGTGATATGTTTATAAGCAAGTGGTTATGAACATTTAAGCTAGATGAGAAATATGAATTTGCTATTGTGATATGCCATAGTTCATATGAATGAAATAGGTTGTAATTGTTTATGTGATATTGGTATATGGCTTACTAAGCTTTTATAAGCTTACTTTGTGTGTGTTTTAATTGTTTTATAGATTATCGAAGCTACCGGAAGCTTGGGGATCATCGAAGATCATCACCACACTATTGAACAATATTTTGGTACCTTTTGAAAATGTACATATTGAAGTATGGCATGTATAGGTTAGAGAACTTTGATTATGTTTTGAAATGTGTAAATATAGCCATGTGATATGACTTGATAATGAATGTGATTATAGATTGAATTTAGTGCATGCTATGTGATGCAAAATTTGGTATGTTTTGATGTGCTCATGAATGGCAAAAAGAAATGGTCAATTTTGGTAAGTTTCATGGTTGATTTAAGAAATGCTATGAACTGAAATGGAGTAATATGATGTATGAATCACATGTTTTTGACATGAAGTTGGTACTTTGAATTGCTATGTTTTAGTTGGATTTGTATATGGAAATGAATGATGTTATTACATGTCAAATTGTGAATGATATGGTATGTTTGTGGTTGCCTTTGGGATATAAAATGATGCTTGTTTGATGCTTGTAGATATGACCTAAAATGGGTGGCAATTTTCCCTTGTAAATGGCCTATAATTGTCCACACGATTGAGCACACGGGCGTTGTAACACCTCTAACCCGTATCCATCGCCGGATTAGGGTTACAAGGCATTACCAAATAAATCGGAAACTTTTACAGACTTTTTATATCATAGCTAGGTCAATCACATCAAAGTGTCCCTTAAGTAGGTTCACAAGATCTCAAACTTGCTTTAGAATAGGGTCGGGACTAAACCAAACACAAATGGAATTTCTCAGAAATCTAAATTTTTTTTCAATGTTACAGAGGTCACACGCCTGTGTGGGCAGGCTGTGTGCCTTCCACGACCTCAGACACGCCCGTGTGTCTAAGCCATGTCAAAACAGGGCATACATACTGACTTGTCCACACGGCCTTGGACACGCCCGTGTACCTCACCTGTGGTCGCTACTGACTTCACCACACGGCCAGTCACACGCCCATGTGTCCAGCCCTGGTCGATCCTGACTTGTTTTAAATTTCAACCACGAGGGACATGGTCGAGCCACACGCCCGTGTGCTCAACCGTGTGTGCAAATATAGGCCATTTTCAAGGCCAAATTGCCACCACACATTGGGATATCCCTACAAGCAATAAACCAATTCATTTCTTACACAATTGTCAACCAAAATCATGTCAAATAATCAATAAATCTTCACATTCAATCTCATTTCTAAATATGCTAATTTGCATACCAATTTGCACAACTAAACACAAATATATCCAAGCATGTTACATCCACATTTTACCTTTCATATAACCATTTCATTGATCAAACATACATACTCATAATGCATTCATATACTTACCATAGCCTTGACCATTTCATTTGCTATCAAGCCATAACAAAATATGCATCATATATCATATTCACTCATGCATATTACCAACATTTATCTAGCCACATTTCATGGCTATTTATACACATTTCAAACCTAATCCAAAATGACTAGCCTATACATGCCATATTTAGTTATATACACATTTTAAAAGTACAAAAATGAGTTTGAGTAGTGTGATGACGATCCTCGATGGTCCACGAGCCTTTCGTAGCTTTAACGATCTATAAAATAGAACAAACACACACAGAGTAAGCTTTTCAAAGCTTAGTAAGCCATATACAAATAAACTTAGCATAAAATGCACATAACCAAATTAATACAATGATATTAATGTTTCTCAATGCAAATTCATGATATATTCTTTGGCTCATTTGCTTAGCCATAACTTGCTACATTCTTCAACTCAAATATCAGATATACACATAGCTCATTCAAGCATATACTCACATATTATCTCATCATTTCAATAAACATATTCACCTTAGTAAGTTCATATAGACTCTTACCTTTCATACACACATAGTGTACTTTTCAAACGTACCTGAAACGGATATAAAACTCACAAAGTTGTTCATTTCTTGGACTTGCACGTTGAACCCTTTGGAATCTAATAGGATACTCAGAATGCTCAGAATAGTCGTACAATGCCAACGTCCCAGACGAGGTCTTACATATACTCAGATATTGATGCCACTGTCCCAGACAGGGTCTTACATGCCAACTGTCATGACAGTTAATCCTATCTATTGCTAGGTTCGTACGGGAATTCTCGAATATTTATAACTTGCTGATATATGCATAAACCCGAATTTCATATACATTCCATCTCAATGGATATTCATAGCAATTTAGATTTCATATATGTACAAATAATTCAGCTCAAATACATTTATTTGTATATCGACTTACCTGGGATTCAGTTTAATGAAAACGGATACGGCTACTCGATTACTTTCGACTTCCCACGATCTAAGTCCGTTTTCTTCGGTTCTTGATCTATATATATTCAAATTTAACCCTTTTATTTACCAAAATATTCAATTCAATCCAAAAACATATATTTAGGGCAATTTACAAATTAGCCCTCACATTTTCACATTTGAACAATTTAATCCTTATTTCACAAAATCACAAAATACACAAAATTTGCTTATACTCATGCTTGGACGAATATACCCTATAATCATATCAATCCATACATTTCATTTATTTCACAAATTAGTCCTTCAAATTTTCATTTTCTCAATTTAATCCAAAATACTCAAATTCAACAAAAACTCATAGATAAACTATGTTAATCAAACATATATCTTTCATAATTAACCATCAAACATCATAAAACACATGAGTTCATCAAAGGCTCATCTCAAAAACATCATCAATTCTCAAAATTAAAACATGGGTTTCAAAGTTTACGAATCAACGATTGCAAAAATGTAGAAATTATCAAAAATCGAAATCAAACATACCTTGAATTGAGCTTAGAAGTGGCCGAATGCCTTAGCTAGTATTTATTTCTTCTTTTTCTTTCAATAATTGGCTAGATGGATGAGCATTATGGCTTATTTTAGCCTTTTGTTTGATTAATAATCATATTATTAATCTATTTACTATATTAACCTTTTACTAAACATTAGATACATATAAACATTAAGGGCATTAATGTCCTTTATCCATCCATAACTTGTAAAGTGGCTTAATTGCCTCTTAAGGCCACAACTTTTAAAAGCCACATCAAATAGGCACTTTTACAAATATCATGCTAGTTTCGCATATAATGCAATTTAATCCTTTTCTCAAATTAAGCAGGTAAATGAACAAATTAATTCACAGAACTCTAACACATGCTTAATCACATATCATAGGCATGGAAAATAATATTAAAATATTTTTCTGACTCATATTAGTGGTCCCGAAACCACTGTTTCGACTAGGGTTTAAACTGGACTGTTACAGATGTGTGTCTCGACTGTGTCCTTCATTGTTCCAATTCAAAGCAAGACAGACTTGCACACGAGCCAGACACACGGGCATGTGACAGGCCGTGTGATTCAATTTAGTTCTACACACGGGCTCAGACATGGCCCAAGGCATGGCCGTTTGAGGCACACGGCCTGGCCACATGAGCGTGTGCCCTGTTTTAAAAGAAAACTTTTCTAAGTTTCGCAAAGTTTCTATATGAGATCAATTTGGTCCCGAACCCTTTCTAAAGCATGTTTTATAACGACCCGAATTTGGGCCTAGTAGAATTGGGCCTATTGGGCCTTGGGCAGGGGAGCGTTTAAAATTTTTGAGAACAAGAGAACGACATTAATGCAAGTTGGACCTATTAGGTGCCTGATTTTTGAAAGCTTAGGGGGTTTCTATGAAGTCTTGGGATCAAACCGGGGCTTTAGGAAAAATTTTGGTTTTAGGTGAATAAAACCTTGGGAGTAAGTATGTAGGCTAATAAAATATGGAAAAAAATAACACAAAAGGAGTTGTGGCCTAGTGGCAAATGGCGCCACATGGGAGACAAGAAAGTGACGCCAAAGAGGAAGCAAGGGGTCCAAGGTTCAAGTCTTAGCGCTTGCAATTCATTTGATTTCCTTTTAAATGAACTAAGACTTTTGCCCATAGATTTATATTTAGTTGCGCATGATTTTAGACACAAAAAGAGCTTGTGTTGTGGTGGCATGTAGCGTCTGTAGAATAGGAGAGGGCAAGGTTTCGAATCCCATTGCAAGCAAAAAGGGATATTTATTTTGCTAAGTTGGGATGGCAAGTGGTTGTGATGGATTAAACTCTGCTGAAGGAGAGGATCCCACATCGGGAAGCTAGCATGAGGGAAGGTGAGAATCTGGCTTTAAATAGAGCAATCTATAAAGAGAGTAAGCATACCCTGGTTGGAGTTTGGGCATAGGTGTGTTTGAAGCGCAGATCAGCTCCAGATTCTTATCAGGTGTGTATTTCGCACTATTCTAGCTGTAGAGCGGCAAATGCCGAAATACCAGTCACACGACAATGGTAGCCACATGAGCGTCCGAACGCACGAGTGGGGGCTTCGACGCGATAGTTGAGGCCATCATGAGTGTTCTTGAGAGTTTAAGCTGTTTGGGCCACGATGGGCCGAAAGGGGCCATGTGGGGCTAATGGGCCCGTGGGCCCGTATGATTAAATTGTATGATTGTGTGGTAGATATTGAACTGGTCTATGTGAATCTCATATCTGTGGCTAGATTTGGGCTAAATGGGCCACACGAGCGTGTGGGTCCATTTGGGCCGAGAATGGGCCCTAGGCCCATTCGCATCGTTATCTCTGTTTAGAATATCCTTGGTTTTCAAATTACTGAAATACCTCTAATTTGCAAAATTATCTAAATACCCCAAATTTGTGAAATTTACCAAAATACCCCTGATTTGAAAAATTATTGAAATACCCTCAATTTGTGAAATTACTAAAATACCCTTAATTTGAAAAATTACCAAAATACCTGTGATTTGTAAAATTACTGAAATACCCCTAATTTGTGAAATTACCGAAATACCCTTGATTTGCAAAATTACCTAAATACCCCTGATTTAAAAAATTACCAAAATACACCTGATTTGTGAAATTACTGAAATACCCTTGATTTGTGAAATTACCGAAATACACCTAGTTTACAGAATTATCGAAATACCCCGATTTGCGAAATTACCAAAATACCTTTGGTTTGCAAAATTACTAAAATACCCTCTATGGGTAAAGTTACCCAAATACCTTTATGGGTAAAGTTATCGTAATACCCTCGACAGGTAAAATTACCGAGATGCCCTTACGAGGTGAAATGATCGTTTTACCACCAACCGATTAAATGACCGTTGTACCCTCGTGGTAGTACTAGTGTTGTATGTGTTAATTGTATGATTGATTATGTTTGAGATGCACTGCATACATGGATTAGTTATGAGTAAAATTATCAAATTACCCCTGTAGGGTAGGATTACCGAAATACCCTTATAAGGGAATAATGACTATGTTGCCCTTGTGGGTAAATGACTGACTTAGACTATGAGTTGACTAATTTGACTGTGGTTGTATAACTGATTTGCTTTTATTACATGTCTAAATGAATGTTACTGAGCATGACCATCTTGCATACACGTGTAATGATTGAGCATGACATACACGACATATTGCATGGGGTTGGGACAAAGTTACGGACGAAGTGTACGACCCATTGCCGTTATGTACTAGGCTTTCAGCCTTTCTACGACAATTATGGCTTTGTACCAATAGTATTTACCCGTGGCTATGTGCCTAACATATATATCGATGACTCTGAGTCAATCATAATGACCCGTGGCTGCGTGCCAATTATATTACCGTCGCTGATGGCTATGTGCCAAACTTATTACGGTTACCGATAGCTTTGTGCCATCCTGATTATGGCTTGTGCCATCCTGATTATGGTTGATACCCATTCTATTTATGGCTTTTGGTCGTTCTGTTAATCGGCAGTGATGCTGCGATATTTATGGCTTTTAGCCATTCTGTCTAAGGCGCTGAGCCATTCTGTTGACTTAGTGCCGCAACCAATGCTAAGCTTGGTGTGTTGGTTGGGTGGGTTGACATGGTCCCCACATGGAGAGAACGGTTGGTACAGGTGGAGAGTTTGGTTGGTATGGGTTGGGTACATGTTCATTGCATTGATATGATTTTGGGGCTTAGGCCTAGACTGTTACCGAATAGGGCTTATGCCCAGACTGTTATCGAATAAGGCTTAGGCTCAGACTGATTCCGTATGGGTTCGGGCCCAGACTGTGACAGTAATAGGGGATTACACACTGAGTTTTCATAAACTTACCCCGTTTTTAACTGTGCAGGTAATCCCCAGCCTTAGAGGATTTGGAGCTGCGGAGGACTCGGAGGTGGCCACATGTTGGATATGGCTTAAAGACTAAACTTAGCGATTTTAGTTTAATTTAGTTATTTTAAATTATTGGGTTAATAATTTTTATAATAAGGCCTTTGGGTTTTTTCTTTTTAACTTTTATTTGGTATTTCTTTAAATTACAAACTGTTGGTCTGTTAAACACGAGTTTTTAAAACGATAACCACTGTTTTCAAAATATCATGTATTCATAAATGTTTGAATCAAACTTCCGCAACAAACAAGGTTTTGAAAGTAATAATGTTTTTGCAAGAGAATGACTTTTAATAAACTATGTTCTAAAGATAAGCAAATGAAATCTGAGGTTTTACATGGCAGAAAGTTTTAAATTCTTTAAGAAGGGTTTCTAATGAAATCATGGTTTTCGAAAAACTCTTCAATGTTACTCGCCAGATTTAGACCTAACATCTAGGCCGAGTTTTGGGTGTTACATTTAATGGTATCTGAGCCCGGTTGCAAAACTCAGCTGTGGATTGGGTATTCAAAATTGAATTTCTGAAAGCATTGTTTCAAAAAGGCTTGAAAAGATTTAAAGTTCTGAAATTATATTGACCATTTTCTGAAAGTGTGGTACACCGAGTCTCCGGCGCCGAATCCGTAAGTTTTCTGAATACTTTTTTCTGTTTAGAAATTTAAATACAGTAAGTTAGAAATACGATGATTTCTTAGATATTAGACTGTATGGCTATACTTAAACTTAGAGTTTGAATTTATTCTGTGTATATTTTGGAAATTATTTGCTTGTGATATCCATCCGTTCTGATGGATAGATAGTGTGGTGCGTGCTTGTGTTATTATCATCAGAGTGCGTAGAAAGAGCGTAGGGTGCTAGGTTAGGATGTGCGACTGTTCCTATAGTTGGAAATTTCGAGGACTAAATTTCTTTAAGGGCGTAGATTTGTAACGACCTGAATTTCGCCCTAGTAGAATTGGGCCTATTGGGCCTTGGGCAGGGGAGCGTATAAAATTTTTGAGAACAAGAGAACGGCACTAATGCAATTTGGACCTATTAGGTGAGTGATTTTGGATGCTTAAGGGGCTTCTATGAAGGCCCGGGATCAAACCTAGGCTTTAGGAAAAAAATTTATTTTAGGTGAATAAAACCCTAGGAGTAAGTAAGTAGGCTTTAAGAATAAAATGTGGAAAAAATGACACAAAAGGAGTTGTGGTCTAGTGGCAAATGGCACCACATGGGAGACAAGGAAGTGACTAGAGGAAGCAAGGGGTCCAAGGTTCAAGTCTTGGCGCTTGCAATTCATTTGATTTCCTTTTAAATGAACTTAGACTTTGGCCCATAGACTTATCTTTAGTTGCGCATGATTTTAGACACAAAAGAAGCTTGTGTTGTGGTGGCATGAAGCGTCTGGAACATAAGAGAGGGCAAGGGTTCGAATCCCATTGCAAGCAAAAAGGGATAATTATTTTGCTAAGTTGGGATGGCAAGTGGTTGTGATGGATTTAAATTCTGCTGAACGAGGGATCCCACATCGGGAAGCTAGCATGAGGGAAGGTGAGAAGCTGGCTTTAAATAGAGCAATCTATGAGGAGAGTAAGCATACCTTGGTTGGAGTTTGGGCATAAGAGTGTTCGGAGCGCGGATCAACTCCAGATTCCTATCAGGTATGTATTTCGCACTATTCTAGCTATAGAGCGACAAATGCCGAAATGCCGGTCACACGGTAATGGTAGCTACACGAGCGCGCAAGCGCATGTATGAGGGCTTTGACACGATAATTGAGGCCATCATGAGTGTTCTCGAGGGTTTAGGCTGTTTGGGCAATGATGGGCCAAAAGAGGCCATGTGGGGCCAATGAGCCCATGGGCCCATTGATTAAAATGTATGATTGTGTGGTAGATAGAATTGGTCTATGTGAATCTCATATCTGTGGCTAGATTTGGGCTAAATGGGCCACAGAGCATGTGCGTCCATTTGGGCCGAGAATGGGCCCTAGGCCCATTCGCATCGTTATCTCGGTTTAGAATACCTTTGGTTTACAAATTATTAAAATACCCCTGATTTGAAAAATTACCGAAATACCCTTGATTTGTGAAATTACCAAAATACCCCTGATTTACAAAATTACCAAAATACCCCCGATTTGTGAAATTACTGAAGTACCCCCGATTTATGAAATTATCGAAATACCCTCGGATTACAAAATTACCGAAATACCCCTGATTTGCAAAATTATCGAAATACTCTCAGATTGCAAAATTACTGAATTACCCCTGATTTGTGAAATTATCGATACCCCTGGTTTACAGAATTAGCGAAATACCCCAGTTTGTGAAATTACCAAAATACCATATATGGGTAAAGTTACCAAAATACCCTCCATGGGTAAAGTTACCATAATACCCTCGACGGGTAAAATTATCGAGATGCCCTTACGAGGGAAATGACCGTTTTACCCCTAACCGATTAAATGACAGTTGTACCCTCGTGGTAGTACTAGTGTTGTATGTGTTAATTGTATGATTGATTATGTTTGAGATGCACTGCATAAAAGGATTAGTTATGAGTAGAATTACCGAATTATCCCTGTAGGGTAGGATTACCGAAATACCCTTATAAGGGTAAGATGACTAAATGACTGACTTAGACTACGAGTTGACTAATTTGACTATGGTTGTATAACTGATATGCTTTTATTACATGTTTAAATGATTGTTACTGAGCATGACCATCTTGCATACACGTGTAATGATTGAGCACGATATACACAACATATTGCATGGGGTTGGGACAAAGTTACGGAGGAAGTGTTCGGCCCATTGCCATTCTGTACAAGGCTTTCAGCCTTTTTGCGACAACTATGGCTTTGTGCCAATCGTATTTACCCGTGGCTATGTGCCTAACATATATATTGATGACTCTGTGTCAATCATAATGACCCGTGGCTACGTGCCGATTATATTACCGTCGCTGATGGCTATGTGCCAAACTTATTACGGTTACCGATAGTTTTGTGCCATCCTGATTATTGCTCTGTGCCATCTTTATTATGGTTGATACCCATTCTATTTATGGCTTTTAGCCATTCTGTTAACCGGCAGCGATGCTGCGATATTTATGGCTTTTTGCTTTTCTGTCAACTGGCAGTGATGCTGCGATATTTATGGCTGTTAGCCGTTCTATCTACGGTGCCGAGCCATTCTGTTGACTTAGTGCCGCAACCGGTGCTAAGCTTGGTGTGTTGGCTAGGTGGGTTGACATAGTCGCCACATGGAGAGGCTGGTTGGTACAGGTGGAGAGTTTGGTTGGTATGGGTTGGGTACATAATCATTGCATTGATATGATTTTAGGGCTTAGGCCCAGACTGTTACCGAATAGGGCTTAGGCCCAAACTGATATCCTATGGGCACGGGCCCAGACTATGATCGTAATAGGGGATTACACACTGAGTTTTCATAAACTCACCCCATTTTTAACTTTGCCGGTAATCCCCAGCCTTTGAGGATTTGGAGCTGCGGAGGACTCGGAGGTGGCCACACTTCGGATATGGTTTAAAGACTAAACTTAGCAATTTTAGTTTAATTTAGTTATTTTAAATTATTGGGTTAATAATTTTTGTTAAAAGGCCTTTGGGTTTTTTCTTTTTAACTTTTATTTAGTATTTCTTTAAATTACGAACTTCTAGTCTGTTAAACACGGGTTTTTAAAACGATAACCACTGTTTTCAAAATATCATATATTCGCAAATGTTTGAATCAAACTTCCGTAACAAACAAGGTTTTGAAAGTAATAATGTTTTTGCAAGAGAATGACTTTTAATAAACTACATTTTAAAGATAAGCAAACGAAATCTGAGGTTTTACATGGCAGAAAGTTTTAAATTCTTTAAGAAGGGTTTCTAATGAAAGCATGGTTTTCAAAAAACTCTTCAATGTGACACGTCAGATTTGGGCCTAACTTCTAGGCCGGGTTTGGGGTGTTACATGTTTAAGGTCTCATAGACTTTCTAAGGGGACTATATGTGTTGAATCAATATGAAACGATATTGTATGATTGATATTGTGAAATGAGAGTAAAATGTTTCGATGTGTTCGGTAATGTCTCTTAACCTTAGTTCAGCGACGGATACAGGTTAGAGGTGTTACACTAATATTTATTAATTTAATCATTAATAAATAGCTGAATTAATTTGCTGTCATTTAATTATCACATGTACTGTATAACATGATATTTTTATTTTATTTTTCAAGATATTTATTGAACCAAGCCAATAAAATGATAGATTAATTTACTTCACAACATCTTGCATTTTCCAGATGCATAAGAAATACTCTAAGATTTTGATCTATTAAAAGGAAACTACTACAATTATCTCTCAACGTAAACTTGAGATAACTTTTATTTTAACTACGGAGTGCATAAATTTAATAGAAAAAGAAAAATAAGAAAGATGAAATTATACCATTTAACTTGTTATTGCTAAGAGAAAATGTTTGGAAAGAAGTCAATTTTTCAATAACTGAAGGAATTTCACCTGAAACATATAATTAAATTAATCAAAATTTACAAATAAATAATCCAAAAATTGCAAACAGCAGAACAAACTTAAAAAGGGAGAGGAAGCTAGTTTTTTTTCCATAAAGTTGGGTTAATATTTTGATGTAAGGAAAGGGTATAAGACAAATCATGTTTAAGCTATAAGTTGGGATAATACATCCATTGGCAAGATAACGATCTATGGTTCTTTAAGTCAAAGGTATTATATTAAGAAATTAACAAAATTGTGCACTAATTAAAAATATATAACGATTGAAAGTAGAAAATCATATTTATATGTTAAGTTGTTATTAGAAAATTCAATGAATTTAAGAGAAGTTATGTTTATAATATTTATTGGAATTTCACTTAAAATATATAATTAATTTCATAGCTTATTGGTACAACTCATGTACTGTTTTTATCTCTTATTCAATAATAGGAACTATGGCTGAGCAAAGATTAATTAAAAATAAACAATAAGGCAAAGATTCATAGTTTCAGATTTTTTTCTCTCAAATAATAGATTTCTGATCTTTTACTTATCTTTAGTTTGTTTATTGTTCAACACCTTCTTCACTAATACTAATCATCATTGTTTGGAAATATATATATATTGGCAATCATCCATACTTTTGGAAAGTCAAAGATATGGGTATCAAAATGTTGGCACTAGAAATCTGAGATTTAAGGCGCCAAAAGTGGGATTGAGATTTGGCATGAGATAATTGCAATTGTTTTTGTCCCTAATTGTATAGTGACTTTGCAAGTTGATCCCTGGACCTCAACTATAAATAGGCCTAACTATTTCTCATTTTAATCAACCCATATTTACCATTCTCTACTTAACGTATTGTAAATCGTCACTTGTATTTTGGAGTGAAATATATTTGGTAGTGCCCGAGGACATAGGCAAAATTTGCTGAACCTCGTTAAAATTCTAATGTTCTTTATTGAATTATTATGCATATTTTTTTGAGTGTGATTGTAGTGATTTATTGTGCTATTAAATTACGATAGAGGGATATTCTGGCTAGGAAATACTTAGTACTTAAGCGATCTTTATGATCCACCTCTTTTTCCTGGGAATTGAAGTTAGTGTGATTTTTCAGTACAATAATTTTACTCTTTTACACGCTTCTGTACAACAATTGGTATCAGCGCTAGATTCGTACTTGGGGAATACAATTGTGTACGATACTATTGGCATATACAGTATTGTTCATCCACATCACTATTCACGTATACAGTAGTTGGGATTGAGGAGAAAAATGGCAAAGGCATCGTCATCAACAAAGACTACTGTGACCAATGCAAAATTTGAAGTAGAGAAATTTGATGGTACCAATAATTTTGGTATGTGGCAATGTGAGATCATGGACAAGATGGATGGCAAGGAGTGGGCCAAGATCAATAGACAGGCATGCAGTACAATCTGCCTATGTTTGGCCAAAGAGCAGAAGTACTCTGTCATGAGCGAGACATCAGCGAAGAAGTTGTGGGATACACTAGAAGAAAAGTTTCTAATGAAAAGTCTTGAAAATAGGCCTTATATGAAAAAGAAACTTTATCGATTCACGTATGCACCTGGTATGTCGATGAATGGCCATGTGAACTCATTCAATAGACTTTCTAAATTTGAATGAGAAATTTGAAGATGAAGACAAGGCATTATTGTTGTTGAATTCTCTTCCTAATGAATGTGATCATCTTACCACCACATTGCTTCATGAGAAGGATACGATGACATTTGATGCAGTCTGTAGTGTGTTGTATAGATCTAAGACTCGAAAGAAAGATAAAAGAGATCATAGAGATACAACTGCACATGTCTTAACGGTAAGAGGCCGTTCACACAGCAACAAATCTGGAAGGAGTATGTCCAAAGGGAGACCTACCAAAGATGAATGTGCTTTTTGTCGTGAGAAAGGGCATTGGGAAAGGAATTGTCCTAAGTTACAATAGGGCAAGGCTATTTCTGATGCATGTGTAGGTGAGCATGATGAGGAGTCAGACTTTAGCTTGGTTGGCATGGCAATGGCATGTCATACAGATGAGTGGATTTTTATTTGGGATGTACTTACCATATGTGTCCTAATAAGGACTGATTTTCTAGTCTTAAAGAACTAGAAGGTGGAGTTATTTTTATGGGCAATGACAGCACTTGTAAGACAATAGGAGTAGGTACAATCCAATTCAAGAATCACGACGGCTCAATCCAAGTCTTGAGAGATGTTCGCTATGTACCTAGCTTGAAGAAAAATCTCATCTCATTAGGGGTCCTAGAATCTAAAGGGCTCACAATCACTTTGAAAGATGGATTACTAAAGGTAGTAGCTGGGGTATTGATGGTGATGAACGGCACAAGAAGGAATAACCTGTACTATTTAAATGGAAGTACATTTATTGGATCAACATCAACAGCTTCTGCAAAAGATGTAGATTTAGAGGCTACCAGGTTATGGCATATGCGCTTGGGACATGCTGGTGAAAAAGCTTTGTAGAATTTTTTGAAGCAAGGCTTGTTGAAAGGTGCAAATTTTTACAAATCGAAAATCTATGAACATTGTGTTCTAGGCAAGCAGACGAGGGTGGGGACCTACCAAAGTGGCTTTTTTGGGAGGTATGCACTATTTTGTTACTTTTGTTGATTGTTCAAGAAAAGTATGGGTGTATCTAATGAAAAGAAAAAGTGAAGTTTTGGATGCATTTCTAAAATGGAAGAAGATGGTGGAGACTCAGACTGGTCCAAAAGTCAAATGACTTCGATCAGACAATGCTACTGAGTACAAGAATGATCCATTTCTACAAGTATGTCAAGATGATGGCATTGTGTAACACTTCACTATTCTGGATACATCACAGTAGAATGGGGTGGTAGAACGTATGAATTGAACTATATTAGAGAAAGTTTGATGTATGTTGTCCAATGCAGGATTTGTAACATCCGGGATTTAGGGGCTCCGCACTGTGTGTTTGGTATGCTTTGTATATTGTTTGAGTGTGTTTGGGGTCCCCGGGAAGGCTCGGGGTTAATCTGGAACCTTGGCCAAATTTTTAATTTTGGGCACTTTAGGAGGGAAGCTGGCTGAGGCAGGACTTTAGGATTATTGCGTGTGTTTGGTGACACAAGAATTGAGTAGTAAGGTGGCAAAGAGGCGCCACTTAAGAGGCAAGAGGGTGACGCCACAAGAAGCAGGGAAAGAGCAGGTTCGAGGCACGCATTTTTCATCTTTTGGAATTTATTTTGGCATCAGGATGAGCAAAGCTGGATTCGGCAAGGGACCTTGAAGAGTGGAGGTGGACTTAGTCAAATATTTCACAAGGGTGGACAAGAGTTAAAAGGGGTTTTTAATGTTTCAAAGGGATTCAAATGTGTGATCAAGAGTGAAGTTAGGAGAAAATCAAGGGGAAGGTGGTGGAGAGTGGTGTTAGCTGAATTTTTGAGTAGTGGTAGGGGGTAGGTTTCGGTTTTGGGCAGTGGGATTAGATGCCGAAACCTAGATGTTTTTAGTAGCTTGTGTGTGTTAAGGTTTCTTTTTTCGGCTGTAGTTTTCTTATTCTAGTTGTCGAAATTCCAAAGGTTTCTATTTGGTCATCCCTTCTTAGGTAAGCCGTAATTAGTTGTGGCATTATTTTCTGTTCATTTCCCTCTTTTTTCTCAATTGCTTCTTCTCCCCAAACTCCCAACCTTTGCCGAATTCTCTCAAGCCTTTTTGTCAAACTTTTGCTTTAGTTCTTTCTCCTCTACTCTAAAGCCGTAGGACTCTTTTTGCTTTTCTTCTCTTTTTGTCTTCTTGCTTCATTCTTCAAAGTCGAACCACATTCCTGATTTTCCCTGTTGACCGAATCATTATCTTCCATCACTCATCTCTCTCTAAATTCTTTTGCTTTAGCCGAATCTCCTTAGTCTTTTCTTACTTTGTTAGCCAAAATTTTTTTATTGTTTCTTTTCCTTCTTTATGTCAAAACTCTGAGGAAGCCGAAACCTTTTTTCCTGTCAAGGGTAGACAACTTTTCCTATCGGGTTGCTAGAAGTTGATTATAGCCTTTCCACTTGCCAATCTGTTAGTTCGGCAAGAGGTTTCTTCTCTTCTCTTTTCATACATCATCCGTATTCCTCTAGTCTGACTAAATCGGAGTGTTGACTTCATTTTGGGGCTATGCCCGATTGTAGAAGGTGGTGGTTCTAGTATCTCGTGGTCGTGTGGACGGTCTCCAAAGGGATCTTGGTAAGTGGTGATGGCCGAATGGTGGCAGGAGGGTTCATGTATCTCGTTTGGCCGAAAGGTCATCTCTCCTAATCTATTTTATTTTAGTCGAGTCTCACTTGGTATTTGCTCAGGTACTCGATCGGCTTTTTAGTCCAAGCCTTCTAATCTTTGGATTCTATCGATCTAGTTAAGTAATCTTCGCTTGGGATATACATATTCTTGTTCTCTCTATTCTAATGTTTTAACTCGGTCTTCTGACCAAGATCTTTTGATGGAATCAAATGCTAGTCAAGCAAAAAAAGGGGTTGGACCCGTAATCTCAGCCCCTAAGTTCAAGAAACATACAGTGTCGGCCGTTCGAGATTGGCCTCCAGGTTGTGGGCCGGCTTCAAAAAGGGATAAACGGATCGTTGTGGTCTTTACGAGTGAGGACGTTAGCAAGATCGATAGTGTAGTCTTGCGTGTTTACAGGTGTGTAATTACCACACCACTCTTTAATTGCATAAGTCATAAATGTGTTATGTGTGAAAGCCGAAAATCTCTGCAATGGCGATTAAGTTGCCCATTATGGGTAAAACCGAAACCCAGGTCATTGTACTTTGCTTAAGCCAGATAAAGGATGTTGATAGCATGATTATGTGTGTGCTTTGAATGTTGCATGTATGACATCATATAACCTGTTTATTATAATATGCTGCATGTGCATGGGATTTGGAATTTTAATGATATAAAGGGTAAGTGTATATTGGTGACATTGTCACACTAAATGATGGCTTGGTGCCTCATTATCATATCGGTTAATTGGTCACATGGTGATCGGTGGCTAGTCCATGTTATATTGACTTTGAGCAGTGTGTCTGTCAACATGACTGCCAAAGAGGAGTGTAAAGGATGGAGGGTTGATTGTAGAAATCCCCACAAGTGTGTTGAGGATGGACATATGGAGTGGAGTGTAGAGGATGGAAAATTAGGCTTGGTTGGGCTATCATGATCATTCATTAATACTGTATGTTTGGGCTTCGACCGATGGTGATTCGAGGCTTAGGCCTACTTGTGGATTTTGTGGACTAATTGCACACTGAGTCTTTCGACTCACTCTTTGATTAAACAACATGCAGGTAATTCTTAGTTCTTTGGACTGGGCTGGAGTGGACTCGAGGTGGCTATGCATGGATTTCTCTAATAAACTTTAATTCGTTTATCGTTTGTTACTTTTGGGGTTTTCTTGATTTGTAATAAGGCCACTTCAAAATTTGGAAATTTTCTTGTGGGTTTTAATTTTTTGTCATATAAACTACAATCTGCTCGATGAGACGTTTAGAAAAAAGTAGTAATAATAATAAAACAATCGGAAGTTTTCATTGTAACTTATCAAACAATGTTTTATCAGATAAAAGATTTTTGTTAACAACCTAAGAATTGATTAATCGATAATTGTTTTCAAATGTCACCAAGTGCGGGGGTTGGCTAATGAAATTTGTAACTTAAATGAATAACGGTTTTTCAATTGAGCTCCGTAGCCTGAGATTTTGGAAAATGTCTTCATAACCCTTCTAAAGCTCGTAAACTTTCTAAACTCTTTCCTAGTGACATGCCAGATCCAATCGTGGTGTTTGGGTCGGGTTTGGAGTGTTACAATTTGGTATCAGAGCCTAGTTCAAAAGCTCGGCTTGGGGTTTTTGGGTTCAAAATGTTTTCTCTTAATTTTGTATTTAAGATGGCACCTGAGCCTCCGGCCCAAGTGTGCCAGGTAAGTTTTCTGATGGTTTGGACAAAGTAGATGTATTGTGTAAATATGTTGTCATGGATGATAGAATTAAGGGAACTCTACTTTAGTGACGGAACCTATAGGTGTACATGAGCTTGCAGAAAAAAAGACTTAAAACTCTATCTTCATAAAACTATTCATTAATAATCAGTGGAAAGAAATACTGATGCATAAAATTTGTAATCAGAGTAAGACGGAGCGATAGACATGAGATGTAGAGGACGTGGACGGGTCATACGCGGCCGGGGAAGGGGCCGGGGCATTAAACTCTCGGAAGTGAGGAATAAACCTGAGGGCGAAGCACCAGCATCACCTATGGCGGGAGCGGGATCACAAGACAGAGTTGGTGGAGATGATGCCCTGTCTCAAGCAATGCTGCGTGTGTTAGAGCAAGTGGCTGGGGCAAGCATGGGAGTAGCAACTCGGAAGTCCATCCCTAAGCGGCTTCGAGCGAATGGAGCTAAAATGTTTAGAGGTGTTTTGGGAGTAGCTCCAAACGTGGCTGAGTATTGGTTAGAGGCAGTCAAGAGAATCATAGATGATTTGGACTGCACGGTAGAGGAGAACCTGAAGGGTGCGGTGTCTCTACTTCGAGACGAGGCGTATCAGTGGTGGCTCACCATGAGAGAGGGTACTCCAGTGGACCAAGTTGATATAGATTTCTTTAAGATGGCGTTCCAAGGGAAGTACGTCGGGGCCAATTATATGGATGCTCAGAGAAAAGCATTCTTGAATTTAGTTCAAGGGAGTAAATCGGTAGCTGAGTATGAGGCAAAATTTCTACGGTTAAGTCGGTACGCTCGAGGGATAGTTGCGACTGATTATGAGCATTGCGTACGGTTTGAGGATGGGTTGCGAGACGAGCTGCGAGTGTTGATAGCTCTACAGTGGGAGAGGGATTTTGCTATTCTTGTGGAAAAGGCTAAAATAGTCGAGGAGGTAAAACGGACTGAGAAACAAAATAAAGACAAGGATAGAGGCAGAAACAAGAGGAGTTATGGACCGTCGGGGTCGTTTGGGAGATTTCAGAAGAGGCCTAAGGTTGATGGGTCAGGTTGTGCTGCAACGCCAGCTGCTGTTGGGCAATTTCGATAGTGTGTTCAGTGCGGGAGATCACATGCAGGAGAGTGCTGGGGAAGAGATAGGGGATGTTCCAAGTGTGGGTCAAGGGATCATCAGATAAGGAATTGTCCACTAGAAATGTCTAGGGCTCGGATGGTAGGTCAGGGGTATGTGCAGCCAGGAAGGGGTGGACAGCAAATGCCGAGAGGTCATGGTCTGAACAGAGGAGGGAATGGTTCTGGTCGAGGACGTGCAGCACCGGGCAGAGGTGCTGGGAATTCAGAGGCAAGACAGCCCGAGTTAGTTTACGCAGCTAGACGCCAAGTGGAGGGGGATGCACCAGACGTTATAATGGGTACGTTCCTCATTTTCGGTTTACCCTTTACTGCGTTAATTGATATTAGGTCGACGCATTCCTATGTTGCTAGTGTGGTGTCTGAAACCTTGAGCATGAACTCTGAAACTGCTTCTAGGGAGATGACTATACTTAGTCCTTTAGGGCAATCTATAGTTGTAAACAAACTTTTTAAAAGTGTGCCTTTAGAATTGCAAGGGTCAATTTTCGCGGCTGACTTAATGGAACTACCATTTGGGGAGTTCGATTTGATCTTAGGCATGGATTGGCTGGTAAGATATCGTGCGAACTTGGATTGTGCTGCTAAGGGCATGGTGTTAAAGACTCCCGAGGATGATGAAGTTTTAGTGATAGGCGAGAGGAGAGACTACTTGTCCAATGTAGTGTCTGCTCTTAAGGCGGAAAGAATGGTGGGAAAAGGGTGTATGGCTTTCTTAACTTTTGTCAGTGCATTGGATGCAAAGGATGTGTCCGTGAATGAGGTTACAACAGTAAAGGAATTTGTGGATGTCTTTCCTGAAGAGCTTCTAGGGTTGCCTACGGATTGTGAGGTGGAGTTTGGAATTGAGCTACTTCTAGGGACGGCTCCGGTGTCCATCGCCCCTTATAGGATGGCGTCGAAGGAGCTGGTTGAGCTTAAAGCTCAAATCCAAGAGCTATTAGACCGTGGTTTTATCTGACCAAGTGTGTCTCCGTGGAGAGCGCCGGTACTGTTTGTGAAAAAAAAAAGGACGGGTCGCTGCGTATGTGCATTGATTACCGCCAGTTGAACAAGCTGACGATTAAGAACAAGTACCTGCTACCGAGGATAGATCACCTATTTGACCAGGTCAAAGGGGCCTCGGTCTTTTTGAAAATAGATTTGAGATCAGGATATCATCAGCTTAAGGTTAAGGAAGCAGATATTCACAAGATGGCTTTTCAAACTCGCTATGGTCACAACGAGTTCCTAGTGATCCCGTTTGGGTTGACAAATGCACCAGCTGCATTCATGGATATGATGAATAGGGTTTTCCAACCCTATTTGGATCAGTTCATCGTAGAGTTTATAGACGACATTCTAGTATATTCCAAGACTGAAGAAGAACACGATTCGCATCTTCGGATGGTTCTGCAAATTTTAAGGGAGAAACAGCTGTACGACAAATTTAGCAAGTGTGAGTTTTGGTTAAAGGAAGTCACCTTTCTGGGTCATGTGGTATCTGCAGAAGGGATTAGGGTTGATCCCCGGAAGGTTGAAGTTGTGTTGGATTGGAAACCGCCTAAGTCTGTGGCGAAGATCTGAAGTTTCTTGGGATTGGCAGGTTACTATAGAAGGTTTGTAGAGGGTTTCTCCTTGATTACGTATGCAACAGGAAAGCTTTGAGAAGTTGAAGAGGATCTTGACAGAGGCTCCAGTGTTGATTCAACCTGAGGCCGGTAAAGAGTTTGTGGTATATTGTGACGTTTCTCACACGGGGTTAGGATGTGTGTTAATGTAGGATGGAAAGGTTGTTGCGTATGCATCTCGATAGTTAAGACCACATGAGATTAATTATCCCACGCATGATTTGGAATTGGCTGCGGTAGTTTTCGCTCTGAAAATCTAGAGACATTATTTGTATGGAGAGAAGTCCGTTATCTACACCGACCACAAGAGTTTGAAATATCTGTTAACTCAAAAGGAGTTGAATTTAACGCAGCGAAGGTGGATTGAGCTATTGAAGGATTATGACTGCTCGATCGAATATCATCCGGGTAAGGCTAATGTGGTGGCAGATGCATTAAGTCAGAAAGTAATATCAGATTTAAGAGCGATGTTTGCCCATCTTAGTTTATATGAGGATGGAAGTTTGTTAGCTGAGCTTCAAGTGAAACCAACGTGGGTAAATCATATTAAAGAGAAACAGCTATTGGATGATGTCTTGGGTGCTCGACTTCTGCAAGTATAGAATGGTGGGGGAGAAGATTACAGTATGAACGGTGATAGGGTTTTGTGTTTTCATGAGAAGGTTTGCATGCCGAAGGATGTGGAGTTGAGGTAGAAGATTCTTCAGGAAACACATAGTAACCTTTACGCTATGCATCCTGGAGGGAGCAAGATGTATCGGGATCTACGTGAATAGTTCTGGTTGCCTGGATTGAAGCGGAAAGTTACAGAGTTTGTGGGAAAGTGTTTAACGTGTCAGCAAGTAAAAGCTGAGCATCAGTTGCCCTCAGGGTTATTGCAGTCGGTGAAGATTCCGCAGTGGAAATGGGAGAGGATCACAATGGACTTTGTTAGTGGGCTACCTCTTATGCCTACCAAGAAAGATTTGGTATGGGTGATTATGGATCGGTTGACAAAGTCTGCCCATTTCATACCTGTTCGAGTCGACCATTCTCTCCCGAGGTTGGCTAAGTTGTATGTGGCAGAAATCGTGAGGTTGCATGGGGTACCAGTATCGATCATATCAGATAGAGACCCTAGGTTTACGTCGCGATTCTGGAGGGCACTGCATCAGGCATTGGGTACAAGGCTGGACTTTAGCACATCTTTTCATCCACAGATTGATGGTCATTCTGAGAGAGTAATTCAGGTTTTGGAGGACATGTTGAGAGGGTGTGTTATTGACTTTAGGGGTAGCTGGGAGGAGTTTCTACCATTGGCAGAATTCGCTTATAACAATAGCTACCAATCTAGCATTCAAATGGCGCCCTATGAAGCGTTATATGGGCGAAAGTGTCGTACTCTTACCTGTTGGATAGAATTGGGTGAACGTCAAATTTTGGGTCCAGAATTGGTTACAGAGACGGAGGAGAAGGTTAAGTTAATTAGGGCTCGTTTGAAGGAAGCGTTCGATAGATAGAAATCATATGCCAATCTAAAGCGAAAGGAGATAGAATTTGCTGTAGGTGATCGGGTGATGAGGTTTGGACGAAAGGGCAAGCTAAGTCCTAGGTTTATCGGGCCTTATCGGGTTTTGAAACGTGTGGGTCCGGTAGCGTATCAACTAGATTTACCTTCAGAATTAAAGCAGATGCATGATGTGTTCAATGTTTCTATGTTAAGACACTGCCGATCGGATCCATCTCACGTCATGCCAGTGGAGAAAATTGAGGTAAGGCCGAATTTGACTTATGAGGAGGAACCAGTCGAGATCGTGGAACGAGACGTCAAGGTGCTAAGAAGGAAATTGGTTCTGTTGGTCAAAGTCTTGTGGCAAATCATGGAATGGAAGAGGCAACGTGGAAGCCAGAGGATGTTATGCAGCAGCAATACCCTCATCTCTTTTGACCAGGTAATTTCGTGGCCGAAATTTCTTTAAGGAGGTAGAACTGTAACATCATGGATTTAGGGGCTCTGCATTTACCTTGTATCTGTGTGTTTGGTATGCTTTGTATGTTGTTTGAGTGTGTTGGGGGTCCCCAGGAAGGCTCGGGGTTAAGCTGGAACCTTGGCCAAAATTTTAATTTTAGGCACTTTAGGAGGGAAGCTGGCTGGGGCAGGACTTAAGGTTTATTGCGTGTGTTTGGTGACACAAGTATTGAGTAGTAAGGCGGCAAAGAGGCACCACTTAAGAGGCAGGAGGTTGACGCCACAAGGAACAGGGAAGGAACAGGTTCAAGGCACGCAGTTTTCATCTTTTGGAATTTATTTTGGCATCAGGATGAGCATAGTTGGATTCGGCAAGGGACCTTGGAGAGTGGAGGTGGACTTAGTCAAACATTTCAAAAGGGTGGACAAGAGTAAAAAGGGGATTTTGAATGTTTCAAATGGATTCAAATGTGTGATCAAGAGTGAAGTTAGGAGAAAATCAAGGGGAAGGTGGTGGAGAGTGGTGTTAGCTGAATTTTTGAGTAGTGCTAGGGGGTAGGTTTCGGTTTTGGTTAGTGGGATTAGATGCCGAAACTTAGATGTTTTTAGTAGCTTGTGTGTGTTAAGGTTTCTTTTTTCGGCATTTGGAGTGTGTATCACCTTTGGTACTTTTCTTGTTCTAGTTACCGAAATTCCCAAGGTTGCTATTTGGTCATCCCTTATTAGGTAAGCCGTAATTAATTGTGGCATTCTTTTCTGTTCACTTCCCTTTTTGCTCTCAATTGCTTCTTCTCCCCAAACTCCCAACCTTTGCGGAATTTTCTCAAGCCTTTTTGTCAAACTTTTGCTTTAGTTCTTTCTCTTTTACTCTAAAGCCGTTGGACTCTTTTTGCTTTTCTTCTCTTTTTGTCTTCTTGCTTCATTCTTCAAAGTCGAACCATATTCCTTATTTTCCCTATTGACCGAATCATTATCTTCCATCACTCATCTCTCTCTAAATTCTTTTGCTTTAGCCGAATCTCCTTAGTCTTTTCTTACTTTGTTAGCCGAAAATTTATTCTTGTTCTTATTGTTTCCTTTCCTTCTTTATGTCAAAACTCTAAGGAAGCCAAAACCTTTTTCTTGTCAAGGGTAGACAACTTTTCCTATCGGGTTCCTAGAAGTTGATTATAGCCACTCCACTCGCCAATCTGTTAGTTCGGTAAGAAGTTTCTTCTCTTCTCTTTTCATACATCATCTGTATTCCTCTAGTCTGACTAAATCGGAGTGTTGACTTGCATTTTGGGGCAATGGCCGATTATAGAGGGTGGTGGTTCTAGCATCTCATGGTCGTGTGGATGGTCTCCAAAGGGATCTTGGTAAGTGGTGATGGTCGAATGGTGGTAGGAGGGTTCATGTATCTCGCTTGACTAAAAGGTCATCTCTCCTAATCTATTTTATTTCAGTCGATTCTCACTTGGTATTTGCTTAGGTACTCGATCGACTTTTTAGTCCAACCCTTCTAATCTTTGGATTCTATCGATCTAGGTAAGAAATCTTCGCTTGGGATATATATATTTTTGTTCTCTCTATTCCAATGTTTTAACTCGGTCTTCTGACCAAGATCTTTTGATGGAATCGAATGCTAGTCAAGCAAAAGAGGGGGTTGGACCCATAATCTCAGCCCCTAAGTTCCAGAAACGTAAGGTGTAGGCCGTTTGAGATTGGCCTCCAGGTTGTGGGCCGGCTTCAGAAGGGGATAAGCAGATCGCTGTGGTCTCTGCGAGTGAGGACGTTAGCAAGATCGATAGTGTAGTCTTGCGTGTTTACAGGTGTGTAATTACCACACCACTCTTTAATTGTATAAGTCATAAATGTGTTATGTGTGAAAGCTGAAAATCTCGGCAATGGCGATTAAGTTACCCATTATGGGTAAAACCGAAACCTAGGTCAGTGTACTTTACTTAAGCCTGATAAAGGATGTTGATAGCATGATTGTGTGTGTGCTTTAAATGTTGCATGTATGGCATCATATAACCTGTTTATTATAATATGCTACATGTGCATGGGATTTGGGATTTTAATGATATGAAGGGGAAGTGTATATCGGTGACATTGTCACACTAAATGATGGCTTGGTGCCTCATTATCGTATCGGTTAATTGGTCACATGGTGATCGGTGGCTAGTCCACGTTATATTGACTTTGAACAGTGTGTCTATCAGGATGACTGCCAAAGAGGAGTGTAGAGGATGGAGGGTTGATTGTAGAAATCCCCACAGGTGTGTTGAGGATGGACATATGGAGTGGAGTGTAGAGGATGGAAAATCAGGCTAGGTTGGGCTATCATGATCATTCATTAATACTGTATGTTTGGGCTTCGGCCGATGGTGATTTGGGGCTTAGGTCCACTTGTGGATTTTGTGGACTAATTACACACTGAGTCTTGCGACTCACTCTTTGATTAAACAACATGTAGGTAATTCTTAGTTCTTTGGACTGGGCTGGAGTGAACTCGAGGTGGCTATGCATGGATTTCTCTAATAAACTTTAATTCGTTTATCTTATGTTACTTTTGGGGTTTTCTTGATTTGTAATATGGCCACTTCAAAATTTGGAAATTTTCTTGTGGGTTTTAATTTTTGGTCATATAAACTGCAATCTGCTCGATGAGACGTTTTAAAATAATAATTATAATAATAATACAACCGGAAGTTTTCATTGCAACTTATCAAACAATGTTTTATCTGATAAGGGATTTGTGTTAACAACCTAAGAATTGATTAATCGATAATTGTTTTCAAATGTCACCCAAATGCGAGGGTTGGCTAATTAAATTTCTAACTTAAATGAACAATGGGTTTTCAATTGAGCTCCGTAGCTTGATATTTTGGAAAATGTCTTCATAACCCTTCTAAAGCTCATAAACTTTCTAAACTCTTTCCTAGTGACATGCCAAATCCGGTCGTGGTGTTTGGGCCGGGTTTGGGGTGTTACAGGATTGGGCAAGGAATTTTGGGCTGAAGTAGTTACATATGCGGTCCATCTAATTAACCGGTTGCCATTAGCTGCAATAAATGGAAAAACTCCTATGGAGATGTGGACTAGTAAACCTGCTACTTATTATGATTCTTTACATGTTTTTGGTTCCACTGAATATTATCATGTAAAAGAATCTATGTTAGACCCAAGAGCAAAGAAAACATTACTCGTAGGTGGAAGATTGTTTTCAATAGAGATGTGACTTTTGATGAATCAACCATGATGAAGAACAAGGATTCACAAAAGGATGACAAAACCAGTAGTACTTTGCAGCAGGTGGAGCTTGAAAAGGTTAATGATGATCCAACTAATATTAAAGGAACAAATGATGAAGAAGTTTCGACCCAAGAACTTCTACAGCAATAAGTTTCAATTGTATATAGGAGTCCAATAAGAGAGATTCGTATGCCTGCTCGCTTTGATGATATGGTGGCCTATGCACTTCCAACTGTAGATGATGATGTTCCTTCTACTTACACAGAAGCAAGAAGTAACCTTGATGGTGTAAAGTGGAAGCAGGCTATGAATGAAGAAATGTAATCTCTTCATAAAAATAGCACTTGGGAGTTGGTGACACTGCCCAAAGGAAAGAAGGCAATTGGATGCAAATGGGTATATGCAAAGAATGAAGGATTTCTTGGAAAAAATGAATTTCAATAGTAGGCTAGATTGGTAGCAAAGGGTTATGCTCAAAAAGACGGAATAAACTACAATGAAGTGTTTCTCCAATTGTGAAGCATTCGTCTATTTAGATTTTTCTAGCCTTGGTTGCACATATGATCTTGAACTAGTTCAGCTCGATGTGGAGACCACGTTTTTGCACGGTGATTTGGAAGAGGAAATCTATATGACTCAGCCAGATGGATTTAAAGTTGCTGATAAAGAAAATTGGGTTTGCAAACTGACAAAGTCGCTTTATGGATTGAAACAATCTCCAATGTAGTGGTACAAGTGATTTGATCAGTTCATGAAAGGGAAAAGGTACACAAGAAGTTAATTTGATCATTGTGTGTATTTTTAGAAGCTAGAAGAAGGAATTTTCATATAATTGCTCTTATATGTCAATGATATGTTGGTAGCATCTAAAAGTAAATTGAAATTGAGAGATTGAAGACTCAACTCAACTTTGAGTCTGAGATGAAAGATCTAGGTGAAGCTAAGGAGATTCTTGGCATGGAAATATGCAGAGATAGAGCTCGTGGCAGACTTAGCTTGTCTCAGAAGCAATATTTGAAGAAGGTACTACAACAGTTTGGCATGAACAAGCAGCCAAAACCTATAAGTACCTCGTTGGCTTCTCATTTCAAGCTTTCTGCACAGCTATCTCTTTCGACAAATACGGAACAAGAATACATGTTACAAGTTCCATATTCTAATGGAGTAGGTAGCTTGATGTATGCAATGGTGTGTACAAGACTCGACATTTCACAGGCAGTTAGTATAGTGAGCAGGTATATGCATAATCCTGGAAAAGAACATTGGTAAGATGTGAAATGGATTCTACGATGTATTCAGAAGACCATGGATGTTGGATTACTGTTCAAGCAAGATACTACACATGGTAAAGGTGTTATTGGATACGTTAATTCTGACTATGCTGGTGATTTGGACAAACGAAGATCAACCACCGGTTATGTGTTTACACTTGTTGGAGGACCAATAAGTTGGAAGTGTACATTGCAGTCTACAGTTGCGTTATCAACCACAGAAGCTGAATACATGGTTGTAATAGAGTCTGTAAAGGAAGCTATTTGATTACAATGTATGGTTAAAACCTTGGGATTGGTTTAGGAGCATATTAACATGTATTGTGATAGTCAAAGTGCTATTCATTTAGCAAAGAATCAAGTCTATCATGCACGTACAAAACATATCGATGTACGATTCCATTTTGTTCGGGAAATTTTGATGAGGGGAAAATTCATCTTCAGAAGATTAAGATTGCAGATAATCCCGAAGATATGATCAACAAGGTGGTAAGAACAACCAAGTTCGAACATTGTTAGAACTTGATCAATATCCTTCCAGTTTAACAGTTGAGGAAGGCATTATCAAGTATTGTTGACAAAGGCAGAAAGAATTGTGTGAAGATAAGATTATCCTAATAAAATCTTCAAGGTGGAGATTATTGGCAATCATCCATACTTTGGAAAGTCAAATATATGGGTATCGAAAAGTTGGCACCAGAAATCTGAGATTTAAGGCACCAAAAGTGGGATTGAGATTTGGCATGAGATAATTGCAATTTTTTGGTCCCTAATTGTATAGTGACATTGCAAGTTGATCCCTGAACCTCAACAATATCCATTTCTCATTTTAATCAACTCACATTTACCATTCTCTACTTAAGGCATTGTTCTCTCTCTTTGTAAATATTCACTTGTATTTTGGAGTGAAATATATTTGGTAGAGCCCGAGGATGTAGGCAAAATTTGCTGAACCTCGTTAAAATTCTAGTGTTCTTTATTGTATTATTTTGCATATTTTGTGAGTGTGATTGTAGTAATTTATTGTGCTATTAAATTACGATAGAGGGATATTCTAGCTAGGAAAGACCTGGTACTTAAGCGATCCTTGTGATCCACCTCTCTTTCCTGGGAATTGAACTTAGTATGGTTTTTCAGTACAATAATTTTACTCTTTTACACGTTTCCGCACATCAATATAAAACAAACAAGATATACAGATACTATTAGTGCTACATGTTTGTATATACAGACATATCTTTTTGCAAATTTTATCACACAATTGTAACCATTAATATATCATCCAAAATCTCAAAATCATCAAACACAGAAATTATTAGTTCAATAAAATAACTACTTGACCATTTTTTTTAAGGTATGATTATGTAACATAATATATCTGAGTTTCGGTAGGGACAAGATTTTGTTAAATGAAATAATAAAAATAATTGTTAAATGAAATAATAAAAATTGAGCTAATAAAGACAAAATTAGAAAATAAAGGACTTCTAAATGCAAGAACAAACGAGATGAGAAATGAAATAAAACCTACTTATCATTCCTTTTTCCCATCAATATCAGAAATGAAATAAAAAACTCGACTTTTTTTATTTTTCTCGAGAAACAAACGAAAAAAAACTTATCGATTGGTTGCAACAGAGGAGTGTCAACAGTGATGCAACAGAGGGGACAGTCGACGATAATGAAGTAGATGGTTGGGGAAAGATTTGGGGAATAAATTTAAGGATTTGGGAAAATTTTTAAGGGAAAAAAATAAGGGATTTCAGGGATATGAGTTGGGATAAAACTGCACAGAGCAAAACGTCACCATTTCACTTAAAATAAAATAATACTTTGCGGCATTTTCTCATAGCGCCGCTAATGCTTGACTTTTTGCGGCATTTTTCTCATAAACGCCACTAATGCTTGACCTTTTGCGGCGTTTTTCTCATAAATGTTGCTACTACTTTACCTATTGCTGATTTTTTCCGTTAGCGCCACAATGTATAATATTTGCGGCCTTTTCCAGTCCAAACACCACTAAAAACGCCGCTAAAACCTTAAATTCCTGTAGTGCATGTTCTTTGTACAAAGGTGGTTTAGGTTGTTTCCTGGCTTTCAATCAATCGACCTTCTTCGCTATTCTCAAACCTTAAATTACATTGAATGTGATCTCAAAAAAATCAAATTAACTTATAGAATGAAAACTTTGATTAACTTTTAGTGGAAAAGTTAATTCTCTCTATTAACCAGAACCTATGAGTATTTTCTTGAAATACAAAATTTATTATTTCAAATTAAATTTCCACTATTTTTCAATGGAATATTTATGCTCAAAAGTTATGTCAATAGGTTAATTCTTAGTTTCTATTTATAGGTAAACAGTACAAGAGTTTTGTGCAAAGAAAATCTAACTAAATAATAAGATGTTAATAGAAAATACAATATTCTAGTACAAGTAAAATATAATCGGGAGGTGGCAAACCCTTACCGGGATTAGGTTTTTCCGCCTATCACACATGGGACTTAAATATCCTTATACATGAATGGGCATCATACTAAATACTCAAATAAACGACTATTTGTATTCTGCTCGAATAATCAAAGTACTTGTATGATTTGTTGATGGATTCCTATAGGTGAGAACCTTAATACTTGTATATTTTGTAACATGCTATAATTAGATGTTTGTGATCAAAAGTGGTAAGTTAATTACTCATCATGTTGAAATTGTTAGTAAATGTGAAATGCCTAAGTCATATGCTCCGAAATCAATATTTGTACCATACCTCCTCAAGGGTCGCCATATTTTATTTTTCATCTTTGTTTATGCTACTTGAGGGCACACAATGACTTAAGTGTGGGGGAGTTTAATCTGTAAACTAGTTTTCACATTTAAGGACTTTGAATACAAGCATTTTTGTTATATTTTAATTCAGTTTCTTTAGTTTTGTTTACAATCAATGAAATGTGCACATCGAGTCTTTTATAATATAATATAATAAATAAACATTTATAATTAACACTAAAACAGAGCAAAATAAAAGACTCTCCACAATTGCGCATCCAGCTACTCGAACTCGGAACCTCAAGGTATGCTAACACTCACACAACCACTAGACTAGCGGGCCCATTCTTGTCACTAAATTCCACAATTAAACACATATGTGCAATCTCCCCACTGTCCTTATGCTCAAAGCTCAAAACTTCTAGGCCCAAAATTCGGGGCGTTACAATAACAATGTAATAAATTATAGATATAGTATTGCATAAAACAATTACATCATATTAGCATAGGCCCTTTTCAATCAAATCATGCCACCTTATTGCATTTCAAAAAAAAAAGCTAATTGCTAATTGTAACAGTCCGGTTTAGACCCTAGTTGGAATAGTGGTTTTGGGACCACAAATCTGAGTTTGAAAAATATTTTAATATTATTTTCTGAGTCTACAATATGTTAATTTATATGTGTGAAATTTTCGCGATTTAGTTTTATCGTTTAAGTGCTCGAATTGATAAAAGGACTTAATCGCGTAAAATGCAAAAGTGACTTGCTATTTGTTAAAGTACTATATTGCTATGATTTTTATTATATGGTAAATTGGCCATTGAATAATAGCATGGACGGTTTGGGGCTTAAGTTATAATGTTTACATATTATTTTATAAAGGGTAATATAGTAAATTATATGTTAAAATGAAATTAAATAAAATAAAACATAAAACCATGCATTATCTTCATCATATTTGCCGAAAATAAGAAAAGAAAAAGAGTCATTTTAAAGCTTAGGGTTCGACACTTCCAAGCCTTGATTAAGGTATGGATTATGTTCTGTTTTTGATAATTTCTATGTTTTTGTGTTTGTTGCTTCGTGTTCTCTTAAGCCCATGCCTTAATTCCTGAAATTGATGATGATTTTGAGTTATGCCATTGTTGATGTTGTGTGCTTTGTGATGTTAAATGGTGAAATATGGAAGCTTGATGTTAGATAAATATGTTTTGTATTGGGATTTTTTTATGAAATTGATTATTATGTACTAATTTGTGAAAATGAGAAATTGAAGGAATAAAATGTGAAATAAATGAAATATGTGGGCTTATTTAGGCCGAGTGTATATTCGACCAAGTTATAGTGTAATGAAATTTTGTATATTTTGTGATTTTGTGAATTACGGACTTAAGTGTCAAAATGTGAAAATATGAGGATTAATTTGTAAAATGCCCTAAATATGTGTATATGGATCGAATTGAATGATTTGGTGAATGAATAAGTTAAATTTGAATGTGTATAGATCAAGAACCAAAGAAAACAAAATTAGATCGGGGGGAATCAAAAGTAGTTTAATAGCCGTTTGTTTCCGTTCTTTCACGTACAAGGTAAGTCTATATACAAATAAATGTGTTTGAACTGAATTATTATTATTTATATGTGAATGAATTGTGATATATGGCAATTTGAGTTGAATATGTGAAATCCGGGAAAGTTCCAGTAATGTGACGATGTTCGGAAAGCCCTGTACGAACCTTAGGAAGTAGTTAGGATACGTATGTCATGACATAGGATTCTGATATGAATTATCGTGTAAGACCACGTCTGGGATGTTGGCATCGATTTGTGATTTAAGTTTTAGACCATGTCTGAGACATTAGCATCGTATTTGATTTCGTGTAAGACCCTGTCTGGGACAGTGGCATCGATATTGATTACATGTAAGACCACGTCTGGGACATTGGCATTGTTCGAGTTTTTCGAGCTATTCGAGTATCCTATTTGATTCTGAATGGTTCAACGGACATTCCAAGATATGATTAGATATGTGAATATGTATCCGTTTCAGGTACTATGAAATGTATATGAAATTTGGCAATGGAAGATAAGTAAGAATATGATCATTTGATATGTGAGCTATATGAAAATGTGATATGTTTATAAGCAAGTGCTTATGAAAATTTAAGTTAGATAAGAAATATGAATTTGCTATTGTGATATGTAGTTCGTATGAATGAAATAGGTTGTAATTGTTTATGTGATGAGTTTATTGGTATATGGCTTACTAAGCTTTTATAAGCTTACTTTGTGTGTGTTTTAATTGTTTTATAGATTATCGAAGCTATCAGAAGCTCGTGGATCATCGAGGATCATCACCACACTATCGAACTATATTTTGGTACCTTTTAAATATGTACATATTGAAGTATGGCATGTATAGGCTAGAGAACTTTGATTATGCTTTGAAATGTGTAAATATAGCCATGTGATGTGGCTTGATAATGAATGTGATTATAAAGTGAATTTAGTGCATGGTCTGTTGAAACACCCCAAACCCGGCCCACGAGCTTTGACCAGATTTGGTATGTTCCTCAAGTAAACCGGTTTCAAATTCTTTTGTTACTTAAAGAAAAACTTGTGTGATTAAAAAAAAAATATTGTTTGGGTTGGGCTTGTGTTGAAAACAAACTGGATTTTTATATTAGAAAACCCCTTTTTAATATTAAGTGATAAAACATATAGAGTATATTTTAAAATAAAATACTTAGGTCTTTAACTTAATCAAAATTTGTAACATAATAAAACAACAAGTAGAAATAAAATCGTTCATCATGGCCTTATGGCCTTATTACATCAAATAGTTTCCAAAATATTTCAAAGTACTAAAATAAATTCAAGAGTCCATAAAAATATAAACTTCATGTTGAGCATGGCCACCACAAGTATCGCCATCCCGGTCCATCACTTGTTCATCACACAAACATGGTCCCACAACGGGTGAGTCAAACAGACTTAATGTGTACACGACACTAAATCATAATAGAATCAGAAATACAATAGTTACACATTCAAAACATAAAATACAAGTTATGATGCATTCCCAAACCCAAACCTAATGGTCCATCCACTACACACCCCCGTACCTGCCAGTCACACCGTGGGGACTATTAAGTCAACCCTCCTTCCACTACACACCATCGAAGGCAGTCGCTGCAATCGACGTGCTCATCGCCCATATAAATTCGTGGCATAGCCACCAGATAATTGTTTCATGAGACACCACATTCAGATAATGCAACCGAAGTTACCACATTCAGATAATGTTACCGAAGTCACCACATTCAGATAGTGAGATCGAAGTCACCACATTCACTTCCCCTTTCTCATATAACCTGAATGCCCCATATTATTCATATTATGTATATCATACTTAAACTCACATTCACGTCACTTTTCACATGTTAAATATAACATATTTTGTAATCCTAGTAGAAGTAGGAAACGTACCTGAGTACTTAGTACCATATCATGGTACTTTAGCCACTTTCATATACTTAATAACACATATATTAATAAACATAGCCATAATACATATTATAAAGTAGTGTAGGTACACACTGATTAAACAGCAAATTCCTTGAGATTTCAAATCGATCTACCGCTTAATTCCTTAATCCCTACATTTGATTAATCACTTACTAATTTAATAAAAAGCCATTCAGCCATAAATCCAAATCCTAGTAGGATTAGTATTCTTAAACTTACCTTGTCGCCGATTGGGACACCAACAAATCCCGAAATTAATCCTTGTTTTCCTAGGAATGTCGAAATTCCTATAACCTTGCGTTAGATTTAATCTAACCATTAAAACATAAAACATGGCCTTTGGCCGAATATACATATGTCTTACCTTAATCTTAGAAATCCCGAAACTCACCGAATAATTAGGGAACACGTGGCCTATGGTGTACCTTCGGGAAAAGAACTTCTCCTTCTTTGTAATCGACACTTAGTAAATCCCGAAAGATCTCTTCAAAGTTTCGGCAACAAGATATTAATGGGGTTAGTCCTAGATTTTTGCAAATCTTAAAAGAAAAAGGATGAAACCGAATGAGATCTTACCCTTACTTGAAGAAATCGATTGCACCTTCACTTCAACCTTCAGAGATTCGGCTATGGCTAGATGATGATCTCACAACTTTTGGTTTTGGAGGGATTAGAAAGAAAAGAGAAGGAATAATAAAGATGGAGGATTCGGCTAGCACACAAGGTATTTCGGCTTGGCAAAAATAAAAGAAGAAGAAGATTTGGTGAAGAGAATTCGGCAGAGGCTTTCAAAGAACATAAAATAATGCAGAATGGCCTCTCTTTTCCTTTTATAGCCGAAATTACTAACTTAGAATCCCTTACTTGGCCATCACTCTTCTATTTTAATAGCTTTATCTCTTTAATTATCACTAAAATAAAAGATAATTCAGCAACTATCCTTACTTAGCCGAAATTATTAAACTCAAAGTCCCTTACTTGGCCATCACTTCTCCCTTGTTTTCCTAATTAAAGAATAATTTCTCATTTATCTCTTTATTCAAATTGAAAGAATTTAATCCAACAATTATCTCTTGAAAATAATGATAAATAAATCCATTATTTATCCCTTATTTATCCACTATTTATCTCTTAAAAATAAAAGAATAAAAGCTCCTAAATTATAACCCATGTGCCGTCCACCTCTGTCCATCCTTGTAACAAAATAAAACTTTTATTTTGCTTCCCCTGCAGCTCGAACCTTGGCCCACTACCCCTGTATGTAGCGCCATTTCCAGAGGCCCTAAGTGGCATCTTTAGGCCACTTTTCCAAGCCCGTTTGTGTGTCAAATTTCACATACTTTTTCTTTTAAGGCCACCTTGCCTTAATTTCCTCTTTTAAACTTTAAAACTTGACATTTCTTTTCATTTCCAAGTTTCCAAAAATTTTCATTCGGCTCTTTAAACTTGACATTTCCTTACATTTCCAAGTTTCCAGAAATGTTCACTTTCCTTTTTTGAATCATTTCTAAATCATTTTCCTAGTTTCCATAAATGTTCACTTTCCTCTTTATTCCTTTACATTTTCAGGACATTTCCCTACATTTCCAAGACAATACATTTCCTTACATTTCCTTGCATTTCCTTACATTTCCATACATTTCCTCACATTTCCTTACATTTCCTTACATTTCCATACATTTCCATACATTTCCTTACATTTCCTTACATTTCCTTACATTTCCTTATTTCTAGAATTCACATAACACATTCATAATTCATAAAACATGCCATTTTACCACATGGTTCCTTGTGTCATGCTTCACACGGAGTTTTTTTTAAAGCCTCATTTACCTAGCTCCCCTTTTTACTTAAAAACCAATAATTTTCCAAAGCTTTCTTCTTCCATCCTAGAATTCTAAAAACCCTTAATACACTTCCAACACTGCCAAAACCTACTAACTCATGAATTAGGCACGAACGCGTAACCCCTAATCTAGGATGTTACATCTGTGATGCAAAATTTGGTATGTTTTGATGTGCCTTGTAAATGGCCTATAATTGTCCACATGGTTGAGCACACGGCCGTGTGTCTCAACAGTGTCCTTCAATGTTCCAATTCGAAGCAAGACAGACTTGCACACGGGCCAGACACATGGGCGTGTCACAGGCCGTGTGACAGGCCATGTGATTTAAGTCAGTTCTCCACACAGGCTGAGACATGGTCCAAGGCATGGCCGTGTGAGGCACACAGCCTAGCAACATGGGCTTGTGCCCTGTTTTAAAAGAAAAATTTTCTAAGGTCTGCAAAGTTTCTGTATGAGATCGGTTTGGTCCCGAACCCATTCTGAAGCATGTTTAAGGTCTCGTAGACTTTCTAAAGGGACTATATGTGTATGAATCATTATGAAACGATTTGTATGATTGATATTATGAAATGAGAGTAAAATGTTCCGATATGTCCGGTAATGCCTCTTAACCTTAGTTCGACGACGAATACGGGTTAGGGTGTTACACTAATATTTATTAATTTAATCATTAATGAATAGTTAAATTAATTTGCTATCATTTAATTATCACATGTAATGTATAACATGATTTTTTTTCAGTTTTTCATGATATTTATTGAACCAAGCCAATAAAATGATAGATTAATTTACTTCACAACATCTTGCATTTTCTAGATGCATAAGAAATACTCTAAGATTTTGATCTATTAAAAGGAAACTACTACAAATATCTTTCAACGTAAACTTGAGATAACTTTTATTTTAATTACGAAATGCATAAATTTAATAGAAAAAGAAAAGATAAGAAAGATGAAATTATACCATTTAACTTTTTATTGGTAAGAGAAAATGTTTGGAAAGAAGTCAATTTTTCAATAACGGAAGGACTTTCACGTGAAACAAATAATTAAATTAATCAAAATTTCCAAATAAATAATCCAAAAATTACAAACAGCAGCACAAACTTAAAAAGGGAGAGGAAGCTAATTTTTTCCATAAAGTTGGGTTAATATTTTGATTGTAAGGAAAGGGTATAATACAAATCATGTTTAAGCTATAAGTTGGAATAATACATCCATTGGTAAGATAACGATCTATGGTTGTTTAAGTCAAAGGTATTATATTAAGAAATTAAAAAATTTGTACACTAATTAAAAATATACAACAATTGAAAGTAGAAAATCATAATTATATGTGAAGTTGTTATTAGAAAAATCAATGAATTTAAGAGAAGTTATGTTTGTAATATTTATTGGAATTTCACCTAAAATATATAATTAATTTCAAAGCTTATTGGTACAACTCATGTACTTTGTTTATCTCTTATTCAATAATAGGAACTATGGCTGAGCAAAGATTAATTAAAAATAAATAATAAGGCAAAGATTCATAGTTTCAGATCTTTTCTCTCAAATCATAGATTTCTGATCTTTGACTTATCTTAGTTTATTTATTGTTCAACACCTTCTTCACTAATACTAATCATCATCTTTCTTGTTAACTCAATTCTAAGTTTTATAATAAATATATTGGCAATCATCCATACTTTGGAAAGTCAAAGATATGCGTATCAAAATGTTGGCACTAGAAATATGAGATTTAAGGCACCAAAAGTGGGTTGAGATTTGGCATGAGATAATTGCAATTTTTTGGTCCCTAATTGTATAGTGACTTTGTAAGTTGATCCCTGAACCTCAAATATAAATAGGCCTAACCATTTCTCATTTTAATCAACCCACATTTGCCATTCTCTACTTAAGGCATTGTTCTCTCTCTTTGTAAGTCTTCACTTGTATTTTGGAGTGAAATATATTTGGTAGTGCCCGAGGACATAGGCAAAATTTGCTGAACCTCGTTAAAATTCTAGTGTTATTTATTGTATTATTTTGCATATTTTGTGAGTGTGATTGTAGTGATTTATGGTGCTATTAAATTACGATAGGGGGATATTTTGGCTAGGAAAGACCTAGCACTTAAGTGATCCTTGTGATCCACCTCTCTTTCTTTGGAATTGAACTTAGTGTGATTTTTCAGTACAATAAGTTTACTCTTTTACACGCTTCCGCACAACAATTGTTATCAGTGCTAGATTCGTACTTGGGGAATACGATCGTTTACAATACTATTTGCGTATACAGTATTATTCATCCATGATACTATTCATGTAGACGGTACTGTTCACGTATACAGTATTGAGATTGAGGAGAAAAATGGCAAAGGCATCGTCATCAGCAAAGACTGCTATGGCCAATGCAAAATTTGAAGTATAGAAATTTGATGGTACCAATAATTTTGGTATGTGGCAATGTGAGATCATGGATGTCTTATGTCAGCAAGAGCTTGATATATCCCTTGCAGAAAAACCTGACAAGATGGATGACAAGGAGTGGGCCAAGATCAATAGACAGGCATGTGGTATAATCCGCCTATGTTTGGCCAAAGAGCAGAAGTACTCTGTCATGAGGGAGACATCAGCGAAGAAGTTGTGGGATTGTAACGCCCCAAAAATTTAAGTCTTTAATGTTTGCATGATATGACATAAATTGCTTGTTTGCTTTAATGCTAAGTGATTTGGGCGTGCATGGGATTGTTTGAGAAGCCTGGGATCAAGTCTTGGCTTTTGCAGAATTTTTAGTTTTTCTCTTAAATGAATCTGGACACTGACATTTAGGCCTTATCAATATTACTGCTTGTTTTACGACACAAAAAGAGCTTGTGGTCTAGTGGCAAGGTGGCGTGTTGTGTAACTGTGAGGTCTGAGGTTCAAGTCCTGGGTTGCAGAATGGAGTATTATTTTGCTGCTTGAACTGCATAGGTAGTGGAGTTGGACTGAAACACAACTAATGGGAGTTTGAATAGAAGTTGAAAGAGGTTGTTGGGGGAGTTGAGGATAAATCGGTGGAGTAATTCAAGGAGGGATAAGGGGATAGATACTAGGAGAAAATCAAGGAGTTTGGTTGAGAGGAGGTGTTTGTGCCGAATTTGGTCACTAGGCACTTAGGTAACTGGTTTTTAGGAATTTTGGGTTGTTTTTCTCTGTCTGCTTCGGTTTCGGTTAGGAATCTTTTCACCTTTTTGCTTTTGGTATCGAATTTTGGCTAAGACTTCGAGTACCTCTCAGGTTTTCATTTTCTTTTTCTGCTTTTCCCTTTAATTCTTTTTTGTTTGTCCGAATAGCTCTTTGGTTCTGTCCTCTGCCAAATTCTCTTTTTCTTTTCTTCCATTAATTGGTTTTTGGTTCATTCGGATTTGTATTGGTTGTTGCGCATTATTCAACAAACGTCCCTCTCTTTTCGGTCAAGAGTTGTTAGTCGATTTTGTGAGCAACTCTTCCATTTCTTTTTCTCTCTTCTTCCCTTCCTCAATCTATGCTCTCTTTTGGCCGAATATCACTCTTTTGTTTTATCACTCTCTTGTCGATCATCTCTTCGCTACTTCTTGCTGTTCCAATGCTGTAAGTAATTCTGATTATCGGTAAAGCGTTTATACTCCTCACTTTTTGATTAAACTATTCTCTTCTATTCTTTTTCTTAAAACTGAATACCCTTCTTTTTATCCTTTGATTACCGACTGTTGATTCTTTTTTCACGATGTGTTACTCGTTACGGTGCTAGGGTTTTCCTCGAGGAGTGGTGGAGTGTAAGTGGTTTGAAGTAGTCCCAACCCTTGTTCTCAGCATTCAATCAAGGTAATACGTTACCTCACTTTTGGAGTTTAGGCCATATACTGGTTATGTTTTTATAGGATATCATTTGTCGATTGAGGCCACTTATATGGCCTACCTTGGTTAATGAGATCGAAATTTAAGCTACAAATAATCGATAAAAGCGTGTGATCACTTTTGGTTAGCGGTCTTGAAGGATTAAAGTCACCTCATTTCAAGCAAAGTAAGGATGGTGTTTTTGGATTAAGTTTCAATAAGAGGGTGTTTTACCCTAACGATTAAAGGATTGACATTGGGCCATGTTTCAATCTAGGTTGGGTGCTTGAGAAGCTTGGAACGGTTGCGTAAATAGGTGTGTATTCACACTGTTTTGATTGTAGAACGACAAAAGTTGAAAAGCCGAAAAGCCAAAAGATTGGGCTTTAAGGTCACATGGGTGTGCGTGTAACACCCTTTACCCGTGTTCGAAGTCGGAACTAGATACGAAGCACTACATAACTCAACTTGTTTAAACATGACGTTTCGGGCTATAAAATTTCGTTTCGTCTTAAGAATGTACCATTCAAACCCATAACATACTCATCTTAGGCCTATGAGGCCTTAAACATACTTCCAGAAGGTTTTGGGAATTAATCAGAAACTTTTATGCACTTAGAAAATTTTTTCCTAAACAGGGGCTACACGCCCGTGTTGCTTAAAGGACACGCCCGTGTGCCCCTGAGATATGCCCATGCTCTTCACCCGTGGTCGACATTGAATTAATACACACAGCTGGACACACGCTCGTGTCCCTGGCCCGTGTCTCTCACACGACCTCGACACGCCAGCGTCTTAGCCCGTGTGCTAAAACTTGGCATTCTATTTCTGACGTCATCACCTCACTAAGGTCACACGCCAAGGCACACGCCCGTGTCTTTAGATCGTGTGTCGAATTAAATTCCAAAATTTTAGGTGCAGACTTTACACGGCCTGGGCACACGCCCATGTCTAAGATCATGCCTCCCAGTGTTTACCACTATGCATTCTAAATTTGTGAAACTAGCATGCAGTGAATGCACGGCCGATCAACACACCTATGGGGTAACCATGTGTCTCATACAACTTAGACACACACCCATGTGTCTACTCGCGTGGACATTTAAAAGGCTATATTCCAAGCCAAACGCCACCCTGCATAGCAAACATACTTACTCCAACTCATATCAACATAACTCATGACTCAAAGGCACATCCAAGGACTCAATTCAAAGCATTCACACAAGCATAAACTTCATAATTTCATTATCATTGAATATATATATAAACTTATCAAGTATTGCCCAATTCCAATGACCATTTACAAAATGACTTTGATAACATACATAGCCAACACTTTGGCTAACAATTACGACCTAACAAAATACCCAAGTCCTATACATGCCATACTCAAAATAAGTCTAAATTGTTACACCAAAGTAATGTCGATATTATGATCTCTAAACTCCTTCATCCTACGATCCTCGAGTTATCTTGGTAATACTACAAAGAAAAGGGCAATGAAAGGGGTAAGCATAAAGCTTAGTAAGTTTGCATAGAAATAAGTAGCAACAATAAGCTCAAGACAATAACCATCCGTGGCAATAAATAAACACACACCAAGTCATAGGCTCCTTGCCGTACTTGCTCATACTTGCCCTTATCTAGCACCTACCATGCCACATATCGTAAATGTTCTTCGTGAATCTCTCACGGTTACCTGTGTTAACTCAATCACATAGTTTTAATAAAAATTCTCGTTTCTATTTCTAAGCTGATCTATTCACCCCAATAATTCACTAGGGATGCTCAAGATGCTTATCCATAATCATTAGCGTAAACACGAAACCAATGCCACATCTCGGATGTGGTCTTACATGGGGTGACCTCTGAGTGTCGATACCATATCCCGGGTATGGTCTTATACGGAATCTCACATCAAATATCGATGCCATATCCTGGATATGGTCTTATATGATTCTCATATTCAATATCGAAGCCATATCCTGGATATGGCCTTATACGAGGTCTCAATTTGGTGCCTCGGCGCCATGTCCCTGACATGGTCTTATACGAGACCTTATCCATCTCACGTCTCGATGATAGTATTCTCACATTTATTTTAGTCCAACCAGGACTTCAACATCTCGACTTTTATCATCTTTCTCATTCTACACAAATACTCGATTTCATAGAACATCATGAATCATTATAATACCGAAAATTCTCAAACATGCTAGCATAAATGATGAATTTATCACATACAAACTTACCTCGATTTCAAAATAAGCTATATCGTCACTCTAGTCTGATATTTTGTTCTTTCCTCGATCGAGGTTGGTTCTCGGCTCTTCTTGCTCTATTATAGCAAATTAGCTCATTTTAATCATTACATTAATAAAAGCATTTCAATAATCATGCTTTGGGAAAATTACTATTTTCCTTTAGACTTTTGCAAAATAACCATTTTACCCCTAGGCTCAAAAATCAATTCTAATCAAATTTCTACCTTTAATGAGCCTAGGTGAACATTATTTTATGGCTATCATCAAAACCCAACATTTCACACATTTACTATCAATTTTACAACCTTTACAAAAAGGTTCATTTAGGTGTTTTCATGGCAATACCTTTCACAAAAGTTGTTCATTTAACAACTAAGACTCATTTTCTTCCATAAAAATGCAACAAATAACAATGAAGGCTCTCATGGCAAAACTCTAATATTTTCACCATATTGCAAGATAGTCCCCTGATTATAAAGCTTAAGCTCTAGGGGTTCTAAAAGTACAACTCTCTTCAAGAAAAACCATTAAAATCACTTACTTGAATGGAGATGAGCTTGCTGAAATTTTGAGCTTTCAAAACCCCTATTTTGCTTACTATTTTAGGTGGAGGAAGATGGAGAGAAAAGATCATATCTTTTCTTTCTTTATTTTATTAATACAAGTCAATTTAGTCACCAACTTTTACCAACTTTGACCAATTTTGTCAATTTTTGTCTCCTATGGCCGGCCACTCTATTCTTAGGGGTCTAATTGCACTTTAAAGACCCCAAATTAATATTCTATGGCTATTAGGCACCTTTAGCTTATAAAATAGAACTTTTGCACTTTATGCGATTTAGTCCTTTTTCGCGATTAAGCTTGAAATCGCTAAAATTAAAGCACCAAAATTTTCATGCACTTATATAATCATGCTCTAACTCATAAAATAACATGAAAATAATTTTCTCTAACCTCGGATTACCGATCCCGAGATCTTTGTTTCGGCTAGCCCCTAAATTGGGCTGTTACAGTGCAAATGCTCGGGTGGTCAAATCGAGCCCATGAATCATGGGCATATGACTGTAGGGGCCTCCATGAGAATTTTCATGGACTTAGGCCGTAATAGGCCACGTTGGGCCGAAATGGGCCGTGTGGGCCCAATGGGCTCGTGGGCCCCACACAGATGAAATCCACAATTTGTGGCAAATACTGGGCTGGGCTATGTAGGTCTCATAGCCATGGTGAAATCTGGGTTGAACGAGTCATACGAGTGTGTGGGCCCACTAGGGCCGAGTAATGGGTTTTGGGTCCAATTACACTATTATGACCATTTAGGTTACTGAAGTCATTCGACGCGACTGCGGACCTTTTGAGAGGTTGATATCTGTACCAAGACCCCAAAGTAGGTAAAATGACCAAAATACCCCTAAAGGGTGAAATGACTATTTTACCCATAATAGATGGAAATGACCGTTATACCCCTAAAGGTAGGTTGACTGATGTGTTCATAATTTGTAGATGATTGTTACTGAGTACGACATTCTGCATATACATATGATTTATGAAATGACATTGCATGGGGTTGGGATACTGTTATGGAGGAAGTATACTGTACTGGTGGCTTTGCCACATATACTATTATTGCGACTTTGTTTGCAATATCATATTACTAGCGGCTTTGCTACATTCTATTATCTTGCAAATGTGCTACGATATTGGTGTGTTGGCTGGGTGGGTCGGTTTTATCCCCACATGGTGTGTTGGTGGTACAAAGTGGTGTGTTAACTGGATTGGGATGGGTTGCATTATTGCACTGTATTGGTATGGTATTGGACTAAGGCCCACACTTCTTCAGATTGGGCTAAGACCCACACCCTTTATCAGCATTGAATAGGGCTAAGGCCCGCATCATTACTACATGTTATATCTTGATCGGTGATAGGGGATTACATCGTAAACTAACCCATACCTTTTTACTGTACAGGTAATCCTCAGCCATAGGTGATTTGGAGCTGTGAGGGACTCGGAGGTGGCCACACAACTGCAGCTATTCTACACTTGCTTTTATTTAAATTTAAAGTTTGTGTGGGTTTTTTTTTTTTATGTAATAAGGCCATTTATGTTTGTTTAAATTTTTAATTGGGGCTTTTGTTTACTTATTTTAAACTGCTAGTTTAAGAGAAGACGAATTTTCAAAATAATTATTATATTCAAAGACACGAAATTTAAACATTAGATTTTTCAAAAGCTTCCGCAATCTTAAATCAACCTACTATAACAATAGCAGATAATAAGGCAAACTCCTTTGACTAGATGATTTGTTAAATAATAATAAAGGGATTTTTAAACTTAGAAAACGAATTTTTACCAACAAGACCAATTTTTGAAAGACACTTCAATGTGGCATGCCAGATTCGACCATAAAGTCTAGGCTGGGTTTGGGGTGTTACAGGGATACACTGGAAGAAAAGTTTCTAATGAAAAGTCTTGAAAATAGGCTTTATATGAAAAAGAAACTTTAATGATACATATATGCACCCGGTTTGTTGATGAATGACCATGTGAACTCATTCAAAAAAAATTTAGCAGACTTGCTAAATTTGGATGAGAAATTTGAAGATGAATACAAGGCATTATTGTTGTTGAATTCTCTTCCTGATGAATATGATCATCTTACCACCACATTGCTTCATGGGAAGGATATGATCACATTTGATACAGTCTGTAGTGTGTTTATAGATCTAAGACTCGAAAGAAAGATAGAATAGATCACAGAGATACAACTGCACAAGTCCTAACAGTAAGAGGTCGTTCGCACAAAAACAAATCTGGTAGAAGAAGTAAGTCCAAAGGGAGACCTGCCAAAGATGAATTTGCTTTTTTTTTTTTGTGAGAAAGGGCATTGGAAAAAGAATTTTCCTAAGTTACAAAAGGGCAAGGCTATTTCTGATGCATGTGTAGCGGAGCATGATGAGGAGTCAGACTTTAGCTTGGTTGGCATGGCAATGGCATGTCATACAAATGAGTGGATTTTGGATTCAGGATGTACTTACCATATGTGTCCTAATAAGGTTTGGTTTTCTAGTCTTAAAGAACTAGAAGGTGGAGTTGTTTTTATGGGCAATGATAGCACTTGTAAGACAATGGGAGTAGGTACAATCCAATTAAAGAATCATGACGGCTTAATCCAAGCCATGACAGATGTTCACTACGTACCTAGCTTGAAGAAAAATCTCATCTCATTAGGCGTCCTAAAATCTAAAGGGCTCGCCATAACTTTGAGAGATGGATTACTAAAGGTAGTAGTTGGGGTATTGACGGTGATGAATGGTACAAGAAGGAATAACCTGTACTATTTAAATGGAAGTACATTATTAGATCAACAACAATAGCTTCTGCAAAAGATGCAAATTCAGAGGCTACCAGGTTATGGCATATACAATTGGGACATGCTGGTGAACAAGCTTTGCAGAATCTTGCGAAGCAAGGCTTGTTGAAAGGTGCGAATTCTTCCAAATTGGAATTCTGTGAACATTGTGTCTAGGCAAGCAGACGAGGGTAAAACTTGGTTTAGCAATTCACAATACTAAAGGAATTCTAGACTACTTTCACAGTGATGTGTGGGGACCTAACAAAGTGGCTTCTTTGGGAGGTATGCACTATTTTGTTCCTTTTGTTGATGATTATTCAAAAAAAAAAAAAAGTATGGGTGTATCTAATGAAAAGAAAAAGTGAAGTTTTGGATGCATTTTTGAAATGGAAGAAGATGGTGGAGACTCAGACTGGTCGAAAGCTCAAAGACTTCGATCAAAAAATAGTACTGAGTACAAGAATGATCCATTTCTATAAGTATGTTAAGATGAGGGCATTGTGCGACACTTCACTATTCTGGATACACCACAGCAGAATGGGGTGGTAGAACGTATGAATCAGACTATACCATAGAAAGTTCGATGTATATTGTTTAATGCAGGATTGGGCAAGGAATTTTGGGCTGATGCAGTTACATATGTGTGCCATCCAATTAACCGGTTGCCATTAACTGCAATAAATGGAAAAACTCCTATGGAGATATAGACTGGTAAACCTGCTACTGATTATGATTCTTTACATGTTTTTGGTTCCACTGCATATTATCATGCAAAAGAATCTATGTTAGACCCAATAGCAAAGAAAGCATTATTCGTAGGTATAACTGGTGGAGGAAAATGATACCGTCTCTGGTGTCTTGATACAAGGAAGATTGTTTCCAATAGAGATGTGACTTTTGATGAATTAACCATGATGAAGAATAAGGATTCACAAAAGGATGACAAAACCAGTAGTACTTTGCAGCAAGTGGAGCTTGAAAAGGTTAATGATGATCCAACTAATATTGATGGAACAAATGATGAAGAAGTTTCGACCCAAGAACAACAAGATTCAATTGCATATATGAGGCGAAGAAGAGAGATTCGTATGGCTGCTCGCTTTGATGATATGGTGGCCTATGCACTTCCAATTGTAAATGATGATGTTCCTTCTACTTATATAGAAGCAAGAAATAACCCTAATGGTGTAAAGTGGAAGCAAGCTATGAAAGAAGAATTGCAGTCTCTTCATAAAAATAGGACTTGGGAGTTGGTGACACTGCCCAAAGGAAAGAGGGCAATTGGATGCAAATGGGTATACGCAAAGAAGGAAGAATTTCCTGATAAACATGAAATTCGATATAAGGCTAGATTGGTAGCAAAGGGTTACGCTCAAAAAGAAGGAATAGACTACAATGAAGTGTTTTCTCAAGTTGTGAAGCATTCGTCTATTCAGATTTTGCTAGCCTTGGTTGCACAATATGATCTTGAACTAGTTCAGCTCGATGTGAAGACCGCATTTTTACAAGGTGATTTGGAAGAGGAAATCTATATGACTCAGCCAGATGGATCCAAATTTGCTCATAAAGGAAATTGGGTTTGCAAACTGACAAAATTGTTTTATGGATTGAAACAATCTCCAAGGCAGTGGTACAAGTGATTTGATCAGTTCATGAAAAGGCAAAGGTACACAAGAAGTAAATTTGATTATTGAGTGTATTTTCAAAAGCTACAAGAAGGAATTTTCATATACTTGCTCTTATATGTTAATGATATGTTGATAGCATCTAAGAGTAAAGTTGAAATTGTGAGATTGAAGAGTCAACTCAACCTTGAGTTTGAGGTGAAAGATCTAAGTGAAGCTAAGAAGATTCTTGGCATGGAAATATGTAGAGATAGAGCTCGTGGCAGAGTTAGCTTGTCTCAGAAGTAATATTTGAAGAAGGTACTAATAGTTTGGCATGAACGGGCAGACAAAACCTGTAAGTACCCCGCTGGCTTCTCTTCAAGCTTTTTGCACAACTATCTCCTTCGATGAATATGGAACAAGAATACATGTTACAAGTTCCATATTCTAATACAGTAGGTTGCTTGATGTATGCAATGGTGTGTACAAGACCCGACATTTCACAAGCAGTTAGTATAGTGAGCAAGTATATGCATAATCCTGGAAAAGGACATTAGCAAGATGTGAAATGGATTCTACAGTGTATTCAGAAGACCATGGATCTGGGATTACTGTTCAAGCAAGATACTACACTTGGTAAAGGTGTTATTGGGTACGTTGATTCTGACTGTGCCAGTGATTTTGTAACAGCTTGATTTAGGGCCTAGACGGAATAGTGGTGCGAGACCACAAATTCAAGGTGAATTTATGAGTTTTTAAGGTTTATGCCATGTTTGCATGCTAGTATGAAAGTTTCATGAAGCAATTTTGCTAAATTGTGATTTAATGGTCCAAAAGGACTAAATTGCAAATGTTGCAAAATATGAGTTTCTAGAAGATTTTTGTATGAAATAGCTTTAGAATGTCAATTAGAAGTCCTTAAATAGCAATTTTCCCAAATTATAATTTTTGGACAAAATTGGTCATGAGTTAGTAAAATGGAAATTTTTAAAGAAAAGGGCATTTTGGTCATTTGTCTGATAAATGATTAAAATAGGAAAAAGATGATAAAAATCTATTCATCTTCTTCCTCTCCTTGCCGAAAAATTGGAGACTCCATAGCTAGGGTTCTTCATTTTTTTCAAGCTTGCTAGTAAGTTCATTTTAGCCCCGTTTTTAATATCTTTCGTATTTTTAAAGTTCTTGTATTATGAATTAGCTATTTTTAGCCATAAAATGAGCTAAGATGCATGTTCAAAAAATCTACCCATGAATGATATGCTTGATAAATGATATTTTATGGAAGTTTATGAGAGTTTGATGTTACATAAACATCTTTTCCTTAGAGAATTTCATGAAAAATGATAGTATGGACTAATCTGTAATAGTTATGAAAATTGGTCATACATACTAGAAATAATGTGAATTGATGATTGTTATAGTAGAGAAAATGAATCAGCTAAGCATGAAGATTAAGAAAGTTGAATGAGAATCATTTTACGAACCTTGGGGAAAAAGTGCAAATATGAGAAAGTTTAGGGGCAAAATTATAATTTTTCCAATGTATGAGTAAAGAGTCCAATTAGTCAATTTGAGTAATAAATGATCTATTAATGATTATAGATCAAGAAAAATGAAGGCCGAATCGAAATCGAGGCAAGAACAAAGTTGAGGATTAAATTTCATATCTACATACATTTTGTATATTGAGGTAAGTTTGTATGATTTCTAAGCTCTATGATTTCTATTATTGAATTGCTTAGTATAATGTACCTTATTTTCACAGAATGCGTAATGTTGTGTTAAACAAAGAAATCAATGAGATTAAGTATGAGCAAGTCCCGATTGAAGATGAATTTTCCAGGATACTCAATCCCCCACATGAGATAAGAAAGTCCGTATAAGACCAAGCCAAGGCATGGCATCGGCAATCAAGCAGAGTTATCATGTAAGTCCAAGGCAAGCTTGGCATTGAACAGTTATCATGTAAGTCCAAGGCAAGCTTGGCATTGAATAGTTATCATGTAAGTCCAAGGCAAGCTTGGCATTGAACAGATATCATGTAAGTCCAAGACAAGTCTTGGCATTGAAAAGCTATCAAGATAAAGAGATTTCATGTAAGTCCCAGCCAATGCTTGGCATTGACCAGTTCATGAGTAAAGACTTTGTATAAGTCCATGTCAAGACATGGCCTCGAAACCAAGATGAGATTTAGTATCCTCGGTTATTCGCAGAAATTCATCGGGCAAAATGAGTAAAGTTAAAATGAGATAACAAGAAAGTTAAGTGAGCAAAGTTATTATCAAGTTGAAATTGCGTATCATCTATGCTATGAATGATGAATTAGAGATCATGATTATTATATTAAAGTATGCTGATCAATGTGATCAAGTGATACAGGTACTTTGTTTACTTTACAAGTATGAGAGTAGTAAGTATCATGAGACATGTAAGAATCAGTATAAGTAAGCTCTATAGCTGAAATTTATGATACCATTGTTATGTCAAAAGGTTTATATTAAGCAAGTAAATATTGATATGTGTTTTACATGCAAACTTACTAAGCTAAAATGCTTACGTCCTTAATTCTATCTATGTAGTCCCGCCAAGCTAACTTGTGGATCGTTGGAGTCGGAGCTCGTAGCACACTATCAATCTCTATTTTGGTATAGCCAAGTTATTCTACTAAGTATGGCATGTATAGGGAGCATTCATTTTGAGAATATGTTTTAAGAAGAGCCATTGTATAGGTTATTAAATTTATTATTCTTTTGTATATGGCAAAATGATTTGCCAAAATTGACTAAGTATGTATGTTTATTAAGATCAATGTAGCATGTAGTATTGGTTATGAATGTTTTGAATTGAGCTTGAGTTGGTCTTGATTTCAAGGTGGCAAATGGCTTGGTAAATAACCTCTAAGTTCCCACACGGTTAGACACACGGGTGTGTGCCTAGGCCATGCGTGCCCTGCATCTTAATGTTTTAAGTCAGGATAGACCACGGTCATATCCCACGGCCGTTTGTATGAGCCATGCATGTCACACGGTTAGAACATGGGCGTGTGCCCAGACCGTGTGATCAAGTCAGTATATCAAGGAAAAACACACGGTCTAAGCCCACGGGTGTGTCAAGGCTGTGTGAATATAGTCAGTAACTCCTCACGGTTGTAAGACATGGACATGTCTAAGGGTACACGGGCGTGTTCCAAGTCACATGGGCGTGTGAACCCCGCTTCAAAGATGAGTTTTCGATTAAGTCCCGCAAGTTTTTGGATAAGTGCTTAAGGCCTCGTAGGACCATGAAATGTATGATTAGACTAAGAAAGAGAAGTTTTTAAGTCAGAACAAAATTTTACAGCCCGTAAGTGTATGTTTAAGTGAGTTAAGCATGGTAATGTCTCGTATCCAGTCCTAGCATCGGACTCAATTATGGGGTGTTACAGATTTGGACAAACAAAGATCAACAACTGGTTATGTGCTTACACTTGCTGAAGGACCAATAAGTTGGAAGTCTACATTGCAGTCTATAGTTGTGTTGTCAACCACAGAAGCCGAATACATGGCTGTAACAGAGGCTGTAAAAGAAGCTATGTAAAAACCCGGTTTAGACCCTAGTCAGAATAGTGGTTTTGAGACCACAAATCTAAGGTCGAAAAATATTTTGATATTAATTTTTGGTGTTTACAATATGTGATTGAGTATGTGTGAAAATTGTGTGTGAAAATTTTTTTGATTGTGTGCTTAATTTGCAAAAAGGACTTAATTACATAAATGTAAAAGTTGTGTACTGATTGTTAAAGTCCTTAATTGGCATGGCTTTTTAAATGAGGAGTCCTTATGTTGTTATTAAGCCATTAATAGATTGGATGGACATAAATAGGCATAAATTTGTTGATAAAATGGTTTAATAAACAAGGGTAAAGTGGTAAACTATGTGTAAGTTAATATTAAATAAAACAAAGCTTAAAATTAGTGGAATTTTTCATCTTGTTCCACCGAAATTGAAAGCAAAAGAGAGAAAATAAGCTTGTTAGGTTTCGGCACAAAGCTTGGTTAATTGAGGTATGATTTTTGATCAGTTTTTGATGATTTCTACGTTTTTTTGATCGTTGCTTTGTGTTCTATCAAACTGATGCTTTAATTTTAGAATTTGATGAAGATTTTGAGAAGTGCCATTGATGAATATGTGAGCTTTGTGTTGTTAGTTGGCAGAATATGAAAGTTCAGTGTTGGTTTAACATAGTTTGTATTTGAATTTTTGATGAAATTGAGTAATTTAGGTTAAATTGTGAAAATGAGAAATTAAAGAACTAAAATGTGAAAAAAAAATGAAATATATGGGATTTATGAGCATAAGGAAAATTTGGCTAGGCATATATGAAATGAAATTATGTGTATTTGATGATTTTAAGAAATAGGGACTTAAGTGTCGAAATATGAAAATGTGAGGGCTATTTTGTAAAATGCCTTAAATATGTGTGTTTGGACTTAATTGAATGAATGGGTGGTCGAATTAGCTAAATTTGAATATGTATAGATCAAGAAAAGAGGATTTGGATCGAGATTGAGACAAAGATAAAGTGCTCGATTAGTTGACTTGTTTTGTTACTTCGACGTCCGAGATAAGTTCGGGCATAATACGAATTGTTAAATTCATATCTATGTGTTATGAAATGAATGAATATGTGGTTATTGAATTAGAAATTCTATATGTGTGAAATTTAGAAATGTGGCACTGAGTGTGCAAAATAGAATTGATACAGTAGAGAATAGCACTGTGTGTGCGAAATAGAGAAAGTATCGACTACTTTGTTTGTGCGATACTGAGCTAAATTTGGTTTAAAGTAAAGGCACTAAGTGTGCGATTATATTTAAGCTTCGGCTATGAAATTTACACTAATTGTGCGATTGAATTGAAGGATAAATGAAGATTGATCGAAATGCAGTATCAAGCATTGAGTAGCAAAATTTGTCGTTAACTAAGTGTTGGCAAAGGTATGTATGGAACCTATATGGTTGATGAATTCGGAAAAAGAGGAATGGATAGTGATGTGAGTATTGGATATGGATGAGATTGTACATTCTTGTAAATTAATCTATGTGATGGGTTATTTTGTGTATTGATTTGAATCATTGAATTAAATGTATTATATTACGAACTTACTAAGCTATAAAGCTTACTGTGTGAAGTGTTTCTCTATTTTACAGTGTATTTAAAGTTAGCTCGGATTCGGGGATAGTCAGCGACTCAATCACACTATTGGCTATCTATTTTGGTATTTTTGGAAAGATGTATATATTTGAATATGAAATGTATAGGCTAGTAGATATGACATATATTGAAATCCTTAAGCTTTGCCATGTGATATGGCTTGGAAGCTGAATGATGTTGGTTCTTATGTGTGGGTTATGTGAATGATAGATATGGTATGAGTTAGTGAAAAATGGATATGTATGTTTCATGTTTAAATTGGTTGATGAGAAATGTGGTTAAAATGTGAACTTGTGGTAAGGATTACATGATGCTTGATTTATATGATGTGGAATGTGAAATTGGTATTTTAGATGGACTTGTTTGAGTTGAAATTGAGTAAGGAAATAAATGGTGTAGTGGATGAATAATTGATGCATATATTGGTATGTTTGGATTGCCATTTCGAGGTATAAATGTATATGAATTGAGGCTTGTAGGTGATTTCAAAGTGTGGATGGTAATTTGGCCTTGAAAATGGCCTATGATTGCCCACACAATTGAGCACACAGGCGTGTGGCTCAACCATGTCTTTCGAGTTTGCAAATTGAAACAAGTCAGGCTCGCACACGTGTTAGACACACGAGCGTGTGACTGATCGTGTGGTGCAAGTTAATGTCGACCACGAGTGAGGCACACGGGCATGTCTTAGGCAATGTAGACAAGTCAGTATGTATGCCCTGTTTTGCCATAGCTTGGACACACGGGCGTGTGACCACTGTAGCTTTAAAAAATGTTTAAATTTCAAAAATATTTGTATGTGTTCGGTTTAGTCCCGACCCTTTTCAAACATGTATTTAAGGGAGTACATGAATGTGATTTGCTATATTTATTTATGAAATGAATTGAAATGTTTTGATAGGATTGGTAATACCTATTAACCCTATTCCGGCGATGGTTACGGGTTAGGGGTGTTACAAGCTATTTGGTTACAAGGTATGGTTAAAACCTTGGGATTGATTCAAGAGCATATTAACGTGTATTGTGATAGTCAAAGTGCTATTCATTTAGCAAAGAATCAAGTCTACCATGCACGTACAAAACATATCGACATACGATTCCATTTTGTGGGGGAAATTATAGATGAGGGGAAAATTCATCTTCAAAAGATTAAGATTGCAGATAATCTCGCAGATATGATGACCAAGGTGGTAACAACAACCATGTTCGAACATTGTTTGAACTTGATCAATATCCTGCCAGTTTAACAGTTGAAGAAGGCATTATCAAGTATTGTTGACAAAGGCAAAAAGAATTGTGTGAAGATAAGATTATCCTAATCAAATCTTCAAGGTGGAGATTATTGGCAATCATCCATATTTTGGAAAGTCAAACATATGGGTATCAAAATGTTGGCACTAGAAATCTGAGATTTAAGGCACCAAAAGTGGGATTGAGATTTGGCATGAGATAATTGCAATTTTTTGGTCCCTAATTGTATAGTGACTTTGCAAGTTGATCCCTGAATCTTAACTATAAATAGGCCTAACCATTTCTCATTTTAATCAACCTACATTTACCATTCTCTACTTAAGGCATTGTTCTCTCTCTTTGTAAATTATCACTTGTATTTTTGGAGTGAAATATATTTGGTAATGCCCGATGACATAGGCAAAATTTGCTGAACCTCGTTAAAATTCTAATGCTCTTTATTGTATTATTTTGCATATTTTGTGAGTGTGATTGTAGTGATTTATTGTGCTATTAGATTACGATAGAGGGATATTCTGGCTAGGAAAGACCTGGTACATAAGCGATCCTTGTGATCCACCTCTCTTTCCTGGGAATTGAACCTAGTGTGAATTTTTAGTACAATAATTTTACTCTTTTACACGCTTCCGCACAACAATATAAAACAAACAAGATATACGGATACTATTAGTGCTACATGTTTGTATATATTGACATATCTTTTTGAAAATTTTACCACACAATTAATATATCATCCAAAATCTCAAAATCATCAAACACAGAAAATTATTACTTCAATAAAATAACTACTTGACCATTTTTTATAGGTATGATTATGTAACATAATATATCTGAGTTTCGGTAGGGACAAGATTTTGTTAAATGAAATAATAAAAATAATTGTTAAATGAAATAATAAAAATTAAGCTAATAGAGACAAATTTAGAAAATAAAGGACTTATAAATGAAAGAACAAACAAGATGACAAATGAAATAAAACCTACATATCATTCCTTTTTCTCATCAAAATCAGAAATGAAATAAAATGCTCGATTTTTTTTTATTTTTCTCAAGAAACAAATGGAAAAAACTTACCGATTGGTTGCGACAGAGGAGTGTGAACAACGATGTAGTAGAGGGGATAGTCGACGGCGATGCAGCAGATGGTCGGGGAAAGATTGTGGGATTTTGATTTGGGGAATAAATTTAGGAATTTGGGAAAATTTTTAAGGGAAAAAAATAAGGGATTTCGGGGATATCAGTTGGGATAAAACTGAGCAGAGCAAAACGTTGCCATTTCGTTTAAAATAAAATGATACTTTGCGACAGTTTCTCATAGCACCGCTAATGCTTGATCTTTTGCGGCATTTTTCTCATAAACGCCACTAATGCTTGACCTTTTGCGGCATTACCTATTGCGGCGTTTTTCCATTAGCGCCACTAATGTATAATATTTGTGGCCTTTTCCCATCCAAACGCCACTAAAAATGCCGCTAAAACCTTAAGTTCCTGTAGTGCATGTTCTTTGTACAAAGGTGGTTTAGGTTGTTTCCTCGCTTTCAACCAATCGATCTTTTTCGCTATTCTCAAACTCAAATTACATTGAATGTGATCTCAAAAAAAAAAAATCAAATTAACTTATAGAATGAAAACTTTGATTAACTTTTAGTGGAAAAGTTAATTCTCTCTATTAACCAGAACCTATGAGTATTTTCTTGAAAAACAAAATTTATTATTTCAAAATAAATTTCCACTATTTTTCAACGGAATATTTATGCTCAAAAGTTATGTCAAGAGGTTGATTCATAATTTCTATTTATAGGTAAACAGTACAAGAGTTCTGTTCAAATAAAATCTAACTAAATAATAAGATGTTAATAGAAAATACAATATTCGAGTACAAGTAAAATATAATCGGGAGGTGGCAAACCCTTACCAGGATTAGGTTTTTCCGCCTATCACACATGGGACTTAAATATCCTTAACATGAATGGGCATCATACTAAATACTCACATAAAACCATTTGTATTCTGCTCGGATAATCAAAGTACTTGTATGATTTGTTGATGGATTCCTATAGGTGAGAACCTTAATACTTGTATATTTTGTAACATACTAAAATTAGATGTTTGTGATCAAAAGTGGTAAGTCAATTACTCATCATGTTGAAATTGTTAGTAAATGTGAAATGCCTAAGTCATATGCTCCGAAATCAATATTTGTACCATACCTCCTCAAGGGTCGTCATTTTTTATTTTTCATCTTTGTTTATGCTGCTTGAGGGCACACAATGACTTAAGTGTGAGGGAGTTTAATCTGCTATAACCCGATGTAGCAGATTAAACTAGTTTTCACATTTAAAGAGTTTGAATACAAGTATTTTTCTTATGTTTTAATTCAGTTTCTTTAGTTTTGTTTACAATCAATAAAATGTGCACATCGAGTCTTTTATTAACCATAAGGGTTGAGTAAGGCCTAAGGGAGAGTTAACATACTTTGAGTGTGCAGGAGACTAGTGGAAGGTATTTCGGGGCAATACTGGACGTTATGTCGCAACATCGGGGATCCAATGTCGCAACATAGAAAGTAAAATAGAAAAACTAAGAAACTGCCTTCAATGTTGCAACACAGGCTGAGAGTGTTGTGAAATATCCCTGAAGATGGCTACAAAGGGAGATGCTGGTTACTACTTCACAACACAGGTCCTGGTGTGTCACGGCATCGACTCAATGACGAGAATAAAACATGAAGCAGGGGCATTTTGGTCTGCACAATAAAACTTTAAAGCTTGAGAACGTCTGCTACCCTAGGGCTAAGGACGACGGCTACTTGAAGGCTATAAATGGACATATTTGGCACACATTGGAGACACCATTTTGTTAGCTTAGACTTTCTCTTTAGATTTAATTTTGTTTTCTTAGGTTTTTGGAGTTTCAATTTCTTTTGTTCTTTATTTTCTTTCAATAGATCTAAGTTGTAAAGGAGATCGACTCTTGTGGATTCGCGTTCATTCTCAATATTAATTAGACTTTTATTAAACTCTCTACTATTTATTCATTATGACTAATTATTATATCTACTCCATGTTGTTTATGAAAGCCATGAGAAACCAATCCTTCTATGGGAGATTAGCGAGTGAAGCATGATCTTTTAATTATTTTGTAGGATAATTAAATGAATCAGCTATTTAGGAAAGGGATAACGCGAAACAAACCCTAGGCCTGACAAACCTGGGAAGTTATCATGGTGGGAATTAACCCAAAATTGGTATTGCCCATCCGTGAACACCTTAACCCCAAACCAGTCTAGACTGTGAAGTTGGAAGATAATAGTTCTTGTTGATTTGTTATGTTGGTGGAAGATCAGAAGATCCTACTAGGGTAGCGACTAGTTGATTGATGAAGTACCCGAGATGATAGTTGATTAAGAAGCTAATCACATATCCTTAGACTTGATTCATTTTATCTATCTCTATCTCTGGCAATTTTAATTCTTTTTTTTTTCATTTTATTTTATTATATTACAAATTCTAAACATATTTCTTATTTTAAGTATTAATTAGATCTTTAAATTGTTTAGATTAACATTGATTTAGTACTTGCCTCCCTTGGGTACGATCCTCGATGTACTCACCTAATTCATTGTAAAATCTATATTACAACTTGACCCGTATACTTGCAGATACTGTCTCATAACTCTATATTTTATTGCAATATTCACACTCTGTGTAACAGCCCGATTTAGGACCTAGTCGGAACAGTGGTGCGAGACCACAAATCTGAAATAGTAAAATGAATTTTTATGATAATTGAAATGTTTGCATGATAGTATGAAAGTTTCATGTGGAATTTTTATGAAAATTTACATTAAAGGGTCCATTAGGACTAAATTGCAAAAGTTACAAAATATGAGTTTCTAGAAGCTTTTTGTATGAAATAGCTTTAGAATAGTAATTAGAAGTCCTTAAATAGCAATTTTCCCAAATTATAAATTTTTGGACAAAATTGGACATGAGTTAGTAATTTGTAAAAATTTAGAGAAAAGGGTATTTTGGTCATTTATCAATTAAATGATTAAAATAGGAAAAAAGTTGATAAAAATCTCATTCATCTTCTTCCTTGGTGCCGAAAATTTGAAAAACCCCATAGCTAGGGTTTGTTCATCTTTCAAGCTTGCTAGTAAGTTCATCTTAGCCCTGTTTTTAATATTCTTCGTATTTTTGAAGTTCTCGTATTATGAATTAGCTATTTTTAGCTATAAAATGAGCTAAGATGCATGTTCAAAAATCTACCCAAGAATGACATGCTTGCAAAATGATATTTTATGGAAGTTTATGAGAGTTTGATGTTAGATAAACATCTTTTCCTTAATGAATTTCATGAAAAATGATAGTATGGACTAATTTGTAATAGTTATGAAATTTGTCATACATATTAGAAATAGTGAAAATTGATGATTTTTATAGTAGAGAAAATGAATCAGTTAAGCATGATGTTTAAGAAAGTTGAATGAGAATCATTTTACGAGCCTAGGGGCAAAACTACAAATATGAGAAAGTTTAGGGGCAAAATAGTAATTTTGCCAAAGTATGAGTTAAGAGTCAATTTAGTCAATATGAGTATTAAATGATCTAATTATTATTATAGATCAAGAAAAACGAAGCCCGGATCGAAATCGAGGCAAGAACAAAGTCGAGGACTAAATTGCATATCTACATACATTTTGTATATTGAGGTAAGTTTGTATGATTTCTAAGCTTTATGATTACTATCATTGAATTGCTTAGTATAATGTACATTATTACCATAGAAATGCTTATTGCTATGTTAAATAAAGAAATTAATGAGATTAAGCATGAGAAAGTCCCGATTGAAGTTGAATTACTTAGGATACTCGATCTACCACACGAGATAAGAAAGTCTGTATAAGACCAAGCCAAGGCATGGCATCAGAAAGCAAGTAAAATTATCATGTAAGTCCAAGACAAGTCTTGGCATTGAATAGTTATTATGAGATGAAGACCCATGTAAGCCCAAGCCAAGGCATGGCATTGGTGAGTCTCCAAGCAAAGATGTCATGTAAGTCCAAGACAAGTCTTGGCATTGAAAAGCTATCAAGAGATAGAGACCCCATGTAAGTCCAAGCCAAGGCATTGGTGAGTAACAAGAAAGATTTCATGTAAGTCCAAGCCAAGGCTCGGCGTTGACCAGTTTATGAGTAAAGATACCAAGTAAGACCATGCCAAGACTTGGCAATGATAAGTTCCCAAGGGAACAGACAAGGAAGACTTTGAGTAAGTCCATGTCAAGACATGGCATCAATACCAATATGAGAGATCCCATGTAAGACCATATCGAGGATATGGCTTTGGCATCGTGTTATGTGGGATGAGATTCAGTATCCTCAGTTATTCATAGAGATTCATCGGGCAAATGAGTAAAGCTTAAAGGAGTAAAGCTTAAATGAGTAAAGCTTAAATGAGTAAAGATTACATGAGTAAAGCTTAAATGATATATCAAGAAAATTAAGTAAGCAAAGCTATTATTAAGTTGTAAATGAGTATTATTCATATTATGAATGATGAATTTTAGATTATGATTATTATAGTAAAGTATGCTGATCTATGTGATCAAGTGATACAGGTATCTTGTTTACCTCACGAGCATGAGACTAGTAAGTGTCATGAGATATGTACGAATCAGTATGAGTAAGTAAGCTTTATAACTGAAATTTATGATACTATTTTTTATGTCAAATGGTTTATATTAAGCAAGTATGTTGATATGTGCATTATATGCAAACTTACTAAGCTAAATGCTTACGTCTTTAATTCTTTCTTCCTATGTAGTCCCGCCAAGCTAATCTCATGGATCATCATCATTGGAGCTCGGAGCACACTATCAATCGATATTTTGGTATAGCCAAGTGTTTATATTAAGTATGGCATGTATAGGAAGCATTTCATTTTAAGAATGTGTTTTAAAATTAGTCAAAGTGTTGGCTATCAAGTTTAGTATTCTTTTTGTATATGGCCAAAGAGATTGGTCATGAATTATTAAGTATGTATAATTTTATTTATCAATGAAGTATGCATCCTTGCTCATGTTAGATTTATTAAATTGAGTTGTTGATTTGAGCATGAGTTTGGTCTTGATTTTAGGGTGGCAATTGGCTTGGTAAATAGCCTCTAGGTGCCCACACGGTTGGACACATAGGCGTGAGTTTAGGCCATGCGTACCCTTCACCTTTGTACTTTAAGTCAGAATAGATCACGGGCTAATCCCACAGCCGTTTGTTTAGGTCGTGTGTGTTACACACGGTCATAACATGGGCGTGTGTCCCAGGCCGTGTGAATAAGTCAGTATATCAAGGTATGTCACATGGTCTAAGTCTATGGGCGTGTCAAGACCATGTGAAACTAGTCAGTGTAGACCACGGTTGGGTGACATGGGCGTGTCTTAAGGGTACACGGGCGTGTCCCAAGCCACATGGGCGTGTGACCTCGGTTTCGAGGAAAAGTTCCCGATTGAATTTCAAAAGTTCCCGGATATGTGTTTAAGGCCTTATAGGCCCATGATATGTACGTTTTGACTAAGAAAGAAGAGTTTCTATTTTGGAACAAAATTTTACAGCCCATAAGTACATGTTTAAGTGAGTTTAAGCATGGTAATGTCTTGTACCCAGTCTTAGCCTCGGACTCGGGCATGGGGTGTTACACTTTGGACGTTAGTACGTCTGGAGGCAGTCAAGGTTCATTAAAAAGGTGGGTTTAAGGCCCAAATATAGGTAATGAGGGTACACATATGTAAGGTTGGCTTTTTAGGCTCTATTTTTAACCAAATAATGCCTTAGGTCATCCCTAGGCACCTAAAATTCATGGATTCAATAATACAAGTTACAGATTTATAGCTACTTACAATTTAGAACAAACTTATATGCCTTCCTATGTAATTGTTTATCATTTGGTATAATTAACCAGTTTGAACATATTATAAGTTGTAATAGAGTGAACTATCTAGTCTACTTCTAAAAACCTAAAATAACTTTACTACCACGCCAAATTTAAAAGTTTCAAACAAGCAATTCTTATTATCGTGCTCCTAAAAAATCACTTGCATTACTAAAAGCTCAAGCACCATGCATACAAAAAAAAAATTGAATGAACACATAGAAACATAACAAAAAAAGAAGAAGAAGAACAAAATAGAATATAAAAATTTCTATGTATACCCCCACACACCTTAGACTGCATATTGTCCCTCATGTGCCCCAAACTAACGATAAGAGTGAGAACTTCCCTTTTTCATCGTAACATTATTACGAGGTATAGTTGGGATGTTCTCCCCTTGCATGTTTCGTTCTAAATAGTAGTGCATGTTTATTGTGTGGTACCTACATAGAAGCAACAAATTTTTTTTTTTTTTTGGTTAATAATATATAAAAAATCATAAACTAAGGAAACCCTAATCTAAAGTATAACAAAAAGTATTATCCAAGTTAAAAAATATTTACAACCCCAAAAACCATAAATATTTCAATAATCTTTAACAAAATTGGATTCCGATGATTCAATCATCCTTATCTTCCCTTTGTCTTTTCTTCTGGTAGCCTGTTTTGAAGCTCGTCTAGCCAATGAATGGTCTCGGTCATCTTAGGTTGGGCTATAGAGCTTGACTGCCTCTGTTGAAGATTGTTTACGATCTAAATGCCTCCTCAAAGATGCACATAAGGAGAAGTCTTCTCCCTTGTCCTCCTCTCCTCTCCTCCACCTCTTTCTTCTTCTTCTTCTTCTTCTTCTTCTTCTTCTTCTCCTCCTCCTCCTCCTTCTTACTTCTCCTCCTCACACTGCCCTCGGGTTTGCATGGTATCATATTTACGTGGCGAAAACCATGGTATCCTCACACTATGCCTCCTAGCATAGTCTTCGTAAATTGGTTGCACCTCATGCAACTATCTCACCATAAATCCAAATAGGGCATATTATCCTACCCTTAGCTTTTTGTCCATATTGTTGTCTTGCTTTTTCCTTACTTTGTTAACATGGAAGGTGGTACATCCATCTTCTTCTTCCTTCTTAGGTTACATTTGATGATTTGCCTTTGCTGAAGCTCCTAGGCGCAAAGATTGAGTCCCTAATGAGACTCTTGGTCGACTTTAGAAATTATTTCGTGGTTGTCATCAGAACTTTTCCTTTGCGATATAGGGTCGTCACTAGGTAAGGAAGGAATATTCCTTCCTTCGGGCCACTAATACATTTAATCATGGAATGGTAGATCCATTCCCCTATGCATACCCTTTTTCTCTGCAAAATAGCAAAGAATAGAATAGCTCGAAAACCATTGACATTAGATGCATTCAAGGCTGGTGAAACCTAAGCACAAATAAATTTGATCCATGTAACATCCTGAATTGGGGGCTTTGCATTTGATGTGTTTCTGTGTGTATGCTATGCTCTGTGTGTTGTGTTGGTGTGTTTGGGGGTCCCGGGAGAGTTTGGGGTTAAGCCTGAACCTTGTTAAAAATTTCTGTTTTAGGCACTTTGGGGGAAAGCTAGCTGAGGTTGGTCTTAAGGGTATTTGAGTAAGTGTTGTTGACACAAAAATAAAGTTGGTGAAGTGGCAAGGGGGCGCCACTTGAGGTGTTTGAAGTGACGCCATAAGGAGAGGGAGCAAGTTCGAGTAATATGGGTTACATTTTGGAATTCTGTTTTTTTGAAGTCAGATGGGAGGTGGTGGATTCGGCTAGGGACCTTAAAGAGGGGGTGTTGAATGAGTCAAATGAGTTTGAAATGGATGGATAAGAGGTGATGGGGGAGTTGAAGTGGTCAATCGGTTTGAATGGGTGATGGTGAGCATTCGGTGGAGGAAATCTAGGAGGGAGTTGATGTTTGAGTGTTGGCCGAAAGTTAGAGAGTTGGGGGGGAGAGGAGTGTGACGGCTATGTGAGACTTGGGTTGGGGATTTTTGGCATGATGTGGGCATGTTGTCAACCGAGAGCTCTTAGTAAGTTGGTGTGTTTTGCCTTATGTGCCAAAAGTGCCTAGGACTTCCAGAGGGTTCCTTTCCTTTTGTTTGAGTTTCAATTCTCTTCTCATTTTCTAGGAAGCACTAATCTCCCAGCTTTGCCAAAACCTCTCTTGACTTACACTTTCCATATTTTTCTTCTCTCGTTATTTTCTCTACAAAGCTGAATCCCCTTTCCCCTTCTTTTTTTTTTCTTCTGAAACACCATAACCGCATCTAAGACAACTTCCATTTTCTCTCTTGTCAAAGCCGAAATCTGCTTCTCGTCTTCTTCTCTTTGTTTCTCTTTTCTTTCCTTTGTTTCTTTGGGTGGTAGCCGAACCTTTCAAGGCCATTGGATATCCATTTTCTTCATAGCCGAAACTATCATTACCTTTCTTCTTTTCTTCAAACTTTCACTTTTTCCTATTTTTATCAAGTGCCGAATACTCTTTGCTTTATCGTTCACTTCTTGGGACTACTGTCAACTTGGGCCGAATCGAATCACCCTTTTGTCGGGAGTGCAAGCTGAATCCTCTGGTGTGATTTGTTAGAAGTCAAGGTAAAGGGTTCTTCTTCTGTTCATTTCGGCTAGTTTATATTCGTGTAGTCTACCTAAAGCAATCTTTCGATTAGACAGTCAGGGTTTCCTTTGAGTAACTGATTAGGGTTCTCTCCATGGATACAAGTACCGATCAAGTGGAGAAGGAGAGGGTACCCGTGGTATCCATTCCAAAGTTCAAGAAGCGCGCGGTGTCTGCTGTTCGAGATTGGCCACCGGGTTGTGGGCCGACTTCTAAGCAGAATAGTAGACAGATAGTAGTAGTTCCTGTTAGCGATAGTGTCGACATAGAAAGCATTGTTTATGTGTTATCAGGTGTGTAACTCTCACACACTTTGTATATTAATTATGATTACTAACTGTGATGGCTAAAAGCCGAAGTGACGACATTGGTCACTAATATACCCTTGTGGGTAAGATCGAAGACTCCGGGTAAGTTCCACTATGTTCTTTTATTAGCAAATGTATGTACGAGTGAAATGATTGATTGTTATGCATTGAAAGCATGATCATACCATATTAATTGTTAAACGTGGGCATGGACTTGGGGTATGACGTGAAGAGGGAGAAAACATGATTCTTAAACTGTCACCAGTGGTCTGGTACCACAAGTGGGTTGGCCCAACATATTATATTTCGTGACTATGTCTCAGTGGTTTGGAACCACCAGTGGTTTGGTACCACATATATTATTTCAGTGACTCATCCCAGTGGTTTGGTACCACAGTGGGTTGGCCCCACATATATTCATTAGGGATTGTCACCAATGGTTTGGAACCACCAGTGGTTCGGTACCACAGTGGCTGGGTGCCATAGATATTGGGTAGATTCAGGAGATGTGGAGGATGGAAATAATAGGTTGGTTGGGCTGCATTTCATATCATACATAATATATGAAATTGAGTGGGCTAAGGCCCCATGGGTCTCTGTGGGCGGAAAGCCCAGAGCTCGTTTCATGGGGATTTACACACTGAGTCTCGGTGATTCACCCCTCTGTTACAGTTTGCAGGTAATCCTTATATCGCGGATACGAAGCCGAGGTGGACTCGAGGTGGCCATGCATAATGCTTTAAGTACTTTCATCATCAATATTTATTTTAAGTTTTTACTATTTAAGTTTGGATTTTGGTGTTGTAATAAGGCCACTTAACCGTTAATTTGGATTTTATTATGAACTTGTTATAGCATGCCTAATAAATTTATCAAAGTGGGAGTTTTTCTAAAATTAAGAACTCGGGATTAATGATTTTTCACTTGGTTAATAAAAGATGGGTTTCAAGTAGTAAATTGACTAAAGTTTCCAAGTAAAAACCGCAATATTGTTTTCAAATTACAGTTTAACGGAATTTTCCTAAAATCCGATTTTGGATTAAGGAACCTGAACTATATTATGGCCTAAGTTAAACAATTGTTTTAAAATTTCCCCGAAAGGCATAGTGATATGCAAAACTTTTCTCAACTCATGATCTTTAGTTAGACTTTTCTAAAATTTTCTTTCCTGTAACATACCAGATTCGGTCGTAGCGTATTGACCGGGTTTGGGGTGTTACAATCCATATTTAGGCAATTGGGAACATAATTTCCTCATTAAACGGATGTAGGCCATTTGTATTTGGTTGGCATTTCCATTCGCCCCTCCTCTGTTAAGTAATTAACTACATCTTTCATACCAATGTTTCTATCAAATTTAAAATCCAAAGTGTCCAAAAAAATATTCTTATGATATGGAGTAGTGTGTACTACAAATTACCTCGAGGGTGGCTATTACTTATTTTCCCCTTAAAGTTACCAACATCGTATATCACTCCTAATTCTAGTGTTTTCTCTATACTTTAATGAAGCATAGAATTCCTATACTACAGAAATTATCGTAGGTTCTTTAGGGGTTAAAGAAAAATTATGCCAGCCATGATTGTTGTAACGCCCCGAATCTTGGGCCTAGATGAATTGGGCCTTGAGCTTGGAAGCGCCTAAAATTCTTGAGAGCAAGGTAACGACACAAATGCATGTTAGTACTGATGGGTTAGCAATATTGAAGTGTTTGGGGTCTTGGAGAAGTCTTGGGTTAAAACCTGAGCTTTAGCAAAAATTTTGGTTTTTGATGAATTAAAACTTGGATGTTAGCTTAAAGGGTTTATATATTAAGTTGTGTTATTTTAGGAACAAGTGAGCTTGTGTTATGGTGGCAAGTGGCGTGTTGGGCATGCATGGGGGAGGGGGTTCGAATCTCATAGCATGCAAGTGGGAGGTTTTATTTTTCATCTCTGTGGCGTGAGAGGTAGAGTTTGATTCAAACTCTGCAAAGAAGGTTGGAGACTTGGTCATCAAGTTTGAATGGGGGTGTGGAGTGAATTAAGGACCAATCAGTGGAGCTTTTTAGGGAATTTGAATGATAAGGGAGTCTTGGCCGAGTGGAAGAGTTTGAGTAGGGGGATTTTGGCCAAGGGGGTTCATTTGTGCATTTTCGGCAGCTTTGTGTGAGGATAGAAACCGAATACCTCTCAGCAATTTCAAATTTTTCTCTTTTTCATTTCAGGATTTACTTCTTTCGTGGCATCTTCTGCAACATTTTTGACCATTCCGGTCTTTCTTCGTTCTACTTTCTTTTTCTCTCATCTGTCATTCATTTTTCGTCAAACACAATACCAATTGCCAATTGCCGAATTTTTAACTGAAGCCTACCTTTCTTCTCCATATATTTCTCTCTGCCGAATCTGATTCATCTTCTTCTTCTCTTGGTTTTCTTCTTTAGCCAGTCTAACTCATTGTCTCTCTTGATTCCCTCAGCCGATTAGTCTCTTTCCCTTGTGACGCCAACCTCTGTCAAGTGGCCGATTGTTGCTTTATTCTACTGTTTCTATCGACTAATTTTGGTATGTATTCCTTGTCCCTATTCGATTCTTGGTCCTTTTTTGATGGTTCTTCGCTGACAAAGCCGGATGATTTGGTTTAAGGTTGCTAACTCTTGGACCTTTCTCTTGTGTTGGATTCTTTTGATTAATGCAGCATTTCTACAGGATAGGGGTATAGAAATCTTCGGTTAGCATCATAAGTGGGTCGGACAGCATTCTTGGGGGAAGGTGAGTATCAATTCCATGCTCGTTGGGATTTAACGTTAGTATTAGATATTGATATTAACCGAAGGAAAAGCATTGATGGATGTAGGTTTGGCGTTCGTGGGTTGCTTGTACGAGCTAGGAAAAACGTGTGTAATCATACACCCAATGTTGTTTCTGTCAAAACGATGGATGAAGGGGTGTATTCACACCCCTACTTCATTGTGAATCGGCAAAAGCCGAAAAGTTGAAACTTCGACATTTGAGGGCTCACGAGCGTGCGAATGCTCGTAGGGACAAATCGAGCCACAACCGTTGGCAATAGACCGTAGAGGCCGCCACAAACGTTCTCGTGGGCCTCGTAGGGCTGAAATGGGCCATGTGGGCCCAATGGGCTCATGGGCCCCACATGGATAAAAACCACGGTAATAGAATAATAATGGATTGGGAAGGGAAATTCATATAGCCGTAATGGAATTTGAGCTGAATGGGCCACACGAGCGTGTGGGCCCACTTGAGCTGAGTTTTGGGCCTTGGGCCCAATTATAGTGTTTTAGCCATATAAGTTATTCGAGTCGTTCGAGACGACGGTAGGCCTTTGGAAAGGTTGTATACTGTATTGAGACCCCTAGGGAGTAAAATTACCAGAATACCCTCGAAGGGTAAAATTACCGAAATACCGTCGAAGGGTAAAATTACCGAAATACCCCTGATTTGCAAAAATTACCGAAATACCCTAACTTGTGAAATTATCGAAATACCCTCAATTTGTGAAATTACCGAAATACCCCCAATTTGCAAAATTACCAAAATACCCTCAATTTGCAAAATTACCGAAATACTCCCGATGTTCAAAATTACCAAAATATCCTCGGTTTGAAAAATTACCGAAATACCCCCGATTTGTAAAATTATCGAAATACCCCCAATTTACAAAATTACCGAAATATCCCCAGTTTACAAAATTATCAAGATACCCCTGTAGGGTAGAATTACCGAAATGCCCCTAAAGGGTGCGAGATTGGCCACCGGGTTGTGGGCCAGCTTCGGGAAGGGATAAGCAAATCGCGGTGATCCCTGCAAGTGAGGGTGACAGTGAGATAGAGAGTGTCGTTCTTCGTGTTTACAGGTGTCTAACCCCAAACTTCTTCCTGATAAACTAATATGACTAAGTATGTGTTAATAAGATTATGAGTTACTATGTCTAAAGGTACCATTCAAGGGTACAGTTCATTCAGGTACGTTACACTAACACCTTGTTAACAGTGGTTACATTCATATGTATGAAAGCATGTATATTTTTGATATGGCGTGGGTTAAGCATTTAGCATGATACATATATAATTTGTATATTACATGGGCACGAGGGTTATAATGTAAAGGGGAAGTGTTCCGGTGGTTTTACAACATAATTCGGTGACTCATGTCACAATATTATGATTTAGTGACGTTGTCACATTATCCGGTGGCTATGCCACATATTAAGGGCGATGAGCAGGTAACTGCAGCAACTACCTTCGAGGGTGTGTAGCGGATGGAGGGTCGATTTAATAATCCCCACTGGCGTGACTGGCAGGTATGGGCGGTGTGTAGAGGTTGGATATATAGGTGGGTTCGGGTTGCATCATTTTTTTATAGATACATGTGATCTATTATGCTATCATATGGGCCAATGGCCAGGTTATGATTTCGGATGGGCTTTGCCTAACATGTTCGTAATAAAGGCTATAATCGGTTGGGAATCTGTGTTGGTAGTTGCACATTAAGTCTGTTGACTCACCCTTCGTGGGCTAACATTTTGCAGGTGATGCATGGTGCAGTGGACCGGGTCAGAAGGGACTATATGGTGGCCATGCTCAGCGATTTCGGGATTTATTACGGTTGAACTTTTTATTTTCTTTAGTATGTTTTTTGGGATTTATTTCGGGTTTTTTTAGTTGTAATAAGGCCACTACGTAACTGTTTTAACTTTTGCATTTTAAGTTCATGTTCAAGCGATAACAATCAAATGGGTAATTAGATATTTTTCTTAAAAGCATCATCTACGTTTTATCACTTAATCAAATAAACTGTTTCCAACTTAATGAACTCTAAAATCCAGCAAACCACTTAATTTTTGGAGTGTGATGGGAACATTTTTAACGAAACACAAACTTGAAGGGCAACTTGGTTTCAAACTTGATAAAACTACAAACCTGTTTTAAAATTGACTTAGTTTATAAAAAGATGAAACAAAATTTGAGCTAAGTTTTTCTTAAGGAACATGTCAGATCCGGTCGGGCTTGTGGGCGGGTTTGGGGTGTTTCAATTTGGTATCAGAGCCTGGTTTAAAAACTCGGCCTGGGGTTTTGAGACCCACAACGTTTTCAACCTTTGTACTAAAAAATGGGTTTTTGAAATTTTTTTTTCATGAAATGGTCTTATGGAAGCATGGCACCCGAGTTCTCGGCCCAAGTCCGCAAGGTAAGTTCTTTGAATGATAAACTGATTTGTATGTGTGAATTGATGTATGTTACTATAGATGGTAGGACTAACCATACTATAGAGACGTGAACCCCTAGGTATATGTGTGCTCTTGCAGAACACAACTATTAAATTTCTTTTTGCATAAAACTTGTCTTTAAACAAGAAGTGAAAAGAAGCTAATGCATAAAACTTGTAACAACAGATAAAACACGACAGTAGATATGAGTACTAGGGGACGGGGTCGCAATACGCGTGGATGTGGCAGAGGCAGAATCACTGTGTCTGAACTAGCAGGGTCTGGACACGGGTCCGGGAATGAAATACCATTACTGCCGGTTGGAAAAGTAGAATTCTAGGACCAAACTGGAGGAGATGACGCGATATCCCAGGCGATGTTGTAAGTGTTGGAAAGAGTTACTAGGGCAGGTCTAGGTGGAGGGGCTCGAAAGTCAGTGCCTGAGCGATTGCGAGCAAACGGAGCTGAGGTGCTCAAGGGGGTCTCTGGGGTGGCCCCAAATGTTGCTGAATATTAGTTGGAAGCAGTCGAAAGGATTGTGGATGACCTAGACTGCATGGCTAAGGAAAAATTGAAAGGGGTAGTGTCACTACCCCAAGATAAGGCGTACCAGTGGTGGCTCACTGTGAGAGAGGGTACCCAGGTGGACCGGATCGATTGGAATTATTTCAGGACGAAGTTCCAAGGGAAGTACATAGGAGCGAGTTATGTGGATGCTTAGAGGAAGGCATTCTTGAACCTGGTACAAGGGGGCAAATCTGTTGCCGAGTATGAAACGAAATTCCTTCGTTTGAGCCGATATGCCCGGGGAATCGTGGCAACTGATTATGAGCGCTACGTATGGTTCGAAGATGGGCTTCGAGATGAGTTGAGGGTGTTAATAGCCCACAGCGGGAAAGGGACTTCGCGGTATTGGTTGAGAAAGCGAAAATAGCCGAGGAGGTAAAGCGGACCGAGAGGCAGAATCGGGATAGAGGTCAGGGTAAGAGTAAGAGGGGCTATGGATCATCAAGGTCATCCGGGAGTTTCCAAAAAAGACCTAGAGTTGATGGACCGCAAGATCAGCAGGTTACTATGGGAGGTACATGTGCTCAATATGGAAATATGCACCCAGAGGAGTGTTGGAAGAAGACAGGGGGATGTTTTAAGTGTGGGTCCGAAGATCACATGATTAGGAACTGTCCATTGGAAACAAACAGGAGTTGACCAGCAGGCCAGGGTTTTAATCAGACTGGAAGAGGTGGACAGCAGTCGCCGAGGGGTCGTGGTCCGGTTGGCAGAGGTAATGGTTCTGGTCGAGGTTGCGGACACCGCGCAGGTGCTGTAATGCGGGGCGAGACGGCTGGTCCGTATATGCGATTCGTCGGAGGGAGGATGGTGACGCACCGAACGTCATAACCGGTACGTTTCTTATAGCTGATAAGCCTTTCTTTGCCTTGATTGATGTTGGTTCGACCCACTCATATGTTGCATGTAGAATAGCTAAAACATTAGGTGTAGCATCTGAACTATCTGCTAGGGAGATGACTGTAGTTAGCCCGTTAGGTCAAACGGTAGTGGTGAATAAATTATTCCGGAGTGTGCCTCTAAAAATTCAAGGAGTAGTATTTCCGGCCAATTTGATGGAACTACCTTTCGGGGAACTTAATCTCATTTTGGGCATGGACTGGCTAGTAGAACATCGTGGTAAATAGGATTGCATGGCTAAATGAGTGGAGTTGAGGACCCCAGAGGATGAGGAGATAGTCGTGATATGGGAAAGAAGAAACTATTTGTCTAACGTAGTCTCCGCGTTGAAAGCTGATAGAATGGTTCGAAAGGGGTGCAAGGCATTCCTAGCCTCCATTAGTGCTCTGGATGCAAAGGAAGAGAGGGCTAGTGGAGTTAGAATAGTAAGGGAATTTGTGGACGTCTTTCTTGAGGAGCTGCCAGGGTTACCCCCGGACAGGGAGGTGGAGTTCGGAATTGATTTACTGCTAGGTACAACTCCAGTATGAATTACTCCATATAGAATGGTGCCAAAAGAGTTGGTAGAGCTTAAGGCTCAGATCCAAGAGTTGTTAGATCGTGGGTTTATTCAACCGAGTGTATCTCCGTGGGGGCGCCGTTGTTGTTCGTGAAGAAAAAGGAATGGGACTATGCGCATTTGCATAGATGATAGACAGTTGAATAAGCTGACGATCAAAAACAAGTACCTATTGCTGAGGATAGACGACTTGTTTGATCAGCTCAAGGGGCTGTGGTATTTTCAAAGATAGATCTAAGGTCGGGATATCATCAGCTTCAGGTGAAAGAAGCAGCTATCCATAAGACAGCTTTTCGGACTAGATACGGACATTATGAGTTCCTAGTAATGCCGTTCAGATTAACGAACACCCAGCTGCGTTCATGGATATGATGAATCGGGTCTTCCAACCCTATTTGAACCGGTTCGTTGTGGTGTTTATTGACGATATCTTGGTGTATTCCAAGACGGAGGAGGAGCATGATCTGCATTTGCGAATGGTTTTACAAATTTTAAGAGAGAAGAAGTTATACGCCAAATTTAGCAAGTGTGAGTTTTGGCTGAAAGAGGTCACATTTCTGGGTCATGTGGTATCTGCAGAAGGGATTCGGGTAGATCCCAGGAAAGTTGAAGCTGTGTTAGATTGGAAGCCCCCTAAGTCTGTGGCAGAGGTTCGGAGTTTCTTGGGGTTGGCAGGTTACTATAGAAGAATTGTGGAAGGGTTCTCCTTAATTGCAGCGCCTTTAACGAAGTTGTTGCGGAAAGGAGTGTCATTTGCTTGGATTGATAAGCAACAGGAAAGCTTTGAAAAGTTGAAGAGGATTTTAACTGAGGCACCCGTGTTAATTCAGCCGGAGGCTGGTAAGGAGTTTGTGGTGTATTGTGATGCATCTCACATGGGGTTAGGGTATGTGCTAATGCAGGAAGAGAAAGTTGTTACGTATGCTCCTCGTCAGTTGAGGCCCCATAAAAGCAATTATCCCACACATGACTTGGAATTGGCGGCAGTGGTGTTCGCTCTAAAAATTTAGAGACACTATCTGTACGGAGAAAAGTCTATCATCTACACCGACCACAAAAATCTGAGATATCTCCTTTCCCAGAAGGAGTTAAATCTGAGGCAGCGTAGATGGGTTGAACTGTTGAAGGATTACGACTGCACAATTGAGTATCACCCAGGGAAGGCTAACGTAGTGGTAGATGCGTTAAGTCGGAAGGCAATATCAGATCTTAGGGCGATGTTTGCCCATCTGAGTTTATTTGATGATGGAAGTTTGTTAGCCGAGCTTCAGGTAAAACCAACATCGGTGGATCAGATCAAGGAAAAACAATTAATAGATGATGTTTTGAGTGCTCAAGTTTTGCGGGTACAAGGGGTGGATTAGAGAATTACAGTGTGGACAGTAATGGAGTTCTATGCTTTCGTGAAAAGATGTGTATGCCAAAGGACAAGGAGTTGAGACAAATGATACTTGGGGAAGCGCATAGTGGCCCTTACGCTATGCATCCTGGAGGGAGTAAGATGTATCGGGACTTACGTGAGTAGTTTTGGTGGCCTAGGTTGAAGCAGGAAGTTACAGAGTATGTGGGGAAGTGTCTGACGTGTCAGCAGGTTAAAGCCGAGCATCAGTTGCCTTCTGGATTGTTGCAGCCGATTAAGATACCGAAGTGGAAATGGGAGAGAATCACTATGGACTTCATTAGCGGGTTACCCCTTACACCTACTAAGAAGGATTCGGTATGGGTGATCGTGGATCGACTGACTAAATCAGCCCATTTCATACCAGTTCGAGTAGATTACTCTCTGCAAAGGTTAGCAAAGTTGTATGTGGCTGAGATAGTAAGGTTACATGGAGTATCGGTGTCAATCATATCAGATAGGGACCCGAGGTTTACGTCACGATTTTGGAGGGCACTATATTAGGCACTAGGGACGAGACTAGATTTTAGCACAGCCTTCCATCCTCAAACTGATGGGCAATCTGAGAGGGTAATCCAGATATTGGAAGATATGCTGAAAGGATGTATCCTTGATTTCAGAGGTAGCTAGGAGGAGTTTTTACTGTTGGCTGAATTTGCGTACAACAACGGTTACCAGTCTAGTATTCGGATGGCACCCTACGAAGCACTATATGGGCGGAAGTACCGGACTCCTACCTGTTGGACTGAATTGGGGGAACGCAGAATGTTAGGTCCAGAGTTGGTTGCAGAGACAGAAGAACAGGTTAAGTTGATTAGGGCTAGGTTGAAGGAGGGATTCGATAGGCAGAAGTCGTATGCTGATTTAAACCGGAAGTAGATAGAATTTGCAGTGGGTGATCAGGTGTTCTTGAAAGTTTCACTGTGGAAGAAGGTGATGAGATTTGGTCGCATGGGTAAACCGAGTCCCGTGTTTATCGGACCATATCGGGTTTTGAAGCGTGGGTCGATGGCATACCAACTAGAGTTACCTTCGGAGCTGAAGCAAATGCATGATGTATTCCATGTGTCAATGCTACGACGCTACAGGTCAGATCCATCTCATACTATACCAGTAGAGGAAATTGAGTTAAGGCCAGATCTATCATATAAGGATGAATCGATTCGAATTCTGGAACGAGATGTCAAGGTGCTGAGAAGGAAGTCAGTTCCATTGGTGAAAGTTTTGTGGCAGAACCATGGAGTGAACGAGGCAACTTGGGAGCCGGAGGAAATGATGCAGCAGCAGTATCCCCATCTCTTTATACCAAGTAATTCCAAGGTCGAAATTACTTTAAGGGGGTAGAACTATAATATTTGGGTTTTGGGGGTCATGCATTTTAATTTGGATCTGTGTGTTGTTGTGCTCCGTATCCCGGTTGGATGTGTTTGGGGGCTTCGGGAAACCTTGAGGTGTAGGTAGAGGCCTTAGAAAAATAATGGTTATTGAGCTGATAGGGGGGAGCTAGGGGAGCTAGGTCTTAAGGGAATTTATGTGTGGGTTATGACACAAGAAAGGGAATGGTGGAGTGGCAAGGTAACGCCTAGGAGCAAGGTGGGAGTGTTGCGTCACAAGGAGTGTCAAGGGGGAGGAGGTTCGAGCTGCGGGGATAGCATTTTGGGGTTGCCTTTTTGCATCAAGGGAGGAGGTGTTGGACGGCATGGGGACTCTGAATGGATGAGAGTTAGACTTGGTCAAGATGTTTGAATATGCGGCTAGGAGAGGAGATGAGAGTTTGACTCATTCAAACTCATTTGAATGAGAGGAAGGGAGGAAAAAGTGGAGAGAAAAGAGGGGATGAGGAGAGGGGTGAGAGTTGGCCGAATGTGGGACTTTAGAAGGGGGCATATTTCGGTTATGCAAGGGTGAGCTAGGTGCCGAATTTTCTTAAGGGTATAGGTGCAACTTTTATGTTTTTCCTTCCTTAGTCTTGTGCCGAAAGTGGTAGTCAAAATCTTTCAAAGTTCTTTTCTATTTTCTTTTCATTAGCCGAAACTTGGGAAGACCATTAAGGCCACTTCCTTTCATCTTTCTCTTCTCCTCTATGCTCTTCTCTAGACCAAATCCATCTCCCTCTTCTCTTTTCTATTTCTAAAGCCAAACCATTCTCATTTTCACCAAAGCCGAAACCACACAAACTCCAACCTCTTTTCTTCTTCTTTACAACGAATCTCCTATCTTCAAAAGCCAAAAGCACTTCTTCCATTTGCTTGGATCATAGCCGAACCTTTCTTCTCTTTGGATTCATTAGTTGAAAGTGGTATGTATTTGGTTATCTTCTTCTTCTTTCTTTGATAGGTAGTATTATCACTTAGTCCCGAATCTTTTTCCCTTTGCTATTTGTTCTTCAATGCCGAATAACCTTTCTTCTGTGGCCGAATCTTTCAGTGTTTCTAAGAGGGTGTTGTCGATCATACTGTGCAATCTATTCAACCGATTTCAATATTGGGGTAAGGGTTCTGTCATTCAATCTTTCTTTCTTTTATCCTTGGTTAGCCAAAACCAAGAAAACTAATCCTATCTAATCCTTTGACCGAAACCATGGAAGGTGTTTGGGATTTCTTGTAGCCAACTTTAAAAGGAGAGCCTCCGAGATTTGATCGAGCATGGTAAGGGGATAGTGTTATTCGGCCAAAGGCCATATCCATTAGTGTTAGCAGATTCTAACTATGGTGTTTTAGGAGGGGTTTGACAAAGGTAAAGGAGGAGTCTTCGGGATTCGGATCTACTTCGGTAAGGGCATTCAGTTAAGCTATAGATTTGACTCGTTTAGATTTTACTTATCAATTAACCGGGTGTTTTGATTAAGTGATATTCAATGGATGCGAGTACCAGAGGAGGAGAGAAAGTGGTAGTCCATACCCCTAGGTTCAAGAAACATTCGGTTTCTGCGGTGCGAGATTGGCCACCGTGTTGTGGGCCAGCTTCAGAAAGGGATAAGCAAATCGCGGGGATCCCTGCAAGTGAGGGTGTCAGTGAGATCGAGAGTGTCGTTCTTCGTGTTTACAGGTGTGTAACCCCACACGTTTTCCCGATAGACTAATATGACCAAGTATGTGTTAATAAGATTATGAGTTACTATGGCTAAAGGTACCATTCAAGGGTACAGTTCATTTAGGTACGTTACACTAACACCTTGTTAACAGTGGTTACATTCATATGTATGAAAGCATGTATATTTTTGATATGGCTTGGGTTAAGCATTTAGCATGATACTTATATAATTTGTATATTGCATGGGACGAGGGTTATAATGTAAAGGGGAAGTGTTTCGGTGGTTTTACCACATAATTCGGTGACACATGTCACAATATTATGATTCAGTGATGTTGTCACATTATCCGGTGGCTATGCCACGTATTAAGGGCGATGAGCAGTTGACTGTAGCGACTGCCTTCGAGGGTGTGTAGCGGATGTAGGGTCGATTTAGTAATCCCCATTGGAGTGACTGGCAGGTACGGGTGATATGTAGAGGTTGGATATCTAGGTGGGTTCGGGTTGCATATTTTTTTTATATACATGTGATCTATTATGCTATGATCTGGGCCAATGGCCAGGTTATGATTTCGGATGGGCTTTGCCCAACATGTTCGTAATAAAGGCTATAATCAGTTGAGAATCTGTGTTGGTAGTTGCACATTGAGTTTGCTGACTCACCCTTCGTGGGCTAACATTTTGCAGGTGATGCATAGTGCAGTAGACCGGGTCGGCAGGGACTATGTGGTGGCCATGTTCAGCGATTTCGGGATTTATTACGGTTGAACTTTTCATTTTCTTTAGTATGTTTTTCGGGATTTATTTCGGGTTTTTTTTAGTTGTAATAAGGCCACTACTTAACTGTTTTAACTTTTGCGTTTTAAGTTCATGTTCAAGCGATAACAATCAAATGGGTAATTAAATATTTTTCTTAAAAGCATCATCAACATTTTATCACTTAATCAAATAAACGGTTTCCAACTTAATGAACTCTAAAATCCGGCAAACCACTTAATTTATGGAGTGTGATGGGAACATTTTTAACGAAACACAAACTTGAAGGGCAACTTGGTTTCAAACTTGATAAAACTACAAACCTGTTTTAAAATTGACTTAGTTTATAAAAAGATGAAACGAAATTTGAGCTAATTTTTTCTTAAGAACATGTCAGATCCGGCCGGGGCTTGTGGGCCGGGTTTGGGGTGTTTCATTAAAAGTGAACAAACCTTTTTCAATGAACCCTGTTTTGAAAATAAACGAATGCAAGCTGAGGTTTTACAAAAATTTTAAATGCCAAGAAGTTTTTAAATATAAAGAAGGGTTTTCAATGAAAACATGGTTTTCGAAAAACACTTCCATGTGACACGCCAGATTCGGGCCTAACTTCTAGGCCGGGTTTAGGGTGTTACAATTGTTCTCCAATTCTCACAATTTGTTACATTGGGTCGAAGGCGGATCAAACCCCTCTCTTGAATAAAGTTTTTACCTTGGTTTGGGGTATCAAAATCTTTGTGTTCGAAATGAGAGGTATCAAAATCTATCACCGTCTCTTGGTTTGTGGTAGTTCTAGAATTCATGGGTGTCATTCCAAATATTCAACAAGATTTGAAACAAGAATAGAATCTACCAATGTTACAACCAACCAACTATTTCCTTAGTTCAATCAACAAACTAGAAAAATATCTTCAACAAAGAGAAGTTAGAACCCTTACCCTTGTTGTCGACACTCTTGAGATTGAAGAGAACTCCTTATAGAATCCCTTGAAAACCTGCAAAAGAGAAAAGAAACAAAAAGAAGTGCATAAATATTTTGTAGAGATTGAATGGGGGAGAAGGTTTTAAGATTTTGGTGGAGATTTAGTGAAACTAATGTTTAGGGGTTAATGGGGTTTAGATATAATTTATACCTAGATTTTTAAGCTTACAATTGGTGGTTTTTAGGATAAGTTTTGGGTCGTGTCACTGGGTTTTGTATTTTGCTGCAAAACCCACCTCAATGTCGCGACACGGGTTTTCAATGTTGCAACATTCTAACCAGTATACAAATGTCGTGACACCGAGGTGCAATGTCGCAAGATTCTCCTTGAAAGTTCAAAATTTCGTTACTTCCACCAATTTTACAACATTGCCGGGCCAATGCCACGATATTGACTCTATTTTTGTAAAAAATGTATTTGGGTGGGGTGTCCTGACATCACCATCTCGATTTTTGTAACACCCTATACCCAACCCAATCATCTAGTTCGGGTACCGAGTGGCACAATTAAATTGTATTACTTAATGACCTTTCTAACTTGATTTATTGAGAGGCTTAAAAAACGCCAAATTTTAAACCCATATGTACCATACAACCTTATTCTAATCTCTTAGATACATCATGTTTCAAAATTTAAACTTCAAATAGATTCTCTATTATACAAGTACTAAGGTTTTTACAATCTTTTTGCCTTACTGGGCCCGTATATATACACTTACTAAGACTCGAAACTTAAATTCAGTGTAAAATAAACTTGTTCAACCCTTAAGCTGGAGCCTATAAGGGTGTCCCTCTATATGCATGATACAGCTGCAATGACATTCCTCGAGGAATCTTTGACCCTGCATTCAAGGTAAAATACACGTAAGTTTGAAAGAAAATGGTGAGGCTTTATACGACAATATTGCTAAGTAACTTTTAAAATCTCGGGTATTTAAAAAAACTAATGCATATAATTAAACTCCTTGAGTTTCATAGGAGATTTCATAGTTTCAATGGTGTAGAGGACGCTCATTTGTTCTTCTTGAATGACGTATCAGGGAAGATTTGGACACAATTATTCTCTTTCTAGAACCTCCTTTTTGGTACATGACTTTGTGTAGCTTCATCTCAGACATTCATTTCACGTCACTAGATTTACTTATCAAAAGATAACCACACCAGTAGTTTTTCAGATTGTCGACTACCTTTGGTGGACTTGCGAATGCCTCACCACTATGCAAAATTCTTACCCTGATCCCTCCAATCCACATTGAACTCAATACTGACTTACTGTATCATTCCAACATTTACTTTCTTATAATTTAGCTTGTGTATATACCATCTTTTAAAAGAAGACCCATTTACTAATATCCTCGTATGTGGGCTTTGAATATAAAATTTGGAAGATAGTTAACCATCGTTTTTCCCTTGCAGACTTGTACTTATAAAATAGTCCCACAAGACTTTCCCACTTCAAACCATCTAAAAAGATATTCTTAACAACAAATAGTCGCCAATGGACTATCTCTTCCTTAGACAGTCCTTAATGGACTTCCCAACACTAGACAGTCCTAGCGAACTCTTTTGAAGGACTTTCTTTGGTGACCTATTTACGCATAAATACTTAGAATTAAAATCTGAAGAATTGTCTCGTTTTCTCATAGCTAATTTTGGTTTATTATTCAACTTTGGCGAACTCCTAATGGCAGATACTTATCGCAATTACTTTGAAGGAAATGCCCTTTTCCCCACATATACCCGTGTATAGGACGCTTTCGCTTGTTTCTTTTACCTTCACATTTTGGTTGGACCTCTTATCAACATACTTTCCTATGTTCTCATACGAGTCATAACCGTTATGTTATAATTTTCACCACATGAATCATACAGTGATTTCCACTTATATACCCTAATGAGCTTCCCAGTTTACTGTCTTAGTGGACTTTAATTCACCATAAGGCATTCCAGTTGACCACTAGATCATGTCATGGCTCGCCATGGACTTTGGACTCTAGAGAGTCATCAACCTCTTTCGAGGTGTCGCTCTATAAAGCTTGTACACCAATTTCACGGTGTTGCTCCGTAGAGTATGTAGATAACCATTTTCATGGTGTCACTCCGTAGAGCCAGTAGACCACCTCCCAACCAACTTCCTCAATTCCCCTTTCCATTTGTCCATTCCTCCATTATGCCAATTTTTCTTATCTTCAACTAAGTTGTCAATACTTCCCTTCGTACTCTGCATTTTATAAACATGCATAACACACATATCATCACATTCACTAACATAACATGGAGTATGCCACATAATAGTTCATAGATACACAACCATGTCATACATTCAGAGAACATACTTGCAACAACCATATAATCATGCAACCATATGCAAGCATAACCTTTCCAGTCAACAAAGATTATTTATGTAGACAACAATCTCAACTGAACTCAGTGCATATGAAACAAACAACATGTAGCACCCATAATTTGTACCCGTCACCAAATTAGGGTTACAGCGTATCGCTAAATAATCTAGAACAATCAATAACAGATAGCATCAAATTACCAATTTAATTAACAAAATTTCATAATAATTTGGATCGTAATAATACATACATTTATGGACCTTAAATCGAGCTTATGTGGCTTTCAAAATAATTTAGAAAAAATTTGGGACCAATTCGAAACAAAATAGAAAGTTTAGGAAAAAATTGAAAATTTTCAAAGAAAGGGTCACAAAATCGTGTGTCCAGGCTGTATGACAAAGCCCAGACCCTGTGGCTCTACATATGGCCATGTGGTCATCTCGCACGCCTGTTTATTGGGGCCGTGTAACCCACTGACTTGGTTCATACGGCTGTGTCACAGGCATGTGTAAGCCTGTGTGAAGCCTGCACCAAACATGCTAGGGGCACAAACCCGTGTGGGCTGCCTCTGTGTGACACACCGTCATGTGACAACTCGTGAACTAGGTCGTGTGTACCTAAAAGTGACCCAAATCATGCTCACTTTTCATCTAAATGCTTAGGTACCTAAACCAACTTATAACATATGATCACAAGATCTTAAAACACATTCAAGAATGACCAACATATACCAAATCAACAACCAAAAACCTAGCCAATCTGTCATCAATGACACCAAATCTCATTCACCCGATATTTGCATACTTAGTTGTATTACACAAGCCACATTACACCCAGATATAACTTACCTTCAATTCCTTTATACCATTCCTAATTCAAGCCACAACTACCATTTCAAGTTTGGTCATTTAAGCATAAACATGGAATTAAACATACATACCACATTTTACCTATCATACCACAACATCAAAATGCACAACCCAAAATAGATTGCATGTATTTATGAAACATTATAAAACATAACTGAATGCTCTTATTACATTTCAAATAAGACAATATGTATTCAAAAGCTACCAAATGATTCCTGGATAGTGTGATTCTTCAAACTGATTCGATCTTCCGATCCACAAAACGTATCTACAAGAAATAAGACGAATAACACGAGTAAGCTTTCGTAAAGCTTAGTAAGTTCGTTGATTGAATAGTAAAGCTTACCAAATAAAACATAATAATAATTTAAATAAAAATGAATAGAATTCCTATTAATGAGGTTATTACCAAAATTCCTGTCAATCACAACTTACAATAGGTGAGAATTACACAATGCAATAATTCACATTGTAACGCCCCGAATTTTGGGCCTAGATGAATTGGGCTTTGGGCTTTGGGTCTCATAATTTTTTTTAAGCAAGAAAATGATAAATGACATGTTGGCTTTAAGGGATTAATGAACTTGGAGTGTCTAGAGATGTTGGAGAAATTCTGGGTTCGAACTTTAAGGAGAAGGAATTTTTAATTAATTATTAAAGGAACCAAGGCGGTGAGTAGTTGGGCTTTTAAATAAAAATAGGGAAAAATGGCATCAAAGAGCCTTGTGGTGGAGTTGCTAAGTGACGCCACTCAGGGTATAGGAAGGTCACGTAATGGGCTAGCAAGGAGATCCTAAGTTCGAATCCTAGCTTAGTATTTTTTTATGAGTTTAATTTTGGCCTTCTAGAAGGTTGGAAATGGTGTGATGTTTGACTCTAACGGGAGTGATTAGAAGAGAAAATTTAGGAAAAGGATTGGGGAGTTATCAGGGAGAAAAATGAGGAGATGAGATGGGGAAGAGTTGGAGCCGATTGGGACTTTGGGGGGTCGGTTTTGTGTATAAATACAGGGTGCCTAATTCTCTCTGTGCTATTTCGGTAACTATAGTGCTCTGCCGAATTCTCCTTCGCTTTTTCTGTTCTAGACCTCGCCTCTTCCTTATGTGTTTTTTTCTTCTCTCCTAAATCCTTAAGTCGAAAATCATTCTCTTCTTTCTCCATTGCTTGTGCTGTCCCACCTTCATCTCAATTGTTAGGGACCAAATATTCGTGACTTCAAAAGCCTAAAACCTTTGCTCTTGGAGCCGATTTCTTCATCGCCCCAAACCTTGTGCCGAATACTCTAGTGACCAAATCTCTGTCGTGCTGTCATTATTCTTTTGATTTTTGGTGGATCGGATCTTGGAAAAATCAGAATCAAGCTTGGATCTACAATCTCTGCTGAAAAGCTATCCATACGTTTTGGCTTTTGGGTAAGTGTTCTTGATTTTGGGATAAGTTGGTCAAATAGTCTATAGTAAAAGAAAGGGTGACTTAAGTGGATACAAGTCACCTATTATTTTGTCTTTAACGATTAAGATTGATGCAGATCTAGGGGATATTCGTGAATAGTAGCTAAGGAAGGGCTATTAGGACTGGTGGCACACGGTAAGGTTATGGTAAGGCTTCAGTTTTTTGTAAATATTGTGGTTAAGTGTGTGATTAATTGGAGGTTGGTATTGGTTGTAGTTTCAAGGCTAAGGATAGTGTAACATGTCTCATTTACCAGATGTGTAAATACACTTCACACACGACAAATCGACAAAATTTAAAATACCAAAAAAATGGAATATCGAAAAGCCAAAACACTGAAAGGTTGGCGCCGACAACCACACGAGCATGTGAACATTCGTATGGGAACACCGATATGATTACCGGGGCCAAGAGATCGACTCCATGGTCTCGGGCCACTGTATGGCCAACCGGGCCAGAAGGGGCTAAATGGGCCTGCCGAGCTCTTGGGCCTAAATCGACAGGAATTGATATGTGAAATTGAATGATAAATTGATATGGATGGTTGTATGATTTGATTATGATCTGGCCTAATGGGCTACATATACATGATTGGGCTTAATGGGCTATATGGACATGATTGGGCTCAGTGGGCCTTATGGGATTTTAAAAATGCATGCTAGGGTTTTAATGGACTCTAGGCTTAGTTCTGATGAATTCTTAAACAACATAAAACATAATTTAATAATCAAACATGTCTGTGGACAAGTCACTAGGGTAGAGTGTGGCAATAGACATATGCATGTCTAGGATTGGATCTAGGGAGAGCTTGGTACTTAAGTGGTCCTAGTGACCCACCTCTTCTTCTCTGGAATCCTACCTGGTGCGTAGTGTCTGTTCACTTTAGCCGCGAGGACTTGTTAATTGGCCAAGGTTCGTAATCAAGACCCATACTGTTAAGAATTACTGAAATACCCCCGTAGGGTAGAATTACGAAATACCCTTGATTTGTGAAATGACTAAAATACCCTTATGTGTTGATTGTAAGATTTATGGATGTTACATGTACATTTGTTGCATTCATATGATATTCTGTTTAGGATGCATATGGGTGGAAATTATGGAACGGAGGAAGTATATGAGGGTCGCATGGTTGCTTGACAACTATGGATCCACCGATGGCTTTTTAAGCCCATTATATGATTAGCAGCTTTGCTGCAAAGTTAGGTAGTACCGCAGCCGGGCTACCCTTGAAGTGCATCAGATGGGTGGGCTGATTTAGATATCCCCACAGAAGTGTTTCAGTTGGATAGAGACGATGTGTACCGGATGGACTATTTAGGGAGGGTTTGCATTGCATTACATATATGATGCTATTATGTTAATAATATGATATGTATACTATTTGTTTGGCGAGGGTCGTACACACTGAGTTTTCGAAAACTCACTCCCTTTTTTAGTTTTCTCAGGTAATCCTCAGTAGGCGGTTCGACGAATGGAGGGACTCAGAGGTGGCCAACTAGCATGACAATTAGACCTATTTTTCTTATTATCTAAATTCTAGATTTTAAGTTATTTATTTTAAGTTGTTTTATTTTGGATTGTAATAAGGCTTTCCATCTAGTTTTTGTTCCATTACTTCCACTATAAATTATAATTTTGAAACGGAACCTCTATTTATTTCTTTTAAGCAGATTTCAAGTTTTTGAAAACAATTGTGTTTTAAAAACGAGCTTCCGCTGTCAAAGGAAATTTTCACATAGTAACAAGGAGATGGTTTTTGGCTACACCTCGTTTTGAAAGCAAACTAGATTTTACTTAACTTTTCTCTAGAAGTGTTTTCAATGAAAACAAGGTTTTCGCCAAAACACTTCATTGTGACACACCGGATTCAGGCCTAACTTCTTGGCTGGGTTTGGGGTGTTACACACATCACATTCTCAGTCGTCGCATTAATAATATGTAATCTCAAGTAAACAGTGTGTAACATCTGGGATTTTAGGCTTATGCATTATTGCTTAATTGAATGAAGTAGCATGATTATGTGTGTTGTGAATATGTTTTATGAATTTTGTGAACTTTAGAATATAGAAAAATGCCTTAGAAAATATTAAGTTTTAAGTTTAAAAGAGGAAGCTAGGTAGAGGAGGCCTTAAAAGAATTAGTAGGGAAATATAACACAAAGGTGGGCTTGGAAAAGTGGCAAGGAGGTGCCACTTAAAGCCCAGTAAGCGACGCCATATGCAGTGGGCAGGGGCCTAAGTTCGAGTCACAAGGGAAGCAATATTTTGGGACTTTAATTTTCGGCAATAGGGAGTAGTAGTGGACGGCAATGGGACACCAAGGGGGAGCTTTGGATATGATTAATTTCCTTTTAAAATTCGGCTAAAGGGTGGTGATAATTATGGATTTATTTTAAATACTTTGAATATGTGGAAAAGAGAGAAAATAGGATAAAAGGAAGGGATGAGATAGGGGGGAAAGAGTTGGCCGGCCAATGGAGTCCTTAGTGGCAAATTCGGCCAAGTATAATAGGGAGCATAGCCGAAATTCATTAAGGATTTTTGACCTCCCTTTTCATTTACTCTTTTCTCTTCAAAGTTTTCTCTTTTTTTTCTTTTAATTGGTTTTAGCCGAAATCTCCATCTTCTTAAAGACCACCATTGCCGAATCTTCCTAGTCCCATACTCTTCCATTGAGGCCGAATCCCCATCATCAATCTTCCTCTTCTTGTTCTCTCAATCTTCCAAAAGCCGAAAGCAGGTTCTTTTAGACCATAGCCGATTGGTTCATTAAAACCCCAAAAACCGAAACTTGTGTGATCATCATCTAGCTATAGCCGAATATTGCTGTGGATTCAAGCAAGGGAGCAATCGATTTCTTTAGTAAGGGTAAGAATCTATCGTCGTCATTTTATTTCTTTTTTTTAGCAGGAAGTTAAAAACTAATCCCCTTGTTGTCTTTGGCCGAAACTATGAAGGATTCTTTCGGGATTTCTAGTGTAGCCGACTTCTAGGTGAGGTCTTCGGGATTTTAAAGATTCAAGGTGAGTCAAGTGTAGTTTTCGGCCAAAGGCCATTTATTGAGAATCAATGTTAGAATCGGATCTAACATGTTCTCTGTAGGATTTCGACATCTTCATAGCCAAGAGACCACTTTCGGATTTGAATCGCAAGGTAAGTGCACATACACATTCGGCCAAGGCCTATTTAGTGACTTAGATCTATTTCTTACTTCGTTTAAAAGCCGAAAACTAACCTGTGAAGTAATCTAGTGCTTGGCCAATTACAAGAAGGAACATAGCAAAGTTTCGGGATTTGATTAGTAATCAAATCGGCAACAAGATCTAAAGCATTAGATCAGATTTTCAGGAATCTCAGTGGAAGCGTTAAGTATACCATGTGTGTACCCCACACTATCTCCTAGTAGATTTATGGCACCCATTTAATATATATGTTTATAATAATGTGAATGTGGCCAAAGGTACCATGCAATGGTACAAAGTGCTCAGGTACGTAACTTTAACTTTAAGTTAATATAAGATATGAATATTTCGAATATGTCGTGTATGTGAATATCGATAAGAATGTGAAATATGGCATAAGGCATAGTAATAGTATGATTTGTATGACATGGGGCATATGGGTGATTATGAAAGGGGAAGTGATCTGGTGATTCATACCACAAGTATCTGAATGTGGTGACTTCGGTCACATAATCTGGATGTGGTGACTCATGTCACAAAATTTTTATCTGGTGGCAATGCCACAATATTTATAAGGGCGATGAGCACGTCGTCCGCAATGATCGCTTTGATGATGTGTAGCGGATGGAGGGTTGACTTAGTAGTCCCCACGGTGTGATGGTTGGTACGGGTGATGTGTAGCAGATGGCATCTAGGTTTGGGTTCGGGATCGCATCATTATGCATAATTGTTATATGTATGTATGTATTACCTGCTATGCCTGAATTTGTTTGGACTTAGTGTTGGATGTACACATTTGGTCTGTTTGACTCACCCCGTTGTGGGATATGTTGCAGGTGACGCTCAGTAATGGACCGAGTCGGTAGGAGCTTAGTGGAGGCCATGCCCAGCTTAGATTTTATTTTAATTTGGGGCTTTCTATTTTCTTTTAAGCATTTGGATTTATTTTGGGTTTTCATTTGATGTAATAAGGCCACTGATATGAAACTGTTGATGCGTGTGTTACGAATATTTATCAAATTAAAGATTAAGTAATAAATCTTAAAATGTTTTGACATTTAACACAAATGGTTTTCAGCTTATATAGTAAACTCTAAGAAATCGCCAATGTTTTCAACTTATTGTTTTTTTTAATAAAGTTTTATTAAAATTTAGACTTCGAAAATATACTCGTTTATAACTCGAACCCACCACAAATAAATTTTTCTCCAAAACTACCCAAGTTTTTTCCAAAAATAACAAACGAATTTGAAAAAGTTTTACTCTAGGAACATACCAGATTCGGTCGAAACTCGTGGGCCGATTTAGGGTGTTTCAGCTTGGTATCAAAGCTCAGTTTTAAAACTCTCGGCCTTGGGTTAAAAGCCCATAACGTTTTCAAAATGAGCCCAAATGAAGTTTGTGGAAAATTTTGTGAATTAATCAGGTTTTCTGGCATGGCACCTAAGTCTCCGACCCGCAGTCCACAAGTTAAGTACTCCTAACCATTGTGTGATTTATAGTATGATTGGTAGAAGGGTATATCGGGAATGTAGATTAGTATATTAAGTACTTGAACCCTAGGACTAGGTTACCCCAACAATTTCATAAAACTTTAATGCCTAATTAAACAACCTTGTGACTAAGTCGTCGAGTTAGGGTGTGGCAACCACTGTGCGCATGTCTAGGATTAGATTCAGGAAGAGCCTGGTATTTAAGCAGTCCTAGTGACTCACCTCCTCTTCACTCGAATCCTGCATGGTGCGTAGTAACGGTTCATCCTAACCAAGAGGACCTATTCACGGGCTAAACTCGATAACTAAAACCCGAAAGGGATTAGCCATATTTTCATAAAAACTTCAGTTTTAAAAAAAAATCACCAAATTACCCCTTTAAATTGTAGCAAAATTTAGTTTGAAATTTTTTCCAAAATATTTCTGATTTATAAAATTACCTAAATACCCCTAGTGGTAAAATTACTAAAATGCCCTTGGGTTTCAAAATTACCATACTACCCCCGATTTTAATAAAATTTTCTGATTTTGGCAAAAGTATCCAAAAACTTTATCTTTACGAAATACTAAGATACTTTGACTTGGAAAATTTACGAAATTACCCCTAATTTACAAAATTACCAAATTGACCCTCGTTTTCTAAAATTTCTGCCATACCCCTAATTTGAGAAAATTTTCAAAAGTACCCTCGAGTTTTGAAAATTTCAAAGTGCCCTGATTTATTAAGATTTTCAAATTGACCCCGATTTATTACCAAAATGCCCCTGTAGGACAAATTACGAAAAATACCCCTGGGATAGGAATAGACAAAACTATTCGAATGATGAATGTGTGTGGTAGATGCTACTGAATGGATGTACTTCTCTTAATTAGGATAGAAAACTTGAAACTCTGAATGATCGAAAGAACCACTATTAAACTTCTTTTCATAAAATTGTTCGTGGATAATTAGTGGAACAAAGGCTAATACATAAAACTTTGTAATCAGATTAAAGCGCGATCGTAGAAATGAGCTCTAAGGGACGTGGTCGTAATGTGCGAGGACGTGGTAGAGGCAGAATGACCGTATCGGAACCCGTTAGATCAGGTCAAGGGTCTGAGAATGAGGTACCACCACCCCCACCACCAGCTGTTGGTGTTGAGCAGCAAGATCAGACGGGGGATGATGCAGTATCGCAGGCCGTGCTGGGAGTTCTGGAAATGGTGGCTGGAGCAGGAGGAAATGTGGGAGCTCGAAAATCTGTACCCGAGCTACTCCGAGCTAATGGAGCTGAGGTATTTCGTGGAGTATCCGGCGTGGCTCCCAGTACAGTTGAGTATTGGTTGGAGGCGACGGAACGAATTATGGATGAGCTGGATCTGACCCCTGAGGAGAAACTAAAAGGAATGGTGTCGCTGTTACGCGATGAAGCGTATCAATGGTGGTTAACAGTTCGAGATGGTGCCACAGCTGAGGATCTTACATGGGAGTATGCTAAGGCGGCATATCAGAAGAAGTATTCGGCACACGTTACACTGATGCGCAGAGGAAGGCATTTTTGGGGCTGGTTTAAGGGAATAAGTCCGTAGCGAAGTACGAAGCTGAATTCCTAAGGTTGAGCCGGTATGCTCGAGGGGCAGTGGCTACCGAACATGAGCGATGTGTTCGATTTGAGGACAGACTAAAGGATGACCTGAGGTTGTTAATAGCCCCACATCAGGAGCGGGAGTTTTCTGCATTGGTAGAGAAGGCTAAGGTAGCTGAGGGAATTTAGGACTCTGTAAGGCAGAACACTGATCGAAATAGGCAGAAAGGAGGTTTTGGATCATCAAGATCGTCTGAAAATGTGCAGAAGATGCCTAGAGTTGATGGGCCGCGAGGTCAACAGGTTGGTACAGGAGGGCAATATCGTACTTGTAACCAGTGTGGGAAGATGCATCTAGGAGAATGTTGGAAGAAGACGGGAGGATGTTTCAAGTATGGGTCTAAGGATCACATGATTAAAGACTGTCCCATTAAGATAGACGGGAGCCGCCCAGTAGGTCAGGGTGTTAACCAGGTTGGTAGAGGTGGACAGCAGCCACAGAGAGGTCGTGGTCTGAATGGTAGAGGTAACGGTGCTGGAAGAGGACGGGGAGCACCTGGCAGAGGTGTGGGTAGTACAGATGCAAGACAGCCGGGTCTAGTATATGCGGTTCGCCGGAGGGAGGATGGAGACGCGCCGGACGTCATAACCGGTACGTTCCTTACAGCGAACAAGCCTTATTTTGCTTTGATTGATGTGGGCTCTATCCATTCTTATGTTGCATGTAGTGTAGTTGAAACACTAGGTATAGCCTCTGAACTATCTGATAGGGAGATGACTGTAGTGAGCCCATTAGGTCAAACTGTAGTGGTGAACAAGATCTTTCGGAGTGTACCTCTAGAGATTCAGGGAGTGATATTTTCTGCCGATTTAATGGAGCTACCCATCAGAGAATTCGATCTCATACTTGGTATGGATTGGCTAGTGGAACATCGAGCTGTATTGGATTGTGCAGCTAAATGAATAGAGTTAAGGACCCCAGAGGATGAGGTGATAATTATGATAGGAGAAAGAAGAAACTACTTGTCTAACGTAGTTTCAGCACTAAAGGCTGATAAGATGGTTCGGAAAGGGTGCAAGGCATTTTTGGCCTTTGTTAGTGCGTTGGATGCAAAAGAAGGGGGAGTTGGTGGAGTTAAAACCGTAAGGGAACTTGTGGATGTTTTCCCGAAAGAGTTACTGGGAAGACCCCCGGATAGGAGGTGGAGTTCGGAATTGATTTGCTGCCGGGAACAGCTCCTGTGTCAATTGCCTCTTCTAGAATGGCACCAAAGGAGTCGATTGAGCTCAAGGCTCAAATCCAAGAGTTGCTTGATCGCGATTTTATTCGACCCAGTGTGTCTCCATGGGGAGCACCGGTCTTGTTTGTGAAGAAGAAGGACGGAACTAGGCGTATGTGCATAGACTATGGTCAGTTGAATAAGCTAACTATCAAGAACAAGTATCCTTTGCCAATGATAGACGACTTGTTCGATCAGCTAAAGGGAGCGGCGGTATTCTTGAAGATAGATCTAAGGTCTGGATATCATCAGTTGAAGGTAAAGGAAGCAGATATCCATAAGATAGCTTTCCGAACAAGATACAGCCATTATGAGTTTCTAGTAATGCCATTTGGATTGACGAACGCCCCAGCCACATTCATGAATATGATGAACCGGGTTTTCCAACCCTACTTGGATCGATTCGTTGTTGTGTTCATTGACGACATCCTTGTGTACTCCAAGTCTGAAGGGGAGAATGATGAGCATCTCCAAATTGTGCTGCAAGTATTGAGGGAGAAGAAGCTCTATGCCAAATTCAGCAAGTGTGAATTTTGGTTTAAGGAAGTTGCCTTCTTAGGGCATGTGGTGTCTGCTGAAGGGATAAGGGTGGATCCCAGAAAGATTGAGGCAGTGTTGGATTGGAAACCACCTATGTCTGTGGTTGAGGCTCGCAGTTTCTTGGGATTGGCAAGCTATTATAAAAGGTTTGTAGAAGGGTTCTCATCAATAGCCGCACCTCTGACTAAGTTGTTGAGAAAGGAAGTACCTTTTGTATGGACAGACAAGCAACAGGAGAGCTTTGAGAAGCTTAAAAGGGTTTTGACTGAAGCTCCAGTCTTGATTCAGCCTGAGGCAGGAAAGGATTTCGTGGTGTACTGTGACGCTTCCCATACAGGATTGGGATGCGTGTTAATGCAGGATGGGAAAGTAGTTGCTTATGCGTCTCGACAATTAAGGCCTCATGAGGTTAACTACCCGACGCATGATTTGGAATTGGTTGCAGTGGTCTTTGCTCTTAAAGTATGGAGGCACTATTTGTATAGAGAAAAGTCAGTGATCTACAGAGACCACAAGAGCCTTAAGTATCTGTTGACTCAGAAGGAGTTGAACCTGAGACAGCGAAGGTGGGCGGAGTTGTTAAAGGATTACGACTGTTCTATAGAGTACCACCCGGGCAAGGCGAATATAGTCACAGATGCCTTCAATCAGAAAGTGGTGTCAGATCTGAGGGCGATGTTCGTACATCTGAGTTTGTATGATGACGAAAGTTTGTTGGCAGAGTTGCAAGTCAAACTGACATGGTTGAACGAAGTAAAGGAGGGCCAGTTGTTGGATGAGGATCTAAGTACTAAGTTGCAGCAAGTGCAGAGTGGGGAGTTAGCGGATTATGGTGTTAATGACGAAGGGGTATTGTGTTTCAAAGGTAAGGTCTGTATGCCGAAGAATAAGGAGTTAAGGCGGAAGATTCTTCGGGAATCGCATAATAGCCCTTATGCTATGCATCCTAGAGGTACTAAGTTGTACAAAGACCTAAGGGAACAGTTTTGGTGGCCTGGTCTTAAGAGGGAAGTTACAGAATTTTTCGGCAAGTGCTTAACATGTCAGCAAGTCAAGGCTGAACACCAAGTTCCGTCAGGATTGCTTCAGCCAATAATGATTCCGCAGTGGAAGTGGGAGAGAATTACCATGGACTTCGTTAGTGGGCTTCCCCTTACGCCTACTGAGAAGGACTCGGTATGGTTGATAGTGGACTGGTTGACTAAGGCCGCGCATTTCATTCCTGTGCGAGTTGATTAATCTTTGCAGAAGTTGGCAAAGTTATATGTGGCAGAAATTGTGAGGTTGCATGGAGTTCCGGTATCGATTATCTCAGATAAGGATCCAAGGTTTACGTCTCGGTTTTGTAAAGCACTACATCAGGCTTTAGGCACCAGATTGGATTTCACTATGGCTTTTCATCCACAGTCTGACGGGCAGTCTGAACGAGTAATCCAAGTGTTGGAGGATATGTTAAGGGGCTGTGTGATAGACGTCAGAGGAAGTTAGGAAGAATATTTGCCTTTAGCGGAATTTGCTTACAATAACAGCTATCAAGCTAGTATTCGGATGGCACCGTATGAAGCACTGTACGGACGGAAGTGTCTCACGCCTACGTGTTGGACGGAATTAGGGGAATGTCGGGTTTTGGGTCCAGGGATTGTGGCAGAATTCGAGGAGAAGGTTGAGGTAATTTGGGCACGGTTGAAGGAAGCATCTGATAGGCAGAAGTCGTACGCAGATCTCAAACTGAAGGAAATAGAATTTGGTGTGGAAGATCAAGTGTTTCATAAGGTTTCGCCGTGGAAGAAAGTGATGAGGTTTGGTCACAAAGGGAAGTTAAGTCCCAGGTTTATAGGACCTTACCGGGTATTGAAGCGAGTTGGTCCAGTGGCATATCAGCTAGAATTGGCTCCGGAGTTGAAACAGATGCACGACGTATTCCACGTATCTATGCTACGTCGTTATCGATCGGATCCATCCCATGTAGTTTCGGTTGAAGAGGTGGAGCTAAGTCCAGATTTGTCCTACGAGGAAGAGCCGATTCAGATTCTGGAACGAGATGTGAAAGTGCTACGGAGGAAATCAGTTCCTCTAGTCAAAGTGATATGGCGCAATCATGGATCGGAAGAAGCTTCGTGGGAGCCGGAGGAAGCAATGCGACAGCAATACCCTCACTTATTTTCAGCCAGATAATTTCGAGGACGAAATTATTTTAAAGGGGTAGAACTGTAACATTCGGGATTTTAGGCTTATGCATTATTGCTTAATTGAATGAAGTAGCATGATTATGTGTGTTGTGAATATGTTTTATGAATTTTGTGAACTTTAGAATATAGAAAAATGCCTTAGAAAATATTAAGTTTTAATTTTAAGAGAGGAAGCTAGGCAGAGGAGGCCTTAAAACAATTAGTAGGGGAAATATAACACAAAGGTGGGCTTGGAAAAGTGGCAAGAAGGCGCCACTTAAAGCCCAGTAAGTGACGCCATATGCAGTGGGCAAGGGCCTAAGTTCGAGTCACAAGGGAAGTAATATTTTGGGACTTTAATTTTCTGCAATAGGGGAGTAGTAGTGGACGGCAATGGGACACCAAGGGGAGAGCTTTGGATATGATTAATTTCCTTTTAAAATTCAGCTAAAGGGTGGTGATAATTATGGATTTATTTTAAATACTTTGAATAAGTGGAAAAGAGAGAAAATACGAGAAAAGGAAAGGATGAGATAGGGGGAAGGAGTTGGCCGGCCAAGGGAGTCCTTGTTGGCAAATTCGGCCAAGTATAATAGGGAGCATAGCCGAATTTCATTAAGGATTTTTGACCTCCCTTTTCATTTACTCTTTTCTCTCCAAAGTTTTCTCTTCTTTTTCTTTTAATTGGTTTTAGCCGAAATCTCCATCTTCCTAAAGACCACCATTGCCGAATCTTCCTAGTCCCATACTCTTCTATTGAGGCCGAATCCCTATCATCAATCTTCCTCTTCTTGTTCTCTCAATCTTCCAAAAGCTGAAAGCAGGTTCTTTTAGACCATAGCCGATTGGTTCATTAAAACCCCAAAGCTGAAACTTGTGTGATCATCATCTAGCCATAGCTGAATATTGCTGTGGATTTAAGCAAGGGAGCAATCAATTTCTTTAGTAAGGGTAAGAATCTATCGTCGTCATTTTATTTCTTTTTTTTATCCGGAAGTTAAAAACTAATCCCCTTGTTGTCTTTGGCCGAAACTATGAAGGATTCTTTCGGGATTTCTAGTGTAGCCGACTTCTAGGTGAGGTCTTCGGGATTTTAAAGATTCAAGGTGAGTCAAGTGTAGTTTTCAGCCAAAGGCCATTTATTGAGAATCAATGTTAGAATCGGATCTAACATGTTCTCTGTACGACATCTCCATAGCCAAGAGACCACTTTCAAGATTTGAATCGCAAGGTAATTGCACATACACATTCGGCCAAGGCCTATTTAGTGACTTAGATCTATTTCTTACTTTGTTTAAAAGCCGAAAACTAACCTGTAAAGTGATCTAGTGCTTGGCCAATTACAAGAAGGAACATAGCAAAGTTTCGGGATTTGATTAGTAATCAAATCGGCAACAAGATCTAAAGCATTAGATCGGATTTTCGAGAATCTCAGCGGAAGCGTTAAGTATACCAGGTGTGTACCCCACACTATCTCCTAGTAGATTTATGGCACCCATTTAATATATATGTTTATAATAATGTGAATGTGGCCAAAGGTACCATGCAATGGTACAAAGTGACGTAACTTTAACTTTAAGTTAATATAAGATATGAATTTTTCGAATATGTCGTGTAGGTGAATATCGATAAGAATGTGAAGTATGGCATAAGGCATAGTAACAGTATGATTTGTATGACATGGGGCATATGGGTGATTATGAAAGGGGAAGTGATCTGGTGTTTCATACCTCAAGTATCTGAATGTGGTGACTTCGGTCACATAACCTGAATGTGGTGACTCATGTCACAAAATTTTTATCTGGTGGCAATGCCACAATATTTATAAGGGCGATGAGCACGTCGTCTGCAGCGACTGCCTTCGATGATGTGTAGCGGATCGAGGGTTGACCTAGTAGTCCCCACGGTGTGATGGTTGGTACGGGTGATGTGTAGCGGATGGCATCTAGGTTTGGTTTCGTGATCGCATCATTATGTATAATTGTTATATGTATGTATGTATTACCTGCTCTGCCTGAATTTGTTGGGACTTAGTGTTGGATGTACACATTGAGTCTGTTTGACTCACCCCGATGTGGGGTATGTTGCAGGTGATGCTCAGTATGGTCTGTATCACCAACTCAAGGCCTAATAGTTAATATTCATATTCATTTATCATGTAATCTCCAATCAATCCATAGTTAAATATAACAATGAATATAATCATAATAAACATGAGATATATAGATATAATATAGAAATAACGGTATGAACTTACATGATTGATTTTTAGTAACGGCTCAAAATATCTCAATCAATGATTGACATTATTTCAATTCATTATTTCCATTTTCAATTGCACAAATCAATAATAATCCAACATTATGCAAATAAGTTCATATAATACATTTATAAAGGTACTAAAATTAAACCAAACGTAATTACCAAACTAATCTGCAACAACGACAAAGTATAAGGGCTATTAAGTAATTTTCTCTTTTCCTCGATTTTCCAGTTGTTCAAGATTTAAAATAATAATTTTATTCAATTCACTAATTCTAACAGCAAAATTAATTCATCTTATACAATTAAGTCCTTTTTAACATTTTCCAAAATTGCCCTAAACATTTCACTTTTATTCAATTTAGTCCTCAAGCCCCAAACATGCAAATGAACCATTTTTATTTTAAACCCACCTTGACCGGTTATTCAAAGGTCTCTATACAGCGCATATTTGGAATTATTTCATACCAAGTACAAGAAATTTTACCACTTTAACAATTTAGTCCTTAAACGTTAAAATCATCAAAAACTACTTTACAAAATAGTCCTAACTAACAACAAAACTCAATAATTTTCATAACTTCATGAATAACTGAAACTCATCAATGGCATAATCCAAAAAAATTGAAAGTTTTACAAATTAGTCCTCGGGTTAGCTAGATTAAGCTAACACGAGCTCAAAAACATAAAAATTACTAAAAACGACAAGGTTTGCTTACTAAATCAAAGGGCATAAGCTTGGCTGAATGCTTCCTAGCTTCAACCATGGTGTTTCAAGTTTTTAGGATGAAGAAACAAGAAAAATCACCTATAATTTGGCTTTAGTTTAGTTATAAATTATTTATTTACCTAATTACAATTATAACCCTTTTAATTTACATTCAAATCTTTAACATTTTCAAGACTAAAACTGTCCACTACTATACACGTGGTATAATTACTATTTAAGGATGGTTTAATTGCACAATTTGTCATTTAATTATTTTAAAATTTAACTAAACAAGCTTAATTTCAATTTAGTCTAAACTAATTAGGACTAAATGAGTAAATAGCCCAAAAGTTAATGGATTTAATCATATCCACCACCGAGTTTTTGACCATTGTTTAATTACCATTTTGGTCCTTTTAGCATTTTAAATATATAGCGATTAACTTTTACCTCTTTTATAATTTAATCCTTTTACCTTAATTAAGCAATAAATCATCAAAATTATTGAAGCAAACTTTAATTCAACTATAATACAACCTTGTAAATATTTACTAAAAATATTTATGACCCTAAATTACAGAAACGAGGTCCTAATATCTCATTTTCAATAGCCACTTGACTTTTGAACCGAACCACCTATACTAACTTTTAATTCAATTGATTAAATTCATCAAATCAAAATTTAATATAAAAATTATTATTGACTTGTATAATTTAAATACTAATTATATGAACTTACTCGTCGAATTTGTGGTCCCAACACCACCGAAAATCTGGTTGTTACAGCTCTCCCCTTTAGAAAATTTCGTCCTCGAAATTTTTACCAAGTAGTACCTGTTTATACAGAAGTTTGCCTCATAGACTGAAATTGTCACTGGCTTATCCGAATATGAAAGATAACAATCCCATAACCATCTCGAATAACACGAACTTTATCTTCAGTTTCACTACTCAGATCTGTCTCATATTTAGTTTCCCGCTCAATTCAAGTATAACAGGGTTCTACGTTTCCCAGTTATCTTTAAATTTAATATATAGCATCATAACATGTCTTCTGGATCTGGTATTACACACTCTGATTGTCTATCTGCCCGCGGATAAAATGTTCTATTAAAATTAAGTTTAATGTTTAGAGTCCCGCAAAGTTTATTGAAAATCTTGATGTAATTCCCATATCAGTATCAGAAATAATAAACAATGACAATCCATGCCATCTGGCAATCTCTGTCACATATAACTCGGCTCCTTCTCAAGCAAATATGTAACATCCAAAAATTTGAAATTTTATGTGTCGTATTATTTCTTGCGTTAAGCTAGTCAAATTATTAATTATGTATGTTTAGGGGTCCTGAGAAGGCTCGGGGTTTATTTGGGCCCAAGTAAAAAATTTTGTGTTTTAGCACTTTAAGGAGATATAGTAAGTGACCTCAATGCTTATGGAAATAAATGAGTAAATTGTTAGCATAAAGAAGCTTATGGTAAAAGGGTTATGGCGCCACATGAAGTACTTTGAGGGATGAGGTTCAAATCCCACAATGTGCAAATTTTGACTATTATTTTTGTACTTTTTCCCTAAGTGTCGGCCAAGCTTGTAAATAAGGCAAGTTGGACTTTTAAATTTTGGCAAGGTGGCTAAGGAAATTAGGAAAGGATGAAGGTAGGGAAAGAAATCAAAGGAAAAAGGAAAGTATAGGGAACATGTTGGCTTGCTTCAAAGAAAGTGTTATGGAAAGTTTTGGGTTGGCAAATATTGGCCTGTTTGCAAAGGCATGGACGGTTTTGGCATAGGGAGGGTTTAGCCGAATTTTTCTTTGTCTTTTGGTAAAAGCTTTGGTGTTTGTTTTGGCCAAAATTCCTACTTGCAACCTTTTGTGTCATTTTTTTTCTTTCTCTCCAAATTTCTTCTCCTCCTTGCCGAATCTTTAATCCTTAAGTGTTGAATTTTGTTTCTTCTTTTCCTTCTTGTATGCGAAAAGTACCAGATCATTGAGACCAAAATTTTTCACTCATCCTCTCTTGAAAACCAAAACCAATCAAACACCCTTCTTCCCCTTTCTTTTCTTTTTCACAAGATTCTCCAAGCATTCTTTCTTCTTCTCTAATCCTTACCACCATAGCAAAACATTTTGCTCATTTTTCCTCCATAATCGAAACCTTTCATCTCTTCATTATTCTTTCTTTCTCATTTGAATTATCACTCACCCCTTTGATCAATCGGTAAGTGGTTCTATTCAAACATTTTCTTTCTTTCTTTTTCTCTCTCCTAGCCGAATATATGCCCTTGGCATGGGATGGTCCTATTAACCGAGACCATCATTTTATTTTACACTCTCAAATGAGATCATTTTTTTCTTAGTAGTGATATAGTGGAAGGTCGAAACTTTGATTCTTCCGAAGTCATCGTACAATCATTGGGAATCGGTCCTAAAAATCTTTAAGGTAAGGAGTTCTTCAAGGATTCTATGAAATCGTTCTTTATTCGTTAAGATGTTATTGGAATAGTGATGATTAACTGATTATAATTATAGGGATTAAGTCACTCGATCTATCCACTCGTTGATCACTCAGAATTAGTGGTAAGTTGATCTTTTACCCTTTGGTAATCCATATTTTTATCGTAACATCGATCTATATAAGATCTAATCGAATGGAGGCTTGTGGTGCTGATTCGAAAGGAAAGATGAATGGAGAACTCAAAAGGAGCGGATTAGCGATCCCTACTCTTAAACTCAAGCGAAGGGCGGTATCGGCGGTTCAGGATTTTCCACCGGGTTGTGGATCGTCATCCAGGGAAAACTGACAAATCGTGGTCATTCATGATTCCAAGGGTAAGCACCGTAGATCGTTCATTTTAGAGTTGATTAATAAGTCACGTATGTCAACTAATCTAGTTTTATGATATCTTAGGTGTCGACGATCAAGAAGACTTAGTGCTTACCGTAATCAGGTGTGTAATCTCACACCGTTTTTCATGGGTTTAAGGTTGTTATCGTATTGGAACAAATCACTATGATTAAAATCGTAATATGGTTTAAACTGGGAAAATTTGCCTAAAATACATTATTTAGATAAAAGTGATAAAATCGGTAATAACACTGTGAGAATTACGAAATTGCCTCTAAAGGTTCGAATTGCAAAAATGCCCCAAATGGGCCGATTTGATATATAGCTAAATGGGCCAATTTGATATATTGCTTAGTGGGCCGATTTGATATATGGCTTAATGGCCAATTTGATATATGTCTTAGTGGGCTGATTTGATATATGGCTTAATGGGCCAATTTGATATATGGCTTAGTGGGCCGATTTGATATATTGCTTAATGGGCCAATTTGATATATTGCTAAATGGGCCAATTTGATATATGGCGTATATAACAGTCCGGTTTATACCCTAGTCGGAACAGTGGTTTTAGGACCACAAATCTGAGTCCAAATAATATTTTAATATTATTTTCTGTGTCGTGGATATGGGACTAAGCATGTGTTAAATTTCCGTAAACTAATTTGACTGTCTGTGTGGTTTATTTGACAAAAGGATGAAATTGCATTAAATATGAATGCTGCTTTCTATTAGCTAAAGTACTAAAGTGTTGTGGCTTTGTAAAGATGAAAGCCTTATATGGCAAATAAGCCATCTTTGAGATAATGGATGAATGAAAATCATATATGCCCTTATAACATGTTTGTTTTTATTTATTAATGGAATGGATATTTTAGTAATTGAATAATAAAATGTTAGTAATAATAAAACAAACAATAAAATGTTGAGATAATGCTCATCTTTGGTCTAATTCAATGTATGTTTTCGGTCGATTTTTGATAATTTCTACGTTTTTGCAATCGTTGCTTCGAGAGTTTTAAAACCCATGTCTCAATTTCATGAAATGATGATGTTTGTGTAAAAAGCCATTGATGCTATGTTGAGTTTTGTGATGTTTTATGGTGTTAAATGATAGATATGTAATTGATGAACATAATTTGTTCTTGAATTTTTGATGAATTTAGCTAAATAGGGCTAAATTGAGAAAATGGCAAATTGAGGGACTAAATTGTAAATTTGATGAAAAATGTGGGCTTGTATGTGATGTGTATATATTCAGCCAAGCTTGTGTATAAGTGGATTTTGTGAATTTGATGTTTTGAGAAAAATGGACTAAATTGCTAAATTGTGCAAATATGAGGGTTATTTTACAAATAGCCCTAAATGTATGTCCTTGGATTGAATTGAATGAAATAATGAATAAAAGGGTCAATTCTGAATATGTTTAGATCAAGAACCGAAGAAAACGGACTTCGATCAGGGGAAAGCGAAAGTAAACGAGTAGCCATTTTCATTCCGATAAACTGAATTCGAGGTAAGTCACTATGCAAATAAACGCATTTATATAAAATTGTAAATGTTCTCATGATTATTGTGGATAATAAATATCTATGTGATGTTATACATATGAATTCCGAGATAAGGTCAATATAGTGACAACGTCTGAGAAGTCCTGTACGAACTTAGGAATAGATAGGTTTAGCTATGTCATGACATAGATATCTGTTCTGTTTCGTCATGTAAGACCACGTCTGGGACGTTGGCATTGATTTGAGATTCGTGTAAGACCCTGTCTGGGACAATGGCATCGATATTTGATTATGTGTAAGACCACGTCTGGGACGTTGGCATCAATATAAGCTTTATGTGTAAGACCACGTTTGGGACGTTGGCATCATTATGATCTTTACGTATAAGACCACATTTGGGATATTGGCATCATTATGATTTTTACGTGTAAGACCATGTTTGGGACATTAGCATCGTTTTGATTCATGTAAGACCCTGTCCGAGACAGTGGCATCGATATCTGAGTAAATGTAAGACCTCGTCTGGGACGATGGCATTGAACTACTATTCCGAGCTTTTGAAGTATCCTACTGGATTCCTTATGGTTCAACGGGCAAGTCTGAAATATGAATGACAAATCCGAGTTTTGATAGATTAAGTAAATAAATGTCTGATTCAGGTACGTTGATTATACACCAAATGTGTATATAAGGTAAGTGACTATGTCTTTTACTATGATGGATTGGAAATATGTCACATGAAAGCATATATGAAAAACTATGTGTCTATGATTTTTGAATTGATAAATGTGGCAATTTGGCCAAGAATATGAATCAAAGTATAAATGTGAGAAATTTACCTTGTAGAAGAAATGTGCCAATGTGGTTATATGTTTACATGCTTTACATATCAAGTTTGTTTGTGTATTGACTTACTAAGATTTTGGAAAGCTTACTCTCTGTGTGTGTGTTTAATCTATTTTATAGGTCGTCAAAGCTACTGAAGGCTCAGGACCGTCTTGGATCATCATCACACTATAGAACTTATTTTGGTACATTTTGATATTGTATATGGCTAGATATGGCATGTATAGGCTAGTCTTGGTATAAGTTGTAAAGTGAACTTAGCCATGAGATTTGGCTAGATATGTTTTGATATATGCTTAAAGAAGTATGATATGTGAAGTTGTTTTGGTATGATTAATAGATATGTGAAATGGTCTTGAAATGGTAAGTAACTAGATGATTGATGTTTGAGCATAATTGAGATTTGACCATGCAAATTGGTATGTTTGGATTTGGTTCGAATGGTTAGATTGAATGAATATTGAATGAACTGTAGTGTGATTACTTTAGTTGACAAATATGCATGATTTGGTTGGCTATTTGGTATGTTTTGATGGTCGTAGGTGAATGAAATGGGATGATATTTGTTGTTTATAGCTTTGACCCTCATGGGTGGCTTTTTGGCCTTGTTAATGGCCTATAATGTCACACGGTTGTGGCACACGGGCGTGCCTAAGACCATGGGCGAATTGGCAGAATGTGGCCTAAAATCAACACGGCCTTAACACGGGCGTGTTTAGTGACTGTGATGAGGAAGTCAGTATAAGACCACGGCTATGACACACGGCTGTGTCTGGTGGCCGTGGGGACCAAGTCAATATATAAACACGAATGGACACACGGGGGTGTCTAGAAGCCGTGGAGGGCACACGGTCTCCTTCCACGGGCGTGTCTCCCCTGTATTTTAGAAAAGTTTAAAATTTTCATGAAATTTCATATGTGTTTTGGTTTAGTCCCGACTCGACTTCTAAGCATGATTAAGGTCTCGAGGACCCGTTTAAGGGACATTATGTCTGAGAATGATGATTGAATGTATGATTTTGTCTGCGAATATTTTCGATCTATCTGGTAACTCTCCTAACCTTAATCCGGTGACGGACACGGGATAGGGGTGTTACAACATAATGGGCCGATTTGATATATGGCTTAATGGGCAAATTTGATATATGGCTTAATGGGCTGATTTGATATATTGCCCTAATGGGCCGATTTTGCAAAGTGTTAATGGGCCAAATTGGTTGTAATAAATCTCTGAATTATTAATTATCGTTGTTATATTGTAAATATCATGACTTGCTATGTATGATGCATTTACATGACTTTGCATGGGATGGGAAAATGTTGAAGAGAAGAAATTTCAGTGGCACTACTACAAATATATGTGATAATATGATACTCTGTGATTCTAGTGGCTTGCCCACAATTAAATTGTTATAAATGGCATAATGCCTGCAATTGGTGTGTTGGCGGGGTGGGTTGACTTGATCCCTACAGGTGTGATGGATGGTACGGGTGGTGTGTAGCGAATGGATTATTAGGTTGGTTTGGGATTGCATTACATTCATATGATATGTTTAATACATTATTATGTAAAAAGGGGCTTAGGCCCAAAATATTGCTAAATGGGTCTCAGGCCCAGTGGACAACGGTAAGGGGGTTGCACACTGAGTTCTAGTAACTCACCTTGTTTCCTTATTCCTTTCAGGTAATGCTTAGTGACGGGGACTTGGGCCATGGATGACTCGGTGGAGGCCATACTACAAAAACAGTTTTAGTTGGGCTTTGGATTTCTTTTTAGTACACTTAAATACTTCACTATTTTGAGTTAAGGTTGTAATAAGGCCTTTAGATTATTTTTATTATGTTTTATGTTTGACGTATTTATATTTTGCTCTAAGTACTTTAAATGAGATTTTTCTAAAAACTTAAATAAACATTTTTCTAAAATGGAGATACAAATGGATTTCATAATAAACTTTCTTAAATATTTTAACTCGGAAATCTTCTTTTAAATTATCATCAACACTTTTCAAAAGACATGATTGTAAAATCATTTGTTCAAGATTATCGATTTATCAATCAATCTTCTATTTGGTAATACTTTGTCAATACTTTTTAAATGGGGAATTTGTTTTTACTTAATTTTAAATCTTTTTACGTACGAATGAAAAGGACTTAAAAGTGTTTTCTCATGTGACATGTCAGATTTGGCCTTAACGCATGGGCCGGGTTTGGGGTGTGACAGAATAATCAGTTCTGATAGGAGTAAATGAGCTAATTTTGTCAATCAATCAACCATAACCCAGTTCAATATTTCTTTCTCAATGATATCGGAATACCAGATATAAAATCCCTCATGACTTGCTACTATTTCCACTTAGGAGTCATGTTGGTCAGTAATAATTCTGGTGGTACTTGATGTTCAGTTTATTGGACAATATAGGATGTAATGTTATGGATCTTGGATAAAATATTTCGTTACTTTGGATTATTCGGAACACACAATTAGTTACGAAATTACATCATGCCATCCGTATTCATTGTAAATCCTATAGACGAATCACTCTGGATTTTCTCTCACTTTGCTATAAGCTTTTAGGTCATCTTCTTACAATTCCTGAATTCTTTGCAAAACAATGATATAGTTTCAACTTAGCCAATACAAAATCATTACTATAATCAACATATTCTTTCCCAGATTCAGTCTGGGTCAGTATAAAAGTTCCCTTCAGTAAGACTTTAAGTTGTTCACAACTTTCAGAGACATTTACAAAGTTTCTAAATAACAATAAAAGAGAATTTTCTCAGATCTATACGAATTCCATTTACTGAATTTACATTATAAAGAAAACTAACCTTGCTGAGTCAACTCACATTTACTGGCTTTCACATAACAAATTCTCGTACCAAGTCTATTATACCATTTTCAAATGCTAAGCGTACACGAATTATGTCTTAATCTAAACCAATCTATCATCAATAAGCACAACCACAAAATATTCGAATGAAACTAGAAAATGAATTCATCAATTTATAAATTAATGAGACATTAATTAATCCAGACAATAGTACCAGAACTTATAGTGGTCACGTCAAGTTCAAAATCAGTTTTTAGCATGTCACAAACTTTAACTAGCAATTAATAATAACCAAATTTGTATTTATCTTTAAGAACATTGTTACGACTTTTTAACTGATCAAGTGGGTTATCTATAAGAGATAAAATATATTTATTATTTGTCTTGAATTTATTCAATTTTCACATTCAAACAGAAATCTAGAATTTCTTCGAGAAATAGATCAAGAAACTCACTAACAATCGATACATGATAAATTCTTGATCCTATTTCTTGAGTATCAAGAAAACATATATATCATAAATGCTTACAAGTAAATTTTTTTTGTAGAGATAACTGAAACAACTTCGATAATATTATCTAAATTAATTGGACTCAACCATAATCCTTTTTGATAATATTATCTAAATTAATTGGACTCAACCATAATCCTTTCATCATTCTGATAGTATGGATCTATTTATTTTTGTCTAAAATTCACTACAACATTATATAACCTTATCCATTCTATTCCCAGAATAATATAAAATTCATGAAATGATAGTAACATCAAATCTACAAGAAAATCAGAGTCATAAATTTTCAGTAGATAGCTTCGACATACCAAAATAACCATTACACTCTAATTCATTGGATTATAACTCAAATATCAAACTCAGTTGATTCAAGAAATAAATCTTTATCCATTACTAATGCAATGCAAATATATGAGTAAGGTGATCCAATATCACCCAGTGCATATGCAATAAATAATATCAAAGAGATAGAACATACCAGAAATAATATCAAATGCGGTAGCTTCAAATCTAACAACTATGTCTTCGGTCCAACTACATTTAATTACAGTGTTATTTCTCTGACCACATTTAATTACAGTGTTATTTCTCTGACCAAGGCGTTTACCTTTCTGAGATGTAGACAATTGTCTAGCACTATTCACAGACACAATTTCTCGATTTTATTCATTAACCTATATAAATTCCTGCCCAGATGACATTTAATGACATTTCTCTTTCTGAATTCAAATCTGAATAAGTCTAATTTAATCATGTCTCTCAGTATAACCGTTGTTAATGTTGACTACCAATTATAAACCATGTCTATTTATCAAAGACATGATGCATCTAAGATAGTAATCAAGGAAGAAAGCCATATCTTCAAAATTCCCTGGATATTTCCGAACCAGTACCTAGTCCTAATCGGGTCATCACCTGTTTTACCTATAAACTCCTCAGTATCATACCTTCTAATTAATTAACCAAAAGCCGTCAAACTATTTCAGTCTGTTGAGGACCTAAAGATGCCATAAGGAACATATCAAGGGGTAGAGGTTGTAAGGCCACAAAATTAGCTTGCACTAATTCTGTAAACCACTGGCACATTTAATCAAAAAGACATTTTGTCTTCACTATTAGACATTTACAAAGCCAATAACCTATAATGTACCTACTATTTAAAAGTCAGAATATTACATTTATTTTTTTACCTCATCAAGGTCAATATGATCAGATTCTATTAACATTCATTAAATCTATAAGAAAATAATATTACCCTCATTTTCAGACAGTTGCAGAACCAGTATACCATAACTTGCACAAGAGTTAGTAGTCAAAATGTTGTTGTTAACATCATTAGTTTCATCACGTTCAAAATCAGATGACATTATTAAAATCTACAAGGAAACATGGGTTAGATTGAATCAATCAATATCACACTATCTCAAGTTTATATGGCATGTAATTTCTAGACTTCAAATACATTATGTTCAGTCCGAGAATCGACTAAACCTGTAACACCCCTAACCTGTATCCGTCGCCAGAATAGGGTTACAGAGCATTACCATAAAAGTGCAACTTAAAATCATTTATTTCTTAACATTTTGTAAATCGTACCATAGTCCATTCAAACACATGCATACCATCCCTTATTTGAGCCCTCGAGGCCTTAGAAACACTTTAAAAATGATTCAGGACTAAATCTGAAACACCCCAAACCCGGCCTACGAGCTTTGACCAGATTTGGTATGTTCCTCAAGTAAACCGGTTCAAAGTTCTTTTGTTACTTTGGGAAAACAGTGTGTTTTGAAAGAAATATTGTTTTGGGTTAGGCTCGAGTAGAAAACAAAATCGTTTTATAATGACAACCCTTTTAAATTTTAGGTGATAAAACATATAGAATACATTTGAAGTAAATTACTTAATCTTTAACTTAATAAAAATTTCGTAACATAATAAATAAAAGCAGAAATAAAATAGTGCACTATGGCCTTATGGCCTTATTACATCAAGTAAATCCAAATAATTCGGAGTACTTAAAAATTAATAGTCCATAAAAATAAAAACTTCATGTTGAGCATGGCCACCATAAGTTCTGCCGTCCCGGTCCATTACTGTTCATCACCTGAAACATTGTCCCACAACGGGGTGAGTCAACAGACTCAATGTGTACACAACACTAAATCATAATAGAATCAGGCATAACAAATATTACACATTCATATCATATCATACATATTATGATGCATTCCCAAACCCAAACCTAATAAGCCATCCGCTACACTCCCCCGTACCAACCTGTACACCGTGGGGACTACTAAGTCGACCCTCCTTTCGATACACTCCATATCGCGGTTTTAGGTCACCGCATTTGTGGTCTTAGGTCACCACATTCAGATATCGCATGATCTTAGGTCACCGCATTCGATTCATCGTGGTCTTAGGTCACCACATTCAGATACCACGGTCTTAGGTCACCGTGTTCGTGGTCTTAGGTCACCACATTCACTTCCCTTTTCAATAACCCATATGCCCCATTTTGTAATATGCATTAATATGCCAAAGTTCACATTCTTATTCTCATGTTACAAATAACATATTCCATATTCCTAGTAGGAGTAGGAAACGTACCTGAGTACTTTGTACCACATTATGGTACCTTAGCCATATTCACATTTTTAATATCACATATGTTAATTAAACATAGCCATAAAACATATTATGAAATAGTGTGGGGTACACACCTGATTAGCTTAACGAATTCCTTGAAATCCCGAAAAACAGATCTATCGCTTTAGATCCTAAATCCCTACATTTGGCCACATTTAGTATTTTAGGAAAAAGCCTATTCGGCTAATTTAATCAAATCCCGAAGGATTATTGTATCCACTTTCTTACCTTGCTGCTGATTTGATAATTAATCAAATCCCGGAAACTTGTATTCTTCCCCTTTGAAATCGGCTAATCACTAGATCCCTTGAATCGATTAGTTTTCGGCTTAAAACAAATAAAAATAGATCTAACTACTAAAATAGGCCTTGGCCGAATATTCATAGTCACTTACCTTAAGGATCTTAAATCCCGAAATTATCCCTTGGTTATACCTTCTGTCAAAATCCCTAAAACCACATGTTAGATCAACTTCTAACCTTTAATCACAATCAATGACCCTTGGCCGATATGTCGATATGACTTACCTTGATGGTCAAATCCGAAGATCTTTTCCTTTATAGTCGACTATGGCAAAAATCCCGAAAGAATCCTTCCAAATTTTGGCAAATAAGAATATTGATGGGATTAGTCCTAGATTTCGACAAATCTAAAAGAAAAGAATAGAAATCAAAACTTGTTCTTACCCTTTCTTGAAGAAATTGACAGCACCTATGCTTAAAGCCCCTCAAAGATTCGGCTTTTGATGGATTGGAAAGAAAAGAAATTGGCTAATGGTGATATCTTGAATTTTCAGCTTTGGCTAACAAAAAGAAGAAGAACAAATGCTCTAAGAAATTCGGCAGAGAGAATGGTTGAGAGAAAGAATGATGAATGGCCCTCTTTTCCTTATATAGCCAAATTTACTAACTTAGAATCCCTTACTTGGCCATCACTCTTCTATTTTGATAGCTTTATCTCTTTAATTATCTCCTAAAATAAAAGATAATTCAGCAACTATCCTTACTTAGCCGAAATTATTAAACTCAAAGTCCCTTACTTGGCCATCACTTCTCCCTTATTTTCCTAATTAAAGAATAAGTCCTCATTTATCTCTTGAAAATAATCTAAAATAAATCCATTATGTATCCCTTATTTGTCCACTATTTATCTCTTAAAAATTAAAGAGTAAAGGCTCCTAAATTATAGCCTTGTGCCGTCCACCTCACTTCTTCTGGAAGTAAAATAAAATTTCTTTTATTTGCTTTCCCTGTGACTCGAACTCAGGCCCAATCCCCTTGCATGTGGCGCCATTTCCAGAGGCCCTAAGTGGCATCTCCAGGCCACTTTTCCAAGCCTGTTTGCGTATCAAATTTCACATACTTTTTCTCTTAAGGCCACCTTGCCTTAATTTCCTCTTTTAAACTTTAAAACTCGACATTTCTAAGTCATTTCTAAGTTTCCAAAAATTTTCGTTTGCCTCTTTAAACTTGGCATTTCCTTATATTTCCAAGTTTCCAGAAATGTTCACTTTCCACTTTTGAATCATTTCCAAGACATTTCCTTACATTTTCAAGTCATTTCCTTACATTTCCAAGTTTCCAAAAATGTTCACCATACATTCATAACACATAAGACATGCCATTTCGTATAATTAAATCAAAAATGCATAGGCCCATTTCCAGGATGTTACAGTTCTACCCCCCCTTAAAAATAATTTCGTCCTCGAAATTACTTACTAACGAATAATCGTACATCTTAACTCACCGCACTACGCTTATGCTGCGCACTCTGATCTTAATAGAACCATCATACTTCCTAGGCACAATCTCTAAGTTCACTTCCCATAGAACTCATTTCTAACGCCGCGATTTAATCTGATTAAAAAGTTTTATGCATCAGAATTTTGTTCCACATATTAATCGCAAACAATTTTATGAAATAAAAATATTTAGAAGTAGTTCTTTCGATCACACAAAGTTTCAGTTCAAGTTCACTACTCTAATTCAGAGAATCACATTCACATTCATCAACAGAGACACCTTCATTCCTCAATAGAGGCACATTCATTCACTAACATAGACATATTTATTCAGTGGTATCTACCACCCACATTCACTATTCGAACACTCTTTGCCTTATTCCTATCCCAGGGGTATTTTCATAATTTGTCCTACAGGGGTATTTTCGTAATTTTTCAAAATAAGGTTCCTTGGTAATTTTGTCAGTAAAGGTATTTTGGTAATTTTGTGTTCCCGGGGTATTTTTGGAAATTTTGAAATCCGAGGGTATTTCGGTAATTTTGAATCTCGGGGGTATTTTGGTAATAAACTAGGGTAAATTTGTAAAATTTAACAAATCAGGGATATTTCAAAAGTTACAAAACTTTGAGGGTTCTTTTTGAGAATTGTTCTTTCCAAAACGGTGATGTTGCAAAAAAAAAATTTAGAAATCAGGGTCATTTTGGTAATTTTTTGTAAGTTAGGGGCAATTTTGTAATTTCATAAATCGGAAATTTTTCGAAAAATTTTGTAAAGATGGTTTTCACAAATTTAAAAGGGTCATTTTAAGAGTTTTAAAACTAGGGTTTTTATAAAAATACGGCTAGTTCCCTTTCGGGTTTTATTATTGAGTTTAGCCTGCGACTGAGTCCTCTTGGTTAGGGTGAACTGTAGCTACGCATCAGGTAGGATTCCAGCGAAGAGGAGGTGAGTCACTAGGACTGCTTAAGTACCAGGCTCTTCCGGATCCAATCCTAGACATGCGCACATGGGTTCCCACACCCTAACTCGGCGACTTAGCCATAGGGTTGTTTAGTTAGGCACTTAAGTCTTATGTAAGTGTTGGGGAAAACTACTCCTAGGGTTTAAGTACTTAGTATACTATCTACGTTCCATTTCTACCCTTCTACAATTAATAATTCACACAATAGATAGAAGTACTTATCTGGTGGACTGCGGGTCGGAGACTTAGGTGCCATGCCAGAAACCTGCTTATTTCAAAAATATTTTCATAAAACTCATTTGGGCTCGTTTTGAAAACGTTTTGGGCCTTAAACCCCTAGGCCGAGAGTTTGAAACTGGGCTCTGATACCAAACTAAAACACCCTAAACCCAGCCCACGAGCTTTGACCAGATTTGGTATGTTCCTCAAGTAAACCGGTTCAAAGTTCTTTTGTTACTTTGGGAAAATAGTGTGTTTTGAAAGAAATATTGTTTTGGGTTGGGCTCGAGTAGAAAACAAAATCGTTTTATAATGAAAACCCTTTTAAATTTTAGGTGATAAAACATATAGAATACATTTAAATTAAATTACTTAATCTTTAACTTAATAAAAATTTCGTAACATAATACATAAAAACAGGAATAAAATAGTGCACTATGGCCTTATGGCCTTATTACATCAAGTAAATCCAAATAATTCAGAGTACTTAAAAATTAATAATCCATAAAAATAAAAACTTCAGGTTGAGCATGGCCACCACAAGTTCTGCTGTCCCGGTCCATTACTATTCATCACCTGAAACATTGTCCCACAACGGGGTGAGTCAACAGACTCAATGTGTAGACAACGCTAAATCATAATAGAATCAGGCATAACAAATATTACACATTCATATCATAGCATACATATTATGATACATACCCAAACCTAAAAAGCCATCCGCTACACTCCCCCGTACCAACCTGTACACCGTGGGGACTACTAAGTCGACCCTCCTTCGGTTACACTCCATATCGCGGTCATAGGTCACCGCATTTGTGGTCTTAGGTCACCACATTCAGATATCACGGTCTTAGGTCACCGCATTCAGATTACTGTGGTCTTAGGTCACCACATTCACTTCCCCTTTCAATAACCCATATGCCCCATTTTGTAATATGCATTAATATGCCAAAGTTCACATTCTTATTCTCATGTTACAAATAACATATTCCATATTCCTAGTAGGAGTAAGAAACGTACCTGAGTACTTTGTACCATATTATGGTACCTTAGCCATATTCACATTCTTAATATCACATATATTAATTAAACATAGCCATAAAACATATTATGAAATAGTGTGGGGTACACACCTATTTAGCTTAACGAATTCCTTGAAATCCCGAAAAACCGATCTATCGTTTTAGATCCTAAATCCCTACATTTGGCCACATTTAGTATTTTAGGAAAAAGCCTATTCGGCTAATTTAATCAAATCCCGAAGGATTATCGTATCCACTTTCTTACCTTGCTGCCGATTTGATAATTAATCAAATCCCAGAAACTTGTATTCTTCCCCTTTGAAATCGGCTAATCACTAGATCCCTTGAATCGGTTAGTTTTCGGCTTAAAACACATAAAAATAGATCTAACTACTAAAATAGGCCTTGGCCGAATATTCATAGTCACTTACCTTAAGGATCTTAAATCCCGAAATTATCCCTTGGTTATAGCTTACATGAAATCCCTAAAACCACATGTTAGATCAACTTCTAACCTTTAATCACAATCAATGACCCTTGGCCGAATGTCAGATATGACTTACCTTGATGGTCAAATCCCGAAGATCTTTTCCTTTATAGTCGACTATGGCAAAAATCCCGAAAGAATCCTTCCAAATTTTAGCAAATAAGAATATTGATGGGATTAGTCCTAAACTTCGACAAATCTAAAAGAAAAGAATAGAAATCAAAACTTGTTCTTACCCTTTCTTGAATATTTCAACAGCACCTATGTTTGAAGCCCGTCAAAGATTCGGCTTTTGATGGATTGGAAAGAAAAGAAATTGGCTAATGGTGATATCTTGAATTTTCGGCTTTGGCTAACAAAAGGAAGAAGAACAAATGCTCTAGGAAATTCGGCAGAGAGAAGGGTTGAGAGAAAGAATGATGAATGGCCCTCTTTTCCTTCTATAGTCGAATTTACTAACTTAGAATCCCTTACTTGGCCATCACTCTTCTATTTTGATAGCTTTATCTCTTTAATTATCTCCTAAAATAAAAGATAATTCAACAACTATCCTTACTTAGCCGAAATTATTAAACTCAAAGTCCCTTACTTGGCCATCACTTCTCCCTTATTTTCCTAATTAAAGAATAATTCCTCATTTATCTATTGAAAATAATCTAAAATAAATCCATTATTTATCCTTTATTTATCCACTATTTATCTCTTAAAAATTAAAGAATAAAGGCTCCTAAATTATAGCCTTGTGCCATCCACCTTACTTCTTCTGGAAGCAAAATAAAATTTCTTTTATTTGCTTTCCCTGTGACTCGAACTCAGGCCCAATCCCCTTGCATGTGGCGCCATTTCCAGAGGCCCTAAATGGCATCTCCAGGCCACTTTTCCAAGCCTGTTTGCATGTCAAACTTCACATACTTTTTCTCTTAAGGCCACCTTGCCTTAATTTCTTCTTTTAAACTTTAAAACTCGACATTTCTAAGTCATTTCTAAGTTTCCAAAAATTTTCGTTTGCCTCTTTAAACATGACATTTCCTTACATTTCTAAGTTTCCAGAAATGTTCACTTTCCACTTTTGAATCATTTCCAAGACATTTCCTTACATTTCCATGTCATTTCCTTACATTTCCAAGTTTCCAAAAATGTTCACCATACATTCATAACACATAAGACATGCCATTTCGTATAATTAAATAAAAAATGCATAGGCCCATTTCCAGGATGTTACAAAATCGGAAACATATGAAAACTTAAGGAAAAAGATAGAAAATTTCACACTACAGGGGTTACACGGCCGTGTCACTCACACGGATGAGACACACACTCGTGTCTCAGGCTGTATAGACATTCGAAGTAGGGACACAAGGCCGTGTCCAAGCCTGTGTTCGTGCCCTTGTAACTCTCTGACTTGGGTCACACGGCCAAGCCACATGCCCATATGCCAAGCTGTATAACTCTTGAAATGCAACTTTTAAAACCTACAGGGGACACGTGTGTCACACATGGATGAGACACACGCCCGTGTCTTAGGCTGTGTGGACAAGAAATGGACCAAATTCAAGCCATTTCTTTCACCCAATTCAAGCACACACCTACAAGCCATTTGCACATACAATAAAGCCTTAAACATACCTAAAACTTGTATAATAAGACCAAATTGAATTCCAAATTCCATTCAACCAATATGCCATATAGGAACCTCAAATGCAAACATACAATTTACCTAAACATATACATGTACTTAACACATTTCATTCATCAACACTTAATTTATTTTCCATTTCAAAAATCATCATAAATTGACCACATTTGCACCATTACAAATAGTTCATATCTACCCCAAAGCATAACTCCACCTGGTCTTATATAAACATACCAAATATGGTAATTCCAAACATACCTAAACATGTGCATATTTAACCTATACCATATTAGAATTATGCTATATGAAAATAACCTTACCATTTGGATCATTTCTCACATGTATCAACACCATCTAAATAGCACAATTCTAGCCATTTCTGAATCGTTCCAACAACCAACATATATACAAACCATATTTCAATCATGCACATCTATTAAAAACCTTTCCAAAGCATACCATAACTTGACCATGTTGACGTCAATTCATTGCTTAGCATTTTGGCCACTCAATCATGCATTAACACATTGCCAAAATGTCACACATCAATAAGGCATCAAAAGTACCAAGGTTACATCAACCAAAATGACATATACATGCCAAACTCATCAACTATTATAAACCACAGGTCCACTTATACATGACATTATAACCTTGATCAAAACATCAAAATCTACTAATATAATCGCTGGATAGTGTGATAGATCTCTGACGAGCTTCCAACCCAATCGAGCTTTCGGTAATCTAAAAAAGTAAGAAAAAGATAACTACGTAAGCAATAAATGCTTAGTAAGCTCGTAGAACATGAAACATAACTTATCGCTTTAATACTATAATACATAGATTAACACCAATATTTTAAACTTGGTATAAACCTATTGGGATTTATAAACCAATACATGGGTTAACACCAATACTTTAAACATAACTCACATTTGAGTATATTCATCAACATCACTTATACTTTTCAAATATAATGTATATTTGGATTTACAAGTCGTAATACATTCTATTTACTTACTTTTCCTTCCCTTTCAAATGCTTAGCATAAGCCTAAACAACATTATCATTTAATGAATTAGTATATTTAACCATGATATAGGCAAATTCTTCTATAGTATAAATAGACTTCTCACATATAAGTACATCATTTATTACATCAAACCTTTTATAACATAATAATACATTCCAATTATGAACTTACCATTTTATTCCCTTTTCTTACCCATTTCTTAAGCATAAACATCAATCATAACCACAAGCTTGGCACAAGCCTAAGCACATCAATAACACATGTTAGTTCATTTAAATATAACTCATATGAATTTAACATGGATAACCATTAAACTTGAACATGATTCAATTGGATTTATCATCCATCATAACATAACATGATTTTCATGTATCTCACCATTTCAACGTACTTCATAATGAATTGATTTGGAGTACTATTTATTGTTTTAGAGATAGTTCATTCTTGTGTTACAAGTGAACTGTTTGAAACTTTGGATGTGAACTTAGAGACTATGCCTAGAAGGTAAGATAAGTCTTTAAGATCAGAGTGCGCAGCAATAGCGTAGTGGGGTGAGTTAGACCATACGATGGTTCGTTAGTAAGTATGTAACAACTCAAACCCGGCCCACGAGCCTTGACCGGATCTGGTATGTCACTGCGAAAAACATTTGAAAATATCTTGACTAGTGGTGGAACTTGAAAATTTTATTCTTAAAAAAAACCATGTCCATTAAAAAAAATGTTATAAGTAACATAAGCTTGATAAAAATATCCGAATTAAAACTTGATTATATACTTTTAATTTATATAAGTTGCCGGAATTAAAAACATTTCCCGAATAATAATTCAATCGACAATCCAATTTAAAACATAGCAAACTCCCTAAATGTCTCAAACGGCCCTTATTACAATATATACAAATTCCCAAAATGCTGATAATATAAAATATTTAAAACGAGTAAAACATCTTCTTCTGCATGGGCCACCTCGTATCCTCTCCAACCTGGTCCGAGCATCATGCATCACCTGTAAAGTTTAATAAAAATTTGGGTGAGTCAACAGACTCAATGCATAGTCATTACACATGTCTCCACATATGGGCTTGGCCCACATCCACACAATCCGTACACATAAATATGCAATTATGAAGCCCAACCCAACTTAGGGTCCATCCGTTAATCCCACCTTAGCAGACTCCCTGCCCAAGGCCGTGGCTAATCCGCCACCGATCACCTTGTGATCCACATATCTTACCTTGGCAGACTTGCTGCTCAAGGCCGTGGCTGAGCCACCGATCCCATAGGGTCCCACACATCAATCAGTTCACGATGATGCACACAGCTATCGACCGCCGAGATGGACACCTAGCCAACACCTCCCTTGACGTAGCACCTAGCTAACATCAAGCGCTAATGTTGCACAAGGCTAACATTAGACCACATACATAAATATGTACACCCTGTCCTCCAATATTCATATCCCAAGCCCTCATGCACATATATATATGATAAAACATCATTTAATAAAATACATATATAACATGCTCATCTCCATTTCATATATTTAACAGTAATCATTTAATAACATAAAACGCTGACCTTGTTAATCATTTACCCATCATGGGTATCCACCATTTTAGCCCTTATCTCGGCTATCATTCACAACATAGCACATATACATTTTAACATATTTAAAACAATCAAAAGACAGTGCGATAACTACGCACCTGATTGCACAATTGACTAAATCTCGAAACCCACGTCTAACCGATTTTGCATTCCTACGATTGCTGAACTCCCTTCTTAATGCCGATTTGGTCCTTTACCAAATCCCGAAGGCTTGCTTATTCCTGTCGACTAGCCCCTAAACCACCATAGTCAAATCGGTTAACTACTTAATGGCCTATGACCGAATGTATCCAACTCCCTTACCTAATCTTTCCAAATCCCGAAATACCTGCTTGCTCCTTGAAGTTGTCAAAATCCCTATTTGCCATTGATAGTATCGGCTATGCACAAAAATCAAGGAAGATGGCCCTTGGCCGAATATTATAGTTGCTTACCACAAGTCTCCAAATCCCAAAAGATCACCTCTTGGTTCGGCCACAAGACTAAAAGGGGTTAGATTTTGGTTTCGATTCACCAAAGATAAAAGAAAGAAGAATAACGTTAAAGAGTTTCTTACCATACCATCAGAATTGATCGAATCGCTTGCACCCAAAGTCTCCTTGGACACTAAGAGATTCGGCTTTTAGGGAGTGACAAGAAAAGAGTAGTTTTCGGGAAAAGATGATAATACAAAAGAACAAGAAAGAAGAATAACTAGACTACCACCTTCGGCTTTGAAGTTCAATGAATGATTCGGCTCCAATAAAAGATACAATCGGCACCAAAAGAGGGAGATTCGGTTTCAAGGTTTCAAGAAAAGAGAAAAGGTAGAGAGGACTACAATATTCGGTAAGAGGCACTAGAAAAAAAAAACAATTAAAATTCAGCACTTAATCCCCTAAATGACCGAAATTCAAACACCACCCAAACGACCCTTGGCCGGCTACTGATTCCTTTTTAATCATATCCCAAATTCCTCTCCTATTTTATCTCTTAACCACTCACTTGGACTAAATAAAATAAGCCTTATTTATCTCTTATCAAACATTCAAAATAAATAAAATAACAACCACCCTTTATCCATTATCACCTCTTCAATTAAAATACAAAATAAAATAATAATAATCCATTCTTCCAGCCGAATTTAAAAGCTAAACACCAAGCTTATCCTTATCTTTCCAATGCCCATGTGCCGTCCAACTACTCTCCACTTGAAGCAAAAAGCCAAAAATAAAAATAAAACCATCCATTACTGCCCACGTGAATCGAACCCCCACCCATCGCTTTGCAGTCGCCATAACGCCCCAAGCCACTTTGCCCAGGCGTTCTTTGTGACATAAACCCGCCACATATTCTTTTAAGACCTCCTTCCTTAGTTCACCCTTGCCTTAACGCCAAAACAAAAATAAAACACACCAGGCGCTTCCCTCATGGCTCGAACTTGAGTCCCTTCGCCAAGACCCTTAAGTGGCGCCCCAAGCCGCTCCACCAACCCGTCTTTCTTGTCCACCAATGCCCACAAAATCCTTTAAACCCTCCTTAACTCAGCCCCTACCTTTTTAACGCCAAAACCCAAAAATAAAACACCACTTGCTGCCGCCGTGCTTCGAACCCAGGCCCTTGTTGGCGTTATATCCAGCCCCTTAAGTGGCGCATGGAAGCCACTTTACCAAGGCATTTCTTATGCCATAAACCCCCAACAACTTCTCTTAAAGCCCCCTTAGCCTAGCTCCCTTTTTGACGCAAAAATAAAAGCCTCTGATGCGCCTCGCGTTACTCGAACCTCTTCCTTCCTGCGCAAGCCCCCAAGGCCCCTAAAGTAGCGTCCCAAGCCACTTTACTAAGCCCAGGTTCATGTCCCTAAACTCCTGAAATTTTCTTTAAGGCCTCCCTATCCCAATTTCCCCTTTTAACTTAAAATTTCAAAAATTTCCAGTGCATTCCCTTTTAATCTTAGAGTTTTAAAAACCCTTAAAACATCACCAACCACACTTAAAGCCTACTAACACTTGAGTTATGCTCCAAACGCACAACCCCTAATCTAGGATGTTACAAAGTAATTTCGAGGACGAAATTATTTTAAGGGGGTAGAACTGTAACATCCTGAAAAGGGCCTATGCATTTTCGATTTAATTGTACGAAATAACATGTCTTATGTGTTATGAATGGATTTTGAATATTTTTGGAAACCTGGAAATGTATGGAAATGTTAAGTTTAAAGTGGACATTTTTGGAAACTAGGAAATGTAAGGAAATGATTTAGAAATGATTCAAAAGAGGAAAGCGAACATTTTTGGAAACACTGGAAATGTATGGAAATGTTAGGTTTAAAAGAGCAAAGTGAACATTTTTGGAAACTTGGAAATGTATGGAAGTGATTTAGAAATGATTCAAAAGAGGAAAGTGAACATTTCTGGAAACTTGGATATGTAAGGAAATGTCAAGTTTAAAGAGAGAAACGAAAATTTTTGGAAACTTGGAAATGTAAGGAAATGACTTAGAAAATGTCGAGTTTTAAAGTTTAAAAGAGGAAACTGAGGCAAGGTAGCCTTAAGAGAAATTGTATGTGAAATTTGACACACAAACAGGCTTGGAAAAGTGGCCTGGAGATGCCACTTAGGGCTTCTGGAAATGTCGCCACTTACAAGGGTATTGGGCCTAAGTTCGAGCCATATGGGAAGCAAATAAAAGAAATTTTATTTTGCTACAAGGAGCAGAGAGGTGGACGGCACATGGCTATAATTTAGTAGCTTTTATTCTTTTATTTTTAAGAGATAAATAAGGGATAAATAATGGATTTATTTTAGATTATTTTCAAGAGATAAATGAGGAATTATTCTTTAATTAGGAAAATAAGGGAGAAGTGATGGCTAAGTAAGGGACTTTGAGTTTAATAATTTCGGCTAAATAAGGATAGTTGCTGAATTATCTTTTATTTTAGGAGATAATTAAAGAGATAAAGCTATCAAAATAGAAGAGTGATGGCCAAGTAAGGGATTCTAAGTTAGTAAATTCGGCTATATAAGGAAAAGAGGGCCATTCATCATTCTTTCTCTCAACCCTTCTCTCTACCGAATTTCCTAGAGCATTTGTTATTCTTCTTTTTGTTAGCCAAGCTGAAAATTCAAGATATCACCATTAGCCAATTTCTTTTCTTTCCAATCCATCAAAAGCCGAATCTTTGAGGGGCTTCAAGCATAGGTGCTGTCGATTTCTTCAAGAAAGGGTAAGAACAAGTTTTGATTTCTATTCTTTTCTTTTAGATTTGTCGAAATCTAGGACTAATTCCATCAATATTCTTATTTGCCAAAATTTGGAAGGATTCTTTCGAGATTTTTGCCATAGTCGACTATAAAGGAAAAGATCTTCGGGATTTGACCATCAAGGTAAGTCATATCTGACATTCGACCAAGGGCCATTGATTGTGATTAAAGGTTAGAAGTTGATCTAACATGTGGTTTTAGGGATTTAAATGAAAGCTATAACCAAGGGATAATTTCGGGATTTAAGATCCTTAAGGTAAGTGACTATGAATATTCGGCCAAAGCCTACTTTAGTAGTTAGATCTATTTTTATGTGTTTTAAGCTGAAAACTAACCGATTCAAGGGATCTAGTGATTAGCCGATTTCAAAGGGGAAGAATACAAGTTTCCAGGATTTGATTAATTATCAAATCGGTAACAAGGTAAGTTTTAGTATATTAATCCTACTAGGATTTGGATTTATGGCCGAATGGCTTTTTATTAAATTAGTAAGTGATTAATCAAATGTAAGGATTAAGGATCTAAGCGGTAGATCAGATTACGAGATGTCAAGGAATTCGTTAAGCGAATCAGGTGTGTACCCCACACTAATTCTTAATAAGTTTTATGGCTATGTCTAATTAAAATATGTGATATTAAGAATAAGAAAGTGGCTAAGGTACCATGTTATGGTACTAAATACTCAGGTACGTTTCCTACTCCTACTAGGAATATGAAATATGTTATTTGTAACATGAGAATAAGAATGTGAACTTTGGCATATTAATGCATATTACAAAATGGGGCATATGGGTTATTGAAAGGGGAAGTGAATGTGGTGACCTAAGACCACGAACACGGTGACCTAAGACCGTGGTATCTGAATGTGGTGACCTAAGACCACGATGTCTGAATCGCGGTGACCTAAGACCGCGATATCTGAACGTGGTGACCTAAGACCACAAATGCGGTGACCTAAGACCGCGATATGGAGTGTAGCGGAAGGAGGGTCGACTTAGTAGTCCCCACGGTGTGCAGGTTGGTACGGGGAAGTGTAGCGATGGCTAATTAGGTTTGGGTTTGGGAATGCATCATTAATTGTATTCTATGATTTGAATGTGTATCATTTGTATGCCTGATTCTATTTGGACTTAGTGTTGTGTACACATTGAGTCTGTTGACTCACCCCGTTGTGGGAACATGTTTCAGGTGATGAATAGTGATGGACCGGGACGGCAGAACTTCTGGTGGCCATGCTCAGCTTGAAGACTATTTTTATTTGGACTATTATTTTTAAGTACTTTTAATTCTATTTTGGGGATTTATTTGATGTAATAAGGCCATAGTTGAATTACTTTAATTTTTCTTTTAATTACTATGTACGAATTTTTATCAAGTGAAGTTGAAGTAGATTTATTTTAAAACAAAGCCTAAACATTTTGTCACCTAAAGTAAAGGATTTTAATAATGAAATAAACTTGTTTTAAACTCAAGCCCGACCTAACACAATCTTTCTTTCAAAGCACACAAGTTTTTCCAAGTAACAAAAGAATTTTTAACCGGTTTACTTCGAGGAACATACCAGATCCAGTCCAGGCTCGTAGGCTGGGTATGGGGTGTTTCACTCGAACCACTGTTCCAACTAGCGTCTAAACTAGGATGTTACATGGAATGGTGTGTGTACACACCTGTTCGCGAAACTAGCTAAGATCCACGCTCTCTAAATCCTATAATCAACCAAAATATCGTATCAGATTTCCAACCAATAAGGTTAATAACTGTCCAAGCCCAAAACAACAATCCATACTTACCTTGACTGATCGCTAATCGGTTTATTTCCCTTAGATCATAGGCTAGAGTTGATCACACTCCTCTTGACGATTTACTGCATTACGAAAACAATTTATCAACCACGATGGTCTAAAACCATGGTTTTGCACTCATTAGTCCAAAGAAAGAGAGAGAGAATTCGGCAGAAGGGAAAAAGAATCATACTAGCACAAAAATCTATTTAAAGAATTACCATAACTTACACTTAACCTTGGCAAACAAAGGAGAAGAACCCGTAGCCTTATGATAGGAGAACAGAAATGAGAGTAAATTCGGCAATAGATGAAAGAGAGATAGCAGGGTATTCGGCTATCACTGGAAGAAACAGGAAAATTGAAAGAATAACAAAAGGGGACAATTGGCCAAGTACAAGATGCAGAAGAGGAGGATTGATAGAGTCAAAAGAACTTAGAGAGAGAGAGAGGAAGGAGAGGATTTCGCCAAGAAGAAATAAAGGGAAGAAGAAAAGAAGGCTTTTAAGAGAATTTGGCATTTTCTCACTTGAGTTTCAAAAAAATGAAAAACAATTGCAAAATAATGCTAAAAAGGAACAAACTCGAAGAGTCAAAAACACTGCAAGAATGCCACAAGGAGAGAAAACCCGAAACATTAATCAGCTTCTGTACTCTCACCTAATGCTGAAAATGTACCAAATGGTTTCCCCTAGCCGAATTCGCACATAGAAGATGCACAATTCAGTTACAACACTCCTCTCCTCTAAATCCCTTGAAAATCTCCTCAATTCTTTCAATACCCGTAATTTGAAACACTTTCAAACTCATCCTTGATATCCTCCATGATCAACTCCTTAAATCACTCATTTGACTCATTCAAACTCTCCAACACAGAGTTCAAATCGAACGCCAACTCTTGCCCATACATGAGAAAAATAAATAATCCCATTTGCATACAGTGAGACTTGAACCACTGACCTCCTTGCCACACCTGTGACGCCACCTCTTTGTCACACCTGTGTCACCACCTTGCCACTACACCACAGGCTCTTTTGTGTCTCTTTTTAATCACAATTATTTAAAATGCTTAACACAAGGAGTCATGGTTCCTCTAATGCAAAAAATAAAATCTTTCCATATGACATGGCTTGAACCTAGGACTTCACAAAAGCCCCTTCACCTTCCAAAATCACTCACCCAATAGATTTAACATGCAATTGTGCCATTCTCTTGTTCTCAAAAATTTAAGCGCTCCCATGCCTAAGGCCCAATTCTTCTAGGCCCAAAATTTGAGGCGTTACAATTAATTCTTTTCTCATTGAGAATTTGATTTTTGTTTATGAGTGTATAATGGTGAGTTTTAAATTTTCTTTGTTCAATTTTTTGAGTGTTTTTTATTCTAGCCTCCAATAGTGGTACATACATGTAGTAGGGACAGGGAGCATGATGCATCCATGGTTACCATGGACCAACTTACAACAATGCTCGATGGACTTCGAAAAGAATTCAAAGAGGCGCAACAACATTTGGACAATAAGTTCGACACATTGTAAGCTCAAGTCTTTCATCATGAAGTGTTTCAACAAAAGTTTAGTTAAATTTAGCTCAAATGGAATCTAACAATGATGCTGATGAGTAGCCCCTTCAGCATGATGATTATGATGATGGTTACGAGCAACAACTGTCTTTGGGACATATTAAACATGGCTCGTGTACTCGTGATGCAACCTCCTATACTAATGCTCGTAGCCTATTTTCTGTGAATAAACCAGAATTTAGTGTTCCATCATTTAACAACAAGCATGATTCTAAAGCCTATTCTGATTGGGAGAATAAAATTGAGTTGTTGCTTGAATATTGCAAATGTTAAGAGGAAGAGAAAGTTTCATTAGCTACATTGGAATTTTTCGACTATGCTTTAAGTTGGTGCACTCAAATATTATTATTCGAATGAATGAACCATGAGAGATCGATTGAATTGTGGGTTAATTTAAAGTGAATCATGTAAAAATGGTTTGTTATACCTCATTACTATAAGGGCAACAAACGAAATCTTCAAAATCATGTTCAAGGTAATAAATTTGTGATGAAATATTTTAATGAGATGGAGATTTTGATGCAACGAGCTAATAATGATGAGGAGGAAGAAGATACTATAGCTCGATTTGTAAATGGGTTGAATGAAAATATCATTGAGATTTTAGATCTTCAAACTTTTATTGATTTGGATGAAGCAGTTCAAAAAGATTGCACGAGTGAGGAACAATTGAAATGAAAATCAAAAAACCATTCATTCTGCCACAAGAGAATCGTATGCTTCCATCTAAAGATGAACCTAAGCAACTTAGTTGGAAAGATGGGGCGCCACCTAAAGGTACATCTTTCATTGTAAAGGTACCTTCTAGTACTTCTTCTAAACTTGCTTTGAATTTTTCTCGTGATATAGAATGCTACAAATGTAATGACAATGGACATTATTCTCATGATTGTCCAAATAAAAGGGAAATGTTGATATGTAATGATGGTACCCTTATTTCTTATTCTGAGGATGACAATTTAAATGCTACTAATGTTATTTATGAGTATGATGACGAGGAAGAAGATGAAGAGATTTTGGAGCCTCCTATTGATGGGGACGATTTGCGTAAGTCCCATTGTCTTGTAGTGTGGCAATCCCTTAGCATCCAAGTAAGGTACGATTTTGATGAAATGCAAAGGACTAACATATTCCATTCAAGGTGCTTGATTCAAGGAAACTTGTGTTCATATATTATTGATAGTGGTAGTTGTGCCAATGTGGTGAGTAGTTTTTTAGTGGATATTTTATATTTACCATGTCAAAACAATCCAAAGTCATATCACTTACAATAGCTTAATGCAACGCCCCAAAAATGTGGGGTTTAGAATTTTGTTGAATTTGCTAAAATCCTATGATGTGCTTGAACGGGTAGTTATTTGAGTGTGTTTGGGGTTTTTATTAAGCCTGGTTTTGAGCCTGAACCTTGGAAAAATTTTAATTTTTGCTCCAAAGTGAAACTGGCAGTTAGCAGTAGGACTTATGTATAATTATGTGTGTTCTATGACACAAAGAGAGCCTATGGCTTGATGGTGGTGGCGTCACTAAGATGGCAAGGGGAGTGGGGTTCGAATCCCATGGCAGGCAAATGAGGGCTTTTATTTTATGTCTTGAGGGTGCAAGAGGTAGAGTTTGGATCAAACTCTACATAAGAGGTTGAAGAATTGGTCAACAATTTCAAATGGGAGGCTGGGAGCAATTCAAGGAGGATTTGGTGGCAAGTTGAAGGAGTTCGAATAGAGGGGGAGCTTGGCTAAATTTGGAGAGCTTGAGTAGGAGGAAATTTCGGCCAAGGGTGGTCATTTGGGTGTATTTTCGGCTTGTGCGAGTGTTGGAGTGCCAAATTTTCTCTGGCATTTTTCGAGGGTTGTTTTGCATTTTGGTACTTTTTTTTTGACGTTTCAGGTCTTTTCCTTTTCATTTCACCTCTGCCGAATTCACTTCTTCTCCCTTCCTTCTTTCTTCATCACTTTTTTGCTATTTGCCAAATTGGTTGGCCTCTCCTCTTTCACCTTCTTTTCTTTTTCCCTTAATTCATTCCTTGCCGAATCTATTTCCTTTCTCTTTGTTCTTCTTGTGGTGGCCGAACCTGTTGTGGCCTAAACACTCTCTTTTCTGCGTTTCTTCTTTTCTTTGTTCCTAACCTTTTTCGAATCTCTTCAATTTTGTGGTAAGTGGATACTCTAGCCAAATCTTGGCCGGCTTTTTTTCTGTGTTCAGGTCTGTATCTCTCGTGCTGAAAGGCTATTGTAACACCCCAAACCGGTCAAAACACTACGACCGAGTCTGGCATGTCACAGGGAAGAAAACATTTTGGCAACTGGATTGTCGTCTAGTGTTGGAAAGAAAACCTTTGTTATTTATAAAAAAACGGGTTTGTATTGAGTGAACTGTTGAAATCGTTTTGAGACTTAATTTAGAAAAATAGAGTTGCCTTGTTGTTATTACTTGTTTACAAATTACCTGATGGTAAAATTTTGGAAATCCCGAAAATTTATTTAAGTTTTGACAAGCGTCCATTTCATAGTTTATTAAGCATACCCTTAATGTTTAAACAAAATTTTAAGGAAATTTAACAAAATGAATAATCCCAAAATAAAATCTAAATGGCCTTATTACATAACTGAAATCAAAACTTGAAGTATATTAAATCCGAAAGAGTCATTAAAATAAAAACCGAAATATTGAGCATGGCCATCTCGAGTCCATCCCGGCTCCATATCCGCGATCTAGGAATTATCTGCAAAAAGTAATGGAAGGGGTGAGTCACCGAGACTCAGTGTGTAAATCCCCATCCAGTAGGTTTCAAGCTCTTACACAGATTCATATGCAAATATGTATGTCATGCAACCCATCCAACCTAGATGTCCATCCGAGTCTCCTGAGTCCACCCAAATTTTGTGGCACCTAGCCACTGGTGGTACCTAACCACTGGTGGTTCCAAACCACTGGTGACCGAAGTCACAAATAATCTTATGTGGGGCCAACCCACTTGTGGTACGTAACCACTGGTGACGATCCCTTATATCAATATGTAGGGCCAACCCACTGTGGTACCAAACCACTGGGACGAGTCACAAAAATAAGCATATGTGGTACCTAACCACTGGTGGTTCCAAACCACTGAGACCTAGTCACAGATTAATATTATGTGGGGCCAACCCACTTGTGGTACCTAACCACTGGTGACAGTATGATAATCATACCTTCCCCCTCCTCTCATCATACCCATTTTTCATGTACAAGATTTTCAATACAATATGGTCATGCTTAACATTTAAGAAAAATATAACATAGCACATGCAGGTTTTAATATAGGTAAATAACGTTAGCCACCAAAATGGACTTACCCGGAGTCCTTGCTTTTACCCACAAGGGTAACATAGTAAACATATGAAGTGTGTAAAAGTTACACACCTGATTACTCGTAACACGATACTTTCTACCTCGACACTCTCGTTGATAGGCACTACCGCTATCTGCCTACTACCCTGTTCAGATGCCATCCCATAACCTGGTGGCCAATCTCGAACAGTAGACATTGCCCGCTTCTTAAACCTAGGGGCTGGGTTTACAGATCCAACCCCTCCTATCATTTGGATGGCATTTGAGACCATGAAAACCTTGGTCACTAAATCGGATTAAAGCAGTGAAAACGAATTAATAGAGAGTAACGCTTAATGCCAAAGCCCTTACCTAGACCGACAAATCCTGAGGCTTTAGGCTTGATTCACAGATCACACGAATCTTGAAGATCAAAAGTATGCGCCACCACTTTCACCTATAATCAGCCAAGTACTCAACATTAAACCAAGTAGCCATTCAGCTTTGGCAAGAAAACCCAAAAGAGAAGATAACGATCCAGGAGAAATCATCACTAACCTTAACGCGAGAGATCCGGTTGACACCTAAGAGGATTCAGCACTAGTACAAAAACGGAGAAAATTTGGCAAAGCAGGGAAGAGGATGAAAGGGCCGAAAACTACCAATGGAACCTAGGAGATTCAGTTTTTAGAAGTGAGAAAAAGGAAAGATGAAGAAGAGAAGGCCACGAAGATTCGGATTGTAGAGAAAAATCAGAGAAGAGGACTTTGGATGGGGTATTCAGCTATTGCAAAGATATTAAAGATGAGAATGGAATTAGGGGTTTTCAGCTTTGAAATAGAAAAAGGAGAAAGAAGAAGAGGTGAATAGTAGATGCGGTTATGGTACTCAAAGGAAAACGAAGAGAAAGAAAGAAAAGGTTTCGGCTTTCAGAGAAAACAAGAAGAAGAATGAAGAATTATGGAGAGTATGAGTCAAGAGAATTTCGGCATTAGGGAGGGTTTTGTGTTTCAGAGAAAAAAAAATTAGGAAGAGAACTAAACTCAAACCTTAGGCACTTTCGGCAGAAAGCAAAACAACCCACATTCTGCACCCACCTCTCAAAACCCAAAATTTGCATAAAAGAAATGACACTACAAGGTCCTATGACCAATGTAAGTTTCGGTACACCTAGCCACACCAAAAACCGATTCCCCTCCTCCTATTCAGAGTTCAAAATTCAGCCAGCACTGGGCTCCCATGTCCATCCCCTTCTTCTCTCCACAAATTTCTCCTGATCACACATTCAGACCTGTTTGAATATTTTAAACTCCTAAATTTTCTCTCCTCCACACATTCAAATCTGTTGACACCTTCAACACTCATCCAATAGAGTCCACACTGAATGCAACACCTCCTGGTCTTGGCATAAAAAAGAAACACACAAAAGGGGACTCTCGCAGCTCTAACCAAGTCCCTATCAGCTTCCCTGAGGCGTCACTTCCTTGAGCCTTAAATGGCGCCTCCTTGCCACTTTACCAAGGCACTTCTTGTGTCAAAACAACCACCCTTAACTCCTATCCCATTCAGCTCCGCCTTCTAAGTGCCCAAAAAAGCAAATTTTTAATAAGGCTCTGGTCTACCCCTAGCTCATGCCTGGACCCTAAAATACCCTAAACTAGCATGACAACCATACTATCTACATGCAATCACATAAAATGCAAAGGCCCCGATCTAGGATGTTACAGCTATTTTGTTTTCCTTTGTTGCCGTGGTTACTTGTATAGCTAACACCTTCTCTTCGTTCTAACGTTGCTAAGGACTCACTTTCCTTAACCAAGGGGTAGGTCGATTACCCTTCCCCTGCAAGAGATCTCTTGACTGGTGGTAAGTATTGTTAGTTTCATTGAACAGTTCCAATATTATGGTGATGTTTTAACAAGGGTTGAGACTAATTGTTAGAACTGTTGATCTCATAGGTGTTTAATTTGGGAGCTTCAACATACAACCCATAACAAGTGTGTAATCATACACCCGATTTTGGTTCTGTCAAGATGACGCATGAAGGTGTGTATTCACACCCCTGATGGATTGTGAATCGGCTAAAGCCGAAAAACTAATAAGCTGAAACTTTGGTATCTGAGGGCTCTCGAGTGTGTGAGCGCTCATAGAGATAAACTGAGCCACAATAGTTGGCGATAGACTGTTGAGGCTGGCACGAACTTTCTCGTGGGCTTAGGTTGTAATGGGCCTCGTTGGGCTGAGATAGGTCATTAGGCCCATGGGCCTTACGTGGGTAAAATTCATGATAGTGTCAGATAATGGATTGGGCTGGGAAGTTCGCATTGATGTGACCAAAATTGGGCTGAATGGGCCACAATAGCGTGTGGGCCCACTTGGGTCGAAAATTGGGCTTTGGGCCCAATTACACCGTTTCGGCCTAAAAGGGTGTCTGTGTCGCTCAAGGAGACTGTAGGCCTTCGGAGAGGCCGTTATATGGTAAAATTTCTGAAATACCCTTGATGGGTAAAAATACCAAAATACTCTCGGGTGAAATTATCGTTTTACTCCCAACCGACAAAATGACTGTTATACCCCTAGTGGTAACTTAAGTGATCTATGTGTGATATTTATATGACTGATTATGATTGTGACGTACTGCATACATGAATTATTTATGACACCACATTCTGCATTGGGGTTGGGATTTGTATTTGGAGGAAGTACTGTACTAGTGGCTCTACCATGTTTTACTAATCTAGTGGCTTTGCCATGTATTCTGAATTTAGTGGCTTAGCCCACATTTACTATCATTAGCAGCTTTGCTGTGTTACTACTAGTAGCAAAGCTGCGATATTAGTGTGTTCACTGGGTGGGTCGACTTGGTCCCCACATGGTGTGTTGGTTGGTAGGGTGGTGTGTTGGCTGGATTGGGTTGGGTTGCGTTACTGTTCTGTAATCATTTGGGCTTAGGCCCACACTACGACTCTATTGGGCTAAAGCCAAGACTGAGCTGATGCTGAATAGGGCTCAGCCCAGACTATTATTGCATGATTAAGGTTTACACACTGAGTTCCCGTTACTCACCCTTTCTTTAACTGTGCAGGTAATCCCCAGCCTTAGATGATTTGGAGCTGAGAGGGACTCGGAGGTGGCCACGTGCTCGATATTATTTAAACTTAAACTTAGTTATTTTGTTTTATTTTTAATATATTGGGCTAATAATTTTGTAATAAGGCCATTGGGGTTTTAACTTTTATTTGGTGTTTATCGTTATTTCAACCTGCTAGTCTAGGAAACACTGGTTTTTAAAGCAAAAAACCCTTTTTGAAAATTACATTTTCGAATCTAGAAGTTTACAACTAAAAAAATGCTTTCGCGATTTTATTTTAAATTGATAAGCTTATAACAATTGATACGACCTATAATTGGACAACAACGTTTTACAACACTAACATTTTCAAAACAATTATTAAATGGGATTTAAAATTTAGTAACGAACTTTTATCGACAAACTCAGTTTTTCAACGACACTTCAATTTGACACGTCAAAATTTGATCGTAATGTTTAGGCCAGGTTTGGGGTGTAACATTTAGTGGTATTAGAGCCCGATTGCAAAACTCGGCTGTGGAGTGGGTTTTTGAAAATTTTCTAAATCTGTCTAAATTTGGTTTGGAAAGAAATGTTGTTACTAAAAGTGTGGCACACCGAGTCTCCGGTACCAAATCTGTAAGTTCTCTGACACTGTTTTCTGTGATATACTGAAATGATTATACTGAGAAACTACTAAGGATGGTAGTAGTGCACTGAAACTCTTTAGCTAGAGTAAACTAAGACTGTAGGAGACTAAAAATGTAGTGACGTTTCGATCTGCGAAAAAACTCTAATTACTGTTCATCATAAAATATCCGTTATTTATTATTGGAATTATTAGCTGATGTATAAAAATCTTAAATCAGATAAATACGCTACATCGACATGAGCACAAGAGGTCGCGAAAGGGGTACACATGGCCGCGGTAGAGGCCGAGGTGCTAGGGTTGAGTCTTCAGCATCGGGACATATGCCTGCTAGGGAGGCACCAGCCTCACCAGTAACTGAGAGATTGTCTCATGACCAAGCGGTTAGGAATGATGCCCTATCCCAAGCGATGTTGCGTGTTCTTGAAAGGGTTGCTGGAGCAAGTACTGGGTCAGTGGGTCGAGGGTCAACTTCTGAGCAACTCCGGTCTAATGGAACAGAAATCTTCATCTGGTGTAGCCCCGAATGTGGTAGAATATTGGTTAGAGGCTACCGAGCGGATAATGGATGACCTCGACTGTACTGTAGAACAGAAATTGAAGGGAGCAGTGTCCTTACTATGAGACGAGGCATACCAATGGTGGCTCGTTGTGAGAGAGGGTACATAGGCCGACCGGTTTGACATAGGACTTCTTTAAGGCGGCTTTCCAAGGAAAATATGTTGGGGCGAGTTACGTGGATGCCCGAGGGAAGGAATTTATGTGTCTGGTCCAGGGGAATAGGTCTAGAGCTGAATATGAGGCAGAGTTCCTGCGATTGAGCCGGTATGCTCGGGGTATAGTCGCGTGTAACATCCTGGAATTAGGGGCTTTGCATTTTTACGTTTTCTATGTGTTTGGCATGTTCTGTTTGTTAATTTGGTATGTTTGGGGGTTCTGGGAAGGCTCGGGGTTAAGCTAGAGCCTTGGTAAAAATTTTGTTTTTAGGCACTTTATGGGAGAATTAGCTAAGGCAGGCCTTAAGGGTAATTACTTGTGTTTGTTGACACAAGAAAAAGTGTGGTAAAGTGGCAAGGAGACGCCACTTAGGATACAGGGAAGTGGCGTCACAAGGGAATAGCAGTAGGGAGGAGGTTCGAGTCCCATAAGCCTCGCTTTGATGCTTTATTTTTGGCACCTGGATGGGGAAAAGGTGGATTCGGCAGGGACTCTTCAAGGATGATGGTTGAATGGGTCAACATATTCAAATGGGTGGACAAGAATGTTTGAAGGGATTTGAATTGGTCAAACCAATTTGAATGAGTGTAGGGGAGTGAAAGTAGGAGGAAATCAAGGAATGTGGCCATGAGAGAAGGTGTTGGCCGAATGAGGAGTCTTGGTTGGGGGATGTTTCGGTTTAGTGGATTTAGGGAGTGCCAAAATTTTTTATGAGTGTTAGGCTTTTTATCTTGGTGCATTCGGTCATATGGGGTTAGTATAGTGCTGTCTATGCCATTTTTGGGAGTGAGTAGAAACTGAAATTTTGAGGTACACCTTTGTTCTTTCTTTTTCATTTCGGCAATCAACTTGTATGTGAGCAAAGCAATTCTCTTCTCTTCCCTATACATGTGCCGAAACCTTCATCCTCTTATTTCCCCTTTTCTTTGTTGCATATCCTTTTCTTATTTCGACAAGCCATAGCCAAACCTCAGTCTACTCCTTGTTTTCTCTTCATTTTGTTTCCCCTCGTTTTACTCTCTTCTCTATTTCTTCTCCTCTAGCCAAAACTCCTTGAAGCCACCCCCTTTGCCAAATCTCTTATTCTCCTTTACTCATTTTCTTCAACCTCACAACTGAAACTTTCATCCCACTTCTCTATGTTTCATCTTCCACCTCTACTTCTTCTTCTTTAGCCGAAACCTTGCATCATCTCCATTGGCACTTTGCCTTTTCTCTCTTTAGCCGAATAGCTCCCTTGGTCAAGTGAATCGGTTTTACCCTGCTTCTGGATTATTAAAGGTAATGTTTCTTTTCTCTCTTGTTACAAAAGCCGAATCCCCTTCTCTTTCCATTTCTTTTCGATTCTTTCTCTGTTCTTCTCTAGACTCCTCTATCTTCATTCTCACTAATCAAATCTCTGTTGTTTCTTTTCATCCCGAATCAATGCCGTTTGAGTAGCCTAAGGTGTGAAGGGTTACTTTTCTGCCGAATCTGCTTTGGTTTCTCATCACCTATTTCAACGCAAGATAACTTCGGGCAATACCTTTTTCCTTCTTTAAGTCTCTTTTTGGTTAACCGAATACTCAAGGGCTATTTGTGACTGCGAAGCTGAACTCCTGTTTCCCTCAACTCACCTTTGACTCAATGCCGAAGTAGTTGCTGTGTGGTTCATCATTTACCAAGGTAGGAGTCACTACTTTTCGGTTCCTAGTTATTATATCCCTATTGGTTGTAGTTGGCTTTAATCAATTCTTTTTATAGTCAATCGATGTTTTCTTTGCCTCTGATCAAGTCTATTTCATGGATTCAAGAAACGGTCAAGCTGAGGAGGGGAGTGTACCCTTAGCCTCCGTTCCAAAGTTTCAACGACGTGCGGTGTCGGCGGTTCAAGACTATCCGCTGGGTTGTGGTAGAGAGCCGACGTCTGCTTAGGATAGCCAAATAGCCGTTGTCCCTGCTAGTGAATGTGTCGACGTAGAAAGCTTAGTGTTATACGTTATCAGATGTGTATTGCTCACACGCCTCTTTACTGTTTGTGTTATTATCAGGTGGGAGCCGAAATGACTGTACCGATAGTCAGGATACTCTTGTGGGTAAGGCAGTAACCGGGTAAGTTCTGTTATGATGATATTTCTGATTGTATGCATGTATGAAATAATTATTGTGACACATTGAGAGTATGTTGCATTCATATTTAGCATGATGACATGAGATGGGCTCAGGATTGAATCAAAGGGGAAGTGTGAATTAAGTGACTATAGTCACGGTGGTCTATGAGCCACAGTGGTTGAAACCACGTATACGTTTATCAGGGACTTGTCTCGATGGTCTAAGACCATAGTGGGTTGGCCCCACGTATGCATAAAATTATAAGAGATCATCACGGTGGTCTAAGACCACAGTGGGTTGGCCCAACGGTTATATATTTTAGTGACTTTGTCACGAGTAGTTTGGGACCACGGTGGTCAAGAACCACAGTGGCATAATGCCATGGGTGTTTGGGTGGAAGGCCAGATTGGGCTGGGCTGCATTGATACATGTGATATATGCCATATTGAGTGGGCTAAGGCCCAATGTGCATATGTGGGCTTAAGTACCAGTTTGTGTTATTCGGGGATTTACACACTGAGTCTCGGTGACTCACCCCTCTGCTAAATTTTGTAGGTAATCAGTAGATCGTAGGTTTTGGAGCCAGGGCGGACTCAAGGTGGCCATGCATTGCTATTTCTCTCGAAAATTTCATTACCTTATTTTGTAATAAGGCCACTATAACTTAAATTTGGGTTTTATTTCAATGCTGATATTAAAGGTTTTATAAACTCTTGAATATGGGGTTTTCATAAAAACGTAACTAACAGTTTTTCAAAATATTAACATACGGATCACAAGCAATAAATAATTAAACTTGGGATTTTCTTAAATACTACAAATATTATTTTCAAAAGATCACGTACCTCAACATTGTTTTCATTTATCACCTTATAAAATTTTCCAAGTTCGGGTTTTTAAATAAACTGATTATTAACTTATAGTTAACTTAATAAGAAGTTGGTAAGATATAACCTAACCGAATTTTGAATTATCCATAAAATGGAAGCACTAGCAGACGGTTTTCAACTTGTAAACATTAAAATTAGGGATTTTTAAATGGTCGCGATACCTTTCCACATGACATACCAGATCTGGTCGTAACACTTAGGCCGGGTTTGGGGTGTTACATCGCAACTGAGTATGAGCGTTGTGTGCGGTTCGAGGATGGTTTCTGAGATGAGTTGCGGGTGCTGATAGCTCCGCAGAGGGAAAGAGACTTTGCTACCCTTATTGAGAAGGCAAAGATTGCCGAGAATGTGAAACGCTTAGAGCATTAGAAACATGAGAAAGATAGGGACAGAAATAAGAGGGATTTTGGGCCCTCAAGTTCTTTTGGTGGGCCTAAGAAGAAGCCTAGATTTGATGGGCCAGTCCGAGTTGGGGTCCCTGATGTTGCTGCTAGACCGCAGCCTTGCGCTAATTGTGGGAGAGTTCACCAGGCTGAGTGCTGGAAAAGAACTGGGGCATGTTTCAGATGTGGGTCCATGGAACACCAGGTCAAGAACTGTATGCAGAGGCCTATTCAGATGCAAGCCGTAGGTCAAGGCTATGTTCAACCAGGGAGAGGTGGTCAGCAGCCACCGAGAGGCCGTGGTCAGGCCAGAGGGGAAATAGATTGGGTAGAAGTCATGGAGCACCGAGCAGAGGTGCTGGTAAGACTGAGGTGAGACAGCTAGTGTTGGTCTATGCTGCTCGACACCGAGAGGATGGTGACGCTCTTGACATCCTAATTGGTACGTTTCTCATTTATAATGTACCATATACCGCTTTAATTGTTATTGGGTCTACACACTCGTATGTTGCATGTATTGTGTCTGTAGTTTGAAATTACTGATAGTGAAATGTCAGTGATAAGTCTACTGGGACAATCAATTAGAGTGAATAAGTTGTTTATAGATGTGCCCCTAGAATTCCAAGGGGTTGTCTTTTCGGTAGATTTGATGGAACTTTCGTTTGGCTAATTCGATCTTATTTTTGGCATGGATTGGCTAGTGAAGCACCGTGCAAATTTGGATTGTGCTGCTAAGTATATGGTATTGCAATCTTCTGAGGATGAGGAGGTGGTTGTGATAGGGGAGCGAAAGGATTATCTTTCTAATGTAATCTCAGCATTAAGGACCGAGAAACTGGTTCGCAAAGGTTACGAAGCGTCCTTAGCTTATGTCAGCATATTTGATTCTAAAGGTCTGTCTGTTGGGGATGTCAGAACTGTGAAGGAGTTTCTGGATGTATTTCCCGAAGAGCTTCCTAGGTTGCCTCCAAACCGTGAAGTCAAATTCGGTATCGAGCTCTTACCTGGAATAGCTCCGATGTCCATCGTCCCTTATAGGATGGAACCAAAAGAGCTGGTAGAGTTAAATGCTCAAACTCAAGAGCTACTGGACCGAGGATTTATCCGACCTAGTGTGTCTCCATAGGGAGCATCAGTGTTATTCGTGAAGAAGAAGGATGGGTCCATGTGCATGTGTATCGATTATCGTTAACTGAACAAACTGATGATTAAAAACAAGTACCCTTTACCAAGGATAGACGATTTGTTCGACCAGCTACGAGGAGCATCAATTTTCTCCAAGATAAATCTTCGATCAGGGTACCATCAGTTAAGAGTTATGGAGGCGGATGTGTATAAGATTGTGAAACACCCCAAACCCAGCCCACAAGCCCCGACCGGATCTCGCATGCTCCTTGAGTAAAACTCGTTTTGTCATCCCAGAAGATATGTTGATTCGAGGAAAAATAGATTTGTATTATGATCTTGTTGAAAACCGTGTTGTTATTTAAGTTTGTATCTCATTAAAACGTTACCTTCACGATTTAAAAATTATAAGTTTAAAAGAAAAACTGAATTTAGAGCTTACTATTAAGTTGGAAACCATAGATGTTTAGGTGTCAAGACAATTTAAGTTATTTTGTGAAAAATGTTTAATTATTGGTTTGATGTTGATCGTATCAAAATGAATATAAAAGTGCATAAATAAAACGGTTATATAGTGGCCTTATTACAACGAAACAAAACCCGAAATTAATCCTGAAAATCTAGTAAGAAAACATGATAGGTTCAAAAAGGTAGGAAAACCTGAAAATGCTGTATTGAGCATGGCCACCACAAAGTCCTCGCTCACCCGGTCCATCTCGCTAAGTATCACCTGAAAAAGTAGTCCCACGAAGGGTGAGTCAAAAGACTCAATGTGTAACGAATACTCCAAAACCCAAACGATCTTAGTCTTAATCAAACATTTTAACAAGCCCAAAACATAGCAATTCAGATCATGGCATATTTAATCACATTTATAGATAATATGAAATGCAATCCCAAGGCCACCTAGATATCCATCCTCTACACACCACCCGTACCTGCCAATCACACCGTGGGGATTACTAAATCGACCCTCCATTTGCTACACACCATCGAAGGTAGTTGCTACAGTCAACTGCACATCGCCCTTATAATCGTGGCAAGGCCACCAGATAATTGTGACAGAGTCACTAGATACATAATATGTGACATAAGTCACCAAATAAAGTGGTAAAAACCACTGGAACACTTCTCCTTTATCAATATCACCCATATGCCCATGCATCATACATATTAATCAGTTACCATGCAATATACCTTACCCCAGAGTCATATCGAATTCACACATATTTCATATCAATGTTTATAAACATTACTAACAGAATATAAAGGGGTATCGTATTTAATATTATCGCTATTAATCTATCGGGAATTAATGTAGGGTTACACACCTGATAACAACGAGAACTACGCTCTCGATCTCACTGACACTTTCGCTAGCAGGGATAACAGAGAACTGCTTATCCCTTTTCGATGCTGGCCCACACCCCGATGGCCAATCACGAATAGCAGAAACCGAGCGTTTCTTGAATTTAGGGGTAGGCACTACCCCTTTCTCCCCTTTACTGGTACTCGCATCCATTTAGGAACACTTAATCAAAATACCCGGTTAACCATTAAATCAAATCTAAGACGAGACAAAACTAAATCTTTATTGAATATTCTTACCGAAATAATTCCAAATCCCGAAGGCTCCCTCTTAACCTTTGTCGAAACAGCCCCTAAAAGACCATAGTCAGAATCGGCTACCCTTCAAAAGAACAACATGGCCTTTGGCCGAATATCAACACTCCTTACCTTGCTCGTGTAAATCCCAAAACTATTGTCTGCTCCTGAAGTTGTCGAAATCCCTATTTAATAAATGTTAGAATCGGCTTTAATGCATAAAATCTATGAAAATGGCCCTTGGCCGAATACTACATTTGCTTACCTTGGATCTCAAATCCCGAAAAATCACCTCCTACCGTCAGCTACAAAAGAATCCCGAAAGGTCTCCTTCATGGTTTTGGCTAAAGAGATATAGGGGATTAGAGCCTTTGATTTTCGACAGTCCAAGAAAGAAATAGAATAGGAAATCAACGTAGAAGAGATCCTTACCGAATAGAGTGACCAAACGCAAATGGTCCACTAGCTCTAGATGTCCACAAGAGGAGAAAGATGTTTTGTTTTCGGCTTTTAGTGCTCAAGATCAATCGGCTATAGTCTAAAAATACCTTCGGATTTTGATGATAGAAGGAATCGTGGGAAGAAGGAGAAAGAATGATGGTGTGGTTCGGCTTTGGTGAGAAAAGGAAGAAAATAATGGTGAGAAGAAAAAGAGAGTGATGGTGAGGCTCAAGTTAAGATTCGGCTCTCAACAAAAGAATGGAGAGGTAGAGTGTGAGGCTTTAGAGGTTGCGGCAATGGTGAGCTTTGAGAGAGAGGTTCGGCCTAAGCAAAATAAAAGGGAAAAGAAGAGAAGAGAACTAGATTCGGCTACCAATCAAACAAGCAGAAAAAGAAAAGAAAACAAATAACCTTAATGGTCTTTTGAAGTTTCGACCAAGGTGTAACAAGTGAGGAAAAGGGTCGGCTTTGAGTGGTTTTGATAATGGAAAAGAAGAGTGAAATCTTAAGGGAGAATGGGGCTGAATTTCGGCAATAGAAAGTGACCGATTGGCACTTTTGGTGACCTTAAGCATTTCGGCACCTAGCCCCCCTTGCATGACCGAATATGCCCCCTTAGAATCCCCATTCCAGCCAACTCTTCTTCCCTCTATCAGCTTCCTTGTTTTTCTCCTACTTTTTCTCCTCTCCTCTCATTCAAAATAGTTTGAATGAGTCAACACTTATCCTCCCTCCTTAGCCGAATTTTGAATGAATTTGACCTGATCTTCCACTCATCCAACTAAAGTCCTAGTGCCGTCCACCACTGCTCCTCCTTGCTGCAAAATAAAAGCTCCAAATGCTTCCCTTACTGTTTGAACCTAGGCCCTTCACACTCCCTGAGGCGTCACTCCCCTGAGCTTTAAGTGGCGCCTCCCTTCCCACTTTACTAGCTCAGTACTTGAGTCTAAATCCACATACAAATTTTCTTAAGGCCTAACTTGCCTAGCTCCCCTTTAAGGCTTAAAATCTAATTTTTTTTTCCCTAAGGCTCCTACCTTCAACCCAAGGTTCCCGAAGCCCCCAAACACATACAACAGCACACAACATGCTACCACATACATTCAAGTTAAAAATGCATAACCCCTAATTCCCGGATATTACAGTTCTACCCCCCTTAAAAATAATTTCGACCTCGAAATTACCTGGCTAGAATAAGTGAGGGTATTGCTGTTGCATTGCTTCTTTCGGCTCCCAAGAAGCTTCTTCCGATCCATGATTACGCCATAACACTTTGACTAGAGGAACTGATTTCCTCCGTAACACCTTCACATCCCGTTCCAGAATCTGAATCAGCTCTTCCTCGTAGGACAAATTTGGTCTTAGCTCCACCTCCTCAACTGGCACGACATGAGATGGATCCGATCGGTAACGATGTAGCATTGAAACGTGGAACACATTGTGCATCTACTTCAATTCTGAAGGCAACTCTAACTGGTATGCCACTGGTCCAACTCGCTTCAAAACCCGATAAGGTCCTATAAACCTAGGACTTAACTTCCCCTTGCGACCAAATCTCTTCACCTTCTTCCATGGTGAAACTTTAAGAAACACCTGATCTCCCACAGGAAACTCTATATCCTTCCGCTTAAGATCTGCGTATGACTTTTGCATGTCAGATGCTTCCTTCAACCGTGCCTGAATTAGCTTAACCTTTTCTTCAGATTCTGCCACAATCTCTGGACCCAAAACCTGACGTTCCCCCAATTCTGTCCAACACGTAGGAGTGCGACACTTTCGTCCATATAGCGCTTCGTACGGTGCCATCCGAATACTTGCTTGATAGCTGTTGTTGTATGCAAACTCTGCTAAAGGCAAAAACTCTTCCCAGCTTCCTCTGAAGTCTATCACACAGCCCCTCAACATATCCTCTAACACTTGGATTACTCGCTCAGACTGGCCATCCGACTGTGGATGAAATGCCGTACTGAAATCTAACCTGGTGCCCAAACCCTGATGTAATGCTTTCCAAAATCGAGATGTAAACCTCGGGTCCCTACCCGAAATAATCGACACCGGCACTCCGTGCAACCTCACAATTTCTGCCACATACAACCTTGCTAACCTCTGCAGAGAATAGTCAACTCGCACTGGTATGAAATGTGCAGACTTCGTCAATCGATCCACTATCACCCACACTGAGTCCTTCTTAGTAGGCATAAGGGGAAGCCCACTAACGAAGTCCATAGTAATTCTCTCCCACTTCCACTGCGGAATCTTTATCGGCTGAAGCAACCCTAACGGTACTTGATGTTCAGCCTTAATTTGCTAACACGTTAAGCACTTCCCTACAAATTTTATAACTTCCCGCTTAAGACCAGGCCACCAAAACTGATCCGGTAGATCTCTGTATAACTTACTTCCTCCAGGATGCATAGCATAAGGGCTACTATGTGATTCCTGAAGAATTCTCTGCCTTAATTCCTTATCCTTCGGCATACAGACCTTGCCCTGAAAACACAGCACTCCATCACTGTTCACATCATAGTTTTCCAATTCCTCATTCTGTACTTGCCGTAACTTAGCGCTTAAATCATCATCTGTCAACTGACTCTCTTTCACCTGACTCAACCATGTCGGCTTTACCTGCAACTCCGCTAACAAACTTCTGTCGTCATAAAGACTAAGATGTGCAAACATCGCCCTCATATCCGACACTACTTTCCGACTTAGGGCATCTGCCACTACATTTGCCTTACCCGGGTGATACTCTATTGAACAGTCGTAGTCCTTCAACAATTCTACCCACCCTCGCTATCTCAAATTCAGCTCCTTCTGAGTCAATAGATACTTTAAACTCTTGTGATCCGTATAGATCACCGACCTTTCTCTATATAAATAATGCATCCACACCTTAAGAGCGAAGATTACCGCTACCAATTCCAAGTCATGCGTCGGATAATTAACCTCGTGTGGCCTTAATTGTCGAGATGCATAAGCGACCACCTTCCCGTCTTGCATCAGAATGCATCCCAATCCTGAGTGAGAAGCATCACAATATACCACAAAATCCTTTCCTGCCTCAGGCTGAATCAAAACCGAAGCTTCTGTCAAAACCCTCTTAAGCCTCTCGAAGCTCTCCTGCTGCTGATCTGTCCATGCGAAAGGTACCTCCTTTCTCAACAATTTTGTCAGAGGTGCCGCTATTGATGAGAACCCTTCGAGAAATCTTCTGTAGTATCCTGCTAACCCCAAGAAACTGCGAACCTCAACCACAGACTTAGGTGGTCTCCAATCTAATACTACCTCAATCTTCCGAGGGTCTACCCTTATCCCTTCTGCAGAGACCACATGCCCTAAGAACGCAACTTCCTTCAGCCAAAATTTGCACTTGCTGAACTTGGCATATAGCTTCTTTTCCCTTAACAGTTGCAGCACTACCCGGCGATGCTCATCATGTTCTTCCTCAGACTTAGAATACACTAGGATGTCGTCTATGAACACAACAACGAACTGATCCAAGTAGGATTGAAAAACCCGATTCATCATATCCATGAATGCAGCTGGGTTGTTCGTCAATCCGAACGGCATTACTAAGAACTCATAATGCTCGTATCTTGTCCGGAAAGCTATCTTATGGATATCTGCTTCCTTCCCCTTAAGCTGGTGATACCCTGACCTTAGATCTATCTTTGAAAATACCGCAGCTCCCTTAAGATGATCGAACAAGTCATCGATCCTCGGCAAAGGATACTTGTTCTTGATGGTCAGCTTATTCAACTACCGGTAATCTATGCACATACGCATAGTCCCATCCTTCTTCTTTACAAATAAGACCGATGCTCCCCATGGAGACACACTGTGTCGAATAAACCCACGATCAAGCAACTCCTGGATCTAAGCCTTGAGTTCCACCAACTCCTTTGGTGCCATTCTATACGGAGCGATAGATACTGGTGCTGTACCAGGCAACAAGTCAATCCCAAACTCCACCTCACGATCCGGAGGCAACCCCGGAAGTTCTTCCGAAAAGACATCCACAAATTCGTTTACCGTCCTGACCCCTTCCACAGCTGCTGCCTTAGCCTCCAAGGTAGTAACAATCATCAGAAAAGCTACACATCCCTTTCTTACCATCTTTATTGCCTTAAGGGTAGATACTACATTCGACAAGTAATTCCGTCTCTCGCCCATGACCAGAACTTCATTGTCATCGGAAGTTCTTAATGACATACGCTTAGTAGCACAATCCATATTTGCACGGTATTTCACTAGCCAGTCCATGCCTAAGATTAAATCAAATTCCCTAAATGGCAACTCCATTAAGTCAGCTAGAAACTGCGTCCCCTGAACTTCTAAAGGTACTTCCTTAAAAAGTTTGTCTACTACTACTGATTGCCCTAAAGGACTAAGTACAGTCATCTTCCTAGGTACAGTCTCAGAGTTCACATGCAGAGTTCCAGATACTTCACTAGAAATGTACAAATGAGTTGACCCTATATCTATCAAAGCAATAAAGGGTAACCCAAAAATAAGGAACGTACCCGTTATGACATCAGGTGCGTCACCATCCTCCCTCCGATGAACCGCATATATTAGACCTGGCTGTCTCGCCTCAGTACTACTACCTCTGCCTGGGGTTCCGCGACCTCTACCAGAACCATTACCTCTGCCATGCGGACCACGACCCCTCGACGGCTGCTGTCCACCTCTGCCAGCCTGATTAAAACCTTGACCTGCTGGGCAGTTCCTATCTGTATCCATCGGACAATCCCTAATCATATGATCCTTGGACCCACACTTAAAACATCCCCCTGTCTTTTTCCAACATTCTCCTGGGTGCATCTTTCCACACTGAGCACAAGTACGGTATTGTCCTCCCACAACAACCTGCTGACCTCGCGGCCCATCAACTCTAGGTCTCTTTTGAAAATTACCGGATGACCCCAAAGACCCATAGCTTCTCTTATTCCTATTCTATCCTCTGTCTCGGTTTTGTCTCTCAGTCCGCTTAACTTCTTCAGCTATCCTAGCCTTATCCACTAAAACTGCAAAGTCTCTTTCCCGATGCAGAGTAATTAACACTCGCAGCTCATCTCTCAAACCATCCTCAAACCTGACACACCGCTCATAATCAGTGGCCACAATCCCTCTGGCATACCGGCTTAACCACAAAAACTCAGCTTCATATTCTGCTACTGACTTACTTCCTTGTACCAGATTTAGAAACGCCTTTCTCTGCAAGTCTATGTAGCTAGCTCCGACAAATTTCCCCTTAAACTTAACCTTAAAATACCCCTAATCCACTCGATCTGTAGGGGTACCCTCTTTGACAGCGAGCCACCACTGGTAGGCCTCATCCCGAAGTAGCGAAATAGCACCTTTCAGCTTCTCCTCAGCAGTGCAGTCCAAATCATCAGTGATCCTCTCGACTGCCTCCCCCCAATACTTCGCTACATTCAGAGCTACCCCAGATACTCATCTAAAAACCTTAGCTCCATTTGATCTAAGTCTCTCAGCTACTGACTTTCGAACCCCATTTCCCATACTAGCTCCTGCTACCCGCTCTAACACTTGCAGCATAGCCTGCGATACTGCGTCATCTCATCCTATTTGCTCCTAAAATTTTGCCCATACAGCCGGTGGCGGTGCCTTATTTTCGAAACCTTGACCAGACCCAACTGGTTACGACACAGTCATTCTGCCTCTGCCGCGCCCACGGCGGCCACGTCCCCTAGAACTCATGTCTACTGTCACGATTTATCTATTTTACGAAAATTTTATGCATTAGAATCTTTTCACTTTCTTGTTTAAAGAGGAATTTTATGCAGAGAGTTTTTAATCAGTGGTTTGTCCGTAGAAGTACACATATACCTAAGGTCCGTGTCTCTAGAGTAAAGTTTCCTTAGGCCTATCAACTAAAGTATCACACATCAGCATACACAATTCAATTAAAAGAACTTACTTGGCGGACCTGGGCCGAGAACTCGGGTGCCATGCTTCCATAAAACCATTTTAACCCAAAAGTTTAAAAAAACTCATTTTGGCTCAAATTTTGAAAATGTTGTGGGCTTCAAAACCCAAGGTCGAGTGTCTAAAACTGGGCTCTGATACCAAGTTGAAACACCCCAAACCCGGTCCACAAGCCCCGACCGGATCTGGCATGCTCCTTGAGTAAAACTCGTTTTGTCATCCCGGAAGATATGTTGATTCAAGGAAAAATAGATTTGTATTATGATCCTATTGAAAACCGTGTTGTTATTTAAGTGTGTATCTCATTAAAACGTTACCTTCACGATTTAAAAATTATAAGTTTAAAAGAAAAACCGAATTTAGAGCTTACTATTAAGTTGGAAACCATAGATGTTTAGGTGTCAAAACAATTTAAGTTATTTTGTGAAAAAAGTTTAATTATTGGTTTGATGTTGATCATATCAAAATGAATATAAAAGCGCATAAATAAAATTGTTATATAGTGGCCTTATTACAACGAAACAAAACCCGAAATAAATCCCGAAAATCTAGTAAGAAAACATGATAGGTTCAAAAAGGTAGGAAAACCCGAAAATGCTGTATTGAGTATGGCCCCCACAAAGTCCCCGCTGACCCGGTCCATCTCGCTAAGTATCACCTGAAAAACTAGTCTCATGAAGGGTGAGTCAACAGACTCAATGTGTAACGAATACAGCAAAACCCAAATGATCATAGTCTTAATCAAATATTTTAACAAGCCCAAAACATAGCAATTCAGATAATGGCATATTTAATCACATTTATACATAATATGAAATGCAATCCCAAGTCCACCTAGATGTCCATCCCCTACACACCACCTCTACCTGCCAATCACACCGTGGGGATTACTAAATCGACCCTCCATCCGCTACACACCATCAAAGGCAATCGCTGCAGTCAACTACACATCGCCCTTATAATTCTCGTAAGGCCACCAGATAATTGTGACAGAGTCACCGGATACATAATATATGACATAAGTCACCGGATAATGTGGTAAAAACCACCGGAACACTTCCCCTTTATCAATATCACCCATATGCCCATGCATCATACATATTAATTAGTTACCATGCAATATACCTTACCCTAGAGTCATATCGAATTCACACATATTTCATATCGATGTTTATAAACATTACGAACAGAATATTAAGGGGTATCGTACCTGAATACACTGTACCATCGGATGGTACCCTTAGCCATGTTACTCGTCATTTCATTAACACATATTTAATATTATCGCTATTAATCTATCGGGAATTAATGTAGGGTCACACACCTGATAACAACGAGAACTACGCTCTCGATCTCACTGACACTTTCGCTAGCAGGGATAACAGTGAACTGCTTATCCCTTTCTGACGCTGGCCCACACCCCGGTGGCCAATCACGAACAGCAGAAACCGAGCGTTTCTTAAATTTAGAGGCAGGCACTACCCCTTTCTCCCCTTTACTGGTACTCGCATCCATTGAGGAACACTTAATCAGAATACCCGGTTAACCATTAAATCAAATCTAAGACGAGACAAAACCAAATCTTAATTGAATATTCTTACCGAAATAATTCCAAATCCCGAAGGCTCTTAACCTTTGTCGAAACTGCCCCTAAAAGACCATAGTCAGAATCGGCTACCCTTCAAAAGAACAACATGGCCTTTGGCCGAATATCAACACCCCTTACCTTGTTCGTCTAAATCCCGAAACTATTGTCTGCTCCTGAAGTTGTCGAAATCCCTATTTAATAAATGTTAGAATCGGCTTTAATGCATAAAATCTATGAAAATGGCCCTTGGCCGAATACTACATTTTCTTACCTTGGATCTCAAATCCTGAAAGATCAACTCCTACCATCGGCTACAAAAGAATCCCGAAAGGTCTCCTTCATGGTTTCGGCCAAAGAGATATAGGGGATTAGAGCCTTTGATTTTTGACAGCCCAAGAAAGAAATAGAATAGGAAATCAACGTAGAAGAGATCCTTACCGAACAGAGTGACCAAACGCAAATGGTCCACTGGCTCTAGATGTCGACAAGAGGAGAAAGATGTTTGGTTTTCGGCTTTTAGTGCTCAAGATCAATCGGCTATAGTCTAAAAATACCTTCAGCTTTTGATGATAGAAGGAATCGTGAGAAGAAGGAGAAAGAATGATGGTGTGGTTCGGCTTTGGTGAGAAAAGGAAGAAAAGAATGGTTAGAAGAAAAAGAGAGTGATAGTGAGGCTCAAGTTAAGATTCGGCTCTCAACAAAAGAATGAAGAGGGAGAGTGTGAGGCTTTAGAGGTTGCGGCAATGGTGAGCTTTGAGAGAGAGGTTCGGCCTAAGCAAAATATAATGGAAGAGAAGAGAAGATAACTAGATTCGGCTACCAATCAAATAAGTAGAAAAAGAAAAGAAAACAAATGACCCTAATGGTCTTTTGAAGTTTCGACCAAGGTGTAATAAGTGAGGAAAAGGGTCAGCTTTGAGTGGTTTTGATAATGGAAAAGAAGAGCGAAATCTTAAGGGAGAATGGGGCTGAATTTCGGCAATAGAAAGTGACCGACTGGCACTTTTGGTGACTATAAGCATTTCGGCACCTAGCCCCCCTTGCATGATTGAATATGCTGCCTTAGAATCCCTATTCCCACCAACTCTTCTTCCCTCTTCAGCTTCCTTCTTTTTCTCCTACTTTTTCTCCTCTCCTCTCATTCAAAATAGTTTGAATGAGTCAACACTTATCCTCCCTCCTTAGCCGAATTTTGAATGAATTTGACTTGATCTTCCACTCATCCAACTAGAGTCCTTATGCCGTCCACCACTGCTCCTCCTTGCTGCAAAATAAAAGCTCCAAATGCTTCCCTTGCCGTTCGAACCTAGGCCCTTCACACTCCCTGAGGCGTCACTCCCATAAGCTCTAAGTGGCGCCTCCTCCCTTGCCACTTTACTAGCTTAGCACTTGAGTCTAAATCCAGATACAAATTTTCTTAAGGCCTAACTTGCCTAGCTCCCCTTTAAGGCTTAAAATCTATTATTTTTTTTCCTAAGGCTCCTACCTTTAACCCAAGGTTCCCGAAGCCCCCAAACACATACAACAACACACAACATGCTACTGCAGACATTCAAGTTAAAAATGCATAACCCCTAATTCCCAGATATTACAGACTGGGTTCAAGACTTGGTATGGGCATTACGAGTTTCTAGTCATGCCATTTGGGTTGACGAATGCACCAGCTGCTTTCATGGATATGATGAACTAGGTATTCCAGCCCTATTTGGACCGGTTCGTAATGGTGTTTGTAGATGAAATCCTGGTGTATTCAAGAACTGAAGAGGATCATGATTCGCATCTACAGATCGTATTGCAAATACTGAGGGAAAAATAGCTTTATGTAAAGTTCAACAAGTGTGAGCTTTGGCTGCAGGAACTGACATTTCTTGATCACGCGTTGTCTGCTGAGGGGATTCGGGTTGATCCTCAGAAATTTGAAGCCGTGGTGGATTGGAAACCACCAAAGACTGTATCTGAGATTCGAAGTTTTCTGGGTCTGGCTGGGTATTACAGACGTTTTGTGGAGGGGTCTTCATTAATTGCTGCATCTCTAACTAAGTTGCTGCGTAAAGGGATACAATATTAATTGGACTAAAAAGCAGTAAGAGAGTTTTGAGAAACTGAAGAAAGTCCTCACTGAAGCCCCAGTGTTAATTCAGCAGAGTCTGGGAGGGAGTTCATTATCTACTGTGATGCGTCGCACACTTGATTGGGATGTGTGTTGATACAAGAGGTTAAGGTGGTTACTTACGTGTCTCGCCAGCTTAAGCCTCACGAGGTGAATTACCCCATGCATGACTTGGAGTTAGCTGTGGTAGTATTCGCACTGAAGATTTGGAGACATTATTTATAGGGTGAGAAGTCTACTATTTACATAGACCATAAAAGCTTCACTCAAAAAGAGTTGAATCTTAGGCAACGAAGATGGATACAGTTGCTTAAGAATTATAATTGCTCGATTGAGTACCATCTAGGTAAAGCTAACGTAGTAGTGGATGCACTGAGCCGTAAGGTTGTATCTGATCTGAGAGCAATGTTGGCTCGTCTTAGCCTATTTGAGGATGGTAGTCTATTGGCTGAACTCTAAGTGAGACCGATCTGGGTTGATCAAATTAAGGAGAAGTAGTTACTGGATGAATCGTTGGTCCCTCGTTTCCTATTGGTTGAGAAGGGGGAGATTGCAGATTTTAGGTTGAATAGTGAGGGAGTACTATGCTTCAGTGGGAGAGTCTGTGTACCGAAGGATTCTAGGTTAAGGCAGTCTACACTACGAGAGGCGCATAGTAGTCCATACGCTATGCATCCTGGCAGAAACAAGTTATACCGAGATCTACGTGAACTGTACTGGTGGCTAGGGCTTAAACTCGATGTTACTGATTTCGTGGGTAAGTGTCTGACATGCCAGCAAGTTAAGGTTGAGCATCAGCTGCCCTCTGGATTACTGCAACCTGTTAAGATTCTACTTTGGAAGTGGGAGAGGGTAACCATGGACTTTGTTAGTGGGCTACCCTTGACGCCTACTAAGAAGGATTCGGTATGGGTTACTATTGATCAACAGACTAAACCGCCCACTTCATACCAGTCCACAAGGATTATTCGTTGCAGAAGTTGGCTAAGTTATACGTGGCTAAGATTGTGAGACTACATGGGGTACCATTGTCTATCATCTTGGACAAAGATTCTAGATTCACATCACAATTCTGGAGAGTGTTACACGAAGCTTTGGGTACAAGGTTGGATTTCAGCACGTCATTCTATCCTCAGACTGATGGTCAGCTAGAAAGGGTGATCCAGATATTGGAAGGCATGCTAAGAAGCTGTGTAATTGATTTCAAAGACAGTTGGGAAGACTACTTGCTGATAGCTGAGTTCGCATATAACAAAAACTACCAATCCAATATTCAGATGGCACTATACGAGGATTTATATGGTCGTAGGTGTCGTACTCCTACTTGTTGGACAGAACTAGGTGAGCGGCGAGTTTTGGGGCCAGAGTTGGTTTCTGAAATCGAAGAGAAAGTAAAGCTGATCCGAGGTCGGTTAAAGGAGGCATCTGATAGGCAAAAGTCATATGCTGATTTAAAGCGTAAAGAGATAGAGTACACTATGGAGGATTATGTCTTCTTGAAGGTCTCACCATGGAAGAAGATTCTGAGATTTAAATGGAATGGCAAATTGAGCCTTAGATTCATCGGACCTTACCGGATATTAAAGTGTGTGGGATCGGTCGCCTATTGACTTGAGTTACCTCCTAAGTTGAATTGGATACATGATTTGTTCCATGTCTCTATGTTGAGGCAATACCGCACTAATCCCTCACATATAGTACCGGTGGAGGAGATTGAGGTCAGACCTAATCTGACTTTTGATGAAGAACAGGTGTAGATACTGGATCGTGACGTTAAAGTTTTAAGAAGGAAATATGTTCCTTAGTCAAGGTGCTTCGGCATAATCACGATTCAAAGGAAGCCACTAGGAGCCTGAGGAGGCGACAGCAATACCCTCACCTCTTCTGATAAGGTAAATTTTGAGGCCGAAATTTCTTTAAAGAGGGCAGAGTTGTAATGCCCCAAAAATGTGGGATTTCGAATTTTGCTGAATTTGCTAAAATTCCATGATGTGGTTGAACATGTAGTTATTTGAGTGTGTTTGGGGTTTTTATTAAGTCTAGGTTCGAGTCTGAACCTTGTAAAAATTTTAATTTTTGCTTATAGGTGAAACTGGCAGTTAGTAGTAGGACTAATGTAAAATTGTGTGTTCTATGACACAAAGAGAGCCTATGGCTTGATGGTGGTGGCGTCACTAAGATGGCAAGGGGAGTGGGGTTCGAATCTCATGGCAAGCAAATGGGGGCTTTTATTTTATGTCTTGAAGGTGCAAGAGGTAGATTTTGGATCAAACTCTACATAGGAGGTTGAAGAATTGGTCAACAATATTGAATTGAAGGCTAGGAGCAATTCAAGGAGGATTTGGTGGAAAGTTGAAAGAGTTTGAATGGGAGGGTGAGCTTCACCGAATTCGGAAAGCTTGAGTAGGGGAAGTTTCGGCCAAGGGTGGTCATTTGGGTGCATTTTTGGCTTGTGAGAGTGCTAGAGTGCCGAATTTTCTCTGGCATTTTTCGAGGGTTATTATGCATTTTGGTACTTTTATTTTACGTTTCAGGTCCTTTCCTTTTCATTTCACCTCTACCGAATTCACTTCTTCTCCCTTCCTTCTTTCTTCTTCATTTTTTTACTATTTACCGAATTGGTAGGCCTCTCTTCTTTTACCTTCTTTTCTTTTTCCCTTAATTCATTCCTTGTCGAATCTATTTCCTTTCTCTTTATTCTTCTTGTGGTGGCCGAACCTGTTGTGGCCTAAACACTCTCTTTTCTGCGTTCCTTCTTTTCTTTGTTCCTAACCTTTTCCGAATCTCTTCAACTTTATGGTAAGTGGATACTCTAGTCGAATCTTGGCCTGCTTCTTTTTCTATGCTCGGTTCCGTATCTCTCGAGCCAAAAGGTTGTTTTGTTTTCCTTTGTTGCTGTGGTTATTTGTATAGCTAACACCTTTTCTTCGTTCTAACGTTGCTAGGGACTCGATTTCCTTAACTAAGGGGTAGGCCGATTACCCTTCCCCTGCAAGAGATCTCTTGATTGGTGGTAAGTAGTGTTAGTTTGATTAAATGGTTTCAATATTATGGTGATGTTTTAACAAGGGTTGAGACTAATTGTTAGAACTGTTGATTTCATATGTGCTTAATCTTGGGCGTTTCAACCTACAACCCATAACAGATGTGTAATCGTACACTCGATTTTGGTTCTGTCAGTATGACGCATGAAGGTGTGTATTCACACCCCTGATGGATTGTGAATCGGCTAAAACAGAAAAACTGATAAGCCGACACTTCAGCATCTGAGGGCTCTCGAGCGTGCAAGCACTCGTAAAGATAAATCGAGCCACAATCGTTGGCAATAGACTGTTGAGGCTACCACGAACATTCTCATAGGCTTAGGTCGTAATGGACCTCGTTGGGCCAAGATGGGCCATTGGGCCCATAGGCCCCACGTGGGTAAAATTCACGATAGTGTCAGATAATGGACTGGGCTGCGGAGTTTGCATAATCGCGATCGAAATTAGTCTGAATGGGCCACACGAGTGTGTGGCCCACTTGGGCTAAAAATTGGGCTTTGGGACCAATGGCACCGTTTCACCTAAAAGGGTGTCTATGTCGCTCAAGGCAATTGTAGGCCTTTGGAGAGGCCGTTATAGGGTAAAATTACCAAAATACCCTCGACGGGTAAAATTATTGAAATACCCTCGATGGGTAAAATTACTTAAATATCCTCAATGGGTGAAATTACCATTTTACCCCAACTGACAAAATGACTGTTATACCCCTAATGGTAGCTTAAGTGATGTATGTGTGATATTTATATGACTGATTATGATTGTGACATACTGCATACATGAACTATTTATGGCACCACATTCTGCATTGGGGTTGGGATTTGTATTTAGAGGAAGTACTGTACTAGTGGCTCTGCCACGTTTTATTGATCTAGTGGCTTCGCCACGTATTCTAATTTTAGTGGCTTGGCCCACGTTTACTGTCATTAATAGGTTTGTTGCATTACTACTAGCAGCTATGCTGTGATATTGGTGTGTTGGCTGGGTGGGTCGACTTGGTCCGCACATGGTGTGTTGGTCGGTACAGGTCGTGTGTTGGCTGGATTGGGTTGGGTTGCATTACTAATCTGTTCTCTGATCATTTGGGCTTAGGCCCACACTACGACTGTATAGGGCTAAAGCCCAGACTGAACTGATACTGAATAGGGCTCAGGCCTAGACTATTATTGCATGATTGGGGTTTACACACTGAGATCCCGTAACTCACCCTTTCTTTAACTGTGCAGGTAATACCTAGTCTTAAATGATTTGGAGCTGAGAGGGACTTAGAGGTGTCCACACGCTCGATATAATTTAAACTTAAACTTAGTTATTTTATTTTATTTTTAATATATTGGGCTAATAATAAGGCCATTGGGGTTTTAACTTTTATTTGGTATTTATCGTTATTTCAACCTGCTAGTCTAGGAAACATTGGTTTTTAAAGCAATAACTATTTTTGAAAATTACGTTTTTGAATCTAAAAGTTTACAATTAAAAAAATGCTTTCGCGATTTTATTTTAAATTGATAAGCTTATAACAATTGATATGACCTATAATTGAACAACAAGGTTTTAGAACACTAACATTTTCAAAATAATTGTTAAATGGGAATTGAAATTTAGTAACGAACTTTTATCGACAAACTCAGTTTTCCAACGACACTTTGATGTGACATGCCAAAATTCAGTCGTAACGTCTAAGCCGGGTTTGGGGTGTTACACTTAGCGAAGGTTCAGAAGTTAAGGTAGTTAAACAGTCCTTAATTGCATTAAAAATTGGGAATAATTTTGACAAGGTTTGGTGTATGTAGTTAACATGCATATCGCCCATTTTCTTCTTGTAAGACTATGGAAATATGATCTTGATGTGGTGCACCATGGAAAATTGAACCGTTACTCCCTTGTTTTTAAAGGAACAAATACACTTTAGCCCCTTTGGAGCCCAAAAATATGTATATGGACCAAAGAAAATGATGAAATTCTGTGAGGGGGTTAAGGGGAAAGAAAAAATTGAAAATACAAAGAGAAAAGAGACCTTGAGTGATAAAAGTCTACTTGATGGTTCACTTTTGGTGAGTGAAAATACATATGAGGTAAAATTAGATAGTTCTCAAGTGGGAAAAGAAAATGAAAAGCAAGAAAATATCCATTCAAAAGTGAGGAATGTTTTTGTTTTAACTAATCATAACTTGAATTTTTTTAGTGGTGTTTCATTGTTACAAGATTTCAAGGATCCATTGATGAACTTCCAATTACATTACTCTATCATCGATAGACAATTTTACTTGTGGGAAAAAGGTAAGTTGAACATTGATAATTCTCCATAAGTACTACAAGGTAACGAAGCTAAGGAAACATTAGAAATTGAATGAAGAAGGCAAACCCTTACATGTGCTTGATAAGTATGCTACTAATTTTAAATTTCCTTATGGCATACTTTCCCATTGGTCAAGTTTCAATAAATGTTTGTCAATTTCAATTAATTTTATGCATTTAATCTTGCAACAAAAATTTCTATCTTAACCTTTAATGATAATTTTTTTAATAATCTTAACCTTCTTGATTTTTATAATTATGTGAAATTCTTGACTCATCGTTGGAAATTCTTATGGATGACCATGCATATTCAAAGAAACTTATAGGTTATTTTTTACTTGAACACTCATGTGCCTAGTATTTCTTTTTTTAGTGTTAATGGTTTGTTTTCCAAGGAGAGGTACTTGATCCATGCCAGTTTGGGAGATCAAAATCATATCTTTGATCTTGGAAATAGTTTTGGTTCACAAGAAGGCTTAGGTAAGTTTTTTGTTTTTCATTTTATAGTTATTAATTCTAATCCATTTTCTTTTTATATAGCTAAAGATTTGAGGATGTATCTTCTTGAGGAAGGGGGGAATGATACGTGTAACGCCCTAAATTTCCTTAACTTTGTCTCTATGAATTCTGACACAAATTTGTATCTACTTCAATGGTTAAGTGTTCTGGAGATGTGTATGAGGTCTTGGGTTCAAGTCCTACTCTTCGGACGTTATGTTATTTTTTATCCTAGCCTTACCCCTTTTGGGCTTATCTTATATTGTTTGTAAACTCATATCAGAATGAGCATGCTGCTTCAAGTAGTAAGGAGTTGGCTTGCTAGAGGTCTTGTGTTCAAATCTCTACATGAGCGTGGGTGATAATTTGTGCTTCAGTTTTTCGAGAGATTTTGGATGGAATTGAAAGTCTGTATAAGTGGATGAGTGAGTGGGTAGTTGGGGTTAGGTTTGATGAGAGATCATGCCTTAATTTGAGGGATTGTAGGATTTTATTCTATTTTAATTTCTACTTAATGTTTTTTCATTTTTTTCTTTTTCTCTCTCTTCCTCAAAAATTTATTTTAACTTTTCCCATTCCCTTCTCTGCAATGTTTTTCATTTTTTTCCCTTTCAATTGTTGTTCGCACTCTTTTGTTCTTCTTGTTACATTCTGAAATTTTGTTGTTCGTCATACAATTCGAGTAAATGGAGTTTTTCTTGGTGGTAGGTTTTGGTTTCTTTAAGCTATTGGGTTAGTCTTTTTTTTAGTAATGTAATAATGTAGTTAGGGGATTTGATTTCTGTGAAATATCGTGTAGGAGAAGGCTGCGAAGTAGGGGCTGTCGCTCCAACGACCTAAACGGGGGTTAGTAGAGGTTTTCGTCGGCGGTGAGTCAGGTTCATGGTCAAATTTTTGTTGACGAATTCGTTAATTATACTGCAAAAATGGTGTTTGGTATTTTTGTTTCTAGGTTTCAGAGGTCTCCGGATTGCTTCCGCGTAAAAATGACCAAGGTGTGTAACAAAAACACGAGAAATCCAAGTTCGGCGAAAGTCGAAAAAGGGGCCTATCGATGCAACACGGGCTAGGCCGTGTGACAGGCGATAGTATGTGTATAGACCACACGAGCTAGGCTGAATTGGGCATGTGGGTTATGGGCCAGGCCGTGTGGACCGTACGGGCAAGGCCAATTTGGGCGTCTGGGTTATGGGCCAGGCCGTGTGGGCCACATGGGCATGTTGGCCCAACATTCTAAAATTTTTTCCTAGGGTTGAATGAGTTGTTCTAATCAGCTGTGGGCCTTTCATAGGGTCGGTAAGGGATAACCAAACCCTCATGCTTGTGATCTATTATCCTGATAGGCTAATTTGAGTAGGAAAAACTGATATGTATGCCTGATTATTCTGTATAAGCATGTATGATATATGCCCACGAGCGTGCGAGACATGTTATTTATGTATATCTGTTATTTGATATTTGTATCTGTACATGGGGTGAGATTCGTATATGTGGAGGAAGTGTTCTGTACGGTGACCTTTCGCCTATTTTTTGGCTGCTTGGCTGCATACTATTCTATTATGTGTCGTATGGACACTATATGACTTGTAGGGATGGGTGGGTGTTTTATACTCCACAAGGTGTGATGGGATGGTCAGAGATGGTGTGATGGGATGGTCGGAGATGGTGTGTAAAGGATGGGGGTAGGCTTTTGTTTATCTATTCTGATTATCTGATTTTGACATTCGTTTCTGTTAAGAACTTAACTCTATATCTGTATATGTTCTGCATATGAGTTTTTGTGTATATTTCCATGACTATCCTTGTTGGGTTACGCACTGAGTTTCCAAAAACTCATATCTGTTTGTCTATTCTATTCAAGTAATCCTCAGGCATAGGTGGATCGGTGCGACAGAGTCTCAGTGGTGACCACTAGATCACGAACTGGTTATTTAAAAGTTTTATTTTAATTCTAGATTATTTTAAGAGTTTGTAATTTTTGGGACTCTCTGGACTATGTGGTTTTAAATTTTGTTTTGATTGTGTTTGGACTTTTCTACTACGATATTTGACAAAAATCATGATTTTACGTAAACACATGTTTTTCTGAAAATACAAACACGATTTTCTTTATCGACAATGATTTAACAAATTTTCGCTGCAAAATAAGTTTTATAAGAGAATAAATCAATAACGTTTTTCGTTAACAATAACAACCATTTGGCATGATAAAAAGTGGATCCATTTAGTAAATAATTAAACGCGAGAAACTTAGTGTTAAGATTGTTTTCAAAATTCTTCATCGTAACACTCCCAGATTCGGCCATTGCATCTAGGCCGGGTTTGGGGTGTTACATTTAGTGGTATCAAAGGCAGGTTTTAGAACTCGGACTATGAATTTTGGGTTCTAAAATTTTATTTGTAAAAGGACTGGTTTTCAAACAAAATTTTTTTCCTTTTTGAGTAAGTATGTGGTACACTGAGTCTCCAGCGCCAATTCTGTAAGTACTTCTGGACTTAGAAATACTGTAGTTAGAACTCCCTTAAACTATACTGAGTTACTTAGAGACTAAAACTTCTGAAATATTTCTGAACTTCTGATGTCTGAAGCATTAAAAATCTATTAATAAACACTAAAATTGATGCATAAAATTTTATAATGTAGATAAAACTTGAAAATCGATGAGCGCTCGTGGAACTCACAGTCATGGTTTCGTAGGCACGACGAGCGCCATAAGGGGACTCAAGCTAAGTCTTCTTCTTTGGGCAGTACGCTAGATCTGGATATGAGTGAGGCACCGGTTTCACCTGCTACTAAGACTAGGTCACAAAGCCACTGGGCTGGGGATGATGCACTATCTCAAGCCATGTTAAGAGTTTTAGAGAGGGTCATTGGACCTCATTCTGGATCTGAGGGCCGTGGGTCGATAACTGAATGATTCTGGTCCAATGGAGCAGAATTGTTTGGGGGCGTCATTGGAGTCGCCCCTACTGTGGCTAAATACTGGTTGGAGGCCACTGAGAGGATAATGAACTACATCGACTGCACTCCTAAGCAGAAATTGAATGGTCCAGTTCCTTTGCTTCGCGATGAGGAATATCAGTGTTGGTTATCGATTGAGGAGAGTACCTAATCAGATCGTCTTAGTTGGGATTATTTTAAGACTGCCTTTTAGAGGAAGTATCTGGGAGCGAGTTTTGTGGATGCTCGTAGACGTGAGTTCTTGAATCTCACGCAAGGGGATAGGAATGTGGCCGAGTATGAAGCCAAATTTCTGAGACTGAGCTAGTACGCTCAAGGCATGGTGGCATCTAAGTACTAGAAATGTGTCCATTTTGAGGATGGGTTGGGGGACAGTTTCAGAGTTTTGATAGCTCCGCAGTGGGGGCGAGCATTTGTCGTTCTGGTGGACAAGCCGAAGATCACCGAAGAGGTTAAGCGTGTTCAGTGCTAGAACTGAGATCATGAGAGAGGTAAGAATAAGAGGGTTCAAAGCCATCTAGTTCTGTTCAGAGGCCTAAGAAACGGGCCAAACCTGATGGACCTTCTAGAATGGGAGTTCCAATTGCGCCTACTGGAGTTCAGCCATGCAGCGATTGTGGTAGGCACCATTCGGGCAAGTGTTGGAGGAGATTATGGGCTTGTTTGCATTGTGGATCATTAGAGTATTAGATTAGAGAGTATCCATATCATTCTAATCAGATGCAAGCTACGGGATCCAGTTTTGTTCAGCCTCAGATGGTAGTACAATAGCCACTTAGGGGCTATGGTTTGGCTAGGGGTGGTAGTGGTTTGGGCTGAGGATAGAGAGCACCGGGAAAAGGTGCTAATAAGATTGAGGCGAGGTAACCTACACTGGTTTACGATGCTCGACATTGTGAGGACCGAGACGTCCCTGATGTGATTACGAGTACGTGGTTATTTTTGATGTCCTTTATACTGCTTTGATAGACATAGGTCAACTCAATCGTATGTAGCTAGTTTTTTTTCTGAAAGCTTGGGGATTACTATTGAGTGTACTTCTAGTGAGATCTCTGTACTGAGTCCATTGGGACAGTCTGCTCGGGTAAATTGATTGTATTGGAATGTACAGCTAGAAGTACAAGGGGTTATGGTTCTAGTAAATCTGATGGAGCTACCATTTGGGGAGTTTGACTTGATTCTAGGTATGATTGGTTAGTAGAGCACCGAATTAGTTTGGACTGCACGACTAAGAGGGTCATTCTGAGGACCGAGGATGATAAGAAAGTGGTTGTGATCTGTGAGCATTAAGATTACTTATCTAATGTGATATCCGCTTTAGTGGTTGAAAAACTGGTTCGAAAAGGGTATGAGGCATATTTGGGCTATGTTAGTGTTTCAATATTTGGGGATTCTTCTGTCAAGGATATCAGAACAGTGAGAGAATTTTGGATGTATTTCCTAATGAGGTACCGAGTTTACCTTTGAATCAGGAAGTTGAGTTTTGCATTGAGCTTTTACTGGTACCGCTTAGGTGTCCATCGCTCCTTACCATATGGCATTGAAAGAGCTTACGGTGCTTAAGGCTCAGCTTCAAGAGCTTTTGGATCGTGGGTTCATCCATGCTAGTGTGTCTCCGTTGGGGGCTTTGGTTCCGTTTGTGAAGAAAAAAGACAATACCATGAGGATGTGCATCGACTATTAGCAATTGAATAAGCTAACTGTGAAGAATAAGTACCCACTTTCGAGGACCGACAATTGGTTTGATCAGTTTCATAGGGCTTCAATATTCTCAAATATAGATCTCCGCTCTGGGTATCATCAGCTTAGTGTTAAGGAGATTGATATTTATAAAATGGCTTTTAGGACTCGTTATGGGCACTATGAGTTACTAATTATGCCATTTGGTCTGACGAATGCTCCGGGATCATTCATGGATCTAGTGAACTAGGTTTTTCAGTCGTATCTGGATCAGTTCATTGTAGTCTTTATCGACAATATTTTAGTGTACTCTAAGATCGAGGATAATCATCTTAGAGTAGTACTTCAGATACTTTGAGAGAAACAACTCTACGCTAAGTTAAGCAAATGTGAATTTTGGTTGCGAGAGGTATCATTTCTGGGTCACGTGGTTTCTGCTGAGGGGATCCGAGTTGATCCTAGAAAGATTGAGACTGTGCTTGATTGGAAACAGCCCAAGAGTGTCTCTAAGATTCGCAGTTTTCTGGGTCTTACGGGTTATTATCGGTGGTTTGTTAAGTGGTTCTCGTTGATTGCGGCTCCCCTAACTAAGCTTCTATGGAAAAATGTCCCTTTTGTCTGGACTGATGTGCAATAATTGAACTTTGAGAAGCTCAAGTCTATTCTAACTTAGGCTCCTGTTCTGATAAGCCTGAATCTAGTAAGGAGTTTGTAGTGTATAATGACGCATCGTACGTTGGCTTGGGATGTGTACAAAAGCAAGATGGTAAGGTTGTGGCTTATGCATCCCGATAACTCAAGTCATACGAGGGGAATTATCTGACGCATGTTCTCGAGTTAGTTGCTGTGGTGTTTGCATTAAAGATCTGGAGGCACTATCTGTATGGTGAGAGGTGTATTATCTATACCGATCACAAGAGCCTCAAGTACCTCCTTACTCAAAAGGAGTTGAATCTTAGGCAGCGTCGATGGATTGAGCTGCTCATGGATTATGACTGCACAATAGAGTATCATCTCGGTAAGGCCAATGTGGTGGCTGATGCTCTCAGTCGTAAAGAAATGTCTGATTTGAGGGCGATGTTCGCTTGTCTCAAATTGTTTGATGATGGGAGTCTGTTAGCTGAGTTGCAAGTTAAGCCGGTTTGGATTCAGCAGATTCGGAAAAAATAGTTAGGGGATAATTCTTTTGTCCTACGGTCAGGTTAAGAGTGGCAATACATATGATTTTGGGTTGAATAATGATGGGATTCTGTGTTTTCAAGGACGAGTTTGTGTACTGAATGATTTGACTTGAGATAGTCAATTATGAAGGAAGCGCGTAGTAGCCCCTATACTATGCATCCCGGTGGAAATAAGATGTATTGAGATCTCCATGAACTTTACTACTGGGAGGGTTTAAAACGAGAGGTAAGAGATTTTGTTGCTCTTTGTCTAACGTGCCAACAAGTTAAGGCTGTGCACCAATAGGATTCGGGTTTGTTCCAACCCGTTAAGATTCCCTTATGGAAATAAGAACGTGTTACGATGGACTTCGTTAGTGGGTTGCCTTTAACACCTATTAAGAAGGATTCTGTTTAGGTTATCGTGGATCAATTAACCAAGTCCGCCCATTTCATCCCAGTTTGGATTGATTATTCACTGCAGAAGTTAGCAAAGCTTACATTTCAAAGATTGTGAGGCTTTATGGGGCTCCAGTTTTGATAATTTCTGATAGGGATCCTTGCTTCAGTTCTTGGTTTTGGAAGAAACTGCATGAAACTCTAAGTTGGAGGTTGGACTTCAGTACTGTATTCCATTGTAACAGCCCGTTTTCAATGAAATTAGAATAGTGGTTTCGGGACCACAAATCTGAGTCAGAAAGAAATTTTATTTTAATAATATTGCACAGTCTGCATTATAATAGAATAGACATGAAAATTTCAATAAGAATATTTTACTGATTTCATGTTTAATTATAGAAAGGACTAAATTGTATAAAATGCAAAAGTTGAGTTCTAGTAGCTATAGGTATTAAATAGCTATGGAATTCAGAACTTGAGGTCTTTATATGGCAATTAGAACATTAAGAGAAGTTAGTAGATATTTTTGATGATTCATCCATGGAAAATTAGAAAAAGAAAATGAGTAAATTGGATATTGAAATAAATAAAAGAAGATAAATAAAATAAATATCTAATATCATCATTTTATATTATCTTTCCCAATTAAAAGCCATGGAAACCCTAGTTTGAGAGCTTGAAGAAAGAGAAAAACTTGTTTGGCCAAATTAGGTGAGTATTCAAGTCCTGTTTTTAGTGATTTTTACATTTCGAGATCTTAACAACCTAAACTATCTATTTTGGGGATTAGTTTGCAAAGTTGTCAAGGTTTTAAAATTTTTCCATGGATGTATATGCTGAAATTTTGAAATTTATGGTATAAATTGAAAGATTGTTGATAGATAAACAACTTCAGTAAAGTGAATTTCGATGAAACCATTATTTAGGGACTAAATTGTAAAGATGTAAAATTCATGGAAAATTTCTGATTTTATGAGGTACATGGACTGTTATTGTTATATGTACAAATTAGTTAGGCGTGGAATAAGAATTAAATTGTATGAATTTCATTTTTCGAGCCTATGGACGATATTAGAATTAATCAAAAGTATAGGGGCAAAATGGTACTTTTGCTTAAGAAGTGAATTGGGTTTATTTGAATATGAAATGTAATAAATTGATGATTAAATTCATTCATATAGATCCGAAAAGAACAAATACAGAATTGGATTGAGGAAAAAAAAAGTATCGGATTAGTAGACTCTTGTATACGAACAAGTATCAAGGTAAGTTCATGTAACTAAATTGTGTATATTTTCATGTTTGAATTGAATGTTTTATATGTGAATTATGAACTTGTTATGTATATGAAAATGATTATATATCTGACATGCCTGAGAAAATGTTAAGTCCCGTTTGAATAAATGAAATTTGATGGATACAAATTTCCCAATTGGTTGTGATCTAGCATATGTTGCAGGTACACCATAGCTCGAAAGAACGTTCCGTTATTAGACCTCTCGAGCTTCCCGTTATATGGTTCTTGGGAGATTCCCGTTATAGCTCTTCGGAGCATCTTGATAGATGGTGATCCTACATGTGTTGTGGACACACCTTAGCTCTTATAAGCTTCCCGATTATAAGCTCTTTGTAAGCTTCCCATTTATTAGCTCTTTGTGAGCTTCCCGATAATAGCTCGCTTGAACTTCCTGATATATGGCTACTCAGAGCTTCTGGCTAAATGGCTCTTTGTAGCTACCCGTTATAGGCTCGCATGAGCTTCCCAATAATGGCTCTTATGAGCTTCCTGTTACTTAGCCCGAATAAGCTTCCCGTTATTTGGCTCAAGAGTGTGCTTCCCGATTATGTGCTCTATTGAGCACACCCGAATATGAATTGACGGATTAAAATTTTGTACACTTCGAGTGTACTTGTAACACCCCTAGCCCGTATCCGTCGCCGAACTAAAGTTAAGGGGCATTACCGGACATATGGGAACATTTTACACTCATTTCACAATATCAATCATACAATATCATTTCATAATGATTCATACACATATAGTCCCTTTAGAAAGTCTACGAGACCTTAAACATGCTTTAGAAAGGGTTCGAGACCAAATCGATCTCATATAGAAAATTTGCGGAACTTAGAAATTTTTTCTTTTAAAACAGGTCACAAGCCCATGTGGCTAGGCCGTGTACCTCACATGGCCGTGCCTTGGACCATGTCTCAGCCCATGTGCAGAACTGACTTGCATCACACGGCCTTTCACACGTTCGTGTGTCTGGCCCATGTGCAAGTCTCTCTTGCTTCGAATTGGAACATTGAAGGACACGGTTGAGACACACGCCGGTGTGCTCAACCATGTGGACAATTATAGGCCATTCATAAGGCCAAATTTCCACCCATTTTAGGTTATATTTACAAGCATCAAACAAGCATCATTTTATATCCTAAAGGCAACCAAAAACATACCAAATCATTCACAATTTGACCTATAATAACATCATTCATGTCCATATACAAATCCAACTCAAACATACCAATTCAAAGTACCAACTTCACATTAAAAACATGTGATTCATACATCATATTACTACATTTCGATTCATAGCATTTCTTAAATCAACCATGAAACTTACCAAAATTGACCATTTCTTTTGGCCATTGATGAGTACATCAAAACATACCAAATTTTGCATCACATAGCATGCAATAAATTCACTCTATAATCACATTCATTATCAAGCCATATCACATGGCTATATTTACACATTTCAAAAATTAGTCAAAGTTCTCTAGCCTATACATGCCATACTTCAATATGTACATTGTAACACCCCAAACCCGGCCTAGAAGTTAGGCCCGAATCTAGAATGTCACATTAAAGGCACAATTCAAAACGGTTTTGCTAATTAAAAATTTAAGGCCCAAAAGCCCAAAATCTTTTAGTCTTATTAATTAAAGATAAAAACCCATTTTATTATTTTAAGTATTTTGGAAACCAAGTTTGAACATAAGAGCTTAATTAGGTTTAATAATTAAATAAACAATTAATCTCAAAACCCAAAATAAATCTGAAGTCAAAACGGAGTACAAGGCCTTATCACATTTACAGAAAATTAAGTAAATAAAAACATGTATTTTGAAACAAATAAATGGAAATTCAAGCATCTTGTAGTGTGGCCATCTCCGAGTCCTCTCCCACGTCGAGTCGTCTACTCGGAATTACTTGAAACATTAAATTAAAGGGGTGTAAGTTTCAAAACTCAGTGTGCACAACCTTTGGCAATCAAATCACTTACAAATATTCACATTGGGCCTAAGCCCTATCAAAATCAGTGGTCTTGGGTTTTAGCCACAATGACCTCATATCATATCATTTATAAACAAATAATGCAAAACCCACCCCAAAAATCCATCCGCTACACACACCATTTCCCTTCCAACCTTATGACTCCTATGGGGAATTCTAGCTCGACCCACCCCTCCGCTACACACCAATGGTAGCCCGATTGCGGCACTACCGAACGTTGCAGCAAAGCTGCTTAATCATATATATTGGGCTTAAAGCCTCCGGTGGATCCATACCATATGGCCATGCGATCTTGGATCCATACCATACGGCCATGCGATCCCCAAATCTTCCTCCGTATCATAATTCCCACCCATATGCATCTTAAGCAGAATATCACATGTATGCATCAAACACAAAAGTAACATCCACAAACTCATATTCGTCACATAGGGGTATTTTTGTCATTTCACTACCCAGGGATATTTTTGTAATTCTACCCTATAGGGGTATTTTGGTAATTTGGCTAAATAGGGGTATCTTGATAATTTTGCAAAACAGGGGGATTTTGGTACTTTCACAAACTGGGGGTATTCCGGTAATTTCACAAATCAGGGGTATTTTAGTAATTTCACAAACTAGGGGTATTTCGGTAATTTGTCAAATTGGGGGTATTTCGGTAATTTTGCAAATTAGGGTATTTCGGTAATTTTACAAACTGGGGGTATTTTGGTAATTTCACAAATCGGGGGTATTTCAGTAATTTTACAAATCAAGGGTATTTTAGTAAATTTACAAATATAAGGGTAATTTAGTAAATTTACAAATATAAGGGTAATTTAGAAATTTTCCAAATATAAGGGTAATTGGTCCCTCTCGGGTTTTCGTTATGAACTTTGGCCCATCAACAAGTCCTCCCAGCTAAAGTGAACAGACACTACACACTAGGTAGGATTCCGAAGAAAAAGAGGTGGGCCACTAGGACCGCTTAAGAACCAAGCTCTCCCTAGATCCAATCCTAGACATGCGTATGCCCGTTGCCACACCCTAACCCAGCGACTTGTTCACAGACATGTTTAATTAGATCAAGTCTTATGAAATTGAAGAGTTGTTCAACTAGGCCTAAGTCCAAAAACCCTAGCATATTTGTCTACGTCCCCATAAAGCCCATCAAACCCAAATTACAACCTTACGACCCATTAGGCCCAAAACAAATCCAAATCATGTATCATGCGTGACTAGCTCAATACGTTTAACAAACCAAACCATTTCATCAAACTAAGCCTCAGGGCCCACCGTGCTCATTTAGCTACTTTCGGCTTTTTGGCTTTTCGGCATTGCCAATATCATGTGTGTAGTGTTTGTACACACCTGGTAACCACGTGCGCTGCAAAATCCCTTAGTCACGACCCTACAATCGACATTGCTAGCGATTAACCAAGATTTAACGCATACTTAACAAAAACTGAGACCTCACCGTACCCTTACCGTGTGCCTCATGTTCTAGTAGCCCTTCCTTTGCTACTATTGGCGATTATCCTCTAGATCTGATAGGAATCGGAAGCTACTAATCCATGCTCTGAGCACTCCTATGCCCACCGCCCACCAAGGTGTGTTTTCTCTCAAATCATAGATAGCTCTATATATAGCCAGCTTCTCACCTTTCCTCTTTGTATCTTTTCGATGTGGGATCCCTCCGTTAGCAGAGTTTAAATCCAATTCAAACTCTTGCCGTCCAGTCCGCAAAATAAAACTCCTTTGCTTGTCATGAGATCCAAACCCAGTCTCCCTTGCAACATAATCCATGCTGCTAGCCACTAAGTCACAAGCTCCTCTTGTGTCTTAAAACATGCCCAACTAAAGCTAAGTCTATGGCCAATGTCTCAATCCACTAAAAAAATAAAACAAAAAGAAATGCAAGTGCCAAGACTTGAACCTTGGACCTTCTTCCTTTCTTGTGGCGTCACCCCCTTATCTCTTATATGGCATCCCTTTGCCACTAGACCACAACTCATTCTGTGTCATTTTTCCCCACATTTTATTCTTAGAGCCTACCTACTAACTCCTAGGGTTTTACTCACCTAAAACTAAAATTTCCCTAAAGCCAAAGTTTGATCCCGGGACTTCATAGATGCCCTCTAACCTTCCAAAATCACTCACCTACTAGGTCCAACTTGAAATAATGTCATTCTTATATTCTTAAAATTTTCAAAATGCTCCTACGCTCAAGGCCCAATTCTACTAGTCCCAAATCTGAGTCGTTACAATTCTACCCTCCTTAAAGAAATTTCGTACTTGAAATTTCCAAATAACCATTAAACGCACCGCTCAAGACACACCACTATGCTTTTGCTATGCACTCCGATTAAACACACTTCCACGGCCTCTGCCGCGGCCTCTTCCACCTCGCCTAACGCTCATTGTTGCGTATTTCTGAATTAAGGATTTTATGAAATTAGTACTTAGTTCCACTTGTTTAGGGCACATGTCTTATGTAAGTAACAACACTTTCTTAGAGTTATTCCGCGGTTGAGAATCCACTATAGGCTTAAGTTTCTTACGAGCTTTAGTCCCTAAAAGCCTATTTTTAAGTAGCCTATTAACTATATAGTACAATAATTCAAACAATAATAGAAACTCTTACTTGGCTCGACGTCAAGAGCTCGATGAACCACACTTCAAGAATCCTGCCAAAACTTTTTTTAAAAAACCCAAAATCTAAGGCCCATTTCACAGCCCGAGCTTTGCAGCCAGGCTCTGATACCATAAAATGTAACACCCCAAACTCGGCCTAGTAGTTAGGCCCGAATCTGGAATGTCACATTAAAGGTACAATTCAAAACGGTTTTGCTAATTAAAAATTTAAGGCCCAGAAGCCCAAAATCTTTTAGTCTTATTAATTAAAGATAAAAACCCATTTTATTATTTTAGGTATTTCGGAAACCAAGCTTGAACATAAGAGCTTACTTAAGTTTAATAATTAAATAAACAATTAATCTCAAAACCCAAAATAAATCTGAAGTCAAAACGGAGTATAAGGCCTTATTACATTCACCGAAAATTAAGTAAATAAAAACATGTATTTTGAAACAAATAAATGGAAATTCAAGCCTTTTGTAGTGTGGCCATCTCCGAGTCCTCTCCCACGTCGAGTCGTCTACTCAGAATTACCTGAAACATTAAATTAAAGGGGTGTGAGTTTCAAAACTCAGTGTGCACCACCCTTGGCAATCAAATCACTTACAAATATTCACATTGGGCCTAATGAAACACCCCAAACCCAGCCCACGAGCCTTGACCGGATCTGGTATGTTCCTCGAAGTAAACCGGTTAAAAATTCTTTTATTACTTTGGAAAACTGTGTGTTTTGAAGAAAGTTTGTTTGTGGGTTGGGCTTGAGTTGAAAACAAGTTTGTTTTATATTGAAAACCCATTTATTTCAGGTGACAAAATATTTAAAGTTTATTTCAAATTAAATTTGCTTAGTCTTTAATGAACAAAAAGTTCGTAACATGATAAATAAACAAACAGAAATAAAAGAGTTCAACTATGGCCTTATTACATCAAATAAACCCAAATAATTTAAAATACTTAAATAAAAATAAAATGTCCAAATAAAATTCCTTGCTGAGCATGGCCACCTTTAAGCTCTTACCGACCCAGTCCATTACTGATCATCACCTGAAAGATGTTCCCACAACGGGGTGAGTCAACAGACTCAATGTGTACACAACACTAAGTCCAAATAGAATCAGGCATAACAAATATTACACATCCATATCATAGCATACAAATTATGATGCATTCCCAAACCCAAACCTAATAAGCCATCCGCTACACTCCCCCGTACCAACCTGTACACCGTGGGGACTACTAAGTCGACCCTCCTTCCGCTACACTCCATATCACGGACTTAGGTCCCCGCATTTGTGGTCTTAGGTCACCACATTCAGATATCGCGGTCTTAGGTCACCGCATTCAGATTACTGTGGTCTTAGGTCACCACATTCAGATACCACGATCTTAGGTCACCGTGTTCATGGTCTTAGGTCACCACATTCACTTCCCCTTTCAATAACCCATATGCCCTATTTTGTAATATGCATTAATATGCCAAAGTTCACATTCTTATTCTCATGTTACAAATAACATATTTCATATTCCTAGTAGGAGTAGGAAACGTACCTGAGTACTTAGTACCATAACATGGTACCGTAGCCACTTTCTTATTCTTAATATCACATATTTTAATTAGACATAGCCATAAAACTTATTAAGAATTAATGTGGGGTACACACCTGATTCGCTTAGCAAATTCCTTGAGATCTTGAAATCTGATCTATCGCTTAGATCCTTAATCCTTACATTTGATTAATCACTTACTAATTTAATAAAAAGCCATTCGGCCATAAATCCAAATCCTAATAGGATTAGTATACTTTAAAACCTACCTTGTTGCCGATTGACTTAAGAATCAAATCCCGAAAACTTGTACTCTTCCCCTTTGAAATCGGCTAATCACTAGATCCCTTGAATCGGTTAATTTTCGGCTTAAAACACATAAAAATAGATCTAACTATTAAAATAAGCCTTGGCCGAATATTCATAGTCACTTACCTTAAGGATCTTAAATTCCGAAATTATCCCTTGGTTATAGCTTCTGTCGAAATCCCTAAAACCACATGTTAGATCAACTTCTAACCTTTAATCACAATCAATGGCCCTTGGCCGAATGTCAGATATGACTTACCTTGATGGTCAAATCCCGAAGATCTTTCCTTTATAGTCGACTATGGCAAAAATCCTGAAAGAATCCCTTTCTTGAAGAAATCGACAGCACCTATGCTTGAAGCCCCTCAAAGATTCAGCTTTTGATGGATTGGAAAGAAAAGAAATTGGCTAATGGTGATATCTTGAATTTTCGGCTTTGGCTAACAAAAAGAAGAAGAACAAATGCTCTAGGAAATTCGACAAAGAGAAGGGTTGAGAAAAAGAATGATGAATGGCCCTCTTTTCCTTATATAGCCGAATTTACTAAATTAGAATTCCTTACTTGGCCATCACTCTTCTATTTTGATAGCTTTATCTCTTTAATTATCTCCTAAAATAAAAGATAATTCAGCAACTATCCTTACTTAGCCGAAATTATTAAACTCAAAGTCCCTTACTTGGCCATCACTTCTCCCTTATTTTCCTAATTAAAGAATAATTCCTCATTTATCTCTTGAAAATAATCTAAAATAAATCCATTATTTATCCCTTATTTATCCACTATTTATCTCTTAAAAATAAAAGAATAAATGTAACACCCCAAACCCGGTCCAAACACCATGACCGAATCTGGCATGTTACGGGAAAAACGAGTTTGAAAATTTCGAATTTGTACCAAAGAGACTTGATAAAAACTTTGTTCCTTTTTGAAACCAAGTTGTTTAATGATGTTACTAAAACATTTAGACTTAGTAAAAATTTGCCTTTAAGTTTGAAAACAATTGATTTTCGTAAACTTATAAAATCAGTGCGATACCCGATGGTATAGTTGAAAACATATCGTTAAAGTTTTGAAATCGTTGTTGTGTCATGTTTTAGCAAATTAACCCAATCAGTCTGTTAAAGCATATTAAAATCAAACTTAAAACATAAAAATAAAAGGCATAATTTAAAGGCTTTTTACAAGTCCGAAATAAAACCCAAACAAAATTAAATAAACTAAAGTACTCAAATGCAAATGGTCGAGTAAACTTTTATTAGAGCATGGCATGCACCACCGAGTCCATCCCGGCTCCATGTCCGCGTCTACGAGTCACCTGAAATGTCAAAGGAGAGGGTGATTCGAGTGACTCAGTGTGTAAATCCCGCTCCCGATGAAACAACATGCTAACACACATCATACATAGCAATCATAATCAATGCAACCCGATCCTAACCAACCATGCTCCTTTCTACCCCGTGTGGTACCAAACCACTTTGGTGACATACAATCCACGATGTGTTACCAAAACAACGGTGTCCCAAAGACACAATATCCATCAATGTGGTCCCAAACCACCGGTGTCCCAAAGACACAATCAGTGCTACCAAAGCACCGGTGACCGAAGTCACAATTCCAACGATGATGGGGCCAACCCATCGTGTGTTACCAAAACACTAGCGAGCGATCCGTATCTCAAGTGGGGCCAACCCACGGTGGTCAAACCACGGGGACAAGTCGCAATGAGGTGCCAAACCTCTCGGTGTCCCAAAGACACAATGTGCTACCAAAGCACCGGTGACCGTAGTCACAAATCGGGTGATGGGGCCAACCCATCGTGTGTTACCAAAACACCGCGTCAATCCCAGTATAATCATCTGTGGGGCCAACCCACTCGTGGTGCTGAGCCATCGGGGCGAGACGAGGAGGTACCAAACCTCTGGAGGTGCCAAACCTCTGGTGACCCAAAGTCACAAAGTGTGCTACCAAAGCACCGGTGCTCGTCGGACAAAACATCATCGCTCCTCAACTCGTAATACCCATCAATATGCCATGCTCATGTAGTCATGCATATCATATAATCATGCATCTCATGCTATATCTCATGTCACATATACCCACATCCATGGTAACATATAACTCATCATTAAAAATAGTAATACTGACTTACCCGAGTCCAGAATCATACCCATTAGGGTATCATAACAATCATCACTGTATCATTAGTCATCACACGGTTATCAATTATATTACTAGGTATAAGTGTGTCGATTACACACACGTAACTACGAGCCTAGAAATCCAACGAGAACGAAAAGCTAAGCCCCTCGAGTATTGACTCTACAATCGGCCAAAGATAGGGGTTAGGCACAAAGACATTCGGCCAACACCATTTAGACCAACAAGGATTGTCGAACATCCTTACCTTACTATTGGTTCGGTTTCTTAGCAACCCGAATCACAATGATTCCTCCTCCAACAATCAACACCTAACAAACCAATCGTTAATAACTAATCACTTTAAACTTAAACTTAATCGAAATCAACCGATCATTGCACTAACCAAGATATACCAACCGCTTACCCCTTTACTTACCAAACACCAAAAATCGGTCAACCAAACAGATCACCCTTCACTAATATTCGGTCACCAAGGCACTTCTAGAAGAGAGAGGGAGAGTTCGGCAAAAGCTCAAAAGAAGGAGAAGATTCGCCTATAGGTGTTCAACACTCTTAGGTTCGGTTTAGTGAGAAAAGAATAAGAGAGTATAGATGGGGAGGAATAAGGTTGATATTCTGGCTAACACTCAAAAAGAATGGGAAAAGGAGAAAGGAAGGTGTATTCGGTTTGTAAGTAAAAGAAATGGAGAGAATGTCTTGGAGGTTAAAGTTTCACTAATGGAGATTTTAGGAAGAAAAGAGAGTTGAGAAGAGAAGAACAACACCAATTTAGACATGCAAATGAAGAAGAAAAGAAAATGCAAGAGTGCATTCGGCTACAAGAAGTTTGAGAGAAAAACAAAACAAATTCGGCAAGCCTTAGAGATTTGGTCTTTCGGTTTTCCAAGAAAAAGAATGAGAGACTCTCTTGAATTTTCGGTTTAAGCAATTGACAAAAGAAGAAATTTTGTGCATAATTTGTTTGACCGAAACATCAAAATGCCAAATAGAATTTCGACACCCCCAATCCCCATTCCAAGCCGCTCACTTCCCCTCCAACTCCCCAAATTTCGGCCAAATCCCCCCCCAAATACTCACCACCACTCATTTCAAATGAGTGGACCAAGTCACACTCCCCTTTTTCCTCTCCACCTTCCATTTGAATGGGAAGACCAAGTCCAAGGTAGAGTTCAAATTTCATACACCTCTTCCTTCCTATGCCGTCCAAAATATAAGCCAAAAGGGAGATTTACTGCAGCTTGAACTCGGGACTTCTCCCCTTGCAGATGACGCCACACCTAGCTCCTCCTTAGCCACTCTGCAAACTCTTCATTTGTGCAATAAAATCCCATTTTATTTTCCTTAAGCCCCAATTCTATCAGCTCCCCACACCTAAGGCCAAAAACTAGAATTTTCCTACCTACTCGTGGCATACACTTAGCCTATAATCAAGCCCCTAAAACACCGAAATAGCAACACAAAGACACCAACACATGCAATAACATGCAACAACAAAATAGCCCCAACCCGGGATATTACGGTTCTACTACCTCTAAGAATAATTTCGGCCTCGAAATTACACGATCAAAAGAGTTGCGGTATTCTTTGTCTCATCGTATCCTCGGGTTCCCACGTGGCTTCCTCCACACCATGATTCCGCCAAAGTACCTTAACCAAAGGCACAGACTTCCCCTACGTAGAACCTTAACATCTCGATCTAGAATCGCAGACCGGTTCTTCCTCTATGGTCATATCTGGATTTACCTCGATCTCTTCCATCGCCACAACATGCGATGGGTCTGAACGGTACCTCCGAAGCATCGAAACGTGAAAAACGTCGTGAATCTGGCCAAGCTCTGCTGGCAACTCAAGCTGATACGCCACTGGTCCAACTCGTCACAATACCTTATACGGCCCAATAAATCTCGGACTAAGCTTGCCTTTTCTGCTAAACCTCAGCACCTTCTTCCAAGGCGAGACCTTTAAGAAAACCCGATCTCCCACAAATAACTCTATATCTCTTCGCTTAAGATCGGCATAAGACTTTTGCCGGTCCGAAGCTTCCTTCAAACGAGACTGAATCAACCTAACCTTGTCCTCTGTCTCAGCAACCAACTCGGGTCCCAACAACTGACGTTCACCTAACTCAGTCCAACATGTAGGTGAGCGACACTTCCTACCATACAACATACCTCATATGGTGCCATCTTGATGCTTGCTTGGTAACTGTTGTTATAGGCGAACTCTGCCAACGGCAGAAACTCATCCCAACTGCCCCTGAAATCCAGAACACAACCTCTCAACATGTCTTCCAAGATCTGAATAACCCTTTACCGCCTCGCCGATCATGGGGTGAAAAAGCCGTCTTTGAAATCCAAACGAGTACCCGAGCACGATGCAACGCTCTCGAACCTCGATGTAAACTCGATCCCTATCCGAGATAATCGAAACTGGAACACCGTGTAGCCTCACTATCTCTGACACATAAAGCTTTGCCAATCTCTGAAGTGAATAGTCCACTCTCACCGGAATGAAATGAGCCGACTTAGTCAAACGGTCCACGATAACCCAAACTGAATCTTTCTTGCTTGGCGTAAGCGGTAACCCACTGACAAAATCCATGGTTATCCTTTCCCATTTCCATTGAGGAATTTTCACAGGTTGAAGCAAACCCGACGGCAACTGATGTTCAGCCTTGACCTGCTGACAAGTCAGACATTTTCCAACAAACTCTGTCACCTCTTTCTTCAAGCCGTGCCACCAAAATCGCTTCTCTAAGATCCCTATACATCTTGCTACCTCCAGATGCATAGCATAAGGATCGCTATATGCGTCTGAAGAATCTTCTCGCCTCGACTCAACATCTTTAGGCATACAAGCCTTCCTTGAAAACACAGAACCTCATCACTAGATAGGCTGTAACCCTCCAAACTACCATTCTGCACTTGCACCCTACGCGCACTCGTAACCTCATCCTCTAATCTGCTTTCTTTGATCTCGCTCAACCCAAGTAGGCTTAACTTGCAGCTCTGCTGAATACTCCGTCGTCATACAAGCTCAAATGGGCAAACAAAGCTCTTAAGTCCGAAACAACCTTACGGCTCAACGCGTCCGCCACCACGTTAGCCTTGCCCGGATGATACTCGATCGAACAGTCGTAGTCCTTGAGCAACTCAACCCATCTGCGCGCCTCCTCAAATTCGGATCCTTCGAGTCAATAGGTACTTCAAACTCTTATGATCTGTGTAGACGATTGACTTCTCCCGCACAAGTAGTGCCTCCATTTTTAGAGCGAAGACTACACCGCTAGCTCCAAATCGTCGCGTCGGATAGTTGACCTCGTGTGGCCTCAATGCCGAGAAGCGTAAGCCACCACCTTACCCTCCTGCATCAGCACACAACCCAATCCCGTGTGTGATGCATCGCAGTACACTGTGAATTCCTTACCAGCCTCAGGTTGAATTAAGACAGGAGCCTCAGTCAAGATCTTTTTCAACTTATCAAAACTCTCCTGCTGCTTCTCAGTCCAAACGAACGGAACTCCCTTTCTTAACAGCTTAGTCATCGGTGCTGCAATTAACGAGAAACCCTCAACAAATCTTCGATAGTATCCTGCCAAACCCAGAAACTCCGAATCTCGTGGATCGACTTAGGAGGCTTCCAATCCAAAACCGCCTCAACCTTCCGAGGATCTACTCTAATCCCCTCAGCTGATACTACATGACCCAAAAACGTCACTTCACTAAGCCAGAACTCGCACTTACTGAACTTAGCATAGAGTTGCTTCTCCCTCAAAACTTGCAACACCACTCTTAAGTGTGCATCATGCTCTTCTTCCGACCTTGAATATACCAAGATATCGTCAATAAAAACCACGACGAACCGATCTAGATACTGCTGAAACACCCTATTCATCATATCCATAAAAGCTGCCGGGCGTTAGTCAACCCGAACGGCATTACGAGAATTGTAGTGCCGTGCATCGAGTCCAAAACGCAGTCTTATGGATATCCGCTTCCTTAACTTTCAACTGATGGTACCCAGACCTCAAATCGATCTTCGAAAACACCGATGCACCTTTCAGCTGGTCAAACAAGTCATCTATCCGTGGTAACGGATACTTGTTTTTAATCGTCAGCTTATTCAGTTGGCGGTAGTCGATACACATCCGCATCGAACCGTCCTTCTTCTTGACGAATATCGGCGCTCCCACGGCGAAACACTTGGCCTAATGAAGCCTCGATCCAACAACTCCCGAATCCGAGCCTTAAGCTCCACCAATTCCTTTGGTGCCATCCTATATGGAGCAATAGACACCGCGCAGCCCCCAGTAGCGCATCTATCCCAAACTCTACCTCACGATCGGGTGGCAAACCCTAAGCTCCTCCGAAACACATCCACAAATTCGTTATGATGCGAACCTTCTCAACAAGCACTCCTTAGCCTCTAAGGCATACACATGAACCACATACGCTTCGCAGCTCTTCCTGACCATCTTTACCGCTTTCAAAGCAGATACCACATTTGATAAGTAATCTCTCCTATTACCTATCATACTCACTTCATCTCCCTTATCCGTCGATAGAACCATGCGCTTAGCCGCGCAATCCACTTTGGCCTGGGTACTTCACAGCCAGTCCATCCCGAGAATCAGATCGAACTCCTCAAACGGCAGTTCCATCAGATCAGCAACAAAAATGACCCCTTGGAGTTCTAGGGGTACATCCTTATACAACTTATCTACCACTACAGAGTGACCTGAGGGCTAAAATGCGGTCTATCCGCCTAGAAGATATCTCGAGAATCTAAGTCCATGGTCTCAACTATACTACTAGCAACATACGAATCGTGGAACCCAAGTCAATTAAAGCGTTAGGGAGAGAACCAAAAATCAAAACGTCTGGGTGATTACGTCCGGTCGTCGCCCTCTCGCGCGGCGCCTCGCAAAGATACACCAAACCAGTGTCGCCGTGCCTCGTAACTACCCGCACCTCTCGCCTGCTCCACGACCTCGACCAAATCCATTACCACCTCTGCCATTACCACGGCCCCTCTCGCGGTGGCGGTCCATTACCTCTGACATGCGATTACGGCCCCGACTCTCGGGATCGAATCCACGCCACCCTACGCGGGCGGTCCCTAATGCGATGATCCGAGAACCACACTCGAAGCAACCTTTACCACCACCAACAACCACCCCAATGAGATTTCCCACACGGACATGCGGTGGTCCCCGCCGCAAAGACCAAATCTAGCGGATCGATTACGCCCGCCACTCGGTCTAGCCCTCCTCTGCGGATTACCCGACGATCCCGAAGACCCAAAGCTCCTCTTAAGCCTACTCCTGTCCATGTTCTGTCTTACCGACTCCTTAACACCTTCGGCTACCTTAGCCTTCTCAACTAAGACAATGAACTCGCGCCTCTGGCGTGGAGCAATCAGCACCCTCAACTCGTCTCGCACCATCCTCGAAACGAACACACCTCTCATGCTCGGTGGCTACAATGCCCTGGCATACCTACTCGACTTCAAGAACTCGGCCTGCGTACTCGAAGAATGATTTACTCCCGAACAAGCCTCGAAATGCCTTTCACGAGAGTCGATGTAACTAGCCCCGATGTACTTCTTTTGATATGCGGCTCTCAAATAATCCCATGTCGGATCTCACCGCCACACTCGCCCCGAACCGTGAGCCACCACTGGTATGACTCATCCCGGAGAAGCGATACAATCCCCTTAAGTTTCTCCTCGATCGTCAAGTCCGGATCGTCCATGATCCGCTCGATTGCCTCTAGCCAATATTCAGCAGCTTAGGAGCAACACCAAACACCTCGGAAGAACTTCGGCCCGTTAGCCCGAGTCGCCAGAACAGATTTCCTAACTCCCGCACCACCACTTACACCAGCTACTCTTTCCAACACCCGCAAAGATCGCTCAGACATCACGTCATCTCCATCGATCTTGGAACTCACCACCTCCACCGGTGGTGAATCCAAGATCTCATTTTCTCAAACCCCGCCTGATCCTACGGGCTCGTAAACCGTCATCCTACCCCTACCTCTACCACGAGTATTACGACCACGTCCGCCTCGAGTGCTCATGTCTAAACGATCTACGTGATCGATTAAAAGAATTTTTATGCATTAGTATAGTTCCACTTTCTTAACCGCAAAGAAATTTTATGAATGGAGTTTATTCAGGGGTTCTTTCGAGCAATCAAGGTTTCAATCTTCTATCCTATTCACGCAAAAGAGATTATACATTCATTCCTTAACCCTTTCCATACCTATTCACTCGCTTCGGACATTGTTTGCCCATTCTAGCCCAAGGGTATTTTCGCTATTTTTCCCTACAGGTATTTTTCGTAATAAAAGATATTTTAAACTTTCGTAAAACTGGTCAATTTGAAATTCCAAAAATTTGAGAGTGTTCTTTGAAAATTTTGTAAAATACTTTGTTTTGGAAACCAGGGGTATTTTAGTAATTTTCACAAACTGAGGGCGTTTTTGTAAATTTTCAAAATCCAAATTTTCGATTGATACTTTGTAAAACAGAGTATTTGAATTTCGTAACATCATTGGAATTTTGGGGCAAAATCATTGAGTTGCTATTTTATAAACCGAGGGCATTTTAGTAAATTTACCCCTGAGGGCATTTTTGTAATTTTCCATAAATCAGTTTTTTTTTTTTTTTTTTTCAAGAAAATTGTTGTAAATGTGACATTTTTAGTTTTGAAAGAGTTTATTGCAAAAAGTTTGAAAACATTAGGGTTGTTGTTGTATTTTTGAAAACATGGCTAATTCCTTTTCGGTTTTAGTCGTTAGGTTAAGTCTATGACCGAGCCTTTTTGGTCGTGGTGAACTCGAGCTACGCACTGGGTGGGATACTGCGAAGAGGAGGTGAGTCACGAGGACCGCTTAAATACCAAGCTCTTCCCGGATCCTCTCCTGACATGCGTCAGAGTTACCACACCCTAGCCCCGTGGTGTGAGTCACGCATTGGTTTAGTGCTTTAAGTCTTATGCTTGAGTTCAAGTATTTGAGTAATCTAATCCTAGGTTCCAGTCCTATAAATCTAACTACGTTCCATATCACCTACCCTTCTACAAATAGAAATTCACAGAAGAATTAGAATTACTTACCTGGGCGAACTGGTGCCGGAGACTCGGTGCCATGCCTTGTAAACCATGTATTCCATCACAAAAACACTTAAAACAAACTTTTGAAAACAGTTTGGGCCTCAAGCCCACAGCCGAGCTTTTGAACTTAGCTCTGATACCACAATTGTAACACCCCAAACCCGGTCCAAACACCATGACCGAATCTCGCATGTTACGGGAAAAACGAGTTTGAAAATTTCGAATTTGTACCAAAGAGACTTGATAAAAACTTTGTTCCTTTTTGAAACCAAGTTGTTTAATGATGTTACTAAAACATTTAGACTTAGTAAAAATTTGCCTTTAAGTTTGAAAACAATTGATTTTCGTAAACTTATAAAATCAGTGCGATACCCGATGGTATAGTTGAAAACATATCGTTAAAGTTTTGAAATCGTTGTTGTGTCATGTTTTAGCAAATTAACCCAATCAGTCTGTTAAAGCATATTAAAATCAAACTTAAAACATAAAAATAAAAGGCATAATTTAAAGGCTTTTTACAAGTCCGAAATAAAACCCAAACAAAATTAAATAAACTAAAGTACTCAAATGCAAATGGCTGAGTAAACTTTTTATTAGAGCATGGCATGCGCACTCCGAGTCCATCCTCTCCATGTCCGTCTTCACGAGTCACCAAATGTCAAAGGAGAGGGTGAGTCGAGTGACTCAGTGTGTAAATCCCGCTCCCGATGAAACAACATGCTAACACACATCATACATAGCAATCATAATCAATGCAACCCGATCCTAACCAACCATACTCCTTTCTACCCCGTGTGGTACCAAACCACTGGTGACATACAGTCACGATGTGTTACCAAAACACTGGTGTCCCAAAGACACAATATCCATCAATGTGGTCCCAAACCACTTTGTGTCCCAAAGACACAATCAGGCTTACTAAAGCACCGGTGACCAAAGTCACAATTCCAACGATGATGGGGCCAACCCATCGTGTGTTACCAAAACACTAGCAGACGATCCCGTATCTCAAGTGGGGCCAACCCACGGTGGTCAAACCACAGGGACAAGTCGCAATGAGGTGCCAAACCTCTGGTGTCCCAAAGACACAATGTGCTACCAAAGCACTGGTGACCGTAGTCACAAATCAGGTGATGGGGCCAACCCATCGTGTGTTACCAAAACACCGGCGCCAATCCCGTATAATCATCTGTGGGGCCAACCCATCGTGGTGATCGAGCCATCGGGGCGAGACGCCGAGGTACCAAACCTCTGGAGGTGCCAAACCTCTGGTGACCCAAAGTCACAAAGTGTGCTACCAAAGCACGGTGCTCACGAAGACAAAACATCACTTTGCCTCAACTCGTAATACCCATCAATATGCCATGCTCATGTAGTCATGCATATCATATAATCATGCATCTCATGCTATATCTCATGTCACATATACCCACAATCATGGTAACATATAACTCATCATTAAAAATAGTAATCTTGACTTACCCGAGTCCGAATCATACCCATTAGGGTATCATAACAATCATCATCAGTATCATTAGTCATCACACGGTTATCAATTATATTACTAGGTATAAGTGTGTCGATTTACACACACAGTAACTACGAGCCTAGAAATCCAACGAGAACAAAGCTAAGCCCCTCGAGTATTGACTCCTACAATCGGCCAAAGATAGGGGTTAGGCACAAAGACATTCGGCCAACACCATTTAGACCAACAAGGATTGTCGAACATCCTTACCTTACTATTGGTTCGGTTTCTTAGCAACCCGAATCACAATGATTCCTCCTCCAACAGTCAGCACCCTAACAAACCAATCGTTAATAACTAATCACTTTAAACTTAAACTTAATCGAAATCAACGATTGCACTAACCAAGATATACCAACCGCTTACTTGCCCTTTACTTACCAAACACCAAAAATCGGTCAACCAAACAGATCACCCTTCACTAATATTCGGTCACCAAGGCACTTCTAGAAGAGAGGGGAGTTTCGGCCAAAGCTTCAAAAGAAGGGAGAAGATTCGGCCTATAGGTGTTCAACACTCTTAGGTTCGGTTTAGTGAGAAAAGAATAAGAGAGTATAGATGGGGAGGAATAAGGTTGATATTCTGGCTAACACTCAAAAAGAATGGGAAAAGGAGAAAGGAAGGTGTATTCGGTTTGTAAGTAAAAGAAATGGAGAGAATGTCTTGGAGGTTAAAGTTTCATTAATGGAGATTTTAGGAAGAAAAAGAGAGTTGAGAAGAGAAGAACAACACCAATTTCGAAACATGCAAATGAAGAAGAAAAGAAAATGCAAGAGTGCATTCGGCTACAAGAAGTTTGAGAGAAAAACAAAACAAATTCGGCAAGCCTTAGAGATTTGGTCTTTCGGTTTTCAAGAAAAAGAATGAGAGACTCTCTTGAATTTTCGGTTTAAGCAATTGACAAAAGAAGAAATTTTGTGCATAATTTGCTTGACCGAAACATCAAAATGCCAAATAGAATTTCGGCACCCCAATCCCCATTCCAAGCCGTCACTTCCCCTCCAACTCCCCCAATTTTCGCCAAATCCCCCAAATACTCACCACCACTCATTTCAAATGAGTGGACCAAGTCACACTCCCCTTTTTCCTCTCCACCTTCCATTTGAATGGGAAGACCAAGTCCAAGGTAGAGTTCAAATTTCATACACCTCTTCCTTCCTATGCCGTCCAAAATATAAGCCAAAAAGGGAGATTTCTGCAGCTTGAACTCAGGACTTCTCCCCCTTGCAGATGACGCCACACCTAGCTCCTCCTTAGCCACTCTGCCAGCTCTTCATTTGTGCAATAAAATCCCATTTTATTTTCCTTAAGCCCCAATTCTATCAGCTCCCCACACCTAAGGCCAAAAACTAGAATTTTCCTACCTACTCAGGCATACACTTAGCCTATAATCAAGCCCCTAAAACACCGAAATAGCAACACAGCACACCAACACATGCAATAACATGCAACAACAAAATAGCCCCTAACCCGGGATATTACAATAAAAGCTCCTAAATTATAGCCTTGTACCGTCCCTTGCTGCTAACCTCTGCTGTAAAATAAAACTTTTATTTTGCTTCCCCTGCAGCTCGAACCTTGGCCCAATACTCCTGTATGTGGTGCCATTTCCAGAGGCCCTAAGTGGCATCTCCAGGCCACTTTTCCAAGCCTGTTTGTGTGTCATGTTTTCACATACTTTTTCTCTTAAGGCCACCTTGCCTTAATTTCCTCTTTTAAACTTTAAAACTCGACATTTCTAAGTCATTTCTAAGTTTCCAAAAATTTTCGTTTGCCTCTTTAAACTTGACATTTCCTTACATTTCCAAGTTTCCAGATATGTTCACTTTCCACTTTTGAATCATTTCCAAATCATTTCCAGGTTTCCAAAAATGTTCATTTCTAAATCATTTCCATGCATTTCTAGGACATTTCCTTGCATTTCCAAGACAAGACATTTCCTTACATTTCCAAGTCATTTCCTTACATTTCCAAGACAAGGCATTTCCTTCCATTTCCAAGTCATTTCCTTACATTTCCAAGATTCTAAAAATGCACACATCACATCCATAACACATAAGACATACTAATGCATAGGCTATAATCTAGGATGTTACACCTAAGCCCTATCAAAATCAGTGGTCTTGGGTTTTAGCCCACAATGACCTCATATAGTGTCATTTATAAACAAATAATGCAAAACCCACCCCAAAAATCCATCCGCTACACACACCATTTCCTTTCCAACCTTATGACTCCTGTGGGGAATTCTAGCTCGACCCATCTGTCCGCTACACACCAAGGGTAGCCCGGTTGCGGTACTACTGAACGTTGTAGCAAAGCTGCTTCATCATATATATTGGGCTTAAAGCCTCCGGTGGATCCATACCATACGGCCATGCGATCCTGGATCCATACCATATGGCCATGCGATCCTCAAATCTTCCTCCGTACCATAATTCCCACCCATATGCATCCTAAGCAAAATATCATATGAATGCATCATACACAAAAGTAATATCCACAAACTCATATTCGTCACATAGGGGTATTTTTGTCATTTCACTACCCAGGGATATTTTTTGTAATTCTACCCTACAGGGATATTTTTGTAATTTGGCAAAATAGGGGTATCTTGATAATTTTACAAATCAGGGGTATTTTGTACTTTCGCAAACCGGGGGCATTTCGATAATTTCGCAAATTGCGGGTATTTTGGTAATTTCATAAACTAGGGGTATTTCGGTAATTTTGTAAATCAGGGTATTTCAGTAATTTTGCAAACCGGGGGTATTTTGGTAATTTCACAAATCGGAGGTATTTTAGTAATTTTATAAATCAAGGGTATTTTAGTAAATTTACAAATATAAGGGTATTTTAGTAATTTTACAAATATAAGGGTAATTTAGTATTTTTACAAATATAAGGGTAATTGGTCCTTATCGGGTTTTAGTTATGAACTTTGGCCCATCAACAAGTCCTCCTGGCTAAAGTGAACAGACACTACACACCAGGTAGGATTCTAGAGAAGAGGAGGTGGGCCACTAGGACCGCTTAAGTACCAAGCTCTCCCTAGATCCAATCCTAGACATGCGTATGCCCGTTGCCACACCCTAACCCAGTGACTTGTTCACAGACATGTTTAATTAGATCAAGTCTTATGAAATTGAAGAGTTGTTCAACTAGGCCTAAGTCCAAAAACCCTAGCATATTTGTCTACGTCCCCATAAAGCCCATCAAACCCAAATTACAACCCTATGGGCCATTAGGCCCAAAACAAATCCAAATCGTGTATCATGCGTGACTAACTCAATACGTTTAACAAACCAAACCATTTCATCAAACTAAGCCTCAGGGCCTACCGGGCCCATTTAGCCACTTTCGTCTTTTCGGCTTTTCGGCATTTCCAATATCGTGTGTGCAGTGTTTGTACACACCTGGTAACCATGCACGCTGCAAATCCCTTAGTCACGACCCTACAATCAACATTACTAACAATTAACTAAGAATAACACATACTTATCAAAATCGAGACCTCACCGTACCCTTACCGTGTGCCTCACGTTCTAGTAGCCCTTCATTTGCTACTATTGGCGATTATCCTCTTGATCTGATAGGAATCGGAAGCTGCTAATCCATGCTCTGAGCACTCCTATGCCCAACACCCACCAAGGTACGTTTTCTCTCCAATCATAGATAGCTCTATATACAGCCAGCTTCTCACCTTTCCTCTTTGTATCTTTTCGATGTGGGATCCCTCCGTTAGCAGAGTTTAAATCCAACTCAAACTCTTGCCGTCCAGTCCGCAAAATAAATACTCCTTTGCTTGTCATGAGATCTGAACCCAGGCTCCCTTGCAACATAATCCACGCCGCTAGCCACTAAGTCACAAGCTCTTCTTGTGTCTTAAAACATGCCCAACTAAAGCTAAGTCTATGACCAATGTCTCAATCCACTGAAAAAATAAAACAAAAAGAAATGCAAGTGCCAAGACTTGAACCTTGGACGTTCTTCCTTCCTTGTGGCGTCACCCCCTTGTCTCTTATGTGGCGTCACTTTCCCACTAGACCACAACTCCTTTTGTGTCATTTTTCCCCACATTTTATTCTTAGAGCCTACCTACTAACTCCCAGGGTTTTATTCACCTAAAACCAAAATTTCCCTAAAGCCAAAGTTTGATCCCGGGACTTCATAGAAGCCATCTAACCTTCCAAAGTCACTCGCCTAATAGGTCTAACTTGAAATAATGGCATTCTCATATTATTAAAATTTTTAAAATGCTCCTACGCTCAAGGCCCAATTCTACTAGGCCCAAATTCGGGTCGTTACATACATTTTCAAAAGCTACCAAAATATAGTTTGATAGTTTAGTAATGATCCTCGGTGATCCCCGAGCTTTCGATAGCTTCGATAATCTATAAAACAAATAAATCACACACAAAGTAAGCTTATAAAAGCTTAATAAGCCATATACCAATAAACTCATCACATAAACAATTACAACCTATTTCATTCATATGAACTATGGCATATCACAATAGCAAATTCATATTTCTCATCTACCTTAAGTGTTCATAACCACTTGCTTATAAACATATCACATTTTTATATAGCTCACATATCAAATGATAATATTCTTACTTATCTTCCATTGCCAAATTTCATCTACATTTCATACGTACCTGAAATGGATACATATTTGCATATCTAATCATAGCTCGGAATGCCCGTTAAACCGTTCAGAATCAAATAGGATACTCAAATAGCTCGAAAAGCTCGAACAATGCCAACGTCCCAGACTTGGTCATACATGTAATCAATATCGATGGCACTGTCCCAAATAGGGTCTTACACGAAATCAAATACGATGTCGATGTCCCAAACATGGTCTTACACGATAACTCATATCAGAATCCTATGTCATGACATACGTATCCTAACTACTTCCTAAGTTTCGTACAGGGCTTTTCGGATATCGTCACATTATCGGAACTTTTCCAAATTTCACATATTCAACTGAAATTTCCATATATCAAAATTCATTCACATATAAATAATAATAATTCAATTCAAACACATTTATTTGTATATAGACTTACCTCGTACGGGAAAGAACAAAAACGAACATCTATTCAACTACTTTAGATTTCCCCCGATCTAATTCTATTTTCTTTGGTTCTTGATCTATACACATTCAAATTTAACTTATTTAACTTATTCATTCACCAAATCATTCAATTCGATCCATATACACATATTTAAGGAATTTTACAAATTAACCCTCACATTTTCACATTTTGACATTTAAGTCCCTAATTCAACAAGTCACAAAATATACAAAATTTCATTACACTATAACTTGGCCGAATATGCACTTGGCTCAAATAAGCCCACATATTTCATTTATTTTACATTTTAGTCCTTCAATTTCTCATTTTCATAAATTAGTACATAATATTCAATTTCATCAAAAATCCCAATACAAAACATATTTATCTAACATCAAGCTTCCATATTTAACCATTTAACATCACAGAGCTCACAACATCAACAATAGCATAACTCAAAATCATCATCAATTTCATGAATTAAGGCATGGGCTTAAGAGAACACGAAGCAACGATCACAAAAAACATAGAAATTATCAAAAACCAAACATAATCCATACCTTAATCAAGGCTTTGAAGTGCCGAACCCTAAGCTTTAAAATGACTCTTTTTCTTTTCTTATTTTCGACAAAGAGGATGAACATAATGCATGGTTTTATGTTTTATTTTATTTAATATCATTTTAACATATAATTTACAATATTACCCTTTATAAAATAATATGAAAACATTATAACTTAAGCCCCAAACTATCCATGCTATTATTCAATGGCCAATTTACCACATAAGGACCCCATATAATAAAAATCATAGCAATATACCACTTTAACAAATAGCAAGTCACTTTTGCATTTTACGCGATTAAGTCATTTCATCAATTCGAGCACTTAAACGATAAAATTAAATCATGAAAATTTCACACATATAAATTAGCATACTGTAGACTCAAAAAATAATATTAAAATATTTTTCAAACTCAGATTTGTGTTCCCAAAACCACTATTCTGACTAGGGTCTAAACCAGACTGTTACAGTACTATCGGTGTATCCATTGAAATTTCAAATAAATTCAACGGGAAAAGTTTTGATATGAGATAATCTCAATTTGAGATGAACTGTTTTAAATGTATAAGTTATATAGAAATATGATGAAGAAAGTATATGTATATGAAATTGTTACATGATGAGCTCATTTTTGTTACATGAAAAGTACTTGGAATTCATGACTAACTTGCTTGTTGAGTATATGTGTTTAGGAAAATGGCCAATTTGCTTTGGATGCATATTATTTTTATGTTTACTTTAAATGAACATGAGTGGAAAGTTAAATTCCTGTTATACGAACTTACTAAGCATTAAATGCTTACTTGTTTTTCTTCTATCTATTTTATAGTGCTCAAAAGCTCATAAAGGTTGCAAATCGGTTGGAGCATCATCACACTATCCATCAGCTCATTTTGGTATAAATGGCAAACTTATTTTGGTATAATGCCATGTATAGTCTAAATTGGCGAATGATGGCATGTAATTGGTTGGTTTTAATCTAGCCATTGGAATGGCTATTGATAGCATATTTTAATGTATGTATGTTTGAGATTTGGTAATTGCTTGGTATGTGTATTTGAACTTGTTGAATTGGTATATTGGGTATAAATATTTTGAGGAGGAGCCGGTTCAGATTTTAGACCTAGATGTAAAGGTTCTGAGAAGGAAGTCCATTCTATTAGTTAAGGTTCTGTGTCGGAATCATGGCACTAAGGAAGCCATTTGGGAACCTGAGGACTCGATGCATCAGCAGTATCCTCATCTGTTCAAACTAAGTAATTTCGAGGCCAAAGTTTCTTTTAGGGGGTAGAGTTGTGACACCCTAAATTTCCTTAACTTTGTTTCTATGAATTTTATCACAAATATGTATCTACTTCAGTGGTTAAGTGTTCTGGGTGTGTGTATGAGGTCTTGGGTTCAAGTCCTATTCTCTAGAAAATTCTGTTATTTTTTATCCTATCCTTATCCTTGTTGGGCCGGCTTATGTTATATTGTTTGTAAACTCATATCAGAATAAGCCTGTTGGTTCGAGTGGTAAGGAGTTGGCTTGCTGAAGGTCTTGTGTTCGAATCCCTGTGTGAGCGTGGGTGATAATTTTTGCTTCAGTTGTCTGAAAGAGTTTGGATGAATTGAAAGTATGTATAAGTGGATAAGTAAGTGGGTAGTTGGGATTGGGTTTGATGAGAGATCATGCCTTAATTTGAGGGATTGTGGGATTGGGATTTTATTCTATTTGAATTTTTACTTTATTTTTTGTTTTTTGTTTTTCTCTCTCTTCTCCCTAAATTTTTTTGACATTTTTCCCTTTCCTTTCTCTGCACTATTTTTTGTTTTCTTTCCCTTTCAATTTTTGTTCACATTCTCTTGTTCTTCTTGTTACATTCCTAAATTTCGTTGTTCGTCGTACGACTCGGATAAGTGGGGAGTTTTTTTGGGGTAGGTTTTGATTTCTGTAAGCTATTGGGTTAATACTTTTTGTAGTAATGTAATAATGTAGTTAGGGGATTTGACTTCTATGAAATATCGTGTAGGAGAAGGCTGCAAAGCAAAGGGTGTCGCTCCAACGGCCTGAACGGGGGTTACTGGAGGTTTTTGTCAGCGGTGAGTCAAGTTCATGGTCGAATTTTTGTTGACAAATTCATTAATTATACTGCTAAAACAAGATTCTGTTTTAAGGTTTCGGAGGTCTTGGGATTACTTTTGCGTAAAAAACGAATAAGGTGTGTAACAAAAACAAGAGAAATTGAAGTTCGGCAAAAGCCGAAAAAGACGCCACATGGGCTTGTGGGTTATGGGCCAGGGCGTGTAGGCCCACACGGGCACGTGGGCCCAAAATTCTAAAATTTTTCATAAGGTCGCATGAGTCGTTCCAATCGACTGTGGGCCTTCTGTAGGGTCGGTAAGGGCTAACCAAACCCTCATGCTTATGATATGTTATACTTATAGACTAATCTACGTAGGAAAAATTGATATGTATGTCTGGTTATTCTGTATAAGCATGTATGATATATGCCCACGAGTGTGCTAGACATGTTATCTATGTATATCTATTATTTGATATTTGTATTTGTATATGGGGTGGGTTTCGTATATGTGAAGGAAGTGTTCTGTAAGGCAGTCTTTTGCCTATTTTTTTGGCAGCTTGGCTGCATACTATTCTTGTAATAGCCCGATTTTGGGCTTAGTCGGAACAATGGTTTTGGGGCCACAAATCTGATGAGAAAAAATCTTATTTTTATTATATTTTTATGGTCTAAAATTTCACGAAAATATTCTGTGAAAATTTCGTTTGAAAATTTTGACGTTTGGGCACTCAATTTAGTCAAAAGGACTAAATTGTAAATAGTGCAAAAGTTGAGTTCCACATGTTAGAAGTGTCCAATTTCTATGAAATTTTAAATTGGAGGTCCTTAAATGGTAATTAGACCATTGGTTAAATAGTTGGACAAAAATGGACATAAGATAAGTGAAATAGGATATTTTTAAGTTAGGGCATTTTGGTAATTTGGCAATTAGATGGACAAAAAGACAAAGTAAGAGCCAAAAACCTTTGTCCATCTTCTTCCTTGGCTGAATTTAGCTGGGGGAAGCCATGTCTAGGGTTTTCAAGCGTCCAAGCTCAATAGTAAGTGCATCCAAGCCCCGTTTTTAATGTTCTTTACATTTTTGAGATCCCCGTAACTCGGTTTAGCTATTTCTAGCATTATTTTGAGCTAGGGTTTGAGTTTAAAAATTTACCCATGGATGACATGCATGTGCTGTAATGTCTAATGGTAGAATATAAATGCTCGGTGTGTAGTAAACGACTTTACTAATTGATTTTTGATGAAATCACAAAAAGGGACTAATTTGTAAAAAGTTGAAAAATGTATGAAAATATGGAGATGAATGCAAATTGTGGACTGCTATAGTTATGAAAATGGTTTGTCTAGGCCTAAAATACAAGGAAATCAAATAAAAATCATTTTACAAGCCTAGGGGCAAAAGTGTAAATATGACAAAGTTTAGGTGCAAAAACATAATTTTGCCCTAGTATGATTTTTGGCTCACAATGAATAATGTGACTAATAAGTAAGCTAAATATGATGTTATAGATCAAAGAAAATGAGGTTTGGACCTAGAACGGGGGAAAAAGAGAGAAATTGACGATTAGGTCACTTTTTACCATTTTGGTATCGAGGTAAGTTTGTGTGTAATAATTCAACATCATGTTTTTATGCTTTTAAATGTTTGACATTTCGTGAAATGTATATTATTTCTATGAAATCGACTAATGATACCTCGATGAGAGTATGACGAAAATATGTTAAGATGAAGTCCCGGTTGAACATTCGGAATAGCAAGGATACCAGTGTCACAACATGAGATAAAGAAGGTCTCGTATAAGACCATGTCTGGGACATGGCATTGGCACCAGAAGAAGGTCTCGCGTAAGACCATGTCTAGGACATGGCATCGGCACCAAATAAAGGAGGTCTCGTATAAGACCATGTCTGGGACATGGCATCGACATCTATATACGATCTCGTATAAGACCATATCTGGGATATGGTATCGACATTGAGATATGAGATCCCGTGTAAGACCATATATGGGATATGGCATCGACATCAAGATGTGATCCCATGTAAGACCATATCTGGGATATGGCATTGGCATCGTGATACATGTATGATGAGATTGAGTATCCTTCGATATTTCGAGCATTTCAATGGTAAATAGCTAAGTTTATGTTCAAGAAGGAAAAAGTGCTAAAGTTATGTGATAAAGTGATACAAATACATATGAAAAACTCACGATAAATGAGCCCGATATGTGATATGTGATGATTAAGTACAAGTATATGTATGTATACACTCATGAGCAATGTGCTCGGGATGTGATCCAATTTTGCTAAGAAGGTAAATGAGTAAGTTATACCTATGAGAATGACCTTGTGATTATAATATCATGCTTATGATGTATGAATAATTGGGAAATGTGATTGATGATCATGTGAGAGGCTTTTAAGCCAAATTAAATTGAGAAATGATATGTTCAAGTCTTTGTTGTTGATGTATAGATAAAATTAGCCAATGAATGGCTTATAAATTGTAACAATCCAGACCCGGCCTAGAAGTTAGGCACGAATTTGGCGTGTCACATCAAAGGCATATTTCAAAACGATTTTGCTAAGTTAAATTTTAGGGCCTAAAAGCCCAAAACCCATGAGTCTTGTTAAGTAATGATAAAATCCCATTCTATAGCTTTAAGTATTTCGGAAACCAAGTTTAAGCATAAGAAATTTACTTAAGTTTAATCATTAAGTAAACAATTAAAACATCAAAACCCAAAATGTAAAATCAAATCAAAGTAGAAGGCCTTATTACATCCAACGAAAGTAAAGCAACTAAAACCATGTCATTTGAGACAAATAAATAAAAATAAAAATTTAAACATCTTGTAGTTTGGCCAATCTCCGAGTCCTCTCCCATGTCGAGCCGTTTATTGAGGATTACCTGAAACATTAAATAAAGGGTGTGAGTTTCGAAACTCAGTGTGTAAAATCCTTAGCAATCAAATCAACATACAAATATTCACATTGGGCCTAAGCCCTATCAAAATCGGTGTTCTTGGGCCTTAGCCCACAATGACCTCATATCATATCATATCATATGCAAGACAAGGTAATGCAAAACCCTCCCAAAAATCCATCCGCTATACACACCATTTCCCTTCCAACCCTACACACCTGTGGGGATTTCTAAATCGACCCACCCATCCTCTACACACCAAGGGTAGCACTCACGGTGACACTACCCAATGTTGCAGCAAAGCTGCTAATCATATAATAGGCTTAAAGCCACCGGTGGATCCACGATCGTCAATCGACTATGCGATCCTCAAATCTTCCTCCGTACCATAATTCACACCCATATGCATCCTAAGTAGAATATCATATGAATGCATCAAACACATAAGTGACATCCATAAACTTATACTCATCACATAGGGGTATTTTTGTCATTTCACAACCCAAGGGTATTTTCGTAAATATACTCTATAGGGGTATCTAGGTAATTTTGTAAATTAGAGGTACTTTGGAAATTTTGTAAATCATGGATGTTTTGGTAATTTTGCAAATTAAGGGTATCCTGGTAATTCCACAATTCGGGGCTGTCTTAGTGATTTTTCAAACCAAGGGTATTTTGGTAATTTCAAATTAGGGGTATTTTAGTAATTTTACAAATCTAGGGTATTTGGTCCCTCTCGGGTTTAAGTTATGAACTTTAGCCCATTAACAAGTCTTTGCGGCTAAAGTGAGTAGACACTATGCACCAGGTAGGATTCCAGAGAAGAGGAGGTGGGCCGCCGGGGCCACTTAAGTACCAAGCTCTCCCTAAATCCAATCCTAGACATGCACATGCCCGTTACCACACTCTAACCTAACGACTTATCCATAGACTTGTTTAATTGTTAGAAAGTCTTATGCGGTTTAAGAGTTGTTCAGTACTATGCCTAAAGTCCATAAAACCCTAGCATACTAGTCTACGTCCCTATAAAGCCCATCAAACCCATTTCACGTTCATATAACCTATAATGGCCACATCACATCTTTATGGCCCACTAGGCCTAAGTCTCAGTCATATGGCCCATTAGGCCCAAAACAATTTCAGATCATGTAACATGCTTGCTTAACCCAATTCATATAATTAATCAAACCATTTTATCAAACTTAGCCCCAGGGCCCATCAGGCCCATTTAGCCACTTTTGGCTTTTCAGCTTTCCGGCATTGCCGAAATCATGTCTATGTGTAGTTTTTGTACACACTTGGATACCGCAACGTGCTATTCTATCCTTAGCCTTAATCCGTGTGCCACCAGGTTCTAATGGCCTTTCTTTCGCTACTAATAACAAGTGTTCCCTAGATTTGCACTCACACATACACCATCAAAATTCGGGTGACTCGTAATCCACACAAGTCATCTACACATTCGGCCACTCACTTCAACCATAATTGAGTTGAGTATCCTTACCCTTGCTAATGATCCTACCAGGCTTGCGATCTTCGATCCTTACCCTTGTTAATACAAGATCACCGATAATGAAAAATTAGATCGCCCTTTGTCTTTTAACAAAACATACTAAGGGGAGTTAACAGAATACTTACCGAATCCAACCATAGATTCTGCGGCCTAGATAACTACCGAATGAGATTCGACTTTTAACCTTGACTGAGAGTAGCTACCAATTGATTTATGATAGAGAAAAACAACAAAGATTCGGCACTAATGGGGATTTCAGCAAGGAATGATAATGTAATTCAGCAAAGAAGAGAATTTGGCTATAGGGGAATTTGGCTATAAGGGAATTTGGCTTTCAGAGAAAGAAGAAGAACACAACTCTAATAGGAATTTCGAAAAAAAGAATGATGGGTTTTCTTTTTGGCAAATGAAAGAATTCGGCTGAGGGGGAGAAAAGAAAAGTAATGGAAACCCCAGGAACCTGTCAAAGGAATTCAGTAAAGAAAAGAAAGACTAACCTATTTGCAAAACTCTCCAAATGCTGAAAGCCACAATGAAAATTCATAATACCCCTAAAAGACCCAAAAACGACACCAACTCTTCACACTTATCAGCTCTTAACTTTTCTCCGTAATAACACCTTAGCCTTATCCGAATTTCCCTCCATTATCAGTTCCCCTTACCACTCAAACACTCCAACGCAAGAGTTCATATTCAACACCACTCTGGCCGTCCACCTATGCAAAATAAAACACTCCAAAAATACCACTCCTAATGCTCGAACTTGGACCTCCTAGCTGACAACACGCCACCTTATAGCTCCCCATGTGACGCCACTTGCCACTAGACCACAAGCCTATTTGTGTCCTATTTTCTCTTATTTTGATTAAGAGGCCTAATGCCTAATGCCTAATGCCTGAGGCCTAAAGCAAGAAAAATAAATTTTTCCATATGGTCTTCCCTATCTCTAAGACTTCAAATAATCCCGATAATACCTTAAAATTAATATTCTAAGTGCTACTCATACATACCAACCTCAATGCATAGAAATTTAGAGTTTCGGGATTTTTGGGGTGTAAACCAAAATTTTTCCTATACCCTTACTTGATCTCAGAACATCTCCAACACTCCTAAACACTCCAAATTCAGTAACCCTCAAAGCCTACATGCCAATTGTCATTTTCTTGCTCACGTAAAAAATTTTCTGAGACCCAAAGCCCAACACCCAATATGCCCAATTCTACTAGGCCCAAATTCGGGGTGTTACATAAATATTTGATAATTTATTGGAATGGCTAAACATGGGTATATTTTGGTTTATATGTGTGTAAACGAGAATTAGTACAAAGAAAACATGATAGAGTAAATTTAGCAATAAAACTGTTTGGATAATAGCAGCTGTATCACTTTGAAAAATCACCAAAAATGGTTGAAATCAAATTAGAGGTTGAATAAGACATGAAATTAAAGCTTATAGAGTCTATTCTTTTCATAAAAGAAACGGTTTAAGTGAAAGAATTTCATATTCTAAGATATTTGAATTTTTGTGAGATAGGGTCAGAATGATTCTAGAATCCCCTATTCCGACTTTGGAAAGTAACTAAAAATTGTATAAAAATAATTATGGTTTATAATTTATATGTTTACATTTCTTAATGAGTCTACCTTCAATATGAACAAATGAGAACATCATTCGAATCACGTACGAAGAGATAATAAATTTTTAGTGAAAAGGGGTCAGAACCGTTGGACAGTGAAACAGGGGAGATTTTAAAGAATAAACTGTACTGATTGGCTAAACCAAAAATTCTGGAAATCCTATGGTAAGAAGATATGTGAGTCTATTTTCAATGAAAATTTGCAGATCTTAATTTGAAGTTCCGTAGCTCCGGGTAAAAATAATTTAGTGACTGTAACTCGAGTAGATAGCTCAATATGAACATAAATGAATTGTGAAATTTTATGCAATAGTAATGGCATTATCTTGAGAGCTTATAATAAGGATTGTTAAAAGCATGGTAACCAATTGTTTATTATTTACATATGTACTTACTAAGCTTTGTAGCTTACTCCCCTTCCTTTCTCATATCTTATAGGGTTTTATGCTAGCTCGAGTTGGAGATCGCCGGAGATGCTATCACACTATCAAGCTATCATGTTGGTTATAAGTGAGTGCAAAACCCTTTAAGTTAATGGCATGTATAGGGACTTAGTCAATTGTGTATGTGTCATTTGATTTGGCCAAATGTGTTAGTTCATAATGATTATATGATTCATTTTGTATATGGCCATGAGATGTGGCTCATAGTGGTTAATGAGTAATGCCTATTTATATGTCTGTGCTTATACTAAAGGTTTCATGTGTTGTGGTTATGAGTGTTTGGTATAGATGGGTTGAAGGTGTGTTGACGATAATTATGGCATGAAATTTTGATAAGTTTAGGCTAGGCAAAGTATGGTGTCTTATGCATGAATAAGATTATATGAATTCATTAGGATCACGACTTATTTGATGATGTTTAAGTGCTCAGTTATGCCATGAAAGATGCCATTGAAGTTGTGTTTAAGTATGTGCAAATGAGGGTGCCAAATGGTTTGGTAAATAGCAATGTTCTTGGCCACACGGGTAGTGACACTGCCGTGTGTCTCAGCCGTATAGAGGACACGACCCCTGGACATGAGCGTGTGCCCAGGGCGTGTGAAGTCTGCATCAATTTTTCAAATTTTAATTCACCACACGGCCTAAGCACACGGGTGTGTGACTTGGCCGTATGACCCTATTTTATCGATGACGTCATAAATAGAGAGTTAACGGGCTAAGGACATGGGCGTGTGTGACCACACGGCCTACCCACATGGGCGTGTCCCAAGCCACACGGGCGTGTGACCCCTATTTTGATGAAATATTTTCTAAGTCTTCTTAAAGTTTCCTGAGTTCTCAGTTTAGTCCCAAATAGTTCCCAACGATTGTTTTGGGCCTCGTGGGCCCATATAAGGGACGATTTGCATGTGAATGAGTGAATTTTAAATTGAATGAAATTTTATAGCCCGATTTTGTATAAATGTTTACGTTTAAGTCCGGTAATGCCTCGTATCATGTCCCGTCGTTGGACACGGGTAAGAGGTGTTACATTTCTATTATGTGTTGTATGGACACTATATGGTGTGTAGGGATAGGTGGTTGTTTTATACCCCACGTGGTGTGATGAGATGGTCGGAGATGGTGTGTAGATGATATGGGTACGATTCTGTATATCTATTATGATTATCTAATTCTAACATCTGTGTCTGTAAAGGACTTAAGTATCTATTATGATTATCTGATTCTAACATCTTTGTCTGTAAAGGACTTAAGTCCATATCTGTATCTGCTCTGCATATGAGTTTCTATATATCTCTGTTGGATTACACACTGAGTTTCCAAAAACTCATATATGTTTGTCTATTCTGTTCAAGTAATCCTCAGGCATAGGTGGATTGGTGTGACAGAGTCTCAGCGGTGATCACTAGATCATGAACTGGTTCATTAAAAGTTTTATTTTAATTTTGGATTATTTTGAGAGGTTATAATTTTTGGTACTCTCCGTGTAATATCCCGAAATAAGGGTTGCGAGTTTGGTAAATAACTCGAGTGTTAGTAGGCCTCAAGAGTGGTCTTGATGTGTTTTTGGAGTTCCTAAAATCCCGGACTAAAATGGGACACTTTTGAAAAGTTTGAAAATTAAGGGTTAAAAGTGGAAATTTGGGCAAGGAGGCCTTAAGAATAAATTGAGGTGATTTGAATCACAAAAAGGCGCTGGCCGAGTGGTGGGGACGTTAATGACAAAGAAGAGAGGCCTTCGCAAGGACTCGAGTTCGAGTCCCGAAGGCTGCATTTTATTTTGTTTTTGCGTCAAGCAAGAGACGCATACAAGTAAGGTTTAAAAGAAAATACAATGCGATGTTAGCATGAAATTCAAAGTGGCCGAGTGGTTAGGGACTTGGCTTGAGAGCTGCATCAAAAGGGGACTCGTGTTCGAGTCCTGGATTTCGCACTTAAAGAATTCTATTTTTGCTCTTACGCTAAAGCTTACGGAACCTGCGAACGTAAGGCTTAAAAGGAAGTGTGCCGCAATATTGTCAAGAAAGTCAAATTGGCCAAGTGGCTGAGGCGTGGAGAGGGTTGTTTCAGGGCTGGGGTTCGAAACCCAGGAGCAGCACTTGGTTTCTTTTTTTTTTTCACGCCAACATGGGAAGGGCTTGCATGGCCCATGCACGCATGCAGTTTTTGGGAAGAGGCATGCACGCATGCTTGTTGGGTGCTGCCCTTATGTTATTTTATATTATTTTTATTATTATTTTTCCTTGTTTCAAAAAGGCTGCATGTGTATGAGTATTTTTTTAGTTTAGTGTTATTATTAAATTATGTAGAAAGCATGAGTCTTATTTTATTATTATATGGGAAATGATGTAGTATGGGGGGTTAGATTAACAATGGAAATTGATGTTTAAAATTAGTAAAAAGAAAAGCATGACCGTGGTAAGTATGGGAGAGGAGCTTGGTCGGTTCTTCTTGTAACAAAAGGAGAGCATGTGCGGCTTGGGTGTTGCAAAAAAATGGCCGATTGAAGTATGGAGCATTGTTCTTTTATTTTTCTATTATTTATTTTATTTTGAATGGTTTGATAAAGGAAATTAGTGATGGGCACGTATGAAAAAAAAAATGAATGAGAAAGGTGTGGCCGGCCTTGTCTTTTGTTCTTGGCCAAAAAATTTCTTGCAATAATTTTCTTGTCTTGAACATGACCAAAAATGCATGTTTTTGTCTTGTTTCCCTCCTTGTTGATCATGGCCAAATGAGCTCCTTGAAACCTTGTTAGTCGGCCGTGTGTGTAGCATAGAGAACTTGGCCAAGATTCTTGTTTTGCTTTTGATTTTCCTTCCAAATTCTTCATGGCCGAATCTCTTAGATTGTTTTTGGTTCCTTTCCATATGTGCATGGCCGATTGTGGAGCTCCTCAGTGACCATTATACTCGGTTGTGAGCTTAGCAAGGATGGTAGGCCGAATGCTTCTATGTCTTCCCTTTTCCCATTTTGTGCATGGTGAAGTAGAGACTTAGGGAGTTAAGTTTTGATTTTGAGGAGCTAGAGAGCTTTTTGGCTAACAAATATTGCTTGCATGGCCGATTTTCCCGATTTCCTTTTTGGTGTATATCCCGTTTGGAGTAGAACAAAAGGAGCAAAATTCATCTCTTCTTCTTTGTCCTTTCCAAACTATTCATAGCCGAATCATTAAAGGTGAGCAATTGTTGATTTTCGGCCATAATCTATATTTTAGGCTTTGAAAATCAAACGTAATGTTGACCTTGGATTTAAGAGGTGGCGAATGTGAATAAGGCTTTAATAATGTGCTCTGTTGTGTGTAGCTAGTGTTAAGAAGCATAAAGGAGCCTATTGGTTTCGACTATTCAAGGAAATGGTAAGTATAATTTTCGGCCAAAGACTTCTGTTCACAGATTAGTGTGTTTGCCGATTCTAACAATATTTTAGTAGGATTTTCGATGACCTCGAGAACTAATCGACAAGAACAAGTGGTGTTTCGGGATCGAAATGAGTGCTCAAGGTAAATGACTTATGGTATTCGGCCTAAGGCCATGTATTTGGTACAGTGTGACCGATTTTCGGTTGTGTGTTCTAGGGGCTAAACGATAAAAGAAACGGAAGCTTTTGGGACTTTAGTTGATATTAGATTGATAGATCAGAATCTTGCTAAAGTCAGGTGCGTAGTTATCGCACGGTACTCTTGTTTGTTATTCATGATATGTGTTGTTTTATGTAAACGAATATGTTATGCATGTTAGCCAAAATAAAGGCTAAGAGTAAGGACACCAAGGTAAGTGATCGATAAATCAAGTTAATGGTTAGAATATTAACTTTTTGGTGATGTGCAATTATAATGATTATCGATGAGTGGAAAATAAAGTGATGACATGTAATGTATATTGTTATGAGTAATATGTGACCATGGTATAAAATATACATATTTGTTTCAGCATTTAAATGTTGTTATGGTACATATACGTATGCATGAGACTTGTGATGTGACTATTGGAGAAAGGTGTACACTATGTGAGTGTTCTAATGCTAGCCTCGTGCTACATTCGTGATTGTGGATTTGTGAACCGATTGATATGTGAGATTCCTATGGGATCGGTGGCTTAGCCACGACCTTAAGAAATAATGTGCAAAAGAAAGATATGTGGATCACTTGTGGATTGGACTTCGTAATTGTATATTGTAATCATATTTATAATATTGTGTATTCATAATGGCATATTTATAATTGTATGATATATATGTATGGATTGTGTGGATATGGGCCAAGCCCATATGTGAGGACATGTGTATTAACTATGCACCGAGTCTTGGTGACTCACTCTATTTTTATTAAACCTTTCGGTGTGGCGTAAAAAGCTTGGACCGGGTCGGAGAGGATACAAAGGTGGCCATGAGGAAATGGACTTTTATAAAAAGGGACGTTTTATTTGATTAATTAAATAATTATATTTTCTGGTATTTTGATTAAGTGTGTATTGTAATAAGGCCCACTAAAGTGTTTAGTTCATTTGTTAAGTATCGTTACTATTATGCCCTATTATGGAAGGATGATTAAAGATTGATTTCAAATGGTTTTATTTTCTCAATAAGCTTGAAACCGATATGTTTATAACAAACTCCGATTTTTACTTAGAATATTACAAGTCACGAAGATGTTTTATTAAAGGAAACAAATTTTAAACGGTTTATCTTTTAAGTAAGAATGTTTTTCGAAAGTGTTCATGATGGCATTCCAAATTCGGTCGGATTAAATGGGCCGGGTTTGGGGTGTTACATTTTGGTATCAGAGCAAGGTTCAAAACTCGGCTATGAGGTTTTGGGCCCGAAAACAGTTTTCGAAAGTGGGCTTTTCAAAATGTGAACTTCTATTTTGAGCTTGTTCTGGCATGGCACCTGTACCTCCGACCCGAAGTCCACCTGGTAAGTACCTCTGACTATTGAGGTATAGTGAATATATGAATTGTATGGGCATAATTGGGCTTGTGGATTAGAAAATTTGGGCTATCGAACCCTAAGACTAGTCTATTCAAAAACAAGTACATAAGACTTGAGAACTGAAATGACCCTAGAAGTGTAGTGAATGAATGTGTCCCTGCTTATGAACGTGTATGTGACTCTCTGAATTAGAATAGCGAACTTGAACTGAACCTATGTGTGATCGAAAGAACCACTTCTAAATACTTTATTCCATAAAATTGTTCGCGAATAATCAGTGGAACAAATTCCTAATGCATAAAACTTTTTAAGTCAAATTGTGTGATAAGAGATGAGTTCTAGATGACGTGGTCGAGGCAAAATGGCCGTATCGGAACTCGTTAGATTGGGTCAAGGGTCTGATAATGAGGTACCACCTCCACCACCAGCCTTTGATAATAAGCAGCAAGATTAAACGAGGGATAATGCTGTATCGCGGGCAGTGCTGTGAGTTTTAGAGATGGTGGTTGGAGAGGGAGAAATATGAGAGCTCGAAAATTTGTTTCCGAGCGACTTTGAGCCAATGGAATGGATTTGTTCTGTGATATATCAGGCGTTGCACCCAGTGCGATTGAATAATGGTTGGAAATAACCAAGTGAGTTATGGATGAGCTCGTTTTGAGCCCTGAGGAAAAAGTAAAAGAAATGGTGACGCTACTTCGCGACGAGGCATATCAATAATGGCTCACGGTTCGGGATAGTGTCACAGCTGAGAACCTCATTCGGAAGTATGTCAAGACAGCATACCAAAAGAAGTATGTCGATATTTACTACATTGATGCTCAGAGGCATGTGTTTTTGGGACTAGTTCAATGGAACAAGTCCATGGCAAAATACGAGGTTAAATTCCTAAGGTTAAGCCAATATGCTCGAGGAATAGTGGCTACAAAACACGAACGATGTGTTCGGTTTAAGGACGGATTAAGAGACGGCCTGAGGCTGTTGATAGTTCCTCAACAGGAACGGGAATTTGCTGTGTTAGTCAAAAAAGCTAAGATAGTTGAAAGGATTAAGAACTCGATGAGATAAAATCGAGATACGGATAGGAACCGGGATAGAAGAAATTTTGGATTATCTAAATCATTTGAGGGTCTTCGAAAAAAGACCGAGAGTTGAAAGTTTTGATCATGTGACTAAGCCAACTATGAGAAATCGGGACCGTCCGTGTGCTCAGACTGGAAAATACCATATCAGCAAGTGTTGGAACCCGAAATTTAGAATGTTTTAAGCAATGGAATATTGTTAAGGTTAGTTATAACCTTCTGCACATGCGGGATTGTGGAATCCTAGTTATAAATATAGTGAAAGCCGACTGTGGATAGACTTTCTATCATGAAATGTTACTAAAGTGATAAGTACAAGTGATATGTGGATAGACTATCTATCATGAAATATTATTGAAGTGATAAATACAAGTGATGTGAATTATATGGGTTATAGTTCTGGTCAGCTTGTAATGTGATTCAGATGCTGATAGTATAATATTTCAGGCTTTGATGCCTAGCAGGCTTTGTGCCGGTGTATATTTCAGGCTTTGATGCCTAGCAGGCTTTGTGCCGGTGTATATTTCAGGCTTTGATGCCTAGCAGGCTTTGTGCCGGTGTATATTTCAGGCTTTGATGCCTAGCAGGCTTTGTGCCGGTGTGTATTTCAGGCTTTAATGCCTAGCAGGCTTAATGCCGGTGATGTGTTATAAAAGAGAATTCATGAATCACTTACAAGATGGAACATGTTTGTTACCATAAGCTAAATCCTTGGGTAAGCACAAGTCTTCCCTATTTGCATGGAATACGGAAAGTTAGTGAGTTCCCATTTGAGTTAAGTAAGATGTGATATAGTTGAAACTTCGGTAAGACTTTTCATATGTGCAATTGATCTTACCAGTGATGTGTATGAGTTATCCATAATGGAATTGAAGCTTAAATATGCTTATGAAGAAATGGCCATATGTGAAAATGCTAAATGTGAAAGAGGTTGGATATGTTTGCATATGTGTATAATTAGGAATATGTGATTAATATGTAGTGAATTGAAATGTACGGATGTTCGTTCATAAGTAATTTCGAGGACGAAATTATTTTTAAGGGGGGTAGAATTGTAATATCCCGAAATAAGGGTTACGAGTTTGGTAAATAACTCGAGTGTTAGTAGGCCTCAAGAGTGGTTTTGATGTGTTTTTGGAGTTCCTAAAATCCCGGATTAAAATGGGACACTTTTGAAAAGTTTGAAAATTGAGGGTTAAAAGTGGAAATTTGGGCAAGGAGGCCTTAAGAATAAATTGAGGTGATTTGAATCACAAAAAGGCGCCTGGCCGAGTGGTCGGGACATTAACAGCAAGACAGAGGCCTTCGCAAGGACTCGAGTTCGAGTCCTGAAGGCTGCATTTTATTTTGTTTTTGCGTCAAGCAAGAGACGCATACAAGTAAGGTTTAAAAGAAAATACAATGCGATGTTAGCATGAAATTCAAAGTGGCCAAGTGGTTAGGGACTTGGCTTGAGAGTCACTGCGTCAAAGGGGACTCGCGTTCGAGTCCTAGATTTCGCACTTAAAGAATTCTATTTTTGCTCTTACGCTAAAGCTTACTAACTGCGAAAGTAAGGCTTAAAAGGAAGTGTGCCGCAATATTGTCAAGAAAGTCAAATTGGCCGAGTGGTGAGGCGTGAGAGGGTTGTTTCAGGATCGGGTTCAAACCCGGAGCAAAGACTTGGTTTCTTTTTTTTCACGCCAACATGGGAAGGGCTTGCATGGCCCATGCACGCATGCAGTTTTTGGGAAGAGGCATGCACGCATGCTTGTTGGGTGCTGCCCTTATGTTATTTTATATTATTTTTATTATTATTTTTCCTTGTTTCAAAAAGGCTGCATGTGTATGAGTATTTTTTTAGTTTAGTGTTATTATTAAATTATGTAGAAAGCATGAGTCTTATTTTATTATTATATGGGAAATGATGTAGTATGGGGGGTTAGATTAACAATGGAAATTGATGTTTAAAATTAGTAAAAAGAAAAGCATGACCGTGGGAAGTATGGGAGAGGAGCTTGGTCGGTTCTTCTTGTAACAAAAGGAGAGCATGTGCGGCTTGGGTGTTGCAAAAAAAATGGCCGATTGAAGTATGGAGCATTGTTCTTTTATTTTTCTATTATTTATTTTATTTTGAATGGTTTGATGAAGGAAATTAGTGATGGGCACGTATGAAAAAAAAAAAATGAATGAGAAAGGTGTGGCCGGCCTTGTCTTTTGTTCTTGGCCAAAAAAATTTCTTGCAATAATTTTCTTGTCTTGAACATGACCAAAAATGCATGTTTTTGTCTTGTTTCCCTCCCTTGTTGATCATGGCCAAATGAGCTCCTTGAAACCTTGTTAGTCGGCCGTGTGTGTAGCATAGAGAACTTGGCCAAGATTCTTGTTTTGCTTTTGATTTTCCTTCCAAATTCTTCATGGCCGAATCTCTTAGATTGTTTTTGGTTCCTTTCCATATGTGCATGGCCGATTGTGGAGCTCCTCAGTGACCATTATACTCGGTTGTGAGCTTAGCAAGGATGGCCGAATGCTTCTCTATGTCTTCCCTTTTCCCCATTTTGTGCATGGCTGAAGTAGAGACTTAGGGGAGTTAAGTTTTGATTTTGAGGAGCTAGAGAGCTTTTTGGCTAACAAATATTGCTTGCATGGCCGATTTTCCTGATTTCCTTTTTGGTGTATATCCCGTTTGGAGTAGAACAAAAAGGAGCAAAATTTATCTCTTCTTCTTTGTCCTTTCCAAACTATTCATAGCCGAATCATTAAAGGTGAGTAATTGTTGATTTTCGCCATAATCTATATTTTAGGCTTTGAAAATCAAAATGAATGTTGACCTTGGATTTAAGAGGTGGCGAATGTGAATAAGGCTTTAATAATGTGCTCTGTTTGTGTGTAGCTAGTGTTAAGAAGCATAAAGGAGCCTATTGGTTTCGACTATTCAAGGAAATGGTAAGTATAATTTTCGGCCAAAGACCTCTGTTCACGGATTAGTGTGTTTGCCGATTCTAACAATATTTTAGTAGGATTTTCGATGACTTCAAGAACTAATCGACAAGAACAAGTGGTGTTTCGGGATCGAAATGAGTGCTCAAGGTAAATGACTTATGGTATTCGGCCTAAGGCCATGTATTTGGTACAGTGTGACTGATTTTCGGTTGTGTGTTCTAGGGGCTAAACGATAAAAGAAACGGAAGCTTTTGGGACTTTAGTTGATATTAGATTGATAGATCAGAATCTTGCTAAAGTCAGGTGCGTAGTTATCGCACGGTACTCTTGTTTGTTATTCATGATATGTGTTGTTTTATGTAAATGAATATGTTATGCATGTTAGCCAAAATAAAGGCTAAGAGTAAGGACACCAAGGTAAGTGATCGATAAATCAAGTTAATGGTTAGAATATTAACTTTTTGGTGATGTGCAATTATAATGATTATCGATGAGTGGAAAATAAAGTGATGACATGTAATGTATATTGTTATGAGTAATATGTGACCATGGTATAAAATATACATATTTGTTTCGTACGAAATGTTGTTATGGTACATATACGTATGCATGAGACTTGTAATGTGACTATTGGAGAAAGGTGTACACTATGTGAGTGTTCTAATGCTAGCCTCGTGCTACATTCGTGATTGTGGATTTGTGAACCGATTGATATGTGAGATTCCTATGGGATCGGTGGCTTAGCCACGACCTTAAGAAATAATGTGCAAAAGAAAGATATGTGGATCACTTGTGGATTGGACTTCGTAATTGTATATTGTAATCATATTTATAATATTGTGTATTCATAATGGCATATTTATAATTGTATGATATATATGTATGGATTGTGTGGATATGGGCCAAGCCCATATGTGAGGACATGTGTATTAACTATGCACTGAGTCTTGGTGACTCACTCTATTTTTATTAAACCTTTCAGGTGGCGCGTAAAGCTTGGACCGGGTCGGAGAGGATACAAAGGTGGCCATGAGGAAATGGACTTTTATAAAAAGGGACGTTTTATTTGATTAATTAAATAATTATATTTTCTGTATTTTGATTAAGTGTGTATTGTAATAAGGCCCACTAAAGTGTTTCAGTTCATTTGTTAAGTATCGTTACTATTATGCCCTATTATGGAAGGATGACTAAAGATTGATTTCAAATGGTTTTATTTTCTCAATAAGCTTGAAACCGATATGTTTATAACAAACTCCGATTTTTACTTAGAATATTACAAGTCACGAAGATGTTTTATTAAAGGAAACAAATTTTAAACGGTTTATCTTTTAAGTAAGAATGTTTTTCGAAAGTGTTCCGCAGTGGCATTCCAAATTCGGTCGGATTAAATGGGCCGGGTTTGGGGTGTTACACTCCGGACACTGTGATATTTGAAAAAAAATCACAATTTTACGTAAACAAAGGTTTTTCTGAAAATACAAACTTAGTTTTCTTTATCGACAACATTTAACAAATTTCCACTATAAAATAGGTTTTATAAGAGAATAAATCAAAAATGTTTTTCCTTAACAATAACAACCATTTGGTTTGATAAAAAAATGGATTCATTTAGTAAACAATTAAACGCGAGAAACTTAACATGTTAAAATCGTTTTCAAAACTCTTCATCATCACACTCCCAAATTTGGCCATAGATTCTAGGTCGGGTTTGGGGTGTTACAATGCGAGTCTTAAGCCGCAATTTCAGACCCATAGGTGTGATGGGCCTACACTACCACAAGGCCCAACCATGCTATAAATTTTTAAGCTGAATAGATTAATCAACTTGCAACAAATATTTGTATGGCATCCAAACTGTTATGTATTAAGATGTCTTCATAGCATTCGAAGACATATCTATTTGCTTCGAAACACTCTTTGAATCACTTTATTTCGAGTTCGGGAACTCAAGTTATGATGTTTTAGTGAAGACTGTGCATGCATAATTTTTGGACGGATTTATGACAGGAATTACGAGTTTCGGGCTTTTAGTTCAAGTTTAAATCATATTGGGTCCAATTTTTAGGCTTAATTTTTATTATATATGAGCCTAATATCGTACTTATAAACTTTTATTATTTTACTATTATTTTATTCCAATTTTTTGATAATTATGAAGTATTTTAAATTATTTAAAAGTTTCATGTTGAAAAGAAAATTTAGTTTAAAATTACTTGTTTAGGTTAATTAGAGTTCTACTATACTTAAGAGTTTTATTTAGATGTATTTAGCTATCCTATATAAAGGGCTGTGCATTGCACACAATTCAATCAATTCATTATTATTCAACTTCTCTTTTGAGTTAATAATTTTTGTTTGAGTATTTATTTTCAAGAGTTTCTCTTGAGTTTCTTTTAGAAGAGTTTTAACAATCTTTTCAAATTACGGGGATCATCTTCAAACTTTTGCTTGCCAAATTTTCTATCTTGGAGAGGAAATTAGAGCCGCTTGAAGGGGGTTTTCGATTCTTCATGTTTCCAAGGCTTCTTAGGACTTCTACATATCACGTTCTATCTTTTCCATCTATCTTCTTTATTTTCATTTTTATTGTTCCAATCTTCAATTTATTATTTTATTTATTTATCTTAGTTATTTATTATCTGTTTGTTTTATTTGACTTGGATTTGATTGTGTTTCAAGTTATGTCAAAATTCGAGTTTCTTTCCGAACGTCTAAAGCCCCAAGTCAAATTCGTGACTTGAAAAATTTTATGATCCGCTCCCGCATTCATCCGCACTCATTCTTTATCAGCAACACTCAAATAGTTGAGTACAGAAGCTCACTTGATATCCTTCTTCCTTGCCAGCTTAGCTTTACCAAATGTATAAGCCTCCTTTTACCTAGAAGCTAAGCATGACAACATAAATACCAATTAAACCGACGATATTCAAATTAAAAACCCAGAATCCAGTATCATGCAAAAGATTTATCAAAGATTTCTGAACTTCTTTTTTTTTCTCAAATTCAAGAATACAGAGAGATTAAGAAGCTTACCAACTTACCAGATTCTCTAGTTTCTCTACTCATGCCTCACGATCACTGCCCTACGCAGAGCTTCCCTCAATTTCTCTTCTTCAGAGCAACCAGAAAAGGCGATGTAGAAGAGAAGAAAATAGAATAGAAATGGGGAGAATTATGTCTCCAAAATAATCCTTCTTACACATATAAGTAACCCTTTAGACACAACTACCAAAGCATGAAACTACCATCCATCAATAATCAGTATGCCTCCCTCTAAGGAACATATCAGTTCAAACTTAACTTAACTAGAATTGATACTCAACTAATTACCATTCAACCATTAAATTTTCCAAGTTTTTAGTAGAGTCCTTCGAACTTACTATCTCTTTCAATTAACTCCCAACCGTTCCTTAATTTCGGGACCTTAATGAAAATCGAGTGTAACAGTTTTACATTTCCCACATAATTTTAAGTAACCTAAATAGTCATCATAACCTAACTCCTAGTTTATTCTATCTTACTCATACTTAAAAATTGATCAAAAGTTGATAAATTAAAATTATACAAACGGTAAAGTACAATGGGCTACATTTTAAGTTTTACTATTAGAGTCATTCAACAAGATTTTTGGCTTCTCCATTGACTTCTGACCTCAAGCTCAGTAATCCTAATTGATCCAAGTACATCTCCTCTAGACTGATTCTTTCCACTTATCCTTTTCTCGAGCACAAATTTGCTTTTTTGCATACACAAGACATTGAGAGTACCATTGATCAAGGTTGCTTGCGGCATAATAATATATAACATTACAATTTTTCACTAAGTACCCAGCATGTTCCTCATTTGTTATGGAATTACCACACTTCAACACTTCCACCTCTCTATTGATTTTCATAATTAGTTCTTTTTTTCCACATCAATGGTAGGCTTAGACATGGTTTTCCTAACAGAATGGGAATTTCCATATCCTCCTCAAAGTCAAGGACTACAACGTCAATAAGAAATATAAATTGCCTGACCTTGACCAAGACATCCTCTAATACACTTTTAGGTTGTACCATGGACCTATCAGCCAACTATAGTGTAATTGATGTGTTCTTCAACTCCCCTAAACCCAATTTCTGATTTATAGGCAAGGGCATCATACTTATGTTGGCTCCTGAGCCACATAAGGCTTTTTCAAAATTAAATTCCCTTATCTCTCTCGGAATTGTAAAGCTTCCCATATATTTAAGTTTATGGGTATCTTTTTAGTTATTACCACACTATATTCAACATTTATATTAACTTGTTCCCCTTTTTTAAGTTTCCTACGCCTAGATATAATTTCCTATAAAAATTTGGCGTACTTAGAAATTTTATCAATAATTTATATGAGGGGTAAATTCACATTTAAGGACTTGAAAAGGTTTATAAAACTTACAAATTCCTCTTCGTCCCTTTTTTGCTTGTCCTCGCCCCTTGATGGGAATCGAATACTCTTACACTTGAGTGGGCACTGGGTTTGGGCTTAGTTTCTGTGATTTATACCTTAAAATTATTGTTCTTATTAACACATTGGTAAATCATCCAAAAGGTCATCTATTTTCTCCTCATCCACTTCCTTCGGAGTCAGAACACTTGAGTTTTCTAGAATTGTGTTCGCTATACCTAAGCGGAGCATAATGGCTTTCCCGTGCACCTTTCCATCTCTCTTTGGATTGTTTTCAGTGTTGCTTAGGATTCTAGTGTTCTCATGCCTTTGAGAAGAATTCACAAATTTACTTGGTATCTTAATCTGTAGAAATCATGGCTAGGGTTTACAAATTTACTACCCCATGGCCGAATTTCACAAAGGGAAACCATGGCTAAGGTTTTTCAAGCTTCCTAGCTCGATTGTAAGTCCGTTCTAGCCCTATTTTTAATGATTTTTAAGTTTTTGAAATCCTCGTAACAAGATCTATCTATATCTACCACTAATTTGAAGGGATATCAAAGTTTAAAATTTTACCCATATTGAATATTTGTGTATTTTGATGTTTGATCGTAGAAATTGAATTTTAGTTGTTTGTTAAGCGACTTTGCTAAGTGATTTTTCCTGAAAATGTCAAAAAGGACTAAATTGTAAAAGTTATAAAATGAGTAGTAAAAATGTGTTTTAATGGAAATTGTGGGTTTTTATAGTTATGAAAATGGTCCAGCTAGGCTTGTTTATTAAAGAAATTGAATAGATTTCATTTTACGAGCCTAGGGGCAAAAATGTAAATACGTCAAAATTTGGGGTAAAAATGTAATTTTTCCATAATATGATTTTTGGACTGAATTAAATAAGGTGAATAATAAATGAGTGAATTTTGATATTATAGATCAAGAAAAACGAGGCTCAGACCTAGAACGAAGGAAAAACGAGTAATTGATGTTTAAGTCCTTTTGCTATTTTGATGCAGAGGTAAGTTCGTATGTAAATAATGCATTGTTTTATTTATGTTTTAAATGCTTTAATATTGTATGAATTATGATTGACTCCTTGAACGTAATCGACAAAGTTCGACAAGCGTGAAAATCCCGATTGAACCTTAGGAATAGTTAGGATACAAATGTCATGACATTAGAGTTATTTGAGTTTACGTGTAAGACCATATCTGGGATATGGCATCGATATGAGATTTCGTGTAAGAACATAGCTGGGCTATTGGCATCGATATAAGATCGCATGTACAACCATATATAGGATATGGCATTGGTATGGTACTATATGCGTGAGATTCCCGAGTATCCTTTAGTATTCCAAGTGGTTCAATGATTATGTCAAAGACAAAGATGAATATAAGATTATGTTGAAACGGTACAGGTATGTACATATGGTTTATAATAAATGATTTCACGATATTGTGAGTTTATGTTCACTATGGGGATAACTTTGTGACATTCTTGTGATTGTTGGTCTATACTTGTGATGTATTAAATACATGGTAAATTTGATTGACGATTATGTGATTGGCCTTTAGACTAAATTGAGTTATGATATAGCATGCTTATTTCACATAAATTGTGATTTATCTCATGTGAGAAAAAGGAAAGATTGGCATAAATTCCTATTAAAATGAAAGATGTAAGAGTATATGCTTGAAATGTAAATGCTCATAATTAAGGTGTATGTTTTATGGAAGGCTTGGAATGGTTTGTTGATTGTGGAAAATGATATGTTATTTTTATGACTAAGTAAGATATCTTCATTAAGTGCAAAGTCATTTATTTTGACTTAAGTTATGTTGCTCATATGATTGAGTATGTTATGCTCATGAAGTTTAATGAAATTTATGTTAATTTATGTCATGTTATTCATATGACAATGTATAATTAATGTTGTTTATTATTTGCATATGAACTTACTAAGCTATATCACTTACCCCCTTCTATTCCCATGTTTTGGAATCCAGTCAAGCTAGCTCGGGCTGGAGATCACTGGAGATTCTATCACACTATCAAGCCATCATTACGAGTATTGATGAATTCAAGTATTTTGGGTCTATGGCATTTAGGGACTAGGTTAATTTGTTGTATGTGTCATTATTAAATTGGCCATATGTGATGGCTTGTTGTTATTAATGTTTCATCTTATACATAGCCATGATTGATGGCTTATGCTGATTATAAGTTCATTCATATGTTAATGTCCTATTGTGGATGTGAAATTAGTATGTTTCTAATGGGCTAAGTATGATGTTTTAAGCATGATAAATGATGGCATGAGAATGGCATGTTATTGTCTTAGTTGTGAAGGTTTGGTTGTCTAAGTATGATATGTTTTGTGCCTATGAATTGATGTGAGTGCATGTGTGAATAAGGATGGCAAGTGGCTTGGTAAATAGCCTTATTATTGTCCATACGGGTAGACACACGGGCGTGGGTCTAGGCCGTGTGTGACACACAGTCAGCCCCATAGGCGTATGATTCGGCCATTTGTCCCCTGCACATCAATTTTGGCAAAACAAAATTTCTAAAATTGAGCACACGGGCAGAGACATGGGCATGTGTCTCAGCGTGTGTGCTACATGGCCTAGCACAGGGGCGTGTGACTTAGCCGTGTGACCTCAATTTAATGATGACATCATAAACAGAATGCTCCTTAAGGTGGACACGGCCTGAAGCACGGGCGTGTGGTATGCCATACGGGCGTGTCCCTTAACCCACACGGGCATGTGGTCTTACTTCATGATAAAATTTTTCTAAGTTATGTAAATTTTCCTGAGTTTTCGGTTTAGTCCCGAACCACTCTCGAAGCATGTTTCGGGCCTCGTAGGTTTGTTTTAGGGACGATATGTATATTTTTGAAAATTTTTAAATTTGAGTGGAAATTCATGTCTCGATTTTGTATGATTGCTTGCATATAAGTCCAGTAACGCCTCGTACCTTGTTCTGGCGTCAAATACGGGTAAGAGGTGTTACATTTAGTGGTACCAGAACTATGGTTTAGTCAATTATTGGACTAACATAGCATACATGAGTCTAGCTATACATGCCATGTTACTACTTGTGATAGTGTGATATTCCCGACTCTGACGAGAACTGTCTTGTTGAAATAGAGATGCTTTCCAACCGAGCTATTTTTGATAGTATTAAAAGAGATATTGAGATATTTGAAATGTGTTTATGATGAGATGAAACTTTGAAAGGTATGAATAGAAGCTCATGATGTGTATGTGATAATGTACGAAATGAGATAACCATAAGTTGAGAAATGTTGAAACGTGAAATGAAATGAAAGTTTATATGGTGATAAACCCATCCATGTTTGTTTGGTATTCATATGGTATTAGATGCCCAACATATTTGATTAAGTGAATATGATAAGTGCACTTACACAAATTGAGGGAATGTGTGTTTATGTACACTTGCTTGAATAAGTGTAATCAGTATGTTCATATGGTTGAATGTTTAATTGTTAAATTAGAGATAATATAATGTTTTGTTTTATGTCTTTATTATTGAACGATGAATATTATAATAGTATGAAAATTGAATTGGAAGATCAAATTGAGTAGAACGCAAGAAATGAGTACGATCGTTCAATGATGAATTGATGGATAAGACCATGGCTGGACCATGGCAAAGTATAGAATGTAAGACCATAGCTGGGCTATGGCATTTCAGTGAAAAGACCATAGCTGGGTTATGGCATTGTGATGCGTGTAAGACCCTGGCAGGGCCATGGCAAAATATGTGTACGGCCATAGTTGGTCTATGAGGATGAGTAAACAACGTACTCGAACCCGTAAGACGTTCTCTAATTTGACAAGTGTTGGTAAGTGATACTAAAGCTAAGTGTTGGAATTTAATTAGATATTGATATTAAATTAAGTTAAGTAAATTCATCATTTGAAATTGTGGATGACAAAAAATATTTGTAAAATAAATAAGTATATTAATTTTCTTAGAGTGAATTATGTGATTATGATGATATTATGTTGATGATGAATGCAAAGTCATATGTGTTTATTTATGAGAGTCAAGTTAGAGGCTTTACGACCTCATCCCCTTACCAGTGTTGCTTTACAATAAAAATTCACGAAAATCATGTTGAATAAGTCCATAAGTGTGAAACTGAAGAGTTTAGTGGTGAAATAATTAGTAATGCATACAGAGATGAGAATAGTTTGGAAAGTGAAAATAGTTTTGGAAGAAATATAAGAATGTTTTAAAGATTATACAGATTATGCAATGTTACGGATAAAGAAGAAGTTAGTCTCGGCTAATCGATTTAATCAGGTAAGAAGTCTAAAGATATGTTTGCCGAAATTTCTCCTGAACTGGTTTCGTTAGTGAGTGGAGTAATACGGGGTTCATGACAATGGAACTAGTCAGAGAAATGATGTCTGAATTTTAAAGATGTCTGAGTATAACAATTATGGTTGAATAGATTACAATGATCTCTTCTGAGTATTCTGTATAGATATTCATTCATCCTCAGCGGTTTATGTGATTGTCTGTTTTCTGATGAAATTCTTATCGAGTGAGAATGTTAGCTAACTCTAGTGTTAGATGAAAGCACTGATGGTCTGTTTATTTTATGATTGGCATTACCTTATCTCTTTGGAATTCTATTCTAATATGTTAGAGTAAAGATGATGGTAAAAATTTATGTGAGTTTATTCTTCTGTTTCTACTGGATGTTGTTCTATCTTGTATATAAATATTTGGAAAGTGTATTAACTCTATTACGATGGAATTCCAGAGCTGGTAAGTATTGTTTTTCTTCTAGTTTTCTCTAAGAAATTATCCAGATCTTCAGTATTATTTTCTTATGAGTTATGTTCTCGAACTTCCGGTATGGTATCATAATTGGGTTTTCTTATCATCCTTATTGTGTAAATTATCGGACATGGCTCATCTTTAAAGTGTGCTCTTTGGTCTGTGATTTCTATGTATAGTATGATTGTATTTTTGGATTCAATAATAGGAATGTGGTGATTCTGGTATCAGGGTTTCTCTAATTTTCGTGGAAGAAATTGACATCGGCAAGGGTATAAATGGTAAGAGCACAAGCTTAATTATATAGCAGTTTTCTTTCCTCAGGTAAGTTTGAATAAAGTCGATGAGTTCAAGCGGGATATTTGTTTCCTTAAGATAATACGATTGAAAAGATTTTTGATTAGCCTGTTAAGAGAATTTTGAAAGATTTTGTGTTTGAGTTGTTTTCTCAGCATAAAGAAAAGAGTACTTTGATATGTTATTATTCGATAGTTGAAATCAACTTAGTTGTTTTTATTAGAGTGAACTGCGTTTTTGAGATGTGATTTGAGTTATATGTATATGAGCATGTCCTCAGCTAAGAGAATAAATTCTATGCATTCACGAGTATGAAGACGGACAGTCGGAATAAAAAATCGATATTTTAGAAAGTATGATATAGAGATATATTTATTTGATTACTTTAACTGAATGATGTTATTACGAGTTAAAGCTACTCCGATTGAGAACGTTATCACAGTTGTGAAAGTTTGAATGGACTGTTGCATGCTAGCAAAGTTGAAAACAGTTGAAGGTATTATTAACTGAAGCACTGGTTCTGAGTTTAGTCTGAATTGAGAAAAGAACTTGCGATTTTTCAGTGATGTACTATTGAATAGATTAGAATATGTTTTAATACAAAAATGTAAAGTGATAGTTTGTATTTTTAGACTGTTAAAGCCACATTAAAAGAGAACTATTCGACTGGAGATTTAGAGATAGCCATTTCTATGTTTGTGTTGTGAATTTTATGACTTCGTGTGTTCAACAAGAAATGTCACATACTTCCTGGTCCAAAGGGTTAAGTATCTAATGTCGTAGAAAGATCTGAATTTAAGACAACGTGAAGGTTCTGAAATGATAAAGGACTCTAAGTAGTTATTGATTAACTTTTGGGAAAGCAAGTATAATTTCAGATGTCTGAATTGAAAATTCTTTAATTATTTTGTGAGTACTGGTTACATGACTAATCTTATTGATGGTGGTCTGATTCTAGCTAAGTTAAAAACTAAATCTATGCTTTCCTTGCAAGTTTGAGAAGCTCAAAAATGTGTTAGTGAATGGCAAGCTAAATGAGTACAGTAGGAGTCGAATTTTCAATTCTAAATTTTAGGTCTGACTTGATGACTGATGTTATTGCTCTGAGATAGAAATTACGTGTAACATCTGGGATTTAGGGGCTCTGCATTTACCTTGTATCTGTTTGTTTGTATGCTTTGTATGTTGTTTGAGTGTGTTTGGCGTCCCCGGGAAGGCTCGGGGTTAAGTTGGAACCTTGGCCAAAATTTTAATTTTGGGCACTTTAGGAGGGAAGTGGCTGGGGCAAGACTTAAGGTTTATTGCGTGTGTTTAGTGACACAAGAATTGAGTAGTAAGGTGGCAAAGAGGCGACACTTAAGAGGCAGGAGGGTGACGCCACAAGGAGCAAGGAAGGAGTAGGTTCGAGGCACGTAGTTCTTATTTTTTGGAATTTATTTTGGCATCAGGATGAGCAGAGTTGGATTCAGCAAGTGACCTTGAAGAGTAGAGGTGGACTTAGTCAAATATTTCAAAAGGGTAGACAAGAGTAAAAAGGGGATTTTGAATGTTTCAAATGGATTCAAATGTGTGATCAAGAGTGAAGTTAGGAGAAAATCAAGGGGAAGGTGGTGGAGAGTGGTGTTAGCCGAATTTTTGAGTAGTGCTAGGGGGTAGGTTTTGGTTTTGGGTGGTGGGATTAGATGCCGAAACTTAGGTGTTTTTAGTAGCTTATACGTGTTAAGGTTTCTTTTTTCGGCATTTGGAGTGTGTTTCACCTTTGGTACTTTTCTGGTTCTAATTGCCGAAATTCCCAAGGTTACTATTTGGTCATCCCTTCTTAGGTAAGCTGTAATTAGTTGTGGCATTCTTTTCTATTCATTTCCCTCTTTTCTCTCAATTTCTTCTTCTTCCCAAACTCCCAACCTTTGCCGAATTCTCTCAAGCCTTTTTGTCAAACTTTTGCTTTACTTCTTTCTCTTCTACTCTAAAGCTGTAAGACTCTTTTTGCTTTTCTTCTCTTTTTGTCTTCTTGCTTCATTCTTCAAAGTCGAACCACATTCCTCAGCTTCCCTGTTGACCGAATCATTATCTTCCATCACTCATCTCTCTAAATTTTTTTGCTTTAGCCGAATCTCCTTAGTCCTTTCTTACTTTGTTAGCTGAAAATTTATTCTTGTTCTTATTGTTTCTTTTCCTTCTTTATGTCAAAATTATAAGGAAGCCGAAACCTCTTTTCTTGTCAAGGGCAGACAACTTTTCCTATCGGGTTGCTAGAAGTTAATTATAGCCTCTCCACTCGCCAAACTGTTAGTTCTGTAAGAAGTTTCTTCTCTTCTCTTTTCATACATCAACCGTATTCCTCTAGTCTGACTAAATCAGAGTGTTGACTTCCATTTTAGGGCTCTGGACGATTGTAGAAGGTGGTGGTTCTAGCATCTCGTGGTTGTGTGGACGGTCTCCAAAGGGATCTTAGTAAGTGGTGATGGTCGAATGGTGGTAGGAGGGTTCATGCATATCGTTTGGCTGAAAAGTCATCTCTCCTAATCTATTTTATTTCAGTCGATTCTCACTTGGTATTTTCTTAGGTACTCGATCGACTTTTTAGTCCAAGCCTTCTAATCTTTGGATTCTATCGATCTAGGTAAGAAATCTTCGCTTGGGACATATATATTCTTGTTCTCTATATTCCAATGTTTTAACTTGGTCTTCTAACCAAGATCTTTTGATGGAATCAAATGCTAGTCAAGCAAAGGAGGGGGTTAGACCCGTAATCTCAGCCTCTAAGTTCAAGAAATGTACGGTGTCGGCCATTTGAGATTGGACTCCGGGTTGTGGGCCGGCTTTGAAAAGGGATAAGCGGATCGTTGTGGTCTCTGTGAGTGAGGATGTTAGCAAGATCGTTAGTGTAGTCTCACTTGTTTACAGGTGTGTAATTACCACACCACTCTTTAATTGTATAAATCATAAATGTGTTATGTGAAGAAGCCAAAAATCTCGGCAATGGCGATTGAGTTACGCATGATGGGTAAAATCGAAACCCAGGTCAGTGTACTTTACTTAAGCCTGGTAAAGAATGTTGATAGCATGATTATGTATGTGCTTTAAATGTTGCATGTATGACATCATATAACCTGTTTATTATAATATGCTGCATGTGCATGAGATTTGGGATTTTAATGATATGAAGGGGAAGTGTATATCGGTGACATTGTCACACTAAATGATAGCTTGGTGCCTCATTATCGTATCGGTTAATTGGTCACATGGTGATCGGTGGCTAGTCCATGTTATATTGACTTTGAACAGTGTGTCTGTCAGCATGACTGCCAAAGAGGAGTGTAGAGGATGGAGGGTTGATTGTAGAAATCCCCACAGGTGTGTTGAGGATGGGCATATGGAGTGGAGTGTAGAGGATAGAAAATTACGTTGGGTTGGGCTATCATGATCATTCATTAATACTGTATGTTTGGGCTTCGGCTGATGGTGATTTGGGGCTTAGGCCCACTTGTGGACTAATTGCATACTAAGTCTTGCGACTCACTCTTTGATTAAACAACATGCACGTAATTCTTAGTTCTTTGGAGTGGGCTGGAGTGAACTCGAGGTGGCTAGGCATGGATTTCTCTAATAAACTTTATTTCGTTTATTGTTCGTTACTTTTAGGGTTTTCTTGATTTGTAATAAGGCCATTTCAAATTGGGAAATTTTCTTGTGGGTTTTAATTTTTGGACATATAAACTACAATCTGCTCGATGGGATGTTTTAAAGGGAAAAAATATAAATAATACAACCGGAAGTTTTAGTTGCAACTTATCAAGCAATGTTTTATCAGATAAGGGATTTTTGTTAACAATCTAAGAATTGATTAATCGATATTTGTTTTTAAATGTCACCTAAGTGCGAGGATTGGCTAATTAAATTTGTAACTTAAATGAACAACGGTTTTTCAATTGAGCTCCATAGCCTGAGATTTTGGAAATGTCTTTAAAAACCCTTCTAAAGCTCGTAAACTTTCTAAACTCTTTCCTAGTGACATGCCAGATCCGATCGTAGTGTTTGGGCCGGGCTTGGGGTGTTACAATTTAGTATCAGAGCCTGGTTCAAAAGCTCAGCTTTAGGTTTTTGGGTTCAAAATGTTTTCTCTTAATTTTGTATTTAAGATGGCACCTATTCTCTAGAAGCATGGCACCTGAGCCTCCGACCCAAGTCTGCCAGGTAAGTTTTCTAATGGTTTGCATAAAGTGGATGTGTTGTGTAAATATGTTGTCATGGATGATAGAATTAAGGGAACTGTACTTTAATGATGAAACCTATAGGTGTACATGAGCTTGCGGAAAAAACTACTTAAAACACTATCTTCATAAAACTATTCATTAATAAACAGTGGAAAGAAATACTGATGCATATAATTTGTAATCAGAGTAAGACGGGGCGATAGACATGAGTGGTAGAAGATGTGGACGAGTCATACGCGGTCGGGAAAGGGGTCGGGGCACTGAGGCTGAATTCTCGGAAGCGAGGAATGAACCTGAGGCGAAGCGCCAACATCACCTGTGGCGGGAGTGGGATTGCAAGACAGAACTGGTGGAGATGATGCCCTGTCTCAAGTAATGCTGCGTGTGGTGGAGCAAGTGGCTGGGGCAGGCACGGGAGCAGTAACTCAGAAGTCCATCCCTGAGTGACTTCGAGCGAATGGAGCTAAAATGTTTAGAGGTGTTTTGGGAGTAGCTCCAAACGTGGCTGAGTATTGGTTAGAGGCAGTCGAGAGAATCATGGATGATTTGGACTGCATGGCAGAGGATAAGCTGAAGGGTGCGGTGTCTCTACTTCGGGACGAGGCGTATCAGTGGTGGCTCACCGTGAGAGAGGGTACTCCGACGGACCGAGTTGATTGGGATTTCTTTAAGATGACATTCCTAGGGAAGTACGTTGGGGCCAGTTATATAGATGCTCAAAGAAAAGCATTCTTGAATTTAGTTCAATAGGGTAAATCGGTAGCTGAGTATGAGGCGAAATTTCTGCGGTTAAGCTGGTACGCTCGAGGGATAGTTGCGACCTATTATGAGCATTGCGTATGGTTTAAGGATGGGTTGCGAAACATGCTGCGAGTGTTGATAGCTCCACAACGGGAGAGGGATTTTGCTATTCTTGTAGAAAAGGCTAAAATAGCCGAGGAGATAAAACAGACCGAGAAACAAAATAAGGACAAGGATAGAAGTGAAAACAAGAGGAGTTATGGACCGTCGGGGTCGTCTGGGAGTTTTCAGAAGAGGCCTAGGGTTGATGGGCCGGGTCGTGCTGCAACGCCAGCTGCTGCTGGGCAATTTTGACAGTGTGTTCAGTGTGGGAGATCACATGCAAAAGAGTGCTGGGGAAGAGATAGGGGGTGTTTCAAGTGTGGGTCAAGGGATCATCAGATAAGGAATTGTCCGCTAGAAATGTCTAAGACTCGGATGGTAGGTTAGGGGTATGTGCAGCCAGGAAGGGGTGGACAGTAGATGCCGAGAGGTCGTGGTCCGAACAGAGGAGGGAAAGGTTCTGGTCGGGGACATGGAGCACCGAGCAGAGGTGCTGGGAATTCAAAGGCAAGACAGCCCGGGTTAGTTTACGCAGCCAGACACCGAGTAGAGAGGGATGCACCAGACATTATAACGTGTACGTTCCTCATTTTCGGTTTACCCTTTACTGCGTTAATTGGTGTTGGGTCGACGCATTTCTATGTTGCTAGTGTGGTGTCTGGAACCTTGAGCATGAACTCTGAAACTACTTCTAGGGAGATGACTGTAGTTAGTCCTTTAGGGCAACTTGTAGTGATAAACAAACTTTTTAAAGGTGTGCCTTTAGAAGTGCAAGGGTCAATTTTCCCGGTTGACTTAATGGAACTACCACTTGGGGAGTTCGATTTGATCTTAGGCATGGATTGGCTGGTAAGATATCGTGCGAACTTGGATTGTGCTGCTAAGCGCATGGTGTTAAGGACTCCCGAGGATGATGAAGTTTTAGTAATAGACGAGAGGAGAGACTACTTGTCCAATGTAGTGTCTGCTGTTAAGGCAGAAAGAATGGCGGGAAAAGGGTGTATGGCTTTCTTAACTTTTGTCAGTGCATTGGATGCAAAGGATGTGTCTGTGAATGAGGTTAGAACTGTAAAGGAATTTGTGGATGTCTTTCCTGAATAGCTTCCAGGGTTGCCTCTGGATCGTGAGGTGGAGTTTGGAATTGAGCTACTTCCAGGTACGGCTCCGGTGTCTATCGCCCCTTAAAGCTCAAATCCAAGAGCTGTTAGACCATGGTTTTATCCGACCAAGTGTGTCTCTATGGGGAGCGTCGGTACTGTTTGTAAAGAAAAAGGACGGGTCGATGCGTATGTGCATTGATTACCATCAGTTGAACAAGCTGACGATTAAGAACTAGTACCCGCTACCGAAGATAGATGACCTGTTTGACCAGCTCAAAGGTGCCTCAGTCTTTTCGAAAATAGATTTGAAATCAGGATATCATCAGCTTAAGGTTAAGGAAGCAGATATTCACACGATAGCTTTTCAGACTCGCTATGGTCACTACGAGTTCCTGGTGATGCCATTTGGGTTGACAAATGCACTAGCTGCGTTCATGGATATGATGAACCGGGTTGTCCAACCCTATTCGAATCGGTTCGCCGTATTGTTTATAGACGATATTCTGGTATATTTCAGGACTGAAGAAGAACACGATCCGCATCTTCGAGTGGTTCTGTAGAGTTTAAGGGAGAAGCAATTGTACGCCAAATTTAGCAACTGTGAGTTTTGGTTAAAGGAAATCACCTTTCTGGGTCATGTGGTATCTGCAGAAGGGATTAGGGTTGATCCCCGGAAGGTTGAAGCTGTGTTGGATTGGAAAACGCCTAAGCCTGTGGCGGAGATCCGAAGTTTCTTAGAATTGGCAGGTTACTACAGAAGGTATGTAGAGGGTTTCTCCTTGATTGCGGCACCCTTAACTAAGTTGTTGAGGAAAGGGGTACCTTTTGTTTGGACTAGTATGCAATAGGAAAGCTTTGAGAAGCTGAAGAGGATCTTGACAGAGGCTCTAGTGTTGATTCAGCCTGAGGCTGGTAAAGAGTTTGTGGTGTATTGTGACGCTTCTCACACGGGGTTAGGATGTATGTTAATGCAGGATAGAAAGGTTGTTGCGTATGCATCTCGGCAGTTAAGGCCACATGAGATTAATTATCTTATGCATGATTTGGAATTGGCTATGATAGTCTTCGCTCTGAAAATCTGGAGACATTATTTGTATGGAGAGAAGTCCGTTATCTACATCGACCACAAGAGTTTGAAATATCTTCTAACTCAAAAGGAGTTGAATTTAAGGCAGCGAAGGTGGATTGAGCTGTTGAAGGATTATGACTACTCGATCGAATATCATCCGGGTAAGGCTAATGTAGTGGTAGATGCATTAAGCCGAAAAGTAATATCGAATTTAATAGCGATGTTCACCTATCTCAGTTTATATGAGGATGGAAGTTTGTTAGCTGAGCTTCAAGTGAAACCGACGTGGGTGAATCAGATTAAAGAGAAACAGCTATTGGATGATGTCTTGGGTGCTCGGCTTCTGCAAGTACAGAATGGTGGGGTAGAAGATTACAGTGTGAACGGTGATAGGGTTTTGTGTTTTCATGAGAAGGTTTGCATACTGAAGGATGTGGAGTTGACGCATATGATTCTTTAGGAAGCACATAGTACCCCTTACGCTATGCATCCTGGAGGGAGCAAGATGTATCGGGATCTACGTGAACAGTTCTAGTGGCCTGGATTGAAGTTGGAAGTTACGGAGTTTGTGGGAAAGTGCTTAACGTGTCAGCAGGTAAAAGCTGAGCATCAGTTGCCCTCAGGGTTATTGCAGCCGGTAAAGATTTCACAGTGGAAATGGGAGAGGATCACTATGGACTTTGTTAATTGGATACCTTTTACACCTACCAAGAAAGATTCGGTATGGGTGATTGTGGATCGGTTGACAAAGTTTGCCCATTTTATACCTGTTCGAGTCAACTATTCTCTTCCGAGGTTGGCTAAGTTGCATGCGGCAGAAATTGTGAGGTTGTATGGAGTACCAATATCGATCATATCAGATAGAGACCCTAGGTTTACGTCGCGATTCTGGAGGGCACTGCATCAGGCATTGGGTACAAAGCTGGACTTTAGCATAGCTTTTCATCCACAGACTGATGGTCAGTCTGAGAGAGTAATTCAGGTTTCGGAGGACATGTTGAGAGGGTGTGTTATTAACTTCAGGGGTAGCTAGGAGGAGTTTCTACCATTGGCAGAATTCACTTATAACAATAGCTACCAATCTAGCATTCAGATGGCGCCCTATGAAGCATTATATGGGCGAAAGTGTCGTACTCCTACTTGTTGGACAGAATTGGATGAACGTCAGATTTTGGGTCCAGAATTGGTTACAGATATGGAGGAGAAGGTTAAGTTAATTAGGGTTCGTTTGAAGGAGGCGTCCGACAGGCAGAAATCATATGCAATCTAAAGCGGAAGGAAATAGAATTTGCTGTAAGTGATCAGGTTTTCTTGAAAGTTTCACGTTGGAAGAAGGTGATGAGGTTTGGACGAAAGGGTAAGCTAAGTCCCAGGTTTATCGGGCTTATCGGGTTTTGAAACGTGTGGGTCCGGTAGCGTATCAACTAGAGTTACCTTCAGAATTAAAGCAGATGCATAATGTGTTCCATATTTCTATGTTAAGACACTACCGATCAGATCCATCTCACGTCGTGCCAGTGGAGAAAATTGAGGTAAGGCCGGATTTATCTTATGAGGAGGAACCAGTCGAGATCGTGAAACGAGACGTCAAAGTGCTAAGAAGGAAATCGGTTCTGTTGGTCAAAGTCTTGTGGCAAAATCATGGAATGGAAGAGGCGACGTGGGAGCCAAAGGATGTTATGCAGCAGCAATACCCTCATCTCTTTTGACTAGGTAATTTCGTGGCCGAAATTTCTTTAAGGAGGTAGAACTGTAACATCCGAGATTTAGATGCTCTGCATTTACCTTGTATCTGTGTGTTTGGTATGCTTTGTATGTTGTTTGAATGTGCTTGGGGTCCCCGGGAAGGCTCGGGGTTAAGCTGGAACCTTGGTCAAAATTTTAATTTTGGGCACTTTGGAGGGAAGCTGGCTGGGGCAGGACTTAAGGTTTATTGCGTGTGTTTGGTGACACAAGAATTGAGTAGTAAGGTGGCAAAGAGGGCCACTTAAGAGGCAGGAGGGTAACGCCACAAGGAGCAGGGAAGGAGCAGGTTCGAAGCACGTAGTTCTCATCTTTTGGAATTTATTTTGGCATCAGGATGAGCACAGTTGGATTCGGCAAGGGAACTTAAAGAGTGGAGGTGGACTTAGTCAAATATTTCAAAAGGGTGGACAAGAGTAAAAAAGGGGATTTTGAATGTTTCAAATGGATTCAAATGTGTGATCAAGAGTGAAGTTAGGAGAAAATCAAGGGGAAGGTGGTAGAGAGTGGTGTTAGCCGAATGTTTGAGTAGTGCTAGGGGGTAGGTTTCGATTTTGGGTAGTAGGATTAGATGTCGAAACTTAGGTGTTTTTAGTAGCTTGTGCGTGTTAAGGTTTCTTTTTTCGGCATTTGAAGTGTGTTTCACCTTTGGTCCTTTTCTTGTTCTAGTTGACGAAATTCCCAAGGTTGCTATTTGGTCATCATTCTTAGGTAAGCCATAATTAGTTGTGGCATTCTTTTCTGTTCATTTCCCTCTTTTCTCTCAATTGCTTCTTCTCTCCAAACTCCCAACCTTTGCCGAATTCTCTCAAGCCTTTTTGTCAAACTTTTGCTTTAGTTCTTTCTCTTCTACTCTAAAGCCGTAAGTCTCTTTTTGCTTTTCTTCTCTTTCTATCTTCTTGCTTCATTCTTCAAAGTCGAACCACATTCCTCATTTTCCCTGTTGACCGAATCATTATCTTCCATCACTCATCTCTCTAAATTCTTTTGCTTTAGCTAAATCTCATTAGTCTTTTCTTACTTTGTTAGCCGAAAATTTATTCTTGTTCTTATTGTTTCTTTTCCTTCTTTATGTCAAAATTCTAAAGAAGTCGAAACCTCTTTTCTTGTCAAAGGTAGACAACTTTTCCTATCGGGTTGCGAGAAGTTGATTATAGTCTCTCCACTCACCAATCTGTTAGTTCAGTAAGAAGTTTCTTCTCTTCTCTTTTCATACATCAACCGTATTCCTCTAGTCTGACTAAATCGGAGTGTTGACTTGAATTTTGGGGCTATGGCCGATTGTAGAGGGTGGTGGTTCTAGCATCTCGTGGTCATGTGGACGGTCTCCAAAAGGATCTTGGTAAGTGGTGATGGCCGAATGGTTGTAGGAGGGTTCATGTATCTCGTTTGACCGAAAGGTCATCTCTCCTTATCTATTTTATTTCAGTCAATTCTCACTTGGTATTTGCTTTGGTACTCGATCGACTTTTTAGTCCAAGCCTTCTAATCTTTGGATTCTATCGATCTAGGTAAGAAATCTTCGCTTGGGATATATATATTCTTGTTCTCTCTATTCCAATGTTTTAACTCGATCTTCTGACCAAGCTCTTTTGATGGAATCAAATGCTAGTCAAGCAAAGGAGGGGGTTGGACCTGTAATCCCAGCCCCTAAGTTCAAGAAACGTGCAGTGTCGGCCGTTCGAGATTGTCTTCCAGGTTGTGGGCCAGCTTCGGAAGGGGATAAACGGTTCGCTGTGGTCTCTGCGAGTGAGGACGTTAGCAAGATCAATAATGTAGTCTTGCGTGTTTACAGGTGTGTAATTACCACACCACTCTTTAATTGTATAAATCATAAATGTGTTATGTGTAGAAGCCAAAAATCTCGGAATGGCGATTGAGTTACCCATGATGGGTAAAACCGAAACCGAGGTCACTATACTTTTCTTAAGCCTAATAAAGGATATTGATAGCATGATTATGTGTGTGCTTTAAATGTTGCATGTAGGACATCATATAACCTGTTTATTATAATATGCTACATGTGCATGGGATTTGGGATTTTAATGATATGAAGGGGAAGTGTATATCGGTGACATTGTCACACTAAATGATGGCTTGGTGCCTCATTATCGTATCGGTTAATTGGTCACATGGTGATCGGTGGCTAGTCCACGTTATATTGACTTTGAGTAGTGTGTCTGTTAGCATGACTGCCAAAAAGGAGTGTAGAGGATAGAGGGTTGATTGTAGAAATCCCCACAGGTGTATTGAGGATGGACATATGGAGTGGAGTGTAGAGGATGGAAAATTAGGCTGGGTTGGGCTATCATGATCATTCTTTAATACTGTATGTTTGGGCTTCGACCGATGGTGATTTGGGGCTTAGGCCGACTTGTGGACTAATTGCACACTAAGTCTTGCGACTCACTCTTTGATTAAACAACATGCAGGTAATTCTTAGTTCTTTGCACTGGGCTGGAGTGGACTCGAGGTGGCTATGCATGGATTTCTCTAATAAACTTTAATTCGTTTATCGTTTGTTACTTTGGGGTTTTCTTGATTTGTAATAAGGCCATTTCAAATTGGGAAATTTTCTTGTGGGTTTTAATTTTTGGACATATTAACTACAATCTGCTCGATGGGACGTTTTAAAGGAAAAAAAAATATAAATAATACAACCGGAAGTTTTAGTTGCAACTTATCAAACAATGTTTTATCAGATAATGGATTTTTGTTAACAATCTAAGAATTGATTAATCGATATTTGTTTTCAAATGTCACCTAAGTGCGAGGGTTGGCTAAGTAAATTTGTAACTTAAATGAACAACGGGTTTTCAATTAAGCTCCGTAGCCTGAGATTTTGGAAATGTCTTTAAAAACCCTTCTAAAGCTCGTAAACTTTCTAACTCTTTCCTAGTGACATGCCAGATCCGGTCGTGGTGTTTGGGCCAGGTTTGGGGGGTTACATTACGTGCAAATGAATCCAGAGCTTATGCAGAAGTTTTTGTACGAGGCTCAATAGTAGCATGTCTGTTCATCTAGGAGTAATAAAAAGTGCAGTTATAGGAAGTAGATGTTCTGGTGATCGAGTATGTACCATAATATTTTTGAATTTATCTTCAGATGTCTATTTGATAGCAAGTAAGCCGAACATCAAGAGCATTCAGGACTATTGCAGTCATTGATAATACTAGTGTGCTATGAGATAGAGTCACTATAGATTTCGTATTGGGACTACCTCTATCCCCAAAATGGATGGTTTTGCTTGAATGTTGATCATTTGACAAAATCCGCATGATTGTTTCAGTATGTACCGAGTTCTTATTTGACAGATCAACTGAGTATATGTGTTCCTGAGAGAGAAATTTATATCTTTGACGATATACTTCGGCACTGTGTGCTAAAGTTCAAAGGTTAATGGAAAGAGATATATGAGGTTAAATCAAATTGTGATTCTGAGAAGTTAGTGAAAGTGTTTCATGAGAGTTGAAAACAACTTCTTCTGGTAAGATTTTCATCCCCGAGAATCCTTAAAGGGGGAGAATTGTAACAGCTTGATTTTGAGTCTAGTTGGAATAGTGGTTTCGGGGCCACAAATTCAACGTAAGAAAATTTATTTTCTATTATACTTTATCGTCAGCAATTTCACGGAATGGTTTTGTGAAAATTTTGACGTTTGGGCACTCAATTTAGTCAAAATGACTAAATCGTAAAAAGTGCAAAACTTGATTTCTAGAAGCTAGAGGTGTCTAATTGCTATCAAACTTTAAATTGGAGATCCTTAAATGGTAATTATACCATTGGTTAAGTTGATGGACAAAAAGGGACATGGTTTGGTATATTTCTAAAGTTTTTCATTAAGGGCAATTTGGTCATTTGGTTATTAAAATGAATTAAAAACAAAATTAAAAGCCAATTATTGTCCATCTTCAACCCCGTGGCCAAATTTCACAAGGGGAAACCATGGCTAGGGTTTTTCAAGCTTCCAAGCTCGATTGTAAGTCTGTTCTAGCCCCGTTTTTAATGATTTTTACGTTTTTGAAATCCTTGTAACAAGATCTATCTATATCTACCTCTAATTTGAAGGGATATCAAAGTTTAAAATTTTACCCATGTTGAATATTTTTGTATTTTGATGTTTGATGGTAGAAAATGAATGTTAGTTGTTTGTTAAGCAACTTCTGCCAAGTGATTTTCGGTGAAAATGTCAAAAAGGACTAAATTGTAAAAGTTATAAAATGAGTAGTAAAAATGTGTTTTAATGGAAACTGTGGGCTGCTATAGTTATGAAAATGGTCCATATAGGCTTGTTTATTAAAGAAATTGAAGAGATTTCATTTTACGAGCCTAGGGGAAAAATATAAATATGTCAAAGTTTGGGGGCAAAAATGTAATTTTTCCATAATATGATATTTAAACTTAATTGAATAAGGTGAATAATAAATGAGTGAAATGTGATATTATAGATCAAGAAAAACGAGGCTCGGATCTAGAATGGAGGGAAATCGAGTAATTGACGATTAAGTCATTTTGCCATTTTGATGCCGAGGTAAGTTCGTATGTAAATAATGCATTGTTTTATTTATGTTTTAAATGCTTTAATATTGTATGAATTATGATTGACTCCTTGAATGTAATTGACAAAGTTCGACAAGCGAGAAAATCCCGGTTAATCCTTAGGAATAGTTAAGATACAAATGTCATGACATTAGGGTTATTTAAGTTTACGTGTAAGACCATATCTTGGATATGTCATCGATATGAGATTTCGTGTAAGACCATATCTGGGATATGGCATCGACATGAGATTTTGTGTAAGACCATAGCTGGGTTATTGGCATCGATATGAGATCCCATGTAAGATCATATCTGGGATATGACATTGGTATGGTACTATGTTGGCAAGATTCCCGAGTATCCTTTAGTATTCCAAGTGCTTCAACGAAAAAATTCAACGATTATGTCAAAGACAAAGATGAATATAAGATTATGTTGAAACGGTACAGGTATGTACGTAAGGTTTATAATCAATGATTTCACGATATTTTGAGTTTATGTTCATTATGGGGATGACTTTTTGATGATCTTTTGATTATTGGTCTATACTTGTGATGTATGAAATACATGGTAAATTTGATTGAGGATTATGTGATTGGCCTTCGAACTAAATTGAGTTATGATATAGTATGCTTATTTCGCATAAATTGTGATTTATCGCTTGTGAGAAAAAGGGAAGATTGGCATAAATTCCTATTAAAATGAAAGATGTAAGAGTATATGCTTGAAATGTAAATGCTCATAATTAATGTGTATGTTTTATGGAAGGCTTGGAATGGTTTTGTAACACCCCAAACCCTGCCTAGACATTACGACCGAATCTGACGTGTCACATCGAAGTGATTTTCGAAATTTGGACTTGTTGATAAAAATTCGTATTTAAGTTAAAACCCATTTAGTTTTTATTGCTTGAGAACATTCGACAATTTAAGTTATTACAATCAGAAACCAGCTTATCAAAATATTTTCCATATTATTATCGTTGATTTCTTAAACTGAATAAAACTGCAGAAGCTTCTTTAACTAAAAACTTTGAAATACGTGTTTTTCTTGAAAAACAGTTGTGATTTTGAATACTCTTTTTGTGTCCATTTGGCAGTTTAAAACAAGAAATCAAAGCCGAATTAAAAATTTAACCAAAAGCCAATGGCCTTATTACATACTCAATAGCCCAATATGAAAATTAGAATTAAATAACAACGTCTAAAGCAGAACATCAACGATCATGTGGCCACCTCCGAGTCCCTCGCGGCTCCAAATCGTCTAAGGCTAGGGATTACCTGTCAGTTAAAAAGAAAGGGTGAGTTTACGAAAACTCAGTGTGTAATCCTCTAACAGTCAATCAGTAACAATATATGCAATAACAGTCTCGGCTTGAGCCCTATTCAGTAACACAGCAGTGTGGGCCTTAGCCCATTATAGTAACAGTGTGGGCCTAAGCCCAATACAGTCTCAGTACGGTGCAAATATGCAACCCACCCCAATCCAGCCTACACACCACCTGTACCAACCAACACATCATATGGGGATAAAATCAAACCACCTAGCCAGCACACCAATATCGCAACATAGCTGCCAGTAATAATAACGTAGCAGAGCTGCCAGTAACAGTGTATGTGGCAATGCCACCAGTAACAGTGAATGTGGCAGAGCCACCAGTACAGTACTTCCTCCATATCGGAATCCCAACCTCATGCAGTATGTCATGTCATAAATAGTTCGTGTATGCAAAGTGTCCTACACAGTGTAATAGCCCGATTTTGGCCCTAATCGAAATGGTGGTTTCGGGACCACGAATCCAAGTTAGAAAAATATTTTTATCTTATATTTGATACCTATAATATATGCTTGAGCATGTGCTAAAATATCGTGGATTAATTTGTCTGTGTGTGTGTTTAATTTAAAGAAAAGGACTAAATATCATAAGTGGTAAAAATAGCCTTATTGCTTGATTGAGTGGTTAAATTAATGTGTCTTTATATAGGGGAGGACTAATGTTGAAAATTGTCCATTTTTAATGGATAGTGGACGGCAACATGCAACTTTTTATAATAAAAATTATATGTTTATATTATATGTTATGTTAAAATATATTATATTATATTAAAAACATATTATAATAAAAACATAATAGAGAAAGTGCATGCTCATCTTTTATTTGCTGGCATTTGAGTTCATGAATGCTCTTGGTCAGAAGATACTTGAGATCCCGAAGGAAGAAATAAGATTTGACTAATTCCTCGACTTGGAGTTCGATTGATCCGGCTTAAACCGACTGAACCCGACAGTCCCTTAGGATCCTTCAATCGCAGACCCGGTGATGAAAAGTACAGAAATGAGGCCCCACTACTAAGATGAATCCGATCGAGAAGACTGGGGATCTGAGTGACGGCAACCTTAAAGATAACGAATGAACGATATGAACACACAAGGAGATTCGGCTACAGGGGAAGAAGAATGAAGCAAAGCGAAAAGAAAGTGTGGGCAATAGTTTCGGCCTAGAGAAGAAAATTAAAAGAGGAAGAATGAAGAGAGGCTAATGGGTGTTTCAACTTTTAGTGAAAAGAAAAATAGATGAGGGAAATAGGGAATTGCCGAAATGGTAAAAATCCCAAAGATGGTTTCGGTCAATCGAAGAAAGAGTGAAAGAAACTTTAACTGGTAGCCAAGAGAAATGAAAAGGGAAGATAAGGTGTAGCTAGGTGATTTGGCAATCAACAAGAAGCAAAGGTTCTGCAACTACACCCCAAAATCGAAAATGCACAAAATGAGAACTAAATAAAACTTATGGCCCTAATTGAATTTCAGCACACCCCAAAACAAGCCAGAACCGGTTCCTACACTCCTCCCCAAGCATTTGAAATTCGGCCACCACCTTCATCACTTGCTAATCCCTTACTTTTCTCTTTAACTCCCTCTTGATCACTCATTCAAAATGATTTGAATGATTCAAACTCCTCTTTCTTCTCTCAGCCACACATTCAAATTATTTGACTCAAACAACTTCCCTCTCTTGAAGCATCTTAGCCGAACTCTACCTCTGCTCCCATGTGGCGTCAAAAAGAATCTAAAATGGGCACCATGCGCCTCGAACCTGCTCCGACTCTGCTCCCTTGTTGTGTCGCCCACCTGAGCCTTATGTGGCATCTCCTTGCCACTTTCCAACTGACTTTCTTATGTCTTCAAATCACAGTCAACTACCCTTAAAGCCTACCTCAGTAGCTCTCCCCTAAAGTTGCCTAAAAAGAAAATTTTGGCCAGGCTTCGGCTTAACCCCTAGCCTACCTTGAACCCCCAACATACCAAAATAATGCACAAAACACCACATACACACACAACATTCATTAAATGCAGAACCCCCAAAATTCACAATGTTACAGCACTTTCGGTGCCATTGAAAATTGGGTCATTACAATTCTCCCACCTTATTTTGTCCTCGAAATTTACCTGAGAAAAGATAGGGGTGAGACCTCATAGTTTTTTCTAGCTCCCAAGTAGCTTAGTCAATGTCCTGGCTATGCCACAAAACTTTCACCAATGCCACATGTTTATTTTTCAATTCTTTCATTTCTTGAGCTAATATTTTTACAGGTTCCTCTCCATAGGTCAAATTACTTTACAACTCGATGTCGTCAGAAGTTAAAGTATGAAAGGGATTGGATCTGTATCTTCTCATCATCAACACATAAAAAACATTGTGCATCTTGTCCAATTTTAGAGGTAGAGCTAATCCATATGCTACAGGCCCAATTCTTTTGAGAATTTTGTACGGTCCAATGAACCTCGAACTGAGTTTCCCTTTTCTTCCGAATCGCAACACTTTCTTCCAAGGTGAAAATTTTAGAAAAACTTTATTGCCAACTTAAAATTTGATATCCTTTCTTTTCAGGTCGGCATAAGATTTCTTTCTATCAAATGTAGCTTTTAAGGAATCTTTAAGTGTGGTGAAATAATTATTAAGTAATGCAATTAGTAAAACAAAAATAGTAAGTGAAAATAAAGTATGAATAAGTGATGATATAAATGATAGTGAGAGAATTTCATGAATGTGATATATGTTAAGTGATATATAAAGTTAGTGACAGAATATATATTTCATAAGTGAATTAAGTGTGAAATAATGTAAAACGTGTAAAACATCCGTGTTGTGTCAAAATATGAAATTGAATTTGAAGTACAAACATGGCCTGAACTTAAAAGAAATGTTCAAAAGTGAATAATTGTGTAAGGGTCGTAGTAAACAAGGTAAAAATAATAGGATATAATTGGCATGCCATAGGAATACTTGAGCGCTCCCATGTTTCTTGCACTTCTGTGCTTAGTGATATTTGCACTTTTGTGCCAATATTATTTTGACTTCAGTGCTCATGTTATTTCGTGTATCCTTCTCGATTCTCCATCGTTTAGTAAGGGCTTTGTGAAATAAAAACGTTACATGAAATAAAGTTTTACATGAAGTGTATGTGCTATGTGAAGTGAACGAACTAAGTGCTCTGTAAAGTATGTGGTAAGTGGAAACATTATATTCAATATGTGTTACATTAATAAAACCCTCGATAATTTGTTAGTGAAATGATTAAAACAAAACACTATGATTAAATGAACATAAAATGAATTAGTGTATTGTATTGAAATTAATATTAAATACTTAGGTATAGGATTTGCACAAGTACTTACTAAGCTTCTATGAAGCTTAACACGTTTTTAAACACACAGTGTGCAAAAAGCGATCATGTGGATAAAGAATGAGAATGGCATGCTAAATCAAATCTGATCAACAAGGTATGACTATGAAGTGTAAATTTAAATTATTGAATTAGTGTGGTATGTACATAGGTGTTCAATTGATATAAAAGTGTTCAAAGAAATAGTGTATGATTCAAGTTGTGTAATGGTTTAAGTGGAAATTGTTAAAGAACATTGTGGTTTATTGATTATTGAATGGACATGGGTGAGAGGTATGATGTTTTGAATGATATCTTGAGGTATTTTAAGGTCTAAGAATGATTGAGAATAATTGGGATTGATTAGAGTAAGTCATGGCATTTTTTGAGATGTTTTTTAGGCTTGATTTTAACTCCCTTGCATCAAAGTCTCGATACTTGGCATCTAAGTAACGATACTTGCAAACTTTGAACCTAAAAATCTATAATAATAAGACCAAGTCTCAATACTTAAGGTGCACGTTTAGAGACTTGTTGCCTTGCTCTAAGAAAATGTTATTTTTAAGCCTCAAAAGTCCTCCAATGACCCTGGAATGCTCTCTCTTCATAATAAGACCCTCGGGAATGGTTTTAAGTATTATATAAGACCAAAATAAAGCTAAAACATGTGTGAAACTGGAGAAGTGTTATAGGTAATTTAATATGACATCTCTTGATCAAGTTAGAAATTTGACTCGGGTAAGTGATGTTATAATAAAAGACCATAATAGTTTGGCACAACATGGAGTTTTAGTTACTAGTATTTGACATTGTTTACATATTATTCTATATCGTAAAATGCAACAAAATTATTTACTTAAACTTAGATTAAGATATGTGTGAAGACTCCTCAAGTTACTAGAATATATTCAACACAAGAGAGTTGTGTCTCAATCAAAGACTATGATGGCCGAGGAAAGAAGAGTCTTATGATGTTGAAAGTCTTGGTCATTATCTCAAAATGAAGATAAGGTAGATAAAACAACATTTTTGAATGAAGGATTAGTCATGCCTTTGAATTGGTGATAAGGGATAATGATGATTGAAAAATGCTTATATTAAACAAATGAATATACCTGTGATTATTTAAAAAAATCTATGAGATTTCCTTCGTAGTAGGAAAACATAATATACGAGAAAGTATCTATGAAGTCTCTCTTTTATAAGGACTAGATCAAATTAATCCTTCTAATATTGAATGGATCAATTTAATCAATGTACTATTAGAAAAAAAAATCTAATAAGATCAAATTGGAACAAAGTTAACATTTTCTATTTAAAAAATGACATGAAATTAGTTTTTTTTTTTTTTTTAATTTAGGTTTAACTTCAAACAAAATATTTCATCTAGAAAATCATAAAGTGCTTTCAAAATATAACTTTATTAAATAATGATATCTTTTAAATAGTAAATATTAACTCTGTTGAAATTTGGCCTTATTTGATTTTTTAATAGTATAAGGATAAATCTGATCAATTTAAGAATAGACAGATTACTTTAATATCATCTCTATAATTGAAGGGCCTGCCAAATGCATTCACCCATATTATTCCACCGAAAGCATTAACTTGTAAGTGGATAAGTAGAATAGAAATGAAGATATTTCACGTCCACATATTGTACTATTAAAAAGAATTAAATAAAGTTAAATTGAAATAGAGTTAATATTTACTATTTAAAAATTATATGAAAATTAGTTTTTTTTTTTTATTTAGAGCTCAACTCCAAACAAAATATTACACCTACCAAATCATAAAAAGCTTTCATAATATCATTTTGTAAACCAATAAATGACCTTTTTTAAAAAAAATAAATATTAAATAAGGTGAAGTTTGATTTTTTTATTTATTCTTTATAATAATATAAGAACTAAATTAATCCTTTTAATAGTAGAAAAATTACTTTGATATTGTTGTATAGAAGTTGAGCACATATTCTCTCATATTATTTCATGGAAACCGATATCATTAATTTGTGAGCGGATAAGTAGAACAGAAATCAAGATATTTCACATGTTATGTAGTTTTCGAAGTGAAGTAGGAAATGGTGGGTGCCATATTGCATTTGGATTCAAGTCAAAAATTATACACCACTATATTTTTAGTTCTCTAAAATCAGACAAATATTTTCCTAAATTTACTGTTTGATTAGAAATGCTTGGTTCTTAACGAAGTCCTATTGGCAGCACAAGATCCGAACTCCTCCATAATTTTTTATCAAGGTAAGGGAAGGAAGTGAAAATTCGAACCCTACATTTGTATCAACTAAGAGTTGAAAGCAACATAAACCTTTTATGACAACACCAATTATCAAGTCAAACCAACCCAATTTTTTTTTTTTTTTTTCACAACATCAGTGATTTGGTCGACCTGTACTGCACTATTTTAAAATCTAGATGACGTCGAAATGGTTTCAATAATAGAAAGGGAGTCAACGAAATAACACAAATTGTTGTCCATAACATTGCGGGCAGACCATGTGGGAAAATACCCTTCAAATATTAGTTGTTGGAACAACTGTTTCTCAGCATCTCCGGCCATTAACCTCATTTGATTATAAAAAGGAAAAGATCTATGTGAACTTTAACATTATGAAGTATTTGAAACTTGAAAAGTCCCAAGAATAGATCATACTTATAGAATAACTTTTATTCTGATGGAGAACTTCAAATGAAAGAGAACAAGTGAATGGTCGTTATGGTTGATCCCACTGCCTTCATGCAATAAGTTTAACAGCATTGAATCCGTTGCCTTTGTCATCAAACAAGTTCTAGGTCAATATAGGGAAAAGACTAACGCAACTAAGATTTAAACTGCCATCATTGAGATGTTTTCAGTGGCACCACAATATATATATATATATATATATATATATATTTAGGTGTTATTGTTATCACTTGCATCGTAAATTTATTTTTTCTTATTATATACAAATTACTGTAATTAGGGTTTAGGGATTAAGAGCATGGCCACTCACTTCGCCGCCACCAATTTCTTTACACTGAGTGGACTAGATTTATTTATCTGTCAAGAGCTAATTTGCTGCGCAGTGTTTTAAGTTACTGTTTCATATGCTGGCTGTGAGAATCCAATAATATTTATTTTTCTCTTAAAATACACATTTTTTATGCATATCAAACAGGAGGATGTGGAGTTAGAGATCCGATCCTGATAATCCAAATGTATGTAAACAATTTAAAAATTCAATTCTCATTGTGGAGTGCAATCATGCCGGTCGTAGTGTTGAATTGAAGATGTTCCACTTGAAATTATTCCAGTTGCATAATTTATATACTCTGAAATGAACTAAGCTAATCTCTGTCGCATTCCATGCTGTTAAGATGTTTGTCTTATTTTAATTTTAGTCAAATCCACTACGGGGATTTATTCTTTGCTGATTCATTATTAGATCAAGTCTCGCAAGGTATTGTCCTATATATTGTTCATGTATATGGTGCTAACAATCTTTGAATGGAAAACCTGGCACCCACTATCGAATGCAAACGAAGCGAATTGTCCTTTATATTCTTAGGTCTCCATGTTACTAGAGTTGTAGGGGACCAAAATAGTGAAGCTATTCGGCTAGGGAAGTAAGTGAGCCTAAGTTATGACTTAAGAAATCGATATTATTCTCCAAAACTTATAAACAATTGGAGTGAGAATGTAGACCGGGAAACTTAAGCTAAGTTCCTTCAATAATTTTCAGGTGAGATGTTCCGAAGGAAGTTATATATATTATATAGGCTTAATGAAAAATTTGGTCATTAACATTTACATGTTTTGTCAAAATAGTCCTAATTGTATTTTTGAACTTTTTTTGGCCAATAATCTTTGTTCTTTTTCTTCAATTTTTTTTTAACAGATTTGATGAAAGTACCGTTAAAAAAGTTAACGGGATGATGTGAAATTTTATTCGTGAAATATTTTTAATGTGATGTAATTTATTACTTAGATAACCCAATAAAATATTTACATGTGGAAAATAATAAAATAAATAACTCTTAATTTAAAGAAAATAAACATAATTATCTAAAAAAAGTTTCAAAATGAATGCACACATTCAGTATTTTCGGTTTGATTTATTGATTATCTTTTTGAAATCTCTCCGTAAACAAACGTATGCATCCATTTTGAAACCTTTTTTTAGATAATTACATTTATTTTCTTTAAATTAATAGCTGTTTTTTTTTAATTTCATATATGATTTATTTTATTATTTTTCACATGTAATTATCTTATTGGGTTATCTAAATAATAAATTACGTCTCATTAAAAATATTTTACATCATCCACTCTAATTTTTTAATAATATTTTGGTCAAATCTATTAAAAAAATAGTTTGAAAAAAGAAGATTGATAACTAAATAAAGCTTAAAAATGCAATTAAAATTATTTTAACAAATATATAAATATTTGTGGCTAAATTTATCATTAAACCTAGTATATAGATAATGACACTTATAAAAAGATTGGGACATGTTTATACTTTATGGCAATCTCGACATCTGGGCTATCTCACTAGCAGATGAAAGCAACAAGAAAGTGAGCTCATTGTTGGGAAGAGATGGTCCAAAAACAGTATGAGGATGAACTCAAAATCTGCTGAAAAGATAAATAACAATAAATTTTGAAAGTATAATATACCAATTGATTTGTTACACATTCATTTGTTAAAAGTTGAATTTTGTAAAAATTAAATACCTAATTTTGGATTTATTTTCTAATTAAATACCTATTCTGAAATAGCTACTTAGGATTGGTATTGATTTTTTAAAATCAAGCTAATCACTCCAAGTTATTTGATTTTATCTTTTTGTTTTTGTCTAGCGACGGTGTTAGTCTCAGAGTTAACTACCGCCCACCTTTTTTTCCTGCGCATCAATCCTCTTTTCTTTTCTTTTTTTTTCATTTACTTCATGTATCTTCTCTTTTTTCAGTTTACAATTTTATTTTCTAGGTATTTCATAAGTTGTGATGAACAGATGATGTTACCTATCCGTTGAAACACCATCGATAGTTTTTTTAGAAAGTGGATAGCTCTTCGTTGATTTCTTAATATGTTTCTATTTTGAGAATATTTTTGAATAATAAATAATTTAATGAGTCGGTTTGGACTCGTGTTGTTAAGTTTATATTTTTTTTGTTTGTTTTTTCATTGTTTAATAAGTCTTCACTTTTAGAAGTTTTTGTCTACTTTTGTAGTATGCTTTTTAGTCTTTCTTATCATTGTAGTCTTGCTTTTGCAAGTGATTTTAGTGTTGGTTATGTTGTCGTCCTCTTCAGTTTGGTGGATGCTTGGTTTTTTAGCATATTTATGCCTACCTCTTTGGACCATCCAGGGCTAATTTTCTTATTGTATTAAATGCTTGCAATCACTCCTGATATGTTGTGTATAAGTTGTGACAAAATCAATTGTCAACGTGCCATAATGTTCTATTGATGCTGAAGCTGAAGCTTTTGTTGTGTTGATGAAACTTATCCTTCAATGCGTACAACAAATGTTTATTATCTCCCCCCCCCCAAATTGTATGATCTCATTCATTTAATGAATCAACAAATTTCCCAGTAAAATCAAGAAAATGCAAAACATCATATCATTTAAATAAAAATAATTTCAATTTTTAAAAAAAATTACGAAAAGTACAAAAAAAATTTATGTACACTGATTATAAAATATACATCATTTTAAAAAATTGCTTATACTTTTAAATATGCGTATGAAATTGAAAATAAATTTAAAATAACAAATTAAATAAAATATTAAATATTTTAAAATAAAAGAAAATTTTGACGCGTGTTAACCAACATCTAGTGGTGTTGGAGGAGTTTCCTGGCATTAATTGGTAGCCAGGATCTATTGCCAGCAAATGGTGGTGAATTTTTAGTATTTGAATTTTTTAAATAATTTTTAATTTAAAAAATTAATTAAATTAATTTTTTTATTTTTTATGTCCTTTTGAATGTATACATGTTCGGAGCTTGTAACCGTAAAAAATGTCATCTCCAAAGATTGAACCTATATCTCTCCTTTGAAACACAACATATCTTATTATTGAACCCAACATTTGTTAATTTCTTTAGTATTTATTAAATAAAAAAATAGAAATGAAGTTAACTTCTAAAAAATAATATAGCATGTGATTTTTTAAATTTTTTAAAAGATTAACCATTGCTATATTTTAAAATTAATTTTTTTTATTCATATATCTGTTTGCAATGTATGAGTTTAATATGTATATAAATTATTTGAAATTATATATGTCGAAACTATTTTTTTGAAAATTGGGGTCGACTTTGATTTTGAAAATGAAAACGAAAAACGAGAGTTGCCATCAATCCTTTTTTATGAGATGGGATCGGGTCACCTCGAAAAGTGGTTGTTTTTAATAAACGGTTTGATTTATTAAAACAACGCTTTTGGTCAATGAAATTCAAAAAGATAGGTTCGGGAGTCAGTTACGCACGAGGAAGGATTAGCACCCTCGTAACGCCTAAAATTGGTACTTAGTTTATTAATTAATGTTTTAGTGTCAAAAATTAAGAATTTGAAGAAATTTAAAATACGACCCTTCGTTAAAATATCGCTTAATTGACACTTTTCTAAGAAAAGTACGTATTTCACGTTAGTCTAGGGAAAGGATCACACCCTGTAAGTTAGGACACGATGCCTTAAATCTCCAAATCGAGAATAAACGCCGAAGAAAATAATCATGTAAAAGGCATACGATTATCTCGGTTTTAGAAAAAAATCGTATTCCATAAGTTAGAACACGATATTTTCGTAATTCCCGATATTATTTAAAAATATTTTAAAAACGTTCATTATTCGGATTTATCGAGAAAATCGGAACCCCGTAAGTTAGGGTACGACTTTTTGAATCTTGAAATACGAAAAATTGTTTATTTTTAAAAATAAAAAACAACAAAATTTTCAATGTGACGGGTGTCGAAACCATTCTTTTGAAAAAAGGGGAAGCGACTAGGGTTTTCAAAATGAAACTAAAATAAGAGTCGCCATCGATCTTTGTTAGGTGTGATCGAGTCACCTTTTTTAAGAAAACGCTTTGGTTTACTAAAACGAATTTTTTGGTCTACGAAATTCGAGAAAATGAGTTCGGGAGTCGGTTACGTGCGAGGAAGGATTAGCACACTCGTCACGGCCAAAATTGGTACCTAATCGATTAATTAGTGTCTTAATGTCGAAAGTTGAAAACCGAGGACGAATTTAAAATGCGATCCTTTTTATTAGAGTTAAAAAAATGCTTGAATCAAATTAAAACGATTGCTAAAGATTTCCTTGTTTCGAGATATTGGAGTATAACATCCCGTAAGGTAGGACGCGATATTTAGAACACTCGAGCACAAGTTTGTCTTTAATTTTAATTAAAGTTTTATGTATTTTGAAATTTAAAAGAATATTTGGCAATTTAGGTTTAACGAGAAAACCGAAACCCCGTAAGTTAAGGTACGGCTCCTCGAATTTCCTAAAACTCGAAATATTGCCTTATTTAGAAAAATTTTTGCTTTTGGATAATTGCGAGTGTAACACTCAAAGGCATACATTAATTTTGTTTGTTATAGAATGAAGCGATCTAAATTGGATAAATATGTCGGGATTTAATTCGCAATACTATGGCACAATATAAAAATAGTGATAATCAAGGTGCAATTATTCATGAACACAAAATTATATAATGAATGACAATAATGTGACAATACAAATAAACGAATCATAGTACATGCAATGGCAATAATCTCATATTATACAAGCACTAATATTAATATTAGCAAACTAATGAATTAAAAGCCAAATTTAAAAGAGTCACCAAACGAATTTACACAAGTAAAATATAATAAGTTTTAAAATATATAAAAAATGAATTATTTGAAAGAAAGAAACTTTGAAATCAACAATATACAAACAATAAATTTTACGTATATAAAAAAAAACTTTAAATCAAGTAACCTGTATAAAAATTTGAAATAAAATAAGAAAAATAAAGATAAAGAAAAATATGTAATAGTAATATATAAAGGAAGTTTAAAATAATTTTATATGTGAAGAAAATTTAAATAGGTGACATACAAAATAATATATATCAATCTAAACTATATAATATACATGAAAATAAAAAAATATAAATAATTTATATATGAAAATATACGAAAGTGTTTGAAATAAGCAGAAATATAAAATAGGGTCTTTATAGGAAATAAACTATACATATAAATAGATTTAAAATAAAAAATATATGTATTCATAAATAAATTTGAAAGAAAATATATATACATAAAGTAATATGGAATCAATAATATATACATAGAATAAAAATAATTTTAATAAAAATTATGTAGGTAGATGTAAAAATAACATATAGGAATATTTAAATTAAAATATTATACAAATTTGGAGACAAAGAAATATATAACAGCGAGATTTGAAAAAAAAAAATGTTTGTACAATAAATTTTGAAGAATATATATAAATGGAAGTATATGAAAAACAAATTAAATCATAGTAAAGGCAAGAAAATAATTCAAAATGAGTTATTAAAATGATAAAGAAGTAAATAATTTTAAAACAATAAATGGATTATAAAGAAATTAAAAAAACTCAATCAAAATAAAAATAAAATTAAAAGGACGATCTATAAATAGATAAAATTATTAAAATAGAACCAAGGATCAAAATAAAATGCGCACGAACAACGAAGGATTAAAAATGAAAATATCCCCAAATTCCCTCAAAACGCAGTATTTAGACAGAGTCCAAATTGAAATAGCGCTCAAATTCCAGGGAGAAATTTAAAAAAGGGAAACAGCAAAACGATTCAATCGAATAACGACAAAACAAGGGGGGACCAATCGTATAAATAGCCCAATTTTTTAAAAATGCGCGGACCCTCGGGCGGATTCGGGTCGACTCGCGGGTTTCTCACCCCAAATGAAACAGTGCCGTTTCTTTTATTATTTAAATCAGAATTTGTTTTTTTACATTCATTTTTAATGCTTCTAAAAAAAAAAATCAAAGCCCCCCTATTCTCTCAAAAACCAACGAGGCAGCCCTCTCTCCCCTCTTTCGGTCTTGACCGATTAGGCTTCCCTCCAGCGATCTGTCGCGCCACCACCGCTTCCGGTGGCTGACAATGAGCGAGGATGAGCCTTGGTCCCCCGTTTGAAAGCCTTTTTGAAGACCGGACCTTTGGCGCCCCCAAATCGAAGGGAAAGGGCCATCGATACCCCTCCTCGGTCTGAGCTCCGATAACGGAGAGAGTATTCCGACGCCGCGACCATGGGGTTTCGGTAAGGTTCCTTTCTCTGTTTTTTATTATTATTTGTTAAAATTTTCAAAAAACAATAAATGAAAAATAAAAAATAAAAGAAACAGTGTTGTATGATAGAAAATGAAAACGGGAATATTAAAATCAACCTTTTAATGCTTTTTTTGCTTTTGATTTCTGATGGTTCGTAAAAAAAAATACAAGGCTTTTGTTTCGGTTTTTATATCCGATTTTACAGATTCGGTTTTGGCTTTTTAAAAGAAACAGTGTTGTATGATAGAAAATGAAAACGGGGAGATTAAAATCAACCTTTTAATGCTTTTTTTGCTTTTGATTTCTGATGGTTCGTAAAAAAAATACAAGGCTTTCGTTTCTGTTTTTATACCCGATTTTATAGATTCGGTTTTGGCTGCTTCTATTTTGTTTTTCTATTATTTTTTATTCTTTGTCTTGTTGTTGCATACGATCTGTTGCGTATTTTCATTTTACAGGCGACGTCAGAGGCGTACGAGGAGGCAGACGGGTAGAGGCGGCAGCGCTTAGGGTTTCAAAAAAGCTAAAACCCTAATTCGGGCTAGTTGGGTCTATTGGGTTTAGGGATTTGGGTTGTTTTTGGGTTTTGGATCTGTTTGGCCCATTGTAATTGGACTGTTATTTGTAATTGGACACTATTTTATTGGTTTTTTGTTTGGTTTATTCTAACGGGCCCCGGGCAAATTTGGGCCTGTACAGCTGCCCCTCTTTGCTCATGGTCGTGTAACGAGAATAGAGCAAATACTTTAAAAGGACCAATTTTGCTCGGTCTTACTGAATCTCTGCGCTTGTTTTCTTCTTCTTCAAGTAGCCTCGCTCTAACCTACTGCAATCTTCAGAAGTATAGGAATTGGTGCTTCGATTCACTCGAACGTAATTTCAGGGAGAAGAGATTTGTAGCTTCGATCAACTCCGCTGGAACCTCAACGAGATAAGAATTGTGGCTCCAATGTAATCTCAAGGGGAAGGGATTTGTAACTTCGACCTACTCCGCTGGAACTTCAAAGGGATGAGAATTGATCCTCAATGTAATTTCAAGGAGAAGGGATTTGTAGCTTCGACCTACTCCACTGAAGTTTCAACGAGACAAGAATTTAGAGAGAAGAGATTTGTAGCTTCGATCTTCTCTATTGAAACTTCAAGGAAATGAGGATTTCGGGGAGAAGGGATTTGTAGCTTCGACCTACTCTGTTGGAACCTCAAAGGGACAAGAATTTAGGGAGAAGAGATTTGTAGCTTCGATCTTCTCTACTGAAACTTTAAGGAAATGAAAACTGGTAATTTCAACCTACTCCGCTTGTATCTTCAAGGAGACGAGGTTGGTGGCTTAAATGTACTCCGTTGCTTCATGAAGATAAGATTCGTCGTTTTCAATTTGCTCCACTATTGTTTAGAGAGACAAGATCTGTAATCTTCAGTCTACTCCACTGCCACTTCAGGGAGATAAGGCTGATGGCTTAAATCTGCTCCGCTGCTTCGTGGAGATAAGGTTCACCATCTTCGATTTGCCCCACTACTGCTTAGGGAGACAAGATTTGTAATCTTCAGTCTACTCCACTGCCGCTTCAGGGAGATAAGCCTAATGGCTTAAATCTGCTCCGCTGTTTCATGGAGATAAGATTTACCGTTTTCGATCTGCCCTACTACAGCTTAGGGAGACAAGATCTGTAATCTTCAGTCTACTCCACTGCCGCTTCAGGGAGATAAGGCTGATGGCTTAAATATGCTCCGCTGCTTCATGGAGATAAGATTCACTGTCTTTGATCTGCTTCACTACTGTTTAGGGAGATAAGATCTACAATCTTCGATGTTGCTACACTGTCCTCTGGGGGACTTGTCCTATAGACTCGATTTCATACGCTTATGTTTATGCCAAATGATTAGGATTCTATGATCAGAATGAATCAAATGCTCCTAACTGAGTGTGTTATGAATGATGAATGCAGAAATGAGAATGATCCTTTTTTTTTAAAATGTACAATGATTAGGATGCAATGATCGGAATGAATCAAATGTTCCCAACAAAATGATATTATGAATGGCATTTGCATGAATGCAGAATGTCATGAGAATGATCTCTTTTTTTGTGTGATGTACAATGATTAGGATGCAATGATCGGAATGAATCAAATGCTCCTAACTAAATGATATTATGGATGACATTTGCACGAATGCAGAATGTCATGAGAATGATCTTTTTAAAATGTATAATGATTAGGATGTAATGATCGGAATGAATCAAATGTTCCTAACTAAATGTGTTTTGCATGAGTGCAGAATTTCATGAGAATGATCCCTTTTTAAATGCTTAGGGTTGTCATTGCTCGTTGTTCTTCCAGGTTGTATCACTTGACGTAATATCCTATCTTCTTGCTCGGGTGGTATTTTGACTGAAAACCCGAAGAAATAATCGTATTTTGCCCAACCAGTTTGCCTCGCTGTAATTTTAGAGTCCCTTCCATTGTACCTTCTAGGACATAAAATTTGTACCTCCTACTGCAACTCTAGGAGAGTAACATTTGGCTTCTTCCATCCATCCTGCTGCAACTCCTAGGTATAGGATTTGTATCATCCTCAATCAATTTGATCTGTTACACCATTCGCTGGGTGTAATGACCAGATGTATATGCCTAATAGTTGCAGAGTATCATTTTTCTTTTCCCAAGAACGATCCCCTTGTACACTTGGGTTGACATTGTTCGTTATTTGTCGAGGTTGTATCACCGATGCAATATCTTGTCTTTTTATTCAACTGATACTTTTTAACAAAAAATCTTAACAGGTAGTCTCAAATTAGACTCTTTTCTAACCCTTAGTTTTGGTGAGTTCTAAACAATAATCTTGTTTCAAGTTCTCGTACTATTTAGAAGCTTCCAAGGTAATATGCAGAACTTCTTTTCTGAAAGTATTATTAGTCCATTAATCGTTATTTCAATGCAAAATGCTTGAAAAATAATGGGCAAGAAGGAAATTAATTAAGAGCAAAGCTCGAAATGAATAAATTAATCAAGATATCAAATTTTGAAAAAACACAAATTGAGAATGAATTAATCTAGATAACAAATGAAATTTATTGGGAGCGCATCTTGAAAAGAAAAAAAGAAATCAAAGATAGCAAATTACATATGGGTAAGATGAAAACTAGGTGCCACAAATATTTCAGCCTGAGCTTTTCTGTACCAACTTCTTGAAGACCATTTTGAGCTTAATCTGTGTTTAGGGGATCCTAAGTACTTTGTCGATGCCCCAAGCCATAGCATACTTATTCCTTGTTAATTTGGGCATAACAAGACTGCTATATGCCCCACTTTTGATCAAAATTTAAGCCGCCCTTTTCGGGTTTTCAACTCAAATCCCCTTTGGTCTCAAAGCGTCCTTTGCAGGTCTTCGCCTTGGCCTCTCCTTTTTCTTTTTTCTTTCTTTTCCTTTTTTTTTTGGAAAACTTTTTATTGAAACTGAATTCACCGGATTGGGCAGGTCATTGTTATCCATCGGGGTCAATATCCATGCTTCCCCAAAACAGACCGTCTTTGCTGCATAAGGTCCTTCCCAGTTTGGCATCCACTTTCTTCTGAAGTCCCTTTTGCATGGGAGAAATCTTCTTCAAAGCCCTATCATGAAATTTTCTAGAGCGAACCTTTTTGTTGTAAGCTCACATTATCTGACCGTGACAGATACCTTTTAACATTTTTCTTCAAATTTAACTGATCATATCGAGATTAAATCCATTCTACCTCTTCCAACATCAGTTCTGATAAGACTTGAAAAAAGAATGTCGACTTCAATAGACAAAATGCTTTTATTCCACAAATTAAGGCATTGCCCTGACGAAGTTCTTGGCTAATGTTTGATAAGCATAGAGGGGAAATATAACTTTTTTATGCCAATCTTTACAAGTCTAGGTCATCTTCCTAATGATCCTTGTTTTGTTGCTTTTAGTTTTGTTTTGTTTTTATTTTTTTACTTTTGCTTTTCCTCTCTGGCTACCTTTGCTACACTGTGATATGGCACCTGGTCTTTGAACAGACCGCAAACTTTTGACATTGTGCGGTTAAATGTGATCTTTTTGAATTTTTTTGGGTATTCTTTCTTTCTTTTTCTCTTTTTTGTTTGATGACTATCGACTTTGTAATATTGGCCTACGAAGCTACTTCCACCCTCTTAGTGAAATAAGCAATACCTGATAGAAGCTGATAAGATCGTCCCAATAAACTCCATGACCCACATTGATAAGGTCTACAAAGAAATGAATGAGGCACATGAATCTTGTCTTCATGAATTTGGCATTTACAACATAACTGATGCAATCCCTTTCTATGATGGGCCAGCAGAATCTGAATCTCTTGATTAGCTTGGCTATCGTAAAATCATTAGCACGTGATCTTCAAATACCCTTATTGACCTCTTCTAGGATTTCCTTATCCTTAACAGCATACCCACGTATCAATAGCCTAGGCATGTCTTGATATGATCGTGCGGAAACATCTTTGAAATGATGTCTCACCTTATTTCTGTGGTGAGCTAGGCTCTCTTTCATAGGCTCGCAATGTCCACTGACACTTTGTAAGGTAGGATCTATTTTTCATCTTGTTCTACCCTTCTTAACGAATCAGGTCGATAAGCTATAATCTCTGTCATCTTTAAAGTCTTGAGATCCCTCTAGACACATATCTTGCTCAAAAGTAGACTCTGAGTCAGCAACATCATGGCTCATGTCGTTGATATCTAGGGACTTGTTATAGGTACACAAGAATATTCAAAGGACAAATGAATCTAAGAATAATTATTTATGTGGTATGAACATGAATGAAATAAATGAATAAAAGAATATTTGCTCAAAATGAGACACAAAAATGCATTTTCATTGAAAATATAGATGTTGAACATAAGTCTATTTCACAAAAATATTCTTATTGCTCCTAGGCTTAAAGCAATAAGTGTGTTTTGGACATTACTCTGAATTAGCTCTAAAAATACAGGGATCTCTTCCACAGTCCCATTGTTCAAAACACTCCCAAGTATGTAAGAGTAGACGCTTGAAAAATTCTATTCTCCGGTTCCCTTTTTAGATACGGTGTTAACGTTTAGTTTTCCCAACATTCCTTTCGGGCCTTAAACCTCTTCAAAGAAAACCAACTTTTTGTTATCTATTAGACTTTGCACCAAAGCTTTGAATTCAGCACACTCTTGGACTTCATGACCTTCTTCCGCATGGAACTCTCAGTAGCTCCTTATCTCTTTGGGTATTTCTTCCAAATCCTGAATGATTAATCCCCTGTCTATTATTTGTTTCAAAACCCATTTCAATGTGGTTTTTACTTCTGCAATATTCTTCTTGATTCTTTTCTCTATATTTTCGATTATCGCATTTACCCCTTTGTCAGAATGGTTGGGTAACGGAATTTCTGCATCAGATGGATCATCGAATTTCACAATACCTATATCAATGAGTCTTTCGATTATCTTTTTGAAAGCAGTGCAGTTCTCAATCGAGTGTCCTGTGATTCCCGCGTGGTATTCGCACTGGGCATTCGCGTCGTACCATTTGGGAAATAGAGGCTGCATAGGTTTTAAATAGAAAGGTGATGCTATATGTGCATCAAGCAAACTTTGGTACAGCTCCCCAAACATAATCGGGATGAGCATGAACTAGAGTTTTTCTGAGCTCGGTCTTGGATTAGGATCTTGCCTTAGGGAGACCTGAAGGCTAGTAGTTGACGTCCTTAGCTGGCTTACTGTAATCGACCTTGAATAGCCCTTACTCTACATACTCGTACTATTCACCGCATTTTCCCTTTTCTTCGACGTCTTTGGAGTATTGATTTGGGAGCTCCACTCTCGCCTTTTTCGTTTGTAACGATCTTCAAATTGTTTCAGGAGCTCCACCTTTGACTTTTTTATTTCCGCTAGATTATCAAGGACAACAGGATTGATTGGACGATCCCCTAGTCTGAACCTGAACCTATTGGGAAGTTCGCCGGTGTCGAGGTACCAGCCTGGTATCATGGTCTAATGTTAACAGACACCCTTTGTGGATACGCGTCTGATTGTGCTAGGACACTTATTGGAGTAAAATCTGAGGAATAGATAAGGTCCTCATTATCGCTTCTACTGTTGACAACTGGGCTTTTCCTTTCTTCATGCCCTCCGGCTAGTTACTGGGTTAATTGGCTCATTATATTCATTTTATCTTGCATATCCTGTTCGATTTCGGCTAATTGCTCCTGCATCTGTATTTGCCTTTGCTCTAATCTCTCCAACCATCGTTCCATGTTTTCCAAGTTAACTAAAATAATTTTACCTAATTGGGGTCCTTTTGTGAAAATCTAATGCAATCGATACAATGCAATGTAGATGCATGAAATAAATGTAAAATAAAGAAAGACGTTGATTCTAAATTCCATTCCATTAGAACAACTTTTCTAGAAAAAAATTTCTTTACATAAAATGGATTACATATACTGCCTTGCCCTCGCGCCCCAGGTGAAGACACTGATCTTCTCCTTCATATCCAGACGCTATGATCGAATCTTGCTAATTTTCCCAAAGATGTCTCTATTGTCTCCTTTTTTCTTGATCGGTGTCACGTGTAACACCCCAAACCCGGCCTAAACGTTACGATCGGATCTAGCGTGCCACATCAAGTGATGTTTAAAACCTCATGGTTGTTTGGAAAACATATTGTTAAAATCCAATTTAAAAGTTCGAAATTTCGTTTCTCGTCACTTATGCCCAAAAGAGATTTATTCATTTTAATACCCTTTCAAAATACATGTTTTATCTTGCTTAGTAAAAACTGAGTTGATTACAAACATTTGGTCTTATCATTTACGGAAATGAGTTATTTGAAAAATAGTTTTTTTTTTTTTGTTTTGAAAACCTCGTGTTGATTAAACTTGTAGTGCTTAAAGAAAATCCAAATAAAAGTTAAAACAGTTCCAATGGCCTTATTACAACAATTATAAAACCCAATAATTAAAAGAAAGAAATCCTAAATTTAAAATACTTAATTCACCCTTGAATCATGCGAAACGTGTGGCCACCTCCGGGTCCCTCGCAGCTCCAGACCCTCTACGGCTGGGGATTACCTGCACAGTTAAGAAAAAGGTGAGTTACAAGAACTCAGTGTGTAATCCCAGTTACAGTCACAGTCCGAGCCTAAACCCATGCAGTATCAGTTCGGGCCTACAGCCCCAAAATCATGGTAATGCAATTAGAGAATGCAGCCAACCCAATCCAACGAACACACCATCCGTACCAGCCCTACACTCCTGTGGAGACCAAGTTAACCCACCCAGCCCTACACACCAAGAACGAAGCCGAATTTTGCCAAAGATAAAAGCCGCGATGCAGATATCGTGGTGAGCCACTAAATCGATATATCGTGGCGAGCCCACTGATCGATATAATGTGGCATAGCCACCAGTACAGTACTTCCTCCAATATATATATATATATTCATCCCAACCCAATGCAAGATGTTGTGACATAATAATTCAGTGTATGCAATAATGTATCAACATAGCACTTAAACAGATTCCACACAAACATACTAAATCAACCCCTAAGGGTATAATGGTAGCTTTGGTCGGTAGGGGTAGCATCGTAATTTACCCTTTAGGGGTATAGTAGTAATTTTACCCAACGAGGGCATTTTAGTAATTTTAGCAATTTCATCCTTAAGGGATATTTTAGTGTTTTTACCCACTGAGGGTATTTCAGTAATTTTACCCACCAAGGGTATTTCAGTAATTTTACGCACCAAGGGTATTTCAGTAATTTTACCCACCAATGGTATTTCAGTAATTTCCCTCACCAGGGGTATTTTGGTAATTTCAGTCATCTAACGGCCTTTCAGGAGGCCTACTATCACCTCGAGCGACTCGAGACCCCTTCTTGGGTCTTTACGGTGCAATTGGGCCTAAAATTTATTTCTGGCCCAAACGGGCCCACATGCTCGTGTGGCCCATTTAGCATGGTTTCGGTCTCAGTTTTGCAGACCTCGCAGTCGCATCCATCATTCGATAATTTTCTATCGATTTTGCTCATATGGGCCCTTTAGCCCATTGGGCGCATTTAGCCCGTTTCGGCTCGATCAGGCCCGTTACGGCCTCAATTTTGCGAGAGTTCTCGTGACACTCTCAACGATCTACCGCTATCCTAGTGGCTCAGTTTATCACTACGAACGCTCGTACGCTCGACTGGTTATGGTTGTCGATTTTTTGGCTTTTCGACTTTTTGCCAATTCACAGAGCATAACATGCTTTCATAGACATTGGTGTGAGATTACACACCTGTTTACGAGTTGTGACTTCTGCCGCTTCCAAACACCTAAGATAACGATTAAACAATAGTTAACCTCTACTTCATGAAGATCGACATGTTGATGTATTAAACAGAACATGCCTCACTTACCATGTGATACAATCTTCCCCAACACAAAAGTAATCAGCCTTATTCTGAGGTTAGAGATATTGGGTTCCTAGCATTGATCATCAACAAAAACACATTAGAACGCTACTCTAAAATAATTTAAGAACTAGCCCTTTGGCTTAAAGAACCCAAATGAGAAAGAGAGGAGAGATAGCAAACCTTTATTGGTTGTAGGCACTCTTACCAACGATTAGAAAACTCAAGATTGCTTATAACAATATTCGGCCCTCAAGGATGATAACCAACTAGGAAGAAAAGAAAAGATTAGTCCCGGCTTGACCAAAAAGAGAACAAAAGATGAAGTGCTAAGGGAGAATAGATTCGGCCCTACCCACAAGGGTCAAGATTGTAAGTACTTCGGCTTATGCTTTGAATGGATATGGAAAGAACAATAAGAGGAGAAGAGTATGTTGCATTCGAACAGAGGAGAAAAAGTAATGTAACGAGAAAAGAAGAGAAAAAGAAAGTGGAGGATTACTTTGATGAAGTATTTGGCACTTGACAAGAGAAAGTAAAAGAGACAGAAGGTTGAAGAAAGAAAAATGCACGAGTGGTCAACTCACAAAAGATATGGTAAAGAACACAAATAAGAGAAGAAAAGAAAGGGAGAAAGTACCCAAAACACTAAGGAAAAATTCAGTACCTACACTCTTCACTAGCCAAAAATGCATACACCACTCCTTAGCTGAATTTCACCTCCCACAACACTCCCAAATTTGGCCACCACTACCACTCTCCCTTATCCCACGATTTACTCTCCTTTTTCTCCCACAAACCCTCTCCTTCATCCATTCAAATGGTTTGACCCATTCTCCAACTCCCATGGCAAAGTTTGATCCCAACTCTGCTTCCTCCTCTCCCAAAGCACAAAATAAAAGCTACTAATTACAGCTTGTGGGATTCGAACTCCTTCCCCCTTGCTCTCCCATTGACGCCACAACCATCCTACCGTATGGCCAACTTGTGTTAAAAACCACACTTTAATTTAAATAAGTCCTACCTCCCACAGCCCTCTCCACTAAAGAGCCCAAAAACCAAAATTTTTCCAGGGCTTGACCTTGTACCCAGGCCTCCCTAAAGCCACTAAACACCCTCAAATAACCCGCAAAGCATGCACAACATGCAATTAAGAAAAAAATCACAAAACCTTAATTTTTGGGATGTTACAGTTCTACCCCCTTAAAGAAATTTCGACCTCGAAATTTACCTGATCAAAGGAGATGAGGGTATTGATGTCGCATTGTCTTCTTAGACTCCCACGTAGCTTCCTCTGAGCCTTGATTACGCCACAGCACCTTGAATAACGGAACAGATGTTTTTCTCAGTACCTTAATATCACGGTCCAAAATCTGCATTGGTTCTTCCTCAAAAGTCAGGTCAGGTCTTACCTCAATTTCTTCTACCGGTACTATATGAGAAGGATCCGAACGGTAGCGTTTCAGCATAGAAACGTGGAATACGTTATGTATTTGGTGTAACTCAGGAGGCAGCTCAAGCTAATAGGCGACCGGTCCAACACATTTTGACACCCGGTAAGGTCTGATAAATCTGGGGCTTAACTTGCCCTTCCGTCCAAACCTCAGAATCTTCTTCCAAGGTGAGACTTTGAAGAAGACGAAATCTCCCACAGAAAACTCCATCTCTCTACGCTTTAAGTCAGCATACGACTTTTGCTTATCAGATGCTTCTTTTAATCTACCCTGGATCAACCTCACTTTCTCCTCAGTTTCTGAAATTAACTCTGGACCCAACAATCGTCGCTCTCCCAGTTTTGTCCAGCATGTAGGGGTATGACACCTACGACCATATAATGCCTCGTATGGTGCCATCTGAATACTGGATTGGTAGTTTTTGTTATAAGCAAATTCTGCTAAGGGTAAATAATCTTCCCAACTGCCCCTGAAATCAAGCACACAACTTCTCAACATGTCTTCCAAAATCTGAATTACCCTCTCTGACTCTCCATCAGTCTGCGGATGAAGCGTTGTGCTGAAATCTAACCCTGTACCCAGAGCTTCATGTACCACTTTCCAGAACCGTGATATGAATCTAGGGTCCCTGTCTGAAATGATAGACACTGGTACTCCATGTAGCCTCACAATTCCTGCCACGCACAACTTGGCCAACTTCTGCAACGAGTAATCAGTGTGAACCGGTATAAAGTGAGCAGACTTAGTTAGCCGATCAACAATTACCCAGATTGAATCTTTTTTAGTAAGCATCAGGGGTAGCCCACTAACAAAATCCATTGTTATTCTCTCCTACTTCCAAAGTGGAATCTTTACAGGTTGCAGCAGTCCCGAAGGTAGTTGATGCTCAGCCTTCACTTGCTGGCATGTCAAACACTTACTTACGAAATCAGTCACCTAATGCTTCAATCCTTGCCACCAATACAGTTCTCGTAGATCTCAGTATAATTTTTTTCCATCGGGATGCATAGCGTATGGGCTACTATGCGCTTCCCGCAGAATCATCTGCCTTAACTCAGAGTCCCTCGGTACACAAACTCTTCCATGGAAACATAATACCCCTTCACTACTCAACTCAAAATCCATAGTCTCTCCCTTCTCTACCTGTTGAAAATGAGAACTCAACGATTTATCCAACATCTCCTTCTCTTTAATCTGATCAACCCAAGTCGGTTTCACCTGAAGTTCTGCCAACAAACTACCATTCTCAAATAGACTGAGATGAGCGAACATTACTCTCAGATCAGATACCACCTTACGACTTAGCGCATCTGCTACCACGTTGGCCTTCCCCGGATGATACTCAATTAAGTAATCGTAATCCTTCAGCAACTTTATCCATCTCCGTTGCCTGAGATTTAGCTCCATTTGGGTAAAGAGATACTTAAGACTCTTATGGTCAATGTAGATAATTGACTTTTCCCTATACAGGTAGTGTTTCCATATCTTTAGTACGAATACTACCGCAACTAATTCCAAGTCATGAGTGGGGTAGTTCACCTCGTGCGGCCTAAGCTGACGAGATGCATATGCCACCACCTTCCCTTCTTGCATCAGCACATAACCGAAACTCATGTGGGACGCATCACAATAGACAATAAATTCTTTTCCAGCCTCTGGCTGTATTAATACCGGAGCTTCTATTAGAATCTTCTTCAACTTCTCAAAACTTTCCTGCTGTTTATCAGTCCAAATGAACGGTACCCCTTGACGCAGTAACTTAGTTAGGGGTGCGGCAATCAGTGAAAACCCTTTCACGAACCGCTTGTAGTACCCGGCCAAACAGAGAAAACTTCGAATCTCTGATACTGATTTCGGTGGATTTCAATCCAGAACGGCCTTAACCTTCTGAGGATCAACCCTAATCCCTTCGGCAGACACAAAATGACCTAGAAATGTCACTTCCTTCAGCCAAAACTCACACTTACTGAATTTGACATAGAGTTGCTTTTCTCTCAACATCTGCAGAACAACCCGAAGCTGTGAACCATGCTCCTCCTCAGTTCTTGAATACACCAGAATATCGTCTATAAACACCACTACGAACCGGTCTAAGTAGGGTTAGAAGACCCGATTCATCATATCCATCAAAGCAGCTGGTGCATTTATTAATCCGAATGGTATAACCAGAAATTCGTAATGCCTATAACGAGTTCGGAAGACAGTCTTGTATATATCAGCCTCCTTGACCCTTAGTTAATGATACCCTAGTCTTAGATCTATCTTAGAGAAAACTGAAGCTCTCTGCAACTGATCAAACAGATCATCAATCCTTGGTAGCAGGTATTTCATCTTAATCATTAACTTGTTCAACTGACGGTAGTCAATACATACACGTATCGACCCATCCTTCTTCTTTACAAACAAAATCGGTGCTCCCTACGGCGACACACTTGGTCGGATAAACCCTCGATCTAGAAGTTCTTGGATTTGAGCCTTTTGTTCCACCAGCTCCTTTGGTGCCATCCTATAAGGGGCGATGGACACGGGAGCCGTTCCCGGTAACAACTCAATACCGAACTCAACCTTACAATTTGGTGGCAACCCCTGATGCTGTTCAGGGAATACATCTGGAAATTCCTTTACGGTTCTAACATCCGCAATAGAAAATTCCTTAGTATCCAATGTGCTGATATAAGCTAGAAATGCCTCACAACCCTTACGAACCAGCTTCTCGACCCTTAGTGTTAAGATTACATTGGTTAGGTAGTCTCTTCGCTCTCCAATCATCACCACCTCCTCATCCTCTAAAGACGTCAGTACCACACGCTTAGCAGCGCAGTCCAAATTCGCACGGTGCTTCACTAACCAGTCCATGCCTAGAATGAGATCAAACTCGCTAAACGGCAGTTCTATCAAGTCCGCCGGAAATACAACCCCTTGAACCTCTAAAGGCACATCTCTAAACAACTTATTCACCACAATAGATTATCCTAAAGGACTAATCCCTGACATTTCTTTATCAACAAGTTCAAATTGTATATCCAAAGTTTCAGACACATTATAAGCAACATACGAATGCGTCAACCCAATATCAATTAAAGCAAAACATGGTACATCATGAATAAGGATCATACCAGTTATGACGTCAGGTGCATCGCCATCCTCTCAACGTTGAGAAGCATAAACCAACCCTGGCTGTTTCGCATCTGTATTACCAGCACCTTTGCCCGGTGCTCTACGACCTTGTCCAAACCGATTTCCCTCTCGGGCTGGACTGCGGCATCTCGGTGGCTATTGACCACCTCTCCCTGGCTGAACATATCCCTGACCCACAACTGGCATCGGACTCGATTTCTGCATACAGTCTCTAATCCTCTGGTCTCTTGACCCACATCTAAAGCACACCCTAATTCTCTTCCAACATTCATCTTGATGAGATAACCTGCACACTGCGCAAGGCTGCAGTCTACCAGTAACAAACGAAATTTCAGTTCGGATCGGCCCATCAAATCTAAGCCTCTTATGAAATCTATTTGAAGAATTGGAAGGCCCAAAATCTCTCTTATTCCTGCCCCTTTCCTTGTCATGATTTTGACGCTCAGAATGTTTCACATCCTCCACAATCTTGGCCTTCTCCACCAAAGTAGCGAAATCTCTTTGCCTCTGTGGGGCTATCAGTACCCGTAATTCATCCCTATGACCATCCTCAAACCACACGCAATGCTCATGCTCTGTTTCAACTATACCCCAAGCGTACCGGCTCAATCGTAGGAACTCCACCTCGTACTCCTCCACAGATTTATTCTCCTGAACCAGATTCAAAAAGTCCTTTCTCTGAGCGTCCACATAACTAGCCCCAACATACTTCCCCTAGAAGGCCGTTTTAAAGAAATCCCAAGTTAATAAATCCGCCTATGTGCCTTCCCTCATAGTGAGCCACCACTGATATGCCTCATCTCTTAGTAGGGACACTGCCACTTTCAGCTTTTACTCCACTGTGCAGTCCAAGTCATCCATGGTCCGCTCAACTGCCTCCAACCAGTATTCGGCTACATTTGGGGCAACACCGGAGATGCCCCTGAAGATTTTGGCTCCGTTTTCCCAGAGTAGCTCAGAAAATAGATCCTCGGGCTACCGACCCAGTACTCACTCCAGTAACCTGTTCTAAAACCCGTAGCATTGCTTGAGACAAAGCATCATCCCCACCAACTCGATCATGAGACCCCGTATCAGTCACTGACGATGCTAGCGCCTCCCTTTCAGGCATATGCCCTAATGCTGAGGATCCAGCCCTAGCACCTCAGCCTCTACCACGGCCACGTGTACCTCTTCCGCATCCTATTGTACTCATCTCGATGTAATGCGTTAATCTGTTTAAGAGTTTTATGAATCAGTTTATAGTTTCCATGGTTATTAAAAGTGTTTTATGGAAAATTGTTATAAGAGTTATTTTCGTAGATCGAGTTTACTACCGTCTCAGTCTCTATAGTCTCAGTTTCTATAGCTAAAAATTTCAGTGTACTACCACTAACTCTAGTAGTTTCTTACTACAGTCATTTCATCATATAAGCAAGTATAGAATAAAGAAACTTACGGATTCGAATGCCAGAGACTCGGTGTGCCACACGTTCAGTGATGCCACTTTTCTAAACCAGACTTTAAACAATTTTGAAAACATTTTTAAGACCCATTCTACAGCCGAGTTTTTGCAAACCTGGCTCTGATACCACTAAATGTAACACCATAAACTCGGCCTAAACGTTGCGACCGGATCTAGCGTGCCACATCAGGTGATGTTTAAAACCTCATGGTTATTTGGAAAACATATTGTTAAAGTCCAATTTAAATGTTTGAAATTTCATTTCTCGTCGCTTATACCCAAAAGAGATTTACTCATTTTAATACCCTTTCAAAATACACGTTTTATCTTGCTTAATAAAAACTGAGTTGATTACAAACATTTGGTCTTATCATTTATGGAAATGAGTTATTTAAAAAACAGTTGTTTGTTGTTTTGAAAACCTCGTGTTGATTAAATTTGCAGTGCTTAAAGAAAATCTAAATAAAAGTTAAAATAGTTCTAATGGCCTTATTACAACAATTATAAAACCCAATAATTAAAATAAAGAAATCCAAAATTTAAAATACTTAATTCACCCTCGAACCATGCGGAACGTGTGGCCACCTCTGGGTCCTTCGCAGCTCCAGACCCTTTACGGCTGGGGATTACCTACATAATTGAGGAAAAGGTGAGTTACAAAAACTTAGTGTGTAATCCCAGTTACAGTCACAGTCCAGGCCTAAACCCATGCAGTATCAGTTCGGGCCTACGGCCCCAAAGTCATTGTAATGCAAATAGAGAATGCAGCCCAACCCAATTCAACCAACACACCATCCGTACCAGCCCTACACTCTTGTGGGGACCAAGTCAACCCACCCAGCCCTACACACCAAGAACGGCCGAATTTGCGGTATAAATGCAACAAAGTCATCGATGAACGATATCGTGGTGAGCCACTAAAATTAGTATATCGTGGCAGAGCCATTGAATCAGTATAATTTGGCATATCCACCAGTACAGTACTTCCTCCACAATATATATATGTATATATTCATCCCAACCCAATGCAAGATGTCGTGACATAATAATTCAGTGTATGCAATAATGTATCAACATAGCAATTAAACAGATTCCACACAAACATACTAAATCAACCCCTAAGGGTATAATGGTAGTTTTGGTCAGTAGGGGCATAATAGTAATTTACCCTTTAGGGGTATAGTAATAATTTTACCCAACGAGGGCATTTCAGTAATTTCAATAATTTCATCCTTAAGGGATATTTCAGTAATTTTACCCACCAAGGGTATTTCAGTAATTTTACCCACCAAGGGTATTTTAGTAGTTTTACCCACCAAGGGTATTTCAGTAGTTTTACCCACCAAGGGTATTTCAGTAATTTTTCCCACTAGGTGTATTTTAGTAATTTCAGTAATCTAACAGCATTTTAGGAGGCCTACTGTCGGCTCGAGTGACTCGGGACCACTTCTTGGGTCTCTACAGTACAATCGGGCCTAAAATCTATTTCCGGCCCAAACGGGCCCACACGCTCGTGTGGCCCATTTAGCATGGTTTTGGTCCTGATTTTACAGACCTTGCAGTCGCATCCATCATTCGGTAATTTTTTATCGATTTTGCTCATATGGGCCCATTAGCCCATTGGGCCCATTTAGCCCGTTTCGGCTCGATTAGGCCCGTTACAGCCTCAGTTTTGCAAGAGTGCTCGTGAAACTTTCAATGATCTATCGCCATCCTAGTGGCTCAGTTTATCACTACAAATGCTTGCAGCTCGAGTGGCCACGGTTGCCGATTTTCTGGCTTTTCAGCTTTTGGTCAATTCACAGAGCATAACATGCTTTCATCGACATTGGTGTGATATTACACACTTGTTTACGAGTTGTGACTTCTGCCTCTTCCAAACACCTAAGATAACGATTAGACAATAGTTAACCTCTACTTCATGAAAATCGACATGTTGATGTATTCAACAGAACAGGCCTCACTTACCACGTGATACAATCTTCCCCAACACCAAAGTAATCGACCTTATTCCGACGTTAGAGATACTGGGTCCCTAGCATTGATCGTTAATAAGAGGAATTAGAATGCTACTCTACAATAATTTAAGAACCAGCCCTTCGGCTGAAAGAACCCAAACAAGAAAGAGAGGAGAGATAACAAACCTTTATTGGTTGTAGGCACTCTTACCAACGATTAGAAAACTCAAGATTGCTTATAACAATATTCGGCCCTCAAGGATGATAACCAACTAGGAAGAAAAGAAGAGATTAGTTCCGGCTTGACCAAAAAGAGAACAAAAGATGAAGTGCTAGGGGAGAATAAATTTGGTCCTACCCACAAAGGGTCAAGATTGTAAGTACTTTGGCTTATGCTTTGAATGGAGAGGGAAAGAACAATAAGGGGAGAAGAGTATGTTGCATTTGGCCAGAGGAGAAAAAGTAATGTAACGAGAAAAGAAGAGAAAAATAAAGTGGAGGCTTACTTTGATGAAGTATTCGGTACTTGAAAAGAGAAAGTAAAAGAGACAGAAGGTTAAAGAAAGAAAAATGCACGAGTGGTCAACTCACAAAAGATCCGGTAAAGAACACAAATTAGAGAAGAAAAGAAAGGGGAGAAAGTACCCAAAACACTAAGGAAAAATTTGGTACCTATACTCTTCACTAGCCAAAAATGCATACACCACTCCTTAGCCGAATTTCACCTCCCACAACACTCCAAAATTCAGCCACCACTACCACTCTCCCCTATCCCATGATTTACTCCCCTTTTTCCTCCCACAAACCATCTTCTTCATCCATTCAAAGGGTTTGACCCATTCTCCAACTCCCATGGCAGAGTTTGATCCCAACTCTGCTTCCTCCTCTCCCAAAGCACAAATAAAAACTACTAATTGCAGCTTGTGGGATTCGAAATCCTTCCCCCTTGCTCTCCCTTTGATGCCACAACCATTCTACCACATGGCCAACTTGTGTTAAAAACCACACTTCAATTTAAATAAGTCCTGCCTCCCACAGCCCTCTCCACTAAAAACCCAAAAACCAAAATTTTTCTAAGGCTTGGCCTCGCACTCAAGCCTCCCTAAAGCCCCTAAACACCCTCAAATAACCCGTAAAGCACGCACAACATGCAATTAAGCAAAAGTCACAAACCCCTAATTTTTGGGATGTTACATTGTGACCCATTGCTCAATTATTCCCGCAATGCTCATTAACTCCTTTTAAAAGGGTTGAGACGTGACGGCTCCCGAATAATCCTTGTTGACTTCAATCCTCGGGCAATAAAGTAAAGCTGTGTTTTCCTCCGCGGACTATCAGTCTTCTTTTATTGTGTTTACTTGGACCCTATTCGAACGGCCGTATTATATTCCACTATATCAAGAAATTAGTTTTCCTATGACAAGCTCTTCTATTTAGCAATCGAATATGAATCAACACCTCCTTTCTATGATGATGCGATGCAATGCAATGCAATACAATGCAATCATAAAAAAACAAAACACGTTAGCACAAGAAAAATAAACAAAATAGATCACCTAAATGGGTGACCACTAGGGTTTGGCGCAATTCTACCTAAGGTGAGCTCTTAAGGCTCACTATATGCGGTTCGATTCTAAAGTAAGGGTACCTGAACTAGCAGATTCCTCGATCTTCACCCATTATAGGTTCATATAGATCGAGTTCAGTTCAGGGGGATACATTTCCCTATGGCTATGCGGAGATGAAAATCTCACAAAGACATAGGTATGGATGTATCCCGGAAGCAATCCACTATCGTATATGGAGGTGAAGACCTCATGAAGGAATAGTTTTTCACTTCTACTTAAAAGGGTGTGACCGAGTGATCATGCAATGCAATGTGCAGAGATATACAAAAAGCTCGAAGCAAACAAGTAAAATATGAATAAAATGATGAAGATCGTAACACAAAACGAATGAAATGAAATGAAAGGAATGTATATTAAAACCAAATTTTCAATTTTTGACAAAAAGACAAAAGTTAATTAATTTGTAGCTTGACTCTCTTTTTTGGTCCCCAGTGAAGTCGCCAAGCTGTCGAAACCATTTTTGTGAAAAAAGGGGAATCGACTAGGGTTTTCAAAATGAAAATAAACAAGAGTCGCCATCGATCTTTGTTAGGTGTGATTGAATCACCTTTGTTTTAATAAAACGTTTTGGTTTACTAAAATGACATATTTGGTCTACGAAATTCAAGAAAAAGAGTTCGGAAGTCAGTTACGTGCGAGGAAGGATAAGCACCCTCGTCACGCCCAAAATTGGTACCTAATTGATTAATTAGTGTGTTAATGTCGAAAGTTGAAAACCGAGGACGAATTTAAAATACGATTCTTTTTATTAGTGTTAAAAAAAATGCTTGAATCAAATTAAAACGATTGCTAAAGATTTCCTCGTCTCGAGAGATCGAAGCATCGCATCCGTAAGGTAGGACGCGATATTTAGAACACTCGAGCGCAAGTTTGTCTTTAATTTTAATTAAATTTTTATGTATTTTGAAATTTAAAAAGATATTTGGCAATTTAGGTTTAACAAGAAAACCGAAACCCCGTAAGTTAGGGCACGACTCCTCGAATTTCCTAAAACACGAAATATTACCTTATTTAGAAAAATTTTCGCTTTTGGATAATTACGAGTGTAACACTCAAAGGCATACATTAATTTTGTTTGAAATAGAATGAAGCGATCTAAATTGGATAAATATGTCGGGATTTAATTCGCAATACAATGGCACGATATAAAAATAGTGATGATCAAGGAGCAATTATTCATGAACACAAAATTATACAATGAATGACAATAATGTGACAATACAAATAAACGAATCATAGTACATGCAATGGCAATAATCTCATATTATACAAGCACTAGTACTAATATTAGCAAACTAATGAATTAAAAGCCAAATTTAAAAGAGTCACCAAACTAATTTACACAAGCAAAATATAAGGAGCTTTAAAATACATAAAAAATGAATAATTTGAAAGAAAGAAATTTTGAAATCAACAATATACAAACAATAAATTTTACGTATATAAAAAAAACTTTAAATCAAGTAACCTGTATGAAAATTTGAAATAAAATAAGAAAAATAAAGATAAAGAAAAATATATAATAGTAACATATAAAGGAAGTTTAAAATAATTTTATATGTGAAGAAAATTTAAATAGGTGACATACAAAATAATATATATCAATCTAAACTATATAATATACATGAAAATAAAAAAATATAAATAATTTATATATGAAAATATATGAAAGTGTTTGAAATAAACAGAAATAAAAAATAGGGTCTTTATAGGAAATAAACTATACATATAAATAGATTTAAAATAAAAAATATATGTATTCATAAATAAATTTGAAAGAAAATATATATACATAAAGTAATATGGAATCAATAATATATACATAGAATAAAAATAATTTTAATAAAAATTATATACGTAGATGTAAAAATAACATATAGGAATATTTAAATTAAAATATTATACAAATTTGGAGACAAAGAAGTATATAACAGCGAGATTTGAAATAAAAATGTTTGTACAATAAATTTTGAAGAATATATATAAATGGAAGTATATGAAAAACAAATTAAATCATAGTAAAGGCAAGAAAATAATTCAAAATGAGTTATTAAAACGATAAAGAAAGTTAATAATTTTAAAACAATAAATGGATTATAAAGAAATAAAAAAACTCAATCGAAATAAAAATAAAATTAAAAGGACGATCTATAAATAGATAAAATTATTAAAACAGAACCAATGATCAAAATAAAATGCGCACGAACAACGAAGGATCAAAAATGAAAATATCCCTAAACTCCCTCAAAACGCAGTATGTAGACACGGTCCAAATTGAAATAGCGCTCCAATTCCAGGGAGAAATTTAAAAAAGGGAAACAGCAAAACGATTCAATCGAATAACGACGAAACAACGGGGGACCAATCGTATAAATAGCCCAATTTTTCAAAAATGCTCGGACCCTAGGGCGGATTCGGGTCGACACGCGGGTTTCTCACCCCCAAACGAAATGATGTCATTTCTTTTATTATTTAAATCAGAAAATGTGTTTTTTACATTCATTTTTAATGTTTCTGAAAAAAAAAAAAAAATCAAAGGCCCCCCCATTCTCTCAAAAACCAACGAGGTAGCCCTCTCTCCCCTCTTTCGGACTTGACCGATTAGGCTTCCCTCCCGTGATCTGTCGCGCCACCTTCGCTTCCGGTGACCGACGATGAGTGAGGATGAGCCTTGGTCCCCCGTTTGAAAACCTTTTTGAAGACCGGACCTTTGGCGCCCCCAAATCGAAGGGAAAGGGCCTTCGATACCCCTTCTTGGTCCGAGCTCTGACGACGAAGAGAGTATTTCGACGCCGCGACCATGGGGTTTCAGTAAGGTTCTTTTCTCTGTTTTATTATTATTATTATTATTTGTTAAAATTTGCAAAAAAAAAAATAAATGAAAAATAAGAAAAATAAAAGAAACAGTGTTGTATGAAAGAAAATGAAAACGAAGAGATTAAAATCAACCTTTTAATGCTTTGTCTGGTGGTTGCATGTGATCTGTTACGTATTTTCGTTTTGCAGGGGACGTCAGAGGCTTGTGATGAGGCAGACGGGCAGAGGCGGCGGCGCTTAGGGTTTCAAAAAAGCTGAAACCCTATTTCAGGCTAGTTGGGTCTATTGGGTTTAGGGATTTGGGCCATTTTTGGGTTTTGGATCTGTTTGGGCTCATTGTAATTGGACTGTTATTTGTAATTGGACACTATTTTATTGGTTTTTTGTTTGGTTTATTCTAACGGGCCACGGGTGAATTTGGGCCTGTACAACGGGTAAAATGTAATGCGATTTTGTAGTGAAAATATAAAATGGATTACGGAGTTGACACATAACAGAATAGTAAATAAGTTAACGTAAGTGATAATATGAAGAACGAAGATGAAATAAATAAACAAGCCAATAATAATAAAACAAATAATAAGAATAAAAAACTGAAAAAATTGAAGCTAAAGATCTAATATTAAGGAAATAAATAAGTATTGTGTAAAAAAAATTAAGAATAATAACATTAGTAATAACGATGATAATATTTATAATAATATAATAATAAAAATCTAAAGTTTTTAAAATTATATAAAAGGATATAAATGAATAAATGATAAAATAAATGTATATAAGAAAAAGTTTGGGTAAATAAATATAAAAGAAATGTAATAGAAATAATGCAAAATTGATTAATTTAGTAATATGATAATAATAAGTAAATAAAATAAAAAAGGAAAATGATGGTAGTAATAAAAATATTAAACTAATTAATTTAATAATATAATGATAATAATAAGTTAGTAAAATAAAAAAGGAAAATATAATGATAGTAATAAAAATGTTAAATTAATTTATTTAATAATATGATAATAATAACAAGTAAGTAAATAAAAAAGCAAAATAATAAAAAGGGAATACGAAAAAAATATATAAAAGAAACAAATAATAGATAGATGGACAAATAAATAAATATTAGTAGCGAGAAAATAATAAGAACAACAAATATTTAAATGAAGAGAGTGTAAGCATTAAAATCCTTAATATATATATATATGAGGGGTATATAATATAAGAAATAGATGAATAAATAATATGATAGTAGTAACAATAATAATGGAAGGAAAAATAAATAAAGGCATAAAAAATACAGGATGTAAATAAAATGAAAATAATAACAATTTAAATATTAAAAGAAGATAAATAAATGAATAAAATAAAAAAAGAACAATCATACATATAAAATAAGAGCTTGAAGTTAAGTAAATAAAGGATTAGATCGGGATTAAAATAAAATTCAGAGTCTAAATTATAATGAAATAAATGAATAAACAAAAAAGTGACTAGATTGAAAATCGAATGGAATGGAATGGGGCAAAAGTTGAAATAAAATAAAATAGGGGACCATATTGCAATGCGTGAATGAAATGGAGGGACCAAAGGGAAAATATCCCCGCCCTTCAAAACGTGGCACTTTACGTGGGACTAAAATGAAATAAAAGTGAAATCTTCGGGCCAAATTAAAAAAAATAAAGAAAACTGAATTGTAAAATAATTAAAAGGCAGAAGGACTCATGAAGCAAATAGATCATTTGGTCTAAAAAAACACGCGGATCCTCTGTAACACCCCAAACTCGGCCCATGCGTTACGACCGGATCTGACATGTCACATAAGGAAAACGTATAAAGTCCTTGTGATTTGTACTAAAATAAGTGTTATTTGGTTATGGTTAAGAAAACAAGTTTGGATGTAAATATTTGATAAAATTCAACTATTTTTCAGAGGTTGATTGATAAATAAAAAATCGAGGTAGTGAACGTTAAAACCATGACTTTTAAAAATGTTGTTGGTAATTTGAAAGAAAATTCGAGTTAAAATATTTGTCCATATTTATAAAAACCTTTTTGTTAATAAATTTTGGAAACCGTTATTTATGATTTTTAGAGAAATTCCCATTTAAAATAAATTAAGCAAGATAATAAGTACGTCAAACATAAAGCAAAATAAAATATTCCAGAGGCCTTATTACAACTTAAAAACCCAAAATAGTAAAAGTAATAAAGTAAACGTAAATAGAAATCTAAAGTTCAAAACACCATTTCTGAAGTATGGCCTCCACCGAGTCATCCATGGCCCAAATCGACATTATTGAGCATTACCTGCAAGGGTTTAAGGAAAAGGGGTGAGTTACTAGAACTCAATGTATAATCCCCTTACCGTCATCCACTGGTCTGAACCCGTTTAGCATCATCTTGGGCCTAAGCCCATAACAGAATATATATATGTGCAATGTATGCAACCCAACCCATCCATCCATCACACCCCCGACCAGCCAATCACACCTGTGGGGATCAAGTCAACCCACCCCGCCGCTCACACCAATTCGCAGGCAAGTTGCCATTTATAATATTTTTATTGTGGCCAAGCCACCGAAATCATAATGAAACATAATAATAAACATTTTTGTGGCAATGCCACCAGGCTACACTTCTTTTCAACATTTTTCCCATCCCATGCAAAATATGTAAATGCAATAAAGCATAATATCCACATATATATAAACAACAATCATTAATCCGGTAATTTATTACGGTGAATTAGCCCATTATAGCATTTTGTAATTCGGCCCACTAAGGCATTCTAGTAAATTGGCCTATTAGGGTATTTTGGTAAATCGACCCATAGGGTATTTTGGTAAATCGGCCCATAGGGGCATTTTCGTAATTCGGCCCATAGGGGCATTTTCGTAATTTTAACAATTTTAATATCGATTTTGACAAATCTATAGAAATAATGTAATTTAAGTAAATTTCCCGGTTTATGCCATATTACAATTTTATAATATAAACAATAACGATCTATTTTCCAACGTGATATCGAATCATGAATCTACGGGATTTCGGTGTGAGATTACACACCTGATTACGGTAAGTATTAAACCCTCTTGATCGTCGGCACCTATGACAACATAATACTCGATTAACTAACATAAGAGGTTTTTCCAACATAATACTCGTGAGCATAGTTGTTTCCTTTTCTAGCAGTGGCGGTTGGACTTGCGTGGTGACTTCCCTCCACTTTTGAGCATATTGCATGAAACTTTCGTTTGACTTTTTCTCCATATTCTGTAGTGTGATTCTGTCAGGCTCCATATCTATCACGCGGCCATATTGTTTCATGAAGGCTTGTGCCAGGTCCTTCCACTATAACACCCCAAACCCGGCCCAAACACCACGGCCAAATTCAGAATGCTACTAAGGAAAACGTTTGAAAAGATTTCGTCGTAAGGGTGAAAACATAAAAATTTGCTAAAATTTGTAAAACATTGTATATTTAAAATCCTAAGTAAAATTAGGTTGTTACAAAATATCCGGATTTAAAACTTTAATATAAGTTTTTAGGACGTAAATTGCTTTTATAAATAAAAACATTCGCAATATTAGCTCGATCGTCAATCCATCTTAAACATAATAAAAATCCCCAAATACATTAAGTGGCCTTATTACAATAAATAAAAACTCCAAGTACTGAAATGTAAAGTGTATAAAATAAGTAAAAACATCTTCTGCATGGCCACCTTGTATCCGCTCCAACCCGGTCCAAGCATCATGTATCACCTGCGATATTTGGTAAAAATTTGGGTGAGTCAAACAGACTCAGTGTGTAATTAGTCCACAGCTTTCCACACGTGGGTTTAGCCCACAACCACACCAAACCACATATCAGATAATAAGGCAATTAATCCACACGATTCCATAATTGGGCTTGGCCCATATCCACACCAATCCACATACCACACATGAATATGCAAAGTGCACCCAACCCAACCTAGGGTCCATCCTCTACACACCCCCGTATCCAGCCACCACACACCAGGGATTACTAAATCAACCCTCCAACCTCTACACACCAATTTGGCAATCAATGCCGTCCACGTGAAATAAATCACAAGTAATCCACAACGCGACCTCATTCAGCGCCAATCCACGATGTAGCTCGTAGCTAACATCAAACCACGATGAGGCACATAGCCATCACCAACCATGATATGGCACAAAGCTGATACCAACCACGATGTGGCACAGAGCCAATCATCAATCCACGTGAGGCTCGTAGCATCACTAAACCACGTACATAAAGTACACCCTGTCCTTCTTCCATATAATCAAATCCCACCCCATGCACATGCAACATATGATAGTGACATGATGAATAATGCATGAGCATGTTAATCAGGCATACCACATATATATATACACACCAATAATCCACAATTTTATCAGATTTAATACTGACATGAATATCGACATACCCTACTCAAGGGTAACCATCTCATTATTGCCACTGCATTTATTAACATATTCATAACACATGCAAATATACCATACAACCTGGAAATTGTGGGTTAATCATACACCGGATAACCTGAAGCGTTACGCTCTCAATACCGATGCTGTCACTAATCGTAACTACCGCTATCTACCTATAATCCTGCCCTGCTGCTGGCCCACACCCCGGTGGCCAATCCCGTACTGCAGAGATTGATCGCTTCTTGAACTTAGAGATAGGGACTACCCCTTTTCCTCCTTGACTGACACTCACATCCATCGAAGAACACTCTAATCAAAACCCGATTTGAAACACCCCAAACCCGGCCCACGAGCTTTGACCAGATTTGGTATGTTCCTCAAGTAAACAGGTTCAAAGTTCTTTTGTTACTTTGGGAAAATAGTGTGTTTTGAAAGAAATATTGTTTTGGGTTAGGCTCGAGTAGAAAACAAAATCATTTTATAATGAAAACCCTTTTAAATTTTAAAAGGTCAAAATATATAGAGTATATTAAATGAAAATTTCTTAATCTTTAACTTGATAAAAATTTCGTAAAATAATAAATAAAAACAGAAACAAAATAGTGCACTATGGCCTTATGGCCTTATTACATCAAGTAAATCCAAATAATTCGGAGTACCTAAAAATTAATAGTCCATAAAAATAAAAATTTCATGTTTAGCATAGACACCACAAGTTCTGTCGTCCCGGTCCATTACTGTTCATCACCTGAAACATGGTCCCTCAACGGGGTGAGTCAACAGACTCAATGTGTACACAACACTAAATCATAATAGAATCGGGCATAACAAATATTACACATTCATATCATAGCATACAAATTATGATGCATTCCCAAACCCAAACCTAATAAGCCATCCGCTACACTCCCGTACCAACCTGTACACAGTGGGGACTACTAAGTCGACCCTCCTTCCGCTACACTCCATATCGCGGTCTTAGGTCACCGCATTTGTGGTCTTAGGTCACCACATTCGGATATCGCGGTCTTAGGTCACCGCATTCGATTCTTCGTGGTCTTAGGTCACCACATTCGAGATACCACGGTCTTAGGTCACCGTGTTCGTGGTCTTAGGTCACCACATTCACTTCCCCTTTCAATAACCCATATGCCCCATTTTGTAATATGCATTAATATGCCAAAGTTCACATTCTTATTTTTATTCACATGTTACAAATAACATATTTCATATTCCTAGTAGGAGTAGGAAACGTACCTGAGTACTTTGTACCACATTATGGTACCTTAACCATATTCACATTCTTAATATCATATATATTAATTAAACATAGCCATAAAACATATTATGAAATAGTGTGGGGTACACACCTGATTCGCTTAGCAAATTCCTTGAGATCTTCAAATCTGGTCTATCGCTTAGATCCTTAATCCCTACATTTGATTAATCACTTACTAATTTAATAAAAAGCCATTCGGCCATAAATCCAAATCCTAGTAGGATTAGTATACTAAAACTTACCTTGTTGCCGATTTGATAATTAATCAAATCCCGGAAACTTGTATTCTTCCCCTTTGAAATCGGCTAATCACTAGATCCCTTGAATTGGTTAGTTTTCGGCTTAAAACACATAAAAATAGATCTAACGACTAAAATAGGCCTTGGCCGAATATTCATAGTCACTTACCTTAAGGATCTTAAATCCGGAAATTATCCCTTGGTTATAGCTTCTGTCGAAATCCCTAAAACCACATGTTACATCAACTTCTAACCTTTAATCACAATCAATGGCCCTTAGTTGAATGTCAGATATGACTTACCTTGATGGTCAAATCCCGAAGATCTTTTCCTTTATAGTCGACTATGGCAAAAATCCCGAAAGAATCCTTCCAAATTTCGGCAAATAAGAATACTAATGGGATTAGTCCTAGATTTCGACAAATCTAAAAGAAAAGAATAGAAATCAAAACTTGTTCTTACCCTTTCTTGAAGAAATCGGCAGCACCTATGCTTGAAGCCCCTCAAAGATTCGGCTTTTGATGGATTGGAAAGAAAAGAAATTGGCTAATGGTGATATCTTGAATTTTCTGGCTTTGGCTAACAAAAAGAAGAAGAACAAATGCTCTAGGAAATTCGTGAGAGAGAGAGGGTTGAGAGAAAGAATGATGAATGGCCCTCTTTTCCTTATATAACCGAATTTACTAACTTAGAATCCCTTACTTGGCCATCACTCCTCTATTTGATAGCTTTATCTCTTTAATTATCTCCTAAAATAAAAGATAATTCAGCAACCATCCTTACTTAGTTTGAAATTATTAAACTCAAAGTCCCTTACTTGGCCATCACTTCTCCTTATTTTCCTAATTAAAGAATAATTCCTCATTTATCTCTTGAAAATAATCTAAAATAATTCCATTATTTATCCCTTATTTATCCACTATTTATCTCTTAAAAATAAAAGAATAAAGGCTCTAAATTATAGCCTTGTGCAGTCCACCTCACTTCTTCTGGAAGCAAAATAAAATTTCTTTTATTTGCTTTCCTGTGACTCGAACTCAGGCCCTATCCCCTTGCATGTGGCGCCATTTCCGGAGGCCCTAAGTGGCATCTCAGACCACTTTTCCAAGCTGTTTGCGTGTCAAATTTCACATACTTTTTCTCTTAAGGCCACCTTGCCTTAATTTCCTCTTTTAAACTTTAAAACTCGACATTTCTAAGTCATTTCTAAGTTTCCAAAATTTTTCGTTTGCCTCTTTAAACTTGACATTTCCTTACATTTCCAAGTTTCCAGAAATGTTCACTTTCCTCTTTTGAATCATTTCTAAATCACTTCCTTACATTTCCAAGTTTCCAAAAATGTTCACTTTCCTCTTTTAAACCTAACATTTCCATACATTTCCAGTGTTTCCAAAAATGTTCACTTTCCTCTTTTAAACCTAACATTTCCATACATTTCCAGGTTTCCAAAAATGTTCATAACACATAAGACATGTCATTTCGTACAATTAAACCGAAAATGCATAGGCCCTTTTCAGGATATTACACGATTAATACGAGATCTTAAACAAATAGAAACTACAACTTAACAACCTTACCAAATAGATCAAAATCTCGAAAGCTTCTGCTTACTCCTATCGATTTGCCCCTAAATAATCATAGTCAGAATCGATCATCACTAATAGACAAAATGGCCTGTAGCCGAATACCATAACCCGCTTGCCTTGCTTATCTAAAACCCGGAAACCACCACTTATCAATGAAGTTGACGAAATCCCTACTTATCAACTGTTAGAATCGGCTTTAACACCAGAATACTATGAAGATGGCCCTTGGCTGAATACTACATATTGCTTCCTTGAGTAGTCGAATCCAAGAGACTCTTTTACTGCTCCTTCACGTTGGCACTATTAAAGTACCCTCAGAGAATCAGCTTCTAGATCCCAAAGAGAAAGGTTTTGACTAATCCACAAGAAGTGTTTCGGCTTCTAAAACTTGCGACAAAGAAGAGAGAATAAGGGCACCTTGAGATTCGGCTATGGCTCAAAATGTAAATGAAATATTCAGCTATGATGTTTCTTTAAAGTTTCAAGCAAAGAAAGGAGAAAAAAATGCTACAAGGTTCGGCTATGACTCTAGTTGCAAATAGGGTATTCGGCCATATAAGAAAAAGATGTAGGATTAAGGTTGGAAGAAAGAAAAAGAATAGGAAGAGAAAGTGAGAAGAAATTCGGCAAGGCAACTACAAGAGAGAAAAAAAAAGATGGATACTCATTAACTAAAATTCGGCACTACCTCCTTCAATACCCCAAGGCCGCACATACTCATCCCCTAGAGTCCTATATTCGGCCACTAGCTTCTCCTCTCCCTTATCCCACAATTTCCTCCCATTTTTCCTCTTCAACACTCATTTAAAAAGTTTGAATGAGTCAACTACTATCCCTTCCCCTTTAGCCGAAATTTAAAAAGAATTAACCAAGTCTTATCCTCATCCTTTAAAGTCCATGTGCCGTCCAACACTGCCTTACCTTGCTGCAAAAATAAGAGCTCCCATTTGCTTCCTTTGCCACTCAAACCTGAGCCCTTCCTCACAGCTTGTGGCGTCACCACCAAGGCCTTAAGTGGCGCCTCCTTGCCACTTTACCAAGGCACTCTTTTTGTCCAAATTCCCTCGTAACTTTTCTTAAGGCCTCCTTGGCCTAGCTCCCCCCTTAAAACTTAAAATTTAATAATTTCCTGAGGCATTCTCCTACATTCTGAAATTCTCGAAATCTATAGAACACATCCAAACACACACAAAGCCCACTATCACTTGAATCATGCCTTAAACGCATAACCCCTAAATCCTGGATGTTACAGTTCTACCCTCCTTAAAAAATAATTTCGTTCTCGAAATTACTTGGCTAAACTAAATGAGGGTGCTACTACTCCCTGAACCTCTAAAAGCACTTACCTAAAAAGGTTTTTCCACTACCACTGATTACCCTAAAGAACTAAGTACGATCATCTTCCTAGGTATGGTCTCAAAGTTCACATTCAAGGTTCCAAGCACCTCACTAGCCTGATAAGAATGAGCTAACTCTATAACAAACAAGGCAATAAAGGGTGTTCTAGAAACAAGGAACGTACCCGTTATCACATCTGGCACGTCTTCCTCCTCATGTCGCCTGACCGCATAACCTAACCCTGGTTGTCTCGCATCGGAACCCTCAGCACCTCTGCCTGGGGTTCCACGACCTCGGTCGGAACCATTTCCTCCATGGTTTGGACCATGACCCCTCATCTTCTGAGGATAATTCCTAACCAAATGAGCCTTAGACCCATACCGGAAACATTCCTTTCTATTTCCCCAACACTCTCCTACATGAGCTCTCCCACACTGAGCACATGGACGATTCCGATTCTCAGCAACTGGTATAAGTGCACGCACAGAATTCTCGGTCCTTGGTCTTTTCTGAAAATCCTCAAATGTTACTGATGGTCCAAAACTCCTCTTGTTCTAGTTCCTATCCTTATCTCGGTTCTGTCCCTCAGTCCTCTTAACTTCTTCAGCTATCCGAGCTTTCTCCACTAGAAGAGCAAAGTCTCTCTCTCTTTGCAGAGCAATCAACACCCGTAGCTTATCCCGCAATCTGTCTTCGAATCTGACACACCTTTCATAATCAATAGCCACGATCCCCTTGGCATACTGACTCAACCGCAGAAATTTTGCTTCATACTCTGCTACCGACTTACTTCCTTGCACCAAGTTTAGAAATGCCTTTCTTTGCGAGTCTAGGTAACTAGATCTAACATATTTCCCTTCAAACTTAACCTTAAAATATCCCCAATCCACTCGATCTGCAGGGGTACCTTCTCTAACAGTGAGCCACCACCGATTGGCCTCATCTCGGAGCAGTGAAACAGCACCTTCCAGCTTTTCCTCCGCAGTGCAGTCCAAATCATCCATAATCCTTTCGACCGCCTCTAACTAATACTTCGCTACATTCGGGGCCACCACAGATACTCCTCTGAAACCTCAGCTCCGTTTGACCTAAGTCTCTCTGACATTGACTTCCGAGCCCCATTTCCCATACTAGCTCCTGCCACTCGCTCTAGCACTCGCAGCACAGCCTGCGATACTACGTCATCTCCTCTGCATCTCGATCTTGATCCTCTGCTGCGCCACCGTGGTGGCGGCACGTCATTTTCTCGACCCATGGCGGATCCCACCGGTTTCGATGCACATGATTACGCCTCTCTGGCGTCCACGACGACCACGTCCCCTAGAACTCATATCTAATGTCGCGATTTAATCTAATTTAAGAAGTTTTATGCATTAATATTTTGTTCTACTGATTACCCACGAACAATTTTATGAAAAGAAGTTTTTAGCAGTAGTTCTTTCGATTAACCAAAGTTTTCAGCTCAAGTTTACTATTCTAATTCAGAGAGTCACATTCATTCATCCACAACATTCGACACACTACTTTGGGCATCTTTGTACATTCCCACCCAGGGGTAATTTCGTAATTCATCCTACAGGGGTATTTTCATAATAAATCGGGGTCAATTTGAAAATCTTTATAAATCAAAGGCATTCCAAAATTTTCAAACCTCAAGGGTATTTTGAAAATTTTCCCAAATCCAAAGGTATTGCAAAAGTTTCCAAAATCGGGGTTATTTTGGTCATTTTGTAAATCAGGGGTAATTTTAGTAAATTTTCCAAATCAGGGTTTCTTGCTATTTCGTAAAATAAGGATTTTTGGTGTTTTGGAAAAAATATCTTCGTAAAAGTCGAGGGTAGTATGGTAATTTTATAAACCAAGGGTATTTTAGTAATTTACAACCAAGGGGTATTTGGGTAATTTTGTAAATCGAGAATATTTCAAAAATGTTTTTCAAAATCTAATTTAATGTTTACAAATCAAAAGGAGTGATTTGGTGATTTTAAAAACTAAGGTTTTTATAAAACAGTATGGCCAGTCCCTTTCGGGTTTTAATTATCGGGTTTAGCCGGTGAATAAGTCCTCTTGGTTAGGGTGAACCGTTACTACGCACCAGGTAGGATTCGAGTGAAAAGGAGGTGAGTCACTAGGACTACTTAAATACCAAGCTCTTACCGAATCCACTCCTAGACATGCGCACAACTGTTGCCACACCCTAACTCGGCGACTTACTCATAGGTTTGTTTGGTTGTGATTAAGTCTTATGCATTTTTGTGTTGGAGTAAGCTAGTCCTAGGGTTCAATAGCCCTAATCTTCTAATCTACGATCTCATAATGCCTATAAAGTTCATATATATTTATACCAATCACTTCAATAGTTAGGGGTACTTGCCTGGTGGACTTCGGGACGGAGATACAGGTGCCATGCCAGAATAAACCTAAAAAAAAAGTTCAGGAAATTCTATGGTTTTGAAAAAGCCATCTTTGAAAAATGTTTTTGGGTCCAAAACCGTCAAAGCTGAGTTTTGAATCGGGCTCTGATACCAAACTATAACACCCCAAACTCGTCCCAAACACTACGGTCGAATTCAGAATGCTACTGAGGAAAACGTTTGAAAAGATATCGTCGTAAGGGTGAAAACATAAAAATTTGCTAAAATTTGTAAAACATTGTATATTTAAAATCCTAAGTAAAATTAGGTTGTTACAAAATATCTGGATTTGAAACTTTAATATAAGTTTTTAGGACGTAAATTTCTTTTATAAATAAAAACATTAAACATAATAAAAATCCCCAAATACTTTAAGTGGCCTTATTACAATAAATAAAAACTCGAAGTACTGAAATGTAAAGTGTATAAAATAAGTATAAACATATTCTGCATGGCCACCTTGTATCCGCTCCAACCCGGTCCAAGCATTATGTATCACCTGCAATGTTTGGTAAAAATTTGGGTGAGTCAAACAGACTCAGTGTGTAATTAGTCTACAGCTTTCCACACGTGGGCTTAGCCCACAACCACACCAAACCACTTATCAGATAATAAGGCAATTAATCCACACGATTCCACAATTGGGCTTGGCCATATCCATACCAATCCACATACCACACATGAATATGCAAAGTGCACCCAACCCAGCCTAGGGTCCATCATCTACACACCCCCGTATCCAGCCACCACACACCCGGGGATTACTAAATCAACCCTCCAACCTCTACACACCAATTTGGCAATCAATGCCGTCCACGTGAAATAAATCACAAGTAATCCACAATGCGACCTCAGTCAGCGCCAATCCACGATGTAGCTCGTAGCTAACATCAAACCACGATGAGGCACATAGCCATCACCAACCACGATATGGCACAAAGACGATACTAACCACAATGTGGCACAGAGCCAATCATCAATCCACGTGAGGCTCGTAGCCATCACTAAACCACGTATATAAAGTACACCCTGTCCTTCTTCCATATAAACAAATCCTACCCCATGCACATGCAACATATGATAGTGACATGATGAATAATGCATGAGCATGTTAATCAGGCATACCACATATATATATATACACCAATAATCCACAATTTTATCAAATTTAATACTGACCTGAATATCGACATACCGTACTCAAGGGTAACCATCTCATTATTGCCACTGCATTTATTAACATATTCGTAACACATGCAAATATAACATACAACCGGGAAATTGTGGGTTAATCCCACACCTGATAACCTGAAGCGTTACGCTCTCAATACCGGTGTTGTCACTAATCGTAACTACCGCTATCTGCCTATAATCCTGCCCTGCCGCTGGCCCACACCCCGGTGGCCAATCCCGTACTGCAGAGACTGGTCACTTCTTGAACTTAGGGATACGGACTACCCCTTTCCCTCCCTGACTGGCACTCGCATCCATCGAAGAACACTTTAATCAAAACCCGATTAATACGAGATCTTAAACAAATAGAAACTACAACTTAACAACCTTACCAAATAGATCAAAATCCCGAAAGCTTCTACTTACTCCTGTCGATTTGCCCCTAAATAATCATAGTCAGAATCGATCATCACTAATAGACAAAATGGCTTGTGGCCGAATACCATAACCTGCTTACCTTACTTATCTAACACCCGGAAACCACCACTTATCAATGGAGTTGACGAAATCCCTGCTTATCAATTGTTAGAATCGGCTTTAACACCAGAATACTATGAAGATGGCCCTTGGCAGAATACTACATATTGCTTACCTTGAGTGGCCGAATCCAAGAGACTCCTTTACTGCTCCTTCACGTTGGCACTATGAAAGCACCCTCAGAGAATTGGCTTCTAGATCCCAAAGAGAAACATTTCGACTAATCCACAAGAAGTATTTTGGCTTCTAAAACTTGCGACAAAGAAGAGAGAATAAGGGCACCTTGAGATTTGGCTATGGCTCAAAATGTAAATAAAATATTCTGCTATGGTGTTTCTTTAAAGTTTCAAGCAAAGAAAGGAGAAAAAGATGCTACAAGGTTCGGCTATGACTCTAGATGCAAATAGGGTATTCGACCATATAAGAAAAAGATGTAGGATTAAGGTTGGAAGAAAGAAAAAGAATAGGAAGAGAAAGTGAGAAGAAATTCAGCAAGGCAACTAAAAGAGAAAAAAAAAAGATGCATACTCATTAACTAAAATTCGGTACTACCTCCTTCAATACCCCAAGGCCGCACATACTTATCCCTAGAGTCCTATATTCGGCCACTAGCTCCTCCTCCCCCTTATCCCACATTTTCCTCCTATTTTTCCTCTTCAACACTCATTCAAAAAGTTTGAATGAGTCAACTACTATCCCTTCCCCTTTAGTTGAAATTTAAAAAGAATTAACCAAGTCTTATCCTCATCCTTTAAAGTCCAAGTGCCGTCCAACACTGACTTACCTTGCTGCAAAAATAAGAGCTCCCAGTTGCTTCCTTTGCCACTTGAACCTGAGCCCTTCCTCACAGCTTGTGGCGTCACCTACCAAGGCCCTAAGTGGCGCCTCCTTGCCACATTACCAAGGCACTCTTTGTGTCCAAATTCCCTTGCAACTTTTCTCAAGGCCTCCTTGGCCTAGCTCCCCCCTTAAAACTTAAAATTTAATAATTTCCTGAGGCATTCTCCTAATTCCTGAAATCTATAGAACATATCCAAACACACACAAAGCCCACTATCACTTGAATCATGCCTTAAATGCATAACCCCTAAATCCTGGATGTTACATCCACGAACTGATTTGGGCACTATTTAGCTGATTATACCATTTTACCGTGGCCCTAGTCAAGCTGTCTTGAAAAACAGTAAATCAATAACTGATCATTATTGACATATCCGGTCATCCTCCGACAGAACATTGTAATGTAAGCCCCAGGGAAGCTAGTCCCGTTATATTTTTCAAACTCCAGCATTTTGAACTTTGGAGGGAGCACTAGATCTAGGACCAGGCTCAATTCCTTAGCATTAATTCCACAATGGTAATCAGCACTTTCCAACGCCTTAAATTTCTCTTCTAGCCATTTGCATCTGTCTTCTAGTTGCTTTGGGAGCTCCACTCTCGCCCTTCCCATTTCCACTATATCATCAATGTCATTGTCTCTGAGATTGGAGCCTGAACCTGTCGGGAAGTTTATTGGTGTCAAAGTACCATTCTGATATTGAAGCATGATGTTGGCAGACACCCTTTGTGGTTGTGCTTGGGTGTTTGTTAGGGTGATGCCTGGAGGATAAACAGGGTCCTCGTTGTCATCTCTGGTATTGATCATAGGGCTCTTTCCTTTTTCTAGCCCCCCAGCTAGCAACTGCGTTAACTGGCTCATCATGTTTCTCTGGGATTCTCAAATTTTATCCCTCATATCCTATTGGATTTTGGCCAACTGTTCTTGCATCTGTATTTGCAGTTGATCCTGCATCTCTCTTTGCATTTGTTCCAATCTTTCTAGCGTTTGGCCCATGGCTTTAGTCTTTCTTCGTGTACTGTAATGATATTCCAGGGTAACTGCCATGATTTTAGAGTCTCTTTATGAGTTTTAGTGCACACAATGCAATGCAATGCTAATGCGTGAATGCAATAAATGTAAAAAAGAAAAAGACATTGATTTTGATTCAATTTCATTAGAATAACCTTTCTAGAAAACAAATTTCTTTACATGAAATGGATTACACATATGGCTTTGCCCTAATGCTTAAGGTCTTGACTTGCTTAAGAAGCCAAGCTCACTCTCGGCCTCGATCTGACTCTGACTCATATTTCAAACTCAGTACATCAGCCTGGACTGCCAAGGTTTGTAAATGATTAGCCACCTCTCGCACTTGAGCCAAAGCTTTACCCATGACGTAATCCTTATCCCTGACCTAGTCTTGAGATCGATGAAGTTGGTCTTTCCATTGCTCATTATTTGCTTCTAGTAGTTCAAACCGGAGTTCACAGTTTTGTAATGCGGTTTCAAGTTATTCTATCCTCCCTTTTAGTTCCCCAATCTTACTTAGGCTGGCCCTTAATTCGATTACAGAGTTACGACTACGATGCTTGTGTAGTGACTTTTCTAACTCCTCCACCCGAGCTCTTAGCTTCTCCTTTTCATTTTGGCAATCGAATAAACACTTTTTTAAAGTGTCCTCCCGTACTCGAGTATCATATAACTTCTTCTCACACTGATCAGCTCTAGTCTTTTCTTCTTGGACTTCTTATCACCATTGCTCAGACATTTTGCCCAAACCAGCTGTTCTTATTGACAAAGGCAGCTTCTTGTAATCCGTTTTCAAGCTGTCCAAATCCTTTTCAGCCTTATTCTTTCCCTTCCTCAGTTTCTCGGCTTCTAGTTTCTATACATTAACATCTAACCCCAGCTGCATTTTCTCTTCCTCCAATTGCTAGATCCTTTTTGCTAGTTCTGAACTTTTCCTCATTAGGGCACGTAGATGAGGCAGTCTCAGATCTTTTTGGTCATCTTGATCGTACGTTTTCTTGATTTGATGTAGGGATGTTGTTTTTGATTCTCTGACCCCACCACCGGTCATACTTAGGGGTAGTCATTGGATTAGTAGCAAACCTTTTCATTCTATGAGTTTGGTTCCAGGCATTCCATATCTCACGAACTTTCTTTTTGTAATTATCTCTCTTGTATACGAACTCGTACTGAGCTAACCCTTGTATTGCTGGCGTGAACTGTCTTGACCGTATTGCCTTAACTCGAATAGGGGAGCATACCCGACAGCTCTCATATCCCAAGCAGGGGAACCCAATCAAAATCTCCACATCGGTACAAGATCTCGTCGAGGACCATCCAAGGGGCTCTCCATTCGATGTCTTCTTCTCGTAGAATTTGGAGAATCATCATCCACTTTTCCTCCGTAATATCATCCCATCTCGGCGTAGCCACTATCTCTTTCAGGGGAGAATAGCTTTTTGAGAAGGTTCGATATGAAACCTTTTCTACTTTCCAAAAATGACTGTGGAACCATGCCAACAAAAGTTGCACACACCCTATAAATCTACCCTCGCCTGTTCCCCGGCATGCGTTCAAGGATCTGAAAGTTTCAGCCAAAATCACAGGAATCGGCGTGACCCTTTTGTCAAGTCGACCAAAAAGATCTGAGACTGCCTCATCTACGTGCCCTAATGCCTTGGGGAAGATGACCAAACTATAGATACTCAAAGCGAAAACATCAACTCTTTTCTTCATATCTGGATGTGCTAGAATCAGATCCCTCAAGTTTTTCTAAGGGATACACTTACTATCTCCTTTTTGGTTGATCCGGGCTGCAACCCACTGCTCACTCATCCCTGTGATGCTCATCAATTTCTTCAAAAAGGTCGGGACATTAGCGGCTCTTGAATATGGTTTGTCGGCTTTAACCTTTGGGCAACGAAGTAAGGCCATATACTCCTCCACGGTAGGTACCAAATCAACTTTCCCAAAACCAAAGCAACTGTAGGTAGGATTCCAAAACTGGATGAGGGCTCGAAACAAGTGCTTGTCCACCTTCACATCAAGCAGATAGGGCAAATCTCCATTGTTACAGTAAAATAGCTGTTTAATCTTATCATTCCACTGGTCCTGTATCTCCTTTAATTCTTGAAGATTATTCTCAGTCACGCTGATATGAGTGAAATCCCACAACTCTGATACGTATCCCTTGGTCAAACTATCACATTTTTCTTGTTGTGTTGTCTCGGCCCAAATCTAGACGACCGCATTATCCTCCACTTTATCAAGAAACCCCTTTTCCATGATAAGTTATCTATTTAGAAATCGAATGTGAATCAACAACTTTTTTGAAAATGCCATGCAATTACAATCAAAATAAAACAAAGCAGGTCAGTACTTCATACACCGTTTAAAGTAAGCAAAGAACAATAAGTAAAGCACCTACTCGGGTGACCACTAGGGTTTGGCGTGGATCTACTTAAGGTGGGCTCTTAAGGCTCACTATATGAGGTTTGGTTTTAGAGTAAAGGTACCTAAAGTGGCAGATTCCTCGATCTTCACCCATTATAGGCTCATGCGGACCGAGTTTAGTTTAGGGGAATACATTTCCCTATGGCTATACGGAGATGAAAATTTCATGAAAACATAGGCACGGATGTATCCCAAAAGCGATCCACTATCCTATACGGAGGTGATGTAACACCCCTTACCCGTATTCTACGCTGGAGCCAGGTACAAGGTGTTACCGTACTTTACTCACTTAGTCATACAACTTAAAATATCTCCTTCACCATTAAAACATTCTCATTAAGGAGCTACGAGGCCTTAAACATGCATATGGAGCGTTCCGGAATCCAACCGGAAACTTTAGTGCACTTAAAAAATTTCACCTAAACAGGGGCCACACGCCCGTGTAAAATGGGAAACGACCGTGTGAGCCAGCCGTGTGGTCACACACGCCCATGTCCCTACCCCGTGTGGGATTTATTTTCATTTCGAACCTATAGGGGTTTTCGCACGGCCAGACACACGTCCGTGTCCCTCACACAGCCTCAACATGCCCGTGTCTTAGCTCGTGTGCCAAAACCTTGGCATTCTATTTATGACATCATCATCTCACTAAGGTCACACGGCCAAGGCACACGCCCGTGTCCTTAGACCGTGTGTTGAATTAAATTCCAATTTCAAGGTGCAGACTTCACACGGCCTGGGCACACACCCATGTTCGTGGCCGTGCCTACCAGATAGTTGAGACACACGGCCGTGTCTCTGCCCGTGTGTTTATTACAAAGCTTACTGACTTATAAAACTAACATGCAGGGGACACATAGCCTGGTCACACACCCATAGGACTGATTGTGTGTCGCACACGGCCTAGACACACACCCGTGTGCCTACCTATGTGGACAAGAACAAGGCTATTTGCTAAGCTCTTTTCACCACCCTAACTCACACAACATAAATCCATTCAACAAATCACTAAACAACTCAGATTTGCAATATACACTTCCATAAATAACTTCATCTTTTCATATATAATAATGAGCCACCAACTATGGCTGTACACAAAAGAGTTCACCTTTAATGGGGCCAACACACTCTTGGCCAAAATAACAAAACAAATTACCTAGTCTAGCCCCTATACATGCCATACTCAAAACACTAAGTCTAGATATACCGAGAGGAGCTGATAGTGTGGGTGATCTTCCAATTATCTTCATATCCCGGCCCGGCTCTTTCACTCTATAAAATAATGGAAAAGAAAAGGGGAGTAAGCTTTAAGCTTAGTAAGTTTACATGTAAACAAATAACATCATAGTATATTCTAAACAATTAATAGCATTACATACTAAGCAAGAACAATCCACATTCCATGATCATGCTTACTCATTTAATCTTTTACCACATTCCAACCATATCACAAGCCAAATGCCTACATTATTTAACATACATCCCTGCACTTATCACCACATGATCACAAGAAACAACACATCATAATTTTCCCAATAAACCATTCATAATACTACTAATCACTCGGTGGTTTCGTACTTAGCCTACCATCAATCTTTAACAGGGTGGTATCGCACATAGCCCACCAACAAGAATATTTACGATGATAACGCACTTAGCCCACCAAATAATATAAATGATGGTATTGTACATATCCCATCATGGATAAGTAATAATGTGGTATCGCACTTAGCCCACCATCAATAATTATTAAGGTCGTATTGCACACAACCCACCATTTATTATTACGGATGTTATTTCACATTTACATATCTATTTCGTCTTTCATATGAAAATTATTCAATATCTACCAAATTCAATCCCCTTGAATCATACATGTTCCCAATCATACAATGCACCAATAAGTAACAACATGTGTATATAAGATGCATCGTTTACACATAAACTTACCTCGGTGCAAAACGTGTAAATCAATGGTCTATTCCGTAACCTTGCCTTTTCCTCGGTCAAGGTTGATTCCACGCTCTTCTTGGTCTATAACAACAAAATTCACTCATTTAAAACATTTTATGATCATAATGCATCAAAATCTATACTTAGGTAAAATGACCATTTTGCCCTTACATTTTGGCAAAATTATGATTTTGCTCCTACACTTTGGCAAAATTATGATTTTGCCCCTAGGCTCGTAAATCATTTTTCAACGCATTTTCTCATCAAACAAACCTAGCTAAACATTTATTCCTCTTAGAACTACTCACAAATCTATTATTACACATTTTTAATCTTTGCGTTCAAATCCTATTTAGGTGTTTTCATGTTAACACCTTTCATAAAAGTTGTTTCTCATCTCCCTAACATTCATTTTCTTCCATAAAAACTCAGCTAACAACATAAACACTCTCATGGAAAGTCCCTAGACTTTCAACCATATCACAAATTAGTCCCCTCATTAGCTAGCTTAAGCTTTGGAGACTCAAAAAGTACAAAAATTGTTAAATAAAACCACCAAAATCACTTACTTGCAAGAGATTTTTTTTGCTAAAAATTTTGAACTCCAAGAACCCTTATTCCTCTCAATTTTTGGTGGTAGAAGAAGAAGGAATAGTAAAAGATGACAACATCTTTTATTCATCTTATTTTACTCATTTTTATCACCTAATTTCCACCAAATTTGACCAAAATTTAATGTCTTGCCTCCCTAGCCTCTATATGGCCAGCCATCACTCATCCAATGGCCTAATTTCACTTTAAGGACCTCCAATTTGATATTCTTTACCTATTAGACACCTCTCCCACATATAATGGAACTTTCGCACTTTATGTGATTTAGTCCTTTTTCACAATTTCACATACAATTGCTAAAATTAAAGCACCAAAATTTTCATATAACCATATATTAATGCCATAACACATAAAGTAATATCAAAATAATTTTCCTCAACCTCGGATTAGCGGTCTCGAAACCACTATTCCAACTAGCCCCAAAATCGGGCTGTTACAGCTGAAGACCTCATGAAGGAATAGCTTCTCGCTCCCACTTAAGAGGGGTAAAATCGACCGAATTATGCAATGCAAAAATTCTGAGACACATTAACAGATTCAAGCCAACTAAGAAAACATATTATGATGAAAACCACGAAAATGACGTATAAAATGGAGTAATCGTAAATTTAAAACAGATATTCGATTTGTCGACAAAAAGAAAAAAATTAATCAATTTATGGCTCGACTCTCTTATTCGGTCCCCAATGGAGTCGCCAAGCTGTCAAAACCATTTTTTTGAAAAATGGGGTTGAATTTGATTTTGAAAATGAAAACGAAAAATGAGAGTCGCCACCAGTCCTTTTTGATGAGGTGGGATTCGGTCACCTCGAAAAGTGGTTATTTTTAATAAACGGTTTGATTTATTAAAACAACGCTTTTGGTTTACGAATTTTAGAAAGATGGGTTTGGGTGTCGGTTACGCACGAGGAAAGATTAATTGGTACCTAATTGATTAATTAATGTCTTAGTGTCGAAAATTAAGAATTTGAAGAAATTTAAAATACGATCCTTCATTAAAATATCACTTAATTGAAAATTTTATGAGAAAAGTGCATATTTCACGTTAGTCGAGGGAAAGGATCACATCCTATAAGTTCGGACATGATGCCTTAAATCCCCAAATCGAGAATAAACGCCAAAGAAAAAAAATCATTTAAAAGACATACAATTATCTAGGTTTTAGAAAGAAATCGTATTCCATAAGTTAGAACACGATCTTTTCGTAATTCTCGAGATTATTTAAAAATGTTTTAAAAACATTCGTTATTCGGATTTATCGAGAAAATTGGGACCCCGTAAGTTAGGGTACGACTTTTTGAATCTCGAAATACGAGAAATTGCTTATTTAAAAAAAATTTCAATGTGACGGGTAAAATGTAATGCGATTTTGTAGTGAAAATGTAAAATGGATTACGGAGTTGATACATAACAGAATAGTAAATAAGTTAACGTAAGTGATAATATGAAGAACGAAGATGAAATAAATAAACAAGCCAATAATAATAAAACAAATAATAAGAATAACAAACTGAAAAATTGAAGCTAAAGATCTAATATTAAGTAAATAAATAAGTATTGTGTAAAATAATTTAAGAATAATAACATTAGTAATAATGATGATAATATTAATAATAATATAATAATAAAAATCTAAAGTTTTTAAAATTATATAAAAGGATATAAATGAATAAATGATAAAATAAATGTATATAAGAAAAAGTTTGGGTAAATAAATATAAAAGAAATGTAATAGAAATAATGCAAAATTGATTAATTTAGTAATATGATAATAATAAGTAAATAAAATAAAAAAGGAAAATGATAGTAGTAATAAAAATATTAAACTAATTAATTTAATAATACAATGATAATAATAAGTTAGTAAAATTAAAAAGGAAAATATAATGATAATAATAATAATGTTAAATTAATTAATTTAATAATATGATAATAATAACAAGTAAGTAAATAAAAAAGGAAAATAATAAAAAGGAAATACGAAAAAAATATATAAAAGAAACAAATAATAGATAGATGGACAAATAAATAAATATTAGTAGCGAGAAAATAATAAGAACAACAAATATTTAAATGAAGAGAGTGTAAGCATTAAAATCCTATATATATATATATCAGGGGTATATAGTATAAGAAATAGATGAATAAATAATATGATAGTAGTAACAATAATAACAGAAGGAAAAATAAATAAAGGCATAAAAAATACAGGATGCAAATAAAATGAAAATAATAACAATTTAAATATTAAAAGAAGATAAATAAATAAATAAAATAAAACAGAACAATCATACATATAAAATAAGAGCTTGAAGTTAAGTAAATAAAGGATTAGATCGGGATTAAAATAAAATTCAGAGTCTAAATTATAATGAAACAAATGAATAAACAAAAACGGGACTAGATTGAAAATCGAATGGAATGTAATGGTGCAAAAGTTGAAATAAAGTAAAATAGGGGACCATATTGCAATGCGCGAATGAAATAGAGGGACCAAAGGGAAAATATCCCCGCCTTTCAAAACGCGGCACTTTACGTGGGACTAAAATGAAATAAAAGTGAAATCATCGGGCCAAATTAAAAAATAAAGAAAACCAAATTGTAAAATAATTAAAAGGTGGAAGGACTCATGAAGCAAATAGACCATTTGATCTTAAAAAAACACGTGGATCCTCCCTGGCAGGTCCTCCCTGGCGGGTCCGATCAACACGAGGGTTAAGGCAAAACGACGTCGTTTTGGCGTTTGGGACTCAAGCCCAAAACGACGCCATTTCGTAGCATTATAAAAGTAAAAAAAAATTCAAAAAAAAAAAGGCTCATTCTCCCTCATTTCATAAAAAAAAAAAAAATCTTCTCTCCTTTGTTCTCTCTGAAGACTTGAGGGTCCCATGAGAGTCTCATTGTCACCACCACCACTACGTGCAGTGAGCTGCATGACGGGAGACCAAAAGTCACGTTTTTTCAGTGAAAAAAAAGATAAGTTTCTTTTTCCTTTTTTAATATATTCTTTTATATATAAATAGTTATGTAAAGGGAAAAATGAAAAGAAATATAGGGGTATATAATAGTTTCGAAAAATGAAAATAAAAGAAAAAAATAGCAAAAATAAAATGACCTTTGAAACACCCCAAACCCGGCCCACAAGCCCCGACCGGATCTGACATGTTCCTTAGGAAAAACTTAGCTTAAATTTTTGTTTCATTATCTTGTAAAATAAGTTAATTTCAAAACAGGTTTGTATTTTTATCAAGTCCAAACCAAATTGCCATTCAAGTTTGTATTTCGTTAAAACATTTCCTTCACACTTCATAAATTAAAAGATTTGCCAGATTTTAGAGTTCATTAAATTGAAAACCGTAGTTTGGTTAAGTGACAAAACATTGATGTTGCTTTGAGAAGAATTGTTTAGTTACTCGTTTGTTTACCATCGCTTGGACGTGAAATTTAAACACAAAATTAAAATAGTTAAGTAATGGCCTTATTACATATTAAAAACCGAAATAAATCCCGAAAGAAAACATACTAAAGAAAATGTAAAGAGTTCAACCATAAGAAAACCGAAATTTGCTGAGCATGGCCACCATATAGTCCCCGCCAACCGGGTCCACTGCACTATGCATCACCTGCAAAATGTTAGCCCACGAAGGGTGAGTCAACAGACTCAATGTGCAACTACCAACACAGATTCCCACCAATTATAGTCCTTATTACGAATATTTTGGGCAAAGCCCATACGAAATCATAGTTTGGCCATAGGCCCATAACATAGCATAATAGATCACATGTATATAGAAAATGATGCAACCCGAACCCTACCTAGATATCCAACCTCTACACACCACCCGTACCAGCCAGTCACACCAATGGGGATTACTAAATCGACCCTGCATCCACTACACACCCTTGAAGGCAGTTGCTGCAGTCAACTGCTCATCGCCCTTAATACGTGGCACAGCCACCGAATAATGTGACAACGTCACTGAAAACATAATATTATAACATGAGTCACCAGATTAATATGGTAAAACCACCAAAACACTTCCCCTTTTCACTATAACCCTCGTGCCCATGCAACATACATAGTTATACAAATTTCATACTATATGTTTATCCCAAACCCATAACGAAATTATACATGCTTTCATACAAGTGATTGTAACCACTATTAACAAGGTATTAGTGTAACGTACCTGAATGGACTGTACCCTTGAAGGGTACCTTTAACCATAGCTATTCATAAATCTTATTATCACATACATAGTCATTCAATTAATCGAGAAAAAGTGTGGGGTTACACACCTGTAAACACAGAGAACGACACTTTCGATCTCACTGACACTTTCACTTGCAGGGATCACAGCGATTTGCTTATCCCTTTCCGAAGCTGGCCCACAACCCGGTGGCCAATCCCGCACCGTAGAAACCGAATGTTTCGTGAACCTAGGGGTAGGGACTACCCCTTTCTCTCCTCCACTGGTACTCGCATCCATTGAATATCACTTAATCAAAAAACCCAGTTAATCGATACGTAAAATCTAAACGAATCACATCTATAACTTAACTGAATACCCTTACCAAAATAGATCTGAATCCCAAAGACTCCTTCTTTACCTTTGTCGAACCCTTCCTAAAACACCATAGTTAGAATCGACTAACACTTAAAAATATGGCCTTTGGCCGAATAGCACTATTCCTTACCTTAACCGATCAAATCCCGAAAGCTCTTCCTCCTAACGTTGGCTACAAAGAATCCCAGAGACCACCTTCATGGTTTTGGCCAAATGGATAAAGGGGATTAGAGTTGCTGATTTCGACAATCCAAGAAGAAAAGAGAAAAGAAAATCAACCAACCAAAGGAGAGATCCTTACCACGCATCTAACCCGATTCGGCTTAACAACCACCCTTGAAAATTGATGCGCCAAAAGAGAATACGAATGATAGATGAAGGATTCGGCTTGATATCACCCCTTGGAGATCTATGCGATAGAGAAAGAGATGGAAGAGAAGTGTAGATAAAAGAGAACAATAAGTAGAAGGTTCGGCCAAAGCACTATTCGGTTTTGAAGAAATGAAAGGAGAAAAGTATGGTGGTAAGAATCAAATAGAAATTCAGCTTATAGAGAATTTTGGAGAGGAAACTCAATTGAAGAGAGATGGAGAGAAGATGAAACGAGACTAAGATGAGAAGATAAAGGCTTAGGGGATTTCGACTATAGTGCTAGATGTATTCAGCTTTTAGGAGGTAAATGGAAAAGAGAGAACAAGTGCATGAATGGTCTTCTTTTGGTTTTCGGTCACAACTGAAAAAGAACACAAATGGCTTTCGGGAAGTGAAATCGCCACAAAAGTGCCTATTACCACACTAAGCATATTCGGCTTCTCCCCCCATCTACATGACCGAAAATGTCATCACAAGAGTCCTCCTACCGGCCAACTCTCTTCCCCCTCTCAAATCCCTTATTCTTCTCCTTTTTTCCCTCCCCTCCTCTCATTCAAACTCATTTGAATGAGTCCACCTTCTATCCGAATATCTTGACCAAGTCCACCCTCATCCCTTCAGAGTCTAATTGCCGTCCAACTCCTCACTCCCCTTGACGCAAAATAAATGCCAAAATGCTGCCAGTGTCGTTCGAACCCTGTCCATCTAGCTCCCTGAGGCGTCACTCCCTTATGCTCTAAGTGGCGACTCCCTTGCCACCTTACCACCTGATCCCTTGTGTCATAACCCACACATAAATCCCCTTAAGGCCTAGCTCTCCTAGCTCCCCCCTACCAGCTTAAGAACCATTATTTTTCTAAGGCTTCTACCTACACCCCAAGGTTCCCGAAGCCCCCAAACACACACAAACAGCACACAAAGCACACTACTACATAAATATGAGTTAAAACGCATAACCCCTAAATCTCGGATATTACAACCTTGGCACCTTTTGAATTTGTTTTTCTTTTGTTCGAATATTTTCTGCTTCTTTTTTGTTTGTATGCTTGAATCTTTGCTTTTTTTTATTCACAGTATGTCTGAATTTTTCTCTTTGTATTTCAAAAATCGTCTGTAAAAAATATTACATGCGTTTTGGTGGCTTTTTATAGTTGAAAAAATACAACTGTTAGTTTATTGTTTTGTTTGTTTCTATGGTTGTCTACATTTGCTTGTTGCTGTTTCGTCTGCAGGTAGGAGAGCGACGGCAGCTCTAGCCCTGGGGTTTTTGTCTCTATTTTGTTTTAAATTTTGGGCCATTTTAGGCCTTGTAAATTTGGGCTGTAAATGGACTTATATTGCTTTTGGTTTTATTTTTTTATTTGGTTGTGGTCTCCGACAAATTGAGCCTATTACAATACATAATTTGTAATATTCTAAATATATTACTTTTATAAAAATATTGTTGAAAATAATTATTATGACTAAATAATAAAAATATAAAAATAATGGTTGATAATGTTAAGTTTATTATCATACGTAATCGTTCTGGTCATCCCTAAACTTTTCTAATTAAATTATATTTACTTCAATCACTATGAATTTTTTAAAATTTGTTTTAAAGTAGTAGCAAATTTTTAGAGGATAATAAAATAAAATAAAATATTAAAATATTATACAACTTTAATTTTTTATGTCACAATTTTAAGTTTATAAACAATAAACTCTTTTTTTTGAAGTTTTAAACACTATAAAAATTTTAAAGAAATATTATAATTAAAAAATGTTTAACAATTTTTTATTTTTAAAATTTTTATTGTTTATTATTTAAAATAAATCTATCATTAACAAATTTATTTTAATATTGTAACAGTGTTTTATATTTTTAAAAGATCTTTTTTAACCGAACATATGAATTGGTTGTGTGTATTTATTAAAATATGTTATATTTATTTGTTAAATTTTTTGTACAAATTTTTCAACATTTCATAATTAAAATGATTTAAAAAAAATGAAAAAAAAGGCATAATGACAAAAATAGCTACCAACCTTTACATCTTTTGTTATTTTGCCCTAATTGTTTTTCTGGAACCATTTTAGGCCTCCACAAGTAATTTTGAGTCAAATTACTTGCTTTTAACAAAAAAATACAGACTAAATTGTTAAAAATTAACTATGCTAAGGTGACAATTTGATTCGGAAAATTTTAAATAATGAAGAACTAAGTCTTTTTGTAACAATAAAATAGTTACAATTAAAATATGACATAAATTTTTTAAAAATAAATTAATAAAAGGGATAAATATAAAATTGGTACTCGAACTTATCCACTTCTCTCAGATTGGTACTTATGGTTTTTTTTTGTCTTAGATTGATACCCAAACTTTTTTTTTCCGTCCACTATGTTGGTACCTGAGCCTAATGTCATTAGTTTTTTGCTGACGTGGTAGCGCTCACTAATCATTAACTCATTCAATCGCAACCAAAATCGTATCAAAATAATCAACATAACATTACATTCAATCTCATTTCTATTCATACCAACTCATATACCAATTTACATAGCCAATTCACATGTATATTCATGCATGATACATTCACATCTTACCAAACATATAACCATCTCATTGATCATGTTCGTGTTGCATTCATATACTTACCATAACTTTGACCATTTCATATGATATCAAGTCATACCAAAATATGCATCATATATCATATTCATTAATGCATTTTACAAACACTTAACTAGCCAAATCACATGGCTAAGTTCACATCTCATACATATGCCAAATAACTAGTCTATACATGCCATGTTTAGCTATTTACACATTTTCAAAAGTACCAAAACAAGTTAAGTAGTGTGATGACGATCATCGACGGTCCTGAGCCTTTAGTAGCTTTGACGATCTATAAAACAGAGCAAACACATACACAGAGTAAGCTTTCCAAAGCTTAGTAAGCCCTATACAAATATACTTAGCATAAAATACATATACATAGCAAATACATCATAAATTCCTTGGCTCATATACATAGCCATATCTTACCATATTCTTCAATTCAAATGTCACATATTCACATAGTTCATTTTAGCATATCTTCACAAATCATTCCATTGTTGCATTACACATATTCAACTTAGTAAGTTCATATATACACTTACCTTTCATACACACTTAGTGCACATATCGAACATACCTGAAACAAATGTACCAATCACAAAGTCGCTCATATCTCGGATTTGCCCGTTGAACTGTTCGGGATCTAATAGGATATTCAGAGTGCTCGGAATAGTCATACAATGCCGACATCCTAGACGCGGTCTTACATGCAATCAAATATTGATGCCACTGTCCCAGACAGGGTCTTACACGAATCAATACGATGATAATGTCCCGGACATGGTCTTACACGTAAATCTCATATCGATGCCAACGTCCCAGATGTGGTCTTACACAAATCTCAAATTAATGCCAACGTCCCAGACGTGGTCTTACATGATATCACATAATAGACACCTATGTCATGACATAGACTGCCCTATCTATTCCTAGGTTCAAACGGGACTTCTCGGACATTGTCATTATGTCGATTCTATCTCGGAATTCATGTATACATTATCTCATATACATTCATCATTATCAATAGTCATAAGAATATATATAATTCAATACAAATAATTTATTTTTATATTGACTTACCTCGAATTCGGATATTCGTTCAGACTCAGTTATTCAACTACTTTCGCCTTCCCGCGATCTAAGTCAATTTTCTTCAGCTCTTGATCTATATATATTCAAATGTAATCCATTCATTCACTAATTCATTCAATTCAATTCAATTCATGAACACACATTTAGGACTATTTGCAACTTAGCCCTCACATTTTCACATTTGGACCATTTAGTCCCTAATTCACAAAATCACCAAATATACAAAATTACCATATACCCATGCTTAGCCGAATGTTTATGTATTCCATACAAATCCATATATTTCATTTATTTCACAATTTAGTCCCTCTAAATGCTATTTTCACAATTTAGCCCTAATTAGCTAAATTCACCAAAAACTCAAATGCAAACTATGATATTCATATATATAGCTTTCATATTTCACTATTAAACATCACAAATCACATGAGTTCATCAAAGTCTCATTTCACAAGCATCATCAATTCTTAAAATTAAGACATGGGTTTCAAAGTATACAAAGCAACGATTGCAAAAACGTAGAAATTATCAAAAACCGATCAAAATCTATACCTTAATTTATGCTTCAAACTAGCCGAATGTTTGAAAGCTTTTGTTCTTTCTTTTCTTTCCAAAATTCGGTGGAGTATAGATGATAACAATAACCATTTTTATGTTTTATTATTACACTTTAATCATAATTATTAATTTACCAACTAACCTTTTAATAAACATATAAGACAAACATAACTCAAGTCCTTAAAATGGTTAAATTGCCTCATTAGACATCCAAATTTTAAAAGCTACATCAAATAGGCACTTTTATAAATATCAGGCTAACTTTACATTGAATGCAATCTAGTCCTTTTCTCAAATTAAGCACATATACAGACAAATTAAATTACGAAACTTTAACACATGCTGAATCACATATCAAGGGCGCAAAAAATAATATTTAAATATTCTACTGACTCGGATTTGTGGTCTCGAAACCACTGTTCCGACTAGGGTCTAAACTGGATTGTTACATAGGATGAGAAATTTACACAATGTGTTTGTGATAGATATCCAACAATCTATGAATTATTTATTAGTTGGGTATTCTTCCATCATATCCTTTTCAAAATAATCCTTTAAAGCATTCCAATTGTTTAGTAAGTTGGTTATCCTTTTGAAATGTAATAAATGTTAATCGCTTCAATCTTTCATAGACTACATTCAGAGGTTAGCCAAATCGAATAAGCACTTCTATATATTGTAGTAGAAATGTACTTTTAAGTTAAAAAGTGTATTTTCATCATAGAAATAATAAAGAACATTAATATTTTTATAATGAAAAATGTAGTTAATTTTTTTTATACCATTTGAAGTTGAAAATTATCAAAATTTAGGTGCTTTTGACTTTTTTCTCTTACATTTAAGGTTGAAAATTATCAAAATACCATTATTTATATCTAACTATTTAAAATGAATATAAATAATTAGATTAATTTATATTTTATATATTATTTGTTAGAATTATAAAACTCTAATATAAATTTTAATAAACCAAGATTTGTCATGTTAGATCATCGATAATAAAACAAGAATAAAACTAAAAGCGGAAGCGTACCTGAATCTATTGTTGGAGATTGTCTAGAAAGTTTTTGATCTTCCAAGAAAATAGTTTTTCTCTTTGTATAATTTTCTTTGATAGGGATAGAAAAAAATACGAATATATATATCTATTTCTTGTGGACCACTACCTCTTTTTTTAAATAATTGACTACTAAATCAATTCTGGGTATTTATAATTATGTCCCTCATCAAATTATAAATAATATTTATGGTATCTACAAATTAATTTCAATACAATTGAATACCTATGACACTTATAACATAATTGGTCACTTAATTTTGTATCACACTTTATAATAGCGTTACACATTATACATATGTTCCCATAACAGATTATTTTAACCCAAGAATCTCCCACTTGGGCAACATATGTTTCTTGACAAATGTACAACCTTTTGAGCTTAAAATTTCCTATCATATAACAGATATTCTATTACAATCTCGTCCATCAACTATATCCATATAGGATTAAAGCAATCTTTGTCATATTAATCATGACTAAACTCGTTAATGGTCACATATACAAATATATTCAAATGACATATATCAATCATGGATGCGTAGCATGGAAATTACATGCAATGTGAACTAAACATGTCTATTTCAAACTAGTCTTCCTTAAACTTAAGTGACGTCAACATCAAAATAACAAAACATAGTGAATAAACTTCATTTCTGACTAGTTAATAACCAAATGCATAAATGTTTGAAAAGTAACATAAAACAAATAAACTACAAACTTCCACTAAACCATGATGTCCTCAAATAATATAAGACCCATATAAGAAGTGCGCTCATAAAAGACCTTGGATGGTAAACCTTTCTTGAGTGGATCCACTACCATGGAGTTTTGTTGGAAAAATCCAGTTTGAAAACTATTTTCTTGCACAGTGAAAATTAAAAATTTTAAAAATCGACCCGATTTGTGATATTAATAGTCATAAACCTTAGACCAAAATCGTACCTATGTTTTTAGATAGACGGATCATTGTCAGCCTTGGCTTTCAACTAAACTATCTTCTCCACTATTCTTATAGCATGAATTGCCTCGAGTGTGAGCTTGATCAAATCGAATCAAAACACATAACTAGAAGTAGTTTTCTTTTCTTTTGGGTGAAAACAAAAATTCTCCTCTCAAATAAAAATAGGTAGAATTGTTGTTCAGGAAAAATATATTTAATAGTTGAGAATAAATTCTCTGTATTTTCGACAGAGTAACAATATCTTAAATTACTCTAAATAGTCCTACTGATGCCATTTATTTATAGAGAGAGAAGGTAGAACCCTTATTGAATTAGAGAAGTTTATTTCAACTAGAAAAATAAAATCCTCGTTCAACTAGGGTATATGGGGTAGCATGTAACATCCCGGTTTAGACCCTAGTCAGAACAGTGGTTTGAGACCACAAATCCGAGGTCGTAAAAATATTTTAATGATATTTTCTGTGTGAATGATATGTGATATAGTCTGTGTGAAGATTCTGTGTGATAATTTGATCGTTTGTGTGTCGAATTAAGAGAAAGGACTTAATCTCGTAAAGTGTAAAAGCTATGTGCTGATTTTTAATTACCTAAGTGTTGTTGTCTTTATAAAGGGGAGTCCTTATGCTGCAAATAGCCCATTAATAAAGAAAGTGGGTGGTAATGGTCAAGAATGACCTAATATCATATGTTATATATATTTTATACTAAATGTTAGTTTTATAATTTAATAATTATGTTTGTTATAACATAGTAAAACATGAAATAGTTATCATCTTCTCCATGTTCCACCGATTTTAGAAAGAAAAAGAAAGGGTTTAAGCTTCCAGATATTCGGCACTTGCTTAGCTTAATTAAGGTATGTTTTGGCTTCAGTTTTTGATAATTTCTAAGTTTTCGTAATCGTTGCTTTGTGCTCTAGCTAACCCATGTTGAAATTTCATGAATTGATGATGTTTTGTGATGAGCCATTGTGAACATTTGAGCTATGTGCTAGTTGGTAGTAAAATATGAGAACTTGGTGTTGGATTAACATGTGTTGCTTTTGAATTTTTGGTGAATTTAGCTAATTAGGGATAAATTCTAAAAATAGTAAATTGAAGGGTTAAAATGTGAAATAAATGAAATGTGTGGGTTTGTATGGATATTAGTAAAATTCGGCTAGACTAGTGCTAAGTGAAATTTAGAGAATTTGATGATTTTTGTGAATTAGGGACTAAAGTGTCAAAATGTGAAACTATTAGGGCTATTATGCAAAATGCCCTAAATGTGTGTATGTGGACTAAATTTAATGAAATAGTGATTGAATGGAATGAATTTAAATGTATATAGACCAAGAGAGAAGAGGTTCGGATCAAGATCGAGGTGAAGATAAAGTGCTCGATTAGTCGACTGTATCGATAGTCGACGTCCTAGGTATGTTCAGATATAATACATGTTGTTAACATATGATTTTGTATTATGAGATGAATGTGTATATATGTATGAAATTGAGATGCTATGTGCAAGTTTAAGTTAAGGGCACTAAGTGTGCGATATTAAAATCGAAACAGGAATGAATAGCACTGTGTGTGCGATGTTATAAAATCTTTGGTTTATTGAATTGGCACTGATGTGTGTTACCGAGATAAGTCGATTGAGAGAGTTGAGCACTAAGTGTGCGATGACTAATATGTATTGACCGTGTATTAAGCATTGAGTGTGCGATTAAGTTGAATGAATATCAAATGATGGTCAACATGTATAATTGAGCATTGAATAGCTTGGAGATTGAATAACTATGTGATTTGCCGAGGTATGTATCAAACCTTTATGGTTGATGAGTTTATAGATGATGTTATGGACGAACAAATGAGTATTGTACCTATTGATAGTATGGTATATGTACAAGAAGAATGATCTATGTGATGATTAGTATATGAATTGGTTTGATTCAATGATATAGTTGAATTTTATTTCGAACTTACTATGCTTTATAAGCTTACTGTGTGATTTGTTCCTCTGCTGTGCAGTGTCAGTAAAAGCTACCTTGGATCAGGGGATCGTCAGTTTCTCAGTCACACTATCAGCAATCTATTTAGGGGTATTTTGGAAAGATGTATATAGTTAAGATATGGCATGTATAGGCTAGTCACTTGAATCATGGTTGAGATTTGTAGTAGCCATGAGATGTGGCTAGATATGTGTTAGTTTTAGCATGAATGACTTGGTATATACGTGATGCATCTTTTGGCATGGTTTGTGGTTTGAGAAGTTGATTTATGAATGGTAACTTGGTGTTGATAAAATGGTAATATGAATTAGTGATATTGAGAAGAAATGGCTATTTGATAATTGCCATATATGCTTGATAAGTGTTGGTATATGATGCTTATAGGTTTGAACCATTTGGTTGGCATTTTGGCCTTGTAAATGGCCTATAATGTCACACGGTTGTGGCACATGGGCGTGCCTTAGACGATGGATAAATTGACAGGATGCAGCCTAAAATTACATGGCCTCGACACGGGCGTATCATCTGGCTGTGGTGTGCAAGTGAGTAGCTAACATAAAAATACACGGCCTCGACACGGGCGTGCTTGGTGGCCGTGGAGGGGAAGTCAGTATATGACCTAAAAGTACACAGCCATGGCACATGGGTGTGCCTAATGACCGTGTTGGTATAGTTAGTATATAGACACGGAAGGACACACGGGGGTGTCTAGAAGCCGTAGAGGGAACACGGTCTCCTCCCACGGGCGTGTCTCCCCTGTATTTTGGAAAAGTTTCAAATTCTCATGGAATTTTGTATGTGTCTCAGTTTAGTCCCGACTTGGTTTATAAGCATGCTTAGGGTCTTGATGACTCATTTAAGGGACACTATGTTTGTAATTGAATGCGAACAATAATGATTGCCTTTGTGTTTAAATTTCTGGATGTTAAAGGTTCCGTTTGATTGGTAATGCCTCTTAACCCTGTTCCAACGACGGTCTCGGGTTAGGGGTGTTACATTTTATTGGTATCAGAGCTACGATTTAGTCGATTCTCAGACTAATGTAGTGTGTATGAGTCTAGCTGTACATGCCATATTTAAAATTGCGATAGTGTGACTAAATCTGACATTTGAAAATGTGTTTTTATATAGTAATGGGTCTCGATCGAGCAGTTGTTGATGATGTAGAATGTAATGCGCCCGCTCCTGCTCAGGGGACAGCGCTGGCCACATCTAGGCCTAATGATAGTGGTGAGGGAGGAGAGGCTAAGTAAGCCTTCTTCCGAATGATGAGTGAGTGGTTTACAGAGTTCGTTCAAATGAATCCGGCCGCTCCACAACCTCCACCCCCGCAAGTACCTATTGTGCCTCAAGTTGTAGATCCAATCAAATTGAATAAGCCTCTTGTAGACAAGATTCGAAAATATGGGGTCGAAGAGTTTAGGGCCACATCTGATGACGATGCTGAACGAGCTGAGTTTTGGCTTGAAAACACAATCAGAGTATTTGATAAGATGTCATTGAACCCTGATGGTTGCAAGTGTGCAGTTTCCTTGTTGAGAGACACAGCTTACAACTGGTGGAAAATGTTAATATCTGTGGTTCCGAGAGAGAGAATCACTTGGGATTTCTTTCAAGTTGAGTTCAAAAAGAAGTATATCAGTCAATGCTTCATTGATCAGAAACGTAAAGAGTTTCTAGAATTGAAACAGCGCCTGTTATCTGTTACTGAATACGAGTAAGAACTCGTAAGATTGAGTCAATATGTGAGAGAATGTGTCTCGACCGAAGCTACTATGTGCAAACGTTTCATAGAGGGATTGAATGAAGACATCAAATTGTTGGTTAGGATACTTGATATAAATGAATTCGTTGTGTTAGTTGAAAGAGCGTGTAAAGCTGAAGAGCTCAGTAAGGAAAAGAAGAAAGCTAACTCAGAAGCTCGTGATAAACGAAAGAGATCAATGAATAAATTTTCTCAATATTTTACTAAGAGATACAGAGATCATTTGAGACATCCAAGTAGAGATCGTTTGAGACAGAGTACTGGTCCACGAATTCAAGCTCCGAATGAACCAAGTGCTGGCAGTGTTAAGAGTAACAAACCTGAGTGCAGACAGTGTGGAAGACGACATGTGGGAGAGTGCTGGGGCAAGTATAACAATAGAGTTCGTTATAAGTGTGGATCTTGAGATCATTTTATCCGAGATTGCCCAAAGATGGTTGAAGAAGAAAATGTTCAGAATGAAAGACCGAGTAATGTGACAGCTAGGGGTAGACCACCTAGAAGCACCAAAAATGTGAGTGAAAGTCAGAGATGGAAAAATGACACAACAATGAGATCAGAAGTGAGAGCACCTGCTAGAGCCTATGCTATACGTGCACGAGTGGAAGCATCACCTCCAGACGTCATCACTGGTACTTTCACTTTATTTGATATTGATGTTATTGCATTGATAGATCCAGGGTCAACTCATTCCTATGTGTGTATGAATCTAGTATTGAATAAGACTCTACCTGTTGAGTCTACTGAATTCGTGATTAGAGTATCGAACCCTTTAGGCAAATGTGTCTTGGTGGATAAGGTGTGCAAGAATTGCCCATTGATGTTTCGTGATATGTGTTTTTCGGTTAGTTTGATATTAATTCCGTTTGACGAATTTGACATAATTCTGGCTATGGATTGGCTTACTCTACATAATGCCATCGTGAATTGTAAAAGAAAGAGTATTGAATTGAGAAGTTAGAACGGTGAGCTAGTTCGAATTGAATCCAGTGCTATGAAAAAAAAAGTGGAATCCGTGCATGTGGTTTGTGAGTTTACATCTGTTTCCTGAAGAGCTGCCGGGATTACCTCCGATCCGAGAAGTGGAATTTGGTATCGAATTAGTGCTGGGGACTACTCCTGTTTCTATAGCTCCGTATAGAATGGCACCAATAGAATTCAAAGAGCTAAAGTCGTAGTTACAAGATTTGACTGATAGAGGATTTACACGACCGAGTTTCTCACCCTGGGGAGCTCCTGTGTTATTTGTGAAAAAGAAAGATGAAACTATGAGAATGTGTATTGATTATCGACAATTGAACAAAGTGACAATAAAGAACAAATATCCATTGCCTCGTATCGATGATTTGTTTAATCAGCTGAAGGGAGCTACAGTGTTTTCAAAGATAGATTTGACATCGGGCTACTATCAGTTAGTTAAAGAATCCGATGTGCCGAAAACTGCTTTTAGAACGAGGTATGGACATTATGAATTCATAGTGATGCCTTTCGGATAACAAATGCGCCTGCAGTGTTTATGGATCTGATGAATTGGATATTCAGACCGTATTTGGATCGCTTTGTGGTGGTGTTCATTGATGATATTTTGATTTATTCGTGTGATGAGACGCAACATGCCGAACAATTGAGAATCATGCTACAAACTCTATGTGAGAAACAATTTTATGCAAAGTTTAGCAAATGTAAATTTTGGTTGCGTGAGGTTGGTTTTCTGGGACATGTTGTATCAGCTGCTGGAATACGAGTTGATCCAGGTAAAATCTCTGCTATTTTGCAATGGAAACCTCCGAAAAGTGTGTCTGAAGTCCGTAGTTTTCTGGGACTAGCGGGATATTATAGATGATTTGTGAAAGGTTTTTCGTTGATTGCGACTCCGTTGACAAAGCTGTTACAGAAAGATGTTAGATTTGAGTGGTCAGAAAAGTGCCAGCAGAGTTTTGAGCAATTGAAAGTGTTGTTAACAGAAGCACCAGTGTTGATTCAACTTTGAGTCGCAAAAGAGTTCATAGTTTACATGATGCATCGTTGAATGGTTTGGGCTGTGTGCTGATGCAAGAAGGGAAAGTCATTGCTTATGCTTCGAGACAGTTAAAGCCACACCAAAAAAACTACCCAACGCATGATCTTGAATTGGCTGCGATTGTATTCGCATTGAAGATTTGGCGTCACTATCTGTTTGGGGAAAAATGTCATATTTATACTGACCATAAGAGTTTAAAGTATTTGATGACTCAGAAAGATTTGAATTTACGACAGAGAAGATGGTTAGAGTTGTTGAAAGATTATGAACTTGTGATAGATTACCACCCGGGTAAAGCTAATGTTGTAGCTAATGTCTTGAGCCGAAAATCATTATATGCTTTGCGAGCTTTGAGTAATCAGATGGATCTGTGTGATGATAATGTGGTGGTAGCTGAATTGAAAGTAAAACCCTTATTCTTACAACAGATTTGTGAGTCTCAGAAAAGTGATAATGAGTTGTTAGTAAAAAGAATTCAGTATGATTCAGATGTTGTATCGGAATTTCGAGTTGATAGTGATGATTGTTTGAGATTCAGAGATCGAATTTGTGTTCTAAGAAATTGAGGGTTGATTTCGAAGATTTTGACTGAAGCTCACAATAGTCATTTGACTGTACATCCGGGGAGTACAAAGATGTATAATGATCTGAAACAGTTCTATTGGTGGCATGGCATGAAATGAGATATTTTTGACTTTGTGTCGAAATGCTTAGTTTGTCAGCAAGTCAAAGCTGAACATCAGATTCCATCTGGTTTATTACAACCGATTATGATTCCTGAGTGGAAATGGGAAAGAATCACGATGGACTTTGTGTCGGGATTACCCTTATCTCCGAGAAAGAAAGATGCAATCGGGGTGATAGTGGACAGATTGACAAAATCAGCTCATTTCGTTCTGATGAGAACCGATTATTCTTTAGATAAATTAGCTAAATTGTATATCGATGAAATTGTGAGATTACACGGAGTACCATTATCTATAGTGTCTGACAGAGATCCGAGGTTTACTTCGCGATTTTGGAAGATATTGCAAGATGCTTTAGGCACAAAATTGCATTTCAGTACTGCTTTTCATCCGTAAACGGATGGTCAATCCGAGCGAATCATTCAGATTCTCGAAGACATGCTGAGATGTTGCATACTTGAATTTGACAATACATGGGAAAAGCACTTATCCTTGATTGAGTTTGCGTATAATAACAGTTTCCAATCTAGCATTAAAATGGCACCATATGAGGCTCTTTACGGTCGAAAATGTCGAACTCCATTGTATTGGACTGAGCTGAGTGAGAATAAGATTCACAGGGTTGATTTGATAAAAAAGACCGAACAGAAGTGAAGATAATTCGTGACAGTTTAAAAGCAGCCTCAGATTGTCAAAAATCTTATTCAGATTTGAAACGAAAAGATATTGAGTTTTAAGTTGGTGATAAAGTGTTTTTGAAAGTGTCCCCGTGGAAGAAAATACTTCGATTTGGCCGAAAGAGCAAGCTGAGTCCGAGGTTCATCGGACCGTACGAGATTATTGAACGAGTTGGGCCGGTTGCTTATAGATTGAGATTGCCATCTGAGTTAGAAAAGATTCATAACGTGTTTCATGTGTCAATGCTTCGACGGTACAAATTAGACCCGTCTCATGTGATTGCTCCAACTGAGGTTGAAATTTAGTCAGACTTGTCGTATAGTGAAGAACCGATCCGAATCTTGGCACGAGAGATTAAAGAGTTGAGAAACAAAAGAATTTCCTTAGTGAAAGTATTATGGAACAAAGACGGGATTGAAGAGGCTGCGTGGGAATCTGAAAACGTTATGAGAGAGCAATATCCTCCCCTATTCACTGGTAACATTTTCGGGGACGAAAATCCCTAAGGGGGGAGAGTTGTAACATCCCGGTTTAGACCCTAGTTAGAATAGTGGTTCGAGACCACAAATTCGAGGTCATAAAAATATTTTAATGATATTTTCTGTGTGAATGATATGTGATATAGTCTGTGTGATAATTTGATCGTTTGTGTGTTAAATTAAGAGATATGACTTAATCGCATAAAGTGTAAAAGCTATGTGCTGGTTTTTAATTGTCTAAGTGTTGTTGTCTTTATAAAGGGGAGGCCTTATGTTACAAATAGCCCATTAATAAAGAAAGTGGGTGGTAATGGTCAAGAATGGCCTTATATCATATGTTATATACATTTTATACTAAAGGTTAGTTTTGTAATTTAATAATTATGTTTGTTATAACATAGTAAAACATGAAATAGTTATCATCTTCTCCATGTTCTACCGATTTTAGAAAGAAAAAGAAAGGGTTTAAGTCGGCACTTGCTTAGCTTAATTAAGGTATGTTTTGGCTTCAGTTTTTGATAATTTCTACGTTTTCGTAATAGTTGCTTTGTGCTCTAGCTAACCCATGTTGAAATTTCATGAATTGATGATGTTTTGTGATGAGCCATTGATGAACATTTGAGCTATGTGCTAGTTGGTAGTAAAATATGAGAACTTGGTATTGGATTAACATGTGTTGCTTTTGAATTTTTGGTGAATTTAGCTAATTAGGGCTAAATTGTGAAAATAGTAAATTGAAGGGTTAAAATGTGAAATAAATGAAATGTGTGGGTTTGTATGGATATTAGTAAAATTCGGCTAGACTAGTGCTAAGTGAAATTTGGTGAATTTGATGATTTTTGGGAATTAGGGACTAAAGTGTCGAAATGTGAAACTATGAGGGCTATTATGCAAAATGCCCTAAATGTGTGTAGGTGGACTAAATTTAATGAAATAGTGATTGAATGGATTGAATTTAAATGTGTATAGACCAAGAGAGAAGAGGTTCGGATAGAGATCGAGGCAAAGATAAAGTGCTCGATTAGTCAACCGTACTGATAGTCGACGTCCGAGGAAAGTTTAGATATAATACATGTTGTTAACATTTGATTTTGTATTATGAGATGAATGTGTATATATGTATGAAATTGAGATGCTATGTGCAAGTTTAAGTTAAGGGCACTAAGTGTGCGATATTAAAATCGAAACAGGAATGAAGCACTGTGTGTGCGATGTTATAAAAGCTTTGGTTTATTGAATTGGCACTGAATGTGCGTTACCAAGATAAGTCGGTTGAGAGATTTGAGCACTAAGTGTGCAATGACTAATATGTATCGACCGTGTATTAAGCACTGAGTGTGCGATTAAGTTGAATGAATATCAAATGATGGTCAACAAGTATAATTGAGCATTGAATAGCTTGGAGATTGAATAACTATGTGTTTGCTGAGGTATGTATCGAACCTTTGTGGTTGATGAGTTTATAGATGATGTTATGGACGAACGAATGAGTATTGTAGCTATTGATAGTATGGTATATGTACAAGAAGAATGATCTATGTGGTGATTAGTATATGAATTGGTTTGATTCGATGATATAGTTGTATTTTATTTCGAACTTACTAAACTTTATAAGCTTATTGTGGGATTTGTCCCTCTGCTGTGCAGTGTCAGTAAAGCTAGCTCGGATCAGGGGATCGTCATCTTCTCAGTCACACTATCGGCAATCTATTTTGGGGTATTTTGGAAAGATATATATAGTTAAGATATGGCATGTATAGGCTAGTCATTTGAATCATGGTTGAGATTTGTAGTAGCCATGAGATGTGGCTAGATATGTGTTAGTTTTAGCATGAATGACTTGGTATATATGTGATGCATCTTTTGGCATGGTTTGTGGTTTGAGAAGTTGATTTATGAATGGTAACTTGGTGTTGATAAAATGGTAATATGAATTAGTGATATTGAGAAGAAATGGCTATTTGGTAATTGCCATATATGCTTGATAAGTGTTGGTATATGATGCTTATAGGTTTGAACCATTTGGTTGGCATTTTGGCCTTGTAAATGGCCTATAATGTCACACGGTTGTGGCACATGGGCGTGCCTTAGACGATGGATAAATTGACAGGATGCAGCCTAAAATTACATGGCCTCGACACAGGCGTATCATCTGGCTGTGGTGTGCAAGTGAGTAGCTAACATAAAAATACACGGCCTCGACACGGGCGTGCTTGGTGGCCGTAGAGGGGAAGTCAGTATATGACCTAAAAGTATACAGCCATGGCACACGGGTATGCCTAATGACCGTGTTGGTATAGTTAGTATATAGACATGGAAGGACACACAAGGGTGTCTAGAAGCCGTGGAGGGAACACGGTCTCCTCCCACGGGCGTGTCTCCCCTGTATTTTGGAAAAGTTTCAAATTTTCATGGAATTTTGTATGTGTCTCAGTTTAGTCTCGACTTGGTTTATAAGCATGCTTAGGGTCTTGATGACTCATTTAAGGGACACTATGTTTGTAATTGAATGCGAATAGTAATGATTGACTTTGTGTTGAAATTTCTGGATGTTAAAGGTTCCGTCTGATTGGTAATGCCTCTTAACCCTGTTCCGGCGATGGTCTCAGGTTAGGGGTGTTACATAGCAACCCTTGTTAAATATACTAGGGTTTGGCGTCCTCCCTTATTACATAAGGGCCTTTAGGGTCTCTTGCATATCGGGTCTAATTACAAGTACTTCTCATACTTTTTGACCTAGAACTTTATAATTTGATCAAACTCTGTTTTTTTTTCTATCTTCGAAAATAAACTTTAATAGTTATATTAAATAATTTTCTCATCCAAATTTTACCCCAGGTAAAATTATGATGATTTTACCCTTGATAAAATTTTCGAGAAAATATATTTAATATTTCACCATTCAACTTGTTCACTATGATCGTATGGTTTATTTTTATCTTTGAGCTTTAAAATAGCTCAAAAACTTGAACTCAATCTTCCGATCATTTTTGAGAATTCCTTATTCATTTTTAAATGAATTCATTTCTCATTTGCATTTTGAGAAAACTATATTCATTTCCAAATGATTCTATTTTCTCCATTCTCATTTTTATTTTGGAGAAAACGAAAAGCATTTTCTAAATGTTTTTCATTTCTCCATTTCTATTCATTTTGATAATTTTGATTCAACACGCAATTCATTTCTAGTTTCAGCGACCTAGAGGAGGGACTGATTGGACATATGCAACTGATGCTCAAATGATTTATAATTAAGTTTTAACTTTTCGTCTATTAATTATAAACTCATTTAGTCACAAATTCATTCCACTATAATATTTTCATACCCTCTATTGGCAAGCTGGTATTGTTTGGGAGACTGCACTGGCGAAGATCGCCTAAGTCATGAGACTTAGACAGGATAAGGTTGGTAACTTCGTGGCAAAGTACTTCATTGAACTTCGTCTATACTATGAAGTTCCACTTCGCGAGGTGATGATTTCTTTATTGTGGAGAGTGACCACCTATAAACATGTTACTATTTATAATTAAATCACACACTAAATATAAATTAAATTAAATCGGTGGCGTTCGTAAATTCATTCCACTATAATATTGTCATACCCACTTTTGGCGAGCTGGTACTATTTGGGAGATTGGACTGGCGAAGATCGCCTAAGTGGTGAGACTTAGACGGGATAAGGTTGGTAACTTTGTGGCAAAGTACTTCGTTGAACTTCGTCTATACTGCGAAGTTCCACTTCGCAGGGTGACGATTTGTTTGTTGTGGAGAGTGACCCCCTATAAACATGTTACTTTTTATAATTAAATCTCATACTAAATATAAATTAAATTAAATTGGTGGTTTCCACAAGTGTACGAGTCAAATTGTAATATAGTAAATGTAACGACCCAAAATTAGGTCTAGTAGGATTGGACCCATTGGGCCTTAGGCATAGGAGTGTTTAAAATTTTTGAGAACAAGAGAACGGGATTATTTCAAGTTAAACTTATTAAGAAGGTTATTTTGGAAAGTTACAGGGTTCTAGGAAGTTCCGGGTTCAAATTGGGCCTTAGCAAAATTTTTATGTTTAAGTACTTTAAGAAGAGAAGGTAAGTGGCATCAAGACTTAAGGAAATAAGTGTGCATTTTGCTAGCACAAGGAGTCTATTGGTAAAGATGGAAAGTGGCGTGTGGAGTGTACTAATGGTCTGAGGTTCGAATCCATCTATTGCAAACTTTTTTATTAATTTTTGTGCTATTCATCCCAAGTGTCGGTCAAGGCTTTAATAAGGTAAGGAAGACTTTTTAATTTGGGAAAGATGACTAAGGATTATGGTAAGGAGGAAGATAAGGGATAATGAAGGAAAGAATCAAAAGAAAAAGGAAGGATAAGGGAACATGTTGGCTTATAGTGTGGAAGGTGTTTTGGAAAGATTCTTATTTGGTCAATGTTCATCTTTTGGTAAAGATGATACATGGTTTGCAAGGGGTTTTGGGGGTAGCTGAATTTTGCATTAGTGTTTTGGCAAAATTTTGGTGCTTGTTAAGCCTAATTCCTTTTTGCATTCTTTTGTACTCTTCTCTCCAATTTCTTCTTTTCCCTTGCCAAAACTCTAAAGCCAACTTTGTACACCATTTTCTCTTGTTTTTGGCCGAAACTCCTAGGCTCCCTTTCTCCATCTTTTCATTTCTTTTCACAAAAATTCTTCAACCTTTGTTCCTTCTCCTTTAATCCATATTTTCAAAGTTGAGTCTTGATCATCTCTTCTTCTCCATCTTGCAAGTTGAACATTTCTTCTTTGATTAAACCGGGTAAGTGTTTTTATTCAAATCTTTTCATTTTTCTCCTTAGCCGAATGAGTGTCCCTCATTATTTGGTTATTTCATATTGTCCTAAATCGAAATGGTGTTTTCCATACTCCCTCATATCGTAATCGTTAACATCAGTTGCAGTAAAGGAGCATGTGGTGGTAGTCAGAAGGCGGGGTTGAATATCGGGACTCCGTAGAGGGAGATCACATGTGGTAATTGATTCAAGTGTAAGTAATACGAAATCTTTTGGAAATCCGAGGCTAACTTTTGGTTCTAGGGTCAACGAAGAGTGGTTCTTTAGGAAATCAAAATAAGGTGTGTAATCCTATACCCTTCCGAATACATGTTTGAAATGGTGTGTAATCTAACATCTCTCTGAAAGTTTGCATGAAATGTTCTGTGGTTCAGTCGAAATACTGAAGAAAACTAAAAACTGGCATCCGTGATCACTAGGGCGTGCGTATGTTCGTAGTGGTAACCATATTTTTGCAATGAAATAGTTTTGATTAGCAGCAGTGACGTGATTTTGAAAAATCACGAAAAATAGGAGAAAGGGAATTAAAAAGTGAATAAGATATCGAATTAAATCTTACTGTGCCTATTTTTATATGAAAGAAACAGAGGAGGAAGAGGAATTTTATATTCTATGATATTTTAATTTTAGTGAGACTGGTTCTGATGGACTTCGTGGCTCCCTAATCCATCTTGGAAAAATCATTTAAAATTGTACAAAGTGAATTATGAGTTATAAGTTATATGATTCCTTAGTGATCCTATTTTCAATAGAAACAAGTGGGAGCAACATATGAAAACCGTACAATGAGATATTTGAATTTAGGTTAAGAGAGGTCAGAACCATTGGCCAGTGAAACAAGGGAATTTTAATGAATAAACTGTACTAAATGGATAAGTCAAAAATTCTGAAAAAACTACAGTAAGAAGATATATGAGTCTAGTTTCAAGTAAAATTTACAGATCTAAATTTTGAGTTTCGTAACTCGAGTTATAGTCAATTTAGTCAGTATGATGCAGATGGACAGATTCAATTTTTATGCCCCAAATTAGTAGTTAAGTCTGGGTTGCGAAATTACCAAAATACCCTTGGAGGGTAAATTACCGAAATACCCCTAGATTGCGAGATTATTGAATTACCCTTAGTGGGTAAGATTACCAAAATTGTCCCTATGGATCGATTTACCGAAATTTCCCTATGGATCGATTTACCAAAATGTCCCTATAGACCGAATTATCGAAATGCCCTATGGGCCTAATCGTTAAAAAGCTTTAGTGAGCCGAATTATTACAAAATGCTATAATGGGTTGATTCATTAAAAATATTCTATAGATTAATGGTTGTTTCTATATGTGGATATTATATGTTACTATTTATTTTGCATCTTTATATATATTGCATGGGATGGGAAACTTGAATGAAGAGAAGTGTAGACCGGTGGCATTGCCACAAATTTTAAATATGGCTTTGTGCCATCGTGATTAAGGCTGTGTGTCGATTATATTACCGTATATGAATCTGGTGGCTCGGCCAAAAATATTATAAATGGCAGCTTGACTGCAAATCGGAGAGACTGGCGGGGTGGGTTGACTTGATCCCCACAGGAAAGATTGGTTGGTACGGGAGAGAGATTGGCTGGATGGGATGGGTTGCATACATTCTTACATTTGTCTCATTTATATATTATTTTGTAAATGGGCTTAGGCCCAAGATGATGCTAAATGGGTTCAAGCCCAGTAGACAACGGTAAGGGGATTATACACTGAGTTCTTGTAACTCACCCCTTTTTCCTTAACCCTTGTAGGTAATGCTCAGTGACGAGGACTTGGGGCCATGGATGACTCGGAGGAGGCCATACTTTTGGAATGTGAATTTTGAACTCTAGTAAACTTCTTTTCCGTATTATTTCTTCGCGTATACTATTTCGGGTTTTAAAGTTGTAATAAGGCCTCTGGGATGTTTTAAACTGCTTTATGTCTTGGTGTAGTTATTATTTTGCTTAAATTGTTTTAAATGGGAATTTTCTAAAATCTTAATAAAGGTTTTTTCAAAATAGATTAATAATTGGCTTTTATAACAAACTTTTACAAATAAATTAACACGGAAATTCTCTTTCGAATTATCAATGAAATTTTCAAAAGACTTAGATTCTCTTTCAAATTTTCAACGTTGTTTTCAAAAGTCATGGTTTTAAAGTTCACTACCTTGAATTTGATTCATCAAAACAACCTCTCAAAAATAGCTAGATTTTATCAAATATTTACATCCAAAACTTGTTTACTTAAACACAACCAAGAAATGCCTATTTTAGTAAGAATCACATGATGTAACATCCTGAAATTGGGCCTAGTAGGATTGGGCCCAATGGGCCTTGAGCGTTTTAGCGTTTAAATTTTTAGAGAATAAGAGATCGGCTTAAATGTAAGTTGGACCAATTAGATAAGTGATTTTGGAAGGTTAGACGGCTTCTATGAAGTCCCGGGATCAAACTTTGGCTTTAGGGAAATTTTGGTTTTAGGTGAAAAAACCTGGAAGTTGGCGGGTAGGCCTTAAGAATAAAATGTGGAGAAAAATGACACAAGTGGAGTGTGTGTAGTGTAGTGGCAAAGTGACGCCACATAAGAGACAAGGGGGTGACGCCACAAGGAAGGAAGGAGGTTCAAGGTTCAAGTCTTGGCTCTTGCATTTTGGTTTTCTTTTTGCTTGGACCTTAGAATTTGGCTGTAGATTTATATTTAGTTGCGCATGGTTTAAGACACAAAAGGAGCTTGTGGCCAAGTGGTTAGCGGCGTAGATTATGTTGCAAGGGAGCCTGGGTTCGAATCTCATGAGAAGCAAGGGAGTATTTATTTTGCGGATTGGACGGCAAGAGTTTCAGTTGAAGTTAAACTCTACTGACGAAGGGATCCCACATCAGAAAGATACAAAGAAGGAAGATGAAGAGCTAGCTATATAAAGAGCATTCCAGGAGGAGAGTTAAGATACCTTGGTGGGCGTTTGGGCACAGGAGTGGTTGCAGCGTGGTTTAACACCGCACTCTATCGTGTGTAACTCTCTACTCTAGTCAGAGAACGGCAATGCCGGTGCCGATCACGGCAATAGTAGCCACACGAGCATGCGAGCGCACATGTGGGGCTTCGACACGATAGTTGAGGCCATTAGTAGTATTCTTGTGGGTTGAGGCTGCTTAGGGCCGCGATGGGCCGAAGTGGGCCTAATGGGCCCGTGGGCCCAATTGAATAAAATGTATGATGGTATAGTATATAGTGAACTAGACTAGGTGGATCTCATTTACGTGGCTAGATTTTTGTTAGGTGGGCTACACGAGCGTGTGGGCCCAGATGAGCCAAGTTTGGATTTTAGGCCCAATAGTCCGGTACGACCGGAAATGGTAACCGAATTGCTCGGGGCGACATTTGGGCCTTTGGGAAAGGCCATTGCAGGTGTAAAATTACCAATATACCCTTGGAAGGGTAAATTATCGGAATACCCTTAGAAGGTAAATTACGAAAATATCCTTGGTGGGTAAACTACGAAAATGTCCTTGGTATGTAAAATTACGGTTATACCCTTAGAGGTTGATTAGCGTGATTATGTTGTTTTATGTCTATCTGATTATGATAGGAGTTCATGTTATACTTACATTTGGTATATGTTTAGCATTCATGACATACTGCATACACGAATTATTATGTCATATTGCACGGGTGTAATAAGAGGAGGGGGAAGGTATGATTTCAGACTGTCACCAGTGCTTTTGACCACACAGTGGGTTGGCCCCGCTTTCTATATTATAATCGTGACTAAGTCTCAGTGGTTTTGACCACCAGTGGTTTTCACCACACATGGATTATTTGTGACTCGTCCCAGTGGTTTGGTACCATAGTGGGTTGGCCCCACATGTTGATTTACGGGATTGTCACCAGTGGTTTTGACCACAAGGTGGGTTGGCCCCACCTATATTATTTGTGACTACGGTCACCAGTGGTTTTGACCACACATATATTATTTGTGACTACGGTCACCAGTGGTTTTGACCACCAGTGGTTTTGACCACACGGGGTAGATTCAGGAGTTTTGAATGGTTAGGTTTTGGTTGCATGACATACTTATTGACTTATGAAATTGTTTAAGAGCATTAATATCTTCGGGATGGGGAAATATACACTGAGTCTCGGTGACTCACCCCTTCCTTTACATTTTGCAGATGATTCATAGATCGCGGATGCGGAGCCAGGGCGGACTCGAGGTGGCCATGGGCATTTCTTTTCGGGTTTGTTTAAAATTACTATTTCGGTTTTTACTTTACTATTGAACTTGGTTTTGGGTTTGTAATAAGGCCACTAACTTTTATTTTGGGGTTTATTTATCTGGTTTGTTTCTCACTGAAATTTGTAAAGTTAAACAAAACGGCATGCCTAAGTAACTTTTAAAACAAATGTTTTCTACACTTTCACAACTTATCGGGTTTCTAAAACTTTATCATCGGGTAACGGCAAACAAGTAGTATCAACAAGTTAACTCCATTTTCTTTAAAACTAATTTCGAAACGGTTTTAGCAATATACATAAAACAACACGGGTTTTTATTAAATGAGAAGTTTCTTTTAAACTTAAAGACGACGACTTGTTTTCCAAAAACATTTTCTCTTTCCTATGACATACCAGATTCGGTAGTAGCATTTTGACCGGGTTTGGGGTGTTACACATGATGTTTTACATTTTCCTCATGTGACATGTCAGATTCGGTCATAACGCATTGGCTGGATTTGGGGTGTTACAGTAAAGTTTACAACTAAGCATTGGTAAGTATTCTGAGGGTCATACCCGAGAGATTGCAAATTGGATAAATTAATATTAAATTAATTACAGAAAATAATTAATATTTTAATTAAACTAATTAAATTAACTAACCTAAATTAACCTAATGGACTTTACTATTCCTAGTGGTGACAATGCGAGCCTCTAGCCTATTCCTAGTGTTGAAAATACGAGCCTCTAGCCTTAATTAAGTTATTTATCACCTTTAGCTACGACTACCCTACCGGTTCATCTTCATTAAGGATTACAACCTAAGTCACCCTTTCGGTCTTTTCCTAGGCATACGGATACTCTTCCAGTCTCACTGCTTGGCACAAGTTATAAACGAAAGGATACCCTTCCAGTCTCACTTGTCTTGATATTCTATTAGGGGCATCACTCCCTAATATACTAAGTACTCTTGAATAAGCAACCAATTTCAGATAACTAATCACTTAACAAATAAATTAGTTTATTAAGCTAATCATGCATGATATGAAATAAAGCACAATAATCTATTCTAATATTTATACAACGATTAATTGAAAGATAAATAAATGAATAAGAGATAAGAGAAAACTCATGAATATATTTGAAGTGCGGTGTCGGAGCAATCTTCATTCGCGATTATCTTCACATCAGAATAGAAAAGTTCCAACTACACGAACATAAAAAGAAAAGAATACTAAAAACTGTGTAAAAGTGTCTCCATCCAAAACTGCCTACGTATGCTTATAATTCTAGTGACCCTAAGGTTTCTTATATAGGTAACAGGCTACTTGGTGACCACTCAACTCGAGAAACACTTAGATACAACTAAATCAAATATTTTGCTAAAAGCTAGGTCAACATATGGAAATATCCCAAAAGTGTCATATAAGGAAATCAACTTCAATATGGTCTGCCATCGTCGCCATGTAACATCCTATATCCGGCCCAGTCGTCGAGCCTGAATATTAGGATGCCACACCATTGTCTCATGTCAAACACAACAATTAAAAGCTCATTCTCAAAGAAACATCTTCTATTTTAGTATTCATATAGGTTTTAAGTCAATCTTACTCTTAAGTTATCATTGTTACATGCTAAACGTACATAAAATATTCTTATAACAATAGTCTAACTTGCATAAGGTCCATTTAGCAAAATCTGAAAACTGACTACATAGGTATCAATATTAGAATATGGGTATCGATATTTCTCTCAAGTGGTATCGATACCACTAGCAAAATTGTACCAAATCAACCTTCTTTGTCTCGTCTAAAATCCAAAGTCTTTAAAATTATTGGTACCTTTCAAAAAATATCAGTTATTTTACCCGATCGATACTCGTGATAAGGTATCAATACCAAATTACATTATTGACTTCCTGTACTATCAAAAAACCTCTGCTCCAAACATAGAAACTACAGCAATTGCAAGCATATAATTCATACCAACTAATGTCTAATCAACATGCATCTTTTACCATAGCAAATATACCTCAAAACATCCATAATAACAGTTTTAAATGTTGAAGTTAAGTCCAAGCAATAATTAACTTAATACGAATCAAGCCCTTAAGATCCTAAGGAATAAATAAACTATGGAAACGTCCAAATATTATGGCAAGTACCATTTCTAAGTCTACCACATTGCCTTATTCCCAAAACAAAAACAAATAACAATAATACCTACGACATAACAAAAAATGACTTGCTTGGATCACCCATCGGAAGCCACACCGCTTACACCGGCACTTAACTACTCTGTAATGGTTTAAGAAGGGAATGACTGAGCTTAACAAGCTTAGTGACTGTCTAGAACAACTACCATGCAAAAATGTCATCAAGTATTAGTGAAACGTATATGTAGCATGATTATAGCAACCTTAACTCAGTTGACATATTTTACCACACAAGCATATTCGATAGTTTATTTATAGAGACAATACATACATATTCATGTATACATCACACTACACACAAACATAGTTATAGATAATTTCTATAATAGTCACATATCATATAAACACATATCACAACATACACATATATTCATATTTTATGATAGTTTGAGATAATTTGACACTTGAGCTATGAAATGTAAAAGTGGGCACTATCACCACTGATCGGATACACAAATCTCCAACACACCACATAGACTCATAAAGTCAAACATGTCCCAAAAGTGAAGCATAAAGTTAACACTCTCCAACACACCAAACATGTCCCATTGAATAGAGCTTAGCTCACATTCCCTTATCTCTCCAATCATGTCCCAGGGCCTTAACACCTAAATCATATAAGTTATTACTAACAATCCTATGGCATGCCAACTATATCCAATGGTATTAAGTATCAAAAGGCCAAAATATACGTATTCAAACACACATATTACTTACTAATTTCCATTTCCTATCACTACATATTTTTATCATTTGCACAATATTATCACTATCACTTAGCATGAATGATATGCTTGCATATACCCTTTCTCAACAATAATAATAAACATACAACACATATATAGCATCTCATTTAATTCACATTTTCATAATAACACAGGAACATATTACTAAAGATAAACATGAGTAGAATGAAGCTTACACTTAGAATTTACAGTAAGGGTTTGGGCTACCACTAAATTCACAAATGTCCACAAGTAGTGTAACAACCCAATTTCAGTGAAGTAGGAACAGTGGTTTCGTAACCACAAATTCGAGCCGGAAAGATAAAATATTTTAATATTATGAAATGATTAGTAATGTGATAGAAAAGTTATATAAAAATTTTGAAAAGAATATTTTATCGATTATGTGTCTAATTAGAGAAAGGACTAAATTGCATAAAATGTTAAAGTTGAATTCTATTAGCTGTAAGGATTAAATAGTTATGGAATTCAAAACTTGAGGTCCTTATATGGTAATTAGACCATTAAAGAAAAGTATTTAGATATTTTTGGTGAGTCATCCATGGAAAAATTAGAAAAGGTTAAGGACTAAATTAGAAAATAAAATAATTAAAAGATAATAATTAATTAAATAGAATTATCATCTTATTTTCATACCATCTTCATCCCCAAATTTTATGGAAGCCTTAGGAGAGAGAAAAGGAACTTTTCAACCTTAATTGGGTAAGTTTCCAAGTCTCGTTTTTAGTAATTTTTATATTTTTTGGAATTAAGATAGCTTAAACTATCTATTTAGGGGATCAATTTGAAAAGTTATCAAAGTACGAAAATTGTGTCATGGATGAATATGCTAAAATTTAAATGTTTATTGTAGAAAATGAAAGGTTGTTGATAGATAAACAACTTTTATAAAGTGAATTTACATGAAAACATGATTTAGGGCCTAAATTGAAAAATGATGAAAACCCATGATAAAATTTTGATTTTTATGGAATTCATGGGCTGCTATTATGGTATATGAAATTCGGCTAGGCTGGAAATAAGAATTAAATTGCATTAATTTCAGTTTTTGAGCTTAGGGACAAAATTGGAAATTATGAAAAGTATGGGGAAAAAATGGTAATTTTGCCTAGTGTAACATCCTAAAATTTAGGGGTCTGTGATATTTGTGTTAATGCATGTTATGGTTGCTCTGCAGCTTGTTTGGGTGTGTTTGGGGGTCCTGGGGAGGCTTGGGTTCAAGGACAAGCCCTGGTGAAATCTTGGTTTGTGGGCACTTAAGTGGGGAGAGCTGTAGGAGGCAAGGCTTAAGGGAAATTGTTGGTGTTTTGCTAACACAAAAAGAGTTGTGGTGTGGTGGCAAGGTGGCGCCACTTAGGGAGCAAGGGAATGACGCCACAGGGAGGCAAGGGATCCAAGGTTCTAGTCTTGGTACTTTCTTTTCTTTTAGATTATTTTCTTTTAAAGGGAATTTGACTTTAGCTGTAGGCTTAAATTTTGTTGTGCATGTTGTAAGGCACAAATGGCCACATGGTGGAGTGGTGGAGGTGTCAATATGATAACAAGGTGGGAGAGGGTTTGAATCACACATGCAGCATATGGGAGTTTTATTTTGTGCTAAAGGAGGGGAAGAGGTGGAGTTAGAGTGGAACTCAACTTGGTGAAGATTTGAATTGGTCAAATCTGGAGAGTGAATGGTGGAGTAGAAAGGGGGAGAAAATCGTGGGATTTGGGGAAGTGGGAGAGTTGGACATGAGTGGGGGTGTGAGAGGGAGAAATTCGGCTGTGTAGGGGTCTAAGAGAGCATTTTTGGTCTTTTGGGTGTAAGGGTGAAAACCGAAAGTTGTCTTAGCTTTTGAAGGGGCCGAATTCTTTTTGGTTTTTCTGTGAGTGTTACTTCTTCATCATTTCGGGTTTCTTTTCTTCTCTGAATTCTGCCAATTTCTGTGCTTTCATTATTTTTCCCTACACTTCTCTTTTAGTTAAAATGATCACTTCTCTTCTTTCCCTAAGCGATATCAACGCACCCTTCTTCTTTACCTTCATCATCTTGTCGATTTCTTCCTCTTCCAAAAGCCGAATTCCCACCATCTTTTTCCACGTTCATCGTCGGTTCATGGTGTTACTTTTTGTGACCAAAAACCTCCCCTCTCCATTCGGCTTAACCTTGGTTAGAGGCTGAATTTATTCATTCTTATCTTGCTCAAATCGTTCGGGTGACATTTAGTAAGGGCCAAAATTCTTTGGGAGATCAATTGACGAACCCTTCCTTATTAGGTATTGTTGATCTTAGTGATTTTTTTTCTCTTCTCGGTATTGAGTTAACTAGGTTGGTGAAGGCCATATTTACTTCTTCTGATCTTATGTGCGTTTTAATCTTTTCTTTTCTCTCTAGTTAAACGTCGTCTCTAAGAGCAGCGCGTGGTTAAACTCCTCTTGTTCTAAGGATCTACTATTGCCGAATTTAAGGGTAAGTAGTGCTAGTAAATGTTCAATTCTCCCTGATGCTGAATATTGACAGATGCTAACACCCCTTGTGCATCAATCAATATAGGGTTTGTTCACTTTAGCCAAGGATGAAACAAAGTCGGTTAATTGATACTCGGTTGGTGGGAAACACGATTCGCGATAAGTAAACCAAGTGGAGTAGTAATTCGGGTTACGAAATCTTTTAAGAAGTTAAGGCTAACTTTCGATTATGGTTATTCTAGGGGCAAGCGAGAAGTAGTACTTTTGGTAGTCTAGATCAGGTGTGTAATCTCACACCCACTTCGATGATTGCATGTGGTGTTCTGTGAAACGACCAAAAGCCGAAAAGTTAAAAAGTCGGCAACTGTGACCACCCGAGCGTGCGAGCACCCGTAGTGGTAAACCAGGATACAAATCGTGACGTTAAGTCGTGGAGAGTGTCACGAACACTCTCGCGATACCGAGGCTGTAAGGGGCCTAACCGGACCAAATGGGCCCAACGGGCTATCCGGCCCACTTAGGCAAAACTGTTAGAAAAATTGTCGAATGAGAACTCTGAATGTCAAATCTGCAAATCTAAGACTGAAATCATGCGAATGGGCCACACGAGCGTGTGGGCCCCACTGGGCCTAAGATGGATTTTAGGCCCATTAACTCTGTAGTGGCTTAAAAAGAGTGCTCTGTCGCTCGAGGCGACAGTAGGCCTTCGGAAAGGCCATCGGATACGAAAATTACCAAAATACCTTTGGATGGTAAATTACCGAAATACCCCTGGGTTGCGAAATTAGCAAAATACCCTTGGGGGGTAAATTACCGAAATACCCCTGGGTTGCGAATTTACTAAAATACCCTCGATGGGTAAAATTATCGAACTACCCCCCGAGTGGCTGAAAATGACTATTATACTCTTAATTGTGATTGAATATCGTGTGTATGATTTTTATTTACACTTTTAAACGTTGATATATGACATTTTATCATACTCCATGGGGCAAGATAATGAATGAAGAGAAGTGTAGCCTGGTGGCTCTGCCACATACTGTTTCAGTGGCTATGCCACATATTGATATACTATGACTCTGGTGGCTCAGCCACAAATATTGCCATTAGCAGCTCGCCTGCATTATTGGTGTGATTGGCGGGGTGGGTTGACTTGATCCCCACAGGTGACGATTGGTTGGTACAGGGGTGTGATTGGTGGGATTGGGTTGGGTTACATTGCATTTCATTGTTTGCATTATCATGATAAAAGGGCCTAGACCCAGTTTGATGTCATATTGGCTCGGGCCCAATCAGTGTCCATTTAAGGGATTACACACTGAGTTCTCGTAACTCACCCCTCTGCTTTAACCTTACAGGTGATCACCAACGTTAGAGGGTTTGGAGCGATAGAGGACTCTGTGGTGGCCATACACTGGGAATATTTCTCGTGACTTAGTAAATTTTGTTTTTGCTTTACTTTAAAATTAGTTTATTTTGGGTTAATATTGTTATAATAAGGCCACTGGTTTAATTTCTTCTAAGTTTCCATTAATAACCGCTAAATTTATAAATACATAGTTTTCTTAAAACGACATTACCTGTTTTCAAAATATCATATCCTCATAATTCACTAAATCTGTTTTCTTTAAAAACAAAGTTTTTCGAAGATAGTGATAATGACATTAATAACAACAATAATGTTTTACATGAGAACTATAAAAACAAAATATAAGTTTCGTAAATAAAAAACAAAAAGAAGCTGGAAATTTCAAAAAGATACGAACTTTTAAACGAATGCGCAGTTTTCAATTTACCCTTTTATGTGACATAGTAGATCCGGTCATAACGTCTAGGCCGGGTTTGGCACCTGGGGTGTAAATTGAGTTTAATGGAATATGAAATGTGTTAAATTGATGATTAAATTCAATTATATAGATCCGAAAAGATCGAACAAAGAGTTAGATCGTGGAAAGGAAAATATTTTGGATTAGTAGATTTTAGTTACGAACAAATATCAAGGTAAGTTCGTATAACTTAAATAAGCATAGAAATGTGTTATTTTGAATGCTATATTACATTGAATATGTTATAGGAGATTTTATGTATATGAAATGTACGAAAATTACAATGGAAGAAATGGTATATGTTGGAAATTTATTGAAATGGGTTAAATTCCGTGTCAGTACTGAATTTTGATAGATATAGGTGATTTTCCCGATAAAACTGCATGTGTTGCAGAATGGTTTAGCCCGGACGGGTAATTCGAAATGAACCTCTCGAGTATATGTTTCAAGTAGGATTTAGCCTGGACTGGTAATCCTAATTGACTTGATTTAGCTTGGACTGGTAATCCAGAATAAACTCTATAGAGAATTCTTTGTAACTGAAAGGATTCAGCCTGGACTGGTAATCCTGATAAAGCTATTAGATTGTATGTTACAGACAGAATTTAGCCTGGACTAGTAATTCTACTGTATGTTACGTGACTCGAGAGTGTACCTTAAGAGGTACTACTAGATATGAATTGATGGATAATGAAATTGTACACATTGAATGTACTATCAGAAATATCCATCGAAAACTTTAATAGTCCAAGGGATACAATGATTAATAAGACATAAGAAATATGAAATGAAAAGAGGAAAACTTGATGGAATATGGTATGATGAGCTTATCAATGCATTATGGTATATTTGTGATTATCATGTTTGATTGGATGCATGTGGTTAGGCAAAATGCCAAATTGAATGGAAAGTATGCTTATAAATGGTTTAAATGTTAAATATGATTGGTAAGTTAAAGTCTGGTTATACGAGCTTACTAAGCATATAATGCCTATTAGGTTTATCTTTTTTGCCTGTTTTATAATGCTTAAAGCTCGTGAAGGTTGGAGAACGGTCAGAGCATTCATCACACTATCCACTCGTTATTTTGGTATAGATAAAAATCTTGTTTTGATATAATGGCATGTATAGGGAAATTTGACCAAATTATGGTTTGTATATGTTGGAATGGCTAGAGAAACTTGTTTTGATGTTATAGATGATTATGTAATAACAAATGTTCATGTATATATATAAGTATGAAGTTATAATGAACAACTCAAGTTACATAAGAGGTACGTAAAGTAAATAATTTAGGATATAGGTAAGTGATTTGATACAATAACAAATGGTATAATGGCTTTGTATTTAAGCTTGAATTGGTTGGAAAATATTTGTAAGTGTTGGTGTAAGAAAATGGTAAAGTTTGGGTGAGAAATGAGGCTAAGAAATGGCCTTATTTCGTTCACACGAGTAGACACACGGGCATGTGTCTAGACCGTGTATGACACACGGCCTGGTATACGAGCATGTGGTCTGGCCGTGTGTCCCCTGTATTTCAAATTTGCAAAACAGAATGCTCAGAATTGAGCACACGAGCGTGTGTCTCAATCGTGTGGATGACACGGCCTTGAACACGGGCGTGCGATACGGTCGTGTGAAAATTGCACCTACTTTGTAAAAAATTAAATTAACCACACGGCCTAGCACACGGGCGTGTGACTTGGCCATGTGACTTCAATTTCTTCATGCCTTATAAGTTAGAGAGTTACACGGGTTAGGGACACGGGGTGTATAACCACATAGCCTGATCACACAGGCGTGTCCCTAGACCACACTAGCATGTAGATACTGTTCATAAGAGAAATTTTGATATTTTGTGACAAATTTTTAGTGATCCCGATTTAGTCTCGATTTGATTCTAATGTTCATATTGGGCCTCGAGTGTCCATTTAAGGGATGTTATGCATAATCTTGGAATATGAATAGTAAATTTCTAGAATTGTTTGAAATGGTTTTGTAAACTTTGGTAATGCTCTGTAACCCTATTTCGGCACCGGATACGGGTTAGGGGTGTTACAAGCAGTGAATCTAAACACTCACCACTATGCTTTCGTCAAAATGCTAAATGCTCAAACTATCCTTTCCTAGCTTGTAGATGATCCTAGCAAATCGGGAACTTCAACACAACAATTCAGACAACAATATATTCAAAAATCAACTATGAACTCACCACAAGCAATAAAAAACATAAGCCTAAGCTATGTTCTCTTAGAACCGAAACCTTTAACATAACAATATTTAGATTCAAATATCTCAGTCTATACACAATATTTTTGCCTAAAACCGATTTTGTTCATCTTTTTATTCAGCTACGACTAATTCCCAACTTTTAAACTACACTAAAATACTCAGTTCATAGTATTGACTTTTTCGACATGTTTATGGCTATTTTTCCAAAAATTCATTAAACATTGAGAAATCATTAATGATACTTCAAAATAAGTTTAGACACCTATTAATCATATCAAAACCTATAGATTAACACTTTGAAATCACATTTTTACTCGAAAATTTGAAAATCACCATTAACAACTCTATTTTCGGCTTTTATTGAATACATGCAATTTAATAACTCAAAACTCTTTTTCAAAGGCCTAATAAGATTAAAAACTAATAAGAAAGTGAATGATTACCTTTTATGGATGAATAAAAGAGTTTTTGATGCAAATCCGAGAAACCCACAAGTGAAGAATATGATGAATTCAATGAGATTTTGGGGTGTTTTCTTGAAAATTTATGAAGGTTTAATGCTTTGGGGATGATAGGGATCAAAGTAATATAGTTTGGAAATAAAAAATCAATTGGAAGAGTAAGGGAAAGCAAGGGATGTCCAGGCAATGTACTGGGGAAAAGTTTTCCTGAAAAATAAGCTATAGGTGGGGGGTTTTTAGGTTTAATTTTAAAATTTGGTAAAACGTAGCATAAATGCTCACAATTTTGACCTTAGAACAAATCAATCCTTTTTCTAAAATTAAAGGTCTTTAAAACTTATTTTCAAAAATTGATCTGATTTTCTAAAAACCATAGTTGAAAACATTACCGATATATCATGTCACAAAATTTCGAACATTCTAAGACTAAAATTCCTAAAATACAACTAAAACGCCTTGGCCCTATTTTAGGGTGTTAAAATTCTCCTCCTCTAAGAAGAATTTCGCCCCCGAAATTTACCTATGCTAAAAAAATAAGGATATTGCTGTCTCATAGCCTCTTTAGCTTCCCAAGTAGCCTCTTCAGTCTTGTGGTTGTGCCACAAAACTTTAACCAACGAAACCCTTTTATTTTGCAAAAGCTTCTCATTGCGAGATAGAATCTCAACCGGTTCCTCTTTCTAAGTAAGATCAGTTCGAACTTCAATCTCTTCTACTTGAGCAATGTTTGACTTATCTAAATGATACTTCCGTAAATAGACACATAGATAATGTAACACCCCTAACCCCTCTCCGTTGCCGAATTAGGGTTACAGAGTATTACCGAAAAAATGAAAACATTTAAACTTAATGCCATTCAATAATTTAAGCATATCATAAAGCATTCATATACATGCATATTATCCTTAAACCGAACCATCTAGGCCCTAAAAATATCTTGAAACAAATCTGGACCAATTGAAAACAATTCAAAAAGTTTAGTAAAAAGATGCAAAATTTGCAAAACAGGGATCACACGGCTGTCCCTCACACGACTAAGACACATGTCCGGGTCTCAGTCCCTGTAACCTTCAAACTAGGGAACACAGTCGTGTCCCAGCCCATGTCCTCACCCGTGAAACTCTTTAAGTAAGGTCACACGACCGTGTCATATGCCCGTGTACCAAGTCGTGTAATTTCTGAGTTTCCCTACACGCTCAAGTGCCAAGTCGTGTGTTAGGCTATGTAACTTATTAACTTGAACCCTTTGAAACCTTCAGATGGCACACGACTGTGTCGCAAGACTGTGTGTCTCATACGGCTATGTCACATGTGTCTCAAGCCATGTGAACCCAAAATTTACCTATAATCAAGTCATTTCAGAAGCAATTCACACCTAACCAATCTAACCAATTATGCATGCACCCAATGGCCATAAACATCATTCACCATTACACAAACATGCCATTTTAATGTCCTAAAATCAACCAACCAATGTGCCATTCATAGACACCACAATTATATCAAAACATCAGCAATTAAAACATATCAATATTGATTAATTTCATGCATAGTAACTTAGTTCAAACATTACCAAAACATACCACAAGTTTTCACTTTCATACCATTCTAAATTCAGCAAAAAGAAACCTATTTACAAGCAAGTTAAAATACCAATTGGCATTGTTTAGTAAAGTATCAAATTGTATCAAACTAACATATTTAGCAACATATACATGCCACTACCCTAAGAGACACAAAAACTACCAACTTTGATGGATAGTGTGAGCCGGTTGTTTGATCCTTCCAAAATGTTAGCAACAATTATCTACAAAACAATCCACAAGAACCGATAAGTTTACATAACTTAGTAAGATCATAGTATGTCATTCAATCTAATGCAATTAGATATAATTCATATACTATTAAATTTTAGGGTTACCAGGGTGTAAACAACACACGTAAATGTGTTCAGGGGTATCGAAGTACAAACAGGGGCACATATGTGCTATTTAATCAATAATTAACTAACGACATTTAACTAAGGAACTGTAATGTAAAATTACAAGTAGAAACTCATTTACATATTGAAACACTATGAACTTACCTACTATTCTATTCCGAACAACACACAGGGGCCAATTCGTTATTTTCCCTTTTCCTCGGTTATTATATTTTTTATTCAAGTTTTTATCTATATAACAATTAAAAACAATATATTAATCTCATATATATTTCACATTCCATTCAATGTATATGACCCTTAAATTTTCATTAATTACACATTTTTCCAAAACTTTTACATCTTTTGCAATTTAGTCCTCTAACCCGAAAATCATCAAATTAACCATTTCTTAAGAATAAAATTATAGCCGAATATACTAAGCCATTTAACTATCCATAATATACATTGAATTTAGTATCAAACCTTGTAATTTTGGCATTTTAACAACTAAATCCTTAGCTTAAAATCTAACAAAAATCATTTTACAAAACAACCAAATACCACAATCAAAGCCTCAAACACATAGCCATCATAAAAAATATTCACGATTCATCAATGGCAACTTTTAAAATTTTTAACAGATTAATAAATGAAGGTACGAACTAGCCGGACCTAGTTGTAACGATCTCAAAAACATAAAATTACAAGAAATAGGTGAAAAATTAGCTCACATGCACAATGAAAAGATGACCGAAGCTTGGAGCTCCTCCAATGTTGATTTTGGTTCCAAAAATAAGAAAATAAGGAAGATGATACCTTATTTACTTTTCATGAACTTAATATTTTAACCTAATTATCAAATTACCATTTTAACCTTAAAAATTCATTGAAATTTCATTAAAACCTATCCATGCATATCCACTAACTTAATGATTGGTAAATTTACAATTCAAGTCCATTAACATTCCTTTCCATAGTCATTTATCCCTTTTAACTAATAGAATTCCACTTTTACACCTTTTATGATTTAGTCCTTTTTACCCAATTAACCATTCAAACATAAAAAATTCTGAATGAAACTTTAATACAACCTTAACAATACCCTAAAGACACTAAATAAATAATAAAATAATAATTCTCTTGTCAGATTTGTGGTCTTGAATCACTGTTTCTAATATCACTAAGAATGGGCTATAATAGAAAACATCATGAATTAGCTCAAGTTTAGCCGACTACTTGAGATGATAAGCTACCAAACCAATCCCTCAACTACTTCATAAGGTCCAATATACCTTGGACTCAATTTACCCCTCCTTCCAAACCTCAAAATTTTCTTCCAAGGCGAAACTTTCAAGAATACCTTATCACCAACTTGAAACTCGATATCTCACCGTTTCAAATCCGTATAAGATTTCTTCCTATCAAATGCTGCTTTTAGACAATCACTAATCAACTTTACCTTATCTTCAGTCTCACGAACTCAATCCGGTCCAACAACTCACTTCTCATGTAACAGCCCATTTTTAGTAAAATTAGAACAGTAGCTTTGGGACCACAAATCCAATTTCGAAAGAAAAATTATTTTTATATTATTTTATGGTCTATAGTATGATAATAATGTTTTATAAAAATTTTGTAAAGAAATTTTACCGATTACATGTTTAATTTGATAAAGGACCAAATTGCACAAAGTGCAAAAGTTGAGTTCTAATAGCTAAAAGGATTAAATAACTCTGGAATTCAAAATTTGAGGTCCTTACATGGAAAAATAGACCATTAAAAATGCTTAGTGGTTAAGGATGATGATTCATCCATGGAAAATAAAATAAAGAAAAGGATGAAATCAGAAAGTGAAATAATAAAAGATGATAAATGTTAATAATAAAAAATATATCATCATATTATCATCTTTCCAAAAAAAAAAAAGCCATGGAAACCCTAGTTTGAAAGCTTGAAGATAGACAAGCTTATTTTGATCAATTGGGTAAGTATTCTTGTCCTGTTTTTAGTAATTTTTATGTCTTCGAGATCATAATAGCTTAATTTAGCTATCTCAGGGATTAATTTGTAAAGATATTAAAGTACTAGGGTTTTGCCGTGGATGAACATAGATGAATTATGAAGTTTTATGGTAGAAAATGAAAGGTTGTTGATAAATAAACAACTTATTTTGATGAAATTATGATTTAGGGACTAAATTTAAAAGATATAAAATTCATGGAAAAATTCTGAATTTTATGAAATACATGGGATGTAAATTTTCCATGTAAAAATCGGCTAGGCTTGGAATAAGGATTAAATTGCATGAATTTCATTTTCCGAGCCTAAGGATGAAATTGTCATTAATTAAAAGTTTAGGGGTAAAATAGTAATTTTGCCTAAGATGTAAATTGAATTGAAATGAACATAAATTGATGCTAAATTCATTTATATAGATCCGGATAGACTCAACAGACAGAGTCTTACTAGATACTAGATTTACACATACATATGAATGAGTAGATCCTGGATCTCTCAATACAATCACATCAGTATCAAATAGAGTAAAAGTACCAGTAATGACGTCTTGAGATGACTCTTCTTCACGAACGCGAATAGCGTAGGCTCGGGCAAGTGCTCTCACCTCGGATCTCATAATTGTATTGGTTGTCCCTCTCTGATTTCCACTCGCATTCCCAGTGTTTTTGGGTGGTCTACCCCCAGCCGTCATATTACTCGGCCTCACACTCTGAACATTATCTTTCTCAGCTAATTCTGGGCGATCTTGAATGAAATGATCTCGTGATCCACATTTATAGCAAGTTCTATTATTATACTTACCCCAGCATTCTCTAACATGTCGTCTCCCACACTGTCTACATTCAAGCTTGTTGCTTCTAACACTGCCAACACTCGATTCAATCGAAATTTGAGTTTTTGAACCAACATTTTGTTTCCCGTGGTCTCTACTCAAATGTCCAAACGAATCATTTGATCTATTGCTTGCATCTTTATTCGACTTGCTCATCGATCTTTTTCTTTCATCTCTAGCTTCGGAATCTACTTTCTTCTTTTCTTTGCTAAGCTCCTCGGCTTTGCAGGCTCTTTCAACTAACACTACAAATTCATTCAAATCAAGTAATCCAACCAATAATTTAATGTCTTTATTCAGCCCTTCAATGAAAGGTTTACACATAGTAGCTTCGGTCGAAACACATTCCTGTACGTATTGGCTCAATCTCACAAACTCCCGTTCATACTCAGTAACGGACATACGACCTTGTTTCAGCTCAAAAAATCTTTACGGTTCTAATCTATGAATCATTGGCTGATATATTTCTTCCGAAATTCAAGTTGAAAGAAATCCGAGGTGATTCTCTCTTTCGAAACCACAGATATGAACGTTTTCCACCAATTATATGATGTATCTCTCAATAATGAAACAGCATATTTTAAGCATTCTTCAGGAGTCAAATGCATCTCATCAAACACTCAGATTGTATTCTCGTGCCAAAATTCAGCTCGCTCAGCATCATCATCCACCATAACTCTAAATTCTTTGGCCCCATACTTTTAGATTTTATCCACATGAGGCTTACTTAATCGGATCGGATCTATCACTTGTGGCACTACAGGTACTTGTGGGGGTGGAGGTTGTTGAGCTGTCCCTTGAGCGGGAGAAGGTGCATTGCTCTGAACATCATCAGTAACTACTCAATCGGGATCCATTTACTATATAAAAACACTTTTTTAACTATCAGGATTCAACACACTATCGCAATTATATATGGCATGTATAGCTAGACACTCACACGCTATGTTAGTCCTAGAATTGACTAAACCGTAGCTCTGATACCAATAAAATTTAACACCCTTAACCCGTAATCGTTGTAACACCCCAAACCCGGCCTAAACACTCTGACCGAATTTGGTGTGCTGCAGAGAAAGTATTTTTGAAAATCCCTTTAAGCCGAATTAACTTTTTGATACAAGATAGCGTCCGATTTAAAACACTTGAGGTGCAAAAAAAAAAATATTTAAAAAATATTCATTAAGTTAGATTGTTACCGATTCAGGTGTGCCCGATGGCACGATAAAACATTTTTTGATTAAATTTTAGAAAACATGTGTACTTAATTTAATGTTAAGAAATAGTTTAAACAAATTAATCCAAGACATAGAATAATAAAAATATATCTAGGAGGCCTTATTACAACTTAATTAAAATAAAACCAACATTAAAATAAAATAAAACAAAATCCAAGTTCATCTAATTAAAATTCCACTGCATGGCCACCTCGAGTCCATCCGGCTCCATCTCCGCGATCTACTCATCTGCAAAATGTTAAGGGAAGGGGTGAGTCACCAAGACTCAGTGTGTAATTCCCCCACCCGGAAAATACATCTCATACACAATTCATTAATAAACATGCTCATGCAACCCAACTAGCCATCCATACTCCTTTCCTACCCCGTGTGGTCAAAACCACTGATGACTTAAAGTCACAATTTAAAGGATGGGGCCAACCCATCGTGTGGTCAAAACCACTGATGACCATAGGTCACAATTTATCAAGTGTGGTCAAAACCACTGGTGGTACCAAACCACTGGGACTTAGTCGCAAATTATCAATCGGTGTGGTCAAAACCACTGATGACCATAGGTCACAAATAATCTGATGGGGCCAACCCATCTTGTGGTCAAAACCATCAAGCGATACCCATAAAATTATCCCCTCCTCTCATCAATCCCACCATCACATGCTTATATATCAATTATCATATGTCATGGCTTAATATTTAACATCATGTGATGGCATGCAAATCATATATCAACAATCACAAGTTAGGGGACTTACCCGGAATCCATGCTTAGCCATAAGCAAAACACTACCAAAAGGTGAATAACAACAACAATAACCATGTAAATTAATAAAGTGTGTAGTGAGTTCTTACACACCTATTTACTAACAGATCCCAAATATACTAGCGAAATCCCGAGACGTTGTTTCCTCCAATTCACCAAATTCCCGTATTTGTCACTTGTCCTGTCGAGATTCCTTAGGAGAAAAAATTCTGAAAGCTTCCCTTAATGGCTATGGCTTCCCTCTTACTAATGATTGAAAAAGAATCCCGAAAAGAAACTTGTGCTCCCTTGATATTCGGCCAAAGTAACTCTAATAGAGGAGGAAAGATTTAGGCAAGAAGGGGATGGAGAGATTCGGCTAACTCAAGGTTGAAGGCTCGAATTTTGAGAAGAGAAAGGGATAGGTTCGGCTAATAGGAAATAGAAAAAAAAAGAAAGAAGAGATGTAGGGAAAGTGGTGGTGGTTTCAGCTTAGTAGAAGAAAAAGAAGCTAGAATTTTGAACAATTTAGGCAATGCAACAAGGGGAAATTCGGCAGCAGCAAATTGGAGAGAAAAATTGATGAGTTTCGCACTTCTTTGCTATTAAAATCAGATATGGACAGCCCTAGAGAGTCCCTATTTCGGCCAACCTTATCTTTTAATCAACTCCCAAATAAAAGTCCTATTTTAACTCCTTGCCACATATTCAAATGAATAAAAACAAAAACATCAATTATCCCCTGCTAATATCCCATTTAATCCATTATCACCTCTTCAAAATAAAAATTAAAAAAACTAATGCTTATCCCCCCACTCCAGCCGAATTCTAATTCAAAAAAAAAATGCTTAAGCTTATCCTTATCTTCCCATTTGCCCATGTGCAGGCCAACTCCCTTTTCACGCCAGCATGCCAAAAAATAAATCTCCCATATGCTGCCCACGTTACTCGAACATGGGATCTACTGGAACCAGCGTGCAGGTAACGCCCCAAGCCACTCGGCCAAAGCGTTTTTTTGTGATATAAACTCCCTACAATCCCTTTTAAAGGCTTCTTCCATGGCTCCCCCTTGCCTTGACTCCAACAACAAAAATAAAACATACCTTGTGCTTCCATCCCGACTCGAACTCGAGTCCATTCGCCAAGACCCCTAAGTGGCGCCCCAAGCCACTCCACCAAGCTGACTTTCTTGTCCGAAACCCTCACCAATTATTTTTAAGACCTTCCTACCTAAGCCCATCACCGCATAAAAAAAATTAAACGCAAAACGCTGCTCCAGCCATTCGAACACCAGACACACTAACGCAGCCCCCTACAACGTCCCTTGCCATCTTTCCCATTTGACTTTCATGTCAAATAACCCCACCATTTATTTATAAGACCTCCTTCTCGGCCCTCTTTCTTTTAACGCAAAAAGCCCAAAATAAAATGCTCCTTGCGTCCCTTGTGTCTCGAACCCAAGACCTCCCTTGCATCACCCTTAGGCGCACCAAGCCAACTGTACCAAGCCCATTCTTTGTCAGATTTAGCCCAAAATTTTATTTAAGCCCTATCTCACCTAGCTCCCTCCTTTTAGGTACTTAAAAGGAATTTTTTTTTTATACTAAGTCAGGCCTAGCTCGGGTTTAATTCTAGACCTTAGAACATGCCAAATAAATCATAGTATTTATTTCTTCAAGCACACACACATGGAAATAAATAATTAAATTTTCAAACAACCCCTAATTCAGGATGTTACAATCGTCTCCTGTTTAGGGCCTCAGACACGCCCGTAATCGGACACACCCGTGTGGACAAGTCATATAGTCCATACCACAAGTTCACATTTAATCCACAATTCTCATGAACCAAATTTAAGCTTGAAACATACCATATTCATCATTCACATAACCTACACCTATATACCAATATCATTCAATTTTCAAGCAATATCTCATGGCAAGACTTATACATTTCAACAAATACCAAAATCACTAGTCTATATATGCTATATACTAAATATATACAACTTCCAAAAGTACCAAAATAGATAGTCGGTAGTGTTATTGAGTCGCTGACGATCCCTAGATCCGAGCTAGCTTTAAAGACACTGTAAAACAGAGAAACACTTCACACAGTAAGCTTAAAAGCTTAGTAAGTTCGTAATATAATACATTTAACTCAATGATTCAAAATCAATATACAAAATAAAACATCACATAGATTAATTCACAAAAATACACAATCTTATCTATATCCAATACTCACATAACCATCCATTCATCTATTTCCAAATTTATCAACCATATAGGTTAAATACATACCTTTGCCAACACTTAGTAAACGACCAATTTTGCTACTCAATGCTCAATACCACATTTCTATCAATCTTCGTTATTCCTTCGATTCAATCGCACACTTAGTGCCTTTACTTTAAACCGAACTTAGCTTGGTATCGCACACACAGTGCCAAACAAAGTAGTCGATACTTTCTCCATTTTGCACACAAAGTGCCATTCTCTACTGTATCAATTCTATTTCGCGCACTTAGTGCCACATTTCTCAATTTCACACATATAGCATTTTTAATTCAATAACAACATATTCATTTATTTCGTAACACATAGATATGAATTCAACAATTTGTATTATACCCGAACTTACCTCGGACGTCAAAATAACAAAACGAGTTGATTAATCGAGCACTTTATCTTTGCCTCGATCTCGACCCAAATCCCTCTTTTCTTGATCTATACATATTCAAATTTAACTCCTTCAATCACCAAATCATTCAATGTAGTCCAAACACACATATTTAGGGCATTTTACAAATTAGCCCTCACATTTTCACATTTCGACACTTTAGTCCCTATTCCATAAAATCATCAAATTCACATATGCTTAGCCGAATTCTCCTTATGCACATACAAGCCAATATATTTCATTTATTTCACATTTATTCCTTTAATTTTGCATTTTCTCAACTTAGCCCAAATTACTCAAATGCATCAAAAATCCAAAGACAAAATATGTTAATCTTTCACATATCTTTCATATTTCATCATCAACCATCATAAAGCTCAAACATTCATCAATGACATATTTCAAAATCATCATCAAATTCCAAAATTAAGACATGGGCTTGATAGAACACAAAGCAACGATCAAAAAAAATGTAAAAATTATCAAAAAACCAAGCTCAAAACACTTACCAATTGAAGCTCACAAGTGTCGAATCCCTAGATTTTTTTTTCTTTTTCTTTTATTATGATTTTCAGCAAGACGAACATGAAATGCCACCAAATTATGCTTTGTTTTATTATTTATTTCATTATTAATCAAATACCATATTTAACCTTTATAAATTCATTAAAATTCCACTAACTAATGTCCATACTTGTCCATTCCACATAGTAATGGTCCAATTACAACATAAGGACCTCTCATTTGAAAAGCCATGCCAAATAAGCACATTAACAAATAGCACGTAGCTTTTACATTTTATGCGATTAAGTCCTTTTTTTCTCAATTCAACACACAAACGTTAAAATTTTCACACAGAATTTTCACACATGCTTAATAACATACTATAAACACTAAAAATAATATTAAAATATTTTTAACCTCGAATTTGTGGTCTCGAAACCACTGTTCTGACTAGGGTCTAAACCGGGCTATTACAGCCATAATGGGTACCCCAAATATAAGTTGACAGATTACAGTTTTGTACACTTCAAATGTACTACCTATGTATCCATCGATGTTTTCAATGATTCAACGGGTAAAATCCTGACATGAGAAAATATGAACATGAAATGAATTAATACAAGTATCTGCCTAAAATACATGAAAATGATGATACATGATTTATGGAAATATGAGATAATGCTATATGAACATAGAATTTGTTTGATGAATATGTTCATCTATGATTATATATTTGCACACCACGATCGTACTAAACATGTAACCATTGACATTTCGATTGATTTCATGGGCAAAGTTCCAACATAAAATAATCTGAACTCGAGATGAATTATTATGAAAATGCACTTGAAATACAAGGATATGATTTGTATATGTTATATGTATACATGATGTAGAAAGTATATGTACATGGAAATCTAATTATTGTTGAGCCCATACATGTTTCTTGATATTTATATTAAATATATGACTAACAAGGGTGATGAGGATCTGTGTTAGTGCTCGTGATCAAATTGCTTGAATGTGCCTTTTATGTTCATCTTGAATTTGAATGAGTGGTAAGTTAATTACCATGTTATACGAACTTACTAAGCATTACATGCCTACTCTGTTTTGTTTTTCCCTGTTCTATAGTAATTTGGAAGCTCGTTGGATTGGAAGTTTGGCAGAGATCAATCACACTATCCATCGGCCCATGTCAGTATATATATATATGTGGGAAATCAGTTATGGTCGTAATGGAATGTATAGGTTATTTAGCCAATAATGGTGTGTAAATGTTTTGAATGAAACTTGCCATTGGAATGGCTTGTGTTTGACATATTTTGATATGTTTATAAGTGGATCCATCATGTTTGAAGAATGAATGTGATCATGCAAAAATGCATTTGGTAACTATATAAGTATGAATGATAGATTAACATGATAATAAATTTTCATCTGAGATACCTAAAGGTACTTTGGTTGTATGTGATAATATGTCATGTTTAAGACATGATTTAGACTTGTTTTGAATGCTTTGGTACGGTTTGTGTGTAACATCCCGGTTTAGAGCCTAGTCGGAATAGTGGTGCGAGACCGCAAATCCGAGGGTTATGAATGAGTTTTTGAGGTTTATGCCATGTATGCATGCTAGTGTGAAAGTTTTATAAAGCAATTTTGTGAAATTGCGGTTGAATTGTCCAAAAGGACTAAATTGCAAAAGTTGCAAAATGTGAGATTCTAGAAGCTATTTTTGTGAAATTATTTTGGAATATTAATTAGAGGTTTTTAAATAGCAATTTTCCCAATTTCTATTTTTTAAGCAAAATTGGGCATAAATAAGTTAAATTGGAAAGTTTATTAAAAAGGGCATTTTGGTCATTTAACAATTAAATGATTAAAAGGGGAGAAAAGATGACGAAAATTCATTCATCTTCTTCTCCAAGCTGTCGAAATTTGAAGGAAGCCATTATTAGGGCTCTTCAACTTTTCAAGCTAGCTAGTAAGTGTATTCTAGCCCCGTTTTTGATAATTTTTTGTATTTTTTAAGTTCTTGTAGCATGAGTAAGCTATTTTTAGCCATTTGATGAGCTATAATGGATGTTCAAGAATGTGGCCATGTATGACATGCATGTATTTTGATGTTTTATGGAAGATTATGAAAGCTTGATGTAGTAGGAACATCTTTTGTTAAGTGATTTTCCAAGAAAATACATGTAAGGACTAGTTTGTAAAAGTTTTAAGTTTGGTCATACATGTGTGATTTAGTAAGAATTGATAATTGCTTTAGTTGAGTAAGTGATTTGGCTAAGCATGAAAGGCCAGAAAGTTGAATAAAAATCACTTTACGAGCCTTGGGGCCAAAGTATAATTATGAGAAAGATTAGGGGCAAAAGAGTAATTTTGCCAAAGTATGAGATAAGTGTCAATTTAGTCAATGTGTGTGTATTGAATAAGCTGATTTATTCATTATAGATCATGAAAGACAAAGGTCGGATCTAAATCGAGGCAAGAGCAAGGTGGTGGACTAAATTGCACGTTTCTATACTTTTGAGTATCGAGGTAAGTCTTTGCAAAAACAACATACTTACAATTTGTTAATGATAGCTAGTGTGTAGCATGATTGAGAATTATTGAGAACCTCTGTGGGATGAATGTGGTAGAATTTGTGAATGGATGTATGGTTAAGTAAGTAGATATGTGAATGTGTAGTGAGAATGTTAAATGGTGGGCTAAGTGCGATACCATCCTAATGCATATTGATGATGAGCTGGCTATGTGCGATGCTATCGTTAGGTATATCGTCTAATGGGCTATGTGCAAAACCACTATGAATACCTTTGTGTAGGTTAAGTGTGATACTACCTTACTAATTGATTGTGGTAGGCTAAGTGCGAAACCACTGAGAAATTAGCTGTATGGATTTGCTGTGTGGTTGTATAATTGAATTAATTAGCTGTATGGATGAATTATCGAGAAATGATGTTGTGTTGTATATTGTGTAAATGTGATATTGAAATGCAGGGGTGCATTTCAATGGTTATGAGTATGTGACTCATGAGGTGTTGGAAATGTGGTAAGGGATAGAAAGAGTAAGTATAGTTGTACATTATATGTTAGTATAATGCTAATTGTTGTTTAGCTTATATTAGGATGCTTAATTGTTTATGTGTAAACTTGCTAAGCTTAAAGCTTACTCCCTTTCTTTTCCCTTGTCTTATAGACTGAAAGTGTTGAATTGAGATACGAGGATCAATCGGAAGATTGTCCGCATTATCAGTACACTTTGGTACATGAGACTCAATGTTTTGTATATGGCATGTATAGAGGCTAGACAAGTTAGTGAATTTTGTTGTAAATGGCTAAGATATGTTGGCCTTTAGATGGATAGTCTATTTTTGTAATGCCATAGTAGTTGCTACCTTATTTTATGAAAAGATTGTAGTTATCTATGTGAGATTGCACTTCAATTTGAGTTTATTATGGATGTGTTGAATGAATGCATATTGTTTATGCTAGAGGGGTGAAAGGAACTTAGCGCATAGCTTTGTTTTTGTCCATGTGGATAGACACACGGACGTGTGTTTAGGCCATGTGTGACACACGGTCAGCCCATGGGCGTGTGACTTGGCCGTGTGTCCCCTGCCTGTTGAAATTTTAGGTCAGAATAGAACACGGACTAGCCACACGGGCGTGTGCATAGGCCGTGTGAGTTTGGTCGGTGTTGGCCATAGGCTAGCCACACGGGCGTGTAACTAGGCTTTGAGGCCGTGTGTATGTGGTCAGTATTCACCACGGTTGTGGAGCACGGGCGTGTGGGTCTATGCACGGGCGTGTCTCTTCTTGCACGGGAGTGTTAACCCTGTACAAAAGAGAATTTATAAGATTGGAAAAAGTTCCGGAATAGTCTCGAGAGCCCTCGTGTGTATGAATGAGGCCTCGTAAGTTAAGAATAAGGTTGTTGAGATGACTAGAGAGAGTAGTCAAGATGATCATGAGAATTTTATTCGGTAATGCCTCTGGCCCGGTTCTGGCGCAGAACCCGGGTAAGGGGTGTTACATTGTGAATGTGTTTAAGTGTTGGTGTAGGTGAAAGACAAGTTGGGTGAGAAATGTGGCTTGGAAAAATTGCCTATTTTCGTCCACAGGGGTAGAAACACGGGCGTGTGTCTCAACCGTTTGTGACACACGGCCTAGCACATGGGCGTTTGGCCTGGCCGTGTGTCCCCTGCATCTTTAAAATTTCAAAACAGAATGCCCAGGTATTTACACACGGCCTAGTACACGGGCGTGTGTCTTGGCCGTGTGACCCAAGTCAGCGAGTTACACGGCCTAAGACACGGGTGTGTCCCTTGGCCGTGTGAACCACACGGGGGTGTGACTTCTGCACCTAGGAAAAATTTTGAGATTTTGTGAAAAATTCTCTGAGTACCCAGTTTAGTCCTAATTTGTTTCTAATGCATGTTTTGGACCTCGAGGGTTAATATAAGGGACTTTATGTTTGATTTCTGACATGAATACTATATAAAATGAAATATCTGTCTACTTGATCTATATATTTCGGTAATTCTTTGTAACCCTATTTTGATGAGGAATACGGGTTAGGGGTGTTGCATTTATTGGTATTAGATCTATGGTTTGGTCGATTCTCGGACTGAACGTAGCATATGTGAAGTCTAGAAATACATGGCATTATATAACCTTTTATAGTGTGATATCTCCAAACTCTGATGAGAATTGTTTTATTAATAGACAGAGATGCTTTCCAACCGAGCTAATTATGATAATGTTGAAAGCGATACTCAAGTATCTGGTTAAAAAGGTTGCTTATCATGAGTAGAGACTCATAAAGGTATGTAATGAACATGTTGATGATAAATGTCATGTTATACGTGTGTATATATGAAAGTCAAATTTTGAGGCTTCACAACTTCCACCCCTTCACCAGTATAGTATTATACAATGAAATTCGCAATATTTATATTGATTAAGTTCACAGGTGTGTAAAACGAAGAGTTCAGTGGTTAAATGATTAGTAATGTGGTCAGAACTGAGAATGGGTTTGCAAGTAAAGACGATTTTAGAAGAGATATCAAATTATTCTGAAGATTATTCGGGATATACAATGTTGTTATTAAGGAATAAGTTATTCATGAGTAACCGATTTTTTCAAGAATGGTATGGTATTTAAATAACGGGTTAACTGGAATTTCTTCTAAATTTATTTCTTTAGTTATTGGAATAATGTGGGATCCTTGATGACTGTAGTAGTCAGTGGGTTAGTGTTGAAATTGCAAAGATATTTGAAAGTAGCTGTTATAGTTGAGTATTTTATAACAATCTCTTCTGGTTATTCTATATGTCCTGTTATTCTCAGAGACATATGTAATTGTTCATGTTCAGATGCGATACTTTGTAACAACCTGTTTTTAGTCAAATCAGAACAGTGGTTTCGGGACCACCAATTCAAAGTCAAAATAATTATTTTATTATTTTAATGTTTACAGTATGATAGAATATTGTGTGAAAGTTTCTGTAACATCTTTAAATTGGGGTATTTGCATTTTGTATGTGTGCATGTGTGTAGTATGGTTGTTATGCTGGTTTTGGGGTGTTTGAGGTCTAGGCATGGGTCAGTGGTAGGCCTGAGCCTTAGCAAAAAAATTTCCTTTTTGAGTACATAGAAGGGAGAGCAGGTTGAGTTAGGTGTTAAGGGAAATTACTGGCATGATTTGTCACAAGAACCCAAGTGGTAAAGTGGCAAGGGAGGCGCCACTTAGGAGGCAAGGGGGGTGACGCCACAGAGAGCAGAAGGAGCCTTGGTTCGAGCTACGGGAATCTCCTTTTGGGCATTCTTTTTGATGCCAGGGCAAGGGAGAGTTGCACTCAGGTGGGACTCTGATGGATGAGGATGGAAGAAGGTAACAGATTTGAATGGGTGGATGAGAGAAATGTTAGGAGTTTGAAGTGTTCAAACTTGTTTGAATGGATGATCAAGAGAATAGCAAGGAGGAAAAAGGGGGATTGAGTTGGTGTGTGTTAGCCGAATTTTCTTTGGTGGCTATGAGGTGTTGGAGTATTCGATTCTTGTGGGTTAGGAGTGTGCCGAATCTCTATAGTAGACTTAGGGGAGCATTTTCGGTTAGCTTGGAGGACATTCTTTTGCTTCATTTCTTTTTGGTCAAAACCGAAATACCCATAGCATCTTGGTGCATTTTCTTTTTCTCTCAAGAACCAAAACTAAAACCTTTTTCCTAAATCTCTTCTCATTTCTTTTTCTCTTCTCGACTTCCTTTGTGATTCATTTGTGATTCATTTGTGATTCCTAAACCGGATCCACCTTACCCTCCACCCATCATTTGTGATTCATTTTCTTGCCATAGCCATTAAGAACCGAAACTGCATATACCATTTCTCCTCTTCGTCATTCTTCACTTTTATTTTGTTGTTAGCCGAATCCTTCTGAAGCCTCATCCTTTGCCGAAACCTCTACTACTCTTCTCCTTTCTCTTCCAACACCTTGGCTAAATATCAATTGTTAGAGATCGCTCTCCTTTCAACTTTTCTTTGTTTCGCGGATCGACTTCGGCATTTGAGGGTAAGTTCCTGGTACTGTGGCCGAATCTCTCTCATCTCTTATCCCTTCCCTTTATCGTTTCATATAGAAACAAAAGCCAGATTTTGGCATCTGTTTTGTATGGTTATTATTCTTCTATAAGCCAAATTATTTTGGCACTCATAAGTGTTCTTTCGGGTTTTGTGACAGTAGAATCGTCGTTGCCTATTCTTCATCACTCCCAATCGGTTTCGTTAACTGTGGTATTAAAGGGTTCCTGCCGATTCAATCTTTCCTTATTTTGTTAAATGCCGGAGGCAATAGCTAATCATATAGGTTCTTGGCCATTTGAAGGGGGGACTTGTCTTCGTGTTGCTTCAGCTTTTGGCTTGGTGGTTAAAAGGTGTTGAGGTAAGCGGCGGTCATCTTCCTACGTTATCTCTTTCAGGATTTCATGACCATAGCCGAATGGCTATTTGCTTAATAGTGATGTGTTTGGCCGAATATAGGAAGGGAGTGACGCAAGCATTTGGGTTCTCAGGATTTGCTCGTTTCGTGGTTTAGATCTTGATCTTCGGGATTTGTTAATCTAGGTAAGAGATCTATCCATTCGGGTTTGATATCTCTATTCATAGTTATTCTCTGTGTTAACCTGATTTAGTGACCAAAGGTTTTATGGACCGTAATGTCAGCCAAACTTAGGAGGGGCTGGATCTGAAACGCCAGCCCCTAAGTTCAAGAAGAGGGTTGTGTCAGCTGTTCGTGATTGGCCACCTGGGTGTGGGCGGGCATCCGAGCAAAGCAATAGGCAAATACCGGTAGTGTCGATTAACGACAGTGTCGACGTAGAGAGCATCGTATTGCGGGTAATCAGGTGTGTAACTCTTACACACTTCATTAGTTAATATGTTTATCATGTATTTCGTCAAAAGCCGAATTTGCCGATGAAACTGTTATGTTACCCACGAGGACTTCAGGTAAGTCCACTATTGATTGATTAACGATAAATGCCTCTATAATATTTGCATATGCCATGCCATGTGATGATGGTATGTTAAGCATGTTTGTTATGCCATGAAAAGTATGTTCATAAGGTTAGGTATGATGAGAGGAGGGGGAAGGCATGATTCTAGACTGTCACTAGTGGTTTTGACCACACAGTGGGTTGGCCCCGCTTTCTATACTATTGTGACTAGTCTCAATGGTTTTGACCACCAGTGGTTTTGACCACGTATTGCTATCTTTGTGACTCGTCCCAATGGTTTGGTACCACAGTAGGTTGGCCCCACATATCGATATACGGGATTGTCACCAGTAGTTTTGACCACAAGGTCAGTTGGCCCCACCCATACTTTTTGTGACTACGGTCACCAGTGGTTTTGACCACACAGGGTAGATACAAGAGTTTCAGATGGTTAGGTTTTGGGTTGCATGACATACTTATTGACTTATGAAATTGTGTAAGAGCATTAATATCTTCGGGATGGGGAATTATACACTGAGTCTCGGTGACTCACCCCTTCCTTTACATTTTGCAGATGATTCGTAGATCGCAGATGCGGAGCCGGGGCGAACTCGAGGTGGCCATGCGCATTCTATTTCGGGTTTTGTTTTAAATTACTATTTCGGTTTTTCCTTTGCAATTAAATTTGGTTTTTGGGTTTGTAATAAGGCCACTAGTTTTTATTTCTGGGATTATTTATCTGTTTTAAATTTTCACTAAATTTTGCCTAAGCTAAAATAAAACAGCATGCCTAAATAACCTATAAAATGAATGTTTTCCAAACTTTCACAAATTATCGGGATTTATCTAAAACTTTACCATCGGGTAACGGCAAACCAGTAGTAACAAGTTAACTCAATTTTCTTTAAGAATAAATTTGAAAGGATTTTTAGCAACGTTACTCAAACAACTCGGCTTTTCATAAAATCAAAAGTTTTCCTAATATGAGAGATGACAACTTGGTTTCAGTAACGTTTCTTCACAAAATTAAATCAACAACTTGTTTTCTTCAAAAACGTTTTCCCTGTGACATGCCGGATTCAGACGTAGCGTTTTGACCGAGTTTAGGGTGTTACAATTTTGGTATCAGAGCCTGGTTCAAAAGCTCGGCTGTGGGCCTGAGGCTTGAAATGTTTTAATAAAGGGGTTCTGGAATGACTTTGATGGAAAATACATGAATTGGGAAAGCGTGGCACCGAGTCTCCGGCACCGATCCGCATGCGGTAAGTACCCTAACTAATCATTGCTCGATGGTTTAAATGATCGATATATTAATGTTAGAAATAGGAAATTACTTTAGAGACTGAAACCTGTAGGATTGTGTGAACATACGGGAACAATTCTTATAACAAATTGTTCATAAAACTGTGCTGTAATAACAGTGGAACAAATCTAATGCATAAAATTCTTAAATCAGATTAAATCATGAACGGTAGTCAAGAGCACCCAAGGACGTGGGCGTAACACGCGTGGTCGTGGTAGAGGTAGGATGACTATGTCAGAGCCGGTAGGGTCTGGCCATGGGTCAGAGAACGAGGTGCCGCCGCCGCCAGCTGAGGCCGCGGAGTTCCAAGGTCAAACAGGTGGTGATGACGCGGTGTCGCAGGCGATGCTGCGGGTTCTGGAGAGAGTCGCAGGTGCAGGCGTTGGAACAGGAGCTCAAAAATCTGTGTCCGAACGACTCCGGGCTAATAGAGCAGAGGTATTCAGGGGTGTATCTGGTGTGGCTCCCAATACAACTGAGTATTGGCTGGAGGCGACAGAACGTATAATGGATGATTTGGACTTTACGGTTAAGGAGAAGCTAAAAGGGATAGTGTCTCTTCTCTGGGATGAGTCCTATCAGTGGTGGCTCACGATCAGGGATGGAGCAATGGCTGATGACATCACCTGGGATTTCTTTAAGGTGGCCTATCAGAGGAAGTACGCGGGGCTAGTTACATTGATGCAGAGGCGTTTTTGAATTTGGTCCAGGAGGTAAGTCAGTATCAGAGTATGAGGCAGAGTTTCTTTGGTTATGTCGTTATGCTCGGGGTATCGTGGCTACGGAACACGAGCGCTGTGTCAGGTTTGAGGACGGATTGAGAAATGAGCTGCGAATGTTGATTGCTCCACAACAGGAAAGAGAATTTGCGGTCTTGGTAGAGAAGGCCAAAATTGCTGAAGAAGTAAAACAATCGGTAAGACGGAATCAGGATAGGCACTGGAATAAGAGGAGTTCTAGGTCATCAGGGTCCACCGAGAATTCACAGAAAAGGGCTAGATATAGTGGGCCGAGTCAAGCTGCAAAGCTTGCTGCTACTACTCAGTGGCCGCCACGGTGTGCTCGGTGTGGGAAGTCTCATGCGGGAGTGTGTTGGACCAAAAACAGAGGGTGTTTCGAGTGTGGGTCAATGGGGCACCGAGTAAGGGACTGTCCGCAGAGGTCAGCTAGGATCCAGTCTGAGGGTCAAGGTCGTATACAGTTCAGGAGGGATGGTCAGCAGCGACAGAGGGGTCGCGGTTCGGCCAGGGGAGGTAATGGTTCTAGACGAGGCCGCGAAGCACCGGGCAGAGGTGCTGGGAGCTCAGAGGTAAGACAGCCTGGGTTTGTCTACGCAGTGAGGCATCGAGAGGAGGGCGACGTACCGGATGTCATAATTGGTACGTTCTTAATTTTTGGACTGCCTTATAATCCTTTGATAGATATTGGTTCGACGCATTCCTATGTTGCCAGTAGTTTAGTGGGAACTATGAACCTAGTCTATAAGATTTCTTCTAGGGAGATGACAGTAATTAACCCTCTAGGTCACTCTGTAGAGGTAAACAAATTTTATAAGGATGTACCCCTAGAACTTCAAAGGGTAGTGTTTTTGGCCGATCTGATGGAACTGCCATTCGGGGAGTTCGATTTGATCCTTGGGATGGACTGGCTAGTGAAGTACCAGGCAAGTTTGGACTGCGCAGCTAAGCCCATGATATTGAGAACTGTTGAGGGTGAAGATGTGGTGATGATAGGTAATAGAAGGGATTATCTATCCAATGTAGTATCTGCTTTGAAAGCTGAGAAAATGGTGAGGAAGGGTTATGAGGCGTTCATGGTTCATGTTTGTGCATTGGAGGCTAAGGAATCAACTGTGAGGGACGTCCGAACGGTAAAGGAATTTACTGATATTCCCAGAAGAGCTTCCGAGTCTGCCTCCGGGCCGTAAAATTGAGTTTGGTATAGATCTGTTACCCGGAACCGCGTCTGTATCTATTGCTCCATATAAGATGGCGCCAAAGGAGTTGGTGGAACTGAAAGCACAGATTCAGGAATTGTTGGACCGGGGTTTTATACGGCCGAGTGTATCACCTTGGGGAGCGCCTGGCTTTTTGTTAAGAAGAAAGACGGTACAATGCAAATGTGTATAGATTACCATCAGTTGAATAAATTGACGATTAAGAATAAGTACCCATTACTGAGGATAGATGATCTGTTCAATCAACTTAAGGGTGCGTCAGTCTTCTCTAAGATTGATTTAAGGTCGGGGTATCATCAGCTTAAGGTAAAGGAGGCCGATATCCATAAGACGGCGTTTCGCACTCGTTATGGGCACTATGATTTCTTGGTAATGTCGTTCGGGTTGACCAATGCACCGACAGCGTTCATGGACATGATGAATCGGGTGTTTCAGCCGTACTTGGACCGGTTCGTCGTGGTGTTTATAGACGACATATTGGTGTACTCAAAATATGAGGAAGAGCATGATGCGCATCTACGTGTGGTTTTGCAAATTTTGAAGGAAAAGCAACTATTCGCAAAGTTAAGCAAGTGTGATTTCTGGCTAAGAGAAGTAACCTTCTTTGGTCATGTGGTGTCAGGTGAGGGAATTAGAGTGGACCCTCGAAAGATTGAAGCAGTATTGGACTAGAAACCACCTAAGTCTGTAGCAGAGATTCAGAGTTTTCTGGGTTTGGCAGGATATTATAAAAGATTTGTGGAAGGGTTTTCTTTAATTGCAGCACCGTTGACCAAGTTGCTGAGGAAAGGGGTTCCATTTGTGTGGTCAGATAAGCAACAGGAAAGTTTTGACAAGCTAAAGAGGATTTTGACAGAAGCTCCGGTTTTAATTCAGCTTGAAGCAGGGAAGGAGTTTACGGTGTATTGTGATGAGTCGCATACTAAATTAGGGTGTGTGCTGATGCAAGAGGGGAAAGTAGTGGCGTATGCGTCTCGGCAATTGAGACCTCACGAAGTGAATTACCCGATGCATGATCTGGAATTGGCTGCAGTAGTTTTCGCCCTGAAAATTTGGAGGCATTACTTGTATGGGGAGAAGTCTATAGTCTACACGGATCACAAGAGCCTGAAGTACCTCTTGACTCAGAAGGAATTGAACTTAAGGCAGCGGAGGTGGATCGAGTTGTTGAAGGACTACGACTGCTCGATTGAATACCATCCGGGTGAGGCTAACATTGTGGCAGACGCGTTGAGCCGCAAGGTGGTAGCGGACTTAAGAGCAATGTTTGCCCATCTTAGTCTGTATGATGACGGAAGTCTGTTAGCGGAATTGCAAGTGAAGCCGACGTGGGTAAATCAGGTTAAGGAGAAACAGCTAGTGGATGAAGACTTAAGTACTCGATATTTGCAAGTGCAGAATGGGGGATTGGAGGGTTACAGGTTGAGCGGCGATGGAGTGTTGTGTTTCCAAGGGAAAGTTTGTATGCCGAAAGATGTTGAGTTAAGGCAGAGGATTCTTCAGGAAGCTCATAGCAGCCCATACGCTATGCATCCTGGAGGTAGCAAGATGTACCGGGATTTGCGGGACAGTTCTGGTCACCGGGTCTGAAGCAGGAGGTAACAGAATTTGTAAGTAAGTGTATGACGTGTCAGCGAGTCAAAGCTGAACATCAGTTACCATCGGGTCTATTGCACCCGGTAAAGATTTTGCAGTGGAAGTGGGAAAGGATTACGATAGATTTCGTCAGTGGGCTACCCCTTATGCCTAGCAAGAAGGATTTACTCTGGGTGATTGTTGATCGTCTGACAAAATCAACTCATTTTATTCCGGTTCGGGTGGATTACTCACTCCAAAAGTTGGCTAGGTTTTATGTAGCGGAAATAGTTAGGTTACATGGAGTGCCAGTGTCGATTATTTCAGATAGGGATCCCAGATTCACGTCCAGGTTTTGGAAAGCGTTGCATCAGGCATTAGGTACAAGGTTGGATTTTAGCACGGCATTTCATCCGCAGTCAGATGGGCAATCAGAAAGGGTGATTCAGATCTTGGAAGATATGTTAAGGGGTTGTGTTTTGGATTTCAGAGGTAGTTGGGAAGAATTTCTACCGCTGGCGGAGTTCGCGTACAACAATAGTTATCAGGCCAGTATCCAGATGGCACCGTATGAAGCATTATACGGACGTAAGTGTCATACCCTTATGTGTTGGACAGAGTTGAGTGAACGTCAGATGTTGGGTCCAGAGTTGGTTGCTGAGGCAGAGGACAAGGTTAGGGTGATTCGAGCTCGTCTGAAGGAAGCTTCGGACAGGCAGAAGTCTTATGCCGATCTCAAGGAGTTCGCAATGGGGCACAAAGTCTTTTTGAATGTGTCGCCATGGAAGAAGGTGCTGAGGTTTGGTCGAAAGGGCAAGCTGAGCCCTAGGTTTATCTGGCCCTATACGGTGTTGAAGCGGGTAGGACCAGTATCAGCTTGAGCTACCATCAGAATTGAGTCAGATCCACGACGTATTTCATGTTTACATGCTTAGGCGCTATCGTTCAGATCTGTCGCATGTTGTGCCAGTGGAAGAAATAGAGGTGAGCCTGGATTTGTCTTTTGAGGAAGAACCAGTGTAGATTCTGGATCGGGATGTCAAGGTCTTGCGTAGGAAATCAGTTCCTTTGGTGAAAGCGTTATGGTGGAATCATGGAACGGAAGAGGCCACGTGGGAACCAGAGGATGTGATGCGGCAGCAATACCCTTAACTCTTTTGACCAGGTAATTTCGAGGCCGAAATTATTTTTAAGGGGGTAGAACTGTAACATTCTTAAATCGGGGTCTTTGCATTTTGTATGTGTGCACGTGTGTAGTATGGTTGTTATGCTGGTTTTGGGGTGTTTGGGGTCTAGGCATGAGTCAGTGGTAGGCCTGAGCCTTAGCAAAAAAATTTCCTTTTTGAGTACTTAGAAGGGAGAGCGGGTTGAGTTAGGTGTTAAGTGAAATTAGTGGCATGATTTGTCACAAGAACCCAAGTGGTAAAGTGGCAAGGGTGGCCCCCCTTAGGAGGCAAGGGGGTGACGCCACAGAGAGCAGAAGGAGCCTTGGTTCGAGCTGTGAGAATCTCCTTTTGGGCATTCTTTTTGACGCCAGGACAAGGGAGAGTTGCACTCAGGTGGGACTCTGATGGATGAGGATGGAAGAAGTCAACAGATTTGAATGGGTGGATGAGAGAAATGTTAGGAGTTTGAAGTGTTCAAACTTGTTTGAATGGATGATCAGGAGAAAAGCAAGGAGGAAAAAGGGGGATTGAGTTGGTGTGTGTTAGCCGAATTTTCTTTGGTGGCTATGAGGTGTTGGAGTATTCGGTTCTTGTGGGTTAGGAGTGTGCCGAATCTCTATAGTATACTTAGGGGAGCATTTTCGGTTAGCTTGAAGGACATTATTTTGCTTCATTTCTTTTTGGTCAAAACTGAAATACACATAGCATCTTGGTGCGTTTTCTTTTTCTCTCAGGAACCAAAACTGAAACCTTTTTCCTAAATCTCTTCTCATTTCTTTTTCTCTTCTCGGCTTCTTTTGTGTTTGGCCGAATCCACCTTACCCTCCACCCATCATTTGTGATTTGTTTTCTTGCCATAACCATTAAGAACTGAAACCGCATATACCATTCCTCCTCTTCGTTGTTCTTCACTTTTATTTTGTTGTTAGCCGAATCCTTCTGAAGCCTCATCCTTTGCCAAAACCTCTGCTACTCTTCTCCTTTCTCTTCCAACACCTTGGCTGAATATCAATTCTTAGAGATCACTCTCTTTTCAACTTTTCTTTGTTTCGTGGATCGACTTCAGCATTTAAGGGTAAGTTCTTGGTACTGTGGCCGAATCTCTCTCATCTTTTATCCCTTCCCTCTATCGTTTCATATGGAAACAAAAGCTGAATTTTGGCATCTGTATTGTATGGTTCTTATTCTTCTATAAGCCGAATTCTTTTGGAACTCATAAGTGTTCTTTCGGGTTTTGTGACAGTAGAATCGTCGTTGGCTATTCTTTATCACTCCCAATCAGTTTCGTTAAGTGTAGTGGTAAGGGTTCCTGCTGATTCAATCTTTTATTATTTTGCTAAAAGCCGAAGGCAGTAGCTAATCATATAGGTTCTTGGCCATCTGAAGGGGGGACTCGTCTTCGCGTTGCTTCGGCTTTTGGCTTGGTGGTTAAAAGGTGTTGAGGTAAGGGGCGATCATCTTCCTACGTTATCTCTTTCGGGATTTCATGACCATAGCCGAATGGCTATTTGCTTAATAGTGATGTGTTTGGTCGAATATAGGAAGGAAGTGACACAAGCATTTTGGTTCCCAGGATTTGCTCGGTTGTGGTTTAGATCTTGATCTTCGGGATTTGTTAATCTAGGTAAGAGATTTATCCATTCGGGTTTGATATCTCTATTCATAGTTATTCTCTGTGTTAACCTAATTTAGTGACCAAAGGTTTTATGGACCTTAATGTCAGCCAAACGTTAGAAGGGGTTGGATCTGAAACCCCAGCCCCTAAGTTCAAGGAGAGGGTCAGTGTTTGGCTTGTGTCGCGATTGCCCACCGGGATGAAGGCGAGCATCCGAAACAAAGTAATAGGCAGATAGCGGTAGTGTCGATTAACGACAGTGTGGACGTAGAGAGCGTCGTATTGCTGGTAATCAGGTGTGTAACTCTTAAACACTTCATTAGTTAATATGTTTATCATATATTTTGTCAAAAGCCGGATTTACCAATGAAACTGTTATGTTACTCTTGTGGGTTAGAGCGAGGACTTCAGGTAAGTCCACTATTTATTGATTAACGATAAATGCCTCTATAATATTTGCATATGCGATGCCATGTGATGATAGTATGTTAAGCATGTTTGTTATGCCATGAAAAAGTATGTTCATAAGGTTGGGTATGATGAGAGGAGGGGGAAGGCATGATTCTAGACTGTGACCAGTGGTTTTGACCACACAGTGGATTGGCCCCGCTTTCTATCCTATTGTGACTAATCTCAATGGTTTTGACCACCAGTGGTTTTGACCACATATTGCTATCTTTGTGACAATTAATAGCTATGAAATTAAACAGTGGAGGTCCTTATGTGACAATTAATCCATTGTTGTTATGAACGGATAAGTATGGTCATTTATTAGGTGATTTTAATGGTTTATTATTAAGGTTAATTTAGTAATTTAGTAAATTAAATAAGTAAAATAAAGAAAACAATTTTGCCATCTTCTTCATATCATCTTTCCACCGAATTTTGAAGAGATTAAAAGCCATAACTCGGGTTGATATTCGGCCAATCTTTTCTTTCTCAATTAGGTATAGTTTTTGTCCCAGTTTTAATGATTTCTATGTTTTTGAGACCATTGCAGCTTAGTCTTGTAACATCCCTTACCCGTATTTGACACCTAAACAGGGCACGAGACATTACTGAACTTAACTTTCTCTATCATACAACATGGCTTCATAAAATTTTCTTTTAAATTTAAAAATTTCCATCCATACTCATAATGTCCCTATCATGGGCCTGCGAGACCCAAAACTTACATATGGAATGGTTCGGGACTAAATTGAAAACTTTCACATGCTTAGAAAATTTCTGCTTAAAATAGGGCCACACACCCGTGTGGAGGAAAGGACACGCCTGTGTGGAATTTCACATGGCCGTGTTCCACCCCCGTGTCGATTTATTTCTCATTTCGAACCTATAGGGGTTTTCACACGGCCGGACACACGCCCGTGTCCCTGGCCCGTGTTCTTCACATGGCCGCGACACGCCCGTGTCTTAGCCCGTGTGCAAAAACCATGGCATTCTGTTTATGACATCATCATCTCACTAAGATCACACGGCCAAGGCACACGTCTGTGTCCTTAAATCGTGTGTCGAATTCAATTCCTAAATTCAGGTGTAGACTTCACATGGCCTAGGCACACACCCATGTCCATGGTCATGCCTCCTATACGACAGCGATACACGATCGTGTCTCTTCCCGTGTGTTTACTACTGAGCATACTAACTTGTGAACCTAGCACGCAAGGGGACGCACAGCCAATCAACACACCCATGAGGCTGGTCGTGTGTCACACACGGCCTAGAAACACGCCCGTGTGGACATTTGAAAGGCTATCTACCAAGCCAAATGCCACCCTACACAACAACCATACTTATACCTATTCAATTCAACATGTATCAATACTATAGAGCACATTTAGAGACTCAAAATCAAGGCATCCATATAAGCATACACTTAATAAATTTCATCACCATTGAAAAAATATATAAACTTTTCAAGTATTGGCCCAAATCCAATGACCACTTACAAAATGAATTTGATAATATTAATAGCCAACACTTTGGCTAAAAAATACGACATAAAAAAAGAGACCAAGTTCTATACATGCCATACACAAAAGGTATCTAGCTTAGCTATACCAAGGAGTAGTTGATAGTGTGATTTCCAAATTTGACGTTCCACAAATTCTCGAGCTAGCTTGGAAATACTACAAGGCAAGGAAAACGAGAGGGGTAAGCGTAAAGCTTAGTAAGTTTGCATGAAATAAATAGCAGCATAAAGCTCGTAATGTCATCCATCCATTGCATTGAATAAAAAACTAAAGTCTGAAACTCATTTCCATAACTTATACTTACTCTTACTGATTACATATCATGCCACATATCGTATACCATTCTCGTGAATTACTCACATATACCTGTATCGCTTTATCACATAGACTTAGTATAATCTCATCTCTATCATATGCTTAACAATTTACCCTATTGAGTCACTTGGAATATTCAAGGATACATGATCATCCTCATTCACATAATTACGACACCAATGCCACATCCCAGATGTGGTCTTACGTGGGGTCACTTCTAGATGTCGATGCCATATCCTCGATATGGTCTTGTACAAGATCTCATATCGATTGTCGTTGCCATATCCCGGATATGGTCTTATATGATTCTCATATTCGCTGCTGATGCCATATCCCATATATGGCCTTATACGGGATCTCAATTCGCGGGCATGATCTTATACGGGACCTTACCTTTCTCAAGTCTTGATAATATTATTATCTCATTTATTTATGGCCAACTGGGACTTCAACATCACAATTCTCATAATTTCTCATGCAATACCATTGTTCGAATTCATAGACATATCATACATCTTCACAAATATCAAACATCTGAAATCATACTAACATGGCGTTGAACTTATTACACGCAAACTTACCTCGATTTCAAAATAGGCTAGATTACCAATCTAGTCCGATACTTTGCCCTTTCCTCGGTCGAGGTTAATTCTTTGCTCTTCTTGATCTATAATAACAATTTAACTCATTTAATCCCCACATTAATAAATACATTTCAATAGTCAAAATTTTGGCAAATTACCACTTCGCCCTTAAGCTTTCACAAAATGACCATTTTACCCCTAGGCTCAGAAATCAATTCTAATCAAATTTCTTTCTTTAATGAGCCTAGGTAAAAATTTATTACTTTATGGCAGCCCTCAATACTCATTATTTCACACCTTTACCATATATTTTATAACCTTTGTAAAATGGTACTTTTAGGTGGTTTCATGGAAACACCTTTCACAAAAGTTATTTATTAAACAACTAGGACTCATTTTCTTCCATAAAAATGCAGCAAACAACATATATGCTCACATGGTAAAATTTTAAACTTTCAACCATATAGCTAGCTTAAGCTTTAGGGGTTCCAAAAGTACAAAAATTATCAACCAAAAATCACTAAAATCACTTCCTTGTAGAGATTGAAGTGGCTGAAAATATTCAAGCTTCTAAACCCCTTCTATTGCTGAAATTTTCGGTGGTAAGAAGAAGAAGGAAAAGATGATATCATTTCTTTCTTTATTTTTCTCTTATTTTACTCATAAATTACCAATTACCACCAAAACATATAATAAATTAATCTTTTTGCCCCCTATGGCTGGCTATGGCCTTTAAAAAGGCCTAATTTCACATTAAGGGCCTCCAATTAAAATTCTATAGTTAATTGGTACCTCTATCTTGTAAACTAAGACTTTCGCACTTAATGCGATTTAGTCCTTCTTCTCAATTAAGCATGCAATTGCTAGAATTAAAGCACCAAAAATTTCATGCACCTATATAATCATGCTCTATCTCATAAAATAACATAAAAAATAATATCTTTATCTTCGAGTTAGTGGTTCCAAAACCACTGTTTCGACTAGCCCCTAAATAAGGTTGTTACAATTCTCCCCCTTAAGGATCTTCTCCCCAAAAAGCTTATCGGTAAAAAGGTTGGGATATTGGTTTCTCATAACCTCCTCGGGCTCCCAAGTAGCCTCTTTTACTCCATGTCTTTGCCATAATACTTTAACAAGGGCTATACTTTTGTTTATCAACTGTTTAACTTCTCGGCCCAAAATCTTAACCGGTTTTTCGCCATAAGTCGAGTCTGGTTGGATTTCTACCTCTGATGGTACAATCACAAGCGAAGGGTCTGATCGGTAGCGACACAACATAGACAGATGGAAGACATTATGAATCTTTTCCAACTCTGGTGGCAAAGCCAAACGGTAAGCTATCGGCTCTATCCTTTCTGTAATCTCATAAGTTCCGATAAAATGCGGACTCAATTTGCGTTTCCGGCCAAATCTGAGGACCTTCTTCCATGGTGATACTTTCAGAAGCACTTTATCACTGACTTGCATCTCAATCTCTTTCCGTTCAAGTCCGCATAGGACTTTTGTCTATCTGAGGCAACTTTTAAGCACTCACGTATCACTCTTACTTTCTCTTAGATTTCTCTGACTAAGTCGACCCCATAAATCTGATTCTCTCTGAGTTTGATCCAATACAGGGGCGTTCAATACTTACGTCCATACAATGCCTCATAAAGCACCATCTTCAAACTTGACTGAAAGCTATTATTGTAGGCGAATTCCACCAATGGTAAGTATTTCTCCCAATTACCCTGGAATTCCAAAACACAACATCGGAGCATGTCTTCGAGTATCTGTATTACTCTCTGTAACGCCCCAAATATTTAGGCCAGTAATTTTCCATGTTCTAACACAAGCTGCTTGTTTGCCTTAATGGCTAAGTGATTTGGGTGTGTATGTGAGTGTTTGAGAAGCCTGGGTTCAAGTCTTGACTTTTGTAGAATTTTTAGTTTTTCTCTTAAATGAACTTGGACACTGGCACTTAGGCCTTATTAGTAATAATGCTTGTTTTATGGCACAAGAAGAGCTTGTGGTCTAATGGCAAGGTAGCGTGTGGTATAACTGAGAGGTCTGAGGTTCAAGTCCTGGGTTATGCAATAGAGTGTTTATTTTGCTGCTTGTGCCATGTAGGTGGAAGAGTTGGACTGAAACACTGTTGAGAGGAGTTTGAACTGGTCATGAAGGGATTTGTGGAGCAAGTCAAGGAGGAGGTTGGGGAGAAAATCAAGGAATTTCGAAAATGGGAGGTTGGTAGGGTGTTATGCCCGATCGGGCCTCTAAGGCTCTAGTTGAATTCGATTAGGGGGAAAATAGGAAGCATTTTTGGCACTAGGCATTTCTTTGTTCGGTTTTGTGAGGTTTTGGAAAGATAGTGCCTAATTTTCTTTGGGATTTTTACCATCTTTCGGGTTTTGCATTTTAGCTATTGAGGTGATGAAAATTTCTACTACTTTCTCCATTCTTACATTTGCCGAATAGGTAACTTTCTTTTTAGGGTCTCATTTTCTTTCTTTGCAGAATTCCCTTTCCTCACTCACTTTTGGTTCTGCTTCTTCTTTTCCTCTCTAATCCTTCTTCTCTCAGCCTCCCATCTAAACCGAACCTACTCTCCATCTTCTTCTTCTTCTTGCTTCCCATTCACTCCCAATCATAGCCAAATTCTTCGTAAGGCTTTTTGAAACACCCCAAACACGGCCCACGAGCCTTGACCGGATCCGGTATGTTCTTTGAGTAAAACGATTCAAAATTTGTTTGTTACTTTGGAAAATCAGAGTGGTTTTGAAAGAAAATTTATTTTGTGTTGGGCTCGAGCTGGAAACAAGTTTATTCTTGAAATTTAGGTTTTTATAAAACTTCATTTCTAAGTTTCAAACTTTAAATTAAAGAAATATCGAGTTGTTTTAGAGTTTACCTTATATTGAAAATCATTTGCTTTAGGGTGTCAAAACATTTGAAGATTTATTTCAAAAACAAATTAGATAACCTTTGATTTAACAATAATAATATCGTGATAAAAACAAATAAAAGCAAGCATAAAACAGTTTAATACTTATGGCCTTATTACATCAAAACATAACCCGAATAAATCCAAACATAAAATATAAAGACTCAAAATAAAAGTTCACTGAGCTGAGCATGGCCACCACCAAGTTCTTGCCGACCTGGTCCATCACAAAGCGTCACCTGAAACATATCCCACAACAGGGTGAGTCAAACAGACTCAGTGTGTATAACCAACACTAAGTCCCAACGATTCAGGCATATCATATTATATCATACATATATATAAAAGATAGGAATAATGATGCAAACCCGAACCCAAACCTAGATAACCATCCGCTACACATCACCCGTACCAACCATCACACCGTGGGGACTACTAAGTCGACCCTCCATCCGCTAGACATCATCGAAGGTAGTCGCTGCAGACGACGTGCTCATCGCCCTTATAAATTTTGTGGCATAGCCACCAGATATTATTTTGTGACATAAGTCACCACATTCAGATTTCATGACATGAGTCACCACATTCAGATATTGTGGTATAAACCACCAGATCACTTCCCCTTTCCATATAACCCATATGCCCCATGTCACAAAAAACATGCAATATCATGCCTTATGCCTTATTTCACATTCCTATTGATATTCACATATGTACCATATTCCGAATATTCATATCATAATAATATTCATATCATTTATTAACATAATGTTAAGGTTACGTACCTGGGTACTTTGTACCATCACATGGTACCTTTGCCCACTTTTCATATTATTATAAACACATATATTAAATTGATGCCATAAATCTATTAAGAGTTAGTGTGGGGTACACACCTGGTTTACTTAATGCTTTCACTAAAATCCCGAAAATCCTGATCTAATGCTTTAGATCTCTAGTTCCTATATTCGGCCACTTTAAGCATGTTAGCAACAAGCCATTCGGCCAAATAACCAAATCCCAAAGGATTAACGCAATTAAAATCCTTACCTTGCTGCCGATTCGATTACTAATCGAATCCCAAAACTTTGTGACACTCCATCCTTGCAATCGGCCAATACTAGATCACTTGACTTGGTTAGTTTCGGCTTCTAAATAATTAAGAAACATATTTGAATCACTAAATATAGACTTGGCCGAATGTTCATGTTCACTTACCTTGCGAATCTTAAATCCCGAAATTGCTACTTGCTCTTGGTGATGTCGAGATCCCTATAGGTATATGTTAGATTCGATTCTAACACTTAATCTCAATAAATGGCCCTTGGCCGAATACATATTGCTTACCTTGAGTACTTCAAATCCCGAAAGAACACCTTTGCGCTGGTTACAACCAAAAGAAACACATTAATATGGCCTTAAGCATATTCTGCCATCCTTAGAAATCAAGGCCGGCCCTTGTTTTCGGCACACCAAATAAGAAAAGATAAGACCGATTGCTAAGAGGAATACTTACCACCAACGTTTGCTTGAAGAGACTAAAAGAGAAAAAATTTCGGCTAACTCTTTCGGCTTTTAAAACTTGCGACAAAGAAAGAAGAATAAGGCCTTCTGAAGATTCGGCTATGGCTCCCAAATGGTCATGAATTATTCGGCAACAAGAGGAAGAGATTAAGGTTACGGAGAAAGAAAGAAAAAGATGAGTTTGGAAGAGATTAGAAGAATTCGACAGCCCCTTAATGCACCGAATGACCGAACTTGGAGAAAGAAAAAGAGATTAAGCATTAATGCTTAATTGTATGTGGAAGCATGTCTATGTGTATGTGGAATGTGTTTTATGAATTTTGTGAACCCTAGTGTGTAGTCAAATGCCTTAGAAATTATTTAAGTCTAAAAAGGGGAAGTCAGGCTGAGGAGGCCTTAAAAGAAATTGTAGGGAGAATTAGACATAAAAACCAGCTTGTTAAATTGGCTTGGAGGCGGCGCTTAAAGCTCTGATAAGTGACGCCATATGCAATGGGCAAGGGGCTAGGTTCGAGCTGCAAGGGAAGCAAATAAAAGAGTTTTATTTTGCTGCAAGATTGGGCAGTAGTGGACCTTAGTGCCCCATTGCCGTCCACTCTTCGCCTAATCTTGCAAAAAAAATAGAACTCTTTTTGCTTCCTTGCAGCTTCGAACCTAGCCCCTTGCTTCATCGTGATATGGCGTCACTTATCGAGCTTTAAGTGCCGCCTCCAAGCCAATTTAACAAGCTGATTTTTGTGTCTAATTCTCCCTACAATTTCTCTTAAGGCCTCCTTAGCCTGACTTTCCCTTTTTAGACTTAAAGTCAAATAATTTCTAAGGCATTTGACTACACACTAGGGTTCACAAAATTCATAAAACACATTCCACATACACATAGACATGCTTCCACATACAATTAAGCATTAATGCATAAGCCATAAATCCCAGATGTTACAGTTCTACCCCCCTTAAAATAATTTCGACCTCGAAATTACCTGGCTAAAATAAGTGAGGGTATTGCTGTCGCATTGCTTCTTCCGGCTCCCACGAAGCTTCTTCCGATCCATGATTACGGCATAACACTTTGACTAGAGGAACTGATTTCTTCTGTAACACTTTCACATCCCGTTCCAAGATCTGAATCGGCTCTTCCTCATAGGACAAATCTGGCCTTAGTTCCACCTCCTCAACTGGTACTACATGAAATGGATCCAATCGATAACGACGTATCATAGAAACATGGAATACGTCATGCATCTGCTTCAATTCTGAAGGCAACTCTAACTGGTATACCACTGGTCCAACTCGCTTCAATATCCGATAAGGTCCTATAAACCTGGGACTTAGCTTCCCTTTGAGACCAAATATCATCACCTTCTTCCAAGGCGACACATTAAGAAACACTTGATCCCCCACATCAAATTCTATTTCCTTCTGCTTAAGATCTGCATATGACTTTTGCCTATCAGACGCCTCCTTTAACCGTGTCCGAATTACCTTAACCTTCTCCTCAGATTCTGCCATAATCTATGGACCCAAAACTCGACATTCCCCTAATTCTGTCCAACACGTAGGAGTGCGACACTTCCGTCCATACAACGCTTCATATGGTGCCATCCGAGTACTGGCCTGATAGCTGTTGTTGTATGCAAATTCCGCCAACGGCAAATACTCTTCCCAACTTCCTCCAAAGTCTATTTCACAACCTCTCAACATCTCCTCTAACAGTTGGATTACTCGTTCAGATTGATCGTCTGATTGTGGATGAAATGCCGTAGTGAAATCCAATCTGGCGCCTAAAGCTTGATGTAGAGCTTTCCAAAACCGAGACGTAAGCCTTGGATCCCTATCTGAGATAATCGACACCGGAACTCCATGCAACCTTACAATTTCTGCCACGTACAACTTTGCTAACTTCTGCAAAGAATAGTCAACCTGCACTAGAATAAAATACGCGGACTTTGTCAGTCGATCCACTATCACCCATACCGAGGCCTTCTTAGTAGGCATAAGAGGAAGCCTACTAACAAAGTCCATGGTGATTCTCTCCCACTTCCACTGCGGAATCTTTATCGGCTGAAGCAATCCTGACAGAACTTGGTGTTCAGCCTTAACTTGCTGACACATTAAACACTTCCCAACAAATTCTGTAACTTCCCTTTTAAGACCAGGCCACCAAAACTGTTCCCTTAGATCCCTGTACAACTTAGTACCTCCAGGATGCATAGCATAAGGGCTACTATGCGATTCCTGAAGAATTCTCTGCCTTAACTCCTTATTCTTAGGTATACAGACCTTACCCTTAAAACACAACACTTCATCGCTGTTAACACCATAATCCTCTAACTCCCCACTCTGCACTTGCCGCAACTTAGCACTTAAATCATCGTCTGCCAACTGTCCCTCTTTCACCTCATTCAACCACGTCGGCTTAACTTGCAATTATGCCAGCAAACTTCCATCGTCACACAAGCTCAGATGTGCAAACATCGCCCTCAGATTCGACACTACTTTCCGACTTAGGGCATCTGCCACTACATTCGCCTTGCCTGAGTGATACTCTATGGAACAATCGTAGTCCTTTACTAATTCCACCCACCTTCGCTGTCTCAGATTCAACTCCTTCTGAGTCAACAAATACTTAAGACTCTTGTGGTTTGTGTAGATTACTGACTTTTCTCCATATAAATAATGCCTCCACACCTTAAGAGGAAAGACCACTGCTGCCAATTCCAAATCATGCGTCGGGTAGTTAACCTCATGTGGCCTTAATTGCCGAGACGCATAAGTGACAACCTTCCCGTCTTGCATCAGTACGCAACCCAAACATGTATGGGAAGCATCACAATACACCACGAAATCCTTCCCTGCTTCAGGTTGAATCAAAATCGGAGCTTCAGTCAAGACCCTCTTAAGCTTCTTAAAGCTCTCCTGTTGCTTCTCTGTCCATACGAAAGGTACTTCCTTTCTCAACAACTTCGTTAAAGGCGCGGCTATCAATGAGAATCCTTCTACAAATCTTCTGTACTAACCTGCCAATCCCAAGAAACTACGAACCTCAGCCACAGATTTAGGTGGTTTCCAATCTAATACTGCCTCAATCTTTCGAGGATCCACCCTTATTCCTTCTGCAGACACTACATGCCCTAAGAATGCAACCTCCTTAAGCCAAAATTCACACTTGCTGAATTTGGCACAAAGCTTCTTCTCCTTCAACACTTGCAACACAACCCGGAGATGCTCATCATGCTCCTCTTCAGACTTGGAGTATACTAGGATGTCGTCGATGAATACAACGACGAACCGATCCAAGTAAGGTTGAAAAACCCAGTTCATCATATCCATGAACGCGACTAGGGCATTCGTCAACCCGAACGGCATTACTAAGAACTCATAATGCCCGTATCTTGTCCGGAAAGCTATCTTATGAATATCTGCTTCCTTCACCTTCAAGTGATGATATCCAGACCTTAAGTCGATCTTTGAGAATATTGCGGCCCCCTTAAGCTGATCGAACAAGTCGTCTATCCTTGGCAGTGGGTACTTGTTCTTGATGGTCAGCTTATTCAACTGACGATAATCTATGCACATATGCATAGTTCCGTCCTTCTTCTTCACAAACAAGACCGGTGCTCCCCATGGAGACACACTGGGTCGGATAAACCCACGATCAAGCAACTCTTGGATTTGAGCCTTGAGCTCAACCAACTCCTTTGGTGCCATTCTATACGGGGCAATTGACACAAGAGCTGTTCTAACTCCACTAACTCCCCCTTCTTTTGCATCCACAGCCCTAACGAAGGCCAAAAATGCCTTGCACCCTTTCCGAACCATCTTATCAGCCTTCAGTGCTGAAACTACATTAGACAAGTAGTTCCTTCTTTCCCCTATCATAATTATCTCCTTATCCTCTAGGGTCCTTAACTCCATTCGCTTAGCTGCACAATCCAATATAGCCCGATGCTCCACTAGCCAGTCCATACCAAGTATAAGATCGAATTCTCCGAAGGGTAGTTCCATCAAGTCGGCAGTGAATATAACTCCCTGAATCTCTAAAGGTACACTCCAAAATATCTTGTTCACCACTACAGTTTGGCCTAATGGGCTTACTACAGTCATCTCCCTATCAGACAGTTCAGAGGCTGTGCCTAGAGTTTCAACTACTCTATATGCAACATAAGAATGGGTTGAGCCAATATCAATCAGAGCAAAATAAGGCTTGTCAGCTATAAGGAACGTACCGGTTATGATGTCCGGTGCATCTCCATCCTCCCTCTAGCGAGCTGCATATACGACACCATTGCCGCTTTACTCTCGATGATACCAACACCTCTACACGTGTTCCACGTCCTCTTCCAGCACCGTTTCCTCTGCCAATCGAACCACGACCCCACTGAGGCTGCTGTCCCCCTCTTCCAGCCTGACTAGAACCTTGACCTGTGGGTCGGCTCCCATCTATCTTAATAGGACAGTCCTTAATCATGTGTTCCTTGGACCCACACTTAAAACATCCTCCCGTCTTCTTCCAACATTCTCCTAGGTGCATCTTTCCACACTGAGCACAAGTACGATACTGCCCTTCTACACCAACTTGCTGACCTCGCGGCCCGTCAACTCTAGGCCTCTTTTGAATATTTCCAGATGCCCCTGATGATCCAAAACCTCTCTTTTGCCTATTCCGGTCAGTTTTCTGCCTTACAGAGTCCTTAATTCCTTCGGCTACCTTAGCCTTCTCTACTAACACTGCAAATTCCCGCTCCTGCTGCGAAGCTATCAACAACCTCAGATCATCCCTAAGTCCATCCTCAAACCGGACACACCGTTCATGCTCCGTAGCCACAATTCCTTGAGCATACCGGCTCAACCTTAAGAATTCAGCCTCATATTCCGCTACGGACTTGTTCCCTTGAACCAGCCCCAGAAATGCCTTCCTCTGCGCATCAGTATAACTAGTACCAACATACTTCTTCTGGTACACGGCCTTAACATACTCCCAAGTGAGATCCTCAGCTGCGGCAACATCCCGAACTGTGAGCCACCATTGATACGCTTCATCACGAAGTAGAGACACCATTCCTTTCAGTTTCTCCTCAGCAGTTAAATCGAGGTCATCCATAATTCGCTCTGTCGCCTCCAACCAATACTCAACCGTACTGGGTGCCACACCAGATACGCCACGGAACACCTTAGCTTTATTGGCTCGGAGTCGCTCGGGTATAGATTTCTGAGCTCTCATATTTCCTCCTGCTCCAGCTACCATCTCAAGAACTCGCAGCACTGCCTGCGATACCGTATCATCCCCTGTCTGATCCTGATGCTCAACACCAGCAGCTGGTGGTAGGGGTGGTGGTACCTCATTCTCGGACCCTTGACCAGACCTAACGGGTTCCGATACGGTCATTTTACCTCTACCACGTCCTCGCACATTACGACCACGTCCCCTAGAACTTATTTCTACGATCACGTTTTAATCTGATTAAGAAATTTTATGCATTAGTATTTTGTTCCACTGATTATTCGCGAAGAACTTTTATGAAAAGAAATTTAATAGTGGTTCTTTCGATCATTCAGAGTTTTCGTTCCAAGTTTTCTACCCTAATTCAGAGAAACACATCCATTCAGTAATATCTACTATACACATTAATCGTTTGAACATTTTTGTCTGTTCCTAACCCGGGGTATTTTCGTCATTTCTCCTACAGGGGTATTTTGGTAATAAATCGGGGTCAATTTGAAAATCTTAATAAATCAAGGTACTTTGAAATTTTCAAAACTCGAGGGTACTTTTGAAAATTTTCTCAAATCAGAGGTATGGCAGAAATTTTTTTTAAAAATCGGGGCCACTTTGGTAATTTTGTAAATCAGGGGTAATTTCGTAAATTTTCCAAATCAAGGTATCTTGGTATTTCGCAAAATAGGGGTTTCTGGTATTTTGAAAAATATCCTAGTAAAAATCGAGGGTAGTATGGTACTTTAAATTCTTTTCAACCAAGGGCAGTTTAGTAATTTCACAACCAGGGGTATTTAAGTAATTTTTTTGTAAATCGAGAAAAACTTTCAAAATAATTTTTACAATTCTAAGAGGCAATTTGGTGATTTTAAAACTAGGGTTTTATAAAAATACAGCTAGTCCCTTTCGGGTTTTAATTATTGAGGTTAGCATGTGAATGAGTCCTCTTGGTTAGGGTGAACTGTAGCTACGCACCAGGTAGGATTCGAGCGAAGAGAAGGTGAGTCACTAGGACTGCTTAAATACCAGGCTCTTCCTGAATCCAATCCTAGACATGCGCACAATGGTTGCCACACCCTAACTCGGCGACTTACTTCACAGGTTTGTTTAGTTAAACATTAAGTCTTATATAATTCTTATGTTGGAGTAAACTAATCCTAGGGTTCAAGTACTTAATATACTAATCTACGTTCCCGTTATACCCTTCTACAAATCATGCTATAAATCACACAACAGTTAGGAGTACTTACCTGGTGGACTGCGGGTCGGAGACTTAGGTGCCATGCCAGAAAACCTGCTAAAAAAATTTTTCACAAAATCCATTTGGGCTTAATTTTGGAAATGTTATGGCTTTAAACCCAAGGCCGAGAGTTTAAAACTGGGCTCTGATACCAAGCTGAAACACCCCAAACCCGGCCCATGAGCCTTGACTGAATCCGATATGTTCCTTGAATAAAATGATTCAAAATTCGTTAGTTACTTTGGAAAATCTGAGTGGTTTTGAAAGAAAATATATTTTGTGTTGGGCTCGAGTTGGAAACAAGTTTATTCTTGAAATCTAGGTTTTTATAAAACTTCATTTCTAAGTTTCAAACTTTAAATTAAAGAAATATCGAGTTGTTTTAGAGTTTACCTTATATTAAAAATCATTTGCTTTAGGGAGTCAAAACATTTGAAGATTTATTTCAAAAACAACCTAGATAACCTTTGATGTAACAATAATAATATCGTGATAAAAACAAATAAAAGCAAGCATAAAATAGTTTAATACTTATGGCCTTATTACATCAAAACATAACCCGAATAAATCCAAACTTAAAACATAAAGTCTCAAAATAAAAGTTCACTGAGCTGAGCATGGCCACCACCAAGTTCCTGCCGACCCAGTCCATCACTGAGCGTCACCTGAAACATATCCCACAACGGGGTGAGTCAAACAGACTCAGTGTGTATAACCAACACTAAGTCCCAACGATTCAGGCATATCATATCATATCATACATATATATAACAGATATGAATAATGATGCAAACCCGAACCCAAACCTAGATAACCATCCGCTACACATCACCCGTACCAACCATTACACCGTGGGGACTACTAAGTCGAGCCTCCATCCGCTACACATCATCGAAGGCCGTCGCTGCAGATGACGTGCTCATCGCCCTTATAAATTTTGTGGCATAGCCACCAGATATTATTTTGTGACATAAGTCACCACATTCAGATTTCGTGACATGAGTCACCACATTCAGATATTGTGGTATAAACCACCACATCACTTCCCCTTTCCATATAACCCATATGCCCCATGTCACAGAAAACATGCAATATCATGCCTTATGCCTTATTTCACATTCTTATCGATATTCACATATGTACCATATTCCAAATATTCATATCATAATAATAGTTCATATAATTTATTAACATAATGTTAAGGTTACGTACCTGGGTACTTTGTACCATCACATGGTACCATTGCCCACTTTTCACATTATTATAAACACATATATTAAATTGATGCCATAAATCTATTAAGAGTTAGTGTGGGGTACACACCTGGTTTATTTAATGCTTTCACTAAAATCCTGAAAATCCTGATCTAATGCTTTAGATCTCTAGTTCCTATATTCGGCCACCTTAAGCACGTTAGCAACAAGCCATTCGGCCAAATAACCAAATCCCGAAGGATTAAAGCAATCAAAATCCTTACCTTACTGCCGGTTTGATTACTAATCTAATCCCGAAACTTTGTGACACTCCATCCTTGCAATCGGCCAATACTAGATCACCTGACTTGGTTAGTTTTGGCTTCTAAATAATTAAGAAACATATTTGAATCACTAAATATAGACTTGGCCGAATGTTCATGTTCACTTACCTTGCGAATCTTAAACCCTGAAATTGCTACTTGCTCTTGGTGATGTCGAGATCCCTATAGGTATATGTTATATTCGGTTCTAACACTTAATCTCAATAAATGGCCCTTCGCCGAATACATATTGCTTACCTTGAGTACTTCAAATCCCAAAAGAACACCTTTACGCTGGTTACAACCAAAAGAAACACATTAATATGGCCTTAAGCATATTCGGCCATCCTTAGAAATCAAGGCCTACCATTGTTTTCGGCACACCAAATAAGAAAAGATAAGACTGATTGCTAAGAGGAATACTTACCACCAACGTTTGCTTGAAGAGACTAAAAGAGAAAAGATTTCGGCTAACTCTTTCGGCTTTTATAACTTGCGACAAAGAGAAAAGAATAAGGCCTTCTAAAGATTCAGCTATGGCTCCCAAATGGTCATGAAATATTCGGCCACAAGAGGAAAAGATTAAGGTTACGGAGAAAGAAAGAAAAAGATAAGTTTGTAAGAGATTAGAAGAATTTGGCAGCCCCTTAATGCACCTAATGACCGAACTTGGAGAAAGAAAAAGAGAAAAACAAAACTATCAACTATGAATTTTCAGCACACTTCCCCTATCAAAACCCAAAACCGATTATGCACCCTTAGAGCCCCACATTCGGCCACTACATTTTCACTTATCAAATCCCTTTTTTTTCTCTTTATCACTTCATTCAAAATAATAAAAATAAATCCACAATTATCTCTTATCTTAGCCGAATTTTAAAAGGATTAGACCACACCTTAAACTCATCCCTTAGTGCCCCATTGCCATCCACTACTGCCCAATCTTGCAGCAAAATAAAACTCTTTTATTTGCTTCCCTTGCAGCTCGAACCTAGCCCCTTGCCCACTGCATATGGCGTCACTTATCAAAGCTTTAAGTGCTGCCTCCAAGCCAATTTAACAAGCTGATTTTTGTGTCTAATTCTCCCTACAATTTCTCTTAAGGCCTCCTTAGCCTGACTTCCCCTTTTTAGACTTAAAGTCAAATAATTTCTAAGGCATTTGACTACACACTAGGGTTCACAAAATTCATAAAACACATTCCACATACACATAGACATGCTTCCACATACAATTAAGCATTAATGCATAAGCCATAAATCCCGGAAGTTACACTTTTTGTGTACGTCCAGTTTATCATCATTCCCTATTGTGCTTTGTCGAATATACCTAATCTATTCCAACCGATTTCATCATCATTAATTTTGGTAAGTCTTCCAACTTTTACAAAGTGAGTTAATTCATTAGCACTATGTTCCTAAGCCACGCTTATTTTGTTCTTAGGGTTCTAAAATCTCTTGAAGAGAAAGGAGGAGTCTCTAGGGTACAGAAGCATTCCAAATTTTCCCCTTCACCAACTGATTGATCATTGGGGTAGGTTTGGTAAGGTAGGCCGATTAGGCTATGATGTTGGTGTTGATTTGTTTTTAAATCACATTCTAGTGAACAGATCTGTCTAACAAGAATCGTTGCTTAACCAGATAATCATCAGGAGTGTGGAACCATGGCTTGGCCAACAATCTTAGAAGAGTAGGCCATATTTCATTCAATCGTGGTAGGTGATGATTGTTTAAGTGTTGTTAAGTACTTGAAAATATCAATTATTGAAGGGCTGATTGAATATTCGAATCAATGTAGGTTTGTCCGAAGAGGTGTTTCACTAGCTTTTGTGAAAAAGGTGTGTAATCACAGTATCTCCTCTGCGAATCGACGAAAGCTGAAAAGCTGAAAAGCTGAAACCTCGTCATATCAGGCCTCACGAGCGTGCAATCGCTCGTGTGTTAAACCAAGCCCACAATCATGGGCGATAGACTGCAGAGGCCACCACGAGTGTTCTTGTGCTCTTGGGCCGTTACGGGTCTCGTTTGGCTGAAATTAAATGGTGGGCCCAATGGGCTTGTGGGCCCCACACGGAATAAATCCACGATAAGTGGCAAATACTGGATTGTTCTATATCGTTCGCATAGCCGTGACTAAATTTGGGGCTAAATGGGATACACGAGTGTGTGGGCCCACTTGGGCCAAATATTGGACCTTGGGCCCGTTTCCACCATTTTGATCATATAGGTTATCTATGTCACTCGATGTGACCGTGGACCTTTGGAAAGGTCGTTATTTGCACTGAATCCCTAAAGGTAAAATGACCAAAATACCCATAAAGGGTACAATTACTACTTTACCCTTAATAGATGGTAATTACTATTTTACCCCTAGATGCAAGTCAACTGATGAATGCATATTATTGTATGACTGTACTGAGTAGGACATACTGCATACACGAGTTATTTATGACATGGGCATACTGCATGGGGTTGGGATACTATTATGGAGGAAGTGTACTGTTACTAGTTGCTTTGCCACAAACAACGCATTCTTGCAACTTTGCTGCGATCATCGATTGTCGCTCGCTTTGCGCAATATCATTACCGATGGGTCGTGCCACATATATCGTTATCGCGGCACTCTGCTGCGTTATTATCTTGGCGACTCTGTTCCGTTATTATTACTGGTGGCTATGCTGTAATATTGGTGTGTTAGCTGGGTGGGTCGATTTTATCCCCAAATGGTGTGTTGGTTGGATTGGGGTGGGTTACATATTTGCACCATACTGATACTGTAATGGGCGAAGGCCCACACTATACTATTACTGAATAGGGCATAGGCCCAAACTGTTACTGCATGATAGGGGAACACACTGAGTTCTCGTAACTCACCCTCCTCTTTTAACTGTATAGGTAATCCCCAGCCTTAGATGATTTGGAGCTGCGAGGGACTCGGAGGTGGCAACATATTCGCTAATATTTTATTTTAGACCTAGTTTTTTAAATTTTTATGTTGGGTTGATATTTATGTAATAAGGCCTCTGGTGAATTTAATTTCTTTTAATTGGGTTTAATTTCTTATTTTGAAACTGCCAAACTGATATAAACAAGTTTTCAAAAATAATAACTATTTTAAAAGACAAATACACATTTTCAAACTTCAAAATGACATTAATTAGAGTAGTTTCCACGGGTTTTTAACCAACTAAGAAACCAATAATAACAAACATGGAAATCATTTAAAAATGGATTTTTCTCAACAAGCCTGATTTTGAAAAACACTTCAATGTGACACGTTAGATTCGGTTGTAACGTCTAGGATGGGTTTGGGGTGTTACACTCTCTTTGACTACCCGTCGGTTTGCAGATGGAAAGTTGTACTAATGCTCAATTTTTTGCCTAAAGCCTCTTGCAACTTTTTCCAAAATTGTGATGTAAATCTCGGATCTCTATCTGAAATAATAGACAACGATATTCCGTGAAGTGTCACAATCTCTGAAATGTATAATTCGGCCAACTTATCAAGTGAAAAATCAACCCGTATTGGTATGAAATGGGCTGACTTCGTAAGTCTATCGACTACGACCAATTTGGTAGCTTTCCTTTTTGGTGTCAACAGTAAACCCATCACGAAGTCCATAGTAATACGGTCCTATTTCCACTCGGGAACCATAATATGTTGAGGTAGACCTGAAGGTACTTGATGTCTAGCCTTCACTTGTTGACAAATTAGACATCTCGATACAAACTTTGAAATGTCTTTCTTCATACATGGCCACCAATACCATTTCTTCAAGTCGTTATACATATTCGTACTACTTGGATGTACAGACAAACATCCACTATGAGCTTCATGTAGAATCTTCTGAATAAGTTCATCATTTCTGGGTACACAAACACTATCTCGAAACATCAAACATCCATCAGGACTTATTCGAAAGTCTGACCCAACCTTTGACTCACATTGAACTCTTTTAGCTTGTAAATCGTTGTCGTCTTTCTGAGATTCATAAATCTCTTGGAGAAACATTGGTCTAGCTCTCAACTCAGCTAGAATAGATGTAACAACCTGATTTAAGGGCTAGTCGGAACAGTGATCTCGGGATCACTAATCCTTCTGAGTCAGAGCATGATTATATAAGTGCATAAAAATTTTGGTGCTTTAATTTTAGCGATTTCAAGCTTAATCGTGAAAAAGGACTAAATTGCATAAAGTGCGAAAGTTCTATTTTATAAGCTAAAGGTGCCTAATAGCCATGGAATATTAATTTAGGGTCTTTAAAGTGCAATTATAACCCTAAGATTAGAGTGGCCGGCCATAGGAGACAAAAATTGACAAATTGGTCAAAGTTGGTAAAAGTTGGTGACCAAATTGACTTGTATTAATAAAATAAAGAAAGAAAAGATATCATCTTTTCTCTCCATCTTCCTCAACCAAAAATAGCAAGCAAAATAGGGGTTTTGAAAGCTCAAAATTTCAACAAACTTATCTCTAATCAAGTAAGTGATTTTAATGGTTTTTCTTGAGGATAGTTGTACTTTTAGATACCCTAGAGCTTAAGCTATCAAATGAGGGGATTTATCTTGCAATATGGTGGAAATATTAGAGCTTTTCTATGAGAGCTTACATTGTTATTTTCTACATTTTATGGAAGAAAGTGAGTCTTAGTTGTTAGATAAACACCTTTTGTGAAAGGTGTTGCCATTAAAACACCTAAGTAAACCTTTTTGTAAAGGTTGCAAAATTGGTAGTAAGTGTGTGAAATGTTGGGTTTTGATGATAGCTATAAGAGAAAAAAATGTTCACCTAGGCTCATTAAAGGTAAAAATTTGATTAGAATTGGTTTTTGAGCCTAGGGGTAAAATGGTCATTTCGTAAAAGTGTAAGGGCAAAATGGTAATTTTTCCAAAGCATGATTATTAAAATGCTTTTATTAATGTGATGATTGAAATGAGCTAATTTGCTACTATAGAGAAAGAAGAACCAAGAGTCAACCTCGATTGGGGAAATAATAAAGTCTCTGACTAGATCGACGATCTAGCTTATTTTGAAATCGAGGTAAGTTTGTATGTGATAAATTTAGCATTTATGTTAGCATGTTTAAGAACGTTTGATGTTATAATGATATATGATGCTTTTGAAATTGAGTATTGGTGTTGAATGAGAAAGATGATAAAAGTTGATATGTTGAAGTCCCGGTTGGACTATAATAAATGTGAGAGGGCTACCATCTAACCGTGAGATGGATAAGGTCCCGTATAAGACCATGTCTGGGATATGGCCTCGGCACCAAATTGAAATTCCATATAATACCATATCTGGAATATGGCTTCAGTATTGAATATGAGAATCGTGTAAGACCATATCCGAGATATGGCATCGATACTTGAAGTGAGATCCTGTATAAGATCGTATATGGGATATGGCATCGGCATTCAGAGGTGGCCCCATATAAGACCGCATCTGGGATGTGGCATTGGCTTTGCACTTATATTAATGACGATGAACAAGCGTATTTGAGTATCCATAGTGATTACTTTGATAAATAGATAAGCTTGGGAAATAGAAATGAGATTAGTACTAAAGTCATGTGAAAGAGTGAATACAGGTACCCATAAGAAATTCATGAGGAATGTCTACGATATGTAGCATGGTATGTTCTAGACAAGAACAAGTGTGAGTAAGTTATGGCAAAGTGCTTATGACTTTGTGTGGTTATCTAATGCCATAGATTGATGTCTTTATGAACTTATTGTTGTTATTTATTTTCATGCAAACTTACTAAGCTTTATGCTTACCCTACTCATTTCCTTTTTCCTTGTAGTATTGCCAAGATAACTCGAGGATCATGGGACACAGGGGTTCGGAAATCACATTATCAACATCACTTTGGTATAACAATTTAGACTTACTTTGAGTATGGCATGTATAGGACTTGAGTATTTTGTTAGGTCGTAATTGTTAGCCAAATTGTTGGCTATGTGTATTATCAAAGTCATTTTGTAAATGGTCATTGAAAATGGGCCAACACTAGATAAGTATATATATTCAATTATGATGAATTTATGAAGTTATTGCTCATGTGAATGCTTTGAATTGAGTTCTTGGATGTGCCCTTGGATCATGAATAATGTTTATATGAGTTGGAGTAAGTATGTTTACTGTGCAGGGTGGCATTTAGATTAGAATATAGCCTTTTTATGTCTACACGGGTAGGCACACGGGCGTGTGTCTAGGCTGTGTAAGACACACGATCAACCCAGGGGCGTGTTAATCAACCATGTGTCCCCTGCATGCTAGGTTTCTAAAGTAAGAATACTCAATTGTAAACACACGGCAGAGACACGGCTGTGTGTCTCAGCTGTGTGGAAGGCACGACCTTGGACATGGGTGTGTGCCTAGGCCATGTGAAGTTTGCACTTGAAGTGTGGAATTTAATTCGACATACGGTCTAAGGACACGGGCGTGTGCCTTGGCCGTGTGACCATAGTTAGGGGATACGTCATAAAAAGAATGCCAAAGTTTTGGTGCACGGGCTGAAACACGGGCGTGTCGAGGCCATATGAGGGACACGGGTGTGTGCTCAGTCGTGTGAAATAAGTCAGTGTCAACCATGGGTGAGGGACATGGGCATGTGTAACCACACGGCCTGCCCACACGAGCGTGTCCCATTTCACACGGGCATGTGGCCCCTATTTAGGTAAAATTTTTCAAAGTGTGTAAAAGTTCTGATTCTTTTTTGAAACCTTCTGGAAGTATGTTTAGGGCCTTATAGGCCCATTATAAGGAGCATAGATATGAAAATGGAAAAGTTTAATCTGGTATGGATTTTAGTAACCCAAAGTGGTATGACCATGTGAGTCAAGTACAATAACGGCTCGCACCCGGTTCCAGCGTAGAATATAGGTAAGAGCTGTTACATTTAGTGGTATTAGGGCTACGGTTTAGTCAATTCTCGGACTAATGTAGCATAAGTATGAGTCTAGTTATACATGCCATACGTAAGAGTAATTGTGTAATGATAGTGTGACGACTTCAGATGATTTGAATTGTGTTTTTATATAGTAAATGGACCCTAATCCCGACCAAGTTGTAGCCGATGATGCTGTAAGTAATGCGCTGGCTTTCGCCCAAGGAACTGTGCCAATAGAGAGTAGACTCGAGACTATGGGTCTGGGAGAAGAGGCTCAAGAAGCCTTTCTCCACATGATGAGAAACTGGTACATTGAGTACATTCGAGCAAATCCTAATGCCCAACCCCCTCCACCCCCACCTATTCCTCAGCCCGCCCCTGTAACTCCTCAAGTGGTTGAGGTAGTAAGAAGAGAAAAGCCTCTGGTCGTTAAGATCTAGAAACAAGGAGCTGAGGAATTCTAGGCTAGTAAGGACGATGACCTGGAGAGGGCAGAATTCTGGTTGGAGAATACCATTAAGGTATTCGACGAGTTGTCATGCACACTTGAAGAGTGCATGAAGTGTGTAGTGTCTCTCTTGAGAGATTCGGCCTATCAATGGTAGAACACCCTTGTGTCAGTGGTACCAAGGGAGGGAGTTAGCTGGGGATTCTTTCAAGAGGAATTTTGGAAGAAGTATATCAGCTAAAGATTTATTGACCAGAATAGGAAAGAGTTCTTGGAATTAAAGCAAGGCCGAATGATAGTGACTGAATACAAACGTGAGTTCGTAAGGCTTAGTAAGTATGTCTGGGAGTTCGTGTCTACCGAGGCCATCATGTGCAAAAGGTTCGAGGACGGGTTAAATGAAGATGTCCGTTTATATGTTGGAGTCCTCGAACTAAAAGAATTCATAGTGTTCGTGGATAGAGCTTGCAAAGCCGAAGAGCTAGCTAAAGAGAAAAGAAGAGCTAAAATTGAGTCCCATGACTCGAGGAAAAGACAACTGAATAAGTCATTCCAATCCTCATCTAAGAAATCGATTTCGCTACTTGATCAGCTACTTCAGCTGGGTTTTCAAACCGAAGAATGGGCAAACCACATCAGTTGCTACTGTCAGCAATGCTCGACTGAGTAGACCGGAGTGCCTGCAGTGTGGAAGACGTCATTCTGGTGAGTGTCGAGCAAGCGAGATGGCTTGTTTCAAGTGTGGGTCTTTAAACCATTTTATTTGAGATTGCCCCGAGGTGCGTGAGAAAGAGGAGTCTCAGAATGCAAGACTGGGAAGTATTGCTAGAGGAAGACCACAAAGAAACTAAGGAAATAAAATGGGTAGCAATAATTTATCTAAAGAGTAGACTGCAAGAGTTGAGGGTAGAGCACTGAACATATGCCATTCGTGCTCGCAAAGAGGCGTCCTCCCTCAACATGATTACGGGTACATTATCTCTCTATAATACCCATGTTATAGCTTTAATTGATCCGGGACTACCCGCTCATACATATGCATGGAATTAGTCTCTAGCATGAGTATACCTATAGAGTCTATTGAATTTGTAATAAGAGTGTCTAATCCTCTAGGCAAGTATGTGTTGGTTGAGAGAGTATGCAAAGGTTGTCCTTTGATGATTAGGGGTTATTACTTTTCGATTGATCTTATGTTATTTCCGTTTGACGAGTTCGATGTCATCCTTGGGATGGATTGGTTAGCTACTCATGGTGTGATAGTAAATTGTGGGAGAAAGTTTATTGAGTTAAAATGTGAAAATGGGATCTTATTCATGTTGATCAGCTGAGCAAGACAGATTGCCAGTAGTGATATCTTCATTGTTGACTCAGAAGTATTTAAGAAAGGGGTTCGAAGCTTACCTTGCCTTTGTGATGAATATTAAAGAGACTGAGTTGAAAATTGAGTCGGTACCCATAGTATGCAAGTATTTAGATGTTTTCCTAGAAGAATTACCAGGGTCACCTCCGATTAGAGAGATTAAATTCGGGATTGAGCTAGCTCTGGGTACCGCCCCCATTTTTATTGCTCCATACAGAATGGCTCCAACCGAGCTAAAAGAGTTAAAAGCGTAGTTGCAAGAACTAATGAATAAAGGTTTCGCAAGACCGAGTTATTCTCTGTGGGGTGCCCCCGAATTATTTGTGAAGAAGAAAGATGGTTCCATGAGGTTATGCATAGATTATTGACAGCTCAACAAGGTAACTGTGAAGAACAAGTACCCATTGCCGATAATCGATGATTTATTTGATCAATTGAGGGGAGCCATAGTGTTTTCCAAGATAGACTTAAGTTCTGGGTATTATCAGTTGAGAGTCAAGGACTTGGATGTGCCAAAAACCGCATTTAGAACTAGGTATGGCCAGTATGAATTTTTGGTCATGCCTTTTGGTTTAACAAATGCCCCTGCAGTTTTCATGCATTTGATGAATCATATATTTTGGCCATATGTGGATAAATTTGTGGTAGTCTTCATCGATGATATATTGATTTACTCTCGCAATGAGAACGGACATGCTGAGCATTTGAGAAAGGTTTTACAAAATTTGAAAGATAATCAATTGTATGCCAAGTTTAGTAAAAGTGAATTTTGGCTCAATGAAGTAGGATTTTTGGGGCACATTGTCTCGAGAGATGGAATTAGAGTCGACCCGAGTAAGTTTCGACAATTGTAGATTGGTAACCGCCGAGGAGTGTAACTGAAGTAAGGAGTTTTCTAGGCCTAGCTAGCTATTATAGGCATTTTGTCAAGGGGTTTTCCATGATAGCTACTCCGATGACGAGATTATTGCAAAAATATGGCAAGTTTGAATGGATATAGAAGTGTCAATAGAGTTTTGAGAAACTAAATGCGTTGTTGACTGAGGCTCCTATTTTGGTACAACTTGAACAGGGAAGAGAATTTGTGGTTTATAGTGATGCATCCCTGAATGGGTTGGGTTGTGTACTCATGCAAGAGGTCAAGGTGATAGCATATGCCTTTAGACAATTAAAGCCGCACGAGAAGAATTACCCGACCCATGATTTGGAGTTAGCTACAATTGTATTTGCACTAAAAATTTGGAGACATCAGTTATATGGTGAGAGGTGTCAGATATTTTCTGACCATAAAAGCCTAAAATATTTGATGACTCAAATAGAATTAAATTTGAGGCAATGAAGGTGGTTGGAGTTGATCAAGGATTATGACTTGGTAATCGACTACCATCCGGGAAAGGCGAACGTAGTCACCGATGCTTTGAGTAGAAAATCATTGTTTGTGCTGAGAGCCATGAATGCACAGATGGTTTTGTTAGATGATAGTTCTATTGTAGCCGAGTTGAGAGCTAGACCATTATTTCTCTAAGAGATTTGCGAAGCTCAGAAAGAGGACAGCAGCTTACCATCCAAAAGAGTTATAAGTGAGTCAAATGTTGAATCAGACTATCGGGTAAGTCCTGATGGATGCTTGACGTTTTGAGATAGGGTTTGTGTACCTAGAAATGATGAACTTATTCGTAAGATTTTGCATGAAGCACATAGCGAGTGTTTAATTGTGCACCCAGGTAGCACAAAGATGTACAATGACTTGAGGAAGTGGTATTGGTGGCCTAGTATGAAGAAGGACATTTCTGAGTTTGTATCAAGATGCCTGATTTGTCTGCAAGTGAAGGCTGAACACCAAGTACCTTTCGGTCTACTATAGCCCATTATGGTTACTGAGTGGAAGTGAGACTGTATTACCATGGACTTCGTGACTGGTTTTCTGTTGACGCCGAAAAAGAAAGATGCCGTGTGGGTCGTATTCAATAGACTTACGAAGTCGGCCCATTTCATACCAGTACGAGTCGATTACTCGCTTGATAAGTTGGTTGAACTGTACGTGGCAGAGATAGTAAGACTTCATGGAGTACTGTTATCGATCATTTCGGATAGAAATCTGAGATTCACATCACGGTTTTGGAAAAGGTTACAAGAAGCCTTAGGCACAAAATTGAGTTTTAGTACAGCTTTTCATCCGCAAACTGATGGGTAGTCAGAAAGGGTAATTCTTATACTCGAAGACATGCTTCGTGGAATTCAAAGGTAATTGGGAGAAATACTTATCGTTGGTGGAATTTGCTTACAACAACAGTTTTTAGTCAAGTTTGAAAATGGCACCTCATGAGGGATTGTATGGGCGTAAGTGCCGAACGCCTTTGTATTGGACAGAACTCAAAGAGAAACAGATGCACGGGGTCGATTTGATCAGGGAAACTGAAGAGAAAGTAGTGATATGTGAATGTCTCAAAGCGGCCTCAAATAGACAAAAGTCCTATTCGGATTTTAAAAGGAAAGAGATTGAGTTTCAAGTAGGTGATAAAGTGTGTCTGAAAGTATCACCGTGGAGAAAAGTCCTCAGATTTGGCCGAAAAGGCAAATTGAGTTCGCATTTTATCGGACCTTATGAAGTTACTGAGAGCGTGGGACCAGTAGCCTATCGTTTGGCCTTGCCACTTGAGTTGGAAAAGATTCATGATGTCTTCCATGTGTCCATGTTACGGGGATACTGTTCGGACCCTTCACACGTGATAGTACCAACAGAGGTAGAAATTCAACCGGACTAGACTTATTGCGAAGAACCGGTTAAGATTTTGGCACAAGAGGTTAAACGATTAAGAATTAAGAAACAAAAGTATAGCTCTTGTGAAAGTGCTATGGCATAGACATGGAATTGAAGAGGCTACATTGGAGCCCGAGGAGTCTATGAGGAACCAATATCCCAACCTTTTCACCAGTAAGATTTTCGGGGACGAAAATCCTTAAGGGGGGAGAATTGTAACAGCTCGATTTAGGGGCTAGTCGAAATAGTGATCTCGAGATCACTAATCTGGGGTAAGAGAAAATTATTTTCATGTTATTTTATGAGATAGAGCATGATTATATAAGTGCATGAAAATTTTGGTGCTTTAATTTTAGCGATTTAAAGCTTAATCATGAAAAAGGACTAAATCGTATAAAGTGAAAAAGTTCTATTTTATAAGCTAAAGGTGCCTAATAGCCATCAAATATTAATTTGGGATCTTTAAAGTGCAAGTAGACCCCCAAGATTAGAGTGGTTGGCCATAGAAGACAAAAATTGATAAATTGGTCAAAGTTGGTAAAAGTTGGTGACTAAATTGACTTGTATTAATAAAATAAAGAAAGAAAAGATACCATCTTTTCTCTCCATCTTCCTCCACCAAAAATAGAAAGAAAAATAGGGGTTTTGAAAGCTCAAAATTTCAGCAAACTTATCTCTAATCAAGTAAGTGATTTTAATGGTTTTTCATGAGGATAGTTGTACTTTTAGAACCCTTAGAGCTTAAGCTATCTAATGAGGGGATTATCTTGCAATATGGTGGAAAGATTAGAGATTTGCCATGAGAGCTTACCTTTTTATTTGCTGCATTTTTATGGAAGAAAGTGAGTCTTAGTTGTTAGATGAGCAACTTTTGTGCAAGGTGTTGCCGTGAAAACACCTAAATGAACCTTTTTGTAAAGGTTGCAAAATTGGTAGTAAGTGTGTGAAATGTTGGATTTTGATGATAGCTATAAGAGAAATAAATGTTCACCTAGGCTCATTAAAGGTAAAAATTTGATTAGAATTGATTTTCGAGCCTAGGGGTAAAATGGTCATTTTGACAAAGTGTAAGGGCAAAATGGTAATTTTGCCAAAGCATGATTATTAAAATGCTTTTATTAATGTGATGTTTAAAACAAGCTAATTTGCTATTATAGAGAAAGAAGAACCAAGAATCAACCTCGATCGGGGAAAGAATAAAGTCTCAGACTAGATCGACGATCTAGCTTATTTTGAAATCGAGGTAAGTTTGTATGTGATAAATTTAGCATTTATGTGAGCATGTTTGAGAACATTTGATGTTATAATGATATATGATGCTTTTGAAATTGAGTATTTGTGTTGAATGAGAAAGATGATAAAAGTTGATATGTTGAAGTCATGTCTGGGACATGGCCTCGGCACCGAATTGAAATTCTGTATAAGACCATATCTGGGATATGGCTTCAGTATTCAATATGAGAATCGTGTAAGACCATATCTGGGATATGGCATCAACACTTGAAGTGAGATCCTGTATAAGACCATATCTGGGATATGGCATCGGCATTCAGAGGTAAACCCATATAAGACCACATCTGGGATGTGGCATTGGCTTTGTACCTATATTAATGATGATGAACAAGCGTATTTGAGTATCCCTACTGATTACTGGGATAAATAGATAAGCTTGGGAAATAGAAATGGTATGCCACGAGTTAACAGTTAAAAACTTCACTTTAAAGGGTTTTCCAATCTTGGTTGATTTGTAGAAGTATTCGTTGAATAAGTGACAAATGGAGAAAACTTTTGTAGCATTTTTTTATAAAACTTCTTGCTTGAAAAACCCATTTTATTCTTTTTATAATTAAAACTTTGAACATGAATTGATAAATGTAAACATCATCAGATATAGATCAAAACATTAAGCTAGGGAGGCCTTATTACAAAAATAGTCCCAATAATTCATAACTTAAATAAACACCCAAAATAGTCTAAGAAAATAAATAACTTGATGGCCCCTCGAGTCCGTCTCGGCTCCCATGTCCACGATCTACTGCTCATCTGAAAGAGTAGAGGAAAAATGAAAGGGTAAGTCACCAAGACTCAGTGTATAAATCCTGAAACATACAACGACCTAAGGCCCACAAACACATTATGAGCCCTGGCCCATACATGAAAGCATCAATCGTAATTACATGATAAATAATAAATGATGAATAGCCCAACTTTACTGGTACGATGTTCGAGGATGAAAAGTCTTAAAGGGGAAAGTTGTAATAGCCCATTTTCGGTAAAATCGAAATAGTGGTTTCAGGACCACAAATTCGATTTCGGAAGAAGAATTATTTTTATATTATTTTATGATCTATACTATGATCGTAATGTCGTATAAAAATTTCGTAAAGAAATTTTACCGATTACATGTTTAATTTGATAAAGGACCAAATTGCACAAAGTGCAAAAGTTGAGTTCTAATAGCTAAAAGGATTAATAGCTATGGAATTCAAAATTTGAGGTCCTTATATGGCAAATAGACCGTTGAAAATGCTTAGTGGTTAAGGATGATGATTCATCCATGGTAAATAAAATAAAGAAATGGATGAAATCAGAACGTGAAATAATAAAAGATGATAAATGATAATAATAAAAAATATATCATCATATTATTATCTTTCCGAAAAAAAAGCCATGGAAACCCTAGTTTGAAAGCTTGAAGATAGACAAGCTTATTTTGATCAATTGGGTAAGTATTTTTGTCCTGTTTTTGTTAATTTTTATGTTTTCGAGATCGTAATAGCTTAATTTAGCTATCTCGGGGATTAATTTGTAAAGATATCAAAGTACTAGGGTTTTGCCATGGATGAACATAGATGAATTATGAAGTTTTATGGTAGAAAATGAAAGGTTGTTGATAGGTAAACAACTTTTGTAAAGGGAATTTTGATGAAATTATGATTTAGGGACTAAATTGAAAAGATGTAAAATTCATGGAACAATTATAAATTTTATGAAATACATGGGCTATAAAATTTACATGTAAAAATTGGCTAGGCCTGGAATAAGGATTAAATTGCTTAAATTTCATTTTCCGAGCCTAGGGACGAAATCATCATTAATTAAAATTTTAGGGGGAAAACGATAATTTTGCTTAAGATGTGAATTGAATTGAAATGAACATAAATTGATGTTAAATTCATTTATATTGGTCTGGATAGACCAAATTCAAAGTTAGAACGAGGAAAAGGAGAAAGTGTTGGATTAGTAAATTTTATGTACACGAACATTTGTTAAGGTAAGTTCCTGTAACTAAATTGCGTATATTTATATGCTTGAATTGAACGTGTATATGTGAATTGTATAAATGCTACGAATACATGAAATTGGTTACATATTCGACAAATCCTGATAAATAATAAATCCCATTTGAATAATGAATTCGATGGATACAGGATTTCTTGATTGGTTATGGTCCTGCATGTGCTGCGGACACACCACAGCACCTAAGAGCATCGCCTTCTCAAGCTTCCCATTATATGGTTCCTGTGAGCATCTTGATCGGTAGTGATCTTGCATGTGTTGCGGACTACTGCAGCTCTTTGTGAGCATCCTGTTATATGATTGGTTGTGATCCTGCATATATTCCGGACACAAACGAAGCTCTTTGTGAGCATCCTGATGTGGCTCGCTTGAACTTCCTGTTATATGGCTATCCGGAGCTCCCTGATAACAACTCTTCAGATTTACTTGTTAAGCTCAATGAGCTTCTTGTTTTAAACTCTTATGAGTTTCCTGCTATATAGCCGGATAAACTTCCTCATAGGCTATTTGTGAGCTTTCTAATTAATGGCTCTTTGTGAGCTTCCTGTTATATGGCTCGAGAGAGTGCTTCCTGATTATGTTCCCTAATGGGTAGCCCTAAGTATGAGTTGACGAATTACAGTTTGTACACATCGAGTGTTCTACCTATGTATCCATTGATATTTTCAATGATTCAATGGGTAAAATCCTGGCACCAGCAAATATGAACATGAAATGAATTAATATACTTATCTGCCTGAAATACATGAAAATAATGATACATGATATACGGAAATATGAGATAATGCTATATGAACATAGATTTTGTTTGATGAATATGTTCATCTATGATTATATATTTGTACACCTCGATCATACTAAACATGTAACCATCGACATTTTGATTGATTTAATGGGAAAAGTTCCGACATGAAATAATCTGAACTCGAGATGAATTATTATGAAAAGGCACTTGAAATACAAGGATATGATTTGTGTATGTTATATGAATACATGATGTGGAAAGTATATGCACATGAAAACCTAATTATTGTTGAGCCCATACCTATTTCTTGATATTTATATGAAATATATGACTAACAAGGGTGATGAGGATATGTGTTAGGGCTCGTGATCAAATTGCTTGAATGTGCCTTGTATGTTTATCTTGAATTTGAATGAGTGGTAAGTTAATTACCATGTTATACGAACTTACTAAGCATTACATGCTAACTCTGTTTTATTTTTTCCTGCTCTATAGTAATTTGGAAGCTCGTTGGATTGGAAGCTTGGCGGAGATCAATCACACTATCCATCGTCCCATTTCAGTATATAAATGGTAAATCAATTCTGGTTATAATGGCATGTATAGGTTATTTAGTGAATAATGACATGTAAATGTTTTGAATGAAACTTGCCATTGGAATGGCTTGTGTTTGACATATTTTGATATATTTATAAGTGGATCTATCATGTTTGAAGAATGAAAGTGATCGTGCATAAATGCATTTGATAACTATATAAGTATGAATGATAGATTAACATGATAATAAATTGTCATCTGAGGTACCTAAGGGTACTTTGGTTGTATGTTATAATATGACATGTTTAAGATATGATTTGGGCTTGTTTTGAATGCTTTGATGTAGTTTGTGAATGTGTTTAAGTTTTGGTGTAGGTGAAACACAAGATGGGTGAGAAATGTGGCTTGGAAAAATAGCCTATTTTACTCCACACGGGCAGAGACACGGGCATGTGTTTCAGTCATGTATGACACACGGCCTAACACATGAGCGTGTGGCCTGGCCGTGTGTCCCATGTATCTTTAAAATTTCAAAACAGAATGCCCAGGTATTTACACACGGCCTAGCACACAGGTGTATGTCTTGGCTTTGTGACCCAAGTCAAAGAGTTACACGGCCTGAGACGCGGGCGTGTCCTTTGGCCGTGTGAACCACACGGCTTGACCACACGGGCGTGTGACTCTCGCACCTAGGAAAAATTTTGAGATTGTGCGAAAAATTCTCTGAGTACCCGGTTTAGTTTTGACTCATTTCTAATGCATGTTTTGGACCTCGAGGGTTCATATAAGGGACTTCATGTTTAATTTCTAACATGAATACTGTATAAAATGAAATATCTATTTACTTAATCTGCCTATTCCGGTAAGGCTTCGTAACCCTATTTTAACAACGGATACGAGTTAGGGGTGTTACATCTCATCTAATTCTGTCCAACTCAAAAGAGTTCTACACTTCTTAGAACACAACACTTCAAATGGTACCATATGAATACTCGTTTGAAAATTGTTGTTGTAAGAGAAATTTGCTAAGAGCAAATATCGCTTCCAACTACCACTAAACTCAATCACACAGATTCACAACATATCCTCTAAAACTTGAATTACCCTCTCAGATTGACCATCAGTTTAGAGGTGATAAGCTGTACTGAAAGTAAGCTTTGACCCCAAAGCCTATTGAAAACTCTTCCGAAATCTCAGTGTAAACCGCAGATCCCTATCAGAAATAATCAAAACTGGAACCCCATGAAGACGAACAATTTCATCGATATACAATTCTGCCAACTTTTACAAAGAATGGTTGGTACGCACAGCTAAGAAATGCACACTTTTCAAAAATCAATCAACTATAACCCACACAGAATCCTTCTTTATCGGAATTAAAGGTAAACTTGAAACAAAATTCATAGTAACCCTTTCCCACTTCCATTTAGGAACCGCAATTGGTTGCAACAACCCCGAAGGCAACTGATGCTCAGCTTTCACCTTTTGAAAAACCAAACATTGAGCAAAATCCATAACATTACGCTTTAAACCAGGCCACCAATAAATCTCTCTAAGTTCATGATATATTTTACCACTACCGGGATGCATAGTGTAAGGGCTACAATGTGCCTCGGTAAGAATCACTTGCCTCAAGTCTATGTCATGTGGCATGCATAACCTACCTCGAAAGTTCAATACCCTATCACTGTCTACATCAAAATTTCCCTTAAGACCTTGCTCAACCTGTCGAATCCTCTTTAATAACTTTCCATCTAAAGGCTACTTCTCCTTAACTGTTGCGACAAAATCGGCCTCACTTGAAGTTTAGCTAATAAACCACCATCACTAGCCAAACTCAAACACGCAAACATAACTCTCAAACCCGACATCAACTTCCCACTCAAAGCATCAACAACAACATTTGTCTTACCAAGATGTTACTCTATCACACAATCATAATCCTTTAAAAGCTCAATCCAACACCTTTGCCTTAAATTCAACTCCTTTTGAGTAATGAGGTACTTAAGGCTTTTTTATGATCCGTATAAATCACACACTTCTCTCATACAAGTAATGGCGCCAAAACTTAAGCGCGAATACCATAATAGCTAATTCCAAATCATGAGTAGGGTAATTTCGCTCATGTGTCTTCAACTGTCTCAAAGCATAAGCCACAACCTTACCCTCTTGCATCAAAACACAATTGTGACCTGAATGCGAAGCATCACTATAAATCACAAAATCTTTTCCAGAGTTTGGTTGAATCAACACTGGTTCCTTAGTAAAAACTGCTTTAAGCTATTCAAAACTTTTCTGGCTTACATCAGTTCGTTCAAACACCACATCTTTCTAAAGCAGTTTCGTTAAGGGTGCAGCAATAAGAGAAAACCCTTTAATGAATCCGTGATAATAGCCAACTAAACCTAAGAAACTCCTAACTTTAGTAACACTCATAGGCAGGTTCCACTCTAAATCACCTTAATCTTCATTGGATCCACTTGAATCGATTCCGCCAAAATATTATGACCTAAGAATGCCACTTCCTTGAAAAAATTCACATTTACTCAACTTCGCATATAACTATTTATCCCAAAGAATTTGCAAAACAACCCTTAAATTCTCATCGTGATCCTTCTCAGAACGAGAATACATCAAGATATTATCTATGAAGACAACCATAAATTGATCAAAGTATGAGTGGAATACTCGGTTCATCAAATCGATAAAACAACAGAAGCATTAGTTAAATCAAATGGCATCACCAAAAACTCATAATGCCCATAAAGAGTCCTAAAAGCAATTTTCAAAACATCAGACTCCTTCACCTTCAACTAATAATACCTGGATCTAAGATTAATCTTCAAAAACAATGTTACACCTTAAAACTGGTCAAACAAGTCAACAATTTGAGCAAAGGGATACTTATTGTTAATAGTCAACTGTTCAACTACCTATAATCAATACACTTCCTCATCATACAATCATTCTTTTTCACAAACAAAATCGGTGAACCCCATGAAGATACACTCGGTCGAATAAACCCTTTATTAAGCAAATCTTGCAACTGAATCTTTAATTCCTTAAGCTCCTTTGGTGCCATGCAATAAGGTGTATTGGACACCTATGCAATACTAGGATAAAGCTCAATACCGAACTCAAATTCATGATTCGGTGGCAAACTGGGCAACTCTTCAAGAAACACGTCAGGAAAATCCCTAACAGTGTGAATATTCTGAACTCTCAACTCCTTACTAACCAAATTTATTACATAAGATAAATAAACCTCACAATTTGTTCCCATCACCTTTCCAACCTTAATAGCGGAAACCATATTAGATAGAAAACTTGGTCTTTCTCCAACAACAACAATTTCCAACCCATCACTATTCCTTAAACTAATTTGCTTTGTTTCAAAATCTACCTTAGCCTTATGCTCTGTTAACCAGTCCATGCCAAAAATAACATCAAAACTATAGGATGGCAATTCCATAAGATCAACAGAAAAAACATGCCCTTGTATCATAATGGGGCATCTACGATACACTTTACTCACTACCACACTGTCCCCAAAAGAACTAATAGCAGTCATACCCAAATCCATAGTCTCTATTGGAATTCCTAACTTACAAACTAATTCAGTAAAGATACATGAATGCATAGAACTAGAATCGACTAAATAGAATAATGGAGTAGACTGCAAAGTGAATGTACATGCGATAACATCAGGCGGATCCTGATCCTCTGACTCCCTAACAACATAAACCCAAGCTGGACCTTTAGGCTCAACCTATAAAACAACAGTATGAGCAAAAATCTGCTGGCCAACTGGTCTCCCATTACCTTTACCACGACCATGGCCTCTAGTAAGCACAAAAATAGGTGTTGAACTCTGACTTTGCAAAACCTCTACTCTATTCGGGCAATCCCTCAAAAAATGTTCCTTCGAACCACGCTTAAAATAACCACCCATCAACTTACAACACTCACTATAATGCCTACACTCACAATATGCACAAATTGGCCATTCAGAACCACTCGTCGAACCACCAGTACTAACCACGACACTACTCTGCTGCCTAGACTGACTTGGTTGAGGCCCACGTCTCACACCCCTACTAGAACTATGACTATCACACCCTCTCTTAGGTGGTCGACCAAGTGCACCATTAGAAGCTCTCTTACCAGAATCAATAACCACAGAACAAGGTAGCTCAGCTAAAGTCTCAATTGTTGATGTGTCTAAAACTAAATATGATCACAATAAAGACAAGCGCACCTATCGTTTATGCATAGTTATGGTAAGATCGGTAATATCGTATCCACAAGGACCAAGAGTACTAGTAATTTCTATTTTCCTATTATTTAGCCTAAGAATTGGGCCGAAAAGCCGAAAGTGGCTAAATGGGCTTGGTAGACCTTAAGGCTAGGTTCGATGATTTTGTTTGATTTGGTGTATGAATTGAGTCTATCAAGCATAATACTTGATCTGGAATTGTTTTGGGCCTAACGGGCCATAAGGATGTGATTTGGGCCTAATGGGCCGTAAAGATGTAATTTGGGTTTGATGGGCTTTATGGGGACGTAGGCAAGTATGTTAGGGTTAATGGACTCTAGGCCTAGTTTTAACAACTCTTAAATTTCATATGACTTAATCTAATTAAACATGTCCGTGAACAATTCACTGGGTTAGGGTGTGGCAACGTACATACACATGTCTAGGATTGGATCTAGAGAGAGCTTGGTACTTAAGCGGCCCTAGCGGCCCACCTCCTCTTCTCTGGAATCCTACCTGGTGCGTAGTGTCTATTCACTTTAGCCGCGAGGACTTGTTGATGGGCCAAAGTTCATAACTAAAACCCGAGAGGGACCAACTACCCTTATATTTGTAAAATTACTAAAATACCCTTATATTTGAAAAATTACTAAAATTACCCTAGATATATTAATTACCAAAATACCCCTATTTTGCGAAAGTACCAAATGCCCCTATTTTGCAAAATTACCAATATAACCCTGTAGGGTAGAATTACAAAAATACCCATGGTTAGTGAAATGACGAAAATACCTCTCTGAGACAAATATGAGTTTATAGGTGTTACTCGTGTGTGTGTGTGTGATGCATTCATTTGATATTCTGCTTAGGATGCATATGGGTGGGAATTATGGTACGGAGAAAGATTTGAGGATCGCATAGTCGTATGGCCATGGATCCACGGGAGGCTTTAAGCCCATTATCTGATTAGCAGCTTTGCTGCAACTTTAGGTAGTACCGCAACCGGGCTACCTTTAGTGTGTAGAGGATGGGTAGGTTGATTTAGAAATCCCCACAGGTGTGTTATGGTTGGAAGGGAAATGGTGTGTGTAGCGGATGGATTTTTGGGAAGGGTTTTGCATTATCTTGTTTGTATATGATACGATATGAGGTTATTGTGGGCTAAGGCCCAAGACCACCGATTTTGATAGGGCTTAGGCCCAATGAGAATATTTGTATGTGATTTGATTGCCAAGGGTTGTACACACTGAGTTTTGAAACTCGCACCTTTTTATTTAATGTTTCATGTGATCCTGAATAGATGGCTCAACGTGGGAGAGGACTCGGAGATGGCCACACTACAAGCTAATCAAATGTTTTATTTTGTTCAAATGAATTTATTTTAAATACTTTGTTTTTTTTTTTTGGATTGTAATAAGGCCATGTAACTCCTAATTGACTATAGATTTGGGTTTTATTATTATTGTTTCAAATATCCGCTTAATAAGTTTCATAAAATTTCTAAAGTTAATATGGTTTTCAAAATAACTTAACCTATGAATGTTTTCTAAAATATGGGCTTTTCAATGTAACTTAACAAGATACAAGGGTTTTGGGCTTTTGGGCCTTAAATTGTTAAATGATAAAATCATTTTGATGTGTGCCTTTAATGTGACATTCTAGGCTCGGGCCTAACTTCTAGGCCGTGTTTGGGGTGTTATAGTAGACCACTATGTGTACAAGAGAGCTATGAGATGGTTTTAGGTCACATGTGTAGTACTAAGTGCAGGCTACTATGCGTACCCGATAGCTTCGATCACATGTGTGGTACGAAGTGCAGGCCACTATGTGTAAGTGATGGTTTTGGTCACATGTGTAGTACTAAGTGCAGGCTACTATGTGCACCAGATAGCTTCGGCTACAAGGGTGGTACTATATGCAAGCCACCGTGTATCTGTTATTATTCCGATGAGTTCAACGAGAAATTGACTAAGTGAAAATACATGTGATCATGAAACGACTAAGTGTAATTGAATATGACTGTAAGATAAATAAGTGCAGGTATAAATGTGAAAATTTATGAACAATGTGCTCGATACTTGATCGAACCTTCAGTAAGATGAAATGGAGTAAGTGAAATTATGACAGAGTAAATTTAGCACCAAAACAGTTTTGGGACAGCAACAGTTATGTGTCTTTGAAAAATCACCAAAAATGGTGAAAATTGAAATAGAAATTAATAAGATATGAAATTAAAGCTTATCGAGTCTATTATTACATAAAAGAAACGGTGTAAGCGAAAGAATTTCATATTCCAATATATTTGAATTTTTGTGAGACAGGGTTAGAATGATTTTGGAATCCCCTGTTTCGACTTTGGAAAATCACTAAATATTTTATAAAAATAAGTATGGATTATAATTTATATCCTTAAAATATTTAATGAGTCTATTTTTAAAATAAACAAATGGTAACATTATCAAAATTATGTATGATGAGATAATAAACTTTTTGTGCAGAGGGGTCGGAGCTGTCAAACAGCAGAATAGGAGAGACTTTAAAGAATAAAATCTACTTATTGGCTAAACCAAAAATTCTTAAAATTTTATGGTAAGAAGATATAGGAGTCTAGTTTCAGGGAAAATTAATAGATCTTAATTTGGAGTTCTGTATCTTGAGATATCAATAATTTAGTGACCGTGACTCGGGTAGATAGCTTAAGATGAACATGAGTAAATGGTGGAACTATGTGTAATTATGATTGCATTATCTTGAGAACATATTATGAGGATTCTTAAAGGCATGTTAATAATTTTTTTATTATTTACATACTTACTTACTAAGCTATATGCTTACTCCCTACTCTTTTCCCTTATTTTATAGTGTCACCAAGCTAGCTTGGGATTTGGAGATCCTCGGAGATCCATCCACACTATCAACACTCTTTTCGTATTTTTGAAATCAATATCTTGAAGTGTGGCATGTATAGAGGACTTGGTTATTTTGTTATGTGTCATAATTGATTTGGCCTAAAATGTTGGCCTATGTTATTTGATAGTTCATTTTGTATAAGGCCATTGATGTTGGCTATTATTGATCAAGTTATATGTTTATGATGATGCATTTTGTGAAATGCATGACTAGGTTGAATGAGTGTATGATGAAAATTGAAAAGTTTTAAATTTGAATGTAAATTTTATGTCTCGGTTTAGTACGACTGTATGGTTTTGTTTCGGTAATGCCTCGTACACTGTTCCATCATCGAACACAGGTATAGGGTGTTACAATAACAGTTTCAAACATCGAAATTAAGTCCAAGCAATAATCAACTTAATACGAATCAAGTCCTTCAGATCCTAAGGAATAAATAAACTATGGAAACATCCAAATATTATTGCACATACCATTTCTAAGTCTACCACATTGCCTTATTCTCAAAACATAAACAAATAACAATAACACCTACGACATAACGAAAAATGACTTGCTTAGATCACCCATCGGAAGCCACACCGGTCACACCAGTACTTAACTACTATGCAATGGTTTAAGAAGAGAGTGGGTGAGCTTAACAAGCTAAGTGAATGCCTAGAAAAACTACCGTGCAAACAAGTCATCAAGCATTAGTGAAACGTAAATGTAGCATAATTGTAGCAGCCTTAACTTTGTTGACATATTTTACCTCACATACATATTTGATAGTTTGTTTATAGAGTCAGTACATACATATTCATGCATACATCTCAATACACACAAATATGGTTATATATAATTTTCATAGTAGTTTGAGAAAATTTGGCGCTTGAGCTATGAAAGGTAAAAGTGGGCATTATCACCACTGATCGGATACACAAATCTCTAACACATCGCATAGACTCATAGAGTCAAACATGTCCCAAAAGTGAAGCATAAAGCTAACATTTTCCAACACACCAAACTTGTCGAGTTGAATGGAGCTTAGCTCACCCAAATTTGGGCCTAGAAGAAATGGGCTTTGCGTACCAGAGGAATTGGAATTTAGCTGTACAAGTGAATAACATAAAAGTATGTCTTCTTTGGTGGTTAAGGGTCCTGAAAAATATTGGAAAAGTCTTGGGTTCAAGCTTGGGCTTTAGCAAAATTTTGGTTTTAAATGGATAAAACCCTGGATGCTTGGATGTAGGCCTTTTAATTTACTGAAGGTAAAAAAATGACACAAAGAGAGAGGGTGATCTAGTGCCAAGGTGGCGCTACATGTGTGGCAAGGAGTCTGAGGTTGGAGGCTGGGCATGCGCAATTGTATGTTATTTTGCTCCTTGAGTTGGGGAGGTGTTGGATCTGGACTGGAACTCTGTGGTTGAATTACTCATAAGAATTTGAATTGAATTTGAATGGGGAGTTGGAGTAAATTAATGAGGATTTTTGGGGAGGGATTAAGGGAGTTATTTATGGAGAAAAACAATGAGTTTGAAGTGTGTGGGAGTGTAGTGCCAAATTAGTAAGGGGAAGCATAGGAAATTCTACTAGGAGAGTGTTTTTCGGCAGTTGGAACATTCGGAGGTTTTGAATTTGCTGAAAACTTTTCCTTCCTTTCATATCGATATCGTTTCTACTTTTGGGGTTTTTATTTTGAGTTCTTTAACGCATTATGGTTCTTTTGGTCGATCCTGCCTTGCCGTGTGGGCACTTTTTATTCTTCTAACTTTGCTGTTATTTTCTTCCCCTCTATCTTTCTCTATTTTCTTCTCCTTACCTTTGCCTAAGCCGAATACTCACTCTTTTCTTCACTTTTCATTTATTGTTTTTCCACTTCTCTCTTGTCGATTGATTGACTGAATCTCAGTGCTCTCCCCCTCTTTTTAGTTTCGGTTCTCTCCTCCTATTTTGAGTTAGCCGAATACTTCCCTTTATTCTCTTTATTTTGTGTTTGGCTAGTGAGAGTCCGCTAGTGAATCGATAAGTACTCTTGGCTTATTCTTATTTCTCCCTACGGTTGCGTTTTCCATCTAATATCTTCCTGTGTTACTGATTCCTGATAATGGTACAATCTTTCCGGTTAGTCTCTGTTTCCTGATTACCTTTGACCCTATGGTGGTAGACCGATTTCATCTATCAACTATTCTTAGTTAAAGATATTGGGATTCAATGCAGGTTGTGCTAAGGATTTGGTAACCACTAGGTGAAGGAAGGATGAAACCGTATTTGCGTAATCAAGGTTGTTGTTCATGGGGATTTACGCTATTCGCTTAAATAGGTGTGCCGAACCGCTGATTATATTACCGTCGCTGATGGTTATATGCCAAACTTATTTCAGTTACCGATAGCTTTGTGCCATCCTGACTATGGCTTTGTGCCATCTTGATTTTGGTTTATAACCATTATGTTTATGGCTTTTAGCCGTTCTGTTGACTTACTGTTGCAACTGGTGCTAAGCTTGGTGTGTTGGCTGGGTGGGTCGATTTTATCCCCATAGGAGTGCAGGTTGGTTCGGGTGGTGTGTTGGCTGGACCAGGGTGGGATGCATCCTCATATTGTTGCATATCTATTTATGAGATATGTCACTGTACTGGGCTTAGGCCACTTGTTCTGTTATTGGTTTGGGCTAGACCCAATTGATTCTGTTATGGGCTATGACCCAAATGATATTGTAGTGGGCTTGGCCGACATATGCTCTGAACTGGACTCTACTATTACTGGTAAATGGATTTGGCCCAGACTGTTTCAGTTTCTATTTTCGTATACTGACCGTTTAGTATAGGGACTACACACTGAGTTTTCATAAACTCACCCCATTTTTAACTGTGCAGGTAATCCCTAGCGTTAGGAGGATTGGTGCTGTGAGGGACTCGGAGGTGACCACACGACTGCTGCTATTATGCTTTGGATTTTATAAATGCTTTAAATTTTGTTTTGGGTTTTAATTTCTGTAATAAGGCCTCTCTGGATATAATTCACGAATTGGGATTTTGTTACGTTCTATATCTGTTAGATGTAGACGAGTTTTAAACCCAATTACTGTTTTTTTTTTTAAAAAAAATATACGTTTTAAACTTCTTTACCTTAATTTAGCTTCCGCAACTAAAAGAGATTTTTAACGAAGTTAATAACGTTTTTGAAAGTGATTAACTTTCCAATGAACCATGTTTCGAAATTGAACGGGCAAAAACTGAGACTTTAGTTTTTAATATTAAGGAGGGTTTTCAATGAAAACTTGGTTTTCAAAAAACAATTTAATTGACACGCTAGATTCTGCCATAACGTCCAGGCCGAGTTTGGGGTGTTACATGTAGTGGTATCAGAGCCTGGTTGCAAAACTCGGCTATGGATTGGGTTTTTAAAATTGAATTTCTGAAAGAACTGTTTCAAAAGATTTGAAGTATGTGAAATATTTTACTGAATATTTTCCTGAAAGTGAGGCACACTGAGTCTCCGGTGTCGAATCCGTAAGTTTCTGAAACTTTTGTTTGTTTTATTTGAAAAGCAGTAGATAGAGATACTGTGATTTTTTAGATATTAGATTGTATTGCTACACTTAAATTTGGAGGTTGTATTTATTCTGTGTGTATTTTGGAGATGATATGCGGGTGATGGTGGGGTGCGTGCTTGGATTATTAGGATTAGAGTGCGCAGGGAGAGTGTAGTATGGTAGGCTAAGGTGTGCGGTTATTCCAACAGTTGGAAATTTTGAGGACGAAATTTTTTAAGGGGGTTGAGTTGTAATGCCCCAAATTTTGGGCCTAGATGAAATGGGCTTCACGTTCCAGAGGAATTGGAATTTAGCTGTGCAAGTGAGGAACATAAAAGTATGTATACTTTGGTGGTTAAGGGTCTTGAGAAGTATTGGAGAAGTCTTGGGTTCAAACATGGGCTTTAGCAAAATTTTGGTTTTAAGTGGATAAAACCCAGGATGATTGGATGTAGGCCTTTTAATTTATTGAAGGTAAAAAAATGACATAAAGAGAGTGGGTGATCTAGTGGCAAGGTGGCGCTACATATGTGGCAAGGAGTCTGAGGTTCGAGGCTAAGCGTGCGCAATTGTACATTATTTTACTGCTTGAGTTGGGGAGGTGTTGGATCTGGATTGGAACTTCGTGGTTGAATTGGTCATAAGAATTTGAATTGAATTTGAATGGGGAGTTGGAATAAATCAAGAAGAATTTCGTGGAGGGATTAAGGGAGTGATTTATGGAGAAAAACAAGGAGTTTGAAGAGTGTGAGGGTGTTGTGCCAAATTGGTAAGGGGAAGCATAGGAAATTCGGCTAGGAGAGTGTTTTTCGGTAATTGGACATTTGGAGGTTTTGAATTTGCTGAAAACTTTTCCTTCTTTTCATATCGGTATCTTTACTGCTTTCGGGTTTTTTTATTTTGAGTTCTTTGGTGCATTATGGTTCTTTTGGTCGATCCTGCCTTGCCATGTGGGCACTTTTTATTCTTCTAACTTTACTATTCTTTTCTTCCCCTCCATCTTTCTCTGTTTTCTTCTCCTTACCTTTGCCTAAGCCGAATACTCACACTTTTCTTCACTTTTAATTTATTATTTTTCCTCTTCTCCCTTTTCGATTGATTGACCGAATCTCAGTGCTCTCCCCCTCTTTTCAATTTCGATTCTCTCCTACTATTTTGAGTTAGCCGAATACTTCCCTTTATTCTCTTTATTTTGTGTTTGGCTAGTAAGAGTCCGCTAGTGAATCGGTAAGTACTCTTGGCTTATTCTTATTTCTCTCTACGGTTGCATTTTTCCTTCTAATATCTTCATGTGTTACTGATTCCTGATAAAGGTACAATCTTTCCGGTTGGTCTCTGTTTCCTGATTACCTTTGACCTTAGGGTGGTAGACCAATTTCATCTATCAACTATTCTTAGTTCTGCTTGGTGGTAAGATGTCGTTCGTTTGGTTTTAGTTATTTTGTTCATAGTGATAGTTAAAGATATTGGGATTCAATGCAGGTTGTGCTAAGGATTTGGTAACCACTGGGTTAAGGAAGGATTAAACCGTATTTGGGTAATCATGGTTGTTGTTCGTGGGGATTTACGCTATTCGCTTAAACTGGTGTGTAGCAGTACCCTGTATTTGATAGTCGGCGAGAAAGCCGATAGAGTGGGTGTAACCACACTCCTTCTGATCGTAGATCGATAAAATGCCGAAAAGCCGAACTACCGGTGAATGATGCCACACGAGCGTGCAATCGTACGTGTTGTGGACTGAGCCCACGAATATGGGCATAAGATGGTTGAGGCCACCATGAGCATTCTCATGGGCTTAGGTCGTTTTGGGCCGCGTTGGGACCGAAATGGGTCGTATGGGCCCAATGGGTATGTGGGCCCCATACGGATTAAATTTGCATATTATGGTAAATGTTAGACCGAGCCGTGTAGTCCACATGGCTAGGTCATTTTTGGGCAATATGCCGTGTGGGTGCATTGGGCTAGTGGGCCCCACATAGATAAAGTGCATGTTATATGGTTTCTATTGGTTTGAACTGTGCTGTTCGTATAGCCGAGGCTATTTTTGGGCTAAATAGGCCACACAATTGTGTGGGCCCACTTGGGCCGAGTAATGGGCCTTAGGCCCATTACACCATTATGTCTGTTTAGGTTACTTAAGTCGTTCGAGGCGACAGTTGACCTTCTGTTGGGTCGCTGAGACCCTAATTTGTGAAAATTACCGAAATACCCTTAGATTGTAAAATTATCGAAATACCCCTGATTTGCAAAAATACCGAAATACCATCGGTTTGCAAAATTATCGAAATACCCCAGTTTGCAAAATTACCGAAATACCCCCAATTTGTAAAATTACCGAAATACCCCCAATTTGTAAAATTACTAAAATACCCTCAGGTTGTGAAATTACTGAAATACCCCCGATTTGTGAAATTATCGAAATACCCCCGATTTGTGAAATTATCGAAATACCTTCAATTTTTGAAATTACTGAAATACCCCTGATTTGTGAAATTATCGAAATACCCCCGATTTATGAAATTACTGAAAATACCCTCGATTTGTAAAATTACCAAAATACCTTCGATTTGTGAAATTACTGAAATACCCTCGATTTGTGAAACTACTGAAATACCCCTGATTTGTGAAACAACCGAAATACCCTTATAGGGTAAATGACTGTTTTGCCCTTGTGGGTAAATGACTAACTTAGACTATGAATTTGACTGATTTGACTGTGATCGTATGACTGTGTTTTAACTGACTTGGCTGTGGTCGTGTGACTGATATGCTTTTAATATGTGTATAATTGACTGTTACTGGGCATGGCCATTTTGCATACACGTGTAACGGTTGAGGATGACATACACGACATATTGCATGGGGTTGGGCCATTGATACGGAGGAAGTTCTGATAGGGTCATACGGGTCGCATGAGACGACTGTGGATCCAGTATTTATCTGTTAAGGTCACATGGGTCGCATGAGACGACTGTGGACCAACGGACGGCTTAAAGCCGCGTAATCTGATTATGGCTCTGTGCCAACCTATATATAGCTCTGTGCCATCTTGATTATGGCTTTGTGCCAATTGTATCTACCCGTGGCTATGTGCCTAACATATATATTGATGACTCTGTGTCAATCATGATTACCCGTGGCTGTGTGTCGATTATATTACCATTGCTGATGGTTATGTGCCAAACTTATTTCAGTTATCGATAGCTTTGTGCCATCCTGACTATAACTTTGTGCCATCTTAGTTATGGTTTATAGCCATTCTGTTTATGGCTTTTAGCAGTTTTGTTCACAGCGCCGAGCCTTTCCATTGATTTGGTGCCACAACCAGTGCTAAGCTTGGTGTGTTGGCTGGATGGGTCGATTTTATCCCCACAGGAGTGTAGCGTTGGTACGGGTGGTGTGTTGGCTGGACCAGGGTGGGATGCATCCTCATACTGTTTCATATCTGTTTATGAGATCTATCACTGTATTGGGCTTAGGCCACTTGCTCTGTTATTGGTCTGGACTAGGCCCAATTGATTCTATTATGGGCTGTGACCCAAATGATATTGTAGTGGGCTTGGCCCACATTTGCTCTGAATCGATCGCATCTTTATCTTGTTAAAGGGCTTTGGCCCGCATCGCTTTAGTTTCTATTTTTAGTATCTTGACCGTTACTCTAGTAAGGGGATTACACACTGAGTTTTCATAAAACTCACCCCGTTTTTAACTGTGTAGATAATCCCCAACGTTAGGAGGATCGGTGCTGCGAGGGACTTAGAGGTGACCACACGACTGCGGCTGTTATGCTTTGGACTTTATAAATGCTTTAAATTTCGTTATGGGTTTTAATTTCTATAATAAAGCCTCTCTGGATTTAACTCTAGAATTGGGATTTTGTTACGTTCTATATATGTTAGACGTAGACGAGTTTTAAACCCAATTACTGTTTTTTTTCTAAAACACATACGTTTTAAACTTCTTTACCTTAATTTAGCTTCCGTAAGATTTTTAACGAAGTTAATAATGTTTTTAAAAGTTAATAACGAAGTTAATACTCTAGTTAATACTCTACTGAACCACGTTTCGAAATTGAACGAGCACAAACTGAGGATTTAGTTTTTAATATTAATGAGGGTTTTCAATGAAAACTTGGTTTTCGAACAACACTTCAATGTAACATGCCAGATTCGGCCGTAACGTCTAGGCCGGGTTTGGGGTATTACACTCACATTCCCTTATCTCTCCAATCATGTCCCAAGGCCTCAACGCCCAAATCGTATAACATATAAGTGAGGACTCACAATCCTATGGCATGCCAACTATATCCAATGGTTTCAAGTATCATAAGGCCAAAACATCCATATTCAAACACACATATTACCTACACACATATTACATCTATATATGTTAGACGTAGACAAGTTTTCAACCCAATTACTGTTTTTTTCTAAAACACATACGTTTTAAACTTCTTTACCTTAATTTAGCTTCCGTAAGATTTTTAACGAAGTTAATAACGTTTTTAAAAGTGATTAACTTTCCAGTGAACCACGTTTCGAAATTGAACGAGCACAAACTGAGGATTTAGTTTTTAATATTAATGAGGGTTTTCAATGAAAACTTGGTTTTCGAACAACACTTCAATGTAACACGCCAGATTCGGCCGTAACGTCTAGGCCGGGTTTGGGGTATTACACTCACATTCCCTTATCTCTCCAATCCTGCCCCAAGGCCTCAACGCCCAAATCGTATAACATATAAGTGAGGACTCACAATCCTATGGCATGCCAACTATATCCAATGGTTTCAAGTATCATAAGGCCAAAACATCCATATTCAAACACACATATTACTTACCAATTTCCGTTTACTATCACTGCACATTTATATCATTTGAACAATACTATCACTGTCACGTAGCATGAATGACATGCTTGCCTATACTCTTTCACAACAATAATCATGAACGTATAACACATATACATCATCTCATTTAAGTTCACATTTTCATAATAACACAAGCACATATTCCACAAGATAAACATGAGTACAAGGAAGCTTACACTCGAAATTTAGAGTAGGGGTTTAGGCTACCATTAAAGTCCCAAATAACACATTGAATTGTATCCACAAGCAGTTAATCTAAACACTCACCATTACGCTTTCGCTGAAATGTTGAAAGCTCAAACTAGCCTTTCCTAGCTTGTAGATGGTCCTAGTGAATCCAGAACTTCAACACAACAATTCACACAATAATAAATTCAAAAATCAGCTAAGAACTCAACACAAGCAATCAAAAACATAAGCCTAAGATATGTTCCCTTATAACTAAAACCTTTAACATTACAATTTTACATTCGAATATCTTGGTCTATACTCAATATTCTCGCCTAAAACCAATTTTGTTAATCTATTAATTCACCTACAACCAATTTTGACGTGTTTCTGGCTATTTTTCCAAAAATTCATTAAAACCAAAAAAATCATTAACAACACTTCAAAAAAAGTTTAGAAACCTCTTAATCAAATGAAAAACTATTGATTAACAATTTGAAATCACAGTTTTATTAAAAATCTGAAATTCACCATTGATGACTCTATTTTCATCTTTTAGTTAAAACATGCAATTTAATAACTCAAAACTCAGTTTCAAAGGTCTAATAACATTAAAAACTAATAAGAAAGTGAATGGTTGCCTTTGATGGAAGAATAAATGAGTTTTTGATGCAAATATGGGAAACCCACAAGTGAATAAGATGATGAATTCAATGAGATTTTGGGGTGTTTTCTTTTCTTGAAATTTTATGAAAGTTTAATGCTTTGGGGATGATAAGAATCAAAGTAATATAGTTTGGCAATCAAAAATCAATTGAAAGAGCAAGGGAAAGCAATGGACGACAAGGCAATGTATTGGGGAAAAGTTTTCGTGAAAATTAAGCTGTAGGTGGGGGGTTTTATGTTAAATTTTAAAATTTGGTAAAACTGCAGCATAAATGCTCACAATTTTGACCCTCTTACAAATCAGTCCTTTTTCTAAAATTAAATGTCTTTAAAACTCAATTTTAAAAATTGATTTGATTTTCGAAAAACCATAGTCCAAAAAATTACTGGTATAACATGTCACAAAATTCTGAACACTCTAATATTAAAATTCAAAAAATACCCGTAAAACTCATAGGCCATATTTTTGGTGTTACATACCACGCCAAGAAAGAGCTCGTAGGGACATTGTCTAGTCGGGCACTTGAGGCTATGAAACATAAAAGTGGGCTCTACCACCACACATCGGATACACGGATCTCCAACACACCGAATGTATCGTAAAGTCGAACATATCCCAAAAAGTGGAGCATAAAGCTAACACTCTCCAACACACCAAACATGTCCCATTGAATGGATCTTAGCTCACATTCTCTTATCTCTCCAACCTGTCCTAGGGCCTCAATGCTAAAAAAACACAATACATATAGGTGAGTACACACAATCCTATGTCATGCCAATTATATCCAACAGTTTTAAGAGATCATAAGGCCAAAGTATCTAGAATTACAGATTTTTATTTGCTGATTTAATACACGTCAACTCTATTCATATTTATCAATTCACGTCATGACTTGTACACAATGCATGTTTACTGCATTCACATTTAATTGCACTTTAAGTGCCACAGTAATGTTTGTTGAGCCATCACATATCTGACCACATATGTGTGCATTAAAATCAGTACATCATATATCATATACAAGTATTCTCACATATTACATGTCATATTAATATCACGTTCCACTATTCAACATATATATACTTATCAAAATTTTGCTTGCTTTCACTACATATTTGGACTATTAGCATATCATTATCACTGTCATTTGGCATGTATATCATGCCCACAACACAACACAATTCACAATAGTCATCACACATGTCTCATATCACAATATTGTATCGTAATAATCAATCTATAAATTTTCACATAATCACATAATTTGTCAAAATAAAGTAAAGGACATAGAAATATCACACTCAAAACTTAGGATAGGGGTTTTGGCTATTCCTAAGCTCCCAATTAACACTATGAATCGTGTCTACAAGTAGCGATTCCAAACACTTACCAATCACGCTTTTGCCTATTTGTCAAAAGCTTAAACTAGCTTTTCCTTGCCTTTATCTTTACTTATTGAAGGTCCTAACGATTTCGAAGCTTCAAAAAGGTAAATCACACAACAACACAACAAAAAATTAGCCAAAGACTCACTTCAAACAATCAAAACACAAGCCTAAGCTAAATGCTCTTGTAATCGAAACCTTCGACATAACAAATTTAAAATTCAAATATCTCGGTCTATACTTAATATTTTTGTCTAAAATGAATTTCATTAATCTAATTATACACCTATGATAGATTCTCAACCTTTAGACTATGCAAAACTACCCAATTCATGGTATCAAAATTTTTTGAATGATATGACAATTTTCATGAAAATTCATTAAATCCTTAGAAATTCTTAACGAAACAATGAAGTAAGTTTAGAAACCTTCTAATCACATCAAAAATAATTGAAAAACACTTTGAAACCACGTTTTTATTCAAAATCTCAAAATACACCATTAACGACCCAATTTTTTACTTTTATTTAAAACATGCAATTTAATGGCTAAAAACTTTGTTTAAAAGACTAGATAACATTGAAGACTAATAAGGAATTAAATCATTACCTTAGTTAATGAAGAACCGAGTGTTTGATCGAAAACCCAAAAAATCCAAGAGTTGAGACATGATGAAATCCATGGTGTTTTTAGGTGTTTTTCTTAAAATTCTATGGAGGTTTATTGATTGGGTGATGATAGAAATCATAGGAATTAAGATTTGTAAAATAAAATTGAATCGGAGAAACTTGGGAGAGAAAAGGACAACAAGAAAAATATGGAGAAGAAACTAATGTGGGTTTTATGAAGATGGAGGGGAAAATAGGGTATTTTTAAGGCTTTGGGATATTTGCTTTATAACTGCTCCAAATTTGAACCTTTTTACAGAACAATCCTTATTTTAAAATTGAAAGTCTTTTCAACATTATTTTTAAAAATTGATTTAATTTTCTAAAAGCCATAGACAAAAATATTTTTGGTTTACCATGCTATGAAATTCCCGGGCACACTAGAGTTAAAATTCTCATTTTACCCTTGAAAATTCTAGGACCTATTTTGGGGTGTGACAGTGACGGACATGAATTTTAATTATGGGATTTTAGTCCACATAATATACCTTAATTAATTTTTTTGGGCTGTTTAGTAACCCTAATTAGGTCTAAGTGTAATATCCTGAAGTAGGGGTTATTGGTGATGGAATTGTTTTGCATGAGTTTGGACTGTTGTGATATTATTTGTGGTGTTTTAGGATCTAGTTATAAGTCTAGAGTAGGCCTGAGTTACGGGAAATTTTCGTTTTTAAGTTTTAAGTAAAGGGAACTGAAGGAGCTAGGGGTTAAGTGTAATTGTGGGGGTATTTTAGCATAAGATTGGGCTTGGAAAAGTGGCAAGGAGGAGCCACTCAGAGCCTTGTGTTTGACGCCACTTGCAGGGAAGGGAGAGCTCAGGTTTGAGCAGCAGAAATCTCACCTTCTGCTTATTATTTTGACGCCAAGGGGGGGGAGAGTTGTGTTCAGCACAAACTCTGTCAGATAAGCATTGAATAAGTCAAATTTATTTGAATTTTAGGCAAGGAGAAAATTTAGGAGTTTGATTAATTCAAACTCATTTAAATGGTTGGCCAGGAGGAATTTGAGGAAGTGGCCGAATTTTGAACTCTTGTTGGCAGAGGAGTGTTCGGTTTTGGAAGCTAAGGAGAGGAGGGTGCCGAATTTTCTTAGGTGGCTAATTGGGCATTTTCGGCGAGTGTAGATCCTTGGGCACTTAGTGAATCAAAAGCCGAAAACCCTTATTGAGCATTGCCGATTTCTTTAGTGCACCATATTGAAGAAAAGCTGAAACTTCTTTCTTGTTTTTGCACCTGTCGAATACCATTTGAAGCACCTAGTCGAACCTTCATTTGAGTTTTTCTCTTTTTCTCATTTGAAACTGAAAGCCACATGCACCTTAGACCCTTGCAGATTTCTCCCTTAGGCATGTTGGTCGAATCTCCATATTGAGCCTCACTCATCTTTTATTTTCTTTCTTTTCATATTTGTTCAAAACGACATCTTTTCTTTTACTTTCTTTTGCCGAAATCTTCTCCACCTTTCTTTGTCGAAATTCGTCTCTTCCCTTTTCACTTTCTTTTTCTTTCTCTTTCTCCATCCTAGCTGAATCCTATTTGTTGCCTTTAATCAACCATAGCCGAATCTCCTTGTTTTCTTCTTGCCTTATTTTGGCCGAATATCAACAAGGGTAGATCTCTTTTGGGTGTTTCTCTAATCAGTTTTGAAGGGTAAGTGTTCTTGGTATTTACTTTCTCTCTTCTCTCTGTCGACCTTCATAAGAGCAAAGCTAAATTTTGGCATTTGGTGATAGAATTCTAACCATCTATGGGAACCGATTTCTTATAGGATCCCTAGGATTTTGGAAGTAGACGATCTAAGCCCTCTATTCTCTAACAATCGACTTTGGTAAGTCAAGTGGTAAGGATATCTATATTGGTTCATCATTCTTTAGGTTGTTGAAAAGCCGAAGGCTATTGAGGCTAATTGTTTCTGCGGAATAGGGTGTGGCCGATTGCAAGGGGGGACCATCACATAGTTTCGAGATTTGATTGAAAATCAAATCGACAGTAAGGTAGGGGTCCATGCGTTAACTCTTTTGGGATTGGTTGGTTTGGTCGAATGGTCTTATTGATGATTTTGTGGTTTGACCGAATATAGGATCAAGGGATCTAGTACGGTAGATCGGGTCTTCGGGATTTAGTGCTTGCGTTAGTAATAGGTGTGTAACTTACACACTTTATAATTTAGTAATATGTTAGTAACCTGAATGTGCTAAAAGCCGAAAATTTGTAGATCTTGATATGATACCGTATGGGTATGAGCAAGGATTCGGGTAAGTCCGTTTCCATATGAGTTTTGCTATATAAAGCATGATATTATGATTTATGATGTATTTGCTATGTGTTTCATAATAAAGCATGATGGCATGATTTGCATAATTATTGCACTATTGTGGGTGATATGAGAGGAGGGGGAAGATAATATCCGTGACTTTGGGTCACCAGAGGTTTGGCACTTCCAGTGGTTTGGTACCATAGATTATTTTTGTGACTTTGGGTCACCAGAGGTTTGGCACCTCATAGCGACTTGTCCCAATGGCTTAGCACCACAGTGGGTTGGCCCCACAGTTGATATTTTGGGATCATCGCCAGTGATTTGGTATCACACGTGGGTTGGCCCCACACTTGGTATGTTGATATTTTGTGACTTTGGGTCACCAGAGGTTTGGCACCTCATAGCGACTCGTCCCAGTGGCTTAGCAGCACAGTGGGTTGGCTCCACATGTGACATTATGGGATTGTCACCAGTGATTTGGTATCACAACGTGGGTTGGCCCCACAGATGGAATATTCGTGACTTTGGGTCACCAGTGGTTTGGCACCACCAGTGGTTTGGTACCACACGGGGTAGAAAAGGAGTTATGGATGGCTAGGTTTGGGTGCATTATTTATATTGCTTGGTTATGATTCGTGTAAGTGTGTTGCATTAACCGGGAGGAGGATTTATGCACTGAGTCTTGGTGACTCACCTTCTCCCTTATCTTTTCAGGTGACTCGTAGATTGCGGATGAGGAGCCGGATGGACTCGAGGTGGCCATGCATTAAAAACATTTGGTATTACTTTGATTTTGAGTTGGATATTTATTTTCATTTCACTTTTTATTTGGGTTTGTAATAAGGCCTTTTTAGATTATATTTTTGGATTATTTATATGCTTTGGATTTATTTTAAACATGGCTAAGTAAATCACTTGATTAACTTAATAATTTGAACACAAGTTTTCTAAACTACGAACGCAAAGGTTTTCAAAACTTTACCATCGGGTAATACTAATCACTTATTGATAAAGAGGACTCAAATGATTTCCAAACCTAAGTTTTCCATACTTAATCCAAACGATTTCAAATTAACTAAACAAGAATCAATCGGGTTTTTATAACATAAACGTTTTTCTACTTATGGATCGACAACTAAGTTTTAAAGAGTGATTTCCGGGACTTCAACAGTAAACTATTGATTTTAACTAGTCATGCACCTGATTTCAACAAACATAAGACAACAAAGAGTTTTTCACTAAAATTTTAATCGGTAACCTATTTTCTTAAAAACGATTTCCCCTGTGACATGCCAAATTCGGTCATGGTGTGTTGACCGGGTTTGGGGTGTTGCACTAAGCATAAACTCTATAGATATGCATGTTAAGTATCATTTGAGGAGGCTTGGCCAAGTGAGCCATTTTAGTATTTTAGGGTTTTTAGTTTAGTTTTTTTTTCTTTTCAGTTTAGTCCTTTCTATACTTTTGTTACTATTTTACCTTTGATTTGATTTTGATCCAAGGTTTCAATATTTTAGTTTTTCATTATTTTGTTGTTGATTACAATTGCAATCGAGGTGATCTTCGCAATTGCTAAAGGAGATTTTGTTTCCAAGCTTCTATCGGTATCAAAAACAAATTTCTTTCTATAGTCCTTAGTTTTATTTAATTTGTTGGTTTGCATGTTAAACGAACAGATGTATGAGTAACTAAAAAATATATAACCCCCTAGACCCGGCACAGAAAATCATTTAGCTATTTCTCTTAAAAATCATCATTGCTAAAAAACATCTTTATTGAGAAAACCAAATTGTGTTTGAAATTGTTTATCTTTAGAAAACTCAAGTTTTGATATTTTTTTCAGAAAGTGCTATACTTCAATTAAAACATCGCAACGGATGATTTGCATATCTAAAACTCATTTGTCATTTTCAAAACGTATATTTAATATATATCTAATAAAATATCAATTTTGTGAGCAGATAGTGTTGAGTTTCAAAATCAAAGTATTGAATTTTGTAAACACCCTTGTTGGGCCTTGTTTGACTTAGTTATGAAAAATCAATCATAAATTGTCAATTTCACAATATTTTAAATGATAATTTTAAACCCCAAATCATGCAGAAAAATCCAAAATCCGAAAGAAAACCCAAGAAAAATTCATCAGTAATAAAAAACACATCCCCAAAATATCGAATACCAAAATAATATATATATATATATTAAATTGAACAAGAGCACCTCTGTAAGCTGAGCCCGTCCTAACCTCGATTATTATCTAAAAAGTCAAAATTAAAAAGGGGTGAACTTTAAAAGGCGAGTGTGAGATCAACAGAAATATAATCACATACATTATCTAAATATCAATACCATCATAATAATCAGAAGTTCTAATACTGATACTTATGGATGAACATCTTGGTGCATACTTTAAAAATGATGCACATTTTATAAAATTTCCTACCCATCTCCACTACACACCATATATCGAGTTTCCCAGAACTCGTCCATCCAATAACACACCATTTATGGACAAGCCACCACATAAATGCTGATAAACGACCACATAACACATTGTGGACAAACCACCACATATTTGCCGATAACGGCCACATAATCGCAAATAAACTACCACATAACTTCCATCTTTCACAAAACCCCACCCTATGCATGTGATACAAAAATTTCACTTTTTAACACATATTATTCACTTTTACACTTAGGTATGTAAACATGCTCTCATAATCACATATCACTTATTGATCACTTATAATCACTTTATCATGTTAAACATGCTTTCCACATTAGATCATCGATCTCAATTTTCACATACACATATATAAGTCTCACATGCTTAAATCATCACATATATCACATAAGCCATTCATCACATATCATGAGGATGACATTTACACATAAAACATAATCACATCAATTATCATGTGTTTCATAAAATCACTCAGTTAGAGTCATTTACATGGTGTTCATCTTGTAAAGTTTTTCAACTCTTCATGAATATTTAGTGTACTCGTGTTTTAATATAATTAAATTATTAATGTAATAAAATAACTATATCACACAAACAAATGGTAACAATCCCATACCTTATATTGTAGATCTGATTGCCACAATCCTTAATAACAATCTCATTTTGATCTAACTCTAAAGATGAATCTAACACATGAATAATGTTTATTAGTTAGGATCCATCTGAAAAATATTCATCACAAATAGATTGGTTACCAAAGTCCTCACCAACACTTACCCCACGGTTTCGGACTTTTGAAAAGATGATTCCCAATGTGAAACTAGGGGTCTCCCCTTGGTCCTTCAAGATGGTAAGGAATTCTATTAGTATGATAATAAATAAATGATAATAAAGTGTAACAGTAACATCCTAAAATAGGGGTTATTTGTGATTGAGTTATTTTGCTTGTGATTGGATTGTTGTGATGTTGTTGTGGTGTAATAAGACTTAATTATGGATCTTGAGTAGGCTCGAATAGTAGAAAAATTTTATTTGTAAGCTTTAAAGATAGGGAGCCTTAGTAAATAGGGGTTACAAGTTTATATGAGGGAATATTAGACACTAATAAGGCCTTGGAAAAGCGGCAAAAGGATGCCACTTAGGAGCTAGAATTGACGCCACAAGGGGAGCAAGGGAGCCTATGTTCGAGTTGCAGAATTCCCTTTTTCTGCTCTTTATTTTGACGGCAAGAGAGAGAGAAATGCTCAATTTTAAACTTCAGGATAATAAGGATATTATTAGGATTTAATTAGATTTTATGTGAATAATCTTTAATAGTTGACAGAGAGAAAATATAGGCTTTTGACTAATTCAAACTTGTTTGAATTAGTGGCCAGGAGTGATTCAAGGAAGTGGCCGAATTTTGAACTCCTTGGAGAGGAGTGGACGGCAATGAGACTAGGTGATAGGGGGTGCCGAATTTTCTTAAGGCACATACTTGTCATCTTGTTTCTTTTTCTTTTCTCCATTGGAAGTAGCCGAATTTCCCCACTTGTTATCTTTGGTTTTTTTCTTTTCTCTCCTTTCTCATTCTCTCAAAACCGAATCCCCATCTTCTTTTCCCCTTCTCTTTTCTTTCTTTATTGGCTGAATATCCTCCACTCTTGCTGCCGAAACTCCTATCTCCTTTTCATTTATTTCTCTTTCCCTCTAGCCGAATCTACTCCCTACCTTTGTGCCGGAATTCCCTTCTCCTATTTGGAAACACTTTGACCGAATATTAAGGGTGGCATAGATCTCTTCGGGCCTTTTCTTTCAATCAATTTGAAAAGGTAAGTGCTTATAGCCGAATGGCTATTTCTTTTCTCTCTTGATTCTCTGTCGATTTGGGATGAATGAAAAGGGCTGGAATATACTGATGATTTGGCTAATCAGTGTGTTGAAACTGATTCTGTCTAGGTGCTCCGGGATTTTTAGGTATTCAAACCAAGCCTTTTTTCGGTAGCAACCGGTTGGTAAGTGGTGGTAAGGATCTACTTTAATAGGCTATATTTTTAGTGATCGAAAAGCCGAAGCTATTAATATGGATGATTGCCGATTGTAGGGAAACAGAAACACATAGTGTGTGGTGGTTGATAATCAAAAGGGCGTTTAGGTAAGGCTTCGGGTTCATGTGAAACCCTTTGGAATTATTTTGGTTTGGCCGAATGGTCTAGAACACTAACTTTCATGTTTGACCGAATATAGGAGCAAGAAATCTAGTGTGGCCAATTGACTCTTCAAGGATTTAGGGCTATCGTTGGTAACAGGTGTGTACTTACACACTTTATAACTAATAACTGTGCTAAATACATTATGTATGCTAAACTGGATTGATGTAGATTTGGACTTAATACCATAAAGGTATAAGCAAGGATTCAGGTAAGTCCTTGTCGATATGAGTTAACTATATGATGCATGATTGATGCAAGGCATATTTGGTATATGTGGCATATAAAGTTATGGTTATTGATAAATCTAGTGTATGTTGCCAAATAAACATGTTGGCATGATTTTACATTAAATGCATATCATTGATTGATGTGGGTTAAACGAGTGGAGGGGGAAGTGATATCCGTGTCTACGGACACCAGTGGTTTGGTACCACATTTCGTGACTATGGTCACCAGAGGTTTGGCACCTCATAGCGTCTTGTCCCAATGGCTTAGCACCACGATGGGGTTGGCCCCACGATTGATATTATGGGATCGACGCCAGTGATTTGGTATCACATGTGGGTTGGCCCCACAACTTATTATTTGTGACTTCGGGTCACCAGTGGTTTGGCACCACCAGTGGTTTGGCACAACAATATTGATGGATATCATGACTTCGAGTCACCAGTGGTTTGGCACCACCAGTGGTTTGGTACCACACGGGGTAGAGAAAGGTGTTTTGGATGGCTAGGTTGGGTGCATATTAAACTTAGTGCATGTTAATTTAGTTATGATTTGTGTATGATATTGCACTAAACTGGGGGAAGGGTTACACATTGAGTCTTGGTGACTCACCTTCTCCTTTAATTTTTTTTAGGTGACTCGTAGATTGCGGATGAGGAGCCGGATGGACTTGAGGTGGCCATGCAGTGAAAATGTGGTTTAAATGAAGTTTGGAACTATTTTTATTTTATTGTTGGTTTTATTGGTTCAAATTGTAATAAGGCCTCCTAAGATTTTATTTTGATTGTTTTTCATGTTTTGGATAATTTGTTTAAATTACTTAATGACTTTAAAATGGGTACACACGTTTTCTTAAATTTAAACGCAAAATGTTTTATGGTGCCATCGGGTATAATTGATATCGATAGCAACCTGACTTAATAGATCTTTAAATAAAACTAAGTGCAGTTTTTTTTCATACACCTCAATGGTTTTACCAAAACAATATAAAAGGAAATGTTTTCACCAAAAACTTAAATCGGCTAAAAGTATTTTTCCAAAATGTTTTCTCTGTAACATACCAAATTCGGTCGTAATGTTTGGGCCGGGTTTGGGGGTGTTACAAATTTGGTATCAGAGCCCAGTTCAAAGCTCAGCTGTGGGGGCCCAAGGCCCAAAATGTTTGGAAGGCCTTGTGAAAATGGTTTTGGTTTTAGACAGCATGGCAGCGAGTCTCCAGCACCAATCCGCCAGGTAAGTACTTCTGACTTCTATGTGAATTATTATCTGTAGAAGGGTAGGTATGGAACGTAGATAGAATGATAAATGTTTGAACGCTAGGACTAGCTACCCCAACAAAGGACATAAGACTTTAAATGCCTAATTAACAAACCTACGACTAAGTGGAAACCCTGGTGCGCATGTCTAGGATTGGATCCGGAAGAGCTTGGTACTTAAGCGGTCCTCGTGACTCACCTCCTCTTCGCAGAATCCTACAGTGCGTAGCTTTCTTCCACCCTAACCAAGAGGACTCGGTCATAAAGTAAAACACAATAAATAAAACCCTAAGGGACTAGCCGTGTTTTTATGAAAACTCTAGTTTTAAAATCATTAAAGTACCACTTTAAATAGTAGCAAAAACTTATTTTTGGAAAATTTTCAAAATATTTTCAATTTACCAAAATTACCAAAATGCCCCTAGTGGTAAAATTACGAAAATACCCTTGGTTTCTAAAATTTCTGTATTACCCCGATTTCAACAAAATTCTCTTCCTTTGCAAAAGTATCCAAAATTCTATATTTCAAAATAATACCCTGACTTTCGAAATTTACAAAATTACCCCTGATTGACAAAATTACCAAAATACCCCTGGATTCCAAAATTCTGCCACACCTTCAATTTGAGAAATTTTCGAAAATACCCTCCAGTTTTGGGAATTCCAGAAAGGCCCTGATTTATTAAAGTTTTCAAAATTTCTTTGATTTGTTACAAAAAAAAATACCCCTGTAGGAAAATGACGAAAATACCCCTGGGATAGAAACGGACAGAAATGCCCGAAGAGTGAGTGTGTATAAAAGGTATCAGGGAATGGATGTGCTTTTCTATGTGAACTAGGATAGAGGACTTAAAACTTTGATTGATCGAAAGAATCTCTATTAAACTCTCTTCATAAAATTTCCTCACGGATAACCAAGTGGAACAAGTACTAATCCATAAAAATTTCTTAATCAGATTAAAGCGCAATAGTTAGAATGAGCTCTAGAGGACGTGGCCATCGTGTCAGAACCTGTTAGGTCGGGTCAGGGGTCTGAGAATGAGGTACCACCGCCACCACCACCTCTAACTTTTGGAGCTGAGGAGCAGGATCAGACGGGAGGTGAGGCAGTATCGCAAGCTGTGTTGCGAGTCCTTGAGATGGTGGCTGGGGCAAATGGAGGGATGGGAGCTCGAAAATCTGTACCCGAGTGACTCCGATCCAATGGAGCTGAGGTATTCCGGGGTGTATCGGGAGTGGCACCCAGTACGGCGAAATATTGGTTAGAATCGACTGAAAGGATCATGGATGATCTCGATCTGACAAATGAGGAGAAGCTAAAAGGAGCGGTGTCGCTTCTAAAGGATGGGTCATATCAGTGGTGGCCCACGGTTCGGTATGGTGCTACGGCAGATGATCTTACTTGGGGGTACTTCAAAGCTGCTTATCAGAAGAAGTATGTGGGCACCAGCTACATTGACTCACAGAGGAAAGCTTTTCTAGGGTTGGTACAAGGAAATTGGTCTGTGTCGGAGTATGAAGCAGAATTCTTGAGGCTGAGCCGCTATACTCGGGGAATTGTGTCAACGAAGCATGAACGTTGTGTCCGCTTTGAAGACGGACTTAGGGATGATTTAAGGTTGCTGATTGCTCCACAGCAAGAGCGTGAGTTTTCTGTCCTAGTGGAGAAGGCTAAGGTAGCCGAAGGGATCAAAGAGCCCGTGAGACAGAACTACGATAGGAACAAGCAGAAAAGAGGATTTGGGTCATCTGGATCGAGTAGTAATGCACAGAAAAAGGCAAGGCAGAGTGGGCCGAATCAGGCAGGAAGGCCCATGGCTACTAATCAGAGACCGGCTCAGTGTAATCGCTGTGGGAAATCACATTGGGGAGGATGTTGGACCGGGGAAAGAAGATGCTTTGAATGTGGATCTTTGGATCACCGTGTAAAGGATTGTCCTCGAAAGTTAGCAAAGAATCATCCAGAGGGTCAGAACCGTACTCAGGCTGGAAATGTAGGACCACCACAGAGGGGTCGTGGTAATGGTAGAAGAGGTAATGGTCCTAGTCGAGGTTGCAGAATTCCGGGCGGAGGTGCAGGCAACACAGAGGCAAGGCAGCCTAGTTTAGTCTACGGAGCGAGGCGTCGAGAGGAGGGTGACGCACTGGACGTCATAACCAGTACGTTCCTAATTTTTGGTCTTCCATATGTTGCATTAATTGATATGGGTTCGACGCATTCATACGTTGGTAGTAGCGTGGTAGAGACTATGAACCTAGACTTTGAGACTACTTCTAGGGAGATTACAGTAATTAGCCCTTTAGGCCACTCTGTAGTTGTAAACAAGCTATATAGAGATGTACCCCTATAACTCTAAGGGGTAGTGTTTGTGGTTGATCTGATGGAATTGCCGTTTAGGGAGTTCGATCTAATTCTTGGAATGGACTGGTTGGTTAAGTATCAGGCAAGGTTGGATTGCGCTGCCAAGCGCATGGTTCTAAAGATGGCTGAGGGTGATGAAGTGGTCATGATAGGTAATAGAAGAGATTACCTATCCAACGTGGTGTCTGCGTTGAAGGCGGAGAAGATGGTTAGGAAGGGTTGTGAAGCATATGTGGTTCATATATGTGCCTTGGAGGCTAAGGAGTCAGTAGTTGAGAAGGTCCGAACAGTAGGGGAATTCGCTGATGTGTTTCCAGAAGAACTTCTGGGTCTGCCTCCAGATCAGAAAGTTGAATTCGGTATAGACTTGTTACCCGGAACGATGCCAGTGTCTATAGCACCGTACCAAATGGCACCGAAGGAATTGTTGGAGCTGAAGGCTCAAATTGAGGAGCTGTTGGATCGAGGGTTTATCCGACCAAGTATATCTCCGTGGGGAGCACCTGTGTTGTTTGTCAAGAAGAAAGACGGGTCAATGCGGATGTGTATCGACTACCGTCAGCTAAACAAGTAAACGATCAAGAACAAGTATCTGTTGCTCTGGATTGATGACTTGTTTGAACAACTGAAGGGTGCATCGGTTTTCTCAAAGATAGATCTTAGGTTGGGTTATCGTCAACTTAAAATGAAGGAGGTTGATGTTCACAAGACGGCATTCTGTACTCGGTATGGGCATTACAAGTTTCTAGTGATGCCATTTGGGTTGACCAACGCACCAGCGGCATTCATGGACTTAATGAATACGGTGTTTCAGCAGTACTTGGATCAATTTGTCGTGGTGTTTATAGACGACATATTGGTCTATTCAAAGACGGAGGGGGAGCATGATATGCATTTGCGTATAGTTTTACAAGTACTGAGGGAGAAGCAGTTATTTGCCAAATTCAGTAAGTGCGAATTTTGGCTTAGGGAGGTGGCTTTCTTAGGTCATGTAGTATCAGCTGAAGGGATTAGAGTGGACCCTCGCAAGGTTGAAGCGGTGTTGGATTGGAAACCGCCTAGGTCAGTGGTAGAAATTCGAAGTTTTCTGGGTCTGGCAGGGTACTATCGAAGATTTGTGGAAGGATTCTCTTTAATCGCAGCACCGTTGACTAAGTTATTAAGGAAAGGAGTTCCATTTGTATGGTCGGAGAAACAGCAACAAATTTTTGACAAGCTAAGGAAGATTCTGACGGAAGCTCCAGTTCTAGTACAGCCTGAGGCAGGGAAGTTATTCACGGTTTATTGTGATGCGTCCCATACTGGGTTGGGATGTGTATTGATGTAGGAAGGGAAGGTAGTAGCCTATGCATCCCATCAGCTAAGGCTGCATGAGGTTAACTATCCAACGCACGACTTGGAATTAGCGGCAGTAGTCTTTGCTTTGAAAATATGGAGGCACTACTTATATAGGGAGAAGTCGATAGTCTACACAGATCACAAAAGTTTGAGGTATCTCTTGACGCAGAAGGATTTGAATTTAAGGCAGCGCTGATGGATTGAACTGTTGAAGGACTACGACTGTTCAATTGAGTACCATCCAGGCAAGGCTAATGTGGTGGCTGATGAGTTGAGCCGGAAGGTTGTAACGGACTTAAGGGCGATGTTTACTCACCTCAGTTTGTATGATGATGGAAGTCTTTTGGCAGAACTGCAAGTTAAGCCGACTTGGATCGAGGAGATTAAGGAAAAACAATTAGTTGATGACAGTTTGAATGCGCGGAGGTTGCAAGTTCAAGATGGTGGTTTGGAAGGATATAGTTTGTCTGGTGATGGTGTACTATGCTTTCAAGGGCGAGCTTGTATGCCGAAGGATGTGGAATTGAGGCAAAGAATTCTTCAAGATGCACATAGCAGCCCATACGCTATGCATCCTAGAGGTAGCAAGATGTATGGAGATTTGCGAAAGCTTGATTACGTGGCGGGGTTGAAGCGTGAGATAACTGAATTCGTGGGGAAGTGTCTGACGTGTCAGCAGGTGAAGGCTGAACATCAGTTGCCATCGGGTTTACTTCAACCAGTGAAGATTGCTCAGTGAAATAGGAGAGGATCACTATGGGCTTTGTCAGCGGGCTACCCCTCACGCCTAGTAAAAAGGAATCGGTTTGGGTAATTGTGGATCGACTAACCAAGTCAGCTCATTTCATACCGGTGAGAGTAGATTATTCTCTTCAAAGGCTAGCAAAATTGTATGTGGCCGAGATAGTGAGGTTGCATGGAGTGCCAGTATCAATTATCCCGGATAGGGATCCGAGGTTCACGTCAAGGTTCTATAAAGCGTTGCATCAGGCTTTGGGTACACGATTGGATTTCAGTATAGCATTCCATCCACAGTCTGACGGGCAGTCGGAAAGGGTCATACAGATTTTAGAGGACATGCTGAGAGGTTGTGTTCTGGATTTCAATGGTAGTTGGGAGGAGTACCTACCGTTGGCAGAATTCGCTTATAACAATAGTTATCAAGCGAGTATTCAGATAGCACCATATGAAGCACTGTATGGACAGAAATGCCGTACTCCTACGTGTTGGACGGAATTATGCGAACGACAAGTTTTAGGTCCAGAGTTGGTGACGGAAACTAAAGACAAAGTTAAGGTGATTCAGGCTCGTCTCAAGGAAGCGTCAGATAGGCAGAAATCTTATGCTAATCTTAAGCGTAAGGAAATGGAATATGGAGTAGGAGATAAAGTTTTTCTGAAAGTGTCGCCTTGGAAGAAGGTATTGAGATTCGGGCGAAAAGGGAAGCTGAGCCCTAGGTTCATCGGACCATATACAGTGTTGAAGTGAGTGGGACCGGTAGCTTATCAGCTCAAACTGCCGGCAGAGTTAAGACAGATTGATGACGTCTTCCATGTGTCGATGCTTAGGCGATATTGATTAGATCCATCACACGTTGTGCCAGTGGCAGAGATTGAGGTAAACTCGGACTTATCTTTCGAGGAGGAACCAGTCCAGATCTTAGATCGAGATGTCAAGGTTTTACGTAGGAAGTCTGTACCTTTGGTGAAAGTGCTGTGGCGAAATCATGGTGCAGAGGAAGCTACGTGGGAACCCGAGGATATGATGCGGCAGCAATACCCCCAACTCTTCCGATCAGGTAATTTCGAGGCTGAAATTACTTTAAGGGGGTAGAACTGTAACATCCTAAAATAGGGGTTAATTGTGATTGAATTATTTTGCTTGTGATTGGATTATTGTGATGTTGTTGTGGTGTAATAAGACTTAATTATGGATCTTGAGTAGGCTCGAATAGTAGAAAAAGTTTATTTGTAAGCTTTAAAGATAGGGAGCCTTAGTAAGTAGGGGTTACAAGTTTATATGAGGGAATATTAGACACTAATAAGGCCTTGGAAAAGCGGCAAAAGGATGCCACTTAGGAGCTGGAATTGACGCCACAAGGGGAGCAAGAGAGCCTATGTTCGAGTTGCAGAATTCCCTTTTTCTGCTCTTTATTTTGACGGCAAGAGAGAGAGAGAGAGAAATGCTCAATTTTAAACTTCAGGATAATAAGGATATTATTAGGATTTAATTAGATTTTATGTGAATAATCTTTAATAGTTGGCAGAGAGAAAATATAGGCTTTTGACTAATTCAAACTTGTTTGAATTAGTGGCCAGGAGTGATTCAAGGAAGTGGCCGAATTTTGAACTCATTGGAGAGGAGTGGATGGCAATGAGACTAGGTGATAGGGGGGTGCCGAATTTTCTTAAGGCACATACTTGTCATCTTGTTTCTTTTTCTTTTCTCCATTGGAAGTAGCCGAATTTCCCCACTTGTTATCTTTGGTTTTCTTCCTTTCTCTCCTTTCTCATTCACTCAAAACCGAATCGCCATCTTCTTTTCCCCTTCTCTTTTCTTTCTTTATTGGCCGAATATCCTCTACTCTTGCTGCCGAAACTCCTATCTCCTTTTCATTTATTTTTCTTTCCCTCTAGCCGAATCTACTCCCTACCTTTGTGCCGAAATTCCCTTCTCCTATTTGGAAACACTTTGGCCGAATATTAAGGGTGGCATAGATCTCTTCGGGACTTTTCTTTCAATCGGTTTGAAAAGGTAAGTGCTTATAGCCGAATGGCTATTTCTTTTCTCTCTTGATTCTCTGTCGATTTGGGATGAATGAAAAGGGCCGGAATATACTGATGATTTGGCTAATCAGTGTGTTGAAACCGATTCTGTCTAGGTGCTCTGGGATTTTTAGGTATTCAAACCAAGCCTTCATTCGGTAGCAATCGGTTGGTAAGTGGTGGTAAGGATCTACTTTAATAGGCTATATTTTTAGTGATCGAAAAGCCGAAGGCTATTAATATAGATGATTGCCGATTGTAGGGAAACAGAAACACATAGTGTGTGGTGGTTGATAATCAAAAGGGCGTTTAGGTAAGGCTTCGGGTTCATGTGAAACCGTTTGGAATTATTTTGGTTTGGGCGAATGGTCTAGAACACTAACTTTCATGTTTGGCCGAATATAGGAGCAAGAAATCTAGTGTGGCCGATTGACTCTTCAAGGATTTAGGGCTATCGTTGGCAACAGGTGTGTACATACACACTTTATAACTAATAATTGTGCTAAATACATTATGTATGCTAAACTGGATTGATGTAGATTTGGACTTAATACCATAAAGGTATAAGCAAGGATCCAGGTAAGTCCTTGTCGATATGAGTTAACTATATGATGCATGATTGATGCAAGGCATATTTGGTATATGTGGCATATAAAGTTATGGTTATTGATAAATCTAGTGTATGTTGCCAAATAAACATGTTGGCATGATTTCTGTTAAATGCATATCATTGATTGATGTGGGTTAAACGAGTGGAGGGGGAAGTGATATCCGTGTCTACGGACACCAATGGTTTGGTACCACATTTCGTGACTATGGTCACGGAGGTTTGGCACCTCATAGCGTCTTGTCCCAGCTGGCTTAGCACCACGATGGGTTGGCCCTACGATTGATATTATGGGATCGACGCCCGGTGATTTGGTATCACATGTGGGTTGGCCCCACAACTTATTATTTGTGACTTTGGGTCACCAAAGGTTTTGCACCACCAGGTGGTTTGGCACCACAATATTGATGGATATCATGACTTGAGTCACCAGTGGTTTGGCACCACCAAAGGGTTTGGTACCACACGGGGTAGAGAAAGGTGTTTTTGGATGGCTAGGTTGGGTGCATATTAAACTTAGTGCATGTTAATTTAGTTATGATTTGTGTATGATGTTGCACTAAACCGGGGGAAGGGTTACACATTGAGTCTTGGTGACTCACCTTCTCCTTTAATTTTTTTAGGTGACTCGTAGATTGCGGATGAGGAGCCGGATGGACTCGAAGTGGCCATGCAGTGAAAATGTGGTTTAAATGAAGTTTGGAACTATTTTTATTTTATTGTTGGTTTTATTGGTTCAAATTGTAATAAGGCCTCCTAAGATTTTATTTTGATTATTTTTCATGTTTTGGATAATTTGTTTAAATTACTTAATGACTTTAAAATGGGTACACACGTTTTCTTAAATTTAAACGCAAAATGTTTTATGGTGCCATCGGGTATAATTGATATCGATAACAACCTGACTTAGTAGATCTTTAAATAAAACTAAGTGCAGTTTTTTTCATACACCTCAATGGGTTTACCAAAACAATATAAAAGGAAATGTTTTCACCAAAAACTTAAATCGGCTAAAAGTATTTTTCCAAAATGTTTTCTCTGTAACATACCAAATTCGGTCGTAATGTTTGGGCCGGGTTTGGGGGTGTTACAGTAACATTGTCCCTATGGCCACTATACCATTCGGCCATGATATGAAACCACTAAAAGAAGGATATTGGGATCCAAATAACTACACTTACAACTTGATTCAATATGGAATGGTCAATGAATTGAGAAAGGAACAAAGTTGATAAATCAAGTTATCTAAAACGATTGATAGGATGAAAGGAATATGTAAATTTAATCAATTAAAGAATCAACAAGTGAAATAGGAAGAGAAAGGAATATATTTTAGTCACCGGCGGTAGTCTAGCGGTGGTGCAGTAGTGGTCTAACGGCTGAGGGCTATGGGGTTTTGGTGTAATAGGGAGGAGAATGAGACCCCCAGTGGCGCGCGACGGTGATGAGAGGAGAAAAAGATAAGGCGTAATGCCCCAAATTTGGGCCTAGTAGAATTGGGCCTATTGGGCTTTGGGTCTCATAAAATTTTTAAATGAGCAAGAAAATGACAAATGACATGACGACTTTAAAGGTTTAATGAATTTGGAGTGTCTAGGTGTGTTGGAGAAGCTCTGGGTTCGAGTTTTGTGGTGGAAGATTCTTAATTTATTTAATTAAGGAATCAGGGTTGTGAGTAGTGGGCTTTTAAATAAAAATAAGTGACAAATGGCACAAGGAAGCCTACGGTGAAATGGCTAAGTGACACCACTAGGGTGTAGAGAGGTGGCGACATATGCATGCAGGGAGGTCTGAGGTTCGAGTTGTAACACCCCAATCCCGGCCTAGAAGTTAGGCCCGAATCCAGAATGTCACATTAAAGGCACAATTCAAAATGATTTTGCTAATTAACACTTTAAGGCTGAAAAGCCCTCTCATCCTTTAGTCTTGATAAGTAATGAAAAAAAAAACCCATTTTATAATTTTAAGCATTTCGGAAACCAATTTTAAACGTAAGAAATTTACTTATGTTTAATAATTAAGAAAATAGTTGAAACAACAAAACCAAAATCTAAAGTCAAATCGGAGTACAAGGCCTTATTACATCCAACGAAAATAAGTAATTAAAACTATGTCTTTTGAAAGAAATAAATAAAAATTTAAACATCATCTTGTAGTGTGGCCATCTCCAAGTCCTCTCCCACGTCGAGCGATTTACTGAGGGTTACCTGAAACATTAAATAAAGGGTGTGAGTTTCGAAACTCAGTGTGTACAACCTTTGGCAATCAAATCAACTTACAACTTTTCACATTCGGCCTAAGCACTATCATAATCGGTGGTCTTGGCCTTAGCCCACAATGACCTCATATCATATCATATCATATGCAAAACAAGGTAATGCAAAACCTTCCCCAAAAATCCATCCGCTACACACACCATTTCCCTTCCAACCCTACACACTTGTGGGGATTTCTAAATCGACCCACCCATCCTCTACACACCAAAAGTAGCACTCACAGCGGCACTACTCAACGTTGCAGCAAAGCTGCTAATCATATAATAGGCTTAAAGCCACCGGTGGATCCATGGTCGTCAAGCGACTATACGATCCTCAAATCTTCCTCCGTACCATAATTCCCACCTATATGCATCCCAATCAGAATATCATATGAATGCAACATGCACATGAGTAACATCCACAAAACTCATACTCATCACAGAGGGGTATTTTCGTCATTTCACAACCCAAGGGTATTTCCGTAAATCTACTCTATAGGGGTATTTAGGTAATTTTGCAAAATAGAGGTACTTTGGAAATTTTGTAAATTAGGGATGTTTTGGTTATTCTGCAAACCATGGGTATTCTGGTAATTTCACAATTCAGGGCTATTTTAGTGATTTTGCATATCTAAGGATGTTTTGGTAATTTCCAAACTAATGGTATTTTGGTTATTTTCAAATTAGGGGTATTTCTAATAATTTTACAAATCTAGGGGTATTTGGTCCTTCTCGGGTTTTAGTTATTAACTTTGGCCCATTAATAAGTCCTTGCGGCTAAAGTGAACAGACACTATGCACCAAGTAGGATTCTAGAGAAGAGGTGGTGGGCCACTAGGGCCGCTTAAGTAACAAGCTCTCCCTTGATCCAATCCTAGACATGCATATGCCCGTTACTACACTCTAACCTAGTGACTTGTCCACGGACATGTTTAATTATTAAAAATCTTATACGGTTTAAGAGTTGTTCAGTACTAAGCCTAAAGTCCATAAAACCCTAGCATACTAGTCTACGTCCCCATAAAGCCCATCAAACCCATTCAACGTTCATATAACCCATAACGGCCACGTCACATCTTTATGGCCCACTAGGCCCAAGACTTAGTCATATGGCCCATTAGGCTCAAAACAATTCAGATCATGTAACATGCTTGCTTAACCCAATTCATATAATTAAATCAAACCATTTTATTAAACTTAGCCTCAGGGCCCACTAGGCCCATTTAGCCACTTTAGGCTTTTCGACTTTCCGTCATTGCCGAAATCATGTGTGTGTGTAGTGTTTGTACACACTTGGATACCGCGACGTGCTATTCTATCCTTAGCCTTGATCCTACAACTAACCAACCTTCAATCAACCATTCATACTTAATCAAAATATTTACTCAAAACCCGAAACCTTACCGTAACCTTACCGTGTGCCACCGGGTTCTAATGGCCCTTCCTTCACTACTAATCACAAGTGTTCCCTAGATCTGCACTTACACATACACCATCAAAATTTGGGTGACTCGTAATCCACACAAGTCATCCACACATTCATCCATTCACTTCAACCATAATCGAGTTGAGTATCCTTACCCTTGCTAATGATCCTACCACGCTTGCGATCTCCGATCCTTACCCTTGTTCATACAAGATCACCAATAATGAAAAATTAGATTGCCCATCATCTTCTAACAAAACATACTAAGGGGAGTTAACAGAATACTTACCGAATCCAACCTTAGATTCTGCGGCCTAGATAACTGCCAAACGAGATTCAGCTTTTAACCTTGACTGAGAGTAGCTACCAATTGATTTGTGATTGAGAAAAACAACAAATATTCGGCACTAATGGGGATTTCGGCAAGGAAGGATGATGGTAACTAGGCAAAGAAGAGAATTTGGCTAAAGGGGAATTTGGCTTTCAGAGAAAGAAGAAGAACACAACTCTAATAGGAATTTTGGCAAAAAGAATGATCAGTTTTCTTTTTGGCAAATGAAAGAATTCGGCTGAGGGGGAGAAAAGGAAGAAATAACAGAACCCAAGGAACCCTTCAATGAATTCGGCACCCCCTTTTTATAGCCAAAGTTGAATCCTACCTCCCTCCTACAGTCCCATTCAGCACCAACTCCTCCCTATCCTCATCTCCTGACTTTTCTCCCTGATAACACCTTAGTCTTTTCCGAAATTTCCTCCACATCCAACACACCTGTTTACTTCAAACTCTCCACGGTAAGAGTTCAAAGCCAACACAACTCTGGCTGTCCGTACAGTAAAATAAACACTCCACAAAATACCACTCCTAAGCATCGAACCTTGGACATCTTCAGCTAACAACACGCCACCTTATAGCTCCCAAGTGACGCCACTTACCACTGGACCACAAGCCCATTTGTGTCCTATTTCTTCTTCATTTATTAAAAAGGCCTACTAACTGAAGTCACTATTCCCTAAGGCTAAAACCAAAATTTTTCCTTTACCCTTACTTGATCCCAGGACATCTCCAACACCCCTAGACACTCCAAATTCATTAATCCTCAAAGCCCACATGCCAATTGTCATTTTTCTTGCTCACCTAAAAAAAAATTTGAAATCTAAAGCCCAAAGCCCAATAGGCCCAATTCTTCTAGGCCCAAATTCGGGGCGTTACACGAGTGCTAGATTAGTTTTATTTTGGAGTTTAATTTTATGCTTCTAGAAGGCTGGAAATGGCGTGTAGAAGGAATCTAAGGAGAAGTGATTAGTAGAGAGAATTTAGGAGAAGGATAAGGGTGATGTAACACCCCTATCCCGAGCCCGTTGCCAGATTAAGGTTAGGAGCGTTACCAGACAGATCGGAAACATTCACAGACAAAATCATACATTCAATCATCATTCTCAGACACAATGCCCTTAAACGAGTCCTCGAGACCCTAAGCATGCTTATAAACTAAGTCGGGACTAAACCGAAACACATACAAAATTTCATGAAATTTGAAACTTTTGGAAAATACAGGGGAGACACGCCCATGGGAGGAGACCGTGTTCCCTCCACGGCTTCTAGACACCCCCATGTGTCCTTCCGTGTCTAAATACTAACTATACCAACACGGTCATTAGGCACGCCCGTGAGCCATGGCCGTGTACTTTTAGGCCATATACTAACTTCCCCAACACAGCCACCGAGCACGCCCATGTCGAGGCCGTGTACTTTTATGTTAGCTACTGACTTGCACACCACGGTCAGATGAAACGACCATGTCGAGGCCGTGTGATGATAAACTACATTCTACCATTCACCCACGGTCGTTAGGCACGCCCGTCTGCCACAACCGTGTGACATTATAGGCCATTTACAAGGCCAAAATGCCACCTACAAAGGGTCATACCTACAAGCCATATTCCACAAGATATTTCATGCACTTAAAACCATCAAAAGCATACCAAAATAACCATTCAAACCTTAAATTCAAAACCAATCCCAACTATTGCAATCTCAAGGATTAAAACTCATATCATTACAAGACTAATTCATGCATTTGCTCATTCAAACTTGTCCATTCCACATTTTTTCTTCATACCAAAATATACATTCTATAACACATTCATTTAAACAAAGTTTCAACTCTTAAATAGCCAAATCACATGGTTAAGATCACATAACTATTTATACCAAAATACTACCCTATACATGCCATATCTAGCTTTATACAATATCAAAATGTACCAAAATAAGTTCTATAGTGTGATGACGATCCAAGACGGTCCCAAGCCTTTAGTAGCTTTGACGACTTATAAAACAGATTAAACACACACAAAGTAAGCTTTCCAAAAGCTTAGTAAGTCAATATACAAACAAACATAGCATAAAATGCATATATTTGCTTTGGATCATACACGTTTGACTACATTAGCCATATTCACAATTCAAAGATCATATAAACACATATCTCATTTCACCAAAACTTTATACGACATATCATCAATTCCATATTTGTAGCATCATAGTAAAATCATATTGATGCTTACCTTGTATACACAATTAGTGTATAATCAACATACCTGATTCGGATTTACAATCACATATTTGTTCATAGCTCGGATTTGCAATTAGTATCATAGACTTATCCGTTGAACCGTAATAAATCCAATATGATACTCAGAAAGCTCAGAATAATCGTACAACGCCAACGTCCCAGATGAGGTCTTACATGCAATCGGATATCGATGCCACTGTCCCAGATAGGGTCTTATACGAATCAAACCGATGCCGATGTCCCAGACATGGTCTTACACTTAAGTGTCATATTGATGCCGACGTCCCAGACGTGGTCTAATATGTAAAGTTTCTATTGATGCCAACGTCCCAGACGTAGTCTTACACATAATCAGATATCGATGCCACTGTCCTAGACAGGGTGTTACGCGAATCTCAAATAAATGCCAACGTCCCAGACGTGGTATTACATGATAAAACAGAACAGATACCTATGTCAAGGTTTGTACGAAGGTTTTTAGACTTAGTCAATATACTGAACTTATCTTGGAATTCAATTACAGAATTTCTCGTAAGCATTCATTATCACCATTAAACATATGAACAATTTCAAATGCATACATATTCATTTATTTGTATAGTGACTTACCTCTGATTCGGTTTATCGGAATAGAAAATGGCTACTCAATAACTTTCGCTTTCCCGCGATCTATGTCCGTTTTCTTCGGTTCTTGATCTAAACATATTCAGAATTAACCCTTTTATTCACTAATTCATTCAATTCAATCCAAAGACACACATTTAGGGCTATTTGCAAAATAACCCTCATATTTGCACAATTTAGCAATTTAGTCCATTTTTATCAAAACATCAAATTCACAAAATCCAATTATATACAAGCTTGGCCGAATATATACACATCACACACAAGTCCATATATTTCATCAAATTCACAATTTAGTCCCTCAAATTATCATTTTCTCAATTTAGCCCTATTTAGCTAAATTCATCAAAACTTCAAGAACAAAACATGTTCATCTACCACCAATCTATCATTTAACACCTTAAAGCATCACAAAGCTCAACCTAGCATCAATGGCACAACTTACAAACATCACCAATACACAAAATTGAAACATGGGTTTGATAGTAGACGAAGCAATGATTACAAAAACGTAGAAATTATCGAAAACTAAAGACAAAACTCACCTTAATCAAAGCTTGAAATGGCCGAACCTAGCCTAAGGTTTTTCTCCCTTTTCTTTCTTTGATTTTCGGCTAACAAAAATGACAATGGCTTATTTGTTTAGCCTTTTGTTTTACTAATATCATGTAATTAACAAATTACTAATATAACATTAATGGAACCATTTTATCAACTTATAATGCATGGATATAAATGTCCACTTACTCATAATGGTATAATAACCTTTAAGGACCTCATATAATAAAGACATAAGCAAATAGATTCCTTTACAAAAAGCATACTTATTTTGCATTTAAAGCAATTCAATCCTTTTATCAAATTAAACACACAGACATACAAATTGGTTCACGAAAATTTATCACATGCTAAGTCACATATCAACGACACAGAAAACAATATTAAAATATTATACAAACTCGGATTTGTGGTCCCGAAACCACTGTTCCGATTAGGGTATAAGTCGAATTATTACAATTCTCCCCCCTTAGGGATTTTTGTCCCCGAAAATCTTACCGTTAAACAAGTTCGAAAATTGCTGTCTCATTGAATCTTCAGGCTCCCACGTAGCCTCTTTTATTCCATGTCGATTCCATAGTACTTTCACTAACGAAATTCTTTTGTTTCTCAACTCTTTCACTTCATGAGCTAGGATACGTATTGGTTCCTCTTCATATGTCATATCTGATCGGATTTCAATTTAATATGGGGCAATCACATGCAATGGATTGGATCGATATCTACGAAGCATCGAGACATGAAATACGTTGTGTATCTTTTCTAATTCAGATGGAACTTTAATCTATATGCAACAGGTCTGACACGTTCAATGATCTCATAAGGTCCGATGAACCTCGGACTTAATTTGCCTTTACCTCCGAATTGAAGCACTTTCTTCCACGGAGACACTTTCAGAAATACTTCGTCACCGATTTCAAATTCTATATCTTTACATTTCAAGTCTGCGTAAGACTTTTGACGATCAGATGCTGCTTTCAGACAATCTCGGATCAACTTCACTTTCTGTTCTAAATCTTTTATCAAATCAACCCCATGTAGCTTATTCTCACTGAGTTCAGTCCAATACAAAGGTGTACGATATCCGTACAAAGCTTCATAAGGTGCCATTTTGATGCTCGTCTGAAAACTGTTATTATACGCAAATTCGATCAGTGGCAGATACTGTTCCCACGAACCATGAAAGTCTAGTACACAGCATCTTAACATGTCTTCCAGAATCTGAATAGTCCATTTGGACTGACCATCAGTTTATGGATGAAAAGCTGTACTGAAGTGTAATTTCGTGCCCAAAGCTTTTTGCAATTTTTTCTAGAATCTCGATGTGAATCTCGGATCTCTATCGGATACAATAGATAGTGGCACCCCGTGAAATCTCACAATCTCAGCGATATAAAGCTCGGCTAATTTGTCAAGTGAGTAGTCAAATCTTACTAGAATAAAATGGGCAAATTTCATTAATCTATCAACCACGACCCATATCGCATATTTCTTTCTCGGAGTCTGAGGTAAACTAGAAACAAAGTCCATGGTCACTTTATCCCATTTCCACTCAGGAATGAGAATTGGTTGTAACAACCCAGACGGAACCTGATGTTCGGCTTTTACTTGCTGACAAACTAAACAGTTTGAAACAAAGTCAGAAATGTCCCGTTTCATACCAGACCACCAGTAATGTCATTTCAAATCTTAATACATTTTCGTGCTTCCCGGATGAACAGATAGACAACTGTTATGAGCTTCATTCAAGATCAACTGAACCAACTCTGGATTTCTTGGAACACAGATACGATCCCGGAAATCTCAAACAATCATCAACAATTTGAAATTCAAATTCGGAATTCACCTCACACTGAGCTCGTTTCGTTAGCAATTCATTATCAGATTTCTGAGCATCACATATCTGTTGTAAGAACAACGGTTTGGCTTTTAATTCAGCTAACACAGAACTATCATCAAACAAATCTAACTGAGCATTCAAATCATATAATGCAAACAATTATTTTCTACTCAAAGCATCAGCAACAACATTCGTTTTACCCAGATGATAATCTATCACGAGCTCATAATCTTTTAACAGCTCTAACCATCTTCTTTGAGGCTGGTTCAAATCTTTCTGAGTCATCAGATATTTCAGACTTTTATGATCTGAAAACACGTGACATTTCTCACCGTACAGATAATGATGCCAAATCTTTAGCACAAACACAATCGCAGCTAACTCAAGGTCGTGCGTCGGATAATTCTTTTCATGAGGTTTCAACTGTGTCGAGGCATAAGCTACCACTTTGCCTTACTGCATCAAAACACATCCTAGACCATTTAACGAAGCATCACTGTACACAACAAATTCTTTACCCGATTCTGGCCAGACTAACACCGGAGCTTACATTATGAGTTTTCAACTGATCAAAACTTTTCTGGCATTTATCTGACCATTCAAATCTGACATCTTTCTAAAGTAATTTAGTCAACAGAGTAGCTATTATCGAAAAGCCTTTCACAAATCTACAGTAATAACCAGCCAAACCCAGAAAACTGCGGACTTCAGATACATTTCTCGGAGATTTCCAATCCGAATAGCAGAAATCTTGCTTGAATCAACTCGAATTCCAGATGCTGACACAATATGTCCCAAAAAACTAACCTCGTGCAACTAGAACTCACATTTGCTGAATTTCTCATACAATTGCTTTTCTCTCAAAGTTTGCAAAACAACTTTCAAATGTTCCGCATGCTCAGCCTCATCAAGAGAATAAATCAAAATGTCATCTATGAATACCACAACAAATCGATCTAGGTATGGTCTAAAAATTCTATTCATCAGATCCATAAAAACAGCAGGAGCATTGGTTAGTCCAAATGGCATAACTAAAAATTCATAATGCCCGTACCTCGTTCTGAAAGCAGTTTTTGGAATGTCTGTATCTTTAACTCTCAACTAATAGTATCCCGATCTCAGGTCAATCATGGAAAACGCAGTAGATCCTTTCAACTGCTCAAACAAATCATCAATTCTGGGCAACGAGTATTTACACCTTATTCAACTGACGATAATCAATACACATCCTTATCGTGCCATCTTTCTTTTTCACAAACAAAATCAGAGCACCCCAAGGCGAGAAACTCGGTCTAGCAAACCCTCTCTCAGTCAATTCTTGCAGCTGTGACTTTAACTCTTTTAACTCTGTTGGTGCCATTCTATACGGAGCTATCGAAGTAGGTGTAGTACCAGACAACAATTCAATACCAAACTCAATTTCTCGAATAGGAGGTAAACCCGGTAATTCTTCAGGGAACACATCAGAAAACTCACAGACAGCAGGCACTGACTCAACTTTCTTTTCAGACACTTTCGTATCGATCACATAAGCAAAATATGCCTCATATCCCTTATTCAAACAACTCTGAGCTTTCAAAACAGATATCACAGCAGGCAATCCATTCAAATCATTGGATTCAACTCGTACAATCTCATCATTCGGACATCTCAAATCTATAGTCTTTCTTTTGCAGTTCACAATAGTATCATGCATAAACAACAAATCTATACCCAGAATAATATCAAATTGATCAAATGGCAAAAGCATCAGATCAACAGAGAAACAGATATATCGAAACATTAACAAACAATTCTTGCATACTTTGTCAATAAGGACACTTTTCCCTAAGGGGTTCGATACTTTTATAGCAAACTCAGTAGACTCTACAGGCAAAGTCTTACTGAATACTAAATTCATGCATATATATGAATGCGTAGAACCAGGGTCTATCAAAGCAATCACAGAAGTATCATAAAGAGTAAAAGTACCCATTATAACATCTGGTGACGAAGCTTCTTCTCGAGCTCGGATAGCATATGCTCAAGCTGGCGCTCTAGCTTCGGATCTGACAACGTTGCCTCTCGTAGTTCTCTGACTACAACTAACATTTCTTACATATTTCGATGGCCTACCTCTCACAGGTGTATTATTTTACATTCAGGTCTCTCGGATCGAACATTACTAGCACTGGCCACTGAAGTTGCTGGAGTTTTAGAACTCATTTGCGGTCTAGATTGATTTCTATTCGCATGTCCCACATTATCTCTGGAACGATTCTAGTTATCTCTGAATTTCTTCAAAGATGACTGAAATGTTTTGCTTGGAAATCTTTTTCTCATATCACAGGCTTCAGATTCAACTTTTCTCTTATCTTTCCCGAGTGCCTCAGCTTTGCAAGCTATATCTACGGGTACAACAAACTCTTTTATTTTCAAAATCCCGACTAACAAATGAATGTCTTCGTTAAGGCCATCTTCAAACCTTTTGCACATTATAGCTTCAGATGATACACATTCTCGAGCATACTGACTCAGTCTCACAAATTCTCGTTCATATTCTGAAACAAACATACGACCCTGCTTTAGTTCTAGAAATTCTTTTCGTTTCTGATCAACAAATCTCTCATTAATATATTTCTTTCAAAACTCGATCTGAAAGAAGTCCCATGTAACTCGTTCTCTCGGAACAACAGAAATCAGAGTTTTCCACCATTGGTATGCTGCATCTCGAAGTAATGATACAACACATTTTATACATTCTTCTGGAGTCAGAGACATTTCATCAAATACCCGGATCGTGTTTTCAATCCAGTACTCAGCCTTTTCAGCATCATCATCTTTAGTAGCTCAGAATTCTTTGGCCCCATACTTACGGATCTTGTCAACAGGAGGCTTATTCAACAGATTCGGATGCATAACCGGTGGCACAACTGTAGTCTGAGGGGGATTAACCGGGGGCGGGGTTGTGAAACAGTCGGGTTATTCTTAACAAACTAAGTGAACCACTCACTCATCATTTGGAAGAAAGCTTGTTTAGCTTCTCCCTCTTGACCTCTCATAGCCAGTCTCGATTCAAAGGGCACTATTCCTTGCGCGAGAGCAGGCGCATTACTTTCTATGTCGTTAGCTACGGCTCTTTCAGGATCAATTACTATACAAAAATCACATTTATACGTCAGGATTCATCACACATCACAATTTAGATATATGGCATGTATAGCCAGACTCTGACACGCTACGTTAGTCCGAGAATCGACTAAACTGTAGCTCTAATACCAATCAAATGTAACACCCCTATCTCGAGCCCGTTGCCATATTAAGGTTAGGAGTGTTACCGGACAGGTCGGAAACATTCACAGAGAAAATCATACATTCAATCATCATTCTCAGACATAATGTCCCTTAAACGAATCCTCAAGACCCTAAGCATGCTTATAAACTGAGTCGGGACTAAATCGAAACACATACAAAATTTCATGAAATTTGAAAATTTTCGAAAATACAGGGGAGACACGCCCGTGGGAGGAGACCGTGTTCCCTCCACGGCTTCTAGACACCCCCATGTGTCCTTCCGTGTCTAAATACTAACTATACCAACACGATCATTAGGCACGCCCGTGTGCCATGGCCGTGTACTTTTAGGCCATATACTGACTTCCCTAACACGGCCACCGAGCACGCCTGTGTCGAGGCCGTGTACTTTTATGTTAGCTACTGACTTGCACACCACGGTCAGATGACACGACCGTGTCGAGGCCGTGTGATGATAAACTACATTCTACCATTCACCCACGGTCGTTAGGCACGCCCGTGTGCCACAACCGTGTGACAATAAAGGCCATTTACAAGGCCAAAATGCCACCCACAAAAGGTCATACCTACAAGCCATATTCCACAAGATATTTCATGCACATATAACCATCAAAAGCATACCAAAATAACCATTCAAGCCTTACATTCAAAACCAATCCCAACTATTACAATCTCAAGGATTAAAACTCATATCATTACAAGACTAATTCATGCATTTGCTCATTCAAACTTGTCCATTCCACATTCTTTCATCATACCAAAAGATACATTCTATAACACATTCATTTAAAAAAAGTTTCAACTCTTAAATAGCCAAATCACATGGCTAAGATCACATAACTATTTATACCAAAATACTAGCCTATACATGCCATATCTAGCTTTATACATTATCAAAATGTACCAAAATAAGTTCTATAGTGTGGTGGCGATCCAAGACGGTCCCGAGCCTTCAGTAGCTTTGACGACCTATAAAACAGATTAAACACACACAAAGTAAGCTTTCCAAAAGCTTAGTAAGTCAATATACAAACAAACTTAGCATAAAATGCATATATTTGCTTTGGATCATACACGTTTGACCACACTAGCCATATTCACAATTCAAAGATCATATAAACACATATCTCATTTCACCAAAACTTTATACGACATATCATTAATTCCATATTTGTAGCATCATAGTAAAATCATATTGATACTTACCTTGTATACACAATTAGTGTATAATCAACATACCTGAGTCGGATTTACAATCACATATTTGTTCATAGCTCGAATTTGCAATTAGTATCATAGACTTGTCCGTTGAACCGTAATAAAACCAATAGGACACTCAGAACGCTCAGAATAATCGTACAATGCCAACGTCCCAGACGAGGCTTACATGCACTCGGATATCGATGCCATTGTCCCAGACAGGGTCTTATACGAATCAAAACGATGCCGATGTCCCAGACATGGTCTTACACTTAAGTGTCATATTGATATTGATGTCCCAGACGTGGTCTTATACGTAAAGTTTATATTAATGCCAACGTCTCAGACGTGGTCTTACAAATAATCAGATATCGGTGCCACTGTCCCAGACAGGTCTTACGCGAATCTCAAATCAATGCCAACGTCCCAGACATGGTCTTACATGATAAAACAGAACAGATACCTATGTCAAGGTTCGTACGAAGCTTATCAGACTTAGTCAATATACTGAACTTATCTCAAAATTCAATTACAGAATTTCGCATAAGCATTCATTATCATTATTAAGCATATGAACAATTTCAAATGCATACATATCCATTTATTTGTATAGTGACTTACCTCTGATTCGGTTTATCGGAATAGAAAATGGCTACTCGATAACTTTCTCTCTTCCGCGATCTAAGTCTGTTTTCTTCGGCTCTTGATCTAAACATATTCAGAATTAACCCTTTTATTCACTAATTCATTCAATTCAATCCAAAGACACACATTTGGTGCTATTTGCAAAATAACCTCATATTTGCACAACTTAGCAATTTAGTCCATTTTTCTCAAAACATCGAATTCACAAAATCCAATTATACACAAGCTTGGCCGAATATATACACATCACATACAAGTCCATATTTTTCATCAAATTCACAATTTAGTCCCTCAAATTATTATTTTCTCAATTTAGCCCTATTTAGCTAAATTCATCCAAACTTCAAGAACAAAACATGTTCATCTACCACCAATCTATCATTGAAAACCTTAAAGCATCACAAAGCTCAACCTAGCATCAATGGCTACAAACATCACCAATACACAAAATTGAAACATGGGTTTGATAGTAGACGAAGCAACGATTACAAAAACATAGAAATTATCGAAAATCGAAGACAAAACTCACCTTAATCAACGCTTGAAATGGTCGAACCTAGCCTAAGGTTTTTCTCCCTTTTCTTTCTTTGATTTTCGGCTAACAAAGATGACAATGGCTTATTTTTTTAGCCTTTTGTTTTACTAATATCATGTAATTAACAAATTACTAATATAAAATTAATGGAACCATTTTATCACCTTATAATGCATGGATATAAATGTCCACTTACTCATAATGGTATAATAACCTTTTAAGGACGTCATATAATAAAGAAATAAGCAAATAGATTCCTTTACAAAAAGCATACTAATTTTGCATTTAAAGCAATTTAATCCTTTTTATTAAATTAAACACACAGACATACAAATTAGTTCACGGAAATTTATCACATGCTAAGTCACATATCAACGGCACAGAAAATAATATTAAAATATTATACGAACTCAGATTTGTGGTCCCGTAATCACTGTTCCGACTAGGGTATAAACCGGACTGTTACAGGTGATATCATGGAGAAAAATTAGGAGATAAGCAGTGGATGAAGTGGTGCCGAATTGGAATTTAGGGGTGGCTAAGTTTCGGCTATAGGCTATATAAATGTATGTGTGCCGAATCTGGGTTCCTAGGTAATGCCGAATTTTTCATTCTTTTTCTTTTCTCCCCCTCATTATGTTTCTTCTGTTGCCGATTTCTTCCAAAGTTCATAACTAAAACCTGTGATTTGTAAAATTACTAAAATACCCCTAATTTGTAAAATTACCAAAATACCCCTGATTTGAAAAATTACCAAAATACGTCAATTTATGAAATTACCAATATACCCCAGTTTGCGAAATTACCAAAATACCCTTGATTTGTAAAATTACCGAAATACCCTTGTAGGGTAGATTTACAAAAATACCCCTGGGTAGTGAAATGACTAAAATACCCCTAGGTGCTAAATGTGTGAAAATGTGAATGTTGCATTCATGAGATATATGTTGCACTTGGGTGGGTTTGATGATACGGAGGAAGATATGTTAGGATCGCATAGTCGCTTGTCGATCGTGGATCCACCGCTGGCTTTAAGCCTATTATATGCTTAGCAGCCTTGCTGCAACGTTTGAGTAGTGCCGCTGTTGGTGCTACTTTTGGATTGTAGGGATGGGTGGATTGATATTTATATCCCCACAGGAGTGTAGGGTTGGAATGGAAATGGTGTAATATCCTAGATTTAGGGGTTATGCGTTTATGCATAATTCAAGTGATAGTAGGCTTAGTGTGTGTTTGGATATGTTTTAAGGGTTTTTAGAATTTTAGAATGTAAGGGAATGCCTTAGAAAAATATTAGATTTTTATTCTTAGAAGGGGAGCTAATCAAAATTGGCCTTAAGAAAATTAGTTTGAGGTTTTAATCACAATGAGTCAATTGGTAAAGTGGCAAGTGCGATTAGGAGTGTATTAATGGTCTTAGGTTCGAATCCATGGATGACATTAAGGTGACTTTTAATTTTTGTATGGCACGTGTTGGTCAAATTTTACTTATGGTAAGGATGGACTTTGTTATTTATGGATAGTAGACTAAGGAATAAGGCAAGTACTTATTTATGGTATGGTATCAAGGAATTATGGTATAATGAGGGGACAAAAGGCATGGATTATGGAGTGTTGTTTTGGAAACTCTTCTATGGCATTTTGTCCATGAACATAGATGGTTTCATGGACTAGGGAGAGTTGGCCGAATTTTTGGAAGGAATAGGATTAGGAGGAAATAAAGAGGAAATTGTGGGATTTGTGATGAATATGTGAGTTGGATGGCCAAGGGGGATTTCTTTGATGACCATTTCGGTTTTGTGAGTAGAGGGGAGTAGCCGAATTTCTGTTAAGGAGTTTAAATGTTTTCTTTTTGGGTTTATTCTTCTTTCTCTAGTGTGGTGCCGAAATCCTAATGCCATCAAAGTGCCGTTTTTTGTGCATAAGCCATTTAGTTTCAGTTTCCCTTCTCTTTGTTTTGTGTTCGAAACTTCAAAGATCATTAAGGTCACTAGCGTTTTCTTCTTTTCTCTATTTGCTAGTGTGGCTGAATCTATCTCCTTTCCCAAACTCCTTCTTTTCCTTTTGATACCCGAGTATGTCATCACCATTGGTAAGGCTTGGCCGAACCTTATAACCTCTTTCTCTCTTGTCTTTGCTTGAAATTTTAAGAAACACCATAGTTGAATCTTCTTAGCATTCAACTCCCTCCACTTTGGCGTGATCTCTCTCTCTTCACCATTCAAGTGCCGAAATCTTTCTCTTTGGGACTTGAAGTCGATTCTCTGAGGGTGATACCATCAATCTCTTGCTCTTAGTTTCATTTTAAAGTGTGAAGTGCTCGCATAGAGGAGTCTTTTGGATTCGATTCTTCAAGGTAAGTAAGTGTAGCATTCGGCCAAGGGCCATTCTTATGGATTATTACTTAAAGCTGATTCTAACTTAGGTTGTGTAGGAAGGAGTTCAACAATCGTAGGAGTGCAAATCGTTAGACGTGGGTTTCGGGATTTGATTGATTGTGCCAAAACAGGTGCGTAGTTATCGCACTATTCTCCTGTTATTTGTGTATATTGATATATATATGTGTGTGTGTGTGTGTGTGTGTATGTTAGCCGAAAATAATGGCTAAGAAGGTGGATACCCGTAGTGGGTAATCAATTAATCAGGTCAGTGCTCTATTTTGCCTATGATATATGTGTGATATTTGTGGTGAGCATGTGATGAATATTTACTCTAAATGTTAATCTGACATGGTACACATATATGTATAGGACTTGGGATGTGAAAATCGAAGGAAAGGGTGTACATATATATGTACGTGGTTTAATGTTAGCCTTGTGCTACATTAGCGCTTGATGTTAGCTATGTGCTTCATCAAGGGAGGTGTTGGCTAGGTGCCCATCTCGGCGGTTGATAGCTGTGTGCATCACCGTGGATTAATTGATATGTGGGATCACTTATGTGATTGGTGGCTTAGCCACGGCCTTGGCGGCAAGTCTGCCAAGGTGAGATATGTGGGATCACTTAGGTGATCGGTGGATTAGCCACGGCCTTGGGCGTGGTGTGTTAGAGGTAGGTGTAATGGGATGGACACTAGGTTGGGTGGGCTTCATAATTGCATAATTTTGTATGTGGATGTGTGTGGATATGGGCCAAACCCATATGTGGGGACATGTGAAATAACTATGCACTGAGTCTGTGTGACTCACCCAATTTTTCTCAAACCTTACAGGTGATGCATAAAGCTCGGACCGGGTTGGAGTGGATACGAGGTGGCCCATGCGAGAAGATATTTTATTTGTTTTACATTTTTATTTATGAAAGGTTATTTATTGTAATAAGGGCCACTTTAAGTATTTAAGGATTTTTATTATGTTTTAAGTTGGATTGTCGATTATATTATTATTTGAAAATGTTTTATTTTTTGCAACTTATGTTTTAAAAATCTATATTAAAATTTTCAAGTCAGAAATTTTGTAACAACTTAATTTTATTTAGAATTTTAATTATACAATGTTTTAGTAAAGACAATAAATTTTTATGTTTTCACTCTAAGTCAAAATATTTTTCAAACATTTTCCGCAATGGCATTCTAAATTCGACCGTGGCGTATGGGCCGGGTTTGGGGTGTTACAAATGGAGTGCAGGGTTGGATTCGGGATGGGTGTATTGCATTCATGTGATATTGATGTGATATGAGGTCATTGTGGGCTAAGTTCCAAGACCATCGAATTTGACAGGGCTTAGGCCTAATGTGATATTTGCATGTTGATTGGATTACCAAGGATCGTACATACTGAGTTTCAAAACTCACACCCTTTTTATTAAATGTTTCAGGTGATCCTCAATAGACGGCTCGACGTGGGAGAGGATTCAGAGATGGCCACACTACAAGATACTTAGGAGTTTTGTTTATTTGTTTCAAAAGACATGATTTTAATTACTTTATTTTCGTTGGTTGTAATAAGGCCTTGTACTCCGATTTGACTCTAGATTTTGTGTTTTGTTATCCTTGTTCAACTGTTTACTTAATTGTTAAACTTAAATAAATTTTCTTAAACATGGTTTTCGAAATACCTAGAAATATGGGCTTTTATCATTACGTAACAAGATTCAAGGATTTTGGGCTTTTAGGCCTTAAATTTTTAACTTAGCAAAATTGTTTTGAATTATGCCTTTGATGTGACATTTCCGGATTCGGCCATAATGTCTGGGCCGGGTCTAGGGGTGTTACATGAGGAGAGGAAGTGTGGCGGGCACGAGGTGTGGTGAACGGTGGTTGAGGGTTTTGTCATGGTGGAGGAAAGGAGCAAAGATTAAAAGAAAGGGTGGTGGTTATTTTGCAAAATGGAGAGAAAATGGATGATATCAAAAATGAAATAGAGAAAAAATGGGAGTAAGTGGAAGGTAAGGATGGCAAAGTGAGGTTCAGAGAGTGGGAATAGGTTGTCAACTAGTTCTAGGTTCAACGAACCTCTTGTATGGCAGGGATGAGAAGTTTTGGCAAGGAAGGGATACATGAAGTAAAAAGGGGGATCATGCACCCTCAACTTAAGGTAATTTTAACCTATATTGGAGGAAAGGAATCCTCCTATTTATGGTGAAAAAGGGGTGGATGACAAGAACTTGAATGACACGGAAAAAATTGTAAAAAGAATAAATAAAAGATTGTGAACATTAGGAGTTGAACCTTGGCCGAGAGGTAAACATGTATTGGTCGATTATTAATTAGTTAAAGCTCAAGAGGTAATAACTAGTTAGCTAATAGCTAAGTCAATAAAACCCGAGTTCTAAAGTTAATTAGGAGCACTGAAGTGAGTTAAGCTCCTACTTGTTTTATTGGATTATTTTCGATTGTTAAATTGGTTGAATTTTAGTTTAATTAAAATTTAGGTTAATTAGATTATTTGGTGATTATTTGATTTTTCGTAATATAATTTTAAATTGGTATTATTTAGACTTATTAGTGCAGAGAATTAATTTAGGTTTAATTCAACCTTCCCTGCGTACGATCCTCAAAATACTTTCCGAAGTGTTTCGTTGTAACATTCTTTTATATTACAATTAACCCGTATACTTGCGAACATCTGAAACACCCCACACCCGGCCCACGAGCCTGAACCGGATCTGGTATGTTCCTTAAGTAAACCGGTTTTCAATGTCCTGATTAACTTAGAGAAAATTTGTGTAATTAAGAAAAATTCGTTTTGGGTTGGGCTTAAATTGGAACCCATTTAATAAATTTTGAAAATCCAACTTAAATAAGGTGATAAAATAATTTTAGGGTTTATTATTCTAAAAGAAATAATTTTACTTAACTTTAATCAAAAATAAATTGTATCATAATCAAATAAAAATAAGAGAAATAAAGAAAATCCAACTGGGCCTTATGGCCTTATTACATCATTCAAACCCAAAATAAAATCTAAAGTACTAAAATTTAATAAAGTCCACTTTCTAATTAAATCCTTCATGAGATGCATGGCCACCTTTAGCTCCTGCCACCCGGTCCATTCTTGCTCATCACACGAAATATAATTCCCCAACGGGAGTGAGTCCACAATTCAATGTGTACACAGTACTAATTTTCAACAAATCGGCATACAAGTCATATCAATTTCATGTTCATACAAAATAAAGGATGATGCAACCCAAACCCAAGCCTATTTGTCCATCCGCTACACACCACCCGTACCAACTTTTGTACACAGTAGGGACTACTAAGTCAACCCTCCATCCGCTACACACCATCGAAGCGATCATTTGCGATCGGCGTGCTCATCGCCCACTTACGTTGTGTCATTAGACACTATATTCAAATAATGTAACCGAAGTTACCATATTCACGCAATGGGGCCGTAGCCACCATATTTCATTGGTGAGGCCGAAACCAACACCTTCGTTGGTGAGACCGAAGTCAACACCTTCGTTGGTGAGACCAAAGTCAACACCTTCACTTTCTTCCTTCACATATATCCCAAATGCCCCAATTATTACATATCATTCATATCATACTTAAATTCACATTATGTCACTTTTCAAAATATAACACATTCATAATCCTATCAAAAGTAGGAATACGTACCTGGGTACTTTTTGCCACATTTGTGGTACTTAGCCACATTCTCATTCTTATACACATTCATATGTTAAAACAGTTATTGCCATAATATATATATTGAAAGTTAGTGTGAGTACACACCTTTTTCGCTTAATAGATTCCTTGAATTCCCGAAGTGAATTGATCACAGATTCAGACTTTAGATCTGTTGACTCCTATATTCGGCCTATCATATATAAACACATTAATACCCTATTGATTTTAAAACCAAATCCTAGTAGGAATAGAACTACTAACACTTACCTTGTTGCCAAATTGGATGACTGTAAATCAAATCCCAAAATTGATAGTATCCTTTCCCTTGAAATCGGCTAACACTAATTCATGTAATCATGTGAGTTTTAAACACAAAAAATAATTCCAAATACCAAAATTAAGCCTTTGCCGAATATCACTTACCATACAAATTCCAAATCAAGAAGAGATTCCTTGCCCTATATATGTCTGTCGAAATCTTCATGTTAGATCTAATCTAACATATACATCATAACCTTTAATCAAATAAATTTATCTTACCTTAGATCCTTGATCCTTGTATTCGACAGTTGAAGAAACCCTTTTGATGTTGTAGTTGATTGCTCCTTTACTTAGAATCAACAAAGATTCGACTTTGACAGTAGAAACAGAGAAGAAAATAGAAGAAGAAAAGATGGATTTTGCTTGAAGAAAAATTCGCCAGAGAGGGGGAGAGAGCTAGGAAAATTTCGGCAAAGAGGAAGCAAAAGTGAATGAGTAGCCCTCCTGCCCTCCTTTTATAGCCAAAGTTATTAGCCTAGGAGTCCTTTACTTGGCCACCACTCCTCTTTTTGATAATATTATCTCTTTTATTTAAAAAATAAAAGCCTTTAATCCATCAATTATCTCCTCAATTATCTCTTTAGAAAATAATCCTTTATTTATCTCTTATTATTCACATATTTATGTGAATAAAACTCCTTTATTTATCTATTATTATTCACATATTTATGTGAATAAAACTCCTTTATTTATCTCTTATTATTCACATATTTATGTGAATAAAACTCCTTTATTTATCTCTTATTATTCACATATTTATGCAAATAAAACTCTTCCTTTTGTAGAAACCCATGCCGTCCACCTCGTATTACAGGCAAAAATTAAACTTATTTATTTGCTTCCCAAGTGACTCGAACCCAAGCCCAACAGCTCTTGCACATGGCGCCATTTCCATAGGTCCTAAGTGCCATCTTCAGGCCAGTTTTCCAAGCTTGTTTGTGTGTCAAACTTCTCCAACTTTTTCTTTTAAGGCCCTCTAGCCCTTATTTCCTATTTTGAACTTTAAAACTCATCATTTCGGGGTCATTTCTAAGTTTCCTAAAATTTTCGATCGGCTCTGTAACTTGCCATTTTTCTTACATTCCAAGTTTCCAAAAATGTTCAGGTTTCCTAAAATGTTCAGTTTCCAAAATGTTCAGGTTTCCTAAAATGTTCAGTTTCCAAAATGTTCAGGTTTCCAAAAATGTGTACTTTCCATTTTTGAACCATTTCCTTACATTTCTAGTTTCCATAAATGTTCACTTTCCTCTTTATTCCTTTACATTTTCATACATTTCCTCACATTTCCTTACATTTCCTTACATTTCCATACATTTCCATACATTTCCTTACATTTCCTTACATTTTCTTACATTTCCCTACATTGCCTTACATTTCCATACATTTCCTTACATTTCCATATATTTCCATACATTTCCTTATTTCTAGAATTCACATAACACATTCATAATTCATAAAACATGCCATTTTACCACATGGTTCCTTGTGTCATGCTTCACACGGAGTTTCTTTTAAAGCCTCATTTACATAGCTCCACTTTTTACTTAAAAACCAATAATTTTCCAAAGCTTTCTTCTTCCATCCTAAAATTCTAAAAACCCTTAATACACTTCCAACACTGCCAAAACCTACTAACTCATGAATTAGGCACGAACGCACAACCCCTAATCTAGGATGTTACAGTTCTACCCTCCTTAAAAATAATTTCGTCCTCGAAATTACTTATTAACAAATGTACAATCCTTCTCACACACTATGCTATACTTACGCTGCGCACTCTGATCTTAATAAAACCATCATACTTTCTAGGCACAATCTCTAAGTTCACGTCGCCTAGAACTTATTTCTAACGTCACGATTTAATCTGGTTAACGAGTTCTATGCATCAAAACTTTTGTTTCACTGATTAACCGCGAACAGTTTTATGAAAAGAGATGTTTAAAAGTGGTTCTTTCGATCAAACAAAGTTCTCGACTCAAGTTCACTATTCGAAAGTCACGTTCACATTCATCAACCAATTATGAACTTTCGTTCATTGAGGAGAAATGTTGTAGTTTTCATTGTTGTTGTTTTCCACTATCCGGGGTATTTTCGTAATTTTGTCCTATAGGGGCATTTTTGTAATTTTTCAAAAGAAAAAGTTCCTTGGTGATTTTGTCAAAAAGTATTTTGGTAATTTCAAAGTCCCGGAGTAATTTGGAAAAATTTTGAAATCCGGGGGTATTTTGGAAAATTTTTAAAATTCGGGAGTATTTCGGTAATTTTAGACCTCGGGGGTATTTTGGTAATTTTTCACAAACCAGGGTAAATTTGGGAAAATTTGATAAATCAGGGATATTTCAAAAGTTGCAAAACTTTGAGGGTTCTTTTTGAGAATTGTACTTTCCAAAACGGCGATGTTGCAAAAATTTTTAGATATCGAGTCATTTTGGTAATTTTGTAAGTTAGGGACAATTTAAGTAAATTTTTCTCCAAATCAAGGTATTTTGATATTTTGAAAATTAGGGTTTTTGAACATTTTATAAAGTAATGAAATCTTGATAAGAATGTGTGGGTATTTTGGGGAATTTCATAAACCAAGGGTATTTTTGTAATTTACCACTAGGGGTATTTTTGTAATTTCATAAATCAAAAAATTTTTCGAAAAATTTTGTAAAAATGGTTCTCACAAATTGAAAAGGTAATTTTAAGAGTTTTAAAACTAGGGTTTCGTTATTTTTTTATAAAAACACAACTAGTTCCCTTTCGGGTTTTAGTTATTGTGTTTAGCTTTATGGCCAGAGTCCTCTTGGTCGGGGTGAACAAAGCTACGCACCAGCGAGATTCGAGTGGAGAGGAGGTGAGTCACGCGATTTGCTTAAATACCAAGCTCCCACCAAACCATTCCTAGACATGCGTCTGCAGGTTGCCACACCCTAACTCGATGACTTAGTCATAGGTTTGTTTGAGTAAGTATTAAGTCTTATGCATTTGTGTTTGAGTGGACTAGTCCTAGGGTTCAAGTTCCTATCATTCTATTCTACGTTCCATGTCTTTTCTACCCCTATATAAATCACATAATCACACATAGAGTTAGGGGTACTTACCTGGTGGACTGCGGGTCGGTGACTTAGGTGCCATGCCATAAACCTGCTTAATTTTCAAGGAAAATCATTTTGGCTCGCTTTGAAAACGTTTTGGGCCTTAGCCCACAGGCCGAGAGTTTAAAATTGGGCTCTGATACCAACTGAAACACCCCACACCCGGCCCACGAGCCTGAACCAGATCTGGTATGTTCCTTAAGTAAACCGGTTTTCAATGTCCTGATTAACTTAGAGAAAATTTGTGTAATTAAGAAAAATTCGTTTTGGGTTGGGCTTAAATTGGAACCCATTTAATAAATTTTGAAAATCCAACTTAAATAAGGTGATAAAATAATTTTAGGGTTTATTATTCTAAAAGAAATAATTTTACTCAACTTTAATCAAAAATAAATTGTATCATAATCAAATAAAAATAAACAGAAATAAAAAAATCCAACTGGGCCTTATGGCCTTATTACATCATTCAAACCCAAAATAAAATCTAAAGTACTAAAATTTAATAAAGTCCACTTTCTAATTAAATCCTTCATGTGATGCATGGCCACCTTTAGCTCCCTGCCGGCCGGTCCATTCTTTGCTCATCACACGAAAAATAATTCCCCAACGGGTGAGTCCACAGAACTCAATGTGTACACGATACTAATTTTCAACAAATCGGGCATACAAGTCATATCAATTTCATGTTCATACAAAATAAAAGATGATGCAACCCAAACCCAAGCCTATTTGTCCATCCGCTTCACACCACCCGCACTAACTTTGTACAAGTGGGGACTACTAAGTCAACCCTCCATCCGCTACACACCATCGAAGCGATCGGCTTGCGATCGGCGTGCTCATCGCCCACTTACGTTGTGTCATTAGACACTATATTCAAATAATGTAACCGAAGTTACCATATTCACGCAATGGGGCCGTAGCCACCATATTTTCGTTGGTGAGGCGAAACCAACACCTTCGTTGGTGAGACCGAAGTCAACATCTTCGTTGGTGAGACCGAAGTCAACACCTTCACTTTCTTCCTTCACATATATCCCAAATGCCCCAATTATTACATATCATTCATATCATACTTAAATTCACATTATGTCACTTTTCAAAATATAACACATTCATAATCCTATCAAAAGTAGGAATACGTACCTGGGTACTTTTTGCCACATTTGTGGTACTTAGCCACATTCTCATTCTTATACACATTCATAAGTTAAAACAGTTATTGCCATAATATATATATTGAAAGTTAGTGTGAGTACACACCTTTTTCGCTTAATAGATTCCTTGAATTCCCGAAGTGAATTGATCACAGATTCAGACTTTAGATCTGTTGACTCCTATATTCGGCCTATCATATATAAACACATTAATACCCTATTGATTTTAAAACCAAATCCTAGTAGGAATAGAACTACTAACACTTACCTTGTTGCCAAATTGGATGATCAGTAAATCAAATCCCAAAATTGATAGTATCCTTTCCCTTGAAATCGGCTAACACTAATTCATGTAATCATGTGAGTTTTCAACACAAAATAATTCCAAATACCAAAATTAAGCCTTTGCCGAATATCACTTACCATACAAATTCCAAATCAAAGAGGATTCCTTGCCTATATGTCTGTGTGAAATCTTCATGTTAGATCTAATCTAACATATACATCATAACCTTTAATCAAATAAATTTATCTTACCTTAGATCCTTGATCCTTGTATTCGACAGTTGAAGAAACCCTTTTGATGTTGTAGTTGATTGCTCCTTTACTTAGAATCAACAAAGATTCGGCTTTGACAGTAGAAACAGAGAAGAAAATAGAAGAAGAAAAGATGGATTTTGCTTGAAGAAAAATTCGGCAGAGAGGGGGAGAGAGCTAGGAAAATTTCGGCAAAGAGGAAGCAAAAGTGAATGAGTAGCCCTCCTGCCCTCCTTTTATAGCCAAAGTTATTAGCCTAGGAGTCCTTTACTTGGCCACCACTCCTCTTTTTGATAATATTATCTCTTTTATTTAAAAAAATAAAAGCCTTTAATCCATCAATTATCTCCTCAATTATCTCTTTAGAAAATAATCCTTTATTTATCTCTTATTATTCACATATTTATGTGAATAAAACTCCTTTATTTATCTATTATTATTCACATATTTATGTGAATAAAACTCCTTTATTTATCTCTTATTATTCACATATTTATGTGAATAAAACTCCTTTATTTATCTCTTATTATTCACATATTTATGCAAATAAAACTCTTCCTTTTGTAGAAACCCATGCCGTCCACCTCGTTATACAGGAAGCAAAAATTAAACTTATTTATTTGCTTCCCAAGTGACTCGAACCCAAGCCCAACAGCCTCTTGCACATGGCGCCATTTCCATAGGTCCTAAGTGCCATCTTCAGGCCAGTTTTCCAAGCTTGTTTGTGTGTCAAACTTCTCCAACTTTTTCTTTTAAGGCCCTCTAGCCCTTATTTCCTATTTTGAACTTTAAAACTCATCATTTCGGGGTCATTTCTAAGTTTCCTAAAATTTTCGATCGGCTCTGTAACTTGCCATTTTTCTTACATTCCAAGTTTCCAAAAATGTTCAAGTTTCCTAAAATGTTCGATTTCAAAATGTTGAGTTTCCTAAAATGTTCGATTTCCAAAATGTTCAGGTTTCCAAAAATGTGTACTTTCCATTTTTGAACCATTTCCTTACATTTCTAGTTTCCATAAATGTTCACTTTCCTCTTTATTCCTTTACATTTTCATACATTTCCTCACATTTCCTTACATTTCCTTACATTTCCATACATTTCCATACATTTCCTTACATTTCCTTACATTTTCTTACATTTCCCTACATTGCCTTACATTTCCATACATTTCCTTACATTTCCATATATTTCCATACATTTCCTTATTTCTAGAATTCACATAACACATTCATAATTCATAAAACATGCCATTTTACCACATGGTTCCTTGTGTCATGCTTCACACGGAGTTTCTTTTAAAGCCTCATTTACATAGCTCCACTTTTTACTTAAAAACCAATAATTTTCCAAAGCTTTCTTCTTCCATCCTAAAATTCTAAAAACCCTTAATACACTTCCAACACTGCCAAAACCTACTAACTCATGAATTAGGCACGAACGCACAACCCCTAATCTAGGATGTTACAACATCATTATTTAATTAATTATCTATTTTGCTTCAGTATTTCCAGTCCAGACGTTCGCACATCTAGCGATGTTTAATGCGCCAATACTGTTTGTTAAGAAGAAGGATGGGACCCTCTTGCTGTGTATTGATTGTAGACAACTAAGAAAGGTGACTATTAAGAATAAGTATCCATTGCCTAGAATAAATGACTTGTTTGATCAGCTAAGCGAAGTGAAGATGTTCTCAAATATTGATCTACGATCTGGGTATTGTCATGTTTGGATTAAAGGGGATGATATTCCTAAGACTACATTCGCGCTACGGGTATTATGAATTTGTAGAAATAATGCATTTCGGCTTGACTAATGAGTCTATCACATCCCAAAAATCAGGTTAGTACAAATTAGGTTAATGAATCAAGAGTGGTCACGCTTGAATATTTTTTAGTGATTAAATAGTGGTGGAGCTATCCTTGATAATTAGTTTTTGAATCATTTCCCTCTCATTATTTCTTATGTGGTGCAACTTTGCTTCCAATCTTAGCAAAGGTCACATCCGATGTTTTAACTATTTTCTGTTAAGTTGAGAACAAAGAAGTGAAATGGCCTAGTAGTTAAGAGCTTTAAAAGTTTCCTAAAGGTCCTAGGTTCAGGTCTCCTCATCACCACCTTTTTAATTAAAATTTTTGTGAATTTTCCATGTGTTAAATACCCCTTGTCGTCCAACCTTTCTTACCATACTAAGGGAAGATTCTTTCTTTTCTTTTTAGTCAACATACCATACTTATGAGGATATGATCCCCTTTTTACTCTCTTGTCCCCCTAACTTGCCATTCTCTTCACCATTACCATGAGTGTTGTTCATTGAACCTAGACATGTTTGACACCCTTTTTATCCATCTTCTATTCTCCTCCCTCTCATTGTCGTACCTCCCTAAACAATTCCCCATTCTCTCTTTTTCTTTCTTTTTTTTTAGCCATCAACCACCCATCTTTTCTCTATTTCCTCCTTTCATCCATCATTCCTTGGTTTGAGCCACCATCACCACCACCGAACCTCTATTGTGCCACTTTTTCTTTTCTTCTTTTTTTTCCATCGCAGCCCTTAGCACCGCCTTTCACCACCGCAACAACCATCGCGCACCATCCTGAAACACCACTCCTTTCTCTTTATTTTTTTTTCTCTTCTCCTTTCTCTTTCTTTTATCAAGTGACCAAAACTCTCATCCTTTCTTTCTATTCCACCAGGCTGCCACCTCCATTATCGGATCACTGTCGTGGCCGTCGTAGTACCACAGTTGATGATTGCGTTTCCTCTTTTCTTCATCATTTTTTCAACCTACATCATTCATTTTAGTAAACAAAATTCTGCACTATTCATTTTACTTAATTTCTTAAATTTTAAGTTTTTAAATCATGAACTTACTCTTAATCAACCTCTTTTTAGATCGATCAATTTTCCTAGATTGAAATCAAGACGATCCATCAATCTTTCCATTTCAACCAAGATAGTGTAAGTGCAAGGGTTGATTGGGAGCTACTCTTCCCTCACTGTTCCTTTCTTGATCGAATATTCATAAGAGTCATGGTGTATTTTCTCTCAAATAGTAATATTTAGTTAATATGTCATTTTGAAGGACCGATCAACATCAACCCAGATAATCACTAACTTGGGAAAGGAATCACGATTCTCAACATTCATAAGGGTAAGTGTCAAATGGGAGATTCATTTAATTAACTTACCTCTTAAAATGATAATAGCAAACTTTAACAAAAGGATTACCATTGGTGCGATTAGGTAATCCATTGGTTAGATCCAAGTGTAGGAATTCTTAAAGGGTTGTAACACATCAGATCTTCAAACAGGTGTGGGTATAACATTAAATAAAAATATAAAAACATGTGTAACAACTCATTTTCAGTGAAATTGGAATAGTGGACCACAAATTCGAGTCCGTAAGAAAAAATTTAATATTATTTTATGGTTTGAATTATAAAAGAAAAATCGTATGAAATTTTCGTTAGGAAAATTTTACCAATTACATGTTTAATTGATAAAAGGACCAAATTGCATGAAATGCAAAAGTTGAATTCTAGTTGCTATAAGTATCAAATAGCTATGGAATTCAAAATGGAGGTCCTTATATGGAAAATAGACCATTTAGAAGAGTTAGTAGATAAGGATGATTAGTCATCAATGGAGAATTAAGAAAAGAAAAGGATAAAATTGAAAAGATGAAAAAACAAAGATGATCAATAACATAATAAAACAAAATATCATCATTTATCATCTTTCCTAAAATCAAAAGACATGGAAACCCTAGTTTGAAGCTTGAAGACAGACAAGCTTACTTTAGCTAAATTAGATGAGTATTCAAATCTCGTTTTTAGTAATTTTTATATTTTTGATATCGTAATAGCTTAATCTTCGAAGATCATTTTTAGTAATCTTTAGAGCTACCCGTTATTGGCTCGCATGAGCTTCCTGATTGGCTCTTTTGAGATTCCTGTTACACAGCTCGGATAAGCTTCTCGTTAGATGGCTCACATGAGCTTCCCGTGATATGGCTCAAGAGAGAGCTTCCCGTTTCTGTGCTCGTATGAGCATTCCAAAATATGAATTAACGGTTTACAATTTTGTACACTTCATGTGTACTACCTTTGTAGCCATCGATATTTTAAATTATTCAATGGGTAAAGTTCTAATATGAGATTATATGAATTCAAGATGAATTACTATGAAGAATACTTGAAATACAAAGATATGATATATACATGTTCATGGACACTTGAAGTGATAAATACATGTATGTGGAAACTGAATATTGATGAGCTCATTCATGTTTCTTATTATTTATGTGAATTACATGACTAACATGCTTGATGAGGATATGTGTTTAGGCAAATGGCCAAATTATCTAGAGCATGTTTATTTTCTTACCTTAAATTTGAATTAAATAGTATGCTAATTTCCTATTATACGAACTTACTAAGCATTAAATGCTTCCTTTATTTTATTTTCTCTATTTTATAGTACTTTGGAAGCTCGTTGGGTTGGAAGCTTGGCGGAGATATCTCACACTAACCATCAGCTCGTTTAGGTATAAAAAGTAAATTAAATTTTAGGTTATAATGGCATGTATAGGATAAAGTGATCAATAATGGCATGTATGTGTTTGGTTGAAATTTAGCCATTGGTATGGCTTGTAATTGGTATGTTTTGATATGTAAAATGTAGCCTTAATATGTTGATGTGTATTTGAAATGGATAGATGATGGAAATTGTATAGGTATACTGAGGTTTGATTTGAGATAGTGTACATTTGGTAAAATATGCCTATTTGTATGTATGATTGTTTTGGTAAGTTTGGATAATTGAACATAGGAGTTGATATGTCATGTATAAGACTTTGTTTTGGCTTGATTTGGATGTATTGTATTGGCTTGAAAATATGTTAAAGTGTTGATGAAGGAGAAATACAAATTGGGTGAGAAATAAGGCTTGAAAATGGCCTTATTTTGTCCACACGGGCAGAGACACAGGCGTGTGTCTCAGCCATGTGTGACACACGACCTAGCACGTGGGCGTGTGACTTGGCCATGTGTCCCCTTGCATTTTGAAAATTTCAAAACATAATGCTCAGAATTTATCACACGGCCTGGCACAAGGGCGTGTGGCTTAGCCGTGTGACCCCTGTACCTATACACGGTCTAGCATACGGTCGTGTAACTTGCTGTGTGACCCAAGTCAGAGAGTTACATAGGTACTTACACTGGCTGGGACACGACTGTGTGCCCTATTTTGATTGCCCACACGGTCTGAGACACGAGCGTGTCTCTTGGCTGTGTGACCAACATGAAAAGAATTACCCAATACATGATTTAGAATTGGTAGCTATTATTTTTGCACTGAAATTTTGGCAAAACTATTTGTTCGATGAAAAATGTCATATATTCACCGATCATAAAAGTTTAAAGTATTTGATGTAACAGAAAGAGTTGAATATGAGAAAAAAAAATGTGGTTTGAACTTTTAAAATATTATGATTGGGTAATTGATTATCATCCGGGAAAACCAAATGTAATTGTAAATACTCTGAGTAAAAAGTCCATGTTTGCTTTACGAGCAAATACCCGATTGTCATGGTCTGGTGATGGTTCAATCTTAGCTGAGCTAAAAGCTAAACTGATGTTTCTACAACAGATCTGTGAAGCCTAGAAAAGTGATGATGAGTTACAAGATAAATGAGTGCAATATGAGTTAAATCTCGATTCAGAGTTTTAGATTAGACCTGATGATTGTTTGTTATTTCGAGTCAGGGTCTATGTATCGAATAATTCAGAGCTTGTATAGAAGATTTTATACGAAGCTCACTGTGGTATTATGTCTATTCATCCAGGGAGTAATAAAATGTATAATGATTTGAAAAAGTTGTACCGGTGGCCGAGAATGAAGCGTGATATTTCTGAATTTGTATCTAGATGTTTTATATGCCAGCAAATTAAAGCTGAACATCAGGTACCTTCGTGATTATTACAACCAGTCACGATACCGGAATGGAAATAGGAAAGAGTTACCATGGATTTTGTGTCGGGATTGCCCCTATCTTCGGAAAAGAAAGATGGTATTTGGGTAATCGTCAACCGTTTGAAAAAATCTGCACACTTTGTTCCGATACGTACGGATTTCTCCCTGGATAGATTGGGTGAGTTGTATGTTTCTGATATTGTCAGATTACATGGTGTGCTAGTTTCTATTACTTTTGATAGAGACCCGTGGTTTACATCCTGATTCTGGAACAAGTTGCAAGATGCCTTGGGTACACAATTACATTTTAGTACTGCATTTCATCCTCGGGCGATGGCGATCGAAATGTATATCTGATTCTTGAAGATATGCTTCAGTGTTGTGTTTTAGAATTTGAAGGCAATTGGGAGAAATATTTGCCGTTAGTCGAATTCGCATATAATAATAGCTATCAGTCAATATTAAAAATGGCATCGTACGGGGCTCTATATGGTCGTAAATGTAGAACTCTATTATATTGGACTGAGCTTAGTAAGAAATTGATACATGGAGTTGACTTAATCCGTCAAACTGAAGAAAAAGTGAAAGTGACCCGAGATAGTTTAAAAATAGATTTTGAGAGATAGTTTAAAAACAGATTCTGATTGTAAGAAATCTTATGCGGATCTTAAACGAAAAGAAATAGAGTTTCAAGTTGGCAATAAGGTATTCTTGGAATTTTTGCCTTGGAAGAAAGTTCTTCGATTTGGCCATAAATATAAACTGAGTCCACACTTTATCGGGTCATATGAGATCATTGAAAGAATTAGACCTGTTGCGTACCGATTGGCATTACAGCCAGAGCTTGACAGAATTCACAAAGTTTTCCACGTGTCTATGTTGCGACTGTATCAGTCAAATTCTTCACATGTTATATCCTCAAAAGAGGTTGAGATTTAGCCTAACATGACTTACAATGAGAAATCGATCAAAATTTTGGCACGTGAGACGAAAGAATTGAGAAATAAAAAGGCAACTTTAGTAAAAGTTCTCTGGCAACGACACGGTATAGAAGAAGCTACCTCGGAACCTAAGGAAACAATGAGAAAGCAATATTTGAACCTCTTTACTGGTAAGATTTTCGAGGATGAAAATTCTTTAAGGGGGGAGAGTTGTAACATCCCATTTTCAGTGAAATCGAAATAGTTGTTTCGAGACCACAAATCTGAGTCCATAAGAAATTTTTTTAATATTATCTTATGGTTTAAATTATGAAAGAAATATCGTATAAAAATTTCGTTAGGAAAATTTTACCAATTACATGTTTAATTGATAAAAGGATCAAATTGCATGAAATGCAAAAGTTGAGTTCTAGTACCTATAATTATCAAATAGCTATGGAATTCAAAATTTGAGGTCCTTATATGAAAAATAGACCATTTAGAAGAGTTAGTAGATAAGGATGATTAGTCATCAATGGAAAATTAAGAAAAGAAAAGGATAAAATTGGATAGATGAAAAATAAAGATGATAAATAATAAAATAAAACAAAATACCATCATTTATCATATTTTCTAAAATAAAAAAGACATGGAAACCCTAGTTTGAAGCATGAAGATAGAAAAGCTTACTTTGGCTCAATTAGGTGAGTAATCAAGTCTCATTTTTAGTAATTTTTATATTTTCGAGATCGTAATAGCTTAATCTAGCTATCTCGAGAATTGATTTGTAAATTTATCAAAGTACTAGGGTTTCTCCATGGATGAGTATGCATGAATTATGAAGTTTTATGGTAGAAAATGAAAGGTTGTTGATAAATAAACAACTTTTTTTAAAAAGAATTTTGATGAAATTATGATTTAGAGACTAAATTGGAAAAATGTAAAATTCATGGAAAAATTCTAAATTTTATGAAATACATGGGCTGCTAATGTTATATGTAAAAATCGGCTAGGCTTGGAATAAGGATTAAATTGCAAGAATTTCATTTTCTGAGCCTAGGGACGAAATCAGAATTTATTAAAAGTATAGGGGCAAAATCTTAATTTTTCCTAGGATGTGAATTGGATTAAATTGAATATGAATTTTATTAAATTGATGTTAAATTCATTCATATAAATCCGGATAGACCAAATACGGAGTTAGATCGAGGACAAGAAAAATTATTAGATTAGTAGATTTTACGTACACAAACAATTGTTAAGGTAAGTTTGTCTAATTAAATTGTATATTTATATGTTTTAAATTGAATGTTGTGTATGTTTATTCTATAATCGACATGTATGAAAATTGGCACATATCCGATAATGCTCGACAAGTATTAAATCTCGTTTGAATAAATGAACTTCGATGGGTACAGGGTTCTTGGATTGGTTTTGGTCCTGCATATGTTACGGACACACCATAGCTCGCAAGAGCATCCTGTTATTAGCTCTCATGAGCATCCCGATATATGGCCCTCTCAAGCTTCCCGTTATATGGTTCTTGCGAGCTTTCCGTTAATAGCTCTTGGGAGCATCCCGATTGGTTGTGATTCTGCATGTGTTGTAGACACACCACAGCTCTTATGAGCGTCCCGATATATGGCTCTTCGTGAGCTTCCGTATTAAAGGCTCCTTCTGAGCTTCCTAATTAATGGCTCTTCGGAGCTTCCTAATATGGCTCACTTGAACATCCCGATATATTGCTATCTAGAGCTTTCTGATTAATGACCCTTTGGAGCTACCCATTATTGGATCGTATGAGCTTCCTAATTATGGCTCTTATGAGCCTCCCGTTAGATAGCCCAAATAAGCTTCCCGTTACATGGCTCACATGTGCTTCCTGTTATATGGCTCGAGAGAGAGCTTTCCGGTTATGTACTCGTATGAGCATTCCCAAATATGAATTGACGATTTACAGTTTTGTACACTTCATGTGTACTACCCTTGTATCCGTCAATATTTTAAATGATTCAATGGGTAAAGTTTCAATATGAGATGATATGAATTCAAGATGAATTACTATGAAAAATATTTGAAATACAAAGATATGATATGTACATGTTCATGGACACTTGAAGTGATAAATACATGTATGTTGATTATGTGAATTTTATGACTAACAAGCTTGATGAGGATATGTTTTTAGGCAAATGGCTGATAAACCATAATTTACACATATTTTAACCCTAAGCTTAGCTTATTTTTTGGATGAGTTTTTAATAGATTTGATGAATTCGATGCTCCTAATCCTTTCATTTCATGTTTTACACTCAGGAGAGCTTAGGGAGCCGAAAAGAACGAGAAACTGGCCAAAAAGGGACAAAATGGGCCTACCTCAGAAATCAACACGGCCTGGACCAACGTACACGAGTAGATGACACGGCCGTGTGTGACGAGAAGAATTGAGCACGGCCCAAGCCATCACGCATGGGCATGTCCCTGCCGAAACCAGGTTTAATCCTATTTGGAAAAGGCTACTTGTGGGCCAAGAAAGGTGTTCCAAAGCCTATATAAACACCCTAGGGGGCAACCTGAAAAAGGGCGTCGGGTAGAAGGCAGAAAATACTTGAAGACAGCCATCGGGAGTAGCTCGGAAGAAGGATTTTCATGAAAACTGAAGATCACCCATCATGTTCTTTAGAAGTTTTTAGGTTTTCTTATGTTTTGTTGTTTTCCTTATTCTAAAATGTTCTCCTCTATTAATATAAACTAAATCCCTAATTACCTAAGGGGATGAAACCTAAGACGGATCTTATTATTATTTGATTTATAAGATAAATACTTGTTCTTATTCTTAATTGTGAGTTCTTATTCTTGTTTTGATAATTCAGGTTATTGATTCAAGTCGAATGTGCTAATTCAGTGGAGCAAAAGTCCTTGTTTAAGAGTAGATCAACACAATTAAGCAGAGTTGATTGCAACCCTAGAAATAGGGCGACAAAAATCTGCCAGATTAGAGCCAAATCTTAGGGGTGTTCATTCGGTTAACCGACCCGAAATGTTATTAACCGAATTAACCGACCTTTCAAAATTTTTAACCGTTAACCGAACCGAAATTTTTTCAAAAAAATTAACCGAACCGAATTTATTTCGATTAATTCGGTCGGTTAACCGAATTAACCGAAAATTATTTTTTTTAATTTCTTGGTTAAAAATTAACCGAATTTAACCGAATTAACCGAATTAACCGAAATTAACCGATTTAACCGTTTTAACCGTTTTAACCGAATTAACCGAATTAACCGAATTAACCGAATTAACCGAATATAATTTGTTTAAAAACATTACATAAATCTTTAAATTAATACATAATTGAAATGTAAGTATTTAATATTGTTCATTTATATCTATTTCTTCTCTCCAAAAAATCTCCATTTGCATTAAACCTACAAAAAGGAAAAAACAAGTGCAAAAGTTTAGCATATAATAAAAATATACACATTTAAAAAAATCAAATAATATAAACAAACGAATAGATTATAAGTTAATAAGAATAAGATAGTAAGTATACCCTTCAACTCACGAAAGCTCATGAATTAAGGGTAGGCTCTGATGCATTCCAAGAAAAATCTAAACATTGAATCCATTAAATAAGTAGGAGTGATATGGTAAAAAAATTTAAAACTATTAAAATAAGACAATAAATATACCATTTTCAATCTTGTCAAGGTCTTGGATTTGTTCTTCAATCTTTTTGATGTCTTCTTGTGATGATGATTTTCGAATCCAATCTTGAGTACACACAAGAGCTTGTACAATTTTAGGAGTTAAAGAACTCCTATATTGATCAAGGACACGTCCCCCGGTGCTAAATGCAGACTCTGAGCAACCGTAGAAAACCAGTATAGCTAACACATCTCTGGCCATTTTTGAAAGAGTGGGAAATCTAGAAATTTTTCACTTTCCACCACAATAAAATATCAAAATCTTCAACAAATTCCTCATTAGCCTCAGCTAGATATTTATCCAACTCAGATGTTTTATCCTCACCACAAATTTCCAACTCACGCTTTTTATACAAAGCTTGCATTCGCCTTTTCATTTTTTGTTGTGGTTCACCAAGAGAAACATGTGTTGGCACACTCGATTGGCTACAAGTACTATGAAGTGGAGGCTTATACTCATCAAACATTTCATACAAAGATTCCTTCAATTTTTGCATCATTTCACAAGCTTTTTCAGAACTAGACATTTCACTAAGTGCAAATTCAAGATACTTTAGTTTTTGTCTAGGATCTAAAACACAAGCAACAAACATAAGCATATTCATCTTATCAATATGACCCCAATACTTATCATACTTCTCTTTCATCTTGATGGCCATAACATTGAAATCAACATTACTATTTAACTGAGCATCTCGTAAAAGAATATCAATTTCAGAAAGCTCATCAAAAAAATTATTGGATGTGACATATGAAGTGCCAGATATACGCAAAGTGACTTCATAAAAATGTTCCAAGAAATCCCTCAAGTTTCTAACATTATCCCAATCATCCACACTAGGCCAACCATCACACCTTTCAAGTTCAGCCCTAAAATTTGTATCTTGCTCCTCAAATCTTTCAAAAGCTCTCTCAAAATTCTGAGCAGTATCTAACATTAAGTAGGTTGAGTTCCACCTAGTACAAACATCAAGACACAACATCTTCTTGCACTCTATCTTTTCCACCACAACACACTCCTTAAACTTTTGTAATCTAGATGGAGATTGTCTCACATATCTAATGACCCTAACACGTTCAACATATTTATTCATTTCCTTTAAGCCTTCAACAACAATCAAATTCACAATGTGTGCCATGCATCTCATATGAAGATATTTGCCATTTTGAACTAAACCCCTCGAGGTTAAATTTCTTTCTCAAATAACCAATAGCAACATCATTTGAACTTGCATTATCAACGATAATGATAAACAACTTATCAATCCCCAATTCAACAAGCATTTCTCAATCACCATCCCAATGGACTCACCCTTATGACTAGAAATTGGACAAAAGTTTAAAATCTTTTATTCAATTTCCAATCATTATCAATAAAGTGAGCAGTGATGATACACAAATAATTAACTCTTTGCAAAGAAGTCCATGTATCGGTAGTTAAACAAACTCTAGAGCAAGAACTTCTCAAAAGTTGTTTTATCTTGGCCCTTTCATCTAAATACAATTGATAAACATCCCTAGTCATAGTAGTTCGTGAAGGAATATGAAACCTAGGACATGCCATAAACATAAATTTCTTAAAACCTTCACTTTCAACAAACTTGAAAGGTAATTCATCAATCACAATCATTTGTGCTAATCCTTTCCTACATGCTTCTTGATCAAATCTCCAAGTTGAAAGATTCCCTTCCCCCCCTTCAACTCCCTTTCTAGGTAAAACTACTTGTCCTTAACTATTTTCAACAACATTACTAGGATTTTTCTTACATGAACCAATGTGATATTTTAATGACCCCGTACCATTTTTTTTCACATCACAACAAAATTCCTTTTGACAATAATTACATTTAGCTTTACTTGCACCCTCACTATTAATAATTTTAGTGAAGTGAGACCAAACTTCTGACCTTGGAAGAGTGGCTTTTCTTTTCCCGGTAATCCCCTTTGCTTGGATTGAAGCTCCAACTCCCAAATTTTCAGAATCTATCAAAGTAGGAGGTGTAACACTAGCCTCAATAGATGTTGGTTCAGTTGACATTCTGTAAGAAAAACATATATAATAAATTAAAATACATTTATGATATTAAACATATTTTGATGTTGAGTTTTAGAAAAAACATAGTTTAGATATTTAACAAAGGTAACATCCATTGCAAAACGCAATTTAAACTTTGACTATCCTATTTAAAGTAGTAATTTATGATATTAAACGTATCCGTACCCGTTAAAATTACATTGTATTTAAACTTTGACTATCCTACTTAAAATTACATAGTTTAGATATTTAACAAAGGTAACATCCATTGCAAAACGCAATTTAAACTTTGACTATCCTATTTAAAGTAGTAATTTATGATATTAAACATATCCGTGCATTTAAAATTACATTGTATTTAAACTTTGACTATCCTACTTAAAATTACATAGTTTAGATATTTAACAAAGGTAACATCCATTGCAAAACGCAATTTAAACTTTGACTATCCTATTTAAAGTAGTAATTTATGATATTAATGAAGATTCGAAATGAATCAGGAAGATGTTTTCTTTGAAAACTAGGGAAATTAGGAAGGATGTTGTTTTATTATTCGAGTTTTTGAATATTCGAATTGTAAAAATTAAACTTATTATCTTTGTTGAAATAAGAACAAATAAAAATCAAAATTGTGGGCTTTGGGAGGTAAGACAAAATAAAATCCAAGGCCGGACTGGATCTTAAATTAGGCCTACATCATTAACTTAATGATATTTTTCTTTTATTTCTTGTGTGATCCCCAATTCGAGAAACAATAACCTAAATCCAAAATCTCCTAATTTGAATATTTGACAAATTCCAAAGCAAAAAAGAGAAACGTAATGGAGCAACACGAAGAGCAAGAGCACGAAGTGTACAGGAGGAGAGATCCCAGGGCGAGGAAGGAGAAATGGGCGACGACATCGACTTTTACAGTGCTTCTTGAGGATTACTGAAGGCAATGACCAAGAACTTCGAACTTGAACATGATCCCGATTCCAATTCCAAGGTCTCCCTCTTTCTTTTCCTTTACTTTTCCTTAACTTTGCCTTAGCTTTTCGCTAATTCAAATCAACCTCTTCTTTTTTTTCCCTTATAATTCTTGTAATATTATAAAAAAAAATCTAAACTTCAATCTAAGACCATAAAAATGGTCCTGTATTACTGCTTTCCTTTACCCATTTCGTATAATTTATCTCTATCTTTATTTCAATTTAATTAATTTTGTTGTATCTCTCTCAAGTCTCACCTGCACAAAACTAGTGTTTCTTGGAAGCTACTGCCGGCTTTGTCTTCCAAAGTAACAATCTAATTCATTTTAGGACTTGGAAGATATGAAGAAAAGACATAAGGAGATCAAGGAAGAAGCAGGGGCTTTACGTGAAATGCAGGCCAAAGTCGAGAAGGAGATGAGCGCTGTCCAAGGTTTTTCTCCTCTCTTTTTTAACTCTTTTTTTTTTTGGGTATTTGATCTGAGTTTTTAGGTATATTTTTGAACAATTTCTGGATTCATTTCTGTCTTAAATTGATAAAGAAAATATCTTCATTAATTTTGAAACAATCAAAGGCAATATCAATGAAACTGTTAGTAACAATAATTTATTATACCCAATCTATCCATGAAACTTTGTAATTTTTTTCCAAAACTTATTATATTCAAAAATAAATTAAAAACAAAAGTAACAAAGCAGATTTCTAAGTGAGTAATTATTTCTTAAAATAATATCTATTTGTTCTTCAAACTCCAAGTTTCTCAGCCTAGAACCCATTTTTGTAAAACGAATGTCTTTGTCGGTGTATTTTCTTCACCGAACAAAAATAGAAGTTTTAAAACAGTTGCGAGATGGTGAAAGTACCTCAATGACTGGTCTTTGGTAGACACATAAGGTCTTGACGGAAGGAAGGTGGCTGGCCTGGGGTGGTGAACTGGTATGGTGATTGAGAAATTAGGGATTTGAAGTTGAGGAAGGAGAAGATATCAGATAATCAGGTTTCTGTCGTGTGTCTGTCTAGCCTTTTAGGGGTGATTTTATTTTTTGTTTTAGTATTACTTTGAGTTGGGTTTAATTTTTATTATTGGGTTTGGGTTGTATTGGGTTTGGGTTGGTGAATAGAGAATAGTGGGCTTATTATTTATAGGCTATTTATATATTATAAATTTATTTATTATTTTTTTCGGTTAACCAAAAAAATTAGGTTAACCGACCTGTTTCGAACCGAATTAACCGTTAACCGAAAATTAACAAAATAATTAACCGACCCCCGACCGAAAAAATTTGGTTAACCGACCGATTAACCGAATTCGGTCGGTTAACCAAATTTTTTCGGTTTTACCCGAATTTTGCATACCCCTACCAAATCTAATAGGGGAATCCATAGATCGAGTTAATGCGGCAATAGGGGTTTTAATTAGAAAGTTATTTCAATTAATCAACCTAGAGTCAGTTGCTTTTAGTCTTGAAAAAGATATTAACATAAATTAGGGATTTCTACGGATTAAGTCAAGTGAATAAATCATATGAATCAAAAGTAATAAGTGAAGCCTAGGTGGATTCTTCCTTAGGTATTGCCTTTATCATATAAGTTGTCTAAAAGTATTTTCCAATTTTTTCACTGTCATGCTTTCAATTATTTTAGTTTAAAAGGAATCACTCCAATTCTTAGGCTAGATAGTAAAAAGATAGTAATTACTAGTACTCTTAGTCCTTGTGGATACGATATTACCGGTCTTATCATAGTTAGTTTTAGACACATCAAGTTTTTCGCGCCGTTGCCAGGGACTGAGATATTAGGATCGCTAAATTTTTATTACTTTAGCCATTCTTAATTTTATTTGCAATTTATTTATGTTTTTAATTTACTCCTGGTAGGAACTTTTAGTTTACGACTATAAGGAACCCGTCAGGACCATTACTTTTTGCCAATGAGATTGAAAGTATAACTCACAGAAACTGAAGAGAAATAAGACGAAGTCTACAATACATAGAGGAAGAGCAAGAGGACAATACCATACTATTGAAGAGATGGCTAATAATAATCTGCTACCTCCTATGGTTGCCGCAAACCCAGTGAATCAAAATCCTACTCCTCGTACTATGTATGATTATGCTAAACCTAATTTAATAGGAACTGAATCAAGTATTGTTAGACCTACTGTTGCTGCAAATAATTTTGAACTGAAACCTAACACTATTCAGATGATTTAGCAATTTGTTCAGTTTGATGGTTTACGGGATGAGGATTCAAATAATCACTTGGCAAACTTTCTAGAATTTTGTAACACTTTCAAGATTAATGGCGTTTCTGATGATACCATTCGCCTTCAGTTGTTTCCCTTTTCATTGAGGAACAAAGCTAAACAATGGTTGAACTCGTTACCACGAGGATCAATCACTACATGGGAACAAATGAACAAAAAAATTTTGTTAAAATATTTTCCACCGGCTAAAATGGCTAAGTTAAGGAATGATATCTCTTCTTTTGTGCAGATGGATTTAGAGACACTTTACGATGTATGGGAGAGATACAAGGATCTACTAAGAAGATGCCCTCACCATGGGTTACCTTTGTGGCTACAGGTTCAAACCTTTTACAATGGTGTGAACGCCTCAACTGGGCAGTTGATTGATTCAGCTGCCGGTGGAACCCTAATTAACAAGACCCCTGAAACGGCTTATGAGTTTATAGAGGAGATGTCACTGGATAACTATCAATGGCAAGTTACAAGGACAAAGCCAACAAAAGCCGCCAGTGTTTTCAACCTCGACGCAATGACCATGCTATCAAACCAGGTAGAGCTGTTAAATAAAAAGATTGATGGTTTGTATGGTTCTTCGTAGGTACATCTAGTGATGCAGTGCAATACAAATGGAGGAGGGTTGAACAACACAGAATATCCATCCTACAACCTTGGCATAGAAAGAGAACAAATGAACTATATTGGTAATAATTCTAGACCTCAAAATAACCCCTATAGTAACACTTACAATCCAGGTTGGAGGAACCACCCAAACTTCTCATGGGGTGGCCAAGGAAATCAGAGACAACAACCCCCTCCAGGTTTTCAACAGCAATCCTACCCACAAGAGAAGAAGCTGAACCTCGAGAAGATGCTAACAAAATTCATCGCGGTGTCAGAAACATGTTTCTGAAACACCAAAACAACACTTAAAAATCAACAAGCATCAATTCAAGGGCTTGAGAACCAATTAGGTCAGCTTGCTAAGCTGATCCCTGAACAACCACAAGGTAGCTTGCCAAGCAACACTAAAACTAACCCAGAAGAGCAACTTCATGCCATAACTGCTCACGAAAGTGAAGGGATAGACGCATCAAAACCAAGGCAAGAAAATGTGGCAGATAAAGGTAAGATTGAGGTGAGCCATAATAACCTAAAACTGGTAAGTACAGAATACCAACCTCATGTGCCATATCCCTATGCGACAAAGAAAGACCGTACAGATAAACAATTCGGTAAATTTCTTAAACTTTTAAAAAAAATACATATTAACTTACCATTTCTTGAAGCTCTTTCAAAGATGCCCAATTCGAAAAAAAATTTAAAAGAGCTTTTGACAAACAAACGGAAGATAGACGATGCGTCGCATGTGGAGCTAAATGCAGTGTGCTCAGCAATTTTACAAAATAAACTACCACGAAAGTTAAAAGTTCCAGGGAGTTTTACAATTCCTTGCTTAATTGGTGGTTTATCTATTAATAATGCTTTAGCAGATTTAGGGGCAAGAATCAATGTTATGCCTTATAAAATGTTTAAACAGCTAGGTCTTGGGAAACCCAAACAAACTAGGAAGAGCATTTAATTAGCTGATAAAACCATTAAAGTTCCTAGGGGTATAATTGAAGATGTGCTAGTAAAAATTGATAAATTCATATTCCCAGTACAATTTGTTGTTTTAGATATGAATGAGGATAATGATGTTTCTTTAATTTTAGGACGACCCTTTTTAGCAACTTCTAGGACCATTATTGATGTTGGTACAGGAGAATTAATACTTCATATAGGTGATGACATGATTAAACTCCAAGCACGTGATTCTGTCAGGATATCTAGTGATCAAGATGATACAAGTCCCGTAAGTAAACTTAATGTTAAAACCTCTTTGCAGGAAATTTCTCAAAAAAAGATGATAGAGCCATGGTCTAGCTCTCATATTGAGAACAGAACTGTTCATGAGGAACGAAGGCTCCAGATCGAGGAACTAGACGAATGGCGAACATAGTTCAAGGATAAATAAAATAAACACGATGAGCCAAAGCAAATCCATGTTAAACGTAAGGATGGGACAAACCAATTTAAGATCGGGGATCAGGTATTGTTGGATAGAACAGAACCTCGAATCGCCACTTCAGACCTTAATACAAACAAAGTGATCCCTTTCACGATACTCAATGTCTTCCCATACGGAATAGTCGAGGTGACTAATACTAAATTCGACACTTTTAAGGTAAACGCCACTCGACTCAAACTATATAATCATAGAACTGATAGCAGGAGAGAGGAGTGTCAACTCCTCGAACCACCATGAAGTATATGAATGAGAGGTTAAGTCTAGCTTAAGACTGTAAATGAGCACTTCTCAGGAGGCAACCCAAGCACTAATTTCACTAATTTCATTATTTTCAATTTTTAGCATCTAACTACAAACTAACCAAATTAATAGGCGCAGGTTTCCCTACCTACACAGCCTTAAACACGGGTGTGTCCGTGGCTGTGTGGACACCACAAGTAGGCACACCGGCGTGGCAGAGACCATGTAAGAATAGGATGAATAATTTTCCCCAAAACACAGGCTATGATAAAATGCCATGGCCGTGCAATTAGGCCGTGGTCGGCACTGACTAAAGAAAACGGGCTGCAATAAATCACCACGGCCGTGCCATATGGTCGTGGTCAATATTGAGTAAAAGACACGGACATGCGACACGCCCATGCCCAGAAACCATGGCTGAAACTGAGAAAGACACACGGGCGTGCGACACGCCTGTGCCCTAAACCGTTGTCGACACTAATCAATTAAACATGGGCATGGAAACCTCTACAACCGTAGGAGAAAAGAACGAAGCACAACATGGCCATGAGACACGGCCGTGTGACCTAACACGCCTAGGGCACATGGGCGTGGGCATCAACCAGATGCCATGATTTCTATTTAAACCCCTTTTTCTGTTCACTTTCTTCCCCAATTTTCCTTCTCCCAAACCCTAGCCACCACACTCCTTTCTTTTCCCATTATCTTCTCCCTTCATTTTCCTTTCCCCCTTTTCCCTTATTCTTTCGTTACACCACCACCACACCAACCACCATCCTTGCCACCATACACAAAGATTAATATTAGAGGAAAGATTAAGGCCACCATCTCCATGTCAAAAAAGTGAAAGGATTCTAGCGCGGTATCTCCGTGCACGACCACTCTACATAAGTTCATGCCGGCCACTTCATTTACTCGACAAGACAAGGACCTTTGAGTCCATTTATTTTTCTTTTTCTTTTATTTTCATTTTTAAAATCTTTCCTTTTATCTTTCTTGTCTTTAATTTATATTATTATATTTTAATTTCTTTAATTTAGGTTCAAGGGGCTATTACAGAACGACCACACCACCACCGGAGTATCCACCACCCCTGCCCATCTTTACATCGTTTCTTTTCTTTGAATCCATCCAAACTTCAAAAAGTTTCACTTCTCTCCCCCTCTTATGATTTTCTTACTATATTTTCATTATTTATCTTTGTACATTAAGGACAATGTACATCTTAAGTGTGGAGAAGTCATTGATTTCATTACCAGAAAATCCCTGAATTTTGTCTTCTTCTTAAGTAAATTTTCTCATATTACTAATTAGAATAAAAATTCTTTTGACTTATGATTTTTATTGATATGTTTTGTGTAACGCCCCGAATTTGGGCCTAGTAGAATTGGGCCTATTGGGCTTTAGGTCTCATAAAATTTTTAAATGAGCAAGAAAATGACAAATGACATGACAGCTTTAAAGGTTTAATGAATTTGGAGTGTCTAGATGTGTTGGAAAAGCTCTGGGTTTGAGTTTTACGGTAAATGATTATTAATTTAATTAATTAAGGAATCAGGGTTGTGAGTAGTGGGCTTTTAAATAAAAATAAGTGAAAAATGCCACAAAGAAGCCTGTGGTGAAGTGGCTAAGTGACGTCACTAGGGTGTAGAGAGGTGGCGACATAAGCATGCAGGAAGGTCTGAGGTTCGGGTGCTAGTTTAGCTTTATTTTGGAGTTTAATTTTAGGCTTCTAGAAGGCTGGAAGTGGCGTGCAGAGGGACTCTAAGGAGAAGTGATCAGTAGAGAGAATTTAGGAGAAGGATAAGGGAGATATCATGGAGAAAAATTAGGAGATGAAGAGTGTGGATGACGTGGTGCCAAATGGGACTCTGGATGAAGGCATTGGGATCATCAAATTCCATAATTCAAGGGATAAATCATCCAAAAGTATGCCAAATGTGGGATTAAAAGACAGGATTTTAATTACTTTATTTTCTTTGGTTGTAATAAGGCCTTATACTCCAATTTGACTCTAGATATTGTGTTTTGTTATCCTTGTTCGACTGTTTACTTAATTGTTAAACTTAAATAAATTTTCTTAAGTTTAAACATGGTTTTCGAAATACCTAAACACATGGGCTTTTATCATTACTTAAATGGATTCAAGGATTTTGGGCTTTTAGGCCTTAAATTTTAACTTAGCAAAATCATTTTGAATTTATGCCTTTGATGTGACATTCCTGGATTTAGCCATAACATCTGGGCTGGGTCTATGGTGTTACAATTAGTGGTATCAGAGCCCGGTTACAAAGCTCAGGTTGTGAAATGGGCCTTAGATTTTGGGTTTGTAAAACAAGTAGATTAAAAAGTTTTTGCAGGATTCTTGAAGTGTGGTTCATCGACTCCTTGACGTCGAGCCAAGTAAGTTTTTCTGTGATTACACTTGTTTAAAATTAATAAACTGTATTTAGATGTTGGGCTACTTTAAACAATAGGTTCTTGGAGATTAAAGCCCGCAGGAAACTTAAACCTGTAGTAGATTTACGACCATGAAATAACTTTAAAAATTGTTGCTTGCATAAGACATATGCTTTAAACAGTGGAAGTACGAACTAATTTTATAAAAATTTTAACTCAAAAATACGCAACGATGAGCACTAGAAGAGGAGGAAGAGGTCGCGATCGAGGCCGTAGAAGTGTTAGGGTTTTGTAAACATTTGAATCAGGATTTGGTACTTATTCTGTGTATGTTTGAGAATGTTTATGATAGGTGGATGTTTTGGGTATGTATTAAAATTATTAGGGCCAGAGTGCGCATCGGTAGTGTGGTGGGGTAGTTGAAACACGACCACCCTATTAGTTGGAAATTTCAGGGACAAAATTTCTTTTAGGATGGGTGAGTTGTAACGCCGCGAATTTGGGCCTAGTAGAATTGGGCCTATTGGGCTTTGGGTCTCATAAAATTTTTAAGTGAGCAAGAAAATGACAAATGACATGACAGCTTTAAAGGTTTAATGAATTTGGAGTGTCTAGGTGTGTTGGAAAAGCTCTAGGTTCGAGTTTCATGGTGGAGGATTCTTAATTTAATTAATTAAGGAATTAAGGTTGTGAGTAATGGGCTTTTAAATAAAAATAAGTGAAAAATGGCACAAAGAAGTCTATGGTGAAGTGGCTGAGTGACGCCATTAGGGTGTAGAGAGGTGGCGATATAAGCGTGCAGGAAGGTCTGAGGTTCGAGTGCTAGCTTAGCTTTATTTTGGAGTTTAATTTTAGGCTTCTAGAAGGCTGAAAATGGCGTGTAGAGGGACTCTAAGGAGAAGTGATTAGTAGAGGGAATTTAGGAGAAGGATAAGAGAAGATATCATGGAGAAAAGTTAGGAGATGAGGAGTGTGGATGAGGTGGTGCTTAATGGGACTCTTGGGGAAGGCATTTTCGGCTTGTGGCTATAAAAGATGAGTGCCGAATCCTTTGATGGGTTCCTTGAGTTGCCATTATTCTTTTTCTTTATTTTCTTCCCCTCAATCAGTTCCTCCCATAGCCAAATTCTCCCACTGTCGAAATCTCCTAAAGTCGAATCCATTTGTGCCGCATTCTTTTGAAAGGCTCTTTCGATTTCAATACTTTTCTCTGCTATCTCATAGCTGAATTCTGTCATTGCTGAATTACCACCATCTTTTTCCTTGCCGAAATTCCTATTAGTGCCGAATCTTTGTGGTTGTTCCTTCATCACAAATCGATTGTTACCTACTATCAGTCAAGGTTAAAAGCCGAATCTCATTCAGTAGTTATCTAGGCCACAGGATCAAAAATGGATTCGGTAAGTATTCAGCTAACCCCTTAGTGTGTTTTGTTAAAAGCTGAAGGGCTATCTAACTTCTCATGGTCATTAATCTTGTATTAACAAGGGTAAGGTTTAAAGATCGCAAGCGTAGTAAGGATCATTAGCAAAGTGTAAGTGCACTCAACTCGATTATGGTTTAAGTAAATGGCCGAATGTGAGTATGATTTATAGGGGTGACTTGTGTGGATTATGAGTCACTTGAAGTTTGATTGTGTATGTGTGAATGCAGTTCTAGGGGATACTCGTGATTAATAGCTAAGGAAGGGCTATTAGAACTGGTGGCACACGGTAAGGCTATAGTAAGGCTTCAGCTTTTGGTTAATATTTTGATTATGTATGGGTGATTGATTGAAGGTTGGTTGGTTGTAGGTTCAAGACCAAGGATAGTATAGCACGTCGCAGTAACCAGGTGTGTACAAATGCTACACACAAATGATATCGGCAATGTCGAAAAGCCGAAAGTGGCTAAATGGGCTCGATGGGCCCTGAGGCTAAGTTTGATGAAATTAATTGATTTGGTTATATGAATTGAGTTAGTCATGCATGTTACATGATCTGGAATTGTTTTGGGCCTAATAAGCCATATGAATGAGATCTGGGCCAATGGACCATAAGGATATGATTTGGGCTTAATGGGTTATATGAACGTGAAATAGGCTTGATGGGCTTTATGGGGACGTTGACAAGTATGCTAGGGTTTAATGGACTTTAGGCCTGGTTCTGAACAACTCTTAAACCGCATAAGACTTAATCTAATAATTAAACATGTCCGTGGACAAGTCGCTGGGTTAGAGTGTGGCAATTGACATATGCATGTCTAGGATTGGATCTAGGGAGAGCTTGGTATTTAAGCGGTCCTAGCGACCCACCTCCTCTTCTCTGGAATCCTACCTGGTGCATAGTGTTTGTTCACTTTAGCCGCAATGACTTGTTAATGGGCCAAAGTCCTTAACTAAAACCCGAAAGGGAACAAAATACCCCGATTTGTATAATTACTAAGATACCCCTAATTTGGAAAATTACCAAAATACCCTTAGTTTGGAAAATTTTCCAAAATACCCCTGTTTTGCAAAATTACCTAAATACTCTTGTATAGTAGATTTACAGAAATACCATTGGGTAGTGAAATAACTAAAATACCCCTAAGTGCTTAATGTGTAAAATTGTTTATGTTGCATTCATGAAATATATGTTGCATTTGGGTGGTTTTGATGATACGGAGGAAGATATGTGAGGATCGCATAGTCGCTTGACGACCGTGGATCCATCAGTGGCTTTAAACCCATTATATGCTTAGCAGCCTTGCTGCAAAGTTTGAGTAGCGCTGCTGTTGGTGCTACCTTCGGAGTGTAGGGATGGGTGGGTTGGTATTTATATCCCCATAGGAGTGTAGGGTCAGAAGGGAAATGGACTGTAGGGTTGGATTTGGGATAGGTGATATTGATGTGATATGAGTCATTGTGGGCTAAGGCCCAAGACCACCAAATTTGATTGGGTTAGGCCCAATGTGATATTTGCATGTTGATTGGATTACCAAGGGTCGTACACACTGAGTTTCGAAAATCAAACCCTTTTTATTTAATGTTTCAGGTGATCCCCAGTAGACGGCTCGACATGGGAGAGGATTCGAAGATGGCCACACTACAAGATACTTAGGAGTTTTGTTTATTTGTGATCGTGTCTGAAAGTCTTAATATTTATATAACAAATGATCGAGCATAGAAACTAACTTATGACAACGATTGAGGCAAGTGCACCTATCGTTTGGTAGTAAAGTTATGGTAAGACCAGAAGTATCGTATCCTTAAGGACCAAGAGTACTAGTAATTACTATCTTTCTATTATTTAGCCTAAGAATTAAGGGAATGGTTGTTTAATCTAAAACTAACTAACTACTAAGTTAAAGATGCTAAGACCTAGAGAATGAATTGGAGAAAATACTTTTGGGAAAACCAATTGATTAAGACAATACCCGAGGAAGAATCCACCTAGACTTCACTTGTTATCTAACTCTGAACCAGACGATTTGTTCACTTGACTTGATCCGTAGGATTCCCTAATTTATATTAGTACCTCTCACGAGGCTACTAACATCTAACCCTATGTTGATTAATTGAAATCTCTTTCTAATTAAAACCCCTAGAATTGCATTAACTCGATCTATGGACTCCCATATTAGGTTTGACCCTAATCTGACAGATTTTCATTGTCCTATCTCTAGGAGTGCGATCAACTCCGCTTAACTATGTTAGATCTACTCTTAAATAGGGACTTTTGCTCCACTGCCTAAGTACATCAATACTTGAATCAATATCCTGAAATATCAAAACAAGAATTAAGAACACATAACTAAGAACAAATCAAGTATTTATCATACAATTCAGAAAACAATAACAAGATCCGTCTTAGGTTTCATTCCCCTCAGGTATTTGAGGGGTTTAGTTCATGTTTATAAAAGAATACATCTCAGAAGAAAGTATAAAACAAAACATAAGAAAAACCCCAAAACCCCCTGAAGGAAATTGAAGGGAAGATCTTTCGTCTTGAGTATGATTCTGGCTTCTGAGATGGATCAACTGGTTGTCTTCGAGTAAATCCCACAATTTGGCCTCTCTGGCTTGGCTCCTCGGCCTACTTGAACACCCCCCATTTAGGTCACACTTAGTGTGTTTATATAGGCTTTCGGAATGTCTTTCTTTGCCCCTAAGTATCCTAATCCGAATAGAATTAAAACAGGTCACTGCAGGGACACGCCTGTGTAGCACGACTGTGTGGCTCGGGCCCAGGCCGTGTGAATTTCGAACTTTGGCCCATTTTCTCTGTTTTCGGGCCGTTTCCTGTTCTTTTCATCCTCCGATACTCTCCTAAGTATACAACATGAAATTAAAGGATTAGGAGCATCAAATTCTACAATTCAAGGGATAAATCATCCAAAAGTATGCCAAATGTGGGATTAAAATATGTACATATTACGGTTTATCAATTTGTTTCAAAAGACATGATTTTAATCACTTTATTTTCTTTGGTTGTAATAAGGCCTTATAGTCTGATTTGAGTCTAGATATTGTGTTTTGTTATCCTTGTTCAACTGTTTACTTAATTGTTAAACTTAAATATATTTTCTTAAGTTTAAACATGGTTTTCGCAATACCTAAACATATGGGCTTTTATCATTAATTAACAAGATTCAAGGATTTGGGGCTTTTAGGCCTTAAATTTTAACTTAGCAAAATCGTTTTGAATTTATGCCTTTAATGTGACATTCCTGGATTCGGCCATAACGTCTGGGCCAGGTTAGGGGGTGTTATATTTTGGATTAAGTCATAAGTAATTGTGCATTGATGGCTTAAACTTTGAGATATTAGAGAATCAAACATGATAAGTCTATTTTCAGAATTAAAAATTTATTAGGTTGTTTCCCTAAATTTAAATATTACTTTGAAGTTTGAAATTTGCAGGGTTGACATCAAAAACCATAAATTTTCTAAGAATTGAGCCTTTTAGAGCATATATTTTTCTTGCTCACTTTATTTTTGGTTATGACTGTGTCAATATTGATTTGTTATTCTAGAACTTGCTACGATTATACATGTCGAGACCACGCCCATGTTTTGATATACTGAGATGATAAAGGCACCTAGGATCTAACCCACTTACTCCATAAAAAGCCTACCCTCATAATTAACCCCTAGTGGACCCCTTTGAATCCTAATAAACCGTTTATTGATTTACCCTTAATATTAACCCAAAACTCATTCTTTTTTATTCATCAAGAATTTTCCCTATTGAATTAACCCTTTTTGTCGAGAAATTGATTTGATCAGTTGCCTAACTATGTTCTCTATTTCAGTTGTTAAGTTCTTTCTTACTATTGAATATTCTTGTTCTTAAATATATATATATATATATATATATATATATATATTGGAAATTTATTCATTACTAGTTTTAAGCTTTAACGATTAATGTCACATCTTTAGAAGAAGCTCATGTTATTAGTGATAAGTTTTCAATCAATGTAATTATTCAGTATTAGTTCAATTTTTTCTAGTTAGGTAAATTATCAATTCAATCTCGATTCTAACCCTCTAATTCAACATTTATCCACACCTTTAACCTAAGCTCCATTACAACCCTTTTAAGACCTTTTGATTATGTATCATCTCATTTTATAGTGGTGGAGATTTGATATTCATGCAAGCTTATGGGATTAACTTTTCATGTTTGACTTTTGAGTGCTTAATCTGAACCTTAAACACGTTGAGTGATTTGAGTGAATCCTTAGTGAGGATGTCAATTCTTGTCACTTTTGAATTAAAGGTGATTATTTAGGTAAGGGTAAACACCTATGTTTTCATGCTATAAAAATTCATGACTTAATTGTTTGAATCTTTAGGACTCTTCCAGTTAAATTATCAATGTATGAATTATCTATGAATTATGATGAGACATTATTGATGAGAATTATGAATTAAGAAAATTAATTTTAACTGTGAGTTGAGGATTTTGCTTGAGGACAAGCAAAGGCCTAAGTGTGGGGTTATTTGACAAACCATAATTTCCACATATTTTAACCCCATCCTTAGCTTATTTTTTGGATGACTTTTCATTAGATTTGATGAATTCGATGCTCCTAATCCTTTAATTTCATGTTTTACAATTAGGAGAGCTTAGGGAGCCGAAAAGAACGAGAAACAGGCCAAAAAGGGACAAAATGGGTCTACCTCGAAAATCAACACGGCCTGGACCAACATACACGGGCAGATCACACGGTCGTGTGTGATGAGCAGAATTGAGCACGGCCCAGGCCATCACGCACGGGCATGTCCCTGCCGAAACCAGGTTTAATCCTATTCAGAAAAGGCTATTTGTGGGCCAAGAAAGGTGTTCCAAAGACTATACAAACAGCTTAGGGGGCAACCTAAAAGGGGAAGCCGGGTAGAAGGCAGAAAATACTCGAAGACAGCCATCGGGAGCAGCTCAGAATAAGGATCTTCATCAAGATTGAAGATCTCCCATCAAGTTCTGTAGAAGTTTTTGGGTTTTCTTATGTTTTGTTGTTTTTCTTATTCTAAGATGTTTTCCTCTATTAGTATGAACTAAATCCCTAATTACCTAAGGGGATGAAACCTAAGACGGATCTTATTCTTATTTGATTTATAAGATAAATACTTGTTCTTATTCTTAATTGTGAGTTCTTATTCTTTTTTTGATAATTCAGGTTATTGATTCAAGTTGAATGTACTTATTTAGTGGAGCAAAAGTCCATGATTAAGAGTAGATCAACACAATTAAGCGGAGTTGATTACAACCCTAGAAATAGGGCGACGAAAATCTGCCAGATTAGAGCCAAATCTAATAGGGGAATCCATAGATTGAGTTAATGCGACAATAAGGGTTTTAATTAGAAAGAGATTTCAATTAATCAACCTAGAGTCAATTATTTTTAGTCTTGAAAAAGATATTAACATAAATCATGGATTTCTACGGATTAAGTCAAGTGAATAAATCATATGAGTCAAAAGTAATAAGTGAAGTCTAGGTGGATTCTTCTTTAGGTATTGCCTTTATCATATAAGTTGTCTAAAAGTATTTTCCAATTCTTTCTCTTTCGTGCTTTGAATTATTTTAGTTTAAATGGAATCACTCCAATTCTTAGGCTCGATAATAGAAAGATAGTAATTACTAGTACTTTTGGTCATTGTGGATACGATATTACCAGTCTTACCATAACTACACTATTAAACGATAGGTGCGCTTGCCTTTATTGTGATCATAGTTAATTTTAGACACATCAATGGCCAAATTTGCTTGAGCATGTTTATTTTCTTACCTTAAATGTGAATTAAATGGTAAGTTAATTTCCTATTATACGAACTCACTAAGCATTAAATGCTTACTCTGTTTTATTTCCTCTATTTTATAGTACTCTAGAAGCTCATTGGGTTGAAAGCTTGGCAGAGATATCTCGCACTATCCATTAGCTCATTTCGGTATAAAAAGTAAATTAAATCTTAGGTTATAATGGCATGTATAGGCTAAAAGTGGCCAAGAGTGGCATGTATGTGTTTGGTTGAAATTTAGCCATTGGTATGGCTTGTAATTGGTATGTTTTGATATGTAAAAAAGTAGCCTTAATATGTTGATGTGTGTTTGAAATGGACAAATGAAAGAAATCATATAGGTATGTTGAGGTTTGGTTTGAGATAGTATACATTTGGTAAAATATGTCTATATGTATGTATGGTTATTTTGGTAAGTTCGGATAATTGAACACATGAGTTGATATGTCATGTATAAGACTTCATTTTTGCCTTGATTTGGATGTATTGTATTGGTTTGGGAATATGTTAAAGTGTTGATGAAGGAGAAATACTAATTGAATGAGAAATAACGCTTGGATATGGCCTTATTTTGTCCACATAGGCAGAGACACAGATGTGTGTCTCAGCCGTGTGTGACACACGGCCTAGCACATGGGTGTGTGACTTGGTTGTGTGTCCCCTGCATCATTGAAATTTCAAAACAGAATGCTCAGAATTTATCACACGGTCTGGCACACAGGCATGTGGCTTGGCCATGTGACCCCAGTACCTATACACGGTCTAGCACACGGGCGTGTGACTTGGCCGTGTGACCCAAGTCAGAGAGTTACACAGGTATTAACACGGGCTAGGACATGGCCATGTGGCCTATTTCGAATGCCCACACGGCCTGACCACACAGTCGTGTGTCCCCTGCACCTTGGAAAAATTTTTAAATTATGCGAAAAATTTTCTAAGTACCTGATTTAGTCTTGACTTGTTTCTAATGTGTATTTTGGACCTTGAGGGTTCGTATAAGGGACTTTATGAATATTTTCTAATATGAATGTTAAGTAATATGAATTTTATGTATTTGATCTGTATATTCTAGTAATGCTTCGTAACTCTGTTTCGGCGATGGATATGGGTTAGGGGGTGTTACAACATGTTCCATGTTGTTAAAATTTATTAGTATTAAAAAAATGTGATTATCAAGAATACTCTATGTATTTGAAAAGATAAGTATAAACCCATTGAAAATGAATATCCAAGTAAGTGAATCTAAACCTTTGTTTTTGTGAATTGTATGGAGTATGATCTTGAATGTTATTATTATTGATACAAAATGTATGAAAGTCTCATTCTCAAGTTATGTGATGTTATGGCATATGTCAATTTCGCATGAATTATAAAATGAGAAATATTGATATATTGTGGATATGGGTGATTTGCATGTTAAGCATGCCTATGCGATTTTAAGTGATAAGTGATATAATGAGCATGTCTCATGTAATAGCCCGTTTTTGGGTCAAATTGGAATAGTAGTTTCGGGACCACAAATCCAAATTTGAAATGATTATTTATTTTTATTATTTTATTATTTTATTGTTTACAGCATGAATATATGATGGTGTGAAATTTTCGTAAAGAAATTTTACCATTTAAATGCTTAAATCGGTAAAAAGGACTAAATCGCGTAAAACGTAAAAGTTGTGTTCTTTAAGATAAAGCTGTCAAATAGCTAAAGAATATTAAACTAAAGGTCCTTATGTGATAATTAGACCAATTGTGAGTTAGTGGATGATATTTGGTTTGGCATTTGTGTAAATATGAATTTCTTTTAATGGCAAATTAGTAAAATGTTAAATAATGTTTAATTAAATAAAACAAAAACCATTTTTTATGCTATCACCTTTCTCCATAGTCGAATATCAAAAGAAAAAGATGAGTTTGGGAGCTTTGAGAATTCGTTTCATGTATGTTTCAATTGTAAGTCCATTTTGACTCGATTTTTTATGATTTTTATGTTTTTGTGATCGTTGCAACTAGTACTATCTAGCCCGTGTATTCGATTTCAAAACTGTTAAAGAATTTGATAGTTGCCATTAATGAGATTATGTGTTCTTTGATGTTTAATGGTGAAATATGAATATTTGATGTTAGATTTTTCATATTTTATAAAGTGATTTTTGATGAAAATGCAAATTAGGGATTAAATTGTGAAATATTAAAATTATGTGGTTAAAAGTATGATTATTTGGAAAATGTGGGCTGCTAAGGCAATAAGAAGAATTCAGCTAAGCATGTGTAGGATGAAATTACATGAAATTGTGATTTTACGTGATAAGGACTAAATCGAAAAAATGTGAAATAATCAGGGAAAAAGTGTAATTTTTCTAAAATGTGTAATTTGTGTTAAATTGAATGAATTAATGATTAAATAAGTAAATTTTGTTATTATATAGATTGAGAAAAATGAGATTCGGGTCTAGAACGGGAGAAAACAAAGTATCGGATTGGTCGACCTAATTCATTGTTACATCGAACAAGGTAAGTTCGTATGCTAATAAACATACTTAAATCATGTTATAAATGCTTATTTATTATTGAAATGAATTGAAGGTTGAATGGTCATGATTACGAGCATAAATCAATAGAGTTACGACGTCCGAAAGTCTCGTACGAACCTTGGGAATAGTATAGGATACAAATGTCATGACATTAGGGTTACCGAGATGAGAATATGTGTAAGACCATATCTGGGATATGGCATTAGTATGATATTACGTGTAAGACCATGCCTATGACATGGCATCGATACGAAATTTTCTGTAAGACCATAGCTAGGCTATTGGCATCGATATGAGATTACAGTAAGACCATATCTGGGATATGGCATTGTACAGCCTATGCGTGATTCTCGAGTATCCTTAGTGATTCTGAATGGTTCAATGGGCATAGTCAAGATGAGAATGAAAATACAATCGAATTAAGTGTAACAGGTACGTACAAAACCTATATCAGAATCGAATGAAGGTAATACAATGAGTTCTTAGTGTATCATGTGTATGAAATGAGAAAGATTTATGTATAAGTATGTTTCATGCCAAAAATGTGTTTATTTGGCTATAATGAGGTATGAATTGAATGATGTGTAAGATATGAGTTAGATATGTTTTAACTAAATATACATATGGCACATAGTGTGGGAAATACCATTTTGATGATATTTCACATGATTTTTCTTTACAAAATAAATCTAATTGATATTGTAACACCCCAAACCCGGCCCATGCAGTATGACCGGATCTGGCATGTCACAGAAAGTACTCGAGATTTTAATAATAATTATTTGGTTATCATTAAGAAAAACAAGTTTGGTTATAAATATTCGTTAAAAATGCTACTAACCTCGAGAGGTTGATTGATGAATTGAAAATTTATCAAGTGATCTTTAAAATCATAACTTTTGAAAATGACGATGATACTTCGGAGGAAAATCCAAGTTAAAATATTTGTACATATTTATTACGAAATCCATTTATTAATCAATTTTTAGAAAACCGTTAATTATGATTTTAGAAAATCCCCATTTAAAACAATTCAAGAAAGATATTAAATATGTCTAAACATAAAGCAAAATAAAACATATCCTAGAGGCCTTATTACAACTTTAAAACCCAAAATAGTAAAAGTAATGAAATAAAATGGAAAAGAAGTTTACTAATGTTTGAAAACATTATTTCCAAAGCATGGCCTCTACCAAGTCATCCATGGCCTAAGTCTTCATCACTGAGCATTACCTGCAAGGATTTAGAAAAAGAAGGGGGTGAGTTACAAGAACTCAGTGCATAAATCCCTTACCGTCATCCACTAGGCCTGAACCCATAAAGCAAAATCTTGGGCCTAAGCCCATTTACATAACAATATTTAAATGAAGTAATTGTTTGCAACCTAACCCATCCATCCGTCACACACCCGACGAGCCAATCACATCTATGGGGATCAAGTCAACCCACCCCGCCGCTCACAACAAATTGCAGTCGAGCTGCTATTTATAATATTTTTGTGGTCAAGCCACTGAAATAATAATTAAGCACAATAATAAATAATTTGTGGCAATGCCACCAGGCTACACTGCTCTCCAAACAATTTTTCCCATCCCATGCAAAATGTAAAAATGTAACATGCATAATAATATAAAATATCCACATATATATGACAACCATTAATCTAGTGAATTATTTCGATAAAACAGCCCATTAAAGCAATTTAATAATTCGGCCCACTAAGGCATTCTAGCAAATCGGCCCATAGGGGCATTTTGGTAATTTAACAAAATTAATATCGATTTTGACAGATCTTTAGAAATAGTGTTGTTTAAGCAAGTTCCTCGATTCATGCCATATTACCGTTATTAAAATTTTAAGCAACAACGATCAGTTTTCCAATCATGATAGTGAATCACGAATCTACGGGATTTTGATGTGAGATTACATACCTGATTACGGTAAGGACTAAACCTTCTTGATTGTCGGCACCTATGACACCATAACACTTGATTAACAACAAAAAGAGGGTGTCTTAATCCAAATATCTAAATCTAACGATCTAATGAAATGCTTACCCTTAGCATCGTGAACAACCACGATTTGCCTATTCTCATAAGATGATGGTCCACATCCCAGTGGGAAGTCTCGAACTGCTGATACCGCCCAACGTTTGAACTTGGGAGTAGATATTACAAGTCCACTCCCTTTTTGCCCTCCTACCGATTTTCCGTTAGTATTGCTACCACTTGCCTCTATTTGAGAAGTCTCGGATAGAAAAATACTACGCTGAAAGAATGTAGTTTTTTAGAGAGAGGATTTTGGCTTACCACTACTTTCGAAGAATCAACGAGTAGAGAAGAACGAGTGGTTTAGTCCCTATAGTAATCGATTAGTCAAACTTTTGTTCCTATTAGCAAAATAACCAAGTATAGAGATATCGAATGAACTAAGAAGAAATTCCTTACCTTAACAATGATAGATCTGATTCCCACCGATTGGCTTATGGCTACGGATGAGTCAAGGATATAATATTCGGCTTTCCCACTATAATACTACAAAAAGAAGAGATGATCATGATTTGAGGGAGTAGGAGAGAATAATGATTTCGGTTTATAAACAAAGTGAATGTAACATCCGGGATTTAGGGGCTTTGCATTTACTTCGTATCATTGCGTTTGGTATGCTTTGTATGTTGTCTGATGTGTTCGGGGTTTCCAGGAAGGCTCGGGGTTAAGTTGGAACCTTGGCCAAATTTTAATTTTTAGCACCTTAGGAGGGAAGCTGGTTGGGGACAGGACTTAAGGTTTATTGTTTGTGCTTGTTGACACAAGAACTAAGATGGTAAATTGGCAAGGAGGCACCACTTAAGGAGCAGGTAAGTGACGCCTCAGAGGGAACAGAGGGGAGTAGGTTCGATTCATGTTGCCAGCAAGGTGGCTTTTATTTTTAATCATGCGTCAAAGGGTTGGATGATGGAATCGGTTGGGAGCCTTGAAGTATAGAGGTGACTTGGTCAAACTTTTTGAATGGTTGGACAAGAGTAAAAAGGGGGAGTTGAAACTTTCAAATTATTTTGAATGTTTAAAACCATTTCAAATGTGTGTTCAGGAGTGAAGTTAGGAGAAAAACAAGGGATCTTGGAGAGGGGTAAAGGTGTTAGCCGAATTTTGTTGGGTGACTAGGGGGTCGGTCAAAGGTTGTGGTTTCGGTTTGGGAAGGGTGGGTGCCGAGAGTTTTGAAGCCTTAGCAATTTGGGTTGTGGGTCTTCTTTGAGAGCATTTAGTGTTTGCTTTTAGGTAATCTTTAGTTCTTTTTCATCTTTTCTCTTTTTTCTATCAAAACCGAAGGCATCCTCTCCGTTTTCTTTTGACATTTTCTGTCACTTGTGTGCAAATTGCTTCTTTATCAAAAGCCGAATAGTTCTTCCTTCTTGATTCAGCGAGTTGCAGTTGGTAACCTCTTAGCCAAATCCTCCTACCATCTCTTCCATTCCATGTTGTTTGCTTCTTCTTCTTCATTTATTTCTTCTTAGCCGAATGTCCATTTTCACACCCATCTCTTGTTCTCTTTTGTTCAAACTGAAACCTACTCTGTTCTTTCTCTCTTTGGACGTTGATTTCTCTTCTCTATTATCTTGTGAAAGCTGAATCCTCCTAGTCTTTCCTTTTTACTTTTTCCCTTGATTTCTCTAAAAGCCGAAACTTAATCTTTTCTGGGTAGTTCTTATTTGCTTGTTAGCCGAATCTCTCTAGTATTCATATCTCTGCATTCAGTTCTTGTTTTTAGTGGATTGCCGCTGCTCATCTTCTTACCTCTCTCAATTGGATTCTTCCTGTTTAGTAGTAAGCTCTCTTTACCTCTTTCGACTCTTTCTTTCCCTTATCGTTCGATTTAGTCAAGATGTTAACTGTGGTACTTTGGGGTGCTTTGGCCGAAAGGTCATCTCTTTTGGTTTGTTTATTTGATCGATACTGATTCAAGATTATGTAGGGATTTAATTGGCTTCCTAATCTAAGTCTGCTAGACCCCAGTTTCAGTTGTTAAGGTAAGGGTTTCTTTCTCTAGTTATTCGATCGGGTTCTTCATTCGTTGTTAGGCTGCCATAACCCAATGTTTTGTTAAATAAGCGCTATTTCATTATAGCATCTTCTGACCAAGATCGTTTCATGGAATCAAATACCAATAAGGCAAAGGAAGGGGTTGGACCCATAAACCTAGCCCCTAAGTTTAAGAGACGTGCGGTGTCTGCCATTCGTGATTGGCCACTGGGTTGTGGACTGGTTTCTGAAAGGGATAAACAAATCGCTGTGATCCCTGCAAGTGAGGACGTTAGCGAGATTGATAGTGTAGTCTTGCGTGTTCACAGGTGTGTAATTATCACACTATTCCCTTAATTACATCTATTTGTATATGGTATGCTTGAAAGCCGAAAATAGCGGCAATGGTGATTGAGTTACCTATTTGGGTAAACCGGGAAGAAAAACTAGGTCAGTGTATTACTTTCATGCGTTATTAATATTTGTGGATAATCTGATTGTGGGTGTATGCTAAGTATTATATATTTATTTCTTATCATGTAATCTATCTTTTATATTATGTTACATGCGTATGGGATATAGGGATGAAAATTATTTAAAGGGGAAGTGTATATTGGTGACTTTGTCACGATTAATGATGGCGTAGTGCCTCATTGTGGATTTTTGATTTAATCACGTGCGGAATTAGTGGCTAGACCACTTATGTGGACTTTGAGCAGTGTGTCTGTCAGCATGACTGCCAAAGAGGTGTGTAGCGGATGGAGGGTTGATTGTAGAAATCCCCACAGGTGTGTATGAGGATGGACATATAGAGCGATGTGTAGAGGATGGAATAGTAGGTTGGGCTAGGCTATTATATTGATTACTTGTGCATGATGTGATAATCCGATGATGGTTTGGGGCTCAAGCCCACTTGTGGAATTTTTGTGGACAAATTGCACAGTGAGTCTGGTGTGTCACTCTATTTTTCTCAAACAACTTGCAGGTAACTCCTAGTTCTCTGGACTGGGCTGGTGCGAACTTGAGGTGGCCATGCATGGGTTACTTTTATTAAACTTTATTTTACTTATTACTAACTACTTTTCATTTGGGAATTTTTAATATGTAATAAGGCCACTTCAAATTTGGTAAATGTTGGATTTTAAATTGGATTTGCTACGCATTAATCATAAACTACTCAATGGAACATTTTTATAAAATATGAACGAGGGTGTTCTTTGCAAACTGTCAAACCACATTCCCTATAAAAAGAGATTTCATTGATAGTCTATTAAGGAAAAGAAACGATAAGAGTTTTTCTAAAACGTCACCTAAACACATGGCTTGACCAATTAGAATTTTTATAACTCAAATGAACAACGGCTTTTCAACTAAGCCATGAAACTTGAGATTTTGAAAATGTCTTAAAAACTCCTCTGAAGCGTGTATACTCTTCAAACCTTTTCCTAGTAACAAGCCAAATCAGGTTGTAGTATTTGGGCTGGGTTTGGGTGTTACAATTTGGTATCAGAGCCTGGTTTAAAAACTCGGCCTTGGGTTTTAGGACCAAAATGTTTTCAAATTTTGTATTTAAGATGGTTTAAAAAGTAAAAATTACTTATAAACTTGTCTTTTGGAGGTATGGCACTCAAGATTCCAGCCTAGGTCTGCCAGGTAAGTTTTCTGATTGTAAAATGATTTACGTGAATAATATCGTCATGGATGTTGGAATTTAGAATCTTTATTGTAGAGATGAAAACCTTTAGGATTGTATGTGCTTTGCGGAGGAACTACTTATAACTGTACCTTCATAAAACTCTTCATTAATAAACAGTGGAAAGAAATACTGACGCATAAAATTTATAATCAGAGAAACGGAGTGATATACATGAGTGATAGAGGATGAGGATGTGTTATACGCGACCGTGGAAGGGGCAAAGGTTCTGAAGCTGAATTCTCGAAAGCGAGGAATGAGCCCGAGGGCGAAGCACCAGCATCACCTGTGGTGGGAGCAGGTTCGTAAGACAAAACTGGTGGAGATAATGCCCTGTCACAGGTGATGTTGTGTGTGTTAGAGCATGTGGCTGGGGCAAGCATAGGAACAGCAGCTCGGAAGTCCATCCCTGAGCAACTCCGAGCTAATGGAGCTGAAATGTTTAGGGGTATCTCTGGGGTAGCTCCAAATGTGGTTGAGTATTGGCTGGAGGCAGTCGAGAGAATTATAGATGATCTGGACTGCACGCGGAGGAGAAGCTGAAGGGCGCGGTGTCTCTACTTAGGGACGAGGCATACCAGTGGTGGCTCACGATAAGAGAGGGTACTCCAGTGGACCATACTGAATGGGATTTCTTCAAAATCGTATTTCAGAGGAAATACATTGGGCAAGTTATGTGGATGCTCATAGGAAAGCATTTTTGAATCTGGTGCAAGTGGGTAAATTGGTAGCTCAGTACGTGGCAGAATTTCTGCGGTTGAGCCAGTACGCTCGAGGGATAGTTGCGACTGATTATGAGCGTTGCGTGCGGTTCGAGGATGGGCGGCGAGACGAGTTACGAGTATTGATAGCTCCTCAGCGGGAGAGAGATTTTGCCATCTTGGTGGAAAAGGCCAAAATAGCCGAGGAGGTAAAGCGGACTGAGAAGCAGAATAGGGACAAGGACAGAGGCAGGAATAAAAGGAGTTATGGACCGTCAGGATCATCTCGAGGTTTTCAAAAAAGGCCTAGGGTTGATGGGCCTGTTCGTGCTGCAACGTCGGCTGCGGTTGGGCAATTTCGACAGTGTGCTCAATGTGGGAGGTCACATGCAGGAGAGTACTGGGGAAGAAATAAGGAGCGTTTCAAGTGTGGGTCAAAGGTTCATCTGATAAAGAGTTGCCTGATAGATATGAACAGGGCTCGGATGGTAGGTCAGGGGTATGTGCAGCCAGGAATGGGTGGTTAGCATATGCTGAGAGGTCGTGGTCCGAACCGAGGAGGGAATGGTTTTGGTCGGGGTCATGGAGCACCGGGCAGAGGTATAGGGGGTACTGAGGCAAGACAGCTCGGGTTAGTTTATGTGGCCAGACGCTGAGAAGAGGGTGACGCACCAGATGTTATAACGAGTACGTTCCTCTTTTTTGGTTTACCCTTTACGCATTAATTGATATTAGGTCGACATATTCCTATGTTGCTATTGTGGTGTCTGGAACCTTGAACATGAAATCTGAAACTGCTTCTAGGGAGATGACTGTACTTAATCCTTTAGGGCAATCTGTAGTAGTAAATAGTTTTTTTTAGAAATGTGCCTCTAGAAGTGCAAGGGTTGGTTTTCCCGGTTGATTTGATGGAACTACCGTTTGGGGAGTTCGATTTGATCTTAGGCATGGACTGGTTGGTAAGATATCATGGAAACTTGGATTGTGCTGCTAAGCGCATGGTGTTAAGGACTCCTGAGGGTGATGAAGTTTTGGTTATAGGTGAGAGGAGAGACTACTTGTCCAATGTAGTGTCTGCTCTAAAGGCGAAAAGAATGGTGAGAAAAGGGTGCATGGCTTTCCTAACTTTTTTTAGTGCATTGGATGCAAAGGGAGTGACTGTGAATGAGGTTGGAACAGTAAAGGAATTTGTAGATGTCTTTCCTGAAGAGCTGCCTCTAGATCGTGAGGTGGAATTTGGAATTGAGCTACTTCCGGGTACGGCTCTGGTGTCCATCGCCCCTTATAGAAAGGTACCGAAGGAGTTGGTTAAACTTAAAGCTCAAATCCAGGAGTTGTTAGATAGTGGTTTTATTCAACCCAGTGTATCTCCATAGGGAGCGCCGGTGCTATTTGTAAAGAAGAAAGAGGATCTATGCGTATGTGCATTGATTACCGCCAGTTAAATAAGCTGGCGATTAAGAACAGTACCCGCTGCCGAGGATAGAGGACCTGGTTGATCAGCTCAAAGGGGCTTCGGTCTTTTCAAAGATAGATTTGAGGTCAGGATATCGTCAGCTTATGGTAAAGGAAGCAGGTATTCATAAGATGGCTTTCCGGACTCGCTACGGGCACTATGAATTTTTGGTAATGCCGTTTGGGTTGACCAATGCACCAGCTGGGTTTAAGGATATGATGAACCGAGTTTTTCAGCCCTATCTGGACTGGTTCGTTGTGGTGTTCATAGACGACATTCTGATATATTCCAAAACAGAATCGGAGCATGATTTGCATCTTCGGGTGGTTCTGCAGATTTTAAAGGAGAAGCAGCTGTATTCCAAATTTAGCAAGTGTGAGTTTTGGTTGAAGGAAGTTACATTTTTGGGTCATGTGGTATCTGCAGAAGGGATTAGGGTTGATCCCTGTAAGATTGAGGCGGTGTTTGATTGGAAACCACCTAAGTCGGTGGTAGAAATTCAGAGTTTCATTGGTCTAGCTGGGCATTCTCGAAGGTTCATGGAGGGGTTCTCATCGATTGCCGAAGGATGTGGAATTGAAGCAGAAGATTCTTCAGGAAGCACATAGTAGCCCTTACGCTATACATCCTGGAGGAAGTAAGATGTATTAGGATCTGCGCGAACAGTTTTGGTGGCCTGGATTAAAGTGGAAAGTTACGAAATTTGTGGGAACGTGTTTAACGTGTCAGCAGGTCAAAGCCGAACACCAGTTGCCTTCGGGGTTGTTGCAACCGGTGAAGATTCCACTGTGGAAATGGGAGAGGATCACTATGGACTTTGTTAGTGGCCTACCTCTTACGCCTACTAAGAAAGATCCGGTATGGGTGGTTATGGATCGATTAACAAAATCCTCTCATTTCATACCTGTTCATGTCGACTATTCTCTTCAAAGATTGGCTAATTTGTATGTAGCAAAAATTGTAAGGGTGCATGGGGTACTAGTGTCAATCATATCAGATAGAGACCCTAGATTTACGTCGCGGTTCTGGAGAGCATTGCACCAGGCTTTGGGCACAAGGCTGGACTTTAGTACAGCGTTTCATCCACAGACAGACGGACAATGTGAGAGAGTAATTCAGGTCTTGGAGGATATGTTAAGGGGATGTGTCATCGATTTTAGGGGTAGTTGGGAAGAGTTCTTACCGTTGGCAGAGTTCGCGTACAACAACAGCTACCAATCTAGTATTCAGATGGCGCCTTATGAAGCATTGTATAGACAGAAGTGTCGCACTCCCTCCTGTTGGACGGAATTAGGTGAACGCCAGATTTTAGGTCCGAAAATGGTTGTGGAAGCAGAGGAGAAGGTTAAGTTAATTCGAACTCGATTGAAGGAAACGTCAGACAAACAGAAATCATATGCGGATTTAAAGCCGAAGGAGATAGAGTTTACAATAGGTGATCGGGTCTTCTTGAAAGTTTCACCGTGGAAAAAGGTGATGAGATTTGACGTAAGGGTAAGCTAAGTCCCAGGTTTATCGGGCCTTATCGGGTTTTGAAACGTGTGGGACCAGTAATGTATCAACTGGAATTACCTTCTGAATTGAAACAAATGCATGATGTGTTCCATGTTTCAATGTTATGGCGTTATCGCTCGGATTCGTCTCACGTGTGGCAGTAGAGGAAATTGAGGTAAGGCCAGACCTATCTTATGAGAAGGAACCTATTCAGATTTTGGAACGAGACGTCAAGGTGCTAAGAAGGATATCAGTCCCGTTGGTTAAAGTCTTGAGGCAAAAACATGGAATGGAAGAGGCGACATGGGAGCCAGAGGATGAGATGCGACAGCAATACCCACACCTCTTTTGACCAGGTAATTTCGAGGCCAAAATTTCTTTAAGGGGGTAGAACTGTAACATCCGAGATTTAGGGGCTTTGCATTTACTTCGTATCGTTGCGTTCGGTATGCTTTGTATGTTGTGTGATGTGTTTGGGGTTCCCGAAAAGGCTCGGGGTTACGTGGAAACCTTGGCCAAATTTTAATTTTTAGCACCTTAAGAGGGAAGTTGGCTGGGGACAGGACTTAAGGTTTATTGTTTGTGCTTGCTGACACAAGAACTAAGACGGTAAAGTGGCAAGGTGGTATCACTTAAGGAGCAAGTAAGTGACGCCTCAAGGGGAGTAGAGGGGAGTAGGTTTGATTCATGTTGCCTGCAAGGTGGCTTTTATTTTTGCTCATGCGTCAAAGGGTTGGATGATGGAATCAGTTAGGAGCCTTGAAGTGTAGAGGTGACTTGGTTAAACTTTTTGAATGGTTGGACAAGAGTAAAAAGGGGGATTTGAAACTTTCAAATTATTTTGAATGTTTAAAATCATTTCAAATGTGTGTTCAGGAGTGAAGTTAGGAGAAAAACAAAGGATCTTGGAGAGGGGTAAAGGTGTTAGCCGAATTTTGTTAGGTGATTAGGGGGGTCGGTCAAAGGTTGTGGTTTCGGTTTGGGAAGGGTGGGTGCCGAAAGTTTTGAAGCCTTAACAATTTGGGTTGTGGGTCTTCTTTGAGAGCATTTAGTGTTTGCTTTTAGGTAATCTTTAGTTCTTTTTCATCTTTTCTCTTTTTGCTATCGAAACTGAAGGCATCTTTTCCCTTTTCTTTTTTCATTTTCGATCACTTGTGTGCAAATTACTTCTTTATCAAAAGCCGAATAGTTCTTCTTTCTTGATTCCATGAGTTGCAGTTGCTAACCTCTTAGCCGAATCCTCCTACCATCTCCTCCATTCCATCTTGTTTGCTTCTTCTTCTTCATTTATTTCTTCTTAGCTGAATGTCCATTTTCACACCCATCTCTTGTTCTCTTTTGTTCAAACCGAAACCTACTCCATTCTTTCTCTCTTTGGACGTTGATTCCACTTCTCTATTCTCTTGTGAAAGCTGTATCCTCCTAGTCTTTCCTTTTTACTTTCTCCCTTAATTTCTCTAAAAGCCGAAACTTATCATCTTTTCGGGGTAGTTCTTATTTTCTTGTTAGCCAAATCTCTCTGGTATTCATATCTCTGCATTCGGTTCTTATTTTCAGTGGATGGCCACTACTCATCTTCTTACCTCTCTCAATCGGACTCTTCCTGTTTATTAGTAAGCTCTCTTTACCTCTTTCGACTTTTTCTTTCCCTTATCGGTCGATTTAGTAAAGATGTTAACTGTGGTACTTTGGGGTGCTTTGCCCGAATGGTCATCCCTTTTTGTTTATTTATTTGATCGATACTGATTCGGGATTATGTAGGGATTTAATCGGCTTCCTAATCCAAGTCTGTTAGACCCCAGTTTCAGTTGTTATGGTAAGGGTTTCTTTCTCTAGTTATTCGATCGGGTTCTTCATTCGTTGTTAGGGTACCATAACCCAATGTTTTGTTAAACAAGCGCTATTTCATTATAGCATTTTCTGACTAAGATCATTTCATGGAATCAAACACCAATCAGGCAAAGGAAGGGGTTGGACCCATAAACCCAGCCCCTAAGTTTAAGGGACGTGGGTGTCTTCTGTTCGTGATTGGCCACCGGGTTGTGGACCGGCTTCTGAAAGGGATAAACAAATCACTGTGATACCTACAAGTAAGGACGTTATCGAGATCGATAGTGTAGTCTTACGTGTTCACAGGTGTGTAATTATCACACTATTCCATTAATTGCATCTATTTGTATGTGGTATGCTTGAAAGCTGAAAATAGCGGCAATGGTGATTGAGTTAACTATGTTGGGTAAACCAGGAAGAAAAACCAGGTCATTGTATTACTTTCATGCGTTATTAATATTTGTGGATAACCTGATTATGGGTGTATGCTAAGTATTGTATATATATTTCATATCATGTAATCTATCTTTTATATTATGTTGCATGTGCATGGGATATGGGGATGAAAATGATTTAAAGGGGAAGTGTATATTGGTGACTTTGTCATGATTAATGATGGCGTGGTGCCTCATTATGGATTTGGCGATTTAATCAAGTGTGGAATTAGTGGTTAGACCACTTATGTGGACTTTGAGCAGTGTGTCTGTCAGCATGACTGCCAAAGAGGTGTGTAGCGGATGGAGGGTTGATTATAGAAATCCCCACAGGTGTGTATGAGGATGGACATACGGAGCGGTGTGTAGAGGATGGAATACTAGGTTCGGTTGGGCTATCATATTGATTTCTTGTGCATGATGTGATAATCCGATGATGGTTTGGGGCTCAAGCCCACTTGTTGAACTTTTGTGGACTAATTACACAATGAGTCAGGTGACTCACTCTATTTTTCTCAAACAACTTGCAGGTAACTCCTAGTTCTCTGGACCGGGTTGGTGTAGACTTGAGGTGGCCATGCATGGGTTACTTTTATTAAACTTTATTTTACTTATTACTAGCTACTTTTCATTTGGGAATTTTTAATATGTAATAAGGCCACTTCAAATTTGGTAAATGTTGGATTTTAAATTGGATTTGCTACGCGTTAATCACGAACTACTCGGTGGAACGTTTCTATAAAATATAAGCGAGGGTTTTCTTTGCAAACGTCAAACCACATTCCCTATAAAAAGAGATTTCATTGATAGTCTATTAAGGAAAAGAAACGATAAGAGTTTTTCTAAAATGTCACCTAAACACAAGGCTTGACCGATTAGAATTTTATAACTCAAATGAACAATGGGTTTTCAACTAAGCCACGAAACTTGAGATTTTGAAAATGTCTTAAAAACTCCTCTGAAGCTTGTATACTCTTCAAACCTTTTCCTTGTAACATGCCAGACCCGGTTGTAGTGTTTGGGCCGGGTTTGGGGTGTTACAGTGAAACAACCGAATAGTGATGGATACACATTTGGCTAGGAAGAAAAGAAGATGAAAGGAATAGAATGAAGCCCCTTACCCGATTCAACCAAGGAAGAAATGTCCAACACGTAAGAATGGAGAAGAGATAATGGCTAAAAGGATTCAACTACTTTGAGAGAAAGAAACGAGGAAGATTCGTCCTACAAATATGGTCGACTAAAGAAAGAAGAGAGAAAGATAGGAGGAACGATGAGAAAACAAGAAAAGAAGAGCAAAGTGGCTTGAGTGTTTCGGCAAAACAAAGAAAAAGATGAACAATTTTGCTTGAAAGTTTTGGCAAGTGAGGGAAGAAATTGGAAAAGAGAAAACTCAAATTGCTCAAAAGAAGAAAAACTCTACATGCCCAAAACTTGTAAAAACTAATTTGGCTCTTTCCCCCCCTTACCAAATCGTATACCCCTTACCAAAAGATTATGTTGACCAAATTTTAACCTGGTAAGCCACTGGCCCAACATGCTTCAGTACACGGTTTGGTCCGATGAACCTAGGGCTCAACTTACCTTTCCGCCCAAATTGTAACACCCCAAACCCAGCCCAAACACCACAGCTAGATCGGGCATATTACTAGGAAAGAACTTTTAAGGTATTACGAACTTCAGAAGAATTTTAAATCCTTTTAAAATCCCAACTTTTAATGTTCAATTGAAAACCCATTATTCATTTAAGATAAAATTTAATTTGCCAAAACCTTGTGTTTAGGTGACATTTGAAAAACACCTATTGTTACGTTTCATTAAGCTAGAGGTATGTTATGGAAATCCATTTGAAAAATCATTAATTAAGTTATAAGAAAACTTTATTTGTAATTCGGTGAATGAAACATCTTATCAACTACATTAGATTTAACACATCTAAGACGTAAAACCGAAATTTTAAACGGAATTAATAGTGGCCTTATTACAACATAGAAACCCAAAAACAAAGTAGAAGATAAATAAAGTTCTATATATATATATTTTTTAAGAAAGAAAATCGTGCATGGCCACCTCGTAGTCCTATCCGGCCCAGTCCACTGCACTATGTATTACCTGCAAAGATGTTAAGCAAACAGAGTGAGTCAAAAGACTCAGTGTGCAATTTCCAAGCACCTTTACCACTTACCATCTCGGCCTTAGCCCCCTTAAAGTAACATTGAGCGAAGCCCATTCAAAATCAAATTGAGCTTTAGCCCCATAGTACAGAATAACAGGTTTCATATGCAAAATAATGGAAAACCCAATCCAACCTAAATTTCCAACCACTACACATCACCCGATCCTACCAATCACACCAGTGAGGATTTCTACAATCGACCCTCCATCCGCTACACACCATCGATGGCAGTCATGCTGCATTTAGCTACTCATCGCGATATATGTGGCATAGCCACCATAATAATGTGACAACATCATAGTCATATGCTGCAAAGCCACCATTAACACTGCTCCATTCATCATTATCATATGCAACATACAATCATGATGGTATGAATGCAACATATAAGAACATACATAAAACATTTAAGGCATATGAATATTCATGCTAACGACCATATTTACAAGGAATACTCGGAGAAAGAACGTACCTGGTGTCACGATTATTACCCTCTATGGGTATCATAATGGCTATTATTGTGTTTTCGGCTTTCAAGCATCACATATATACATAACAAAAACATACATGAAGGTGTGGGAATTACACACCTGTAAACACGAAGAACTATACTATCAGTCTCGTCAATCCTTTCACTAGCAGGGGTCACAGCAATCTGCTTATCCCTCTCCGAAGTCGACCCACAACCCGGTGGAAAATCTCGTACGGATGACACCACACGTTTTTTGAACTTAGGGATAGGGACTATGAGTCCAACCCCTTCCTTTGCTTGGCTGGTATTCGATTCCATGAAAAGGTCTTGGTCAGAAGACCACGCTAAGGCATTGAATAACATAAAAGTAAGAATATACGCTCAACCGAAGGGGTTTCTTACCTAGATCGACAAAAATCAGAGGCTACTAATCTTGGATTCAGGAATCGCCAAAATCCTAACATCCACAACATAGAAACCCAAAAACAAAGTGGAATATAAATAAAGTTCTATATATATATATATATTTTAAGACAGAAAATCGTGCATGGCCACCTAGTAGTCCCATCCGGCCCAGTCCACTGCACTATGTATTACCTGCAAAGATGTTATGCAAACAGAGTGAGTCAAAAGACTTAGTGTGCAATTTCCAAGCACTTTTACCACTTACCATCTCGGCCTTAGCCCCCTTAAAGTAACATTGAGCGAAGCCCATTCAAAATCAGATTGGGCCTTAGCCTCATAGTACAGAATAACAGGTTTCATATGCAAAATGATGGAAAACCCAATCCAACCTAAATTTCCAACCACTACACATCACCCGATCCTGCCAATCACACCAGTGAGGATTTCAATAATCGACCCTCCATCCGCTACACACCATCGATGGCAGTCATGCCGCATTTAGCTACTCATCACGACATATGTGGCATAGCCACCTTAATAATGTGACAATGTCATCGTCATATGTTGCAAAGCCACCATTAACACGGCTCCATTCATCATTATCATATGTAACATACAATCATGATGGTATGAATGCAACATATAAGAACATACATAAAACATTTAAGGCATATGAATATTCATGCTAACGACCATATTTACAAGGCATACTCGGAGAAAGAACGTACCTGGTGTCATGATTATTACCCTCTATGGGTATCATAATAGCTATTATTGTGTTTTCAGCTTTCAAGCATTACATATATACAGAACAATAACATACATGAAGGCGTGGGAATTACACACCTGTAAACAAGAAGAACTATACTATCAATCTCATCAATCTTTTCACTCGCGGGGATCACAGCGATCTTCTTATCCCTCTCCGAAGTCGACCCACGACCCGGTGGAAAATCTCGTACAGCTGACACCACATGTTTTTTGAACTTAGGGGTAGGGACTACGAGTCCAACCCCCTCCTCTGCTTGGCTGGTATTCGATTCCATGAAAAGGTCTTGGTCAGAAGACCACGCTAAGGCATTGAATAAGATAAAAGTAAAAATATACGCTTAATTGAAGGGGTTTCTTACCTAGATCGACAAAAATCGGAGGCTACTAATCTTGGATTCAAGAATCGCCAAAATCCTAACATCCCCTTGGAAGTGGCCTCTCAAAGAAAAGACGGTGAAGACACGTCCGTTTACCACTACCCTACGTCAAAACAACAGTGCATTGATTAGAAGTTCTGACTTCGGCTATCAGTAAAGTCGACAGAAAGGTACAGATTTGGCTTTGGTTTAACTAGCCAGAAACGAAATAGCAGATGGAAAAAGAAACACAGAAGATATAAGTCACCACCCTGACAACTGATTAACACCAAAGAAACCGAATGAGAAGAACAGTGTTTCGGTTGTGAAGAAATAAGAAGAAAAGGACTAAAGGATTTCAGCTAAAGCAAAAGGAATTAGAGAGATGAATGGTAGAAGACGATGATGATTCGATCAAGAAGAGGAATGAGGATGAGGTTCAGCTTTTAGAAGGAATAGAGAAGAAAGATGGATCGCAAAGAAATGGTATGATACTTTCGGTGGTGAGATTAAAGAGAATAAGTGGAAGGGAAAAAAGAGATACGGTAAAGAGGCTCAAGAGATTTCGGCTCAGGGGGAAAAAGAAAGAGAAGAGAGAATGGTGGAAATGATGAGTAAAATGAAGCTAAGGTTCGGCTAAAGGTAAAAAGGAGAAAATAAATAAAAGTTGGCTAGCAATTTCAACATATAGAGATTAAGGGCTCAAAAAGAACAAAAGAGCTCAAAAGATCCTACCAAAATCGGCACACCTACTCACATATGACCGAAAGACTCACCTAAAGTGCCTAAGTTGCTAAAAGAAATTCGGCACACTCACAACAAGCCAAAACTGACTTCTCCCCCTCTTTCAAGCATCCCAAATTCGGCCATTACCTACACCAACACTCAATCCCATATGTTCCTCCTAATTTCACTCTTGTTCACCCATTTAAATGAGTTTGAAAAATTCAAACTCCACCTTTCACTCCTGGCCACCCTTTCAAATTATTTGACTTGTTCAACACCCACTCCTCCCAGTCCAAACCAGAACCACCTCCTCTTCATCCCAACGTAACACAAACTCCAAAAAAAAAAAAGCAGCTATATGACTCGAACCTGCTCCCTCACTGCTCTCCTGTGGTGCCACTACCAGCCTCTTAAGTGACGTCTCTTTGCCAGTTTACTACTCCAATTCTTGTGTCACTAATAACAAGCAACAACTCATAAAGCCTGCCCCAGCCAGCTCTCCCCTAAAGTGCCCAAAAATTGAAATTTTTGGCTAAGGCTTTGGCTTAACCGCGAGCCTTTTCGGAGGCCCCAAACATAACAAATTAATAGATAGAGCATACCAAACACACAGAAACATAATAAATCCAAAGCCCCTAATTCTCGGATGTTACAGTTCTACCCCCTTAAAGAAATTTCGGCCTCAAAATTACCTGGTCAAAAGAGATGTGGGTATTGCTGCCGCATAACATCCTCTGGCTCCTACGTAGCCTCCTCTGATCCGTGATTTTGCCATAAAACTTTGACCAATGGGACTAATTTCTTTCCCAACACCTTAATGTCTCAATCTAAGATCTGCACTGGTTCCTCCTCAGAAGATAATCCGGGCTTACTTCGATTTCTTCTACTGGCACAATATGGGATGGATCCAAATGGTAGCGCCTTAACATCGAGACATGGAACACATCATGAATCTGACTCAATTCCGAAGGTAGCTGGAGCTGATAAGCTACTGATCCCACACGCTTCAATACACGATAAGGCCTGATAAATCTGGGACTTAGCTTACCCTTCCGTCCAAACCTCATCACCTTCTTCCACGGAGAAACTTTCAGGAAGACTTGATCACCTACTGTGAATTCTATGTCTCTACGCTTTAGGTTAGCATAGGATTTCTGCGTGTCGGACACTTCCTTCAACAAAGTTCGAATCAACTTAACTTTCTTCTCTGTTTCTGAAACTAATTACGAACCTAAGATCTGACGCTCACCCAATTCTGTCCAGCAAGTAGGTGTACGACACCTCCGTTCATACAACGCTTCATAGGGCGCCATCTGAATGCTAGACTGATAGCTGTTGTTGCATGCAAACTCTGCCAACGGTAGAAACTCCTCCCAACTACCTCTGAAGCCAATGACACAGCCCCTCAACATATCTTCCAAGATCTGAATTACCCTCTCAGACTGTCCATCACTCTGTGGATGAAAAGCTGTGCTGAAGTCTAGCCTTGTACCCAACGCTTCATGTAATGCCTTCTAAAATCTCAATGTAAACCTGGGGTCTCTGTCAGATATGATAGACATAGGTACCCCATGCAACCTCACAATCTCTGCTACATACATCTTGGCTAACTTTTTCAGAGAATAGTCGACTCGAACAGGTATGAAATGGGTGGACTTTGTCAACCGATCAACAATCACCCATACCGAATCTTTCTTAGTAGGCGTAAGAGGTAGCCCACTAATAAGGCCCATCGTAATCCTCTCCCATTTCCACTGTGGAATCTTCATCGGCTGCAATAACCCCGAAGGCAACTGATGTTCCGCTTTCACCTGCTGACACGTCAAACATTTACCCACAAACTCGGTAATCTCTTGCTTCAACCCAGGCCACCAAAACTATTCACGTAGATCTCATTACATCTTACTCCCACCAGGATGCATAGCGTATGGGCTACTATGCGCCTTTTGGGGAATCATCTGTCTTAGCCCAACATCGTTTGGCATGCAAATCCTCTCATGGAAACACAAAGCTCCATCACTGTTCAGACTATAATTCTCTACTCCCCCATTCTGCAGTTGCAAAAGTCGAGCACCCAAGACATCGTCCAACAACTGCTTCTCTTTAACCTGACTTATCCACGTCGGCTTCACTTGAAGTTCAGCTAACAAACTCCCATCATCATACAAGCTGAGATGGGCAAACATCACCCTCAAATCTGATATTACCTTCAGATTTAATGCATCTGCCACCATGTTAGCTTTACCCGGATGGTATTCGATCGAGCAGTCATAATCCTTCAATAGTTCAATCCACGTTCGCTGTCTTAAATTCAACTCCTTCTGAGTAAGGAGATATTTCAAACTCTTATGGTCGGAGTAGATTATGGACTTTTCCCCATACAGGTAATGTCTCCAAATCTTCATAGCGAACACTACCGCTGCCAACTCCAGATCATGCGTGGGATAGTTCACCTCATGCGGTCTTAACTGTCGAGACGCATATGCAACTACCTTCCCATCTTGCATTAACACACACCCTAACCCCGTGTGTGAAGCGTCACAATAGACAACAAACTCTTTCCCAATCTCGGGCTGAACTAGCACAGGAGCCTCAGTTAAAATCCTCTTTAGCTTCTCAAAGCTTTCCTGCTACTTTTCAGTCCAAACAAATGGTACCTCTTTCCTCAACAACTTAGTTAAGGGTGAAACAATTAAGGAGAATCCCTCAACAAACCTTCTGTAGTAACCAGCCAATCCCAAGAAACTTTGAATCTCCGCCACGGACTTAGGCGGTTTCCAGTCCAACACAGCTTCAATCTTCCGGGGATCAACCCTAATCCCCTCAGCAAACACAACATGACCCAAAAAGGTAACTTCTTTCAAAAAAATTTACACTAACTGAATTTGGCATACAACTGCTTCTCCCTCAGAATCTACAGAACCACCCAAAGATGCGAATCGTGCTCCTCTTCTGTCTTAGAGTATACCAGAATGTTGTCTATGAACACTACCACAAACTGATCCAGATAGGGTTGGAATACTCGGTTCATCATATCCATAAACGTGGTTGGTGCATTCGTCAACCCAAACGGCATCACTAAAAACTCATAGTGACCATAACGGGTTCGAAACGCCGTCTTATGAATATCCCCTTCCTTGACCTTAAGCAGATGATAATCTGACCTCAAAATCTATCTTCGAAAAGACTAAAGCCCCCTTAAGTTGATCAAACAGGTCATCAATTCTCTGTAGCGAGTACTCGTTCTTGATCGTCAACTTATTCAATTGACGGTAGTCAATGCACATATGCATCGATCCATCCTTCTTTTTCACAAACATTACCGGCGCTCCCCACGGAGATACACTTGGTCGAATAAAACCACGATCCAACAGCTCCTGGATCTGGGCTTTTAGTTCCACCAGCTCATTTGGCACCATCCTATAAGGGGCGATGGACACCGAAGCCATACCCGAAAGTAGCTCAATTCCAAAATCCACTTCACGATCCGGAGGCAACCCTGGAAGCTCCTCCGAAAAGACATCCACGAACTCCTTTACTGTTCTAACCTCATTAACAGTCACTTCTTTTGCATCCAATGCGCTGACAAAAGCTGGGAATGCCTTGCACCCTTTCTGAACCATCTTAACAGCCCTTAAAGCAGAAACCAAGTTAGCCAAATAATTCCTTCTTTCCCCTATCATAACCACCTCTTCGTCCTCTAGAGTACACAACACCATTCGTTTAGTCGCGTAATCCAATTTAGCACGATGTTTAACCAACCAATCCATGCCTAAGATGAGGTCAAACTCCCCAAATGGTAATTCCATCAAGTCAGCTGGAAATAAAACTCTTGGGCACATCCCTAAATAGTTTGTTCGCTACCATGGATTGTCCTAAAGGGCTAACCACAGTTATCTCTCTAGCAACAATTTCAGATTTTATACTTAAAGTCTCAGATACAGTGCTAGCAACATAGGAGTGGGTCGATCCTATATCAACTAAAGCAAGAAATGGCTTATCAGCTATAAGAAACGTACCGATTATGACGTCCGGTGCGTCGCCATCCTCTCGCCGCAGTGTTGGATAGACAAAACCTGGCTGTCTTGCATCTGTACTGCTGGCACTCTTGCCAGGTGCTCCACGACCCCAACCGAATCCATTTCCTCCTCCAGCTGAGCCACGACCCCTTGGTGGTTGCTAACCACCTCTCCTGAACTGATCAAAGCCCTATCAGCTGGCCGCACCTGCTCCACTTATGGACAATCTCTAACCATATGATCCTTAGATCCACACTTAAAACATTCCCCAATTCTTTTCCGACATACCCTGGATGCATCTTTCCACACTGAGCACATGGACGAAGCTGACCCATCGCGGCAGGCGCCGGAACTCGAGCTGGCCCATCAAACCTTGGCCTTTTCTGGAAACCCCTAGATGATCCCGACGGCCCAAAATTTCTCTTGCTTTTACCTTGCTCTTTATCCCTATTATGCCTCTCAGTACGCTTTACTTCCTCGGCTATCTTAGCTTTTTTGACCAACACAGCAAAGTCTCTCTCCCGCTACGGAGCTATCAATACCCTCAACTCATCCCGCAACCCATCTTCGAACCCTACACAACACTCATAGTCAGTCGCCACTATACCTCGGGCGTACCAGCTCAGGCGTAGAAATTCCGCCTCATACTCAGCTACCGATTTACCTCCTTGTACCAAATTCAGAAATGCTATCCTCTGAGCATCCACGTAACTTGCCCCAACGTATTTCCTCTGAAATGCAGTTTTGAAGAAATCCCAGTCAATACGATCCGCTGAAGTACCCTTTCTTATCGTGAGCCACCACTGGTATGCCTCGTCCCAGAGAAGAGACACCGCCTCTTTTAATTTTTCCTCTACCGTGCAGTCTTAAATCATCCATAATCCTCTCGACTGCCTCCAGCCAATATTCAGCTACATTTGTGGCCATATCGGAAATACCCTTAAACATTTCAGCTCCATTTGCTTGAAGTCGCTCAGGATTAGACTTTCGAGATACCGTCCCAGTGCTTGCCCCAACAACTCGCTCCAACACCCGCAGTATTGCTTGAGATAGGGCATCGTCCCCACCAGTTCTATCTTGCGATCTCGCTTCTGCCATAGGTGATGCTGGCGCTTAGCCTTCAGGCTCATTCCTCGCTTCGAAGAACTCAGCCTCAGCACCCCGGCCTCTCCCACGGCCGCGCGCAACACGTCCACGACATCTGGCACTCATGTCTATCGTTTCGTCTTAATCTGGTTTACGAATTTTATGGATTAGCATTTCTTTCCACTGTTGATTAATGAGTAGTTTTATGAAAATAGAGTTTTAAGTAGGTTTCCGCCACATATACCTATAGGTTTTCATCGCAAAAGTAGAGTTTCTTAATTCTATCATCCATAGCAATATAATCCTATAATACATTCACTTCATGCAAATCACTTAACAATAAGAAATCTTACCTTGCAGACTTGGGCCGGAGACTCTAGTGCCATGCTTCTAAAAATGAAATTGACATTTATATATACATATTTTCTTAAATCACTTTTAAATCAACTTTGGGAAACGTTTTGAACCCAAAACCCAAGGCCGAGCTTTTAAAACTAGGCTCTGATACCAAATTGTAACACCCCAAACCTGGCCCAAACACCACGATCGGATCTGGCATGTTACTAAGAAAGAACATATAAGGTATTACAAACTTCAGAAGAATTTTAAATCATTTTAAAATCCCAAGTTTTAAGGTTCAATTGAAAACCCATTATTCATTTAAGATAAAATTTAATTTGCCAAAACCTTGGTGACATTTGAAAAATACCTGTTGTTACGTTTGATTAAGCTAGAGGTATGTTGTGGAAATCAGTCTGAAAAATCGTTAACTAAGTTATAAAAAAACTTTATTTGCAATTTGGTGAATGAAACATTTTATCAACTACCTTAGATTTAACGCGTCTAATACATAAAACTGAAATTTTAAATCGAATTAATAGTGGCCTTATTACAAAATAGAAACCCAAAAACAAAGTCGAAGAAAAATAAAGTTCTATATATTTTTTTAAGAAAGAAAACCGTGCATGGCCACCTTATAGTCCTATCCGGCCCGACCCACTGCACTATGTATTACCCGCAAAGATGTTAAGCAAACAGAGTGAGTCAAAAGACTCAGTGTGCAATTTCCAAGCACCTTTACCACTAACCATCTCGGCCTTAGCCCCCTTAAAGTGGTCACATTGAGCAAAGCCCATTCGAAATCAGATTGGGCCTTAGCCCCATAGTACATAATAACAGGTTTCATATGCAAAATGATGCAAAACCCAATCCAACCTAAATTTCCATCCGCTACACACCACCCCGTCCTGCCAATCACACTAGTGGGGTTTTCTACAATCGACCCTCCATCCGCTACAAACCATCGATGGTAGTCATGCTGCATTTAGCTACTCATCACGACATATGTGGCATAGCCACCGTAATAATGTGACAACGTAATCGTCATATGTTGCAAAGCCACCATTAACACTGCTCCATTCGTCATTATCATATGCAACATACAATCATGATGGTATGAATGCACCACATAACAACATACATAAAACATTTAAGGCATATGAATATTCATGCTAACGACCATATTTACAAGGCATACTCGGAGAAAGAACGTACCTGGTGTCACGATTATTACCCTCTATGGGTATCACAATAGCTATTATTGTGTTTTCGACTTTCAAGCATCACATATATACATAACAATAACATACATGAAGGTGTGGGAATTACACACCTGTAAACACGAAGAACTATACTATCAATCTCGTCAATCCTTTCACTCGCGGGGATCACAGTGATCTACTTATCCCTCTCCGAAGCCGGCCCACAACCCGGTGGAAAATCTCGTACGGCTAACACCGCACGTTTTTTGAACTTAGGGGTAGGGACTATGAGTCCAACCCTCTCCTTTGCTTGGCTGGTATTCGATTCCATGAAAAGGTCTTGGTCAGAACACCACGTTAAGGCATTGAATAAGATAAAAGTAAGAATATACGCTCAACTAAAGGGGTTTCTTACCTAGATCAACAAAAACTGGAGGCTGCTAATCTTGGATTTAGGAATCGCCAAAATCCCAACGTCCGCTTGGAAGTGGCCTCTCAAAGAAAATACGGTGAAGGCACATCCCTTTACCACTACCCTACGTCAAAATAAAAGTGCACAAATTAGAAGTTCTGAGTTCGGCTATCAGTAAAGTCAAAGAAAGGTGCAGATTCAGCTTTGGTACGACTAGGCAGAAACGGAATAGCAGATGGAAAAAGAAACACTGAAGATATAAGTCACCACCCTGACAACTGATTAACACCAAAGAAACCGAATGAGAAGAACAGTGTTTTGGTTGTGAAGAAATAAGAAGAAAAGGGCTAGGGGAATTAGGCTAAAGCAAAAGGAATTAGAGAGATGAATGGTAGAAGATGATGATGATTCGGTCAAGAAGAGGAATGAGGATGAGGTTCGGCTTTTAGAAGGAATAGAGAAGAAAGATGGATCGCAAAGAAACAGTATGATGTTTTTAGTTGTGATATTAAAGAGAATAAGTGGAAGGGAAAGAAGAGATTTGGCAAAGAGGCTCAAGAGATTTCAGCTAAGGGGGAAAAAGAAAGAGAAGAGAGAATGGTGGAAGTGATGAGTAAAATGAAGCTAAGGTTCGACTAAAGGTAAAAAGGAGAAGAGAAATAAAAGTTGGCTAGCAATTTTAGCATATAGAGATTAAGGGCTAAAAAAGAACAAAAGAGCTCAAAAGATCCTACCAAAATTGGCACACCTACTTACACATGACCGAAAAACTCACCTAAAGTTCCTAAGTTGCTAAAAGAAATTTGGCACACCCACAACAAGCCAAAACCGACTTCTCCCCCCTCCTTCAAGCATCCCAAATTCGGCCATCACCTACACCAACACTCTATCCCATATTTTCCTCCTAATTTCACTCTTGTTCACCCATTCAAATGAGTTTGAAAAATTCAAACTCCACCTTTCACTCATGGCCACCCTTTCAAATTATTTGACTTGTTCAACCCCCACTCCTCACAGTCCAAATCGAAACCACCTCCTCTATCCCAACCAAAATAACCTATATGACTCGAACCTGCTCCCTCACTGCTCCCCTATGGCGTCACTACCAGCCTCTTAAGTGGAGTCTCTTTGCCACTTTACTACTCTAATTCTTGTATCACTAATCACAAGCAACAGCTCATAAAGCCTGCCCCAGCCAGCTCTCCCCTAAAGTGCCCAAAAATTGAAATTTTGGGCCAAGGCTTCGGCTTAACCTCAAGCCTTCCCGGGGCCCCCGAACATAACAAATTAATAGATAAAGCATACCAAACACACAGAAACATAATAAATGCAAAGCCCCTAATTCCTGGATGTTACACAAATCTTAAGATCTTTTTTCCAAGGTGAGACTTTTAAGAAGACCTGATCTCCCACTGCAAACTCTATATCCTTACGCTTCAGATCTGCGTATGATTTCTGTCTGTCCGAAGCTTCTTTCAACCGAGCCCGAATTACCTTAACGTTTTCCTCCATCTCCGAGATCAACTCAGGACCCAATAATTGTCGCTTCCCCAGCTCAGTCCAGCAAGTAGATGTATGACACCTACGACCATACAACGCCTCGTAGGGTGCCATCTGGATGCTGGATTGATAGCTGTTGTTGTATGCAAACTCTGCCAATGATAGGAAATCTTCCCAACTACCCCTGAAGTCGATCACACAGCCCTTAACATGTCTTTTAGAATCTGGATTACTCTCTCCGACTGACCATCTGTCTGCGGATGAAACGCCATGCTGAAATTTAGTCTTGTACCCAAAGCTTCATGTAAAGCCTTCTAGAACCGTGATGTAAACCTAGGATCCCTGTCTGATATGATTGACATTGGTATCCCATGCACGACTTCTGATATATACAACTTGGCCAACTTCTACAACGTATAATCCGTACGAACAGGTAGAAAATGAGTAGACTTCGTTAACCGATCCACTATCACCCACACTGAATCTTTTTTAGTAGGCGTTAAGGGTAACCCACTAACAAAATCCATCGTTATCCATTCCCATTTCCATAGTGGAATCTTCACCAGTTGTAGCAACCTTGACGGCAGTTGATGTTCCATCTTCACTTGCTGACATGTCAAGCACTTGCTCACGAAGTCAGTAACCTCTCGTTTCAACCCTGGCCACCAATACTGCTCACAGAAGTCTCGGTATATCTTATTTCCCTCGGGGTACATAGCGTATGGACTACTATGCGCCTCACGCAGAATCATTTGCCTCAATTCCGAATCCTTGGGCATACAAACTCTTCCACGGAAACACAATACTCCATCACTATTTAATCCAAAATCCCCTATCTCACCACCTTCTACTAGCTGAAGTCGAGAACCCAACCTTTCATCTAACAATTGCTTTTCCTTAATTTGACTTACCCACGCAGGCTTCACTTGAAGTTTAGCTAATAAGCTACCATCCTCATAAAGGCTGAGATGAGCAAACATTGCTCTTAAATCCGATATCACCTTACGACTCAACACATCAGCCACTACATTAGCTTTACCTAGGTGATACTCGATTGAGCAGTCATAATCTTTCAACAATTCTATCCACCTCCGCTGTCTTAAGTTCAACTCCTTCTGGGTAAGGAGGTACTTCAGACTCTTATGGTCCGTGTAGATAATCGACTTCTCCCCGTACAGATAGTGTCTGCAAATCTTCAAAGCAAACACCATTGCAGCTAACTCCAAATCATGAGTGGGATAGTTTATCTCATGCGGCCTTAATTGACGAGATGCATAAGCCACCACTTTTCCCCCTTGCATCAACACACATCCTAAGCCCGTGTGTGATGCATCACAATAAACAATAAACTCCTTACCAGAATCAATACCGGCGCTTTGTCAGAATTTTTTTCAATTTCTCAAAGCTCTCTTGCTGCTTATCTAACCACACAAATGGTACTCGCTTACGCAACAGCTTAGTTAGGGGTGCAGCAATTAACGAAAACCCCTCCACGAATCGCCTGTAATATCCAGCCAAACCTAGAAAACTTTGGATTTCTGCCACTGACTTTGGTGGCTTCTAGTCCAATACAGCCTCGACCTTCTGGGGATCAACTCTAATTCATTCGGCAGACACAACATGCCCCAAAAAGGTCACTTCCCTTAGCCAAAATTCACACTTACTAAATTTGGCATACAGCTGCTTCTCCTTTAATATCTACAATACTACCCGTAGATGCGAATCATGCTCTTCTTCAGTCTTTGAGTACACCAGGATGTCATCTATGAACACAACCACAAATCGATCTAGATAGGGTTGGAAAACTCGGTTCAACATGTCCATAAATGCAGCTGGTGTACTTGTCAACCCGAACGAGATCACTAAGAACTCGTAATGCCCATAACGAGTTTGGAACGCAGTCTTGTGAATATCTGCCTCCTTGACCTTTAGCTGGTGATAACCCGATCTCAAGTCTATCTTTGAGAAAACAGAAGCTCCTCACAGCTGATCGAACAGATCATCGATCCTTGGTAACAGGTACTTGTTCTTGATCGTCAACTTATTCAATTGTCTATAATCGATCCACATACGCATCGACCCATCCTTTTTCTTAACGAACAAAACCGGCACTTTCCACGGTGACACACTTGGTTGAATAAATCCACGGTCCAACAACTCCTGAATTTGAGCTTTAAGTTCCACGAGCTCCTTTGGTGCCATTCTGTAAGGAGCAATGGACACTGGAGCCGTTCCTGGCAGCAACTCAATACCAAATTCTACCTCCCGATCCGAAGGCAATCCTGGAAGCTCCTCGAGAAAGACTTTTGAAAACTCTTTCACCATTCTAACACTCTCTACCGACAACTCTTTGGCATCCAAAGCTCTGATAAAGGCTAAGAACGCTCCACACCCCTTTCGCACCAACTTTTCAGCCTTTAAAGCAGATACCACATTAGAGAGATAGTTTCTTCTTTCACCTATCATCATCACTTCCTTATCCTCTGAAGTTCTTAGTACCATCTGCTTTGCAGCAAAGTCCAAGCTCGCACGGTGCTTAATCAGCCAGTCTATGCCTAATATAAGGTCGAACTCCCCGAACGGCAGTTCCATCAAATCCGCCAGAAATACTACCCCCTGAACTTCTAAGGGCACATCCCTAAACAACTTATTTACTACCACCGACTGTCCTAAAGGACTAATTACAGTTGTTTCTCTAGCAGTAATCTCAGATCTAATATTCAAAGTTCCAGACACAGCACAAGCAACATACGAATGGGTGGATCCAATATCTATAAAAGCAGTAACAGGTACATCAGCTATGAAAAACGTACCGGTTATGATGTCAGGTGCATCGCCATCCTCTCGATGTCTGATCGCATAGACCAACCCTGGCTATCTCGCTTCCATGTTACCCCTGTTAACTGTACCTCTACCCGGTGCACCCTGACCTCATCCTACACCATTACACCTTGACCTGGGCCACGGCCTCTTGGCTGCTGCTAAGCGCCTCCTGCTGGCTGCGCAAATCTATTATGAACTACCTGAGTCTGAGCATGCTCTCGAGGGCAATCCCTAGACCGATGGTCCTTGGATCCACATCGGAAACAACCACCAGTTCCCTTCCAGCAGTCACTCGAGTGAAGTTTTCCACAATCTACACAAAGCTGTAACTGATTGGTAGTAGCTGGAGCACCCACTCGGACTGGCCCCTTATTTCTAGGCCTTTTCTGAAAACTTCTAGTAGGTCCTCAATACCTAGAGTCTCTCTTGTTCCTACCTCTATCCTTGTCTCGATTTTTTCGTTCCGAGTGTTTTACTTCTTCAGCAATCTTAGCTTTTTCCACCAGCGTGGCAAAATTCCTCTCCTTCTTTTTCCACCAGCGTGGCAAAATTCCTCTCCTTCTGTGAGGCTACCAGTACACGTAACTCATCACGCACCCCGTCCTCAAAACGCACACGGCATTCATAATCAGTTGGCACTATTCCCCAGGCATACCGACTCAGACACAGAAACTCTGCCTCGTATGCTGCCACAGATCTTCCTCCTTGTACCAGATTCAGAAATTCCTTCCTTTGGGCATATACATAGCTAGCCCCGACATATTTTCCCTGGAATGCTGTCTTAAAGAATTCCCAGGTAATACTATCAGCTTGAGTGCCTTCCTGAACAGTGAGCCACCCCTGATACGCCTCGTCTCTCAGTAACGACAAAACCCTTTTTAGTTTCTGCTCAGCTGTGCAATCCAAATCGTTCATAATCCACTCCACTGCCTCAAGCCAGTACTCCACTACACTTGGGGCTACACCCAAAATGCCCCTAAAAACTTTAGCCCCATTTGATCTGAGTTGCTCCGATATCGACCCACGAGCTGCCGACCCGATTCTTGCCCCAGCAACCCTTTCTAGAACTCACAACATCACTTGGGGCAGAGCGTCGTCCTCTCTCATTCGATCATGTGACCCAGCTTCAGTCACAGGTGACGCAGGTGCATCCATTTCAGGCATATGTCCTGATGCCTCAGATACAACTCTAGCACATCGACCTCTACCACGTCCACGTCCTCTAGCGCTCATGTTTGCTAAGTTGATTTAATCTGATTACGAGTCTTATGACTCAATATGCTATTCAATGTTTATTAAACAATGTTTTATGGAGGGTAAGAGTAGAAGTTGTTTTTGCAAATCGTATCCTAAGGTCTCAATCTCTATAGTTTCTACTCTTAAAGCCAAAAGTTCTAGAGTATTTCTGTCATGAGAAGTTTTCTTACTACAGTCATACCACAATAATCATAAAATGAAAATAGAGACTTACTGACTTGGTGCCGGATACTCGTGGTGCCATACTTCCTCTAAAACATGTATTTATAAATCGAATTTCAAGCAGTTTTAGAAAACATGTTTGAACCCAATCCACAACTGATTTTTTCAATCGGGCTCTGATACGATAAAATGTAACACCCCAAACTCGGCCTATGAGGTATGACCGGATTTGACATGTCATAGAAAGTGCTCGAGATTTTAATAATAATTATTTGGTTATCATTAAGAAAAACAAGTTTGGTTATAAGTATTCGTTAAAAATGCTACTAACCTCGAGAGGTTGATTGATGAATTGAAAATTTATCAAATGATCTTTAAAATTGTAACTTTTGAAAATGACGATGATACTTCGGACGAAAATCCAAGTTAAAATATTTGTACATATTTAATACGAAATCCATCTATTTATCAATTTTGGAAAATAGTTAATTATGATTTTAGAAAATCCTCATTTAAAACAATTCAAGAAAAATATTAAATACGTCTAAACATAAATCAAAATAAAACATATCCCAGAGGCCTTATTACAACTTTAAAACCCAAAATAGTAAAAGTAATGAAATAAAACGGAAAAGAAGTTTACTAATGTTTGAAAACATTATTTCCAAAGCATGGCCTCCACCAAGTCATCCATGGCCCAAGTCCTCATCACTGAGCATTACCTGCAAGGATTTAGAAAAAGAATGGGGTGAGTTACAAGAACTCAGTGCATAAACCCCTTATCGTCATCCATTGGGCCTGAACCTGCAAAGCAAAATCTTGGGCCTAAACCCATTTACATAACAATATTTAAATGAAGTAAATGTATGCAACCCAACCCATCCATCTGTCACACCCCCCGACCAGCCAATCACACCTGTGGGGATCAAGTGAACCTACCCCGCCGCTCACACCAAATTGCAGTCGAGCTGCTATTTATAATATTTTTATGGTCAAGCCACCGAAATCATAATTAAGCACAATAATAAACAATTTGTGGCAATGCCACCAGGCTACACTGCTCTCCATACAATTTTTCCCATTCCATGCAAAATGTAAAAATGTAACATGCATAATAATATAAAATATCCACATATATATGACAACCATTAATCTAGTGAATTATTTCGGTAAAACGACCCATTAAAGCAATTTAATAATTTAGCCCACTAAGGCATTCTAGCAAATCGGCCTATAGGGGCATTTTGGTAAATCAGCCCATAGGGTCATTTTGGTAATTTAATAAAATTAATACCAATTTTGACAGATCTTTAGAAAAAGTATTGTTGAAGCAAGTTACTCGATTCATGCCATATTACCGCTATTAAAATTTTAAGCAACAGTGATATATTTTCCAATCATGATAGTGAATCACGAATCTACGACATTTCGGTGTGAGATTACAAACCTGATTATTGTAAGGACTAAACCTTCTTGATCGTCGACACCTATGACACCATAACACTCAATTAACAACAAAAAGAGGGTGTCTTAATCCAAATATATAAATCTAACGATCTAATGAAATGCTTACCTTAGTACCGTGAACCACCACGCTTTGTCTATTCTCACTGGATGATGGTTCACAACCCAATGGGAAATCCCGAACTGCCGATACCGCCCTACATTTGAACTTGGGAGTAGAGATTACAAGTCCACTCCCTTTTTGCCCTCCTACCGATTTTCCTTTAGTATCGCTATCACTTGCCTCCATTGGAAAAGTCTCGGTTAGAAAAATACTACGATGAAAGAATGTAGTTATTTAGGTAGAGGATTTTGGCTTACCACTACGTTTTAAAGATCAACGAGTAGAGAAGAACGAGTGATTTAGTCTCTACAGTAATCAATTAGTCAAACTTTCGATCCAATTAGCAAAATAAGCGGGTATAGAGATATCGAATGAACTAAGAAGAAATTCCGTACCTTAACAATGATAGATCGGATTCCCACCGATTGGCTTATGGCTACGGATGATTCAAGGATATAAGATTCGGTTTTGCCAGTATAATACTACAAAAAGAAGAGATGATCATGATTTGAGGGAGTAGGAGAGAGTGATGGTTTCGGTTTATAAACAAAGTGAAACAATCGAATAGTGCTGGATACACATTTGGCTAGGAAGAAAAGAAGATGAAAGGAATAGAATGAAGCCCCATACCCGATTCAACCAAGGAAGAAATGTTCAACACGTAAGAATAGAGAAGAGATAATGGCTAAAAGGATTCAGCTACTTTGAGAGAAAGAAACAAGGAAGATTTGTCCTCCAAATATGGTCGACTAAAGAAAAAAGAGAGAAAGATAGAAGGAACAATGAGAAAACAAGAAAAGAAGAGCAAAGTGGCTTGAGTGTTTCGGCAAAACAAAGAAAAAGATGAACAATTTTTCTTGAAAGTTTCAGCAAGTGAGGGAAGAAATTAGAAAAGAGAAAACTCAAATTGCTCAAAAGAAGAAAAACTCTACATGCCCAAAACTTGCAAAAACTAATTTGGCTGTTTTTCCCCATTACCAAATCGTATACCCCTTACCAAAAGATGATGGTTGACCTAATTTTCTTTCCCCAAGCTCCTTCTAAAAATTCGACCAACATATCCTCCTTATCTCTTCCTTTTACTTCTTTCCTTATTTTTCCCTTGATCTTCTCCTTACTCTTCTCCCTTGTGTTCTTTCCATCATTAAAAAGTCTTCCTTTCCTTCTTTAAAACCTTGGCCGACACTTACCATACATCATTTGATTAGCACATAAAAAAAAATTAAATCCCAAAAGTTGCAATAGATGGGATTTGAACTCCACCCCTTAAGCTCCTTCATGTAACGCCACACCACTCTGCTACTAGCTTTACTTGTGCTAGCAAAATACATACTTATTTCCTTAAGCCTTGACGGCACTTACCTTCTCTCTTTAAAGTGCTTAAACACAAAAATTTTGCTAAGGCCCAACTCAACCCCAAGCCCTCTTAGAACCCCTAAACATACACAACTAACACTCCTAGCTAGCCTAACGCATGGTATAATACAAAACATAAAATCCTGAATTTCAGGATGTTACAGATACTGGATTGAATAAAGTTATATATATATTTGCTTATGTAAATGTAAATGTGAATGATTGGATAAGAATGTAATTGATCCACACGAGCAAAGAAATAAATAAACTTGTGAATCTTTTAGTTAACTATGTGATTGGATTTATGGTATAAAGGTGAAAACAAATAAACTACATTATAGTATTTTTTAAATACTTAATATGTGCTTATTCGGTAAGATGAGTTTAATATCTTACGAACTTACTAAGCTTTATAGCTTACTTTATTTTCTTTCATATGTTTATAGAGTTTTGAAGGCTCGCTCGGGTTGGAAGTCGTGGGAGATCTGATCACACTATTCAGCTATCGTTTCGGTACTTTAAAAGCTTTGTGAAGTTGGTCATATGGCATGTATATGCTAAGTAATGATATGAAGTGTATATGTAAATTTGGCAATTGATGCCTATCTGTTTGATTGGTAATTAGCCATGTGATTTGGCTTAAATGTGATGTATGTGGTAATATATAATTATATGAGTATATGAGTTGTGATGGTTAGTCTATGATTGCTATATTAATACTTTGATTGTGAATTCGTGATTTGAATTGGCATATTTAGGTATGGAGTTGGATGTTCAAATGGTTAAGGATAAGTGATGAATATATGTAATTGTGTTATGCTTGATTTTGGCTTTGTAAATGAATGCCAAGATGGTTGGATAAATATTTGATTGTTGTATGTGCTCATATGTGGCTTAAAATTGATATAGGTGATGATTTTGGTTCAACATAGATTAAGTATTATTCAGAAATTATGGCTGATGGACCATGATATACATGGTATGCATTTGGCTAAGTAAATGATAATGATTTGAGATTTGGAATAGATAAATTTATAATGGTATGAATGGTGCATTTGGTTGATGGTTTTGGCTACTTATTTTATGATAAAATGGTACCATTTGGCCTTTTGTAGGTACATTGAAGTTGGGGTGGCAAATTGGCCTTGCAAATGGCCTATTTTGGTCAACATGGGCAGAGACACGGGAGTGTGTCTCAGCCGTGTGTGACACACGGTCATGTTACATGGTCGTGTGTCCCCTGGTGTTGAAATTGAATTGAAGTCAGTATGCTCCACACGGTCTCACACACAAGTGTGTGATTGGCCGTGTCGTACAAGTCAATATACCCCTTAAATGGCACACGGCCTAGCACACGGACGTGTGACTTGTTCGTGTTGATAATTCAGTATACCTTACAGTTTTGGCATCGCTTGACACACAGGCGTGTGTGGCCATTTCGAAGGGCACACGGGCTAGACACACAGGCGTGTGGTTGGTCGTGTGACCCAAGTTAGTATGTATGCCCTGTTCTCACACGCTCTAAGACATGGGCATGTCTACTAGCCGTGTCAGGCACACGGCCTGTTCACACGGGCGTGTGATACTCGAAATGTTGAAATTTTTCTAAGTTTCCAAAATTTTCATATGTTATCGATTTAGTCCTAAATGTATGATTTAAGCTTTGTATGCTCGATTTAAGTACTTATTGAATGTGAATGAATGATATTTATTGAAATGAGATGATATTTGATAAATGATTGTTCTAAACTGAGTTACAGGTCCGGTAATGCCTCTGAACCTATTCTGACGATGGTTACTAGTTAGGGGTGTTATATTTATTGGTATCAGAGCTACGGTTGGTCAATTTTAGGACTAACATAGCATATGTAAGTCTAGCTATACATGCCATATAAAACTTGTGATAGTGATATGTAGTGCCCCAAAAATTTAAGTCTTTTTAATTTTTGCATGATATGACACAAATTGCTTGTTTGCTTTAATGGCTAAGTGATTTGGGTGTGTATGGGGGTGTGTGAGAAGCCTGGGTTCAAATCTTGGCTTTTGCAAAATTTTTAGTTTTGCTCTTAAATGAATCTAGACACTGGCATAAAGGCCTTATAAATAATAGTGCTTGTTTTATGACACAAAAAGAGCTTGTGGTCTAGTGGCAAGGTGGCGTGTTGTGTAACTGTGAGGTTTGAGGTTCAAGTCCTGAGTTACGCAATGGAGTATTTATTTTACTGCTTGAGCGGTAAAGGTAGTGGAGTTGGACTGAGACACAGCTAAGGGGAGTTTGAATAGAATTTGAATAGAGTTTGAACTAGTCATAGAGAGGTTCAAGGAGGGATAAGGGGAGAGATACTAAGAGGAAATCAAGGAGTTTGAGTGAGAGGAGGTATTGGCCATTTGGGGGAACTCAAGCCTTGAAAATTCGGCTGGGGGGATAATGTTGGTCATTTTCGGCATTGGGTTAGCATCTGTCAAATTCTCTTTTCTTTCCTCCTATTTACCAGCTTTTGGTTCATTCGGATTTGTTTTGGTTGCTGCGCATTAGCCAACAAAAGTCCCTTCTTTTCGGTCAATAGTTGTTAGTCGTTTTTGTGAGCAACTCTTCCTTTTCTTTTCTCTTTTCTTCTCTTCCTAAATCTATACCCTCTTTTGGTCGAATATCCCTTGCCTTCTAGTCAATTTACCTTTGTCAGAATATTTTTCCTTTTACCTTCTAAGTTCTGCTCTTAGTCGATTTGACTTGGTCCGATTCTTCTCTTTCTGTTTTCTACCTCCCAATATTTTTCTTGTTTTGACCAAGAGCTATCTCTCCTTATCGATTGTGGTTTGGCCGAATATCACCTTTGTTTTATCACTCTCTGCGCCGACTTTCTCTTTGCTGCTTCTTGTTGTTCCAGTACTGTAGGTGTTTCTGATTATCGGTAAGTGTTTATACTTCTCAATTTTGATTAAACCTGTTCTCTTCTATTCTTTTTCTTAAAACCGAATACCCCCTTATTCATCTTTTGATTACCGACTGTTGTTTCCTTCTTCACGATATGTTACTCATTGCAGTTCTAGGGTCTTCCTTGAGGAGTGGTGGAGTGTAAATGGTTTCGAAATAGTCACAACCCCCGTTCTCAGTGTTCAATCAAGGTAATGTGTTACCTCACTTTTGGAGTTTAGGCCGTATACTGATTATGTTCTTATAGGAGATCATTTGTGGATTGAGGCCACTTATATGGACTACCTAAGTTAATGAGATCAGTGTTCGTGGTACAAATAATCTCTAAAGGTGTGTGATCACTTTTGGTTAGTGGTCTTGGAAGACTAAAGTCGCCTCATTCAAGCAAGGTAAGGATGGTGGTTTTGGATTAAGTGTCAATAAAAGGGTGTTTTACCCTAACGATTAAAGGATTGACATTGGGTAATGTTTGAATCTAGGTTGGGTGCTCGTGGAACTTGGAGCAATTTCGTAAACAGGTGTGTACTCACACTGTTTTGACTGTCAAACGGCAAAAGCTGAAAAGTCGAAAAGTCGGAAGATTGGGCTTTAAGGTCCCATGGGCGTTCAAACGTTCGTGTGGTCAAACCGAGCCAATGAATTACGGGCTTATAACTGTGGAGGCCTCCATGAGCTTTTTCATGGGCTTAGGCCGTAATGGGCCACGTTGGGACGAAATGAGCCGTGTGGGCCTAATGGGCTCGTGGCCCCACACGGATGAAATCCACGACTTGTGGCAAATATTGGACTGAGCTATGTAGGTCTCATAGCTGTGGCCAAATCTGGGATGAACGGGCCGCACGAGTGTGTGGACCCACTTGGGCCGAGTAATAGGCCTTGGGCCGATTTATATTGTTATGACCATTTAAGTTATTGGAGTCGCTCGAGGTGACTGTGGACCTTCCGAGAGGTCGATATCTACATCGAGACCCCAAACTAGGTAAAATGACCAAAATACCCCGAAAGGGGTGAAATGACTATTTTACCCCTAATAGATGGAAATGATCATTATACCCCTAAAGGTAGGTTGACTGATGTGTTCATGATTTGTAGATGACTGTTACTGAGTTTTACATTCTGCATACACGTATGATTTATGACATGACATACTGCTTGGGGTTGGGATACTGTTATGGAGGAAGTATACTGTACTGGTGGCTTTGCCACATATATTGTTACTGGCAACTTTGTTGCGATAATGTTACTGGCAGCTTTGCTACGATATTGGTGTGTTGGCTAGGTGGGTCAATTTTATCCCCACATAGTGTGTTGGTGGTACGGAGTGGTATGTTGCCTGGATTGGGAAGGGTTGCATTATTGCACTGTTCTGATATGTTATTGGGCTAAGGCCCATACTGTTACTATATTGGGCTAAGACCCACATTGTATTGTTACTGAATAGGGCTTAGGCCCAGACTGTTATTGCATGTTATATACTGACTGACTGATAGGGGATTACACACTAAGTTTTCGTAAACTCACCCTTTCCTTTTTACTATACAGGTAATCCTCAGCCATAAGCGGTTTGGTGCTATGAGGGGCTCGGAGGTGGCCACACAACTGCAGCTGCTCTACACTTGCTTCATTTAAATTTAAAGTTTATATTGGGTTTTGTTTATGTAATAAGGCCATTTATGTTTGTTTAAATTTTTAATTGGGTTTTGTTCACTTATTTTAAACTGCTAGTTTAGGAGAAGACGAATTTTCAAAATAATTATTGTTTTCGAAGACACAAAATTTAAACATTATAATTTTCAAAAGCTTCTATGATTTTAAATCAACCTACTATAGCAATAGCAGATAATAAGGCAAACGCTTTGTCTAGAAGATTTTCTAAATAATGATAAAGGGGTTTTTAAACTTAGAAACAAATTTTTACCAACAAGTCCAATTTTCGAAAGACACTTCAATGTGACACGCCAGATTCGACCATAACGCCTAGGCTGGGTTTGGGGTGTTACATGTTATCCCCCGACTCTGACGAAAACTATTTTAATTAGACAGATATTCTTTCAAATCGAGCTAATTCTGATATAGCAAAAAGTGGTACTCAAATATTTGAGTGAAAATGTGTTTATGATGAGTTGAAGTTCATAAAGGTATGAATAAAAAGTTCATAATATTATGTTATTGATAAATTTTATGTTATGTGTATGTATATGTGAGAGTTAAATTTGAGGCTTTACGACCCTTACCCCCTTATCAGTATAGTGTTACAATGAAATCCGTAAGATTTAGATTGAATAAGCTCACAAGTGTGGAATTACAGAGTTTCGTGATTGAAGGATTAATACTATGGTCAGATAAGAGAATGAGTCAACAGTAAAGACAGTACTAGAAGAGATATCAGGTTGTTTTGAAAGTCATTCGGGAAGAAGAAGTTGACTTCGACAAAACAAAATATTCAGGTATGATATCTAAAGAATGTAGTATCTGAAAGTTGTTCTGAATTAATTTTTGTTAGTGATGGGATAATGAGAAATCAGTGATGTTATAAATAGACAGTGGAATAATGTTTGAATTGTAAAGATAGGTGAGTACAGCGATTATAGTCGAATAGCTTATGACGATTCCTTCTGGGTACTCTATGTGTTCATCTACTTTTAGAAGTATATGTAACTGTATATTTTTAGATGAATTTTTTATCGTATGAGAACACTAGCTAAAATACTGATAGATGAAAGCATTGTTGGTCTGTTTGAGTTATGATCGGCATTGCTCTATCTTTCTCTGGTATTCTATTCTCTTGTGTTGATAGGAAAGTCGAAGGTAAAATCCGTATGATGCTAGTATTCAGTTTCTACTGGTTATTGCTCTTTTGAATATACATAAAGGTTATGTTGCTTCTGTTATTTTTGATTTTAGCATGTATGAGTGATTTTTTCCTTCTGGAAATTTTTGATTTTTTTCCTTCTGGAAATTTCCTGGGATATCATCGAGATCTTTATCATTCTATATGGGTTGTAAATATTCAGAAATTCTATATAACTCTACATTCTGAGATTTCGCTACCTTGATTTTACTATGATTCTATGGAATTAATTGCAAGAGATATTCGTCTAATGGAGATGACTACATCCATTGTGATTATAATTTCTGGTTTGATCACGGGAGTACAGTGGTACCGTCATCAGATTATAGTGGTTGTGTTTCTGTATTGGTTGTTGAGAAAATCATATTTGATTTTCTTTTGTGTTCAAAATGCATTATTAACAGCTGGGATTTTACCTATTTATACGGTTCAAACGTTGGTCTTATTATGGCATTATGATTTTTATATAATAGAAGTGCCTTCAGTATAGTTCAACGCTTCTATGATTAATAGTTGAGATAGCTTTATTACATAATCATTTCTAGTTTCTTGAAAGAGGGTTGACATCGGCAAAAGTGTAAACAGTGAAAGATCAAGCTCAAATATGTATATCCGTTATCATTCCCAGGTAATCTTGATAAATGTCAATGAGTTGAAAGCGAGATGTTATGTTACATTTGAATTATGCAGTTTTTAAAGATCTTTGATTAGTATTCTGAAGAAAATTGCGATAATTGTATATCTGAGTTATCTTGACAACAAGAAGAAAGGTTTTCTTTGAAAAGTTATTATTTTACAGCTAAGATTGATCTTGAAGAATTATTCGAGTTATTTGTATTTGAATCTATCCACAAGGCTGGAAAAAAAATTTTAACGTCCAAGGGTAAATAGATGAATGATTTGAATGATGAATTCATATTCTAGAAGACATAATAGAGAATTATATTTATCAGAATGGTTCTATTTGATAAATGTTATAGTAAATTAAAGTTGTTTCGATTGTGGAAGTTATTATTTATGTGAAGTTTGATTTGGTTTAAATATACGCTAATAAAGTTATAAATAGATGAAAATATTTTTAACTGAAGCATTAGTTCTAGTTTAGCTTGAGTTAGGTAAAGAGTTTATGATTTTCAGTCATGCGTCATTGAATGGTTTGAAATGTGTTCTAATAGAAGAATGTATAGTGAAAGCTTATGCTTACCTACAGTTAAAGCTACATGAAAAAATTTATACGACATGTGAATTAGAGATGATTGATAATGTGACATTGATTATTTGGTGGGTAATGTGACAACGTTAATGATTACTTGAGTTAAAAGCATTTAATGACTCAGAAAGATCTGAATTTACGACAACGAAGATGGCTTGAATTGCTGAAAGACTAGAAGTTAGAAATTGATTATCATCCAGGGAAAACGATTACAGTCACGGATGTTCTGAGCAGGAAACTTATGTGTGCTTTATGAGCAGTGAATATGCGATTAATCTTATCGGATCATGGATAGATATTAGCTGAGTTAAAAGCATTTAGCAAATTTGTTAAGTTCATAAATGTATCAGTGACTTGCAAGTTAAAAAGGGGTTCAACGTAAATTGACTCATGATTCAGAAATTTTAGATTGGAACCGGTGATTGTTTGTTGTTTCGAGATAGAGTTCGTGTATCGAGAAATCCAAAAATTATGTAACAATTGTTACATATGGCCCACAATGGTTAATATTGATCGTCAAGTGTCTTCGGGACTGTTATAGCATGTGTTGATATCTAAATAGTAATGAAATAGAATTTTGATGGATTTTGTAAAAGATAGATGTTATCTGAATTATGGTTGATCGTTTAAAGAAGTCTGCACATTCTATCTCAGTATGTATTGATTTCTCTCTTGATAAATTAGCCGAGTTACACATGTCAGAGATTTTCAGATCGCACAGTGTGCCAGACTCCATTATTTCAGGTAGAGACCTGAATTTTATATTGTGATTTGGTAGAAAACTACCGTAAGCTTTAGATAAACAGCTTCAATGTAGTATCACATTTCATTCTTAAGCAGATGCTAATCTGAGGGAGAGATTCAGATTCTCAAGGTAATGTTTTGTTATTGTGTTTTAGAATTTGAAAAATACTTACCGTTGTTTGAGTTACGTATAATAATAATTTATCAGTTGAGTATAAGGATAGCATTGTATGAAGTACTGTATGATTGCAATTACCGAACTCCATTGTTATGGGATCGAGCTTTGTGAGAAAAAAATTCATGGGATTGTTTGCAACAGAGAAATTAAAGAGAAAGTGAAAGTAATTCGTAGCAATTAGAAAGCAATTTCAGATTGACAGAAAACATATGCAAACTTGATACGTAAAAGCATTGAATTTTAGTTAGTGAACTGAGTATTTGTGAAAGTATTGTTGTGAGAACAGAATTTTTCGAATTAGCTATAAAGAGAAGTTGAGTTTTTTTATTCATCGAGCAGTATGAGATTATTTAGAAAATAAATCCAGTGGCATATTCAACTTATATCATTGTTAGAACTTGACACGATTCATAATGTGTTTCTTATATCTATGATGCGATGATTCAGATAAGACCCTTTGTATATATAATATCTCTTTCAGAAGTTAAAATTCAGTTTGATATAACGCCTAGTGAAGGACAAATTAGAATCTTAGCTCATGTCATTAAAGAGTTGACAAATTCGAGGTTATGTGAGAAATTGATAAGGTTATAAGAAATTAAATCTCTAATTTATTCTCTGATAAGATTTTTGAGGACGAAAATCTCTAAAGGGGGAGAGTTTGATACGATCTCGCCTCGGTGTGTTGAGTTGAGTCATTTAGATGCCCAACCGTCGAACGAGGAAGTATCGTTCCAAACTTGAAATATATTTGTATTGGCTAAGTATGGAAAATAAGAATGAAGAATAGGCTTGAATTGGCAAAGTGTTTGTGGATTTGGGTTTGGCTAACAAAGAAAAAATAAAATGGATAGTTGATAGTTGGATGGGGTGGAAATCGAACTTAAGCCTCAAGAACGAACTAGCACTAAGAAGAGTGCTGACCCGGGGCTTATATGACTTAAGGTGCTTCGATGATGAAAGATAGGGGACCTTGACCCGTTACCTAGAAAGGTAAGAACCAAAGGTATAAGGTTGGGTGAACGCCACGCTACAAGAGTGATAAATTCGAAAGAAGAATCAGATTGACACCACTGACTAGAAGATAAGTCGAGCTGAGTCTCGAATGAAATTTTGAGAGAGGAAAACCTCACAAGCAACTCAATATTCATTCAAATTGGCAAAATTCCCTACAAACAGCAAATAACAAAGTTTTTATAGGAAAAACCTAAGGCTATATGAATAGGTACATTAGTGACTTAATGAATAAGTATTTCAACTTTAAATAAGCTAAAAAGTTCTCGAATAAAACCATAAGAATTCCGTGTCTATATTCAGCCTTTGGGACGCCACTAGACAGCTTATAGATGAAGGATATTTAGCTGAATGAACTTGGAAGAATTTGGAAATTGATTGGGCATGTCTAGGTTTGGCCATGAGCTTAAATGAGCTTAGTTACTTTTCCTTGATCAGCTGAATGGATGGATGAATTAAACTGGCAGCTAGGTGAGTGCAATAGGCATTAGAAATGTGAACACCGAACTTAAAGGGCCATCCATTTGTGAATGCATAAAACCGAACAGCTCTTTTGTGTGAATGGATTAATTCAGTTGGTGTGAAAGCATTCAAGCAGCTTGGGGGAGCCAACCGGCCAACTTGGGAGCTTAAATGTACAGCTAACCTTTGGCTGAAAAGGTGCTTGGAGAAGCCAAATAATCAGCACACCATGCATTGAAGCCGTCCATGCATGTATCTCTCCCTACATTGTAGCCGGCCATTCATTCACCTTGTATTAAATCTCCTTCATGCATTTGGCTGCACATAAATCCAATGAACACATTAAATTGATTCACGGAAAGTTTAATTCGGCTGAATTATGACAAAATAAATTCATGATTTACTTAGACACATTAATAACACATAATTAAGCTAAGACAAATTAAATATTGACATAAAACATGACACATTAATTCGGCTAACACAAAACATATTAAACACATATAATAAGCTGTAATGAGCTAAGAAATGTATTAATGAGCTAAAACAAATTTAACTATCTAATAGTAGACACTAAGTTTATTCCAGCAAATAAGCAAATGAGCTAGAAAGTATTCCAGCAAATAAGCGAATGAGCTAGAAAGAAATAACGATGAACCAATCTTCAGTTTAACACTTTCTTCTATCCATAGACTAATGGACAATCAAAACGAGTGATCCAAGTATTGGAATATATGCTCAGAATTTGTGTGATTGACTTTGGGATTAACAGAGGTACCTACCTCTGGTGAAGTTTGCATACAACAACAGTTATCACACTAGTTTGGGCATGTCACCTTTTGAGGCACTATATGGAAGGAAGTGTTGATCATCGATTTGCTGGATAGAGCTTAGTTAGAAGAAGATGGTTGGCTCAGACCTATTCCGCTAAATAGAAGAGAAAGTAGTGGTCATCAAGAGCCATTTAAAGATTGTCCAAGACCGCCAAAAAGCATAAAGAGAGAGAAAAAGGAAGATATATCTTATGAAGTTGGCGACAAAGTGTTTCTTAAGGTTTCACCCTAGAAAAAAATTATTCACTTTGGGTTAAAGGCGAAACTTAGCCCGAGATTCATTGGGCCTTATGAAAGTTTGGAGCGCATAAGGCTAGTAGCATATTAATTAGCTCTTCCACTAGAAATTTTAAAATCTATGATGTGTTCCATGTGACGAGCTACAAGACATCACTCTGATCTAGACCATGTGGTACAATTAGAGGTGTTGGAGGTAGAGCCAAATTTGTCTTATGAAGAAGAACCCATCTGTGTCCTAGATAGAGAAATTAAGATGCTTAGAAATAAAGAAATTCCTTTGGTCAAGGTGTTGTAGCAAAACCATAAAGTTGAAGAGGCTACCTGGGAGAGAGAAAGCACAATGAGAGAACAGTATCCTCATCTCTTAGTAGGGTTGGAGAGTTGTCACACCGTCTTTTAGCAAGCTAGTACTACTTGGGAGATTGCACTAGCTTAAGACGCCTAAGTCATGAGACTTAGACAAGATAAGGTTGGTAACTTCGTTATGAAGTATCTCATTGAACTTCATTGATACTGTGCAGTTCTACTATGCAACATGGCAAGTTCTTTATTGTGGCGAGAACCTTATTAGGAAAACTTTCTAGCTAATAAGTCCACCACCCGTGTTTTTGTGTTTCTACTAATGTAAGTATAGTAGTTAGTGGGACATGTTTTACTTCATCTAACATCCTAGTGAAGGAAATGTGTCAATAAATAGGACACTTTGAGAGCCTTGTAAGATGTGATAAATTAGTGGAAGTGTGTGAAAATGATTACTAATTAGAGTTAATCTTGAGTGGGATTTGGATGTGAGTTATTATCAATAGGATAACCTAGTAGTGGAAAGAGGACTTCTGTTTCATCTTCTATTCTAGTCTTTATAATCATCGAAGAAAACCAGAAGAGTTCTTCATTATTAACAAAGGTTCTATTTGTAAAGCTTACAAGAGCTTCTGTCTTAGGTTGTCTACTGGTAAACTCTTATGTAACACCTCTACCTTACCTATTTCCTGGATTCGGGTACGAGCACCACAACAGAACCGAGTTATTGTTCATACTAAAATCTTACTAAGTTAAAAATGAATAAATTGTGCTTCCTATTCACAAATTAAACTTTTATCAGAAAGTTTGTTGTTCCAACTACAGACTCTATGGGATTTAAGTGTTTATAATAAATATCCGCCCCAATGGTGAAGTTCCTAATGATGCCCCTTTCTTATATGCATGACTTTGTTCTAATAATAATTCCTTAATTCTACGCGATCTGGCTTGGCCCCTCCTCAAGCTTTTTATTCCACAAATCCTACAATCACAAGTAAACCTTGTAAGTTCAAATGAACTTAGTGAGTTTCTTCAATACACAAAATTCTACACCTTGTAAGGATTCAAATAAATACTAATATTAATTTTAATATTACAAAAAATCCTTTTTCGTTGGAAACATCTATCTTAAGTCATCGTAGTGGAATGTTTCCTATTCTTGATCCTATCCTCTGGTGGATAGATTGTTGAACTACTTCCCTCCGGCCATTCTATCGGCCTTCGATCCACCTTGACAGTTCTTTTGCATTTCTTGTCATTTTTGCGAACTCTCTTTTCCTTTCTCTTACTTATGCCCAAGTGGTTCTCAACTTCTCACCATTATGCCTTATTAATGTGACCTCCGAGCTTACCTTTCTAAAAGTTCTCGATGAATATCCTCATTCTATTTGGTCCTTGGCGAAATCTTTCTATATATTACTTCTAAGTGACTTGCTCACTTCCCATTCTTTAGTATGGCTAATAAGGTCTTACGCCACTCTGGCGAACTAAATCTTGCCTAATTTAAGTAGTAGTCAGATTACTTCTTTGAAATCTTCTTAGTCAAAATACTATACCCTTAATCATAGTACGTCCTTCTACTACAACCCAATATGACCTTTAGTACTCAACCAAATTCCATTGTACATCCATCTGAGTTCACAGTTTCTCTTTCATACTGCATTCCTTCATAACTTTCCATTTGACAGATACTCTATCAACAGTTTCCCATATGAAGAATTAGTCTTGACAAACATAACCGTCAACTTATATACTCTTCTCCGTGAAAAAGGTTTTTCTAACCCCTCATTTCCTTATTAACTAACCTGTGTTTCCATAATAACCCCATAACATATAGGGTTTCTATGAGTGTCCACTAGAGGCAGTTATTGACAGATCCTTCCCTATGATCCTTGGTTAAACCATTTCGTAACAGACCGAATTTGTCCCTAATTGGAATGGTGTTTTCGGGACCATGAATCCGAGTTTGAGAAATATTTTAATATTATATTTTGTGTTTATTATATGTGAATTAAGGTGTGTGAAAGTTTCGTAGAAAAATTTAATCGTTTGTGTGTTCAATTTAACAAAAAGGACTAAATTGTGTAAAGTGTAAAAGTTGCATACTATAGTGTAAAGTGCTAAAATGATGATGGTTTTTTTAATATGGGGCATTAAAAGGGCAATTAGCCCATTTTTAAGTTAGTGGGTGGCATATGACAAGGGGACCAAAATGAATTTTTAAGGGGACCAAAATGCAAAATAAATGAAAGAAATGGACTTGTAGGGTCCTATGAATATTCAGCCCTTGAGTAGATTAGTGAAATTTTGTGTATTTTGTGTTTTATGCAAACAGGACTAAATTGTAAAAATGTGAAACATTAGGGGTAAAATGGTAATTTGCCTGTTTATGTGTTTTGAGACTAAATTGAAATGAATTTGTGCTTGAATGAGCTAAATTTTAATATGTTTAGATCAAGAGCAAAGAAAAATAGATTTGGATCGGGGAAAGGCGAAGGTTATCGAATAGCCGGTTTAAGTCGTCCGTCGATAGTCGAGGTAAGTCCCTAAGCAAGTATATGTTAAAGAATTATTTATGAACATATTAAATGATAACATTTGAAAATTTTAAGTATAATTTCATGTGATGGCCAAATAGAATAGTAGGTATTATTGGATTGACTTTGTTTTGTTTAAAAGAAATGTGAATAAGTAAGTTCGTTTTGATATGTGAAAGAAATACGAAGTATATGAAATGTTCATGAATTTAGCACTAAGCAATGTGAAATGAATGGTTAATAGTGTTGATATTCGGGCTTCGAGCCTAGCAAGCCTTGTACCTGTGAGTTATATCGGGCTTCGAGCATATCAGGCCTTGTGCCGGTGAGTTATATCGGGCTTCAAGCCTAGCAGGCCTTGTGCCGGTGAGTTATTTCAGGCTTATTGCCTAGCAGGCTTAATGCCGATGTTCAAACTTCAGACTTTGGGTCTAGTAGGCTTAATGCCGGTGAATTGCTATAAACGAAAAATCTGAGAATCAAACAAGGTGTGTCGCATATAATGCTATGTGCTAAAAGCTCGGGTAAGAAATTGTCTACTATGTTAGTAAGGAATGAAGTGAGCTAATTTCTTATCATTTTAAACAAATACGATGTGATGAAATGGACAATTTCATAAGTACTTTATTTTATAATGTTGAGCTTATCATTAATGTGTATGTACGTTATTTATATGTGAAATCGGATTATATACATGTATATCATAGTAAACTCGGTTATAAAATGGAAAGGTCAATGATGAAAGAGTCGGAAGTGTTTTGCATATGTGTATAAGTAGATATAGAAGATCAATGCCTAAGGTTGGTTCATGTGATTTGGAATATGCGATATAACATGATATTCATGTGATTTGGTAATGTATATGCTCATGATGACATAGTGATAATATTTATATCAAGTATGTCACTAGTATTCGGCTATGTGCATTTTCAATACTGAAATATTTATGCTCAATATTATAAGCTTGGAGATTAAATGTTTACATGTATGTTCATTACATTTATATTTGCTTGAGACTTACTAAGCTAGTGAGCATACTTTGTGTGGATTCGCTATTCGTTTTATAGATTTTGGTTAAGCTGCAGGCTCGAAGGATCGTTGATGAAGTCAACCACACTATCATCTCTTTTTGGTACCTTCCAGCTAGTTGATTTCAAATTAAAGGCATGTATAGGCTAGATAAATGTTTGAATGATGTTCTATTTATATATATATATATAGCCATGCGAAAATGGCTTGATCATTTTGTTTAATTGGTTTTAATTGTTTTGGCTATGTGTATGGTGTGTTTGATTTCAATGATTCGACTATGACTTATTTCTTTTAGCCAAGTATATGTGATATACATTCGACATAATTGCTTGTTTATGATATTGATGGTTGAGTTAATTTAGTTATATATTATGGCATTAGGTTAATGGTTGAATCTCATTTGAAGATAAATCTTTATATGTATTGAATCACGATTCGAATTGTTGTAAAGCAAGCTTCATGGTTGTATTCTTGAGGTAGTTGGTTTAGATAATTTTTTTTAGTAATGAAATTGTTGAAGTTATTCAACTTTGTAAATAAATTATTTGGAATTCCTTCTAAGGTACGGTTTAGTGAAAACACAAAATAAGAAATGGGTATAAGCCATATATGTATGTTTCAGCTATGGTATTTATCATCTGTTTCGGTGTTCAAAGTGCATAGGTATATTTGGGTTGTTAATGGATCTGATGTGGTAGATAGCATAATTGCATAAGTATAATGAAATAAATGTTTCATGTGACCGAATAAGTAATTATTTTATGGGTTGAATGTGCATATTTTAACTATGCTATTAGATCATTCTTAATAAGTGAATTATTAATGGTTATATGTGTTCAAGTTTGGTATATGTATTTTAGATTGATTATAACGTAAGCGAACTTGGTATGCTATGAATTGTTCTTTATATCCATAAATGTTTTGGTTTTTAAATGCGTGTGAACAAAAGTGGTATATTTGATATTCAGCCTATGAAATATTAGTTCTAAGTTGTATTTTTGTTAGTAATGCCTCATAACCTTAGTCTGGCGACGAAGACGGGTTAAGGGGTGTTACATTTGATTTGTATCAGAGCTTACGGCTTAGTCGATTCTAGGACTACCGTAGCGCGTGAGAGTCTAGCTATACATGCCTTTATTGTATATACGATAGTGTGGTGACTTCTGACATTTCCAAATGTGTTTTATATAGTAAATGGATTCCGATCCTGACAGAGCCGTAGCAGATGATGTAGAGAGTGTAGCGCCTGATCGTGCTCGCGGATCAATGCCAGTAGACTCTCGACCAGTTACGTGTAGCCATGAGGGGGAAGCTAAACAAGCCTTCTACCAGATGATGAATGAATGGTACCCAGTTTGTTCAGAATAACCTGGCTGTACAACCACCTCCACCCCCAAATAATCCAACCCCAGTACCTTCAGCACCCCCGATGATAGATCCGATGAGATCTAGTAAGCCTCCCGTTGATAAAATCAGGAAATATGGGGCCGAAGTATTCAAAGCCAATGATGATGATGACGCAGAGCGAGCTAAGATGTGGCTTGATAACACTATTCGGGTACTAGATGAGCTATCCTGTACTCCAGATGAATGCCTAAAGTGTGCTATATCTCTACTTAGGGACACTGCCTATCACTGGTGGAACACACTAGTATCAATGGTTCTGAAAGAAAAAGTGACTTGGGACTTCTTCTAGATCGAGTTCCGTAAGAAATATATCGGTCAGAGATTCATCGATTAGAAACGAAAAGAAGTTCTGGAATTAAAACAGGATCGTATGACTGTGACAGAATATGAGCGGAAATTTGTCAGATTGAGCCGTTATGCCCGAGAGTGTATATCTACTGAAGCCATTATGTGCAAAAGATTTGAAGACAGTCTAAATGAAGACATAAAATTGCTTGTTGGCATTCTTGAAATCAAAGAGTTCGTGGTACTAGTTGAGCGAGCTTGCAAAGCTAAAGAGCTCGGAAAAGAGAAAAGAAAAGCTGAAATAGAAGCTAGAGACACTCGTAAAAGATCATCGAGTAAGACTTTCCATTCAGTGCCTAAGAAGTTTAGAGATGACTTCATCCGACATAAAGCTACTTCAGACTTGCCTAGACGTGATCGACCTCCAGTGAATTCCCGAGCCACTTCGATGGCTAGTGTTGGTAATGTTCCGCAGAACTGGGCTGAGTGCAAACATTGTAGGAAATAGCATTCTGGGAGTTGTAGATATCATGATCAGTCCTGCTTTAAATATGGATCGTCGGACCATTTCATTCGAGAGTGCTGGATGCTAGCCGAGCAAAATACGGCTCAGAACACTAAACCCAAAGAGCACGCCAAAGATTTCCGCAGCACCACCCGCATATTCGTGCAATGTAGGTGGCGATCGAGAGGGGGCGAAGGACACCGCAGCTTCGATCGAGGCTAGAGCTCCAGCTAGAGCTTATGCTATACGAGCCAGAGAGGATGCTTCTTCCCCAGATGTTATTACCAGTACTTTCACACTTTATGATACTACTGTGATTGCATTGATTGATCCTGGTTCGACTCATTCATATGTGTGTTAAACTCTAGTATCTAGTAAGACTCTGCCAGTTGACTCTACTGAGTTTGTAATCCGTGTGTCCAACCCTTTGGTTAGATGTGTACTCGTTGATAAAGTGTGTAAAGGTTGCCCGTTGATGATTCGGGATTCCTGCTTACCAGCCGACTTATTGTTGCTGCCTTTTGACGAGCTCGATATAATTTTAAGAATGGACTGGTTAACTTTGCATGATGCAGTGGTGAATTACAAAAGAAAGATTATTGATTTGAGATGTTAGAACGGTGATGTGGTGCGATCATCCGAGTTGAACCTAGTGATTTAAATGGGTTGCCTACAGTAATATCCTCGATGCTAGCCCAAAAGTATGTGAGAAAAGGATGCGAAGCTTATTTGGCCTATGTATTGGATAATAAAGTGTCTGAAAAACATATTGAATCTGTATCGGTTGTGTGTGAATACCCAGATGTGTTTCCTGAAGAATTACCGGGTTTACCACCAGTATGAGAGATTGAGTTTGGCATTGAATTAGTATCGGGGACGACTCTGATCTCGATAGCTCCGTATCTGATGGCACCTACTGAGTTGAAAGAGTTGAAAGCACAGCTACAAGAGTTGACAGATAGGGGCTTTGGACGACCAAGTTTCTCTCCTTGGGTGCACCAGTTCTGTTTGTGAAAAAGAAAGACGGGACTATGCGAATGTGTATTGATTATCGACAGCTGAATAAAGTGACAATAAAGAATAAATACCCGTTACCTCAAATTGATGATTTGTTTGACCAGTTAAAAAGGGCTTCAGTGTTCTCAAAGATAGATCTGAGATCGGGTTATTATCAGTTGCGAGTCAGAGATTCAGATGTGCCCAAGGCTGCATTCTGAACGAGTGTTTATAGATGATATCCTGATCTACTCCAGAGATGAAACCGAGCATGCAAGGCATTTGAAATTGGTGCTACAAACTTTGCGAGATCAGCAGTTGTATGCAAAGTTTAGTAAGTGTGAATTCTAGATGTATGAACACAGCTTTTTGGGACATGTTGTTTCAGTGTCAGGTATTCGGGTTGATCCAAACAAACTATCGGCTATACTTGATTGGAAGCCACCAAAGAATGTTTCTGAGATTCGAAGCTTTCTGGGACTTGCGGGTTACTACAGACAATTTGTGAAAGGTTTTTCTATAATAGCTACCCCATTGACAAAGCTATTATAGAAAGACATTAAATTTGAATGGTCGGATAAGTGCTAGAAAAGCTTTGATCAGTTGAAACCCCTTTTGACGGAAGCTCTAGTGTTAGCTCAGCCTGAATCGGGTAAAGAATTTATTGTTTATAGTGATGCCTTTCTGAATGGTTTGGGTTGCGTTTTGATGCAGGAACGCAAAGTCATAGCCTACGCTTCGAGACAATTGAAACCTCACGAAAGAAATTATTCGACTCACGATCTGGAATTAGCAGCCATCGTTTTCGCATTGAAAATTTGGCGCATTACTTATTCGGTGAGAAAAGTCATGTTTACTCGAATCACAAAAGTCTAAAGTATTTGATGACTCAGAAAGATCTGAACTTGAGAAGTCTGAAGTATTTGATGACTCAGAAAGATCTGAACTTGAGACAATGCAGATGGTTAGAGCTGTTGAAAGACTATGAATTAGTTATTGACTACCATCCGGGGAAAGCTAACGTTGTCGCAGATGCATTAAGTCGAAAATCATTGTTTGCTCTTCGTGCGTTGAACGCACATATGGTTATGTCTGGTGATGGTTCGATTATAGCCGAATTAAAGACAAGACCGATGTTTATTCCAAAAATTTGTGATGCACAAAGAATTGACAAAGACTTGATTGTTAGACGAGCTCAGTGTGAAAATGATGTAGAGTCAGAGTTTCAAATTGATGCAAATGATTGTTTGAACTTCAAAGGCCGAATATGTGTCCCGAAGAATGTGGATTTGATTTAGATGATTTTGAACGAGGCTTATAATAGTCAATTATCGATACACCCGGGTAGCACGAAAATGTATAATGATTTGACAGAGTTCTATTGGTGGCCCAACATGAAACGGGATATACCTGAATTTGTTTCAAAGTGTTTAATATGTCAGCAAGTAAAAGCAGAGCATCAAGTACCTTCTGGGTTACTTCAGCCGATCATGATACCTGAATGGAAATGGGATAGAATCACTATGGATTTTGTATCCGGTTTGCCTACGACACCGAGCAAGAAAGATGTGAGCAAATCAACTCACTTTGTGTCAATTTGTACAGACTATTCGCTCGATAAACTTGCTGAATTGTATGTATCTCAAATTGTGAGATTGCATAGGGTGCCGAGTTTCATTATTTCAGACAGAGACCCGAGATTCACATCGCGGTTTTGGAAGAAATTGCAAGATGCTTTAGGTACTAAACTTCACTTTAGCACAGCTTTTCATCCACAGACAAACGGTCAGTCTGAACGAACCATTCAGATACTTGAGGACATGTTGAGATGTTGCATCCTTGAGTTTGAAGGTACGTGGGAAAGATACTTACCTTTGATTGAATTTGCTTATAATAACAGTTTTCAATCAAGTATCAAAATGGCACCTTACGAAGCTCTTTATGGCTACAAATGTCATACATCATTGTATTGGAGTAAGCTTAGTGAAAGCAAGATACACGGGGTTGATTTGATTAAAGAGACTGAATAGAAAGTGGCTGTGATCAGAGATACTTTGAAAGCTGCCTCGGATCGACAAAAGTCTTATGCTGATTTAAAACGTAAAGATGTTGAATTTCAAGTCGGAGATCGAGTGTTTTTGAAAGTTTCCCCGTGGAAGAAAGTACTCCGATTTGGTCGAAAAGGCAAACTAAGCCAGAGGTTTATCGGACCGTATGAGATCATCGAACGTATTGGGCTGGTTGCTTATAGGTTAAGGTTGCCCTCTGAATTAGAAAAGATACACAACGTATTTCATATTTCGACGCTTCGTAAGTATAGATCAGATCCGTCACACGCGATCGCTCCATCTGAAATTGAAATCCGATCCGATATGACATATAAGGAAGAACCGATCCGTGTTTTAGCTCGAGAAATGAAAGAGTTGAGAAACAAGAGAATTCCATTAGTGAAAGTACTATAGAATCAGCACGGAGTTGAAGAGGCTACGTGGGAGCATGAGGATTCAATGTGGCAACAATATCCGACTTTATTTAACGATAAGATTTTCGGGGACGAAAATCCCTAAGGGGGAGAGTTGTAACAAACCGAATTTGACCCTAATCAGAATGGTGGTTTCCGGACCACGAATCCGAGTCTGAGAAATATTTTAATATTATATTTTGTGTTTATTATATGTGAATTAAGGTGTGTGAAAGTTTTGTAAAAAAATTTAATCGTTTGTGTGTTCAATTTAACAAAAAGAACTAAATCGCATAAAGTGTAAAAGTTGCATACTATAGTGTAAAGTGCTAGAATGATGATGGTTTTTTAATATGGGGCATTAAAAGGGCAATTAGCCCATTTTAAGTTAGTGGGTGGCATATGACAAGATTAGCCTTAAGTTTTATATTATATGATTTTATATGATAAGGTTAATATGGTAATTTGTTAAATACATAATATATGTAATAAAACATAAAAAAAATGGCCATTATCATCTTTTATTTTGCTTGGCCGAATGTTGAGAAAAGAAAAAGGGGTTTAGTTTCATTTGATTTTCGGCACCTATAATCACAAATTCAAGGTTAGTTTGACTTCGGTTCTTGATAATTTTTACGTTTTTGAGATTGTTGCTTCGAATATTAGTTGACCCATGTTAGAATTTTTGAAATTGAGCATGCTTGATGTTCAGCCATTGTTATGATCTTGTGGTCTTTGATATTTGATGATTTTATGTTAAAGATATGTTATAGATTGATATGTTTTGTTCTTGGATTTTTGGTAAATTTTGAGTATTTGGGCTAGATTGCAAAAATGAATTTTTAAGGGGACTGAAATGAAAAATAAATGAAAGAAATGGACTTGTAGGGTCCCTATGAATATTCAGCCCTTGAGTAGATTAGTGAATTTTTGTGTATTTTGTGTTTTATGCAAATAGGACTAAATTGTAAAAATGTGAAACATTAGGGGTAAAATGGTAATTTGCCTGTTTATGTGTTTTGAGACTAAATTGAGATGAATTGTGCTTGAATGAGCTAAATTTTAATATGTTTAGATCAAGAGCAAGGAAAAACTAATTTGGATCGGGGAAAGGCGAAGGTTATCGAATAGCTGGTTTAAGTCGTCCGTCGATAGTCGAGGTAAGTCCCTAAGCAAGTATATGTTAAAGAATTATTTATGAACATATTAAATGATAACATTTGCAAATTTTGAGTATAATTTCATGTGATGGCCGAATAGAATAGTAGGTATTATTGGATTGAATTTGTTTTGTTTAAAAGAAATGTGAATAAGTAAGTTCGTTTTGATATGTGAAAGAAATACGAAGTATACAAAATGTCCATGAATTTAGCACTAAGTAATGTGAAATGAATGGTTAATAGTGTTGATATTCGGGCTTCGAGCCTAGCAGGCCTTGTGTCGGTGAGTTATTTCGGGATAAATGCCTAGCAAGCTTAATACTGGTGTTCAAACTTCAGACTTCGGGTCTAGCAGGCTTAATGTCGGTGAATTGCTATAAACGAAAAATCCTAGAATCAAACAAGGTGTGTTGCATATAATGCTATGTGCTAAAAGCTCGGGTAAGAATTAGTCTGCTATGTTAGTAAGGAATGAAGTGAGCTAATTTCTTATCGTTTTAAACAAATACGATGTGATGAAATGGACAATTTCATAAGTACTTTATTTTATAATGTTGAGCTTATCATTAATGTGTATGTACATTATTTATATGTGAAATCGGATTATATACATGTATATCATAGTAAACTCGGTTACAAAATGGAAAGGTCAATAACGGAAGAGTCGGAAGTGTTTTGCATATGTGTATAAGTAGATATAGAAGATCAATGCCTAAGGTTGGTTCATGTGATTCGGAATATGCGATATAACATGATATTCATGTGATTTGGTAATGTATATGTTCATGATGACATAGTGATAATATTTATATCAAGTATGTCAAGTATTCGGCTATGTGCATTTTCAATACTGAAATATTTATGCTCAATATTATAAGCTTGAAGATTAAATGTTTACATGTATGTTCATTACATTTATATTTGCTTGAGACTTACTAAGCTAGTGAGCATACTTTGTGTGGATTCGCTATTCGTTTTATAGATTTTGGTTAAGCTGCGGGCTCGAAGGATCTTTGGTGAAGTCAACCACACTATCATCTCTTTTTGGTACCTTCTAGCTAGTTGATTTCAAATTAAAGGCATGTATAGGCTAGATAAATGTTTGAATGATGTTCTATTTATATATATATATATATATATAGCCATGCGAAAATGGCTTGATCATTTTGTTTAATTGGTTTTAATTGTTTTGGCTATGTGTATGGTGTGTTTGATTTCAATGATTCGACTATGACTTATTTCTTTTAGTCAAGTATATGTGATATACATTCGACATAATTGCATGTTTATGATATTGATGGTTGAGTTAATTTAGTTATATATTACGGCATTAGGTTAGTGGTTGAATCTCATTTGAAGATCAATCTTTATATGTATTGAATCACGATTCGAATTGTTGTAAAGCAAGCTTCATGGTTGTATTCTGAGGTAGTTGGTTTAGATAAATTTTTTTAGTGGTGAAATTGTTGAAGTTATTCAACTTTGTAAATAAATTATTTGGAATTCCTTCTAAGGTACGGTTTGGTGAAAACACAAAATGAGAAATGGGTATAAGCCATATATGTATGTTTCGGCTATGGTATTGATCATCTGTTTCAGTGTTCAAAGTGCATAGGTATATTTGGGTTGTTAATGGATATGATGTGGTAGATAGCATAATTGCATAAGTATAATGAAATAAATGTTTCATGTGACCGAATAAGTAATTATTTTATGGGTTGAATGTGCATATTTTAACTATGCTATTAGATCATTCTTAATAAGTTAATTATTAATGGTTATATGTGTTCAAGTTTGGTATATGTAGTTTAGATTTATTATAACATAAGCGAACTTGGTATGCTATGAATTGTTCTTTATATCCATAAATGTTTTGGTTTTTAAATACGTGTGAACAAAAGTGATATATTTGATATTCAGCCTATGAAATATTAGTTCTAAGTTGTATTTTTGTTAGTAATGCCTCATAACCTTAGTCTGGCGACGAAGACGGGTTAAGGGGTGTTACACATTTCTCATTCTGCTATAGATTAGGCACCACTGGTACGTCAACTTCCATGACCACTTTCCGCTAGATTAACATCCTTATGCCATGCTGGTTTACGCGACTATAGTTCTTGCAGTCCTTTTTCATTTCCATTACATTCCCCTTTTATTGGCAGATTCCTCTGACTCACTGCTCATCTGTTGCAAGTCCATACTTTCATTTTCCTTCCAATCTTTTTCCTTGTTTGTGGGTTATCCCACAATTTTTGTTCTAATTTCCCACCTATGTTTATTGTCCCGACAGACTCTATGTTTTCATATTTAACTTATGGTCTTATTCCCATAATCCTCGTGTTTACTATCCTGGTGGATGATTCTGTGTTTAACATCCTATTGAACTATCCCGTGTTTAGCGTCCCATTAGGATATCCTGTGTTTAACGTCCTATTGGGCAATCTATGATGCCAAATGTCTTTCAACTAAGGTCTTACACAGTTTAACCTCGTATTTACTATCTCAGCAAACTATCAAAGGATGCCATAGCGGTCTCAGCTATTGTCTTAGTCTTGTTTACAATGATGTCATAGCATCTTTCAACCATGGTCTTACTCATTTCTATCATGATGCCTGTAACACCCGTTTCCCGTATTCGATGTCGAAATAGGGTACGAGGCATTACCGAAACACATACACTTGTAGACGTATTAAACCGAGTCATAAAATTTTATCCAAATTGAAAATTTTCAAATTTTTATCTTTGAGTCCCTAAATAGGGCCTACGAGGCCCAATACATACTTTGAAAGTGGTCCGGGACTAAACTGAGAACTTTAGAAAACATTAGAAAATTTCTTGAAAAACAGGGGCTCACGCCAGTGTCCAAGGCCATGTCCTTCACACAGCTGAGATACACACATATGTGTTAGGCTGTGGGGCACTTTGAATTTCTGAAAATCAAGTGAAGACTTCACACACCCTGGGCACATGGCCATGTGGCTGCCCGTGTGGCCACAAGTAAGATTATTTACAAGCCCTTTGCCTCCCCAAAACACTTATACAAATTTATCATCACACAACATGGTATTATTAAGCATTCAAACACCCACACTAAGACATCCACATACCATTTACAAACCATGTTCATCATGCATAATCACACACACACACTTAACCATTCACATCATGCAACTTACCCAACCAATCACATTTACCACTTATAATTATCACACATTTACTCATCCAACACATGCAAGCATACACATTCTTGAAATGCATCATCATAGACTTATAACATAACAAATATTAGCCACATTAAATGACCTTATACAACAATAACCATCAAAAAGCATAGGCCAACATTCTAGGCCAACTCATAATAACATATACACATAATCAAGTCCCTATACATGCCATAGACTTAAAAATACTTGAAGATCATTGATACAATACCAATCAATAACTTGTTAGTGTGATAGAATCTCCGCCGACCTCCAACTCGAGCTAGATTCTGTGACACTATAGGAAAAAGGAAAGGAAGGGGGGCAAGCATTATAGCTGAGTAAGTAGGTATGTAAATCATAAGTAATTTATTAACATTCTTTTATAAGTCTTCACAATATGTTCTCAAGATAATACAATCATAATTGCACATAGTTCCACTATTTACTCATGTTCATCTCAAGTAGTCTACTCGAGTCATAGTAACTAAAATATTTATATCTTGAGTTAAATAACTCCAAATTAAGATACATTAATTTTACCTGAAACTAGATTCACATATCTTCTTACCATAAAATTTTTAAAATTTTTAAATTCTCCCCTATTCTGCTGTCTGACAGTTTCGACCTTTAAAGTCTCCCCTATTCTGCTCTCTGACAGTTTCGGCCTTTCTACACTAAAAATTAATTATCTTCTCGTACAGAATTTAGATGATGTTTCCATTTGTTTCTCTAGAAAATAGATCATTCCGGATTTTAAAAATATAAATTCTAACCCATAATTATTTTTTAAAAATTTTTAATATTTTTCTAAAGTCAGAACAGGGAATCCCAAAATCATTCTGACCCTGTCTTACTAAAATTCAAATATCTCATAATATTAAATTATTTTGCTTACATCATTTATTTTATAAGAAAATAGACTCAATAAGCTTTAATTTAATATCTTATTCAACTTCTAATTCAATTTCCACCATTTTTTGGTGATTTTTCAAAGACACATAACTGCTACTATCCAAAACTGTTTTATTTCTAAATTTCACTCTTTCGTATTTTCTTTATAGTAACTTTCATTGTAACACTTACTCTTTATCAATCTTACCAAATTTCGATCACATATCGAGCACATTGCTCATAAGTTTATACACACATACCTGCACTTATTCATTACATAGTCATATTCGTTTGCACTTAGTCATTTCCCATTGAACACATCGGAATAATAATGGATACTCGGAAATTTGCACATAAGTGCCACACTTGTTGCTAAAGATACTTCATATCACACTTTTCACATAGGCTCACTCTCGAGCTAATCACATTCACGGGTCTGCTCACACAAGCTATCGGTCATACGTAACTACTCAGTACTGCCCACATAAGCTGTTAGGTATCCGCAACACATGTCGGATTAAACAGCCAGTGGTAGAACTTATAAGACCAGCACCTGCTCCACATAGTCACAATCTCGGGTCTGCCCACACAAGCTGTCGTTCATACGTAACTACTTAGTGCTGCTCACACAAGCTTTCGGGTATCTACAACACATGCCGGATTACCCAACCACCGGTAGAACGTACGGACTAGCAAACGGATCACTTATTTCACTTAGATTTCACATAGGTTCTAGTGAACATGTCACTCGTATCCATTCTTATTTCTAACGTTCAATTGGAAAATTTCTCACTTGTCGATATTTTGTCAATTACATTAAATATTCAGCCACAATTCATACCATTTATCAAAATATGAAAACGAAAGTAAAAACAATGCATTATTTACATACAAACTTACCTCGGTAGCACAATCGGTGAAAAAAACTTATTCGTCATATTCTTTGTTTTTGCCCCATTCTAAGTCGGAATCTCGTTTTCCTTGATCTATAACAACACATTTAACTCATTTTTTCATCCTGCTACTCAAATTAGCCTAAATTCACATTTTGGAAAAATTACATTTTTACCCCTAAACTTTGTCATATTTACACTTTTGCCCCTAGGCTCGTAAAATGATTTTTATTCAATTTTCTTGTATTTTAAGCCTAGACGAACCATTTTCATGACTATAGTAGTCCACAATTTCCATTTATTCTCACACTTACACACATTTTACAATTTTTTACAAACTAGTTCTTTTTTACAATTTCACCAAAAATCACTAAATAAAAGTCATTTATTACACACCGAGCTTTCATATTCTACCATTAAACATCAAAACACAAGAATTTCTCATATTGGTAAATTTTCAAACATCAACCCTAGCTCAAATAAATGGCAGAAATAGAGAGATCGTGTTACGAGGATTTCAAAAACGTAAAAAAATCATTAAAAACAAGGCTAGAACGGACTTACTATCGAGCTTGGAAGCTTGAAAAACCCTAGCCATGGTTTCTTCATACAACATTCAGCCGTAGCTTGAAGATGAACACAATTTTTCTTTAATTTTGGCTTTTTTAATTCTTTTAATTACTAAATGACCAAAATGTCCCTAACTTAAAAATATCCTATTTCACTTACCTCATGTCCATTTTTGACCAACAATTTAACCAATGGTCTAATTACCATTAAAGGGCCTCCAATTTAAAACTTCATAACAATTGGACACTTCTAACATGTGGAGCTCAACTTTTGTTGTATTTACAATTTAGTCCTTTTGACTAAATTGAGTGCCCAAACGTCAAAAGTTTCGAATGGAATTTTCATGAAATCTTTCTGTGAAATCGTAGACCATAAAAATAAGATTTTCCTCGTCGGATTTGTGGCTCCGGAACCACTGTTCCGACTAGGCCCAAAATCGGGCTGTTACAATGCCATAGCATCTTTCAGCTATGGTCTTACACAATTATATCGTGATGCCATAACATCTTTCAGCTATGGTCTTACAAACCCTTGTCATGATGCCATAACATCTTTCAATTATGGTCTTACTCATTTTAGGTGTATAGCCTCCGATCGATCTCATGGCCTAGCCATGATCTTTACTCTTCCCTTTTCATTCCATCCATTCCTCCATTTCACAATCCTATATCTTGTTGTCACAATTAAACCATATTACTAACTTGATTTATTTATAAAATTTAATAGCACCAAATTTCATTCATATTTACCACAATACTTTATCCTAAACTCTTAGAAATCAACATGTTCCAAAACTTAAACTTCGAATAATATTTTTGTTATATAGGTGTTGGGTTATTATAATCATTTAGCCTTACTTAGCATGTACATATATTTATAGTGACTTAGAACTTAAAATTTATATAAGAATTTACTTATTTGAACCTCGAGGTGTAGCCTCTAAAAGTGCCCCTTTATATGAAGGATACAACTATGATGCCACTCACACAGGCCTGGCAAAAAGACTTTCAAATTTTCGGGTAAATAAGAATTTGTGCACATAATTAAAATCCCTGAGTAACACATAAGATCTCGCAATTCGACTGGCGTAAACGACACTGGCACATTCTTCTTTAACATGTCGCTAACAGATATATCAATATGGATTTGGACAAAATCGTTCTCTTTCTACAACTGTACTAGCCCATTTTCAGTGAAATTGGAACAATGGTTTCGGGACCACAAATTCAAGTCCAAAAGAAAATTTTTTTTAATATTATTGCATGAATTTCATTATGATAGAAATGACGTATGAAAATTTCATTAAGAAAATTTTACCGATTCCATGTTTAATTGTGGAAAGGACCAAATTGCATAAAATGCAAAAGTTGAGTTCTAGTAGGCAGAAGTATCAAATAGCTATGGAATTCAAAATAAATATTATAATTAAATAAAAATAACATATTATAATTATCACCTTCTTCCCCAAAATACATTGAAACCCTAAGAAAGAGAAATGAAATCAAACAAGCTTAATTGGGTAAGTAATCTTGTCCTGTTTTTAGTAATTTTTATATTTCTAAGATCGAAATAGCTTAATCTATCTATTTTGGGGATTAATTTGTAAAGATATCAAAGTATAGAAATTTTCCATGGATGTAAATGCTAAAATTTTGAAATTTATGGTAGAAAATGAAAGGTTGTTGATAGATAAACAACTTTTACAAAGAGAATTTTGATGAAATTGTGATTTAGGGACTAAATTGTAAAGATGTACAACCCATGGAAAAATTTTGATTTTTTGAAATTCATGGGATGTTATTGTAACATTTAAAATTTAGTTAGGCTTGAAATAAAGGTTTAAATTGCATGAATTTCATTTTTTCGAGCTTAGGGACGATATTGTCATTTATGAAAAGTATAGGGGCAAAATGGTAATTTTGCCTAAGATGTGAATTGAATTGAATTGAGTATAAAGTGGATTAAATTTATGCTAAATTCATTTATATAGATCTGAAAAGATCAAATAAAGAGTTAGATCGAGGAAAAGAAAAGGTGTTCGATTAGTAGATTTTCATACACAAACAAGTGTCGAAGTAAGTTCGTGTAACTAAATTATGTATATTAATATGTTCGAATCGCATGTTGTATTTGTGTGAATTGCATAAATGTTTAATGTATGAAATTAATCACATACTCGATATTATTCGATAAATGATAAGTCTCGTTTGAATAATGAAATGCGATGGATACAGTATTTTCCCGTATTGATTATAGTCCTGCATATGTTGCGGACATTATAGCTCAGACAAGCATTATGTTAAAAGCCTTCTCGAGAATTCCTATTACATGGTTTTTGCGAGCATTCTGATCGGTAGTAATCCTGCATGTGTTGTGGACTACCGCAGCTCTTTATGAGCGTCTTGTTATATGATCGGTTGTGATCCTACATATATTGTGGACACAAATGCAACTCTTTATGATCGTCCTGTTATAGCTCACTTGAACTTCCTGTTAAATGGCTGTCCGGAGCTCTCTGATAATAACTTTTCAGAGTTACCTGTTAAGCTCAATGAGCTTCCTTATTAAAACTCTTATGAGTTCTTGATTAGCTTGGATAAGCTTCTTGACACATGGCTCACATGAGCATCCTGTTACATGGCTCGAGATAATGCTTCTTGATTATGTGCCCTAATTGGGTACCCCTGAATGCGAATAGATTGCTTTACAAATTTGTACACTTTGAGTGTACTACTGATGTATCCATCGATATTTCAAATAAATTCAACGGGTAAAGTTTTAACATGTCTACACTGAACTTGAGATGATTTGTTATGGAAATGTATGAGTTATGTGAAAATACGACATGAAAGGATTATGTATATGGAAGTTATTACCTGATGAGCTCATCATCATTATTATTTGAAAAGTATTTAGAAAATTTATGACTAACTTGTTTGATTAAATGTATGTGATTAGGGAAATGGCTAATTTTGTTGGGATGCATGTTATTGATATGCTTCTTTTAAATGAACATGATTGGTAAGTGAAATTCCTATTATACGAACTTACTAAGCATCAAACACTTACTAGGTTTTCTTTCCTCTGTTTTATAGTACTCGGAAGCTCGTAAAGGTTGGAGATCGGTCGGAGTACCATGACACTATCCTCCAGCTCATTTTGGTATAAATATGAATCTTACCTTGGTGTAATGGCATGTATAGGCTAATGATAATAAATGAGGGCATGTAAATGATTTGGTTGTAACTAGCCATAGAAATGGCTAGTGATAGTAAATTTAATACATAATTATACATGAGGTTTATTATATTTAGTATATGAATGTGTTTGGTTTAATATATTAGATGTAATTAAGTTTGGGTAAGTATATAATTTTAATGTAAAGATGATACTTGAAAGCATGAGTAAATGTGTCACGCATAAAACTTTATCATTAGATTGATTTATATGCCTTGAATTGGTTGGTGAATATATTGAAGTGTTGATGTAACAGTCCAGTGTATACCCTAGTCAAAACAGTGGTTTAGGGACCATAAATCCGAGTTCGTATAATATTTTGATATTATATTCTATGCCGTTGATATATGAGTAAGTATGTGTTAAAGTTTTGTAAGTTAATTTATCTGTCTGTGTGTTTAATTTGACGAAAGGATGAATTTGCATTGAATGTGAAAGTTGCTTGCTAATTGTGAAAGTGCTTAAGTGTTGTGGCTTTGTAAAAGTGATGGCCTTATATGGCAAATAAGCCATTATTGTGCTAGTGGGTGGTTATGGTCAAAAATAACCTTGAATTATATGTTTTGTTATATTTGTTTCAAAGGTCAAAAATGTCTTTTTGTAATAAATGATTATATGCTTAAGAAAAACATGAAAATGGCCATATTATCATCCTTGTTAGTCGAAAATCAAAGAAAAGAAAATAAGGTCTTAAGCTAGCTATATTCGGCCATTGTTCAAGCTTGAAGTCAAGGTTCGTTTTTGATTCGTTTTTGATAATTTCTACGTTTTTGTAATCATTGCTTCGTATACTATCAAACCCATGTTTCAATTTTGTGTATTGGTGATGTTTGTAAGTTATACCATTGATGCTAGGTTGAGCTTTGTGATGCTTTAAGGTGTTAAATGATAGATTGGTGGTAGATGAATATGTTTTGTTCTTGAAGTTTTGAGGAATTTAGCTAAAAAGGGCTAAATTGAGAAAATGTTATTTTGGAGGACTAAATTGTCAATTTGATGAAAAGTATGGGCTTGTATGATGTATATATGTATTCGGCCAAGCTTATGTATAAGTAGATTTTGTGAATTTGATGTTTTGAGAAAAATGGACTAAATTGCTAAGTTGTGCAAATATGAGGGTTATTTTGCAAATAGCCCTAAATGTGTGTTTTTGGATTGAATTGAATGAACTAGTGAATAAAAAGGTTAATTCTGAATACGTTTAGATCAAATGTATAGTTGTGAATATCTGAGTGATCAAATGTGCATGATTTGGATGGCTATTTGTATGTTTTTGGTTGCCATATATGCTTGATATGTGTTGGTAAATGATGCTTATAGGTATGAACCTTTTTGGTTGGTATTTTGGCCTTGTAAATGGCCTATAATGCCACGCGGTTGTGGCACATGGGCGTGCCTTAGACTGTGGGTAAATTGGCAGGATGCAGCCTAAAATCACACGGCTTCGACACGGGCGTGTCATCTAGTCGTGGTGTGCAAGTCAGTAGCTAACGTAAAAGTACACGGCCTCGACACGGGCGTGCTTGGTGGTCGTGGTGGGGAAGTCAGTATATGACCTAAAAGTACACGGTCATGGCACACGGGCGTGCCTAATGATCTTGTTGGTATAGTCAGTATAAACACGAATGGTTACACGGGGTGTATAGAAGCCGTGGAGGGCACACGGTTTCCTCCCACGGGCGTGTCTCCCCTGTATTTTAGAGAAGTTTCAAATTTTCATGAAATTTCATATGCGTTTCAGTTTAGTCCCAACTCAATTTATAAGTATGATTAGGGTCTCGAGGACCCGATTAAGGGACATTATGTCTGAGAATGATGATTGAATGTATGATTTTGTTTGTGAATGTCTCCGATCTGTCCGGTAACGCTCCTAACCTTAATCCAAAGATGGACTCGGGATAAGGGTGTTACATTTGATTGGTATCAGAGCTACGATTTAGCCGATTCTCGGACTAACGTAGCGTGTCAGAGTCTAGCTATACATGCCATATATCTGAAATGTGATAGTTTGATGAATCCTAACGTATAAATGTGATTATTATATAGTAATGGATCTCGAAAGAGCCGTAGCTAACGACGTAGAAAGTAATGCGCCTGCTCCCGCGCAAGGGACAGCGCCCTCAGAATCAAACCGGCTACAAGCGATCAAGAGGGATAAGCTAAACAAGTTTTCTTCCAGATGATGAGTGAGTGGTTTACTCAGTTTGTAAAGAATAACCCGACTGTTTCGTAACCCCTGCCCCCGTTAATCCCCCCCAGACTACAGTTGTGCCACCGGTTATGCATCCGAAACTATTGAATAAGCCTCTTATTGACAAGATCCGTACGTATGGGGCAGAAAATTTTGAGCTACTAAAGATGATGATGCTGAAAAGGCTGAGTTCTGGATTGAAAACACGATCCGGGTATTTGATGAAATGTCTCTGACTCCAGATGAATGTATAAAATGTGTTGTATCATTACTCCGAGATGCAGCTTATCAATGGTGGAAAACTCTAATTTCTGTTGTTCCGAGAGAACAAGTTACATGGGATTTCTTTCAGATAGAGTTTCGAAAGAAGTATATCAGTGAGAGATTTGTTGATCAAAAACGAAAAGAATTTCTAGAACTTAAACAGGGCCGTATGTCTGTTACGAAATATGAACGGGAATTTGTGAGACTGAGTCAGTATGCTCGAGAATGTGTATCATCTGAAGCTATAATGTGCAAAAGGTTCGAAGATGGCCTTAATGAAGACATTCCTCTGTTAGTCGGGATTTTGGAAATAAAAGAGTTTGTTGTACTCGTTGACAAAGCTTGCAAAGCTGAGGCACTCGGGAAAGATAAGAGCAAAGCTGAATCTGAAGCCCGTTATATGAGAAAAAGATTTCCAAGTAAATCATTTCAGTCATCTTCGAAAAAATTTAGAGATAACCAGAGTCGTTCCAGAGATACTGTGGGACATGTGAATAGAAATCAATCTAGACCGTAAATGAGTTCTAAAACTCCAGCAACTTCAGTGGCCAGTGTTGGTAATGTTCGATCCAAGAGACCTAAATGTAAATATTGTGGAAAGAGGCACCTGGAAAGTTGTAGATTAAATGACAGAGCTTGTTTTAGATGTGGATCGCTTGATCATTTCATATGTGATTGCCCTGAGTCTATCGAACCAGAGATTGTTCAGAATTTGAGATCTGATAATGCACCTGTGAGAGGTAGGCCATCGAAAAATGTCAGAAATATTAGTTGTATTCAGAGAACTACGAGAGACAACATTTTCAGATCCGAAGCTAGAGCGCCAGCCAGAGCATATGCTATCCAAGCTCGAGAAGAAGCTTCATCACCAGATGTTATAACGGGTACTTTTACTCTTTATGATACTTCTGTGATTGCTTTGATAAACCCTGGTTCTACTCATTCATATATATGCATGAATTTAGTATTCAATAAGACTTTGCCTGTAGAGTCTACTGAGTTTGCTATAAAAGTTAGTATTCAGTAAGACTTTGCCTGTAGAGTCTACCGAGTTTGCTATAAAAGTATCGAACCCCTTAGGTAAATGTGTCCTTGTAGACAAAGTATGCAAGAACTGTCCGTTAATGTTTCGAGATATTTGTTTTCCTGCTGATCTGATGCTCTTTCCATTTGCTGAATTCGATATTATTCTGGGAATGGATTGTTTGTTTTTGCATGATCCTGTTGTGAACTGTAAAAGAAAGACTATAGATTTGAGATGTCTGAATGATGAGATTGTACGAATTGAGTCTAATGATTTGAATAGATTGCCTACTGTAATATCTGTTTTGAAAGCTCAAAGTTGTTTGAATAAGGGTTATGCGGCATATTTCGCTTATGTGATTGATTTGAAAATGTTTGAAAGGAAGATTGAGTCAGTGCCTGTTGTCTGTGAGTTTTCTGATGTGTTTCTTGAAGAGTTATCGGGTTTACCTTCGATTCAAGAAGTTGAGTTTGGTATTGAATTGTTGCCTGGTACTACACCTATTTCGATAGCTCCGTATAGAATGGCACCAATCGAGCTAAAGGAATTAAAGTCACAGTTTCAAGAATTGACTGAGAGAGGATTTGCTAGACCGAGTTTCTCGCATTGGGGTGCTCCAGTTTTGTTTGTGAAAAAGAAAGATGGCACAATGAGGACGTGTATCAATTATCGTCAGTTGAATAAGGTGACAATAAAGAATAAATATCCGTTGCCCAGAATTGATGACTTGTTTGATCAGTTGAAAGGAGATACTGTGTTTTCCAAGATTGATCTGAGATCGGGATATTACCAGTTGAGAGTGAAAGATTCAGATATTCCGAAGACTGCTTTCAAAACGAGGTACGGGCATTATTAGTTATGCCATTTGGACTAACCAATGCTCCTGCTATTTTTATGGATCTGATGAACAGAATTTTTAGATCGTACCTAGATCGATTTGTTGTGGTATTCATAGATGACATTTTGATTTATTCTCGTGATGAGGCTGAGCATGCGAAACATTTGAAAGTTGTTTTGCGAACTTTGAGAGAAAAGCAATTGTATGCGAAATTCGGCAAATGTGAATTCTGGTTGCATGAGGTTAGTTTTCTGGGACATATTGTGTCAGCATCTGGGATTCGAGTTGATCCGAGCAAGATTTCTGCTATTCTGAATTGGAAACCTCCAAGAAATGTATCTAAAGTCTGCAATTTTCTGGGTTTGGCTGGTTATTATCGTAGATTTGTGAAAGGATTTTCGACAATAGCTACTCCATTGACTAAATTACTTCAGAAAGATGTCAGATTTGAATGGTCAGATAAATGCCAGAAAAGTTTTGATCGGTTGAAAACTCATAATGTAAGCTCCAATGTTAATCTGACGAGAATCGGGTAAAGAATTTTTTGTGTACAGTGATGCTTCGTTAAATGGTCTGGGATGTGTTTTGATGCAAGAAGGCAAAGTGGTAGCTTATGCCTTGAGACAGTTGAAGCCCCATGAAAAGAATTATCCGACGCACGACCTTGAGTTAGTTGCGATTGTGTTTGCGCTAAAAATTTGGCATTATTATCTGTACGGTGAGAAATGTCACGTGTTTTCAAATCATATAAGTCTGAAATATCTGATGACTCAGAAAGATTTGAACCTGCGTCAAGAAGATGGTTAGAACTGTTAAAAGATTATGAACTCGTGATAGATTATCATCCGGGTAAAGTGAATGTTATTGCTGATGCTTTGAGTAGAAAATCATTGTTTGCATTATGTGCTTTGAATGCTCAATTAGATTTATCTGATGATAGTTCTGTGTTAGCTGAATTAAAAGCCAAACCGTTGTTCTTACAACAGATATGTGATGCTCAGAAATCTGACAATGAATTGCTAGCGAAACGAGCTCAGTGTGAGGTGAATTCTGAATCTAAATTTCAAATTGTTGATGATTGTTTGAGATTCCGAGATCGTGTCTGTGTTCCAAGAAATATAGAGTTGTTTCAGTTGATTTTGAATAAAGCCCATAACAGTCGTCTATCTATTCATCCAGGAAGTACAAAAATGTACCATGATTTGAAACAAAAGTACTGCTAGTCTAGTATGAAACGGGACATTTCTGACTTTGTTTCAAAATGTTTAGTTTGCCAGCAAGTGAAAGCCGAACATCAAGTTCCGTCTGGGTTGTTGCAACCAATTCTAATTCCTGAATGGAAATGGGATAGAATGACAATGGATTTTGCTTTTGGTTTACCTCAGACTCCGAGAAAGAAAGATGCAATATGGGTCGTGGTTGATAGATTAACGAAATCTGCCCATTTCATTCCAGTGAGATCTGACAACTAACTTGAAAAATTAGCCGAGCTTTATATCTATGAGATTGTGAGATTGCACAGGGTGCCACTGTCTATTGTATCCGATAGAGATCCGAGGTTTACGTCGAGATTCTGGAAGAAATTACAATAAGCTTTGGGAACAAAACTACACTTCAGAACAGCTTTCCATCTGCAAACTGATGGTCAGACTGAACGGACTATTCAGATTCTGGAAGACATGTTAAGATACTGTGTACTAGAGTTTCATGGTACGTGGGAACAGTATCTGCCACTGATCAAATTTGTGTATAATAACAATTTTCAGTCAAGCATCAAAATGGCACCTTATGAAGCTTTGTACGGACGTGAATGTCGTACACCTCTGTATTGGACTGAACTCAGTGAGAATAAGCAACATGGGGTTGATTTGATAAAAGATTCAGAGCAGTAGGTGAAATTGATCCAAGATTGTTTGAAAGCAGCATCTGATTGTCAGAAGTCTTATGCAGACTTGAAACGAAAAGATATAGAATTTGAAATTGGCAACAAAGTATTTCTGAAAGTGTCTCCATGGAAGAAAGTGCTTCGATTCGGACGTAAAGGTAAATTAAGTCCGAGGTTCATCGGACCGTATGAGATCATTGAGCGTGTTGGACCTGTTTCATATAGATTAAAGTTGCCTTCTGAACTAGAAAAGATACACAATGTATTTTATGTTTCGATGCTTCGTAGATCCAATCAGATCCGTCACATGTGATTGCCCCATTTGAAATTGAAATCCGATCAGATATGACATATGAAGAGGAAGCGATCCGTATCCTAGCTCGTGAAGTGAAAGAGTTGAGAAACAAGAAAATTCCATTAGTAAAAGTACTGTGGAATCGACATGGGATAGAAGAGGCTACGTGGGAGCCTGAAGATTCAGTGAGACAACAATATCCGAATCCGTTTAACGGTAAGATTTTCGGGGATGAAAATCCCTAAGGGGGAGAATTGTAACAGTCCGGTGTATACCCTAGTCGAAACAGTGGTTTCAGGACCACAAATCTGAGTTCGTATAATATTTTGACATTATACTCTGTGCCGTTGATATATGAGTAAGTATGTGTTAAAGTTTTGTATGTTAATTTATCTGTCTGTGTGTTTAATTTGACGAAAGGATGAATTTGCATTGAATGTGAAAGTTGCTTGCTAATTGTGAAAGTGCTTATGTGTTGTGGCTTTGTAAAAGTGATGGCCTTATATGGAAAATAAGCCATTATTTTGCTAGTGGATGGTTATGGTCAAAAATAACCTTGAATTATATGTTTTGTTATATTTGTTTTAAAAGTTAAAAATGTCTTTTTGTAATAAATGATTATATGCTTAAGAAAAACATGAAAATGGCCATATTATCATCCTTGTTAGTCGAAAATCACAGAAAAGAAAATAAGGTTTTAAGCTAGCTATATTCGGCCATTGTTCAAGCTTGAATTCAAGGTTCGTTTTTTATCCGTTTTTGATAATTTCTACATTTTTGTAATCGTTGCTTCGTCTACTATCAAACCCATGTTTCAGTTTTGTGTATTGGTGATGTTTGTAAGTCATGCCATTGATGCTAGGTTGAGCTTTGTGATGCTTTAATGTGTTAAATGATAGATTGGTGGTAGATGAATATGTTTTGTTCTTGAAGTTTTGATGAATTTAGCTAAAAAGGGCTAAATTGAGAAAATGTTATTTTGGAGGACTAAATTGTCAATTTGATGAAACGTATGGGCTTGTATGATGTATATATGTATTCGGCCAAGCTTGTGTATAAGTAGATTTTGTGAATTTGATGTTTTGAGAAAAATGGACTAAATTGCTAAGTTGTGCAAATATGAGGGTTATTTTGCAAATAACCATAAATGTGTGTCTTTGAATTGAATTGAATGAACTAGTGAATAAAAAGGTTAATTTTTAATATGTTTAGATCAATAACTGAGGAAAACGGATTTAGATCGCGGGAAAGCGAAAGTTATCGAGTAGCCCTTTTCTATTCCAATAAACCAAATCCGAGGTAAGTCACTATACAAATAAATGAATATGTATGCATTTGTAATTGTTCATATGTTTAATGATGATAACGAATGCTTATGAGAAATTCTGTAATTGAATTCTGAGATAAGTTCGGAATATTGACTAAGTCTGAGAAGCCTCGTACGAACCTTGACATAAGTATCTGTTCTATTTTATCATGTAAGACCACGTCTGGGACGTTGGCATTGATTTGAGATACGTGTAAGACCCTGTCCGAGACAGTGGCATCGATATCTGGTTATGTGTAAGACCATGTTTGGGACGTTGGCATCAATATAAACTTTACGTATAAGACCACGTCTAGGATGTTGGCATCATTATGACACTTACGCGTAAGACCATGTCTGGGACACCGGCATCGTTTTGATTCGTATAAGACCTTGTCTGGGACAACGGCATCGATATCCGAGTGCATGTAAGACCTCGTTTGGGACGTTGGCATTGTACGATTATTCTGAGCTTTCTGAGTATTCCACTGGATTTATTACTGTTCAACGGACAAGTCTATGGTATTAATTACAAATCCGAGCTATGAACAAATATGTGATTGTAAATCCAATTCAGGTATGTTGATTATACACTAATTGTGTATACAAGGTAAGCATCAATATGATCTTACTATGATGTTATGAATATGGAATTGATGATATGTTGTATAAAGTTTTGGTGAAATGAGATATGTGTTTATATGATCTTTGAATTGTGAATATGGCTAATGTGGTCAAAAGTGTATGAACCAAAGCAAATATATGCATTTTATGCTAAGTTTGTTTGTATATTGACTTGCTAAGCTTTTGGAAAGCTTACTCTGTGTGTGTTTAATCTGTTTTATAGGTCGTCAAAGCTACTGAAGGCTCGGGACCGTCAAGGATCGTCATCACACTACTAATATCATTTTGGTAAACCTTGGATATGTATACAGCTAGATATGGCATGTATAGGCTAGTTCTTGTGATGATTTGTAAAGTGAAGTTAGCCATGTGATTTGGCTAGATATGTTTTGGTACCATGCTTAGATGAATGTGATATGTGAAGTTGTTATGATATGATTAGTTGATATATGGAATGGTTATGAGATGGTAAGTATATAGACAAATGGTGCATGGGTATAATTGAGTTATAGTTATGCAAATCCGTATGTTTAGTATTGGTTTTGAATGTATATATTGAATGAAAATTTAATGTATAGTTGTGAATATCTTAGTGATCAAATGTGCATGATTTGGATGGCTATTTGTATGTTTTTGGTTGCCATATATGCTTGATATGTGTTGGTAAATGATGCTTATAGGTATGAACCTTTTTGGTTGGCCTTTTGGCCTTGTAAATGGCCTATAATGCCACACGGTTGTGGCACACGGGCGTCCCTTAGACTGTGGGTAAATTGGCAGGATGCAGCCTAAAATCACACGGCCTCGACACGGGCATGTCATCTAGCCGTGGTGTGCAAGTCAGTAGCTAACATAAAAGTACACGGCCTCGACATGGGCGTGCTTGATAGCCGTGGTGGGGAAGTCAGTATATGACCTAAAAGTACACGGCCATGGCACACGGGCGTGCCTAATGACCGTGTTGGTATAGTCAGTATAAACACGAATGGTTACACGGGGGTGTATAGAAGCCGTGGAGGGCACACAGTCTCCCCCTACGGGCGTGTCTCCCCTGTATTTTAGAAAAGTTTCAAATTTTCATGAAATTTCATATGTGTTTTAGTTTAGTCCCGGCTCAATTTATAAGTATGATTAAGGTCTCGAGGACCCGATTAAGGGACATTATGTCTGAGAATAATGATTGAATGTATGATTTTGTTCGTGAATGTCTCCGATCTGTCCGGTAACGCTCCTAACCTTAATCCGGTGACGGACTTGGGATAGAGGTGTTACAGTTGATGTAGGTGCAAGGTAAAAAGGGTGAGAAATAAGGCTTGGGAAATGGCCTTATTATGTCGACATGGACAGACAAACGGGCGTGTGTCTCAACCGTGTGTGACACACGACCATGCGCATGGGAGTGTGGTTTGGTCGTATGTCCCCTGCATCTTAAAATTAGAGAAATAGAATGCTCACAATTGAGCACACGTGTAGGGACACTGGTGTGTGTCTCAGTCGTGTGAGACACTCGGCCCAGCACATGGGCACGTGTCTTGGCTGTGTAGCCCCTGCACCTAATTTTCAAAAATTAAATTATCCACACGGTCTAGCACACGGATGTGTGGTTGGCCGTGTGACCCGAGTCAGAGAGTTACACGTGTGTGGACGCAGGTTGGGACACGGCCGTGTGCCTCACATCGAATTCGCACACGGCCTAAGACACGGGCATGTCACTTGACCGTTTGAGTCACACAGCCTACCTACACAGGCGTGTGTTCCCTGCACCTAAGAAAAAATTTGAAATTTTGCGAAAACTTTTTTGTGATCCTGGTTTAGTCCTAACTCAATTCTAATATGTATTTTGGACCTTGAGGACCCATATGAGGGACATTATGATTGATTGTGATTGATTTTCGGAAATGAATAATAAATGACATAAATTAATTGTAATTAAACTGTAAACTTTGGCAATGCTCCATAACCCTATCTGGCGACGAATATAGGTTAGGGGTGTTACAAAACCCTCTTCTAAGACATGTCTTGTCAAACTCCAACTCAAACTTCTATTCTATCTTACTAGTTTAACTAATCAAAAGATAACCATGAAAACAGGTGCACAAGTCTTCGACTGATTTTGATGGACTTGTAGATGTTTCGCCAAAATGGTGGATCCTGACACTAATTCTTTCATTTCGCATCAAATCCAAATTCTACTTACTATATTATATTGTCTTCCAGTTCCTTATAAATTAGCTTGTGTGTATACTATTTTGAAAAGGAGACTCATTTACTTCCATCTTCGTATATGGCCATCAACTATGAGATTTGATGGATAATTAAGCACTACTTTTTTCTTGTAAAAATGTACCTATAAGATAGTCCCAATTGGACTTTCTCTTATTTATGATAGTCCGAACATATATTTCCTTAATCAGGTAGTCCTAATGGACTTCCCAGCACGAAATAGTCCCCCGCGAACTATCTCCTCGCTAGATCATGAGCAACAGACTTTCCATTTATATGATAGTCCTTAGTGGGCTTCTCAATGCTAGATAGTCCCAACGAGCACCCTCTTCCTTGGTAAATCCTTGGTGGACATTCCACCAAAGATAGTCTTTGACGGACTTCCCTTTTCTAGCATCCTTTTCACCAATAAATACTTAGAATTAAAATTTAAAGAATCGTCCCACATTCTCATAGCCATTATTGGTGGACTCTTAATGGCATATACTTATTCACAAATACTCTGAATAAAATACCCTCGTTTTCCACACATATCCATGAACAAGGTGTGTTCACAAATTCCATCTGCCTTTGTATCTTGGTTGGGGCTTTGTAAAATAAATGCCTTCTTTCTAAGTATATATTTTATCTACAAGATGTGCCTTATACCTCTCCACGTTACCATTTTCATCCTTATTGGTTTTAAATATCCATTTACAACTATTTGGTTTTGCACCTTCAGGCAATGGGACAAGTTCCCAATCTCTATTGTCTTGCATAGACTTATACTCTTCTTACATAACATCAATCCACTTTTCAGAACTAGAACTTTTCATGGCTTGATGAAAGTTGATTGGATCATCTTCCATCATTCCATTGTCATCCTCATGTTCTTGGAGAAATATAACATAATCATCTGAAATAGCATTTCTCCTCTCTCTCGTGGACCTCCTTAATAGCACTTATTTTTGAAGTTGTTGAGTTTGTTCTTCCGAAACAATTACATAATCTTAAATAGGGAGTTGTTCAACATTGTCTTGTTGAGGTTCTAAATTCCTCTTCAAAAGCAATGTCTCTAATCTTGTTTCTCCGTCCAAACTCAACATCCTCAAAAAATGTTGCATTTCTCTTCTCTCTCGTGGACCTCCTTAATAGCACTTGTTTTTGAGGTTGTTAAGTTTGTTCTCTCGGAACAATTACCTCATCTTGAATAGGGAGTTGTTCAACATTGTCTTGTTGAGGTTCTAAATTCCTTTCTTGATAAAGACAGGTAGGAGAACTTGAACCTCATCAAAAGTGATAGCAGGAACTGAGTTAGAATCCAATTCCTCTTCCAAAGCAATGTTTCTTTCTTCGTCCAAACTCAACATCCTCAAAAAATGTTACAGTTTTTATCTCAAAAATACTCCTAATTATGGGATCATAAAACTTATGACCCTTAGATCACTTAGAATAACCAATAAAGTAGTTGCTCTATAACACCTCTATCCCGTCTCCATTGCCGGATTAAGGTTATAGAGTGTTACCGATCAAAACAAAACATTTCACTTTATTTCAAAATAGTTAAACAATTAATTTATAAACATATATAACAAACAATATCTATTCATGGTATGAATACAATTATGGGCCTTGAATCGGGCTTACAGGGCCCTAAAAATAGTTTAGGAACTATCCGGGATTAAATCGAAACAAAACAGAAAATTTCAAAAATTTTTGAAAAGTTGAAAAGTAAGGGTCACATGATCGTGTGGCCAGGTCGTGCGACATAGCTTAGACTGTGTGAGCATTTGAAGTAAGGACACATGGTCGTGTCCCAGCCCATGTGTCTAACCATGTAACTCACTGACTCAGCACACACGGCTGTGTTGCTTGCTATGTCTTAGCCTGTGTAACCCACTGACTTGAGACACACAGCTGTGTTTTAGGCTTGTAAACAAGACACTATGATCTTACCTACAATCCACTCCTAATTCAAACGCAGGGACTACTCCATAATTTTTCCCTTTCCTCGGTTATTGTCTTTATGACTTGTGTCTTTGTAACAGCCTGATTCAAGGGCTAGTCGGGACAATGGTCTCAGGACCATTAACCCGAGGTTGTTGAAAATTATTTTTATGTTATTTTATGAGTTATAACATGTTTATAATGGTGCATAAATGTTTTGGTGCTTTAATTTTAGCGATTTCATACTTAATCGCGAAAAAAGACTAAATCGCATAAAGTACGAAAGTTCTATCTTATTGGCTAGAGGTTTCTAATAGCTAAGGAAAATTAATTGGAGGTCCGTAATGTGCAATTAGACCTTTCTAAGTTTAATAGTTGATCATAGGGGACAAAGAAATAATTTTTAAATGAATTAGGTGAGGTTTTAGTGGCAATTTGTCTAGAATAAAATAAAATAAAGAGAAGAAAATATATCATATTTTCTTTCCCTTCTCTCCACTTAAATTTCTCAAGAAAAATAGCCATGGAAGTTTGAAAATTTTCAGCAACTCCTCACTCTACAAGTAAGTCATCTTGATGATTATTTTTGATGATTTTTGTACTTTTGGAACCCCCAAAGCTTGAGCTAGCTAAGGAGAGGACTATTTTCCTAAATGGTTGAAAGTTTAGGAACTTGCCATAAGAGAGTTCATGTGGTTTGCTGCATTTTTATGGAAGAAAATGAGTCTTAGTTGTTAGATGAACAACTTTTGTGAAAGGTGTTACCATGAAAACACCTAAAATGACCTTTTTGTAAAAGTTGTGAAATAAATAGTGAATGTGTGTAATAGTTGAAATCTTGAGTTGCTATAGGAGGAAATATGAATCGGCTAGGCTGGATTAACAAAAAAATTGGATGAAAATCAATATACGAGCCTTGGGGCAAAATCATAATTTTTGCCAAAGTCCAAGGGCAAAATGGTAATTTTATCAAAGTAGAAATTTTGAAATGTATTGATTAGTGTGGAGATTAAATGAGTAAATTTTATTGTTATAGATCAAAGTAAACGGGATTCGGACCTAGAACAGGAGAAAAGAGAAATATGGACAATTAGGTCCCTTTTTACCCTTTTTGGTATCGAGGTAAGTTCGTGTGCTATTAATGCAACTATAAGTGAAGTATTTAATATTTCGATGTTGTATGAATTGTAAATTGTCTCTATGACCATATATATTAAATTCTTTTTTGACGAGATGTCACGGAATGAAATTCTTCAATCGAACTTTAAGAATGAATAGAATGCAAATACTATGATATTAAGGTTATTAAGGTCCCGTGTAAGACCATATTTGGAACATGGCCTCAGTGTGAGATTTCGTATAAGACCATGTTAGGGACATGGCATCGATATGATATTTCATGTAAGACCATATCGGGGATATGGCGTTGATGTGATACCGTATGTATGAGACTTAAGAGTACCTTGTAGTATTTTGAGTGATTCAACGGGTATGTTAAAAATAAGGATGTATATGGATATGTCATGAGTGGTGCAGGTATGTACCCAGAACTTATATGAAGTGATTTCGGTATATGATGAAACCATAGTAAGTTTATGCGTAAATGATGCATTCTTTATTGCGTATGTTTTATTCATTAATGCATTGCGTGAATGCGTATAATTGTTGTAGAGATCTATTAGAAATGACAGAGAGTGAGAAAATCCTCGGATGAATATTCGAAATAGGAAAGTGGATAAGAATAAATATCCGTGAATATGAGATAATGGTGGGCTGTGTGCGATACCACCTTATTAATTATTAAATGGTGGGCTGTGCACGAAACCACCGAGTATTTATTTTTATACCGAAGTGACATCGAGAAACTTGACTAAGTGAAATTTGTATGTGGCTTTGTGGTGATAAATGTAGGGTATAAATGTAAGTAAAGGTGAACAATGTTTTATGATATGTGTTTGTGATATGTGAAGGTTTGAAATGAGTAAGCATTATGAATGATTGAATGGGAAATCATGAGCTTAAATGTAATATCATTATAATACCTTTGTGGTTGAGAAAAATAAATGAATGTCAGTAGTTGATTATTAATTGCATATGAACTTACTAAGCGTTATTGCTTACTCATTTTCCTTTCTTATCTCTTATAGGTTAACTTAACTAGCTCGGGTTGGAGATCGCCGGAGATGCTTTCACACTATTGAGTAGTGAGTTGGATATAAGTTTTCAAGTCTTTTAAGATATGGCATGTATAGAGATCTTATTCTTTGTTTAATTAAGTCATAGTTAAGGTAGCCAAATGTGTTGGTCTAAAATAGTTTATGGTTCGGTTGTGTATAGCCATGGTTGATGGCTTGTGTCGATTGTAATTGTGCTGGTGATAGTAGTCCCTCCTATATGGGAAGATAGTTTGGTTTTCATGGTTTAAATGTGAAAATTTAAGTATCCTAATTGATGATTTGAGAATGATATGTGATGTTGTGTGAATATGTGCAAGTAGGGTGACTAAATGGCTTGGAAAATAGCCTAGAATTGGTCCACACGGGTAGACACACAGGCGTGTGTTTAGGCCGTGTGTAACACACGGTCAGTCCCATGGGTGTGTGGCTGAGCCGTGTGTCCCCTACATGTTAGTATTGCAAGATAGTGTCGACCACGGGCTAGACACACGGGCATGTGCCTAAGCCGTGTGCCCCTTATGAGGTTGCTGACATCATAAATAGAATACCCAGGTTTTCACATAGGGTGAGAACAAGGGCGTGTCTAGGCCGTGTGAAGGACACGAGCCAAAGAAACGGGCGTGTGTCTGGCAGTGTGAAAACCTTTGTAGGTTTGAATTGAGAAATAATTCTACATAGGCATGGAGCACGGGTTTGTGATATGTCACACGAGCGTGTCCCACTCTTCACACGGGCGTGTGGCCCTGTTTTATGTCAAAATTTTCTAAGTGTTTAAAAGTTCCGGTTTGGTCCCGAAGCATCCCGAGTATTTTTATAAGGTCTCGTAAACCCATAATGGGGACGTTACGAATGTAAATGAAAAAGTTTTAAGTAGGAACGAAATTTTATAGCCCAAAGTTAAATGTTCAAGCAAGTCAAGTCCAGTAATGCCTCGTACCCGGTTCCGACGTTGAATACGGGTAAGGGGTGTTATAGTCTTGATCTATATAGTAATTAAATAGATTCTATTAAATTCACATACATTTCACACTCAACTTAATGCATAAGACCTTTAACTTTTCATCAATGACACATTTTCCCTAAACTTTTACATTTTTCACAATTTAGTCCCTAACTTAAAATATCCCAAATTTAACAAAATTTGCTAGATACCTAAGCTAGCCAAATTTATTTCCATATTAGTTCAGTCCATAATTATTCAAAATTCACAAGACTATTATGTAAATTATAATAGCGCGTTTTTAGTCAAATCAGAATAGTTGTTTCAGAACCACAAATCCGAAGTCAAAATATTTATTTTATTATTTTATTAAAGTTTACAGCATGATAGAATTATTGTGTGAAAGTTTCGTAAAGAAATTTTACTGTTTGAATGCTTAATTCGGTAAAAAGGACTAAGTCGCGTAAAATGTAAAATGCATGTTCTATTAGTTAAAGGTGTCAAATAGCTTTGGATTTTAATTATGGTGGCCTTAAATGGTAATTAAGCCATTGGAAATATGAGTGGACAATTTTGGACAACCATTAAATGATTTTTAAGTTATATTAGTAAGGTTAAAATAGTAAATTATGTATTAATGTAATAAAACAAAAGAAATAAAATAATTCGATGCTATCATCTTCTTAGATAGCCGAATTGTAACACCCCAAACCCGGCCTAGACGTTATGGCCGAATCTGGCGTGTCACGTTGATGTGCCTTTCGAAAATAGGACTTTTTGGTAGAAATTTGTTTCTGAGTTGAAATCTCTTTGTTAAAACTCAAGTCATCTTAACCATTTACTAACCAATTAAAACATCTTTACTTTAAAAACATTGTTTGTTGTGGAAGCAATATCCAAAATGTTGCAAAAAACGCGGTGTTTTGAAAACAGTTAATCTTTTTGAAAACCAGCGTTCTATCACTATCAGTTAAGTATCAAATAAATAAAGCCAAACTAACATAACTTAGGTTTAAGAGGCCTTATTACAAAATCAATAGCCCAATAAGAAATTTAAATAAATAAGTCTAAAGCAGAACATCAATGACTGTGTGGCCACCTCCGAGTCTTTCACGACTCCAAGTCGTCTAAAATTTGGGATTACTGTCTGATTAAGCGAAAAGGGTGAGTTTACGAAAACTCGATGTGTAATCTCCTATCGATCGATCAAAATAACATATGCAATGAATGCCGGCTTGAGCCCTATTCAATAATAGTGTGGGCCATACCATTTCAGTAATAGTGTGGGCCTAAGCCCAATACAGTATCCGTACGGTGCAAATATGCAACCCACCCCAATCCAAGCAACACACCACCCGTACCAACCAACACATTATGTGGGGATAAAATAGACCCACCCAGCCAGCACACTTGTAACAGTTCGATTTTAACCCTAGTCGGAATAGTGATTTCGGGATCACAAATCCAAGTTAGAAAAATATTTTAATATTATTTTTTGTGCTTGTAATATGAGATTAAGTATGTGTGAAAGTTTCATGTATTAATTTGTCCGTTTGGGTGCTTAATTTGATAAAAGGATTTAATTGTGAAAGATGCTAAATTTGCATGCTTTCTGAAAAGATACCTATTTGTCATGGCTTTATAAGTATGGAGTCCTTATGTTGTTATTAAACCAAAGGGATTTTGAATTGACAAAAATACCATATGTTAGTGGAATATAAATGTGAATAAAAAGGCTAAAAGTGGAAATAGATAATTATTATGAAATATAATAAAAACAAGTATGAAACTAGGCATTTTGTTCATCCATTTGACCGAAAACACCAAAGAAAATAATGAAAAGAACAAGCTAGGTTTCGGCTATGATTTTAACTTGAATCAAGGTATGTTTTGCTTTGATTTTTGATAATTTCTACGTTTTTATAATCATTGCTTCGAATACTTCAAAACCCATGCTTGAATTTTGTGAATTGATGAAGATTTTGAAAAATTCCATTGATGAACTCATGAGTTTTGTGATTATTGTTGATGAAATATGAAAGATATGTGATAGATTAACATAATTTGCCTTTGGACTTTTGATAAATTTGAGTAAATTGGATTAAATTGAGAAAATAATATTTTGAAGGACTAAAATGTGAAATAAATGAAATGTATGGAGTTGTATGAAGCTAGTGAGAATTCGGCTAGGCATGGGTAATATGAAATTTTGTGTATTTTGTGATTTTGTGAAATAGGGACTAAAATGTCAAAATGTGAAAATGTGAGGGCTAATTTGTAAATTTCCCTAGATGTGTGTTCTTGGATTGAATTGAATGAATTGGTGAATAAAAGAGTTAAATTTGAATATGTATAGATCAAGAACCAAAGAAAACGGATTTAGATCACGAAAAATTGAAAGTGATCGAATAGTCGAGTACGTATGCTTATTCGAATCCGAGGTAAGTCTATATACAAATAAATGTATTTGTATTGATTTATGTATGTACATATGAAATTTCATTGTGATGATTGTGTAGGAGTTGACAAATATATGAAATTTGAGAAAGTATCGACAATTGGTCAATATCTGAGAAGCCCCATACGAACCTAGGAATAGATAGGATTACATATGTCATGACATAGGTTTCTGATATGTGATATCATGTAAGACCACGTGTAACAGACCAATTTTGACTCTAATCGGAATGGTGGTTTCGGAACCACGAATACGAGCCTGAGAGATATTTTAAATATTATGTTTTGTGTCTGTTATGTGTGATTTAGTAAGTGTGAAATTTTTGTGGAAAATCTTAACCATCTAAGTGTTTAATTTTGCTAAAGGTCTAAATTGCAAGAAGAACCTATGTAGTGGGCATTAATAAAAAGGGGGCTAGGTGGATTGTCCATTAAACATGGGGATTTGCATGTCAAATTCCCCATATTTAACAAGGCGGACGGCAAGCATGCAAGAATATTATGCTTTCTATGTATATTAAATTTTTAAGTATTATTATATGATAAGCATGCTAAATGGGTGAAAATTGATTTTAAACAAAAAGAAAAATTCTTTCTTCTTCCCTCACTCATCTCCTACCCAAAACTTACCTTCAAGAAAAGAGAAATTCATCTTCTTCATTCGGTACTGCATGTGTCCTTAAGGTGAGGTATCAAGCTCCATTTTTTTGATGATTTTGCATGGTTGTGTTGGTAGGCTTATATACCATCGGGTTCTTGTACAAAATTTGAGATTTAAGCTCTCCTTAGATTCGGCCATGACCTAGTTCTATGGCCTTTTCATGTTCGATGGAAACATGATAGCTATGGTTAGTCTAATTGTTTGCTAAATAGAAAAATGGGTGAGTATTTTAGCTTGTTTTTAATGAGTCCTTTTATGTAGTATTGCTTACGTTTGATGCTAATGAAAATTTAGTTAAAATCTTGGATTTTAACAAGCTAATATTCTTTGGGCTTTGGAGGAATAAATTATGGTTATTTAGTTTGTAGCTTGGTGGTATGTTGAGGAAAATGCAGGGGGTATTGAATTGGCATATTCGGCCATAAGAGAGAATGAATTTGGGCTAGTGTATTCGGTTACGTATGTATACTTACAAAGTGAATGTATGGCCATAGGTAAAGAAGATAAGTTTTAAACTAAAGTACATTAAAGTGATAGAAGGAAGAGTTATAGAGGTCCTAGAGACCTAAGGGCCATTCGGCCATGGAAAAAGAAGTCCAAACGAGTCGAAATTATATTGTGCTGTGCAATCGGTTAAATCGAAAAAGTTAAATGCTTGAATTTGGTATGGTTATTGTTTAGATTTAATATATGAAGTAGGATTCGGTTCCTAGTTTTCTTGAGTTGAGTTGTGTGTAATTTGTTTTGAGTTGAGCAAAAGGGGGACAGGGTGAATATGAACAAAATTTATTTAACATTTTTAGATCGGGAACAAAAAGAGAAGGAACAAGATCGAGGAAAAGCAAAGATTATCGAGTAGCCGATTTGCACGGCTTATCGACAACCGAGGTAAGTCCCTTATCTAAAATATGTCAATAAGTTAATCACGAAATTAGTGAATGATAAACTGTGGAAATTCAATGTATAAATGCATGATATAGCCGAGTGTAACTATATAGCATTGAAGGGAATTTATTTGGCTAATGCAAATGAATGAGTAAGTTCTTGAGCAATCTTATGTTTTGAGATTATTTACAAAGTCTAATGAATGATAGAATTTAGCATGAGTTGGCCGAATGTTATGATGATGGATTGGGTTGATTTCAAATGTTTTTAACTGAATGTAAATAAATGCATATGGTTTGATACGTGACAGTGAAATGCGAAAAGTATGTAAAGTTATTTTTGATATTCGGGCTTTATGCCTAGCAGGCCTTGTGCCGGGGACATAATCGGGCTTTATGCCTAGCAGGCTTCGTGCCGGTGACATAATCGGGCTTTACGCCTAGCAGGCCTCGTGCCGGTGTTATTTATCGGGCTTTACGCCTAGCAGGCCTTGTGCCGGTGTTACTTTTCAGGCTTTTACGCCTAGCAGGCTTGATGCCGGTGATGTATTTTACCAAAGAGGAATTTAATCTTTGTCAAGACAATTTAGAGCTATATTGTCAAGAATGTGGCTCAGGTAAGTAGGTGAGGTATGCTATGTTAAATATTATTTGGGCCAAATTGACATTGATGGATGAAATTTGACGAAAGTCGAGCTTAGAACATGCTATTATGGGACAATTGATTTGCATGTATAACTGCTAAGAAAGTAGGTTACCGAATTATTAATATTTGGCTTTGTGTAAACTATTTACTTAGTTGTCTATGTAAAATGCCATATATGGATTGTTTTATTTTCGTAAATAATTAAATGTTCTATTTTTATGAGTTGGGACTTACTAAGCTAGTAAGCTTAATTTTGTGAGATGTCTCCTCTGTTTTATAGATTAGGAGCAAGCCACAAGCTCACCAGGATCGTTGGAAAGTCGTTCACACTATCAATCTACATTTTGGGTACTCCTTCATTTTGGTTTTAAGCGAAGGCATGTATAGGATAGGCTTGGTTTTGTTTGATGAAATTTTAAGGTTTATGTGTAAAAATAGCCATGCGAATATGGCTAAAATTTTTAGTTAAAATGCGTTGGTGTGTTTTTGAAATGTATGTTGGTTCATGGTGGCAATGGTTATGCATTCTTAACCAAGTTAATCGTTCTTATTAAGGAAATGTTTGTATATGAACTGAATCCTTGAATTTAAGATGTAGGTAGGTTCGGTTAGAAGCTAGTTCATTTTTTTTTTTTTTTACAATGCGACAAAACAGCTTGTAATGGCAGCAGTGTCGTGAGTTAGAAAAATCACCAAAGATAGGGTATATTGAATTTGGAGGTGAATGAGTTATGAAATTGAACCTTAGAGTGTCTATTTTCACATGAAAGAAACAGAATAGGGAAAAGATTTATATATTATGAGATAATTAAGTTTTAACGAGACCTGCTCTGAATGAATTCGTGAGTCACTGTTCTGTTTTGGAAAAATTGTCAAACATTGTACAAAAATAATTAGGAATCATGGTATATATGTGCAGAATCCTTAATGAGTCTATTTTTCATTGTGCAATGAGATAACTGCATTTTTGTAGAGACAGGTCAGAATTGTCAAGCTGTGTAATAAGGGTAACTTTGACGAATAAACTGTACTAATTGGCCACTTAAAAAATTCTGGAAAAATTATGGTGAAGATTTATATGAGTCTAGTTTCAAGGAAAATTTACGGATCTGAATTTCGAGTTTTGTAACTCGAGTTACAGTCATTTTAGTCGGCGTGACACAGTTTGACAGCTTTGAATTTTTACGTCTTGAACTTGTGATCAAGTCTAGTAATGCCTCTTACTCAACTTCGGCGACGGTCACGAGTAAGGGGTGTTACACCACGTCTGGGACATTGGCATTGATTTGGGATTTCGTATAAGACCACGTCTGGGACACTGGCATCGATATGATATTTACGTGCAAGACCATGTCTGGGACATTGGCATCGTATCTGATTTTGTGTAAGACCCTATCTGGGACAGTGGCATTGATATCTGAGTACATGTAAGACCATGTCTGGGGCGTTGGCATTGTACGACTATTCCAAGCATTCTGAGTATCCTATTTGGTTTCGAATGGTTCAACGGGCAATTCCAGGAAACTAAGGATGATGTAAAATCTATAATCGTTTCAGGTACGTTTGAAATGTACACTATGTATGTGTATGGAAGGTAAGTATGTATATATGAACTTACCTAGATGAGATATGTGTATGGACTTGATGAAGTAAATGTGATATATGAATGAATGAGCTATGATCAAATGATGTACATGGTGATATGTAAGTTGGTAAGCAATTAGTTAAATAAATGAGCCAAAAAAGAATTATGAATGTGCAATTGAGCTATTAGTGATCTTATATTTGATATGAATAATGAATGCTTATATGTTAAGTTTATTTGTATATGGCTTACTAAACTTTTGAGAGCTTACTCTGTATGTATGTCTGCTTTGTTTTATAAATCGTTGAAGCTACAAAAGGCTCGGGGATCGTCACCACACTATCAATCTCTACTTTGGTACTTTTGAATGTGTATATAGTTAAATATGGCATGTATAGGCTAGTTGTGTTAAATTATGTTTGAGTTGTATATAGATAGCCATGTGATATGGCTAGATAATGAAGATGTTATAAATGAGTAGCTCATGTTTAATGATGTATAGTTCGGTATGGTTTGATGGCTAATGTTTGAGCTAATGAGATGGCCAAAATAATGGTAAGCTTGTCGATGCAAGGTAAGCATATATTTGATGAGTAGTTGATATAAAGATAAAGTAAGTTTGTGATGAATTATACTAGGAAATGTATGTGATTGGATTGAACTAAATGGAATATATGTTGGTGTGATTGTTATGCTCATGAGTGATTAGAAATGACGAACATTTTTGTATGTATTGGCTGCCTTTAATACTTGGATTGATGCTAATTATGCTTGTAGGTGAAACCCAAAGTGTGGTTGGCATTTTGGCCTTGCAAATGGCCTATAATTGCTCACACGGTTGAGCACACAGGCGTGTAGCTCGATCGTGTCCCTCGTGGTTGTATTTCAAAACAAGTCAGACTCGACCACGGGCTAGACACACGGGCGTGTGACTGGCCGTGTGGTGCAAGTCAGTAGCGACCACGGGTGAGGCACACGGGCGTGTCCACGGCCGTGTGGACAAGTCAGTATGTATGCCTTGTTTTGACATGGCTTAAACGTACGGGCGTGTCTAAGGCCGTGGGAGGCACACAGCCTGCCCACACGGGCGTGTGACCTCTATAACTTAGAATAAATTTTAATTTTCTGAGAATCTCCGTATATGTTCAGTTTAGTCCCAGCCTTATTCTAAAGCATGTTTAAGGTCTCGTAGACCTATTTAAGGGACACTTTGATTTGTTTTGTTGAATTATGCTATGACATGCCTGAAAAAGGATCTGATTTTTCCGGTAATGCCTTTAACCCTAGATCGGCGATGGTTACGGGTTAAGGTGTTACAACATCAATAGCACAGCATAGTTGCCAGTAATAATAACGCAGTAGAGCTACCAATAACAGTATCGCAACAAAGCTGCCAGTAACAATAACGTTGCATAGCTACTAATAACAGTATATGTGGCAGAGCCACCAGTACAATATACTTCCTCCATAACCAATATAACAACCCCATGCAGTATGTCATGCATGCAGAATGTCTGGCCCGCAAATCATCATATCGTTCACAGTTAAGTCAATCAAATCATAGTCATACAATCATAGTCAAATCAGTCAAACCATAACTCAAATCAATCATTTACCCTTGAGGGGCAAAATAGTCATTTACCCTACCGAGGCATTATGGCCATTTTACCCTACAGGGGTATTTTGGAAGGGGTATTTTGGAAATTCTACCCGACAGGGGTATTTCGGTAATTCTACCTTATTTCAGTAATTTTACCCTACAGGGGTATTTCAGTCATTCTACCCCACAGGGTATTTCGGTAATTCTACCCTACAGGGTATTTCAATAATTCTACCCTACAAGGGTATTTCGTGTAACAGTCCGGTATTGACCTTAGTCGGAACAGTGGTTTCGGAACCACAAATCTAAGTCCATATAATATTTTAATATTATTTTCTGTGTCGTTGATATGTGATTAAGCATGTGTTAAAATTTCATGAGTTAATTTGACCGTCTGTGTAATTAATTTGACAAAAGGATTGAATTGCATTAAATGCAAAATTTGCATGATATATGTTAAAGCACCTAATTGTTGTGGCTTTTAAATGGGGAGGACTTATAAGGCAATTAAACCATTTTAAAAGTGAACAGATGGTGTTGGACATTAATAGCCTTGAATTTCATATGTTTTAAATGTTATTTCATAAGGTTCTTTTTGTAAAAGGAAAATAAATGATTTTATAACAAAATGAAACATGAAAAAAATGGCCGTATTCTTATCATTTTGGCCGAATTTCATAAGAAGAGAAAAGAAAAAAGGGAAGCTAGGTTTCGACACTTTTGGTTTAATTGAGGTAAGCTTTTGACTCGGTTTTTGATAATTTCTATGTTTTTAAGATTGTTGCTTAGTCTACTATCAAGCCCATGTTGTAATTTGAGGAATTGATGATGTTTATGAAATGTGCCATTGATGAAATGGTGAGCTTTGTGATGAGTTTAGGTGTTAAATGAAAGATATGTGTTCAATGAACATGTTTTGTTCTTGAATTTTTTATGAATTTACCTAATTAGGGCTAAATTGAGGAAATAGCATTTTGAGGGATTAATTTGTGAATTTGATGAAATGTTTGGACTTGTATGAGATATATGGACATTCGGCTAAGCATGGTCATATGGTGATTTTATATATTTGATGTTTTGAGAAAAATGGACTAAATTAATAAAATGTGCAAATGTGAGGGCTAAGTTGCAAATAGCCCTAAATGTATGATTTTGGTTTGAATTGAATGTGTTGTTAAATAAGAGGGATAAATTTGAATACGTATAGATCAAGAACCGAAGAAAACGGACTTAGATCGCGAGAAAGCGAAGGTAGTTTAATAAACAAGTTCGAACGAATATCCGAATTCGAGGTAAGTCATTATACAAATTAATGTATTTGTATTGAAATATATATGTTCATATGACTATTAATAATGATTAATGTTTACGAGATGTTGTGTACATGAATTTCGAGATAAGATCGACCTAGTGACAATGTCCGATAAGTCCCGTACGAACATAAGAATAGATAAGATTAGCTATGTCATGACATAGGCGTCTATTATGTTTTATCATGTAAGACCACATCTGGGACGTTGGCATTTAGTCGAGATTTCATGTAAGACCACGTCTGGGAAGTTTGCATCGATATGAGACTTACGTGTCAGACCATGTCTGGGACATTGGCATCCTATTGTTTTGTGTAAGACCCTGTCGGGGACAGTGGCATCGACATTTGATTACATGTAAGACCACGTCTGGGATGCTGGCTTTGTATGACTATTCTGAGTATTTTTCATATGCTATTAGATTCTGAACAGTTCAACGGGCAAGTCTGAGAAATAAATGATTATGTGATTAGTATATCCATTTCAGGTACATTCGATATGTACACTAAGTATGTATGAAAGGTAAGTGTCTATATGAACTTACTATGATGAATATGTGTTTTGAAATGATGAGATAATTTGTGAAAATAGCATTGAATGAACCATATGTGTAACACCCCAAACCCGGACAATACTCCACGTCCGAATCTGGCATGCTACGGGGAAATCGTTTTTGAAAAGTTAGATTTTCCATTTAAAAGCTGAGTGAAATCACAGTGTGGGAAAACAAATTTGGAGTAGTCTTGTTTGAAAAACAGTTGATGTATTTGGAAACCCGAAGATTTTGAAAACTTAGCCAGAGTTTGTAGTTAAACCGAGTTTAAACCATTTAAAACCTCATTAGTTACTTAGTGATACATAAAACACTTTTACACTTAGAAGAACTACAGGTTTGAGTTGAAAACCATTTGTATTTGCTTATCCCAAAACTTAGTGTGATACCCGATGGTATAGTTTAAAACACATTGCGTTATGATTTTGAATTCGTTATCTTTCCAAGTTTTAGTGAAAATCATACCAACTTATTTTGTTAAGGCATATCGAAATTTAATTAAAACATAAGCATCGTAAATCATAAATAAAAAAAAAGCCTTTTACAAATCCAAATTAAACCCAAATAAAAATCAATAAGTTAAAATACCCAAATGCAAAAGTCTGAGCAAACTCTTATTAAAGCATGGCATGTGCACCCCAAGTCCATCCCGGCTCCAAGTCCGCGTCTACGAGTCACCTGAAATGTCAAAGGAGAGGGTGAGTCGAGTGACTCAGATGTGTAAATCCCGCTCCCCGATAAAACAACATGCTAACACCCATCATACATAGCAATACAATCAATGCAACCCGATCCTAACCCTCCATACTCCTTTCTACCCCGTGGTACTACCAAACCACTTTGGTGACATACAATCCACGATGTGTTACCAAAACACTGATGTCCCAAAGACATAATATCCGTCAATGTGGTACCCAACCACCGTGTCCCAAAGACACAATTGTGCTACCAAAGCACCGGTGACCAAAGTCACAAATCCAACGATGATGGGGCCAACCCATCGTGTGTTACCAAAACACTAGCAGACAATCCCATATCTCAAGTGGGGCCAACCCACGGTGGTCAAACCACAGGGGGACAAGTCGCAATGAGGTGCCAAACCTCTCGGTGTCCCAAAAGACACAATGTGCTTCCAAAGCACCGTGACCGTAGTCACAAATCGTGATGGGGCCAACCCATCGTGTGTTACCAAAACACCGGCGTCAATCCCAGATAATCATCTGTGGGGCCAACCCATCGTGGTACTGAGCCATCGACGAGAGACGCCGAGGTACCAAACCTCTGGAGGTGCCAAACCTCTGTGACCCAAAAGTCACAAAGTGTGCTACCAAAGCACCGGTGCTCGTCAAGACAAAATATCACTGCTCCTCCACTCGTATCACCCATCAACATACCATACTCATGTAATCATGCATCTCATGCAAGTCATGCATATTATGCCAACATACCAAGCATCATAGCATACATACAAAACATAGGTCATGATATTATACCTCATTATTAGTACTCATAATAGAAACAGACTTACCTCCGAATCGTCCACATACCCCATTTGGGTATTCACTTGTCCATCATAATCATTATAGTTTTAACAGAACAAATCGGTTTATTATTAAAAATATTACTAAGTGTCAAGGTGTTAGTTACACACCGATAACACGAGTCTAGAAATCCCGACAAAAGCGATCTAAGTCCCCGACACTAACTCCTCGCAACATTCGGCCAACACAAAGATTAGGCACTAAAACCATTCGGCCAAAGACATATACACTCAAGGGGTTAATGTTGAACCTTACCTTACTCCCGATTTGGTTTCCTACCAAATCTCTGAACCCAACAATGCTTCTCTCCCTTAGCAATCCGCTACACCATAACAGATGAACAGTTAATCCACTTGAATCCTAATCTTATTGAAATCCAAAAGAATAGACTAACAACTACTCTTCTTACCACCACTTATCAAATGGTTAAACCAAGGTAGAAACTCCACTTGATCGCCTTCAAGTCCCCGTTGTCCTATGATGCAGATTGTTCCAACATAAAAGATGACACTCATCAATAGTTGTCATATACGATTTTAAAACAACTTGAATTGATTAAGAAAAAGAAAGAAACTAAATGGCCATTCGGCCAAGGCTTACCAATATCCAATATTCGGCCAAAAGAGGACTTCTAGGAGAGAAGATAGATTCGGTTACCAAGAATATGGAGAGGAACAAAGCACATTCGGCAGAGGCTACTTGGACTTTCGGTTTTGAGCAAGAAAAGAATGGAGAAAAATGCTTTGGAAGACAAGTTTCGGCTCAACAAAATGGGGATCAAGAAGATGATATAGAAGAGAACATTCTACCGGCACAAATCAAAAGAGAGTAAGGCAATTTCTGGCTACCAATGTTTCAAGAGAAGAAAAGAAGAAAGTATGAAAAGAATGGGTGCTAACTTCGGTTCCAATAGATGAAAGAAAGAGTGAAAGTGAGAGGACTTTTGCTTACCAAGATGTGACCGAAAAATGTACCAAAATGCAAGGTACATTCGGCTTGCCCTCATCCCCACTATGCCGTCATTTCCCCTTCCAACTCCCCCAATATTCGGCCATATCCCCCCAAATACTCCTAGCCACAAGTTCAAATTATTTGAACAAGTCAACATCCTAAATCTACTCTCCACCCACCATTCAAATGGGTTGACAAAGTCCAGGCGAGTTTCACTAGCCCTCTACCTCTCCTCCATGCCGTCCCAAAAGAAGTAAAAAGGAGGACTCTGCACTCGAACACCGGACCTCCCTCTCCCCGAAGATGACGCCACCTCAAGCTCCCCATGTGGCGCGCATGCTTGCCACTCCACCAGCTCCTCTTTTGTGCAATAAAACTCCAATTTATTTTCTTAAGCCCCAACTCTATCGCCTCCCCACACCTAAGGCCAAAACTAAAATTTTCCTACCTACTCAGGCATACACCTAGCCTATAACTAAACCCCTAAAACACCGAAATAGCAACACACAAAGACACCAACCACATGCAATATCATGCAACACAAAATAGCCCCTAACCCGGGATATTACGCTTCTACCCTTAAAAAAATAATTTCGGCCTCGAAATTACCTGGTCGAAAGAGTTGCGGGTATTGCTGTCTCATCGCATCCTCGGGTTCCCACGTGGCTTCTTCTACACCATGATTCTGCCAAAGCACCTTAACCAAAGGCACAGACTTTCTACGTAGAACCTTGACATCTCGATCTAGAATCTGCACGTGTTCCTCCTCCATAGTCAAGTCCGGATTTACCTCGATCTCTTCCACTGCTACCACATGCGATGGATCTGATCGATACCTCCGAAGCATCGAAACGTGAAAAACATCGTGGATCTGACTAAGCTCTGCTGGCAACTCAAGCTGATACGCCACTGGTCCAACTCGTCTCAATACCCTATACGGCCCAATGAACCTCGGACTTAGCTTGCCTTTTCTGCCAAACCTCAGCACCTTCTTCCAAGGCGAGACCTTTAAGAAAACACTATCTCTCACACAATAAACTCTATATCCCTTCGCTTAAGATCGGCATAAGACTTTTGCCGGTCCGGCTTCCTTCAAACGAGCTCAATCAACTTAACCTTGTCTCTCTCGCTCTCAACCTTCTAACTCGGGTCCCAACAACTGACGTTCACCTAACTCTGTCCAACATGTAGGTGAGCGACACTTCCTACCATACAGCGCCTCATATGGTGCCATTTTGATGCTTGCTTGGTAGCTGTTGTTATAGGCGAACTCGGCCAACGGCAGAAACTCATCCCAACTGCCCCTGAAATCCAGAACACAACCTCTCAACATGTCTTCCAAGATCTGAATAACCCTTTCTGACTGCCCGTCAGACTGCGGGTGAAAAGCCGTGCTGAAATCCAAGCGCGTACCCAGAGCCTGATGCAACGCTCTCCAGAACCTCGACGTAAACCTGGGATCCCTATCCGAGATAATCGAAACTGGAACACCGTGTAGCCTCACTATCTCTGACACATAAAGCTTCGCCAATCTCTGAAGTGAATAGTCTACTCTCACCGGAATGAAATGGGCCGACTTAGTCAGACGGTCCACAATAACCCAAACTGAATCTTTCTTGCTTGTCGTAAGCGGTAATCCACTGACGAAATCCATAGTTATCCTTTCCCATTTCCACTGAGGGATTTTCACAGGCTGAAGCAAACCCGACGGTAACTGATGTTCCGCTTTGACCTGCTGACAAGTCAGACATTTCCCAACAAACTCTGTCACTTCTTTCTTCAAGCCAGGCCACCAAAACTGCTCTCTAAGATCCCTATACATTTTACTACCTCCAGGATGCATAGCATAAGGACTGCTATGTGCGTCCTGAAGAATCTTCCGCCTCAGCTCAACATCTTTGGGCATACAAGCCTTTCCTTGAAAACACAGAACCTCATCATTAGACAAGTCAGAACCTCCAAACCACCATTCTCGCACTTGTAACCTTCGCGCACTCGTAACCTCATCCTCCAATCTGCTTTCTTTGATCTGCTCAACCCACGTAGGCTTAACTCGCAGCTCGCGAATACTCTCGCCGTCATACAAACTCAAATGGGCAAACAAAGCTCTTAAGTCTCGAAACAACCCTACGGCTCAACGCGTCTGCCACCACGTTAGCCTTGCCCGGATGATACTCGATCGAACAGTCGTAGTCCTTGAGCAATTCAACCCATCTACGCTGCCTCAAATTCAGATCCTTCTGTGTCAATAGGTACTTCAAACTCTTATGATCTGTGTAGACTATTGACTTCTCCCCGCACAAGTAGTGCCTCCATTTTTAGAGCGAAGACTACACCTGCTAGCTCTAAATCGTAAGTCGGATAGTTGACCTCGTGTGGCCTCACCGCCGAGAAGCGTAAGCCACAACCTTACCCTCCCGCATCAAAGACACAACCCAATCCCGTATGTGATGCGTCGCGAAGACAATCGTGAATTCCTTACCACCTCAAAGTTGAATCAAAACAGAGCCTCGGTCAAGATCCTCTTTAACTTATCAAAACTCTCCTGCATTGCTTCTCACCCAAACGAACGGAACTCCCTTTCTTAATGCTTAGTCATCGGTGCTGCAATTAACGAGAAACCTCAACAAATCTTCTGTAGTATCACGCAAACCCAGAAACTCCGAATCTCAAATGATCGACTTAGGAGGCTTCCAATCCAAAACCGCCTCAACCTTCCGAGGATCTACTCTAATCCCCTCACCGATACTACATGACCCAAAAACGTCACTTCACTAAGCCGAACTCGCACTTATCGAACTTAGCATAGAGTTGCTTCTCCTCAAAACTTGCAACACCACTCTTAAGTGTGCATCATGCTCTTCTTCCGACCTTGAGTAGACCAAGATGTCGTCCAATAAAAACCACGACGAAACGGTCCAGATCATCACAAACACCCTATTCATCATATCCATAAAAGCTACGGAGCGTTAGTCAACCCGAACGGCATTACCAGAATTCGTAGTGCCCGTGCGAGTCCAAACGCCGTTGTCTTATGGATATCCGCTTCCTTAACCTTCAACCGATGGTACCTGGACCTCAAATCGATCTTCAAAACACCGATGCACCTTTTCAAATGATCAAACAAGTCATCTATCCATGGTAACGGATACTTGTTTTTAATCGTCACTTATTCGGTTATGATAGTCGATACACATCCGCATCGAACCGCCCTTCTTCTTGACGAATAACACCGCGCGCCCCCACGGCGAAACACTTGGCCTAATGAAGCCTCGGTCCAACGACTCCCGAATCTGAGCCTTAAGCTCCACCAATTCCTTTGGTGCCATCCTATATGGAGCAATAGACACCGCGCAATCCCACGGTAGCAGATCTATCCCAAACTCTACCTCACGATCCGGTGGTAAACCCTAAGCTCCTCCGAAACACATCAACAAATTCCTTAACAGTACGAACCTTCTCAACAGCAGATTCCTTAGCCTCCAAGGCATACACATGAACCACATACGCTTCGCAGCCCTTCCTGACCATCTTTACAGCTTTTAAGGCCGACACCACATTGGATAAGTAATCTCTCCTATTACCTATCATAATCACTTCATCTCCTTATCCGTCGATAGAACCATGCGCTTTAGCCACGCAATCCACCCCGGCTCGGTACTTAACCAACCAGTCCATCCCGAGAATCAGATCGAACTCCTCAAACGGCAGTTCCATCAGATCAGCAGCAAAAACTACCCCTTGGAGTTCTAGGGGTACATCCTTATACAACTTATCTACCACTACAGAGTGACCTAGAGGGCTAAGTACAAATCATCCGCCTAGAAGATATCTCGAGTCTAAGTCCATGGTCTCAACTATACTACTAGCAACATACGAATCGCGTGGAACCCAAGTCAATTAAAGCAAGATAGGGAGAACCAAAAATCAAAAACGTCTCGGTGATTACGTCCGGTGCGTGCGCCCTCCTCGCGGCGCCTAGTGCATACACCAAACCAGTGCCGTGCGTGCCTCGTAACTACCCGCACCTCTGCCTGGTGCTCCACGACCTCGACCAAATCCATTACCACCTCTCGCCATTACCACGGCCCTCTGTGGTGGCGGTCCATTACCTCTCGAATCGACACGGCCCCGACTCTCGATCGAATCCGCCATCCTACGCGGGCAAATCCCTAATGCGATGATCCGAGAACCACACTCGAAGCAACCTTTCCCACCACCCAACAACCACCCCAATGAGATTTCCCACACCGATTACATCAAGCGGCGGTCCTCGCTTAGCAAAGAATAAATCTAGCGGATCGATTCTCGCCCCTCTGGGTCTAGCCTCTTCTCGGATTGCCGGGCGATCCCAAGACCCAAAGCTCCTCTTAAGCCTACTCCTGTCCATGCTCTGTCTTACCGACTCCTTAACACCTTCGGCTACCTTAGCCTTCTCGACTAAGACAGCAAACTTGCGCTCCTGCTGTGGAGCAAGCAGCAGCCTCAACTCGTCTCGTAGACCATCCTCGAAACGAACACACCTCTCATGCTCAGTGGCTACAATGCCCCTGGCATACCTACTCGGCCGGGAACTCACCTGCGTGCTCGACAGATGATTACTCCCGAACAAGCCTCGAAATGCCTTTACACTGAGTCGATGTAGCTAGCCCCGATGTATTTCTTTTGATATGCAACTCAAATAATCCCATGTCGGATCCTCACCGCCACACTCGTCCCCGAACCGTGAGCCACCATCGGTATGACTCATCCCGAGAAGCGATACGATGCCCTTAAGCTTCTCCTCGATCGTCAAGTCCAGATCGTCCATGATCCGCCTCGGTTGCCTCGGCCAATACTCAAGGCGGTGCTAGGAGCAACACCCGATACACCTCGGAAAAATTCAGCCCGTTAGCCCGAGTCGCTCGAACAGTTTTCCTAACTCCCGCACCACCACTTACACCAGCCACCCTTTCCAACACCCGCAAAGATCGCTCGTGACACTCGCATCGCTCGGTCGATCTCGAACTTACCACCTCCACCGGTGGCGAATCCAAGATCTCATTTTCTCGACCCTTGACCGGATCCTACGGGTTCGTAAACCGCCATTCTACCCCCTACCTCTACCACGAGTATTACGGCCACGTCCGCCTCGAGTGCTCATGTCTAATCTTCCTACGTGTCGATTAAAAGATTTTTATGCATTAGTATCGCTCCACTTTCTTAACCGCAAAGAAATTTTATGGATAGAGTTTATTCGGGGGTTCTTTCGAGCAACCAAGGTTTCAATCTTCTATCCTATTCATCCAAAAGAGATTATACATACATTCCTTAACCCTTTCCATACCTATTCACTCTTCTGGACATTGCACGCCCATTCTAGCCCAAGGGTATTTTCGTCATTTTCCTACAGTGGTATTTTCGTAATAAAGATATTTTAAAACTTTCAGAAAAAAGCTGGTCAATTTGAAATTCCAAAATTCAAGAGTGTTCTTTGAAAATTTTGTAAAATACTTCGCTTTGGAAACCAGGGGTATTTTAGTAATTTTCACAAACCGAGGCGTGCCAGAAATTTTCAAAATCAAATTTCCGATTGATATTTTGCAAATCAGAATGTTTGAATTTCGTAACATCATTGAAATTTTGGGGCAAAATCATTGAGTTGCTATTTTATAAACCGAGGGCATTTTAGTAAATTTACCCCTAAGGGCTTTTTTGTAATTTTCCATAAATCAGGGTTTTTCAAGAAAATTGTTGTAAATGTGACATTTTCGGTTTTGAAAGAGTTTATTGCAAAAAGTATAAAAACATTAGGGTTGTTGTTGTTGTATTTTTGAAAACATGGCTAATTCCCTTTTTCGGGTTTTAGTCGTTAGGTTAAGTCTATGACTGAGCCTTCTTGGTCAGGGTGAACTCGAGCTACGCACCAGGTGGGATACCTGCGAAGAGGAGGTGAGTCACGAGGACTGCTTAAATACCAAGCTCTTCCGGATCCTCTCCTAGACATGCGTACGGGAGTTACCACACCCTAGCCCCGTGGCTGAGTCATAGATTGGTTTAGTGCTTTAAGTCTTATGCTTTAGTTCGAGTGTTTGAGTGATCTAATCCTAGGGTTCCAGTCCTATAAATCTAACTACGTTCCATATCACCTACCCTTCTACAAATAATAATTCACAGAAGAGTTTAGAGTTACTTACCTGGGCGAACTGGTGCCGGAGACTCGGTGCCATGCCTTGTAAACCATGTATTCCATCCCAAAAACACTTAAAACAAACTTTTGAAAACAGTTCGGGCCTCAAGCCCACAGCCGAGCTTTTGAACTTAGCTCTGATACCACAATTGTAACACCCCAAACCCGGACAATACTCCACGTCCGAATCTGGCATGCTACGGGGAAATCGTTTTTGAAAAGTTAGATTTTCCATTTAAAAGCTGAGTGAAATCACAGTGTGGGAAAACAAATTTGGAGTAGTCTTGTTTGAAAAACAGTTGATGTATTTGGAAACCCGAAGATTTTGAAAACTTAGCCAGAGTTTGTAGTTAAACCGAGTTTAAACCATTTAAAACCTCATTAGTTACTTAGTGATACATAAAACACTTTTACACTTAGAAGAACTACAGGTTTGAGTTGAAAACCATTTGTATTTGCTTATCCCAAAACTTAGTGTGATACCCGATGGTATAGTTTAAAACACATTGCGTTATGATTTTGAATTCGTTATCTTTCCAAGTTTTAGTGAAAATCATACCAACTTATTTTGTTAAGGCATATCAGAATTTAATTAAAACATAAGCATCGTAAATCATAAATAAAAAAGGCCTTTTACAAATCCAAATTAAACCCAAATAAAAATCAATAAGTTAAAATACCCAAATGCAAAAGTCTGAGCAAACTCTTATTAAAGCATGGCATGTGCACCCCGAGTCCATCCCGGCTCCAAGTCCGCGTCTCACGAGTCACTGAAATGTCAAAGGAGAGGGTGAGTCGAGTGACTCGATGTGTAAATCCCGCTCTCCCGATAAAACAACATGCTAACACCCATCATACATAGCAATACAATCAATGCAACCCGATCCTAACCCTCCATACTCCTTTCTACCCTGTGTGGTACCAAACCACTTTGGTGACATACATCCACGATGTGTTACCAAAACACCGATGTCCCAAAGACATAATATCCGTCAATGTGGTACCCAACCACCGTGGTGTCCCAAAGACACAATTGTGCTACCAAAGCACCGTGACCAAAGTCACAAATCCAACGATGATGGGGCCAACCCATCGTGTGTTACCAAAACACTAGCGGACAATCCCATATCTCAAGTGGGGCCAACCCACGGTGGTCAAACCACGGGGACAAGTCGCAATGAGGTGCCAAACCTCCGGTGTCCCAAAGACACAATGTGCTTCCAAAGCACTGGTGACCGTAGTCACAAATCTGGTGATGGGGCCAACCCATCGTGTGTTACCAAAACACTGGCGTCAATCCCGTATAATCATCTGTGGGGCCAACCCACTGTGGTACTGAGCCACTGGGACGAGACGCTGAGGTACCAAACCTCCGAGGTGCCAAACCTCTGTGACCCAAAGTCACAAAGTGTGCTACCAAAGCACGGTGCTCGTCGGCACAAAATATCACTGCTCCTTCCACTCGTATCACCCATCAACATACCATACTCATGTAATCATGCATCTCATGCAAGTCATGCATATTATGCCAACATACCAAGCATCATAGCATACATACAAAACATAGGTCATGATATTATACCTCATTATTAGTACTCATAATAGAAACAGACTTACAGAATCGTCCACATACCCCATTTGGGTATTCACTTGTCCATCATATTTATTATAGTTTTAACAGTGCAAATCGGTTTATTATTAAAAATATTACTAAGTGTCAAGGTGTTAGTTACACACACGATAACACGAGTCTAGAAATCGACAAAAGCGATCTAAGTCCCCGTTACTAACTCTCGCAACATTCGGCCAACACAAAGATTAGGCACTAAAACCATTCGGCCAAAGACATATACACTCAAGGGGTTAATGTTGAACCCTTACCTTACTCCTGATTTGGTTTCCTACCAAATCCTCTGAACCCAACAATGCTTCTCCCTTAGCAATCGGCTACACCATAACAGATGAACAGTTAATCCACTTGAATCCTAATCTTATTGAAATCCAAAAGAATAGACTAACAACTACTCTTCTTACCACCACTTATCAAATGGTTAAACCAAGGTAGAAACTCCACTTGACTGCTTCGAAGTCCCCGTTGTCCTATGATGCAGTTGTTCCAACATAAAAGATGACACTCATCAATAGTTGTCATATACGATTTTAAAACAACTTGAATTGATTAAGAAAAAGAAAGAAACTAAATGGCCATTCGGCCAAGGCTTACCAATATCCAATATTCGGCCAAAAGAGGAATTCTAGGAGAGAAGATAGATTCGGTTACCAAGAATATGGAGAGGAACAAAGCACATTCGGCAAGGCTACTTGGACTTTCGGTTTTGAGCAAGAAAAAGAATGGAGAAAAATGCTTTGGAAGACAAGTTTCGGCTCAACAAAATGGGGATCAAGAAGATGATATAGAAGAGAACATTCGGCTGGCACAAATCAAAAGAGAGTAAGGCAATTTCGGCTACCAATGTTTCAAGAGAAGAAAAGAAGAAAGTATGAAAAGAATGGGTGCTAACTTCGGTTCCAATAGATGAAAGAAAGAGTGAAAGTGAGAGGACTTTTGCTTACCAAGATGTGACCGAAAAATGTACCAAAATGCAAGGTACATTCGGCTTGCCCCTCATCCCCACTATGCCGTCATTTCCCCCTTCCAACTCCCCCCAAATACTCCTAGCCACAAGTTCAAATTATTTGAACAAGTCAACATCCTAAATCTACTCTCCACCCACCATTCAAATGGGTTGACAAAGTCCAGGCGAGTTTTCACTAGCCCTCTACCTCTCCTCCATGCCGTCCCAAAAGAAGTAAAAGGAGGACTCTGCAGGCTCGAACACCGGACCTCCTCTCCACGAAGATGACGCCACCTCAAGCTCCCCATGTGGCGCATGCTTGCCACTCCACCAGCTCCTCTTTTGTGCAATAAAACTCCAATTTATTTTCTTAAGCCCCAACTCTATCAGCTCCCCACACCTAAGGCCAAAACTAAAATTTTCCTACCTACTCAGGCATACACCTAGCCTATAATTAAACCCCTAAAACACCGAAATAGCAACACAGCACACCAACCACATGCAATATCATGCAACACAAAATAGCCCCTAACCCGGGATATTACAATATGATTATATGATACTTGAGTTATATTTGAGTTGAAGATTATGGTAAGATATGGCCTAGCAAATGAGCCAAATAAGATATGAGATGAATTTGTTATGAGAACCAGTAATGTTATTATATCATTTTGGTTATGTGCTTATTATGCTAAGTTTATTTTTATATGGCTTACTAAGCTTTTGATAGCTTACTCTGTGTGTGTTTGTTCTGTTTTATAGATCGCCAAAGCTACTGAAGGCTCGGGGACCGTCAAGGATCATCATCACACTACTCGACTTATTTTGGTACCTTTGAAATTGGTATATAGCTAGATATGGCATGAAAAGGCTAGTCATATTTGTTATATTTGAAATGTGTATAATAGCTATGAGATGTGGCTAGATAAGTATTGGTAATATGCTTGGGCATATATATGAAAATGATGCATGTTTTGGTATGGCTAGATAGCTTAGGAAATGGTTAAAGATATGGTAAGCATATGAATGCATTATGAGTTTCTTTGATTGATCAAAGAAGTGGATATATGAAAGGTAAAGGTAGATGAATTGTGCTTAATTGCATATGTGTTTAGTTGTACAATTTGGCATGGTTGAAGTTGCAATTGTAAGTGAAGATTTGATGATTACTTTGATATGTTTTGGTTGCAAAATATGCATGAAATGATTTGGTAATTTGCTTGTAGGTTTGACCCTATTGTAGGTGGCATTATGGCCTTGACAATGGCCAGTTTTGCCTACACGGTTATGGCACACGGGCGTGCCTAATGTCCGTGGGAAATTGATAGTATCTAGCTATGGGAGCACGGCCTTGGCACACATACGTGCTTGGTAGCCGTGTGATTAAGCCAGTATATAGCCTAAGAGCACACGGCCATGGTACACGGGCGTGTCTAGTGGCTGTGTGGAAAAGTCAGTATACATGCCCTGATTTGGCACGGCCAAGACACATGGGTGTGTCTGGTGACCATGGAAGACACACGGCCTACCCACACGAGCGTGTGTCCTGTATAACTTAGAAAAGTTTTAAATTTTTGAGAATTTCTATATGTGTTCGACCTAGTCCCGATCCTACTTTAAAGCATGATTTAGGTCTTGTTGAACAATATAAGGGACACTTGATTTGTGTTTGGTGAATGATTGTATGAAATGTTTATAAAAGTTTTCGATCTGTCTGGTAACGCCTTTAACCCTAATCCGGCGTCAGACCTGGGTTAGGGGTGTTACATTTGATTGCTATTAGAGCTACGTTTCAGTCGATTCTCAGACTAACGTAGCGTGTCAGATTCTAGAAATACATGCCATATATCTAAACTGTGATAGTGTGATGAACCCTGATGTGCAAAATGTGTTTTACGTATAGTATTGGATCCCAAAAGAGTCGTAGCTGACGATGTAGAAAGCAATGCGTCTGCTCTCGCTCAAGGGACAGCGCCATCTGATTCGATACCGACTAGGAGCGGTCAAGAGGGAGAAGCTAAACAAGCTTTTTCGCAGATGATGAGTGAATGGTTCACTCAATTTGTTAGAAATAATCCGGCTGTATCACAACGTCCGCCCCCAGTTAATCCCCCTCAAACTTCAGTTGTGCCACCGGTTATTTATCCGAATTTGTTGAGCAAGCCTCCGATTGATAAAATATGCAAGTATGGGGCTGAAGAGTTTAGGGCTACTAGTGAAGATAATACCGAGAAAGCCGAGTTTTGGTTAGAAAACACTATCCGGGTATTTGATGAGATGTCTTTAACTCCGGAAGAAAGTATTAAAAGTTTTGTTTCACTACTCCAAGATGCAGCTTACCAATGGTGGAAGACTTTAATTTCTGTGGTTAGGAACGGGTCACTTGGGATTTCTTTCAGTTTGAATTCCAAAAGAAATACATCAGTGAGAGATTCATCGATCAGAAACGAAAGGAATTTCTGGATTTGAAATAGAGCTATATGTTTGTCACTGAATATGAGCGAGATTTCATGAGACTGAACCAATATGCTCGTGAATGTGTATCCATCGAGGCAATAATGTGCAAAAGATTCGAAGATGGTCTTAACGAAGATATCCGTTTACTTCTTGGGATTTTGGAAATAAAAGAGTTTGTTGTACTCGTTGACCTAGCATGCAAAGCTGAGGCACTCGGGAAAGATAAAAGGAAAGCTGAGTCTGAAGCAAGAGATGTGAGAAAGAGATTTCAGAGTAGATCATTTCAGTCTGCTTTGAAGAAATTCCGAGATGAGCCTAGCCGTTCAAAGTTTAATATGGGATTTGAATAGAGATCGAGCTAGATCACAAATGAGCTCGAAAGCTCCCCCAACTTCAATAGCAAGTGTTGGAAATGTTCGATCCGAGAAACCTAAATGTAAATATTGTAGGAAAAGACATCCAGGAAATTGTAGATTGAATGACCGAGCTTGTTTTAGATGTGGATCATTAGATCATTTCATCCATGATTGTCCAGAGTCTGTTGAACCAGAGACTGCCCAGAACCACAGACTGCCCAGAGTCTGAGATCTGATAATGCTTCAGGAAGCGGTAGACTTTCACAAAATGTAAGAAATGTCAGTGGTGTCAAAGAACTATGAGAGATAATGTCATGAGATCCGAAGCTATGCACCTGCCAGAGCGTATGCTATCCAAGCTCGTGAGGAAGCTTCATCTCCAGATGTTATAACGGGTACATTTATGCTTTATGATACTTCTATGATTGCATTAATAGACCCTGGTTCTACTCATTCGTATATATGCATGAACTTCGTATTCAGTAAGCCTTTGTCTATAGAGTCTACTGAGTTTGTTATAAAAGTATCAAACCCCTTAGGTAAAAGTGTTTTGGTTGACAAAGTATGCAAGAACTGTCCATTAATGTTTCGAGATATCTGTTTTCCTACTGATCTGATGCTTTTACCATTTGATGAGTTTGATATCATTCTGGGTATGGATTGGTTGACATTGCATGATGCTGTTGTGAACTGTAAAAGAAAGACTATTGATTTGAGATGTCCAAAAGATGAAATAGTTCAGGTTGAGTCTAATGATTTGAATGGGTTGCTTGCTGTGATATCTGTATTGAAAGCTCAGAAATATGTGAAAAGGGGATACGAAGCCTACTTTGCTTATGTAATTGATTCGAAAGTATCTGAAAATAAAGTTGAATTATGCCAGTTGTTTGTGAGTTTTCTGATGTATTCCCCGAAAAATTGCCGGGATTACCTCCAATACGTGAAGTTGAGTTTGGTATTGATCCGTTGGCTGGTACAACACCTATTTCAATAGCTCCGTATAGAATGGCACGAACAGAATTGAAAGAGTTAAAATCACAGTTGCAAGAATTGACTGATAGAGGGTTCGTTGGATCGATTTTCTCACCTTAGGGTGCTCCCGTTTTGTTCGTGAAAAAGAAAGATGGAATTATGAGAATGTGCATTGATTATCGTCAGTTGAATAAAGTGATAATAAAGAAGAAATATCCGTTGCCTAGGATTGACGATTTGTTTGATCAATTAAAAGGAGCCACCGTGTTTTCAAAGATAGATCTGAGATCGGGATATTACCAGTTGCGAGTAAAGGATTCAAACATTCCAAAAACTGCTTTCAGAACGAGGTACGGACATTATGAGTTCTTAGTGATGCCTTTCGGACTAACGAATGCTCCTGTTGTTTTTATGGATCTGATGAACAGAATTTTCAGACTGTACCTAGATCAATTTGTTGCTGTATTTATTGATGACATTTTGATTTATTCACGGGAAGAGACTGAGCATGCCGAACATCTAAGGATTGTGTTGCAAACTCTGAGAGAAAAGTAATTGTATGCGAAATTTAGTAAATGTGAATTCTGGTTACGTGAAGTCAGTTTTCTGCGACATATTGTATCAGCCTCTAGTATACGAGTTGATCCGAGTAAGATTTCTGCTATTCTAGATTGGAAGCCTCCGAAGAATGTATCTAAAGTCCGCAGTTTTCTGGGACTTGCTGGTTATTATCGAAGGTTCGTAAATGGCTTTTCGATGATAGCAACTCCGTTAACTAGATTGCTTCAGAAAGATGTTAGATTTGAATGGTCCAATAAATGTCAGAAAAGTTTTGATCAGTTGAAAACTCTATTAACTGAAGCTCCAGTGTTAGTACAACCAGAATCGGGTAAAGAATTTGTGATATATAGTGATGCTTCGTTGAATGGTCTGGGATGCGTACTGATGCAGGAAGGCAAAGTTATAGCTTATGCCTCGAGACAACTAAAGCTGCATGAAAAGAATTATCCGACACACGACCTTGAGCTAGCTGCGATATTTTTGGCATTAAAGATTTGGCGTCATTATCTGTTCGGTGAGAAATGTCACGTATTTTCGGATCATAAAAGTCTAAAATATCTGATGACTCAGAAAGATTTGAATTTGTGACAAAGAAGATGGTTAGAGTTGTTGAAAGACTATGAACTTATGATAGATTATCATCCTGGGAAAGCAAATGTTGTAGCAGATGCTTTGAGTTGGAAATCACTGTTTGCAATACGTGCTATGAGTACTCATTTAGATCAGTCTGATGGTAGTTCAGTTATTGCTGAATTGAAAGCAAAACCGTTATTTTTACAGCAGATATGTGATGCTCAGAAAGTGGATAATGAAATGTTAGCGAAACAAACTAAGGCTTCCTTTGGATGCAGACGGATTTCAGTGCAGTGGCTTTTTTAGGCTAAAAAAAATTTGTAACTGAAACGTTAGTAAAAGCAAGGCTGTTTGGAAAGCAATTTTCAGTGCATTGACAATGTATTGCACCTCACTGGAGGCTCAAATTCAGAGTGGAGCTTTTTGGTCCAGTAAAAAATTAGCAACTTCAGTTGCTTTTTCTTTTCCTCTTTTACCCATATATTATTTCTTTTCTTTTTTACCCATATATTATTTCTTTTCTTTCTTATTCAACAATTGCTTCATTATTTTATCTTTCAATAATATTTTACTTTTTTAAAGGTTTAATAATTTCAGTAATAAAGTGAGCCCCTATAATTAAATATATGATTAATTTTTAAAATATTAAATAAAATAATTTTTTAAATTTTTCTTGAGATTTATTTTATTTTTAATTATGTATTATTAAAATTATTATTAAAATAAATATAATTGTAATATTTTTTTAATCATTTATTAATTTTATAATTGTTAAATAGTTTTAAAAACTTTTATTATATATCATTTCTAATCTAATGTCCTTAATAGTCATTTTATATTCTCACCTCACCGCTACAGTTGCGTTTAAATCCAAACACACACTCCACCATTGTTTCTAATCTCACCGCTACAGTATCCAATCTCACCGCTACAGTAACTAATCTCACCGCCACCGCTATTTTTAACCTCACCGGAGGTAAACACACCGCCCATCCAAACTAAGCCTAATTGTGATTTGAACTGTGATTCTGAATTTTGAGTTGATAATAATGATTGTTTGAGATTCTGCGATCAAATTTGTATTCCGAGAAACTCAGAGTTGATTCAGTTAATTTTGAGTAAAGCTCATAATAGTCACTTATCTGTTCATCCGGGGAGTACTAAAATGTATCATGATCTGAAGCAACATTATTGATGGTCTGGCATGAAAAGAGACATTTCTGACTTTGTTTCGAAGTGTTTAGTCTGTCACCAAGTTAAAGCTGAACATCAGGTTCCGTCAGGGTTGCTGGAACCTATTCTGATTCTTGAGTGGAAATGGGATACAGTAACGATGGATTTTGTCTCTAGATTGCCTCTAACTCCGAGAAAGAAAGATGTGATTTGGGCTGTAGTTGCTTGAATGACGAAATTCACCCATTTTATTCCGGTACAATCTAATTACTCACTTGATAGATTGGTTGAGCTTTATATTTCTGAGATTGTGAGATTGCACGGGGTGTCGCTATCCATTGTGTCAGATAGAGATCCGAGGTTTACATCACGATTCTGGAAGAAATTGCATTTCAGCACCACTTTTCATCCGCAAACGGATGGTCAATCTGAGCGGATCATTCAAATCCTCGAGGACATGTTGAGATGTTACATTCTAGAGTTTAACGGTACGTGGGAACAATATCTGCCATTGATTGAATTTGCTTATAATAACAGTTTTTAGTCGAGTATTAAAATGGCACCATATGAAGCTCTGTACGGACGTAAATGTCGAACACCTCTGTATTGGCCCGAGCTCAGTGAAAATAAGATACACGGGGTCAATTTAATAAAAGATACAGAACAGAAAGTGATAGTCATCCGAGATAGTCTGAAAGCAGCGTCTGACCGTCAGAAGTCTTATGTAGACTTAAAACGAAAAGAGATTAAATTTGAAATCAGTGACAAAGTGTATCTGAAGGTATCTCCGTACTCCAATTTGGTTGAAAAGGCAAATTGAGTCCGAGGTTCATCGGACCATATGAAATCATCGAGCATGTAGAACCTGTTGCATACAGATTGTTATTGCCATCTGAGCTAGTAAAGATTCACAATGTATTTCATGTTTCGATGCTTCGTAGATACCGTTCCGATCCGTCACATGCAATTACTCCGTCTGAAATTGAAATCTGATCTGATATGACTTATAAAGAGGAACCGATCCGTATCTTAGCTCATGAAATGAAAGAGTTAAGAAACAATAAAATTTTGTTAGTAAAAGTGTTATGGTATCGGCACGGAATAGAAGAGGCTACGTGGGAGCCTGAAAACTCATTGAGACAGCAATATCCGAATCTGTTTAACGGTAAGATTTTCGGGGACAAAATTCCTTAAAAAGGGAGAGAATTGTAACGTCCGATATAGACCCTAGTCAGAATAGTGGTTTCGAGACCACAAATCCAAGTCCATATAAATATTTTAATATTATTTTTGGTGTCGTTGATATGTGATTAAGCATGTGTTAAAATTTCATAAGTTAATTTGTCCATATGTGTATTAAATTTGACAAAAGGATTGAATTGCATTAAATGCAAAATTTGTAGGATATGTGTTAAATCACCTAATTTTTGTGGCTTTTAAATTTGGAAGACTTACGAGGCAATTAAACCATTTTAAAAGTGAGTGGATGGTGTTGGACATTAATAGCCTTGAATTTCATATGTTTTAAATGTTATTTCATAAGGTTATTTTTGTAAAAGGATAATAAATGATTTTATAACAAAATGAAACATGAAAAAAAAATGGCCATTTTCTTATCATCTTGGCCGAATTTCATAAGAAAAGAAAAGAAAGAAGGGAAGCTAGGTTTCGACACTCTTTTGGTTTAATTAAGGTAAGATTTTGACTCAGTTTTTGATAATTTCTATGTTTTTGAGATTGTTGCTTAGTCTACTATCAAGCCCATGTTGTAATTTGAAGAATTGATGATGTTTATGAAATGTGCCATTGATGAAATGGTAAGCTTTATGTTGAGTTTAAGTGTTAAATGAAATATATGTGTTTAATGAACATGTTTTGTTCTTGAATTTTTTATGAATTTAGCTAATTAGGGCTAAATTAAGAAAATAGCATTTTGAGGGTTTAATTTGTGAATTTGATGAAATGTTTGGACTTGTATGAGATATATGGACATTCGGCTAAGCATGGCCATATGGTGATTTTATATATTTGATGTTTTGAGAAAAATAGACTAAATTAATAAAATGTGCAAATGTAAGGGTTAAGTTTCAAATAGCCCTAAATGTATGATTTTGGATTGAATTGAATGTGTTTTTAAATAAGAGGGTTAAATTTGAATATGTATAGATCACGAACCGAAGAAAACGGACTTAGATCGCGAGAAAGTGGAGGTAGTTGAATAAACGAGTCCGAACTAATATCCGAATCCGAGGTAAGTCATTCAAATTAATGTATTTGTATTGAATTATATGTGTTCATATGACTATTGATAATGATGAATGTTTATGAGATGTTGTGTACAAGAATCTCGAGATAAGATCGACCTAGTGACAATGTTCGATAAGTCCCGTAAGAACCTAAGAATAGATAGGATTAGCTATGTCATGACATAGGTGTCGGTTATGTTTTATCATGTAAGACCACGCCTGGGATGTTGGCATTGATTCGAGATTTCATGTAAGACCACGTCTGGGACGTTGGCGTCGATATGAGACTTACGTGTCAGACCATGTCTGGGACATTGGCATCGTATTGATTCGGGTAAGACCCTGTCGAGGACAGTGGCATCGACATTTGATTACATGTAAGACCACGTCTGGGATGTTGGCTTTGTATGACTATTTTGAGTATTCTGTATATCCTATTAGATTTTTAACAGTTCAATGGGCAAGTATGAGAAATAAATGATTATGTGATCAGTATAACCGTTTCAGGTACGTTCGATATGTACACTAAGTATGTATGAAAGGTAAGTGTCTATATGAACTTACTATGATGAATATGTGTTTTGAAATGATGAGATAATATGTGAAACTATGATTGAATGAACCATATGATTATATGATACTTGAGTTATATTTGTGTTGAAGATTATGGTAAGATATGGCCTAGCAAAAGAGCCAAAGAAGATATGAGATCAATTTGTTATGAGAACCAGTAATGTTATTATATCATATTGGTTATGTGCTTATTATGCTAAGTTTATTTGTACATGGCTTACTAAGCTTTTGAAAGCTTACTCTGTGTGTGTTTGTTCTATTTTATAGATCGTCAAAGCTACTGAAGGCTCGGGGACTGTCGAGGATCATCATCACACTACTCGACTTATTTTGGTACCTTTGAAATTGGTATATAGCTAGATATGGCATGTATAGGCTAGTCATATTGGTTATATTTGAAATGTGTATAACAGCCATGAGATGTGGCTAGATAAGTATTGGTAATATGCTTGGGCATATATATGAAAATGATGCTTGTTTTGGTATGGCTAGATAGCTTATGAAATGGTTAAAATATGGTAAGTATATGAATGCATTATGAGTTTCTTTAATTGATCAAAGAAATGGATATATGGAAGGTAAAGGTAGATGAATTATGCTTAATTGCATATGTGTTTAGTTACACAATTTGGCATGGTTGAAGTTGCAATTGTAAGTGAAGATTTGATGATTCCTTTTATATGTTTTGGTTGCAAAATATGCATGAAATGATTTGGTAATTTTCTTTTAGGTATGACCCTATTGTGGGTGGCATTATGGCCTTGACAATGGCCTATTTTGCCTACACGGTTATGGTACACGGGCGTGCCTAATGGCCGTGGAAAATTGACAGTATCTAGCTAAGGGAGCACGGCCTTGGCACATGTACGTGCCTGGTAGCCATGTGATTAAGCCAGTATATAGCCTAAGAACACACGGCCATGGTACACGGGCGTGTCTAGTGGCCGTGTGGAAAAGTCAGTATACGTGCCCTAATTTGGCACGGCCAAGACACATGGGTTTGTCTGGTGACCGTGGAAGACACGCGGCCTGCCCACACCGGCATGTGTCCTGCATAACTTAGAAAAGTTTTAAATTTCTAAGAATTTCTGTATGTGTTCAGCCTAGTCCCGGTCCTACTTTAAAGCATGATTTAGGTCTTGTTGACCAATATAAGGGACACTTGATTTGTGTTTGATGAATGATTGTATGAAATGTTTATAAAAGTTTTCGATCTGTCCGGTAACACCTTTAACCCTAATCTGGCGTTGGACCCGGGTTAGAGGTGTTACATTTCGATCATTCTACCCCACAGGGGTATTTCAGTAATTCTACCCTACAGGGTATTTTAGTAATTCTACCCTACAGGGGTATTTTGGTAATTCTATCCTATAGGGGTAATTCGGTAAGTCTACCCCATAGGGGTATTTCTGTAATCTTATCTTAATAGTCAACAGTGTGAATGGCCCATTATGCGGTCCATGTGGGCCCACATGCCCGTGTTGCCCGATAAGCCCAGAAACGACCTTAGCCATGTGAACGACACAGTTAGGTCCAATAATTTCCACATGTCCTTGAAATTTACCTGTGTAGGGCCCACGAGCCCATTGGGCCCATACGGCCCATTTTGGCCCAACGTGGCCCATAACGGGCTAAGCCATGAGATCGCTTTTGGTGGCCTCTACAGTCAAACACCCATGTTTCGTGGGCTCGGATTACCATACGTGTGATGTACGCCCGTGTGGCATCAAATGTCGTATTCTCCAGCTTTTCGGCTTTTGCCGATTTACGGTTAAGACAGTGTGGATACACAGCTGTTTGCGAAAATGTGCTAAGATCCACGAGAACTCCAAACCTAACTAATCATGATAACCCATCAGTCGTTTAATAAATAGGATTTAGATAATCCCTTTCAATACCACTATCCAAAAATGATTTAATACTTGCCTTGATCAACAGATGTGGCTTAGCTCACTTAGATCACTGGTTTGGATTGATCACCCATTGCTTGCCGAATATTTGCGTTACAAGTGCACTCCTATTAGACACAATCGTCTAACCCAAAGGTTGATCATACTCACAAAACCCCTAGGTAAAGGAAAGTAATATTCTGCTACAACAAAATATACAACTCACACACTCTAGATTGAGCACAATAATAGCAACAGGGTTACCTCCAGACGAATAACGATAGGAACATTTGAAATGCTTCAGTATTTCTTGAGTACTCCTTCACTCCTCGCGAAATTCTAGAACCTGAAAAACGCAATCGGCAATAAGAGAATCAAGAGGAGAAAGAAGTATTCGGCTTTCCACAGGGTAGAGAGAGATTGCTTGAAAAAGATTGATAAAAAATACAAGAGAGAGTCGAGAATACTCACCGGTTGCCAGAGAATAGATGTTAAATCAAAAACCAAAATGAAGAAGTAAAGGCTGAAGAAGGAAAGAATCAGTCATGTACCAAGGCCAAAGTCGAAAGAAATGAAAAAAGAGGAGGAGATGAAATAATCAGCCAAAGCAAAGTGTTTGAGTGATAGGGAAAAACGAAGTCACCAAAACTCGAGAGTGGGGGAGAAAAGAAGAGAGAATCAATCCAAAAGAAACTCTAGATGCAAGGATAGGAAGAGAATTGCCAAAACCGAACGACACTTGAAGTCTCTCACAAACTTCAGTACAAAGGAAAAAGAAATCAGTTACCAAAGAATAAACAAAAAGGGTCCCAAAATGTAAAAACCCGAATGCACCTTTACCACCATGACCTTCAAACAAACAAAACCGAAACCAAAGAGGTAAAAATGAAAAGAGGAGGCAATCATACCCAAATTCATGAGCCTCCAATTACCTATTCAGCATAATTCTACTCCCCTTCAAACTCCTCTTTTTCCTCCCTTAATCTCTCCCAACATCCCTCCACAAATCACTCAGCCACCCAATTTGAACTTCATTCAAATTCCACCAACTTCTCCTTGACCAATTCAAATTCCCACTTTGCAAAGTTCTAGTCAAAGTCCACTTCTTATGCGGCAAGGAAGTAAAATAAATACTCCCTTGTGTAATAGGAGACTCGAACTCAAGCTCCCTTGGCACCTTAATCATGCCACTGCCACTGGACTACAAGCTCATCTTGTGTCATAATTTAACCACAACAGTTTAAAAGCCCTCTATCTAGATCCCAAGAATTTTATACTCTAAAGATAAAAATTTTGCTAAAGCCCAGGTTTAAACCTAGGACTTCTCAGACACTCCCAAACACTGTTAAATCACTTAACCACTGAAGCAGATAGTCAATTGCATTATTTCCTTGCACACATAAACTTCTATGTGTTCCTACACTCAAGGCCTATTTCTTCTAAGCCCAAATTCGGGGCCTTACATGAATATTGAAGAGAAAGAAAACCATTCTTTAGGTTTTCCATTTTTCAGGTTTTCCATTCAGCCATTATTCCTAATTCAGAGTTTTAGATTAGATTCGATGATTGTTTAAGGTTCTAGAATAGAATTTGCATACCGAGAAATTCAGAACTCATTCAGAAGATTTTGCATGAAGCACACAATAGCTGCTTATCTGTTCATCCAGGAAGTACCAAAATGTACAACGATTTGAAACATTTTCATGGCTGGCAAGGCATGAAATGAGATATATCAAAGATTATTTCTAAATGTTTGATTTGTCAGCAAGTCAAACCTGAACATCAAGTACCATTAGGTTTACTGCAGCCTGTGATGATTCCTGAGTGGAAATGGGATAGAATTACAATGAATTTTGTGTCATAATTGCCCCTAACTCCAAAAAAGAAAGATGCTATCTGGGTTGTCATTGATCAACTAACGAAATTTGCTCATTTCATACCGGTACGTACAGATTACTCACTTGATAGATTAGCTAAATTGTACATTTCTGAAATTATTCATTTGTACGGGGTGCCACTATCTATTATTTCTGATAGAAATCTGAGATTTACATCGCCATTCTAGAAGAAATTGCAAGAATCTTTGGGTACGAAGTTGAATTTCAGTACAACTTTTCATCCTCAGACTGATGGCCAGACTGAGAGAGTTATTCAGATTCTCGAAGACATGTTGAGATGTTGTATTTTAGAGTTTGAGGGCAGTTGGGAAAAATACTTACCGTTGATTGAGTTTGCGTATAATAACAGTTTTCAAACGAGTATAAAGATGGCACCATATGAAGCTTTATATGGTCGCAAATGTCGAACTCCACTATACACAACTGACCTAAGTGAGAATAAGATTCATGGGGTTGAATTGATCAGAGAAACTGAAAAAAAAAGTGAAAACAATTGGCGTCAGTTTAAAAGTAGCTTCAGATCGATAGAAGTCATACGTGGATTTGAAAAATATAGAAATTGAGTTTAAAATTAGGGACCGAGTGTTCCTAAAGGTGTCATCATGGAAAAAAGTTCTTCGATTCGACCGTAAAGGAAAGCTAAGTCCATGATTTACTGGACCGTATGAGATCGTCGAAAGAATAGAGCCTGTAGCATATCGACTAGCTTTACCATCAGAACCTAAAAAGATTCATGATGTCTTTCACGTTTCTATGCTACGTTGATATAGATCCGATCCGTCACATGTGATTTCTTTAGTAGATGTTGAGATACAGACTGATTTGACGTATAGCGAAGAATCGATCAAGATTTTAGCTCGTGAAATCAAAGAATTGAGAAATAAACACATGGCCCTAGTAAAGGTTCTTTGGCTTAAACACGGGATCGAGGAAGCTACGTAGGAACTCAAGGAAGCTATAAGAAAATAGTACCCTAACCTATTCACCGGTAAGATTTTCGGGGACGAAAATCCCTAATGGGGGAGAGTTGTAACAGCCCGTTTTTAGTCAAATCAGAACAGTGGTTTTGGAACAATAAATCTGAAGTCAAAATATTTATTTTATTATTTTATTAAAGTTTACAGCATGATAGAATTATTGTGTGAAAGTTTCGTAAAGAAATTTTACTGTTTGAATGCTTAATTCGGTAAAAAGGACTAAATTGCATAAAATGTAAAATGCATGTTCTATTAGTTAAAGGTGTCGAATAGCTTTGGATTTTAATTATGGTGCCCTTAAATGGTAATTAAGCCATTTGAAAGATGAGTGGACAATTTTGGACAACCATTAAATGCATTTTAAGTTATATTAGTAAGGTTAAAATAGTAAATTATGTATTAATGTAATAAAACAAAAGAAATAAAATAATTTGATGCTATCATCTTCTTAGATAGTCGAATATTGAAGAGAAAGAAAACCATTCTTTAGGTTTTCCATTTGGTCACTTTGAAAGCTAGATTAAAGTATGGTTTTAGCTCGATTTTTAATGATTTTTACGTTTTTGAGATCGTTGCTGCATATTCTAGCTAGCTCGTACCTTAGATTTTAAAACTGTTAAAAATTTAACATGTTTCCATTGTTTAATGTTTGAGTAAATTGATATTGATGATAAATTATGAAAGTTTATTGATAAATTTACTAGTTTTGTAAAGTGATTTTTGACAAAAATGTCAAAAAGGGAATAATTTGTGAAATTGTAAAATTATGTGGGTAAAAGTGTTAATAAATAAAAGATATGGGCTACTAGTCCATTAAAATTCGGCTAGCATAGTTAAGGGTCTAATTGCATAAATTTGCATTTCTACGAGCTAAGGTCTAAATTGTAAAAATGTCAAAATAGTAGGGGCAAAAGTGTAATTTTGCCATAAGGTGATTTTTTTGACTTAATTGAATAGACCGAATACTGAATGTAATAATTTTGAAATATATATAGATCAAGATAAGCAAGGATTGAATCTAGATCGGGGAAAGGGAAAGGTTGACGATTAGCCGATATTTGTTATCCAAGCGATACAAGATAAGTTTGTATAATTAGAATCGAACTTTTAAATACTTATAATTATTTTAAATGAATGTATTTAATTGAGTAATTGATCTACTTGAAATTCAAATGTCTTATTGATATAGTCTGATTGTTACCGAGCCCCGTTTGAACCGTAAGAATTCGTAGGGTACGAGTGACATGTCACTAGGGTTACTGTTTATGTTGAGGTCCTACATGTGTTGTGGACTCACCGCAACTCGTATGAGCTTACCGATGTATCAGCTCATAAGAGCTTACTATTCTCAGCTCGTAAGAGCTTACTGTTTTCAACTCGTTAAAGCTTACCGTTTCAGCTCAATAGAGCTTACTGTCCATCAGCTCAAGAGAAGCTTACTAATCATAGCTCGAAAGAGCGGAAATGATAATGAATTGATGGATTACTAATTTATATATTATGTATATCACCCGAGTATCCCTGGATATTCTAATAGGTTTAACGGGCGTAAATTTTGTTATTGGTTATGTGAAAAAGCTATGTGTTACACAGATGAATTACTATTATATGGATGAAGTACTGTTTATATGGATGAGTTATTGTTATCAAATGAATTAATGTTTATATGATTGAGAGTGAAATGTTACAAATGATGTACATGATATATGTGAATTTGATATGATACAATGTATTGAGTATTAAATTGAGATAATAGATGATTACATGCACTTATGTGACTAACTTGTTGATGAATGCTTGTGTATATGCATTTGGCAAGTGAATTTGATATACTTTATTTAATTGTTTGATTTTGTATAAATGGTAAGTTAAATTTCTGAATTATACGAGCTTACTAAGCTATAAAGCTTAATATGTTTCTTTTCCATGTTTTATAGAGATTTGATAGCTTGATCGATTCAGATAAATCAGAGTTACACATCACACTATCCAGTTGTCAATTGGTACCTTTGAACTTATAGATATATGTAAATATGGCATGTATAGGCTAGTTATAAAGATGATAGTTATGGTTACTTGAGATAGTGATTTTGATACATGTTGCGGTATAAGTTAAAGCCATGTGATTTGGCTTAATTTGGTATAATGTTTTGGCTGTGTATAACTATGCAAATATGGTATGTTTTGGGAAGTAGTAGATGGAATGGAATTACGCAAATATTGTCTTGATATGTAGTAGGCATATGAATGGAAAATGCATGGTATTAATTAGGTATTTGAGTACTATGTTAAGTTGGTAAAATATGTGTATGAAATGTTATGGATTGGCTACCTATTGGGTTATAAAATGTTGCAATTTATGCTTGTGCAGGTATGTAAAAAAATAGGGTGGCAAAATGGCTTTTCAAATAGCCTATTTTTGTCCACACGGGCAGAGACACGGACGTGTGTCACGGCGTTGTGTGACACACGGTCATGTAAACGGCTATGTGTCCCTTGGTGTTGATATTAAAATGAAGTCAGTTGTGACCGGCCGTGTGGTATAAGTCAGTATACCCCCTAATTGGCACACGGCCTAGCACACGGGCGTGTGACTTGGCCGTGTTGCATAAGTCAGTATACCCTATAGTTTTGGCACGGTCTAGCACACAGCCTGGCACACGGGCATGTGTGGCCACTTCAAAGGGCACACGGGCTAGACACACGGGCTAGACACACGGGCGTGTAGTTGGTCGTGTGACCCAAGTCAGTATGTACCCCCTGTTTTCATAAAACTGGTGACACGGGCGTGTCTGACAGCCGTGTGCGTGTGTCCTCTATTTTGAGAAAAATTTTCAAAGTTTCGTGAAAGTTTTATAAGTTATCGGTTGAGTCTCGAACTACTCTTAAAGCATGTTTAAGGCCTCGTAGGCTATTATAAGGGACAAATTGATTGAGATTGAATTATGATTGTATGAATTGATTGGATGCATGAGAAAATTATGATTATATGTGTTATAAGTCCGGTAATGCTCCGTAACCCTATTCTGACGTTGAATACGGGTGAGGGATGTTGCATAAATTTTAACATTTCAACAAATAAATCCTTAATTCAAAAACTGACAAGATTACTTAATAAACTACTTCTAATTAACAACTAAGACATCAAATCCTCTATTTAACATCATAAACATTAAGAATTCTTCAATGGTACATTTCAAAATTCTTGACAGTTTCAAAAATGAAGCTATGGGTTAGCTAGACCTAGTTGCAACGATTTCAATAATATAAAAATTACAAGAAATAGATATAAAATGAGCTTACATGCAACCGAACCTCAAGCTTGATAAAAATGGTGTTTTAACCCCTCAATTTCGGTTGCTACTAGAGAAAGATAATGATTCATCATTTGTATTTTATTTCTTTTAGTTTTATTTTATAATTACAATTTTATCCTTAATTCTAACCTTACAAGTTTAACAATTAATAGTCCCATAATCATCCACCTATTAACCTTATGGCTTAATTATTTCATAATCCCTCTTTCATTAAATAATTAAACTATCAAGTGAATGCAATTCAATAATTACTAAGTTTTGTGTCGTCTACAATTTAGTCCTTTTATTCAATTAACTAACTAAACATTAAAATTTCCTTAACAAAATTTAATACGACCCTAATGTAACTTAATAAAAATCAATTAAAAAGTAAAATATGACTTCACATATCAGAATTGTGGTCACGAAACCACTGAAAAACAGGATATTACATGCTTACTATTTTGGAGTCCAATTTCTTTTCATTTGGCCTATAAGGTCTTGCCTTAGTTGGACATCCCCAAATGTGAAAGTGATTTAGATTAGGCTTTCGACTAAAACTCATATGGTGTTTTTGCAACTGCTTTAGTGAGTACTCTATTTAGAATGTATGTTGTTGTCTTTAATGCTTCTTCCTCAAGTGACTCAGGTAAGGTAGAATGAGTAATCATGCTCCTTATCATATCCTTAAGAGTTCAATTTCTTTTCTTGCCCTTCTCTTTAGATGAACTGGCCAAATGAACTCTTTCAGACTTATCATGCTTCAACATATCTTCCTCTTACACACAATGTAAAACTGAGCTCATTTAGAGTCCATTTCTCCTTTTGAAAGTTGTAACTAATTTTGAATTGGTTAAAATGTGCAAGAAGTGATACCAAAACCATAAGAACAAGCAATTCCTTAGAAAGCTCAATCTTAAGTAAGTCTTGAAGCAACATGGAACATTTTCATAATGTACTCCCTCACATTTCTTTGACCGATATACTTCTTAAACATCAAAGAAGTTAGAACTGACGTCTTCTCAACCTTATCGTCTTTGTTAAAATGTTTCTCAATTTCGTCAAGTAAACCCTTGGCTTGAGTAATCTCTTCAGATATTGTGCCCCTAAAGGCTTTTGGAATGTTGTGCTTCATGATCATTAGACTCATGCAGTTTGAACGATCCCACCTCTTGAAATCCCTTTTAGCATCAAGGGTGCTTGTTGTAGTGAGAGGTGCAGGTTGTTCTTCCCTTAGTGCAATGTCTATGTCCATATACTATAAGTAAGTACATTTTGCATTCCTTGAAATTGGTCCCATTAAGCATGATATAGAATTGATATTAGCAAGTATTGTAGCACCAGAAGATGAACTAGCTAAATATAGAACAAAAATAAATAAAAACAAGCTCACATCAGTATTCATAAGTAAACAATAAATTCAAAATAATGGCTAATTTCATCTCAAGATATCAAACACGACATTAGTATCAAGTGTTTAGACAGCAATATTAATGATAAGCGATACTCTTTTTGTAGCAATCAAAAATTGAGAATAAATTATGTCAAACAATAAATCAATATTTGGACTAACATATTGCTCACATAGAGTACCTTATAATTATCACACATTTATCACCACAGATGTCGTTGAAATTTTGCCAAATATTAACTTACCTTTGGGTCAATTAATAAACGCATGAATCAGAAATATATGTAATCATCTTGATATTTTAAATGAACTAATCTACGCAAAAGAGGTCACTTTGGTGGCATTTTGTTTCAACTAATCTATTTAAAATATTAGACATCCTTAATTAAATCCCAAAGTTTAAATATGAATTTATTTGTTTCAAAATATTTCTCTTAATTTCATCTTTCAATCAAATTAAAAGATAACAATATATTTTAAAAAATATATAAACATATCGATATTCAATTTACAATTTTCATAACAAACAAGGTCAGAATTGAAATTTCTAATCACACTGTAGTTTCCAAAATAACCCAAAATAAAATTGTCTAAATGGACCCTTAATCTTTGACTGTTTTTATATATATATATATATATTTAAAACAAGCAACCATTACAATTTTTACAATTAAAATTCAAAACCAAATCTTATAAAACCCAACTTAAAACCAGCATGTATTGTTAAAAGCACCTTAAAAAATAAATATATATTAATATAAGAAAGATAACAACTTCAATGAATATCTATGAAACCAATTTGACAAAAATTCATAATTAAATCCATTAAAATTTATCAATAATCTTAACATAAATACACACAAACTTAAAACCATAACTCGTTATGGATCCAATATTATCCAATTCATGTGTAATATAATCATGCAATATTCCACAAATCATATATACTAATTTTTTAATACCATAATTATATATTTAAAGGGAAAAAAACAATATCGTTACCTTCCCTATGTCCCTGTAGAGAAAAATTCTATATGTATATATTCAAAATATATGTGCTTGAGGTATCTTTAAAGAATTTAATAGCTGATTAAAACTAAACTGGAAGCATGGAATCAATTTAAAAATAATCACTTTACAAAACCAACAAAATATGAATCAGCAACTTTTCCTTGAATTATGCGAAAATTCAACAAATATTTATTTGCATCAATTCAAGCAAAGCATGAATTCAATATCAATCCATGAAAATTGTCTAATGGACTAACAGTTTGTGCAAATATTATCTCCCAAGTTCACGCATGAGAAAGAAACAAATCATGAATAGATTTTCTCTTTTTTCTTTTAATCTGATATGCCAATACTAATTTGATTTATAAATACCTAAAAATTAAATTTATAAAAAAAATAAAACCTAAAACATTTATCATGAATCTCAAAGACTAAACATATATATAATCTAAATATCAAACTTAATGAAATTTCATTAACCAAACATTTCAAAAAGAAGAGAAACTTAATCAATTCTCAATGATTAGACATGACAAGACTTGGATACCAATTGTTAGAACCATAAAACCCTGATATAAAACTTAATAAAGCAATATCTGTCATGTGATGGAAGTGTATTTGAATCCATTGTTGAAGATAACCTAGAAAGTTTTTAATCTTCCAAGAAAATAGTTTTTCTCTTTGTATAATTCTATCTAATGGGGATAGAAAAGAAATATGAGATATATATCTATTTCTTGGGGATCACTACCTCTTTTTTAAAATAACTAGTTATTAAATCAGTTTTGGGTATTTATAATTTAGCTTCTCGTCAAATTATAAATACTAATTATGGTATCTATACATTATTTCTATAACACTTTAAACCCTATGACATTTATAAGATAATTGGTCACTTAATTTTGAATCACACTTTATAATAGCATTATATATTATATATATGTGCCCATAACAGATGATTTTAATCAAACATCATTATATTAAATTATTTAAATATAAATTATCATTATATTAAAAATTTTAAATCTTAATTATTATGTTTAATTTTTTAAAAATATTTTATATATCATAAGTTTTATAAATGATTTGCATTAATTACTTTAAAATTATTTAAAATTTATATTTCATGTATAATTATATTAAATTATTTAAATATTATATAACTTAATTAATTTTTTATTTTCTACTATCATGTTTAGAAATGATCTTTTAACTTTTTAGCAGATAACACTACAAACTTACAAATACACTTTTTCAAAACATTTTTCTACCAAATATTTTTAAAATAAGTTTTATTTCTAAAATAATTTTTAAAAAGAAACTTTTCAAGTACAAAGGTAATGGAAAATTAGTTTTTAGTTATAATCAAATTACTTTAACTGAAAATAAATGTTATTGGAACCATAACTGAGAATTTTAACTGAAAAAAAGATATCGAAACCATGTATAAACCTGAAACAAATTCAACCAGGATTTTGAAACCCTTTAGCACACATTTGATTATAAACCCTGGATTCCAAACAAATTTTCGAAACCGTAAACCAAAATAAAACAATACACAACCTATTTAAGCAAAAATCATTATCTTCGATTCAAACCAATGGCTACCCACTATGCGATTTCTGCTCCACGGTTCGGTAAATGAAAGAGAATGAGGGTTGTCTAAACACGACCATCGCCTTCCCAAACTAATCCTATTGATCATGGTTATTCCAAGTTTCAAACTTAAATTTCTGATTTTCATGTATTACAGCTGTGTTTGAGACTTTAGTTGTAAGATTGATAAGTTTATTAGTGTTATTATTCTATTTTTAAAATTTCCATGTCATATTTTAGTGGTTATTCTATAAAGGAAAAAGAATGTATAAAACAGTGACACCATTTTCTAATGCCGGATCAATATTTTTATCTTGAATTTCAACATGTTCATCTTGAAATCAAATACAAATTAAAATCTTAAAATTCAGAAAGAAATTAATAACGTGACAGAAAACTATTAAAAAAGAATAATATCTCTACTTCATACAATCTTCTCTTATTTTTTTCCAAAATAACATAGTTTTAACCAAATCATTTAAAATTTTCCACACCAAATTGCCAGCAACATTAATTTTTTACTATCAACATTTTTTCTTAAAAAAAAAATAATTTTAACCAAAATCCTCTAATAAAAAAGAATTTACGCTAAAATGAAAAAAAATGTAAAGGCATGTGCCAATTTTTATCATTATGTCAAAAAATAATAATGTGAAGTTTATATTTAAAAAATAATTTATTTTATAAACATTTGATAAGTAGCTTGTTGTGCCCAAATATTACACATAAAGGGATAAATATCAAAGTTATATATAAATTTTGATCCAATGTGCATTGTCATACATAAATTTTGATTTTATATAATTTTGTGCATGAAATTTTAATTCGATTCAATTTTCACAAAATCACTAACAATATTATCGAACTAGCACCATTTTATGTTGGTATATTGCGTACAAACAATTCTATTAATTCAATATGAATATATATCCATTTCTTTAAATGTTTACAATTGAACCAAAATCGAAATCTAATATATACATATGAACCACAATTCAAATTTCATATGTATGATTGCACCAAATCAAAAGTTCACATATCAACTACCCATTAGACCAAAGTTCATATATAAATTTGATATTTATCCCTTAAATAATAAAATAATTAATATATATTATTTGATACTCAATTATATATTTCACAATTAAATTTTAAATTAAAAAATTATTTTATTTAATTTATGCAGTTTTTGTTTTTTCAAATTCTCTTCATATTTCATTTTTAAAAAACAAACTTTACATCTATTTTTCGCAGGCTTAAATCCAAAAATTATAAAATATTTCAATTTGTTTTTTAAAAAAAACTACATTTTAAATATTTTTTAAGGGAATTACTTTTGTTAGAATGATCCTAAAAACTAAGATTCTTAGGCATCAATAAAAATTTTACCACATTATCAAATTTTAAAGATATGAAATAATTATTATACACTAATCCATAGAGAAATTATTTTATTAACCCTTACCACCTATCCAATTATTTCATAATATTCCAGCAATTTATCCATGTCGTTGACTTAGAATTTTGGTAATTTTTTTACTTTGAACCCCAACTCTAAAACCCTAAACTTTGAATTTAGAATCCCAAACCTTGGACCCAAAACCTAAAATACCAAACCTTAAACTCAAACTCCAAATTTGTAACCCTGAACCCTTGAACCCGAACAGTGAACCTTCATCTCGAATCCAAATCTTGAACCTCGAGGTTTAGGGTTTAAGATTCAATGTTTGAGTTTAAGTTTTGGGGTTTTGAGTTTGGGGTTTAGGGTAAAATAATTACCTAAATTATGTGTCAACTACATGAAAAAAATTACACAAAATTATTCTCTTTTTTTAAATTGGTTGCACAACAATAAAAAATATTAACTTATGAAAAAAAAAACAAAATGATTAAAATTTGTAAAAGAAAAGATGTTTGTTTATAATTTTAAAAATTAATTATTTTAAGTAATTTTAATTAAAATTAAATTAAGTTGGAGAAAATATTAGATATAGATGAGTGTATAGCAATATTTTATTATTCCTAAAATTTAATGACGTGGCACTATTTTATTGATACTTAAAAATTATGTTCTTTAGAATGATTATAATATAATTTATTAATTTTTTCTAATCTCTAGGTTGATTCTTACCCAAATTCTTTTAACAGAAAGCCTTACATGTAAATCCAAATCCATAATAACAATAATAACCTTCGTTTATCCGAGAGAAACTAGTCTTGAATTTTACAAAGGATAGTTTTTTAACTTTGACTTTTCTCTCTTTCTGGTGTTTTATACAAATCATTAGGGATACTTGATCGAAATTTACTTCACCTCTACTATTTGTATATTGGCTCGTTACAAAACTAATATAGTCACTGCTGATTTTTGTTAAAGTTAGTATTTATATTTGAATTATAAACTTAACTCAGACTTTTATTTTGTAAAATTATTATTTATTTAATAATTACAACATTATTTCTCTATCATCATGCATAAACTTACTACCAAATCGTAATTGATCAACAATCACTTTTGAAGGTTCTTAGAAAACTATTAAGAATATAAGGGAACACTTTCATCTTCCTAATTAATGAATATGCAGTTGTATTAACTTTTCTTAAAATTTTCTTAATGATCACCCTCCATTGCATTCTACAAAATTCTTAAATTCTCGAAATTAAGTCATTGTACAATTGTCCACAAGACTTATCTAAGATAATTTCTACAACTTGTACACAGTTTATTTCAACTATAATATTAACTTAACTATTATCGCACGTCAAATGAAATCCATTATAGATAACTCAAAGTTGAGCCTACACAACAACATTATATTTGCCAATATTTCTCCCAACTCCGCACCATTAATTTTAGATACTGGTTTGAGTAACCGAATTCAAAGTTAAGTACATAATTGGTTTAAAAAAAAGGTGGAATACCACGTTAAACTTCGAAACAATATCAGGTACCATTCAATATATTAACTTAATTAAAATAATGAAAGAGAACTGAAAGACATTTCCACCCGTAAAGCATGGGAGACTTCGACACGCTGCTGAATTTTCTCTATCTCATCATTCTCATGGGCCATCCATCCACTTTACCTGTTCTGTTGCCTCCACTAAGGAAATAAATAATTAAAAAATATATTTGTCATCCATAACAGTTAATAATCTTATTTTAAAATTAATGTATTAAATGTATGTTTTTAAAATAATAAATAAATAATTTTAAGGTAAACTATAAAAATAATTATTTTTGTTTACTTTAAATTACATTTTAGTCGCTTATGTTTGAAATTATCATTTTATTACGAAATGGTCACTCTACCGTTAAGCTCCGTTACCTCTCTAACGGTGGTCTTACGTGGCAGTCTAAATGGGTTTTAAATACCAACTTGAATGTACTACATGGTAACCCAAATTAAATTTATTTAATCAAAAACCTATGTTCATCCCAGCAACTGGATATACAAGTTGGCATTTAAAACCCATTTGGACTGCCACGTAGGACTGTCGTTAGAGAGGTAACGGGGTTTAATGGTAAAGCGACCACTTCATAACAAAACGATAACGTAAGTGACTAAAACGTAACATTTCAAACATAAGTGACTAAAATATAACCTGAGGCAAATAAAAGTAACTATTTTTGTAGTTTACCCATAATTTTATTGGATTCTTACATAAACATGTAAATGTTTTAAGTAATGATTCTAGTCAATTACCTCGCGGCCGAGATAGTTGCGTTGGAAGGCCCTTAAGGGTGATGGGGTAAAATTTAATACTGATGGAGCCTTTAATGAGCTGGATGGATCCGTGTTATAGTCAAAGACTGTGATGGGTTTGTGGTAGAGGGTCGTGCCAAAAAATTGTTGGGCTTGGTAAGCTCAAACATGGTGGAGATAAAATGTGATTATCGTGGCTCTTAAATATGTTGTAGATTGGGGTTTCTCAAACTTTATATTTAAGAGCGACCCATATCAGGCAATTACCAAGTCTCAACAACCTCAAAGGAAGATTTTTCGTTGTCAGCTAGGAATCCTAGAATCAAGTTTCAATCAATTATTTATAGTTTTATTGATCTTTTTGAGTAACCAAATGTCGCATCAGTTAGCCTAATTAGGTTATAGTGTCACGGGCCATGGATCTAAGTCCTGACGAATGCGTACGGAACATCCCATGGTGGTCAACTGATGAAATTGGACTAGTTCAACCTAGCATGATTCATAGAACATATGGAAAAAGCCCATCTACTTCAAATTTAGTGGTTTAGTGAAATACTCCAGTAGAACTAGAGTTACCAGGGTAATTATTCTAAATCATAAGGGATAAAGATGAATAAAGTTTAACTCTCTTAGAAATCTTATCTTGTAAGCAGGCACTAATCCTATCTATCGGTGTAATTTGATTTGTATCATTAGATTTAGGGGAGATCAACTATAAATAAAAGCCTTCCTCTTGATTTGTAATCAGTCACTTATAAACCTTCAAAGTAATAGAATAATTTTGAGACAATTTACTCAAACACTTGGTGTGCGCTAATTTTCTATGGCTTTTCTGTTCATTTGTGGCTTTTTTCCTTTTCGTGTCTGCTTTTGCTTTGCTTCAATGCCTTAGAGGATATCCGCTAGAATTCTCATTTTTCAAGAGTAAGGTTGACTTAGGCAAATTTGAACCCAAGAAATTGCCTAAGGTCACGCAATTTGATAAATTAAAGTTCTAGCCTCGTGACAATTTGTCGCACCCTCATTTGGCGAGTAGGTATTGTTTGGGAGACTACACTGGCGAATACAGCCTAAGTAGCGAGACTTAGACAGGTTAAAGTGATACGACCACGACCTCGGTGATGAGTCGAGTCGTTGAAGTTGCCCGATCGTAAAATCTGAGAAGTATCGTTCTTACTTGATGTTGGAGTATATTCGGCTAAGTACAGGATAAACAAAGGTTTGAAAGGGGTTTAGGGTGATGATAGGCTATGGTGCGGTCAAATATGGATTTGACTAAGTATGGAGAGTGAATAAAGGTTGCAAAAGAATTTAGAGATAAGATGGTTATTGGTTCGGCTAGGTATTGGAACAAAATAAAACAAAGATGTTGGTTGAATGGGCGAAGTGAAAAGATAAAGTTGATTTGGCTAACAAGGAAATAAATTAACTTTGAAAATAGATAAGTCGAATAGATGGAGTAGATTGATGGATTGAATCGACTTAAGGCCAAGGAAGAACCAATACTATAGGGAGTATTGACCTGAACCCTATATGACACTTAAGATGGTGAAAAGGACCTTGACCAACTAACTATAGGAAGTTAGGAACCAAAGGTATCATGTAACAGCCCGGTTTTGACCCTAGTCAGAACAGTGGTTTTGGGACCATAAATCCGAGGTCGTAAAAATATTTTAATATTATTTTTAGTGTTTATAATATGTGATTGAGCATGTGTGAAAGTTCTGTGTGAAAATTTTATCGATTGTGTGCTTAATTAGCAAAAAGGACTTAATCGCATAAAATGTAAAAGCTGTGTACAGATTGTTAAAGTACTAATTTGACATCGTTTATTAAAATGTGAGTCCTTATGTTGCTATTATTCCATGTAATAGATGGACAAAAATACCTAAGTTAGTGGAATTTAAATGTTATTTCATTAAGGGCAAAAAGGTAAAATGATAATTAAACTTAATAATAATAAAACAAAAAATTAAAAATGATCATTATCATCTATTATTAGCTGAATATGAAGAAGAAAAAGAAAGAAATAGATCTTGAAGCATAAGGTCATTGTTACTCTTGATGGAGGTATGTTTTTGACTCGGTTTTTGATAATTTCTACGTTTTTGTAATCGTTGCTTCATGCTCTACAAAATCCATGCTTAAATTTTGTGAATTGATGATGAGTTTTAAATGTGCCATGGATTAATTCATGAGCTTAGTGAAGTTTGGTGATGAATTATAAAAGTTATGTGATAGATTAACATAGTTTGTCTTTGGATTTTTGGTGATTTTGAGTAAATTGGACTAAATTGTGAAAATAATATTTTGAGGGTATAAAATGTGAAATAAATGAAATATACGGACTTGTATGAGACTAAGAATAATTTAGTTAAGCATGCGTACAAGCAAATTTTGTGTATTTGATGATTTTATGAAATAGGGACTAAAGTGTCGAAATGTAAAAATGTGAGGGCTATTTTGTAAAATGCCATAAATATATGTGTTTGGACTAAACTGAATGAATTTTTTATTGAATGAGTTAAACTTGAATGTGTTTAGACCAAGAAAGGAGAGATTCAGATCGAGATCGAAGCAAAGACAAAGTACTCGATTAATCGGCTAGTTTCGGTATTTCGACGTCCGAGGTAAGTTCAGATATAATACATGTTGTTAAGATATGTTTTAGTATTATGGAATGAATATATATATGATTATGAGATTAGAAATGCTATGTGCGGAATTGAATTAGATGGCACTAAGTGTGCGTAAATGAAATCGAAACAGAGATGAATAGCACTGTGTGTGCGAAGTTATGGAAGCTTCGGCTTATTGATTTGGCACTGTGTGTGCGATACTGAGATAAGTTGGTTAAAGGAATAGGCACTAAGTGTGTGATGAAAAATATGCTCCAGCTACGAATTTGGCACTAAGTGTGCGATTAAATTAAACGAATAACAAAGGTTGATAGAAATGTAATATCAAGCATTGGGTAGCATGGATGGTGAATAACTATGTGTTGGCTAAGGTATGTATTGAACCTTTGTGATTGATGAGATTGTATATGAATTTATAAATGGTTGAATGAGTATTTTAGTTATGGATGATATGGTATGAATATTTGAGAGTTGATCTATGTAATGGATTTACTTGTATAATGAGTTTGGTTTGTTAATTTGAATGTATTATGTTACGAACTTACTAAGCTTTTGAGCTTACTGTGTGATATGATTTCTCTGTTTTATAGTGCCAGAAAAGATGGCTCAGATTCGGGATCGTCAACGACTTAATCACACTATTGGCAATCGATTTTGGTACTTTTGAAATATATGTATATGTGGTATATGGCATGTATAAGCTAGTGAATGTGGCATGTTTTGAGTTGTGTAAATATTGCCATGAGACATGGTTTAAAGGTTGAATGATGCAATGACATAAGTGTGGGATAAGTGTATGATAAATATGGTATATTTCATGCTTGAATTGGTTGATGAGAATGACATTTTAAGTGTGAATTTATGGTATGACTAGATGATTTTTAGTTATAGGTTTTGAGTGGTGAATATGATGTTTTGGAATGGATTTATTTAAGGAGAAATTGAGTATAAGAATAGATGTCACAGTAGATGATTAATTGGAGATTGTGTTGGTATGTTTTATTGCATTTTGAGGTATGAATTGGTATTAATTTGAAGCTTGTAGGTGATTCAATGTGTGGGAGGCAAATTTGGCCTTGAAAATGGCCTATAATTGCCCACACGGTTGAGCACACAGGCGTGTGGCTCGACCGTGCCTTTCAAATTTGTAATTTGATTCAAGTTAGACTCGATCACGGGCTTGACACACGGGCATGCGACTGGCCGTGTGGTGTAAGTCAGTGTCGACCACGGGTGAGGCACACGGGTGTAACACCCCAAACCCGGCCTAGACGTTATGACCGGATCTGGCATGTCACATAGAAGGGTTGTTTAAAACAGCGCGTTCGTTGAAAACTCTGTATTCTTTTTGAAAACTTTGAGCTTTGTCGTTTGTGAAATTCAAATTTGCTTTTATGGTTTTATTGTAAAAGTGTTGTTATCATTATGATTATTTCCGAAAACTTGTTCATAACAAAACTCAGATTTAGTGAATAGCGAAAATGTGATATTTTTGAAAGCTATTCGTTAACGTTTTGGAAAAACTCTGTATTCAAACGTCTAACAGTTTAATAATATTCGAATCAAAAGTTAAAAGAAAAAGTAAGTCTAATGGCCTTATTACACAATATTAAACCCAAATTAAAATAAATCTCAAAATAAAGTAAACGGAAATTTTACTAAGGTTCCGATGTATGGCCACCACAAAGTCCTCCGCAACTCCAAATCCTCAATGCTGGGGATCACCTGCAAGATTAAAGTAGAGGGGTGAGTTACGAGAACTCAGTGTGTAAACCTCTAGTCGGTCATTAACTGGGCCCGAAGCCCATATGAAAATAGACTGGGCCGGAGCCTATATAGAAGCAGTATGGGCCGAAGCCTATTTAGTAACAATCTGGGCCTTAGCCCTATCAACAAGATGATGCAAACAGAGTATGTAGCCCAACGTAATAATCCAACCATCACAGCTCCCATACCAGCCCTACACTCCTGTGGGGACCAAGTTAACCCACCCAGCCCTACACACCAAGAATCCAGCAGAGCTGCCAAAATATAAGCGGCTTAAAGCCATCGGTAGGTCCATCGTCATCTCGGACGACCCGTGCGACCCTAACTATCAAATCGGTGAGTCCACAGTCGTCTCGGGTGACCCGTGCGACCCTAATAATCAAATCAGTGAGTCCACAATCGTCTCGAGCTACCTGTGCGACCCTAACAATCAAATCGGTGAGTCCACAATAGTCTCGGGCGACCTGTGCAACCTTAATAATCAAATTAGTGAGTCCACAGTCGTCTCGAGCGACCCTACCAGATCAATCACTTCCTCCAATTACAAAATACCAATCCCATGCAGAATGTCATGTATGCAAAGCACATATCAAAATGATGTATGAAATAAATTACCATCAAAACCAGTTAAACAGAATAGACACAATCATACTAATCAACCCTTAAGGGTATAACAGTAATGTTCACCACTTTGGGGTATTTCGACAACCCTACCTATCGAGGGCATTTCGGTAATTCGCCCACTAAGGGCATTTCGGCTTTTGATCGATTCATAGAATAATGCATAACATAACAAGTAGGGGTGTGAGATTACACACCTGATTACGTAGAGTACTAAATAATCACAAGCGCCTTCACGTATACAAAACATAACACACAATTAACACATTCCACACTAATACTACCACGAGGGTACAACGGTCATTTGTCGTTTAGGGGTAAAATGGTAATTACACACTAAGGGTATTTCGGTAATTTTACAAATCGAGGGTATTTCGGTAATTTCACAAACCAAGGGTATTTTGATAATTTTGCAAACCAGGGTATTTCGGTTATTTTGCAAATTAGGGGTATTTCGGTAATTTCGTAAACCAAGGGTATTTCAGTAATTTTGCAAATCAGGGGTATTTCAATAATTTCGTAAACTTGGGGTATTCTAGTAATTTTGCAAACCATTCGGTAATTTCAAAAATCAGGGGTATTTCGGTAATTTTGTAATCTGAGGATATTTTGGTAATTTTGTAAACCAAGGGTTTTTCGGTAATTTTGTAAACCAAGGGTATTCTAAACATAGATACGATGCGAATGGGCCTAGGGCCCATTCTCGACACAAATGGGCCCACACGCTCGTGTGGCCCACTTAGCCCAAATCGAGCCACAAATACGAGATTCCTATAGTCTAATCCAACATCTACTATACAATCATACAACTTATTTATATGGGCCTCCGGGCCCATTGGGCCCACTTGGCCCATTTTGGCCCATCATGGCCTAAACAGCATCAACCCACAAGAATACTCATGGTGGCCTCAACTATCGCATCAAAGCTCCCACACGTGCGCTCGCACGCTCGTGTGGCTACCATCGCCGTGTGACCAGCATTTCGGCATTTACCGCTCTACAGCTAGAGTAGGGCGAAATACACACCTGATAGGAGTCTGAAGCTAATCCGCACTCTCAATGCTCCTATGCCCAACGCCCACCAAGGTATGCTTCCCCTCCTTATAGACAGCTCTATATATAGCCAGCTTCTCAGCTTCCTTCTTGCTATCTTTCCGATGTGAGATCCCTCCTTCAATAGAGTTTAAATCCAACACAAACTCTGGCCGACCAATCCGCAAATTAAATACTCCCCTGCTTGTCATAATATTTGAACCTGGGCTCCCTTGTAACGTAATCCACGCCGCTAGCCACTTTACCATCTAGCTCCTTGTTGTCTTAAAACATGCGCAACTAAATATGAGTCTATGGCCAAAGTCTAAGTTCATTTAAAAAGAAAACCAAAAAGCAAGCGCCAAGACTTGAACCTTGGACCCCTTTCTTCCTTGTGGCGTCATTCCCTTGTCTCCTATGTGGCATCATTTGCCATTAGACCACAACTCCTTTTGTGTCATTTTTCTCTACATTTTATTCTTAAAGCCTACCTACTAACTCCTAGGGTTTTATTCACCTAAAACCAAAATTTTCCTAAAGCCCAAGTTTGATCTCGGGGCTTCATAGAAGCCCCCTAACCTTCCAAAATCACTCACCTAATAGGTCCAACTTTCATTAATGTCGTTCTCATGTTCTCAAAAATTCTAAATGCTCCCATGCCCAAGGCCCAATGGGCCCAATTCTACTAGGCCCAAATTCGGGTCGTTACAAATCTACCTCCCTTAAAGAAATTTCGTCCTTAAAATTTCCAACTAACAGTTGTTTAACACAAACTACTCTACCACGCTGCCGCTGCGCACCTTGATTCTAATATCCCTATCATATTCTAACTAGAATTTGGAACTCCCTACACATACTCAAAACACCTACCCATTAAAGCAGACAGATATCCCATACGCAATCAATTTCTATATCCAAGCATCACATCCAAACCAAACACACACGGAATAACTACCAAAAATACAGTCATTACAGCATATAACATAGTAGAATGTCAGGAAACTTACGGATTTGGTGTCGGAGACTCGGTGTGCCATACTTTCAATAACACTATCACTTTTTTTAAACCACGTTTTAAACAGATTTGGAAAAATTTTCAAACCCATCCCACAGCAGAGTTTTGCAACCCGGGCTCTGATACCATAAAATGTAACACCCCAAATCCAGCCTAGACGTTATGACCGAATCTGGCATGTCACATAGAAGGGTTGTTTAAAACTACGCGTTCGTTGAAAAATCTGTATTCTTTTTGAAAACTTCGAGCTTTGTCATTTGTGAAATTCATATTTGCTTTTATGGTTTTATTGTAAAAGTGTTGATGTTATTATGATTATTTTCGAAAACTTGTTCATAACAAAAATCAGATTCAGTGAATAGCGAAAATGTGATATTTTTGAAAGCCATTCGTTAACGTTTTGGAAAAACCTCTATATTCAAATGTCTAACAGTTTAATAATATCCGAATCAAAAGTTAAAAGAAAAATTAAGTCTAATGGCCTTATTACACAATATTAAAACCAATTTAAAATAAATCTCAAAATAAAGTAAACGAAAATTTTACTAAGGATCCGATGTATGGCTACCACGGAGTCCTCCGCAGCTCCAAATCCTTAATGCTGGGGATCACCTGCAAGATTAAAGCAGAGGGGTGAGTTACGAGAACTCAGTGTGTAATCCCCTAGTCGGTCATTAACTGGGCCCGAAGCTCATACGGAAACAGACTGGGCCGGAGCCCATATAGAAGCAGTATGGCTCGAAGCCCTATTCAGTAACAATCTAGGCCTTAGCCCTATCAACATGATGATGCAAACAGAGTATGCAGCCCAACCTAATAATCCAACTATCACAGCTCCCGTACCAGCCCTACACTCTTGTGGGGACCAAGTCAACCCACCCAGCCCTACACACCAAGAATGTAGTCGAGCTGCCAGAATATAAGCAGCTTAAAGTCCTCAGTAGGTCCATAATCGTCTTGGGTGACCCGTGTAACCCTAACTATCAAATCGGTATGTTTACAGTTGTCTCAGGCGACCCGTGCGACCCTAACAATCAGATCAATGAGTCCACAGTCGTCTTGGGTTACCTGTGCGACCCTAACAATCAAATCAGTGAGTCTACAGTCTTCTCGAGTGACTCGTGCGACCCTAAAAATCAAATCAGTGAGTCCACAGTCGTCTCGGTCGTTCCATGCGACCCTAACAATTAAATTAGTGAGTCCACAGTCGTCTCGGGCAACCCATGTGACCCTAACAATCAAATCAGTGAGTCTACAGTCATCTCGGGTGACCCTAAGAGATCAATCACTTCCTCCAATTACAAAATCCCAATCCCATGCAAAATGTCATGTATGCAAAGCACATATCAAATTGATGTATAAAAAAAATTACCATCATAACCCGTTAAACGAAATACACACAATCATACTAATCAACCCTTAAGGGTATAACAGTAATGTTCACCCCTTTGGGGTATTTCGGCAGTCCTACCTATCGAGGGCATTTAGGTAATTTGCCCTCTAAGGGTATTTTGGCTTTTGACCGATTCATAGAATAATGCATAACATAACAAGTAGGGGTGTGAGATTACACACCTGATTACGTAGAGTACTAAATAATCACAAGTGCCTTCACGTATACAAAACATAACACACAACTAACACATTCCACACTAATACTACCACGAGGGTACAACGGTCATTTGTTGTTTAGGGGTAAAATGGTAATTACACACTAAGGGTATTTTGGTAATTTTACAAACTAAGGGTATTTCGGTAATTTCACAAACTAGGGGTATTTCGGTAATTTTACAAATCAGGGATATTTTGGTAATTTCATAAACCAGGGGTATTTTAATAATTTTGCAAACCAGGGTATTTCGATAATTTTGTAAACCAAAGGTATTTCGATAATTTTGCAACTAGGGGTATTTCGGTAATTTTACAAACCAGGGGTATTTCGGTAATTTTGTAACCCAGGGTATTTCGATAATTTTGCAAACCAGGGGTATTTCGATAATTTACAAACCTGGGGTATTTTAGTAATTTCGCAAACCAGGGTATTCTAGTAATTTTGCAAACGAAAGGTATTTCTGTAATTTCACAAATTAGGGGTATTTCGGTAATTTTATAATCCAAGGATATTTCGATAATTTTGTAAAGCAATGGTGTTTCGGTGATTTTTTAAACCAAGGGTATTCTAAACAGAGATAACGATGCGAATGGGCCTAGGGCCCATTTCGGCATTTGCCGCTCTACAGCTAGAGTAGGGTGAAATACACACCTGATAGGAGTCTAAAGCTAATCCGCGCTCCGAATGCTCCTATGCCCAACGGCCACCAAGGTATGCTTCCTCTCCTCATAGATAGCTCTATATATAGCCAGCTTCTCACCTTCCTTCTTGCTAGCTTTCCAATGTGGGATCCCTCATTCAGTAGTGTTTAAATCCAACACAAACTCTGGCCGTCCAATCCGCAAATTAAATACTCCCCTGCTTGTCATAATATTCGAACCCAGGCTCCCTTGTAACATAATCCACGCTACTAGCCACTTTACCAACTAGCTCCTTGTTGTCTTAAAACATGCGCAACTAAATATGAGTCTATGGCCAAAGTCTAAGTTCATTTAAAAAGAAAATCAAAATGCAAGTGCCAAGACTTGAACCTTGGACCCCTTGCTTCCTTGTGGCGGCATTCCCTTGTCTCCTATGTGGTGTCATTTGCCACTAGACCACAACTCTTTTTGTGTCATTTTTCTCCACATTTTATTCTTAAAGCCTACCTACTAACTCCCAAGGTTTTATTCACCTAAAACCAAAATTTTCCTAAAGCCCAAGTTTGATCTCGGGACTTCATAGAAGCCCCCTAGCCTTCCAAAATCACTCACGTAATAGGTCCAACTTGCATTAATGCCGTTCTCATGTTCTCAAAAATTATAAACGCTTCCATGCCCACGGCCCAATGGGCCCAATTCTACTAGGCCCAAATTCGGGTCATTACAACGGGTGTGTCTCAGGCCGTGTGGACAAGTCAGTAGGTATGCCCTGTTTTGCCACGGCTTAGACAGATGGGCGTGTCCGAGGCCGTGTGAGGCACACGGGCGTATGACCTCTGTAACTTAGAAAAATGTTTGAATTTCAGAAATTTTTGTGTGTGTTCGGTTTAGTTCTGACCCTTTTTTAAAACATGTGGAAGGTCTCGTTGACCTATATAAGGGACTATATGAATATGAATATGAATTGACATGTTTGGCTGTAAAACGACATGAAATGTTTGGAACTAACTAGTAACATCTCCTAACCCTATTCCGGCGATGGTTTCGAGTTAGGGTGTTACATATCAAATGGTTGAACACCACACTCGGTGAGTGATAAGTTCACAAGAAACAGGGTAACGCCACTAGCTAGGCTAGATAAGTCAAGCTGAATCTTAAAAAAACAAAGGGAGTTGAATTAAACTCACAATGTTATAAACATCCATAAAAGGATAAAAAGTATATTGTCTAAATTGTTAAACCCCATTATGTTCACTAAAACAAGCTATTTATATGCTGCTTTGATCGGCTGAAAAGTCTTGAGTATTTAATAGCATCTTGAGTACTCCAATAGCCAATAGCCGAATGTGAGTGGCCTCCAAACTTGCTAGCTAATGGCATTATTGTAGGCAACTATTAGCCTTTGATCTCCACGAAAAGGCACCTAAGAAAGCTCAGAATAGCAGCTTGAATCTTTTAATTCAGTTCCTTGTCCATTGAGCTTCACGAATAGTCACCTAGAAAAAAGAGAAATCAGCAGCTCCTTTAATACCATCCCATGCATGAAAAAGAGAAATTAGCAGCTCCTTTAATGCCGTCCCATGCATGCTTTTCTTTAATGGTTTCCTTTACTATTAAGCTAGCTGATTCAGCTGAATTAATTATCTATAAACACCAAATAAATTCGGTCAAATACACATTTAAAACTTATTTAAATTGTTCTAAGCTCTTGACACATTAATTGGTTGTATTAACTAGAACAAATTAAATACACTTAAGACCTATTAAATGGCTGAACTAATCAGGACATATTAATTGCTAAAACTAATTAGGAAAAATTAAATAGACTCAAGACACATTAAATACTAAAACTAAAATAACTAAACATTATTTAAAATTTATTCCAGCAACTATTTAACTTAAAACAAAAATTAAAAGGATAAAATTGAGCTCAATGAGATAGAATCGAGCTGAATTGAGCTCCATTGAGCTGGAATCGAACTAAGCCAGCTTGCAAGAGTTTGCAAGCCACACTTGGTGAGCTGGTCCAAGGCGTTCTCGGGCGTGGTCGTATCATAAGGTATGTTAGTTTGTGGCAAAGTATTCGCTAAACTTAGCCGAACCCGTGGAATCTTACTTTGCGAAATGGCGAGTTCCTTGTTGTGGTGAGAACATTATTAGGCGGAAGTTTTCGCTAATAATTTTACCACTCGTGTTTTTGACTCGCTGCTAATGTAAGTATAGTAGTTAGTGAGACACATTTAAGTCATCTAGCATCCTAGTGGAGGTGACGTATTGTAATTAGGACACTTGGGGAGCCTTGTAGGATGTGATTAATTAGTGGAAGCGTGTGAGAATAATTACTGATTAAAGCTAATCCTAAGTGAGTTTTGTATGTGAGTTAGCTATAAATAGGATAACTTGGTAGTGGAGAGAAGATTTTCTACTTCATATTATTTGCTAGTCTTTGTTATCATTGAAGGAAACTAGAAGAGTTCTTCGTCGTTAATGAAGGTGTTGTCTGTTAAGCTTATGAGAGCTTCAGTTCTAAGTTGTCTGACCGCCACCAGACGTGTGAATGTCTAGACTAGAAATATTGCAACAAAAAAATATAAAATTTAGAAGCGGTGCCCGCAAGTATACATGTCAAATTATAATATAGATTAGTGTTACAACGAAACATTTTGGGAAGCATTCTGAGGATCGTACCCAAGGGAGGTTGAACTAAACTAGATTAATTTTCTACACTAATAAGTCTAAGTAGTACCGATTTAAAATTATATTATGAAAAATTAAATTAACATCAATTAATCAAATTGACATAAATATTAAATACTCTAAAACCAACTAATTTAAAAATAGAAAATAATCTAATAAAACAGGTAGGAGATCAACTCACTTCAGTGATCCTAATTAACTTCAGAACTCGGGTTTTATCGAGTTAGCTATTAATTAACTAGTTATTACCTCTCAACCCCTTACTAATTAACTAATCGATGAATACACGTTTACCTCTCGGCCCCACTTTCTTGACTGGGATATATTATGATTTACTCGGTAAACTTATCTCTAGATCTCATATATCCTAAATTACTTCCTAGGGTAGTCACTTTTTAGGGCTTAATTGCACATAATTTAAGCCAACTAACTCAAATTTGTTAAATTTGGACTTTGAATTCATTAAAATGCATATGATAAATTCAAAGATAAAGTTGCAATTTGTTAAAGAAAACTTAAGTAAAAATAAAATAAAAAATACTATCATCTTCCTAAAGGAAGAACCACCAAAATTGAAGAGTAGAAACACCATAGATAGAGCTTAACGTTCGGCCATAAAAAGTTCTTGCATATCAAAACTTGGATAAAAAAGATAATAACCGAGGAAAAGGGAAATAGTGGATTAGTCCCTGTGTGTTGATCAAAATTAAATAGTAGGTAAGTCAATAGTATTTCAATATGTAAATAAAGTTTGACTTGTAATCTTATATTATTGTTCTTTAGTTAATATATTTATAAATAATTATTGTCTGAATGCACAAACGTGCGCCTGTTTGGACTTTGGTACCCCTGAATGCACATACGTGCCTCTATTTGTACTTCGGTACTCCTGAATTCACATACGTGCCCCTATTTTTACTTTGATACCCCTGAATGCATCTACGTGCCCCTGTTTGTACTTCGGTACCCCTGAATGCACATATGTGCTCCTATTTGTACTTCAGTACTCATGAATTCACATACGTGCCCTTGCTTGTACTTCGGTACCCTTGGATGCACATACGTGCCCCTATTTGTACTTTGCTACCCTTGAATGTACATATGTGCCCCTGTTTGTACTTTCGTACTCCTGAATACACATATGTGCCGTTGCTTGTACTTCGATACCCCTGAATGCACATATGTGCCCCTGTTTGTGCTTTGGTACACCTAAATGCACATACAAGCCCCTATTTGTGCTTCAGTACCCCTGAATGCACATGTGTGCGCTTGCTTATTCTTTGGTAACCCTAAATTAAATTGTATGTGAACAGTGTCTAATATTTAGATTAAATGTTATACTATGTCCTTACTAAGTTATGTAAGCATACCGATTCTTGTGGATTGTCTTGTAGATAACCATTGCTGACGTTTTGGAAGGATCAATCAACTGGCTCACACTATCAATCTAAGTTGGTAGTTTTTGTATATCTTAGGGTAGTGGCATGTATATTAGATAAATATATAGTTTTGAAATGTTCATAGGTGTAGTTTATGAATGATATGCGTGTTTTACTTAGGGTATGTTTTGTATGGATGAAACAAGTATACTTATATATTACATAGATGAACACCTTGATGTTTAGTTGTTGAAAGACGTGTTTTTAATCATAGTGAAATACTTATTTGCTTAATGTCATGTAAAACAGGTCTTTTAAGCATTTTTTAGACTAAATGTTTAGTATATAAATGTGGTGCCTTTGAATGGCATATTGGTTGGATGATATAGATTAATTATTTTGGTATATTTAGGTATGTTGGAGTAGTGGAATAGGGATTGTTTAATCTTGAATGGCATGATTTTTGGGTCAAATTTGGTGTACACGACCTAGGACACAGGCTGTCAGATAGCCATGTGACATACACGACCTGGCGATAAGGTCGTGTGTCATTTGTGAGTTTCTTTGTGTTTCAAGTTAGATAGTTACATGGCCTAGCATACGGCTTGGCACATGGGCGTGCAAGAAAACTCAATGGGTTACATGGGTTAAAACATGGGTTGGGACACGGCCGTGTGTCCCTAGTTTGAATGTTACACGGCCTAGGGTGTTTTGACATGGCTGTGTGACCGCTGTTCTCTAATTTTTACAAATTTTCTTAGACCTTCTATTTTCTTTCAAATTAGTCCTGAATTGCTTGAAAGCTATTTTTATGGCCTCAAAGGCTCGATTTAGGGACAAAATACTTATGAGTGATATGTTTGGAATGTCATTTATTTATTTTAATGTTACATTAATAAATGTTTCTCGATTGTATAGTAATACTCCGTAACCCTAATTCGACAATAAAGAGGGGTTAGGAGTGTTACATTTAGTGGTATCAGAGCTATGGTTTAGTCAATTCTAAGACTAACATAACGGAGTAGAGTTTAGTTTATACATGCCACATATACCCTATGATAGTGTGATGCTTTTGATCCACTCTAATATTGTATTTTCTTATTGATTCAAGATATCGGTTGAGTCGAACTACGTTGTAGTTAATGAAGCTGAAAGTAATGTTCAAGCTTCAAATCCTGAAGCAAGTAATAGAGCGTCGATTCCATAGTGCTTTGGTGATGAAATGAAAAATGTGTTTCTCGGAATGATGAACCAGTGGTTCAATAAATTCAAGCATGAAAATCTTGCAACTCCCCACCTCCACCCCATACTGTGCCTCTTCCGGCACCCTTGGGTCCTTAAAATCCTTAACCAGTGACAGTTACTCGAGTATCCATAGATAAAATCTGAAAATGTGGAGCAGAAGAATTTTGAGGCAATGTTGATGATGATCCAGCAAAAGCCAAGTACTGGTTAATGAATACGAAGAGTGTCTTAGCAGAATTGATGTGCACTCCTAAAGATTATTTGAGATGTGCTGTGTCATTGTTAAAAGATAAAGCGTACTTATGGTATGACACTTTGAGCACGATGACATCAAATGGTCGTATTAATTGGGATTTCTTTCAGATGGAATTCAAGAAGAAGTGTGTAACTCGATTGTGTATTGACAAGAAAAAGAAAGAATTTGTTGAATTAAAATAGGGGAATCAGTCTGTAGCTGAGTATGAGCGAGAATTTGTACAGTTGAGCAAGTATGCCCGTAATATAGTGTCAAATGAAGAAGAAATGTGTATTAGATTTGAAGATGGGTTGAATGATGATATTCGTGTGTCCGTGGCAGCATTAAAGTTATGAAAATTTTGTAGAACTTTCTGAATGAGCCCAGAACATTGAAGAAATTTGCAAAAGTAAACAACAATCAGATTCAAAATTTTAATATTTTAACAAAAAAGGGGTCTTCAAGCCTACTCAAACATCTCCATCGAAGAAATTTAGAAATGATACAAGTCAATCGACTGCCCCTTTAGAGTTTACTGGCAGAGATAAACCAAGGCAAAACAATTTTAAGTCTGTTAGGCAAAACAATTTTAAGTCTATATGTTCTCCAATGGCTAGTGTCAGAAGTGTAAGAAATGTTGAGAGAATCGTTCCTATTTGTGATGATTGCAACAAAAGGTATCTTGTTGAGTGTCGGTCGAAGTGGGAAGCTTGTTTTTGTTGTGGATCTACTGATAATCTCCTTCGTGATTTTCGAAAAAGGCAAAATGATTTTGGAAATCAAATAAACAAGCTTAAAACAACCTCATAGAGAGGTAGATGATCTGGAAATGCTAGAAATACTACTTCTGGTCAAGGGAAGAATAGCGAGATGCATGAACGATCTGAAGAGAGAACACCAGCTAGAGCTTATGCAGTCAAATCTCATGAGAAAGCTACTGCCTCAGACATTATTGCGAGTACTTTTTCTCTCTTTGGTATTAATGCATATACATTGATTGATCCTGTAAATTATGTAAATTATGTCCACTAAAAGTTAGGGGTTACGATTTGCCCGCTAGTTTGATGTTGTTCCATTTTTATGATTTTGATCTTATTCTGAGAATAGATTGGTTGTCTGAGCATGATGCAACAGTGAGTTGCCGAAGGAAACAAGTTAGTTGAAAGTGTTCAGATGATGAATTTATTTGTGTTAGGGTAGATGGGGCCAATTATATTACAAATGTAATTTCAGCACTGTTAACTCTAAAATTGATTAAAAAAAAGATATGAAGTTTATTTAGCCTATGTTCTTGATTCGAAAATGGCTGAATAAAAAATAGAACAAGTGCCAATAGTCAAAGAATATGTTGATGTTTTTCCTGAAGAACTACCTGGGTTACTACCGTCTCAGGAAGTAGAATTTATGATCGAACTTATGCCTGGAACAGCTTTAATTTTGATAACACCATATAGGATGGCCCTTACAGAATTGAATAAGTTAAAAGTATAGTTACAGGAGTTGTTAAATCGCAGATTTATTCAATCGAGTGTGTCACCTTGGGGGTGCTCCAGTTTTGTTCGTGAAGAAGAAAAATAGGTCAATGAGACTATGCATAGATTATCGATAACTAAATAGAGCAACCATTAAGAATTAATACATGTTACGTCGTATTGATAATTTGTTAGATTAGTTAAAGAGAGCTACAATGTTTTCGAAGATCGACTTGAGATCCAGATATTATCAGCTCCGAGTTGAAGAGCAAGATGTACCAAAACCTGCATTCAGAACTATATATGGTTACTATGAATTTTTGGTGATACCATTTGGTTTGACTAATGCTCCTACGGCATTCATGGACTTAATGAATATGGTATTTCAGCCATATTTAGATCAGTTTGTTGTCATATTCATTGATGACATTCTAATTTATTCACTGAACGAGTCAGATCATGCCGAGCATTTAAGAGTTGTGATGTAAACTTTGCGTGAAAAAAAACTATATGTGAAATTTAGTAAATGTTAATTCTTGCTACGGGATACTATCGGTGCTTTGTAAATTTAGTAAATTTAGTAAATTTAGAATATTTCTAAAGTTTGAAGTTTCTTGAGATTAGCCAGATACTATCGGTGATTTGTTAAAAACTTCTCCATCATTGCTTCACCTATGACCAGGTTACTGTAGAAAAATGTCAAATTTGTTTGGTTTGATAAGTGCCAACAAAGTTTTGATCAGTTGAAAAACATGTTAACAGAAGCTTCAGTATTAACTCAACGTGAATCTGGGACGGCATATATTGTTTACAGTGATACGTCTCTCAATGGTTTAGGTTACAGTCAAGGAAAGTAGTAGCTTATGCTTCTTGATAGTTAAAGCCCCCATGAAAGAAACTATACTACTTACAATCTTAAGCTGGTCGCGATTGTCTTTCCTTTGAATATATAGAGTCATTATTTATATAGCGAGAAATGTCACGTGCATACTGATCACAAAAGCTTAAAATATTTAATGACCCAGAAAGAAACTAAATCTAAGACATTGACGTTGGTTAGAGCTACTAAAAGATGATGATTTGGTTATTGATTATCATCTAGGAAAGGCTAATGTGGTTACGGATGCACTCAGCTGAAAGTCATCATTGTTTGCACTTTGAGCATTGAACACTCATTTGACTTTAAATGTCGATGGTTCTGTATAGGCGAAATTGAGGACTAAAACCTTGTTTCTACAACGAATTCAGGCGTCACAAAATGACGATCCAAAGTTGATAATGAAACGAAACTTGGTTCGAGATAGTTTTGACTATTGAATATAGTATGGGTAATGATGGTACATGGCATTACCACGATAGAATTTGTGTTCTGAATAATTTAGATTTGAAATGTGAGATTCTATGAGAGGCTCATAGTACTACACATTTTATACATCCTAGTAGCACTAAGATGTATTGTGATTTGAAACAGATGTACTAGTGGCCGGGTATGAAACGTGAGATTTGTGAGTTCGTAGATAAATGTTTGATTTGTCAGCAGGTAAAAGTAGAGCCTTAGGTGCCTTCGGGATTATTACAGCCTGTTATGATTCCTGAGTGGAAGTGGGAGCGAGTCACGACAGATTTCGTATCTGGTTTGCCTATAACTCTGGAAAAGAAAGATTCGATATGGATGATTGTTGATAAATTGACTAAGTCAGCCCACTCTATTCCAGTCAAAAAAAATTATTCACTTGTGAAGCTAGCAGAATTATATGTGAGAGATTGTGAGATTACATGGAGTTCCAACATCTATTATTTCTGATCATGATCCATGGTTTATATTGAGATTTTGGAGTAATCTTCACGAGGCTTTGGGGACTAACCTCAATTTCAGTATATCGTTTCATCTTTAAATAGACAAGAAATCAGAATAAGTAATACAGATTCTGCAAGACATGCTAAGATTATTTATACTCGAGTGTAAGGGTAGTTGAGAAAAACATCTACTGTTAGCTGAGTTTTCTTATAATAACAGTTATCGATTCAATATTAAAATGGCATCGTTTGAAGCTTTATACGGAATAAAATGTAAAACGTCGTTTTATTTGTTTGAGCTAAGTAAATCGAAAATGGTAGGGATTGATTTGATTCGAGAAACTCAAGATAAGGTTTGAATTATTCGAGATTGTTTGAAAGTTGCATATGATCGTCAGAAGTCGTACTCGAATTTGAAAAGAAAATATATAGAATTTGCTATTGGTGATCGGGTATTTTTAAAAATTTTTCCGCAGAAGAAAGTGTTGCAATTCAGTAAGAAAGGAAAGTTGACTGCGAGATCTATTCGGCCGTACGAGATTATCGAAAGAATTGGTCCTGTAGCTTACAGATTATGCAATAGCCCGTTTTTAGTGAATTCAAATAGTGGTTTTGGGACCACAAATTTGAGGTCAAAATATTTATTTTATTATTATTTTAAGGTTTACAGCATGATATTATGATTGTATGAAAATTTCTTTAAGAAATTTTATCGTTTGAATACTCAATTTGATGAAAAGGACTAAATTGCAAAAGGTGCAAAATTAGAGTTCTATAGGCTAGAGGCATTAAATAGCTAAAGAACTTAAATGTATAAGTACTTAAATGATAAATAGACCATTGTTTATTTGATTGGACAAAGATGGACATTAAATAGGTGAATTTTAAGTTATTGAACAAGGTTAATTTGGACTTTGGTACCCCTAAATGCACATACGTGCCACTGTTTCTACTTCGATACTCCTGAATGCACATACGTGTCCCTATTTGTACTTCGGTACCCCAAAATGCACATGCGTGCCCCTATTTGTACTTCAGTACTCCTGAATGCACATACGTGCCCTGGTTTGTACTTCGGTACTCTTGAATGCACATATGTGATGTTGTTTGTACTTCGGTACCCCTGAATGCACATATGTGCCCCTATTTGTACTTTTGTATACCTGAATGCACATACATGCCCCTGTTTGTACTTCGGTACCCCTGACCACACATGTGTGCCCCTGTTTATTCTTTGGTAACCCTGAATCAAATAGTATGTGAACTGTGTCTAATTGTATTTAGATTAAATGTTATACTTTGTCACTACTAAGTTATATAAGCTTACTGGTTCTTTTGGATTGTTTTGTAGATAATCGTTGCTGGCGTTTTGGAAGGATCAATCAACTGGCTCATACTATCCATTTAAGTTGGTAGTTTTTATATCTCCTAGGGTAGTGGCATGTATTTATAGATAAATATGTGGTTTTGAACTGTTGATAGGTGTAGTTTATGAATTAGATGTGTGTTTTGCTTAGGGTATGTTTTGTATGGATGAAATAAGTATATTTATATATTACATAAATGAACACCTTGATGACTAGTTGTTGAAAGAAGTGTTCTTAATGTCATGTAAAAGAGGTCTTTTGAGCATTTTTGAGACTAAATGTTTAGTATATAAATATGGTGCCTTTGAATGGCAGATTGGTTGGATGATATAGATTGATTATTTTGGTATATTTAGGTATGCTGGAGTAGTGCCTAGATATATTGAATGTGTGCATAATTGGAGTAGTGGAATAGGAATGGTTTAATCTTGAAATGAGATGATTGTTGGGTCATATTTGGTGCACATGGCCTGGGACACGAGCCGTGTGTCATTTGTGAGTTTCTTAGTGTTTTAAGTCAGTGAGTTACATGACCTGACAAAAAGGTGTGTGGGGCAACTCAGTAAGGTACACGGGTGAGGACACGGGCTGGGACACGACCGTGTATCCCTAGTTCAAATGTTACACGACCTAGGGTGTTTTCACACGGCCTAGCCACACGGTCATGTGACCCCTATTTTCCAATTTTTATAACTTTTTGATAAACTTTTTGTTTTGTTTCAAATTAGTCCTGAATTCTTTCAAAGCTATTTTTAGGGCCTCCAAGGCTCAATTTAGGGAAAAAATACTTATGATTGATATGTTTTAAATGTCATTTATTTATTTTAGTGTTACATTGATAAATGTTTCTGATTGTATAGTAATACTCCGTAACCCTAATCTAGCGATGAAGACGGGTTAGGGGTATTGCACACATGGTTGTGATCCCTTTTCGCACTGTCTGGACCCTCCAAGACGGCCGAGTGGTCTTTTTTGTGCAGTTTTTGCTCGTTATTTTTTGAATGATTCGTGTTAATCCTTGAGTATTCTTTTGCACATATAAGCCTCTACAAGGGTAATTGGGACTCGAGTATTGAATATTGAATGAATTTGAAGTGTGTTATCTTATAGGACTTTATTATTATGTATAGATTCATGTATTAATTTTTGTTTATATAAGTTGCTAATGATATCTTGTTATGACAATTTTGATTTATGGGATTGAATAGATGTGTAAATTAAGACCTGCTTATGCTATGGGTTTTGTTAATAAATGTCGCTTAAGAGTATGATGTGGTGAAGTATAATTGAACATTAAATTGTTTGATTCTGTTACTATACAACTAATCTGGTTGCAAAAAAATGTTTACGGAATACGAAAACCAAATGTGTGCGTGTTTGATTCTGAATATCCGTATGCATTTAATTATTTTCATTTGCATTTGTGGTTTGGATTGGGATATAAAGTGAAAGAAGATTGATTTGGCAGTTAAACTTCATTACTTTAAATTCAATGGTAAATATGCAATAATGTTAGTAGCTTGACTACATAACAATTATGTGGCAAATGACCACTATGAGGTGTGATTGGTTGGATGGGTCCATCATAACCCAAAACTTGGTGTGTAGAGGATGAAGGGTCTAACTTACCTTAGTTGGTGTGTGTCAGATGATTGAAAATGGTGTGTAGTTGTTGGATAAGTTGAAATTGGAACTGGTACATTTGAGCATCAATTGCATTTCTTCTATTTGGAGTAAGTACTACATTTATGACTCTTTGATTGTGAAATTTGTATTTGTTATGTATAAGAGATAGAACCAAGTATGGTACTATTAATAAATTTTGTGGGATTAACTGTTTATGTGATGTATTAGTTGTCTTGAGTTACTTAGGAACTTGGTATGTAAAATGTATGTTTGTTCAAACATTGTTTAATTACATTAGTTTATGACTCACACTGATCTTTTGTAGCTCACTCCCCTTAGTTTCCTCCTTTTCAAGTAGTCCATGTGTTTAGGTCATGGACACAATGAACTGGGGGTCTCAGAGTTTTGTTAATTTCTTGGTTTGGTTTAATAAGATTTCCCTGAAATTCAATAAATTATTTTCAATTAGTATCTAAGGAAGATTATATAAACTGTGGTATGAGTTTTATATTTTTGACTCGCCAAGTTATGGCTTTTGGTTTTGGGACCCTATCTGATTTTGCACATGAACATTTGTTTTCAAACTAACTGTGATCCCGTGTATTGATTTAAAGTAACCATTTTTGGTCTTCTGTTATGATAAAAGGTTTTATTATTACACTGCAAATTTTTGGTTTGAAGTTCTAGTTTATAAAATCACTATTTCATTTAGGTTACAAAAGATCATAAGATTTGAAATTGGTTTCAAATAAATTTTAAGCGATATTTAATTATAACGTTAGCAAAATTTATAAATAAAGCTTATTTTTTGTTTCAGTAAATTTTTAGATAAAATGATTTTTTAAAAGAAATTTTGAAATATTGATCAGCGTTTTGTTTTGGGCCTTTTTGGTGGCAAATGTGACCTCTTGAATCCAATCAAAACTTCTGAGTTTGGTTTTGGGGCGTCACATTTTATGGTAACAGAGCTAGGTTTGAAAAAACTCAGCCTGTGTTTTCATGGGTCTGCATGCATGGATTTGAAAAGAGTTTCAGATAAAAACATTCCACAATATTTTGAAATTTGTGTTGCCCAAACAAGTGTCTGAGACTCCGATGCTGTTCCGTAGGAACTCCAAAATTGTAAGATTAGAATTGTAAAGTTTTAGATTATTATCTCTGATTATGTTGTTATGGAATTGTAGATACCTTAATATTTTAGACTGAAGAACTACCATGGAATATGACGGTAATCAAGATTGTGAGACTCAACCTAGTGGGGCTTTAGATGATTCCTCTGCCTCGTAGGGGCATGCATCTGCACATGAGCCATAAGTTGTCGTGGCTACGCTAGCTACTGGGGACGGTAATTCTGGGGGTTGGTGTGGATACATTGACCCAATCAGTTTTGGGAGTTCTGGAGAGGGTCTTTGAGACCATGCTAGAGAGGTCCAAATTGGAAGAAAAAAGTAAGTGTGTTGAGTGTGAGTGTAAGGGACATAATAAGAGAGGTCATAGTTCCTCTAGTTTGGAGCCATGTTCTACAAAATGGGCCAGATTTCAAAAAGGTACTGCGGGAGGTTCTAGTAGTGGCACAGACGTGCCGGTTTGTGGGTTCTGTAAGAAGCGCCATCCAGGTGAGTGTCCGAAGAAATCTAGAGCATGTTTTAGATGTGGGTCCATGGAGCATCAGATTATGAATTGCCTTCATCGATGACCTGTTCAGGGGAAAACCCCAAAGAAGAACCGAAATCAGAGAGTTGGAACTAATACTGAGACAGGTATTGTTGTAGGTTATTTTGGTGCGTGTTTTGCTTTGTTTGGTCCTCTAATTGTTTGGTTGTGGAATTGTTGCAAGTTAGTAAATAGGAGCTATAGTTAGGAGTTTGTAAGGTTGGGTATTTATTTGATATGCGTTGGAATCAAAGTGCACAGCGGAAGAGTGGTAGCAATTGTGCGAATTAGTGACTATTGGGTAGTGGGAAATTTCGGGGATGAAATTTCTTTAAGGAGGGGTGAATTGTAACACCCTGTAGGTAGGGTTAGAAGAATTAAGGTTTGTTGGTTAGGGTTAGTGGTTTGGATGGACCTTTAAGTGAGTTTCTATGTTTTAGAGACAAGGATGAGCCTAGTGGCTTAGTGGTTAAGTGTTGGTTTTCCTTTAGGTCTTGGGTTCGAATCCTCATCTACGCTAAGTGGGAATTAATTTTATTTTTGGCTTTGGTTTCAATTTTTCTTCTTCTTATTAAAAATATATATATTTGATTGGTCTTTTGTTAAAAGTTATTTTTAATTATTTGATCTTATTTTAATATTTTGAAAATGGATAAAAAATCCAAAAATTAATTACTCTTACGTTTTTTTCTCTCACATCAAACTCATTCCCTAAAAATTTAAGATTTTGATTTATTATTGTTTTAGTCTCTTCAATCTCCTTTGTCCTTCAGTTTTTCTTTTGATTTCAACATTAGTATCGTGAATTTTTTCTTCTCAAAGTGTTCTCAAAGTGTCGAATCGGGTAAGTGTAAGTGTTAATTTATTGAGGGTTACATTGGGTTCTTTGATTCTTGTCTGTGGTTTAAATTGAAATTCATTAAGGTTAAGTGTGTTTGTAAAATTGAGTTTCAGATTCATTTAATTGAGGTACATTAGTTGATTGCTAGTGCTTGGGCATCATCTTTCAGGTGTGTTTCTAAATCATTCGTAATTAGGGGTCAATTTGGAGTTGAATTTTCCTGTTTTACAGTAAGGATTGGATTGGTTTTTGAGCCACACGAGCCTGTGCCGCACACGGGCAGTCCACAAGGTCGTCTGCCACTTTAGAAGTTAGATTAATTTTTCTTGTCACACAGGTTGGCCAAACGGTCGTGTGACCTCTTGTAACACCCCTTACCCGTATTTTATGCCAGAACCGGGTACGAGGCATTACCGTACTTAACGCACATGGTCATACAACTTTGGGCAATCAAACTTCATTCCAAATGAAAAATTTTCCATTCACATATCTAACATCCTTATAATGGGCCTACGAGGCCCTAAACATACTTCCGAAAGGTTTCGAAAATAAATCGAAAACTTTTATGCATTTAGAAATTCTTTTTTGTCTTAACAGGGGCCACACGCCCGTGTTGTTCAAAGGACACACCCGTGTGCCCCTTGGACATGCCCGTGCTCCTCACCTGTGGCCGAAACTGACTTAATTCACACGGTCGGACACACACACATCTATTTATGACATCATCACCATACTAAGGTCACACGGCCAAGGCACACACCCATGTCCTTAAATCATGTGTCGAATTAAATTCCTAAATTCAGGTGCAGGCTTTACACGGCCTGGGCACACGCCTACACCGCTGAGACACATGACCGTGTCTCTACCCCTCTCTGCCCGTGTGTTTACTACTAAGCATACTGCCTTGCATTTCTACATGCAAAAAGGACACACGGCTAGGCCACACACCCAAGGGACTGACCATGTGTCACACACGGCCTAGACACACGCCCGTGTGCCTAACCATGTGGACAAGAACAAGGCTAGTTGCCAAGCTCTTCCATCTTCCTAAGTCACTCAAGCTTAATTCATCCTTAACCATCAAATCTTTCATGCATATTCATAATCAAACAACCCAATTGTACACTCTACACATTCATGAATAACCTTTCATTTCATTGATTGATAATAAAGTGCCATTTACTATGGCAATATATAAAAGAATTCATCTATAATGAGCCAACACATTTGGCCAAAATAACAAAACAATTCACCTAGTCTAGCCCCTACACATGCCATACTCAAAATACTAAGTCTAGATATACTGAGATGAGCAGATAGTGTTGGTGATCTTCCAATTATCTTCGTATCCTGACCTGACTCTTTGACACTATAAACAAGGGAAAGGAAAAAAGGGAGTAAGCTTTAAGCTTAGTAAGTTTACATGTAAACAATAAACATCATAACATGTGCTAATCAATAAATAGCATTTCACAATAAGTAAGAACATTTCACAATCCAAGATCATGCTTACTCATTCATCTCCTACCACTTTCTAACCATATCACAAACCAAATGCTCTTATTATTTAACATACATCCATGCACTAATCACCACAGAATCATATGAAACAATACATCACAATTTCACAATAAGCCATTCTTAGTAATACCAAACACTCAGTGGTTTTGCACTTAGCCCACCATTTATCTTTAACAGGGTGGCATCGCACATAGCCTACCAACAAGAATATTTATGGTGGTATCACACATAGCCCACCAAATGATAATATTAACGATGGTATCGCACACAGCGCATTGTGAATAAATAAATAGGTGGTATCGCACATAGCCTACCAACAAGAATAATTAAGGTGGTATCACACACAGCCCACCATTATCTACTTCGGATAATATTCTGCACTTACATATTATTTCAACATTCATACAGAATTTATTCATTTTCTACCAAATTCAAACCATTTAAATCGTAAGTTTTCTCAATCATACAATGCACCAATAAGCAACAACATATGTATTTAAGATGCATCGTTTACACATAAACTTACATCGGTGCAAAATGCGTTAATTTGTGATTTAATCCGAAACCTTGCCTTTTCCCCGGTCAAGGTTAATTACGCGCTCTTCTTGATCTATAACAACAAAATTTCACTAATTCAATCATTTTATGATCATAATACATCATAATCTCAACTTAGGCAAAAATGACCATTTTGCCCTTGTACTATGGCAAAATTTATGATTTTGCCTCTAGGCTCGTAATTCATTTTTCATCCCATTTTCTCATTAAACAAGCCTATCTGAACATTTATTACTCTTACAACTACTCAAAATTCCAATTATTTCGTGCATTTATTACCAAATTACAATATTTACAACTTAGTCCCATTTAGGTGTTTTCGTGACAACACCTTTCATAAAAGTTGTTTCTCATCCCCCTAACATTCACTTCTTTCATGAAAACTCAGCTAACAACATAAACTCTCTCATGGCAAGTCCCTAGACTTACAAACAATTTACAAATTAGTCCCCTCATTAGCTAGCTTAAGCTTTAGGGACTCCAAAAGTACAAAAATCATCAAAATGACTTACTTATAGAGAAGATGAATTGCTAAGAATTTCAAGCTTTCAAAACCCCCTCTTTTTTGGTATTTTTAGTGGAAAAATGGTGAAGATGATAGGTGTTGTCATCTTTCTTCTTATTTTATTATAAATTATCAAATAAGTCACCAAAACCCACCTAACCAATTGACCATGTCAATTCTTGTCCCTATGGCCAGTCACTACATTAAAGAAGGCCTAATTGCACATTAGGGACCTCCCATTAGAATTCTATAGCTATTAGACACCTCTAGCTTATAAAAAACAACTTTCGCACTTTATGTGATTTAGTCCTTTTTCGCAATTATGCATTCAACCGATAAAATTAATGTACCAAAATTCTCATGCATCCTTATAAACATGTTAGAACAGATAAAATAATATCAAAAATAATTTTCCTCTACCTCGGATTAGTGGTCTCGAAACCACTGCTCTGACTAGCCCTAAAATCGGGCTGTATCTGTTTGGGATTTTATCGATGGCACATGGGCATGTCATTCAACCACACGATTGTGTCTCCCTTTCTTCATAAATGTGTAATTTTGTCATACGTGCACAGAGAGTTACATGATCTGGCCACACGGTCGTGTACCCCTATCATACGGTCTAGACCCTCCCACACTATCGTGTGGTCCTATTTGTGTAGTTTTTGCTCCTTATTAGTTAAATGATTTGTTTTAATCCTTGAGTAGTCATTTGCACGTATAAGCCTCTACAAGGGTAATTGGGTGAAGTGTGTTATCTTGTAGGACAATTTTGATTTATGGGATTGAATAGATGTGTAAAGTAAGACCTGCTTATGCTACGGATTCCATTAATAAATGTTGATTAAGAGTATGATGTGGTGAAGTATAACTGAACATGAAAATGATTGATTTTGTTACTGCACAACTGATTTGGTTGCAAAAAGGTTTACGGAGTATGAGAACCAAATGTGTGTGTGTCTGATTCTGAATATCCGTATGTATTTAATTATTTGTATTGTGGTTTGGATTGGGATATGAAGTGAAGGAAGATTGATTTGGCAGTTAAACTGCATTACTTTAAACTTAGCGGTAAATCCGCAATAATGTTAGCAACTTGACTGCATAACAATTATGTGGCAAATGACCTCTATAAGGTGTGATTGGTTGGATGGGTCCACCATAACCCAAAACTTGGTATGTAGAGGATGGAAGAGTCTAACTTACCCCATTTGGTTTGTGTTGGATGGTTAAAAATGATGGGTAGCAGTTGGACAGGTTGAAATTGGGACTGGTACATTTGAACATGTATTGCATTTGTTCTGTTTTGAGTAAGGACTACATTTATGACGCTTTGATTGTGAAATTTATATCTATTACATATAAGAGGTAGAACCAAGTATGGGACTATTAATAAAATTTGCAGAATTAATTGTTTATGTTTTGAATTAGCTATCATGAGTTACTTAGGAATTTGGTATATAAAATGTATGTTTGTTCAAACACCATTTAAGTACGTTTATTTATGACTCACACTGAGCTTTCATAGCTCACTCCCTTTACTTTCCTCCTTTTTAGGTAGTCCACGTGTTTAGGTCACAGACTCATCGAACCGGGGGTCTTGGAGTTTCGTCAATTTCTTGGTTTGCTTTAATAAGATTGTATAAACTGTGGTATGAGTTTGGATTTTGGACTTGCTAAGTTATGCCTTTTGGTTTTGGGACACTATGTGATTTTGCATATGAACATTTGTTTTCAAACTAACTGTGATCTTGTGTATAGATTTAAAGTAACTGTTTTTGATCTTCTGTTTGGATAAAATGTTGCATTGTTACATTACGATTTTCTAGTTTGAAGATCCAGTTTACGAAATCACTATTCTGTTTAGGTTACAAAAGATCATAAGATGTGAAATTGGTTTCGAATAAATTATAAGCGATATTTCAATTTAACATTTGAAAAGTTTATAAATAAAAGCTTATTTTCGATTTTAGTAAATTTTTAAAGAAAATGATTTTCGAAAAGAAAATTTGAAATATTGATCAACATTTTGTTTTGGGCCTTTTCAGTGGCCAATATGACCTCCAGAATCCGATTCAAACTTTTAGGCCAGGTTATGTCACATCCTCAAATGAGACTTAACATGTCTATTTATAAGTTTATGCTTAAACTCAATTAGGGTTGCTAAACAACCCAAAAAGGTTATTAAGGTTCGTTGTGCGGACTAAAATACCTTTAATAAAAATTCTTGTTCGTCAGTCAGTGTCGCAACACTACAGGATCAGTGTTGCGACATTGCCTTCATTTTTTGGGTATTTTGGCTTCAAAGTTTGGTGTCACGGCACTACTCTCCGATGTCGTGACGCTACAGTCATCCTTCATCTTCTAAGCTCGAAAATGGTGTCCTACACACTAGATAGAGCCGTTAGATCATCCCTAGGTCTACAGTGGCCCATTAGGTCGTTACATAACTCAAATTTGCTTAAAAAGGCTTATTTTGCATATTTTAAACATAAAAAAAAGAAACCAAAAATGAAATAAAAACATTTAAAAATGCTATAAAAACAAGCTTTTAAGTTCTGAAATGACCTTAATTTGCCACAACGAATTGTGGCAGATCAAACTCCCTCACACCTAAGTTGTTGCTTGTCATCAAGCAAAAAGATAAAAAGAAACAAAATAAAACACGCACACAAAAGAAAAGAAAATAAAGTAGTGCTTAAGCATGTCATATACAAGGACTAGATCGTAGCTACGTACATAGAATAATCGAATATGTAATTCTAATACAATATACAATCGAATTTTGACCATCAATATCACAAGCATTATTTCATGAAATTACAAAACAAAAAGAATTCAATAATGTTAAGTACAATGATTCATCGAAATAGGTACACAAAATATACATTTATGCTCGAAGAACAAAAGTAATTAGAAATGTCAAATTTGGTCAATTTTCATCCATAAATTGTATTACTTAGGTCACATAGGTCTTTCGGCTTGTTACTATTTTGTGGCTTATGTTGGTTTGGAACCAAGGAATCGGCACACAGAACGATAAAAACATGAAAATTGTTGGCACAATATATTGACCCCAATACTTTAGACCCTTTAGCGCACCACCATATATCCCTTTCTCTCACCTACCTTTTCTCTCTGATTCCTAAGATATAGAAAAATTAGTGAATAAAATTAACCTAGCGAGATTATTGTGCAAAAATGAGGATTTTTTCTTTTTTTTTCTTTTCACTCACTTTGCTTTTCAATTTTCGCGAGAACTTCTCGCTCAGCTTTTTTAGCCTTTTTAAACTTTTTCTTTTGATTAATTTTCAAAATTTTCTATTTACGCACAAATTTTTAAGACTCTTATACTCACCATACTATACTATCACTTAAGCTCACTCTTATTTTTCTTTTATTTTGGAAACTACCATATTGTATCTACCTTACCCTCAATATTAATGGCCCGACGTCTAAGTTTGTACATGGACCAAAGAAATAGCATCAATCGATTATATTTTAAGGCTCAGGGTTTCCATTATGGTTCATCAAGAAACAGGGATTTAGGCTCAAAATGTAACACCTCTTACTTCGTTCCGTTGTCGGACCCAAGTAATGAGATGTTATATCAAATACCAAACAAATTCCATACAATTTATTCATTTAATTCTCAAATAAATATTCAATAATCACATAAAAGCATGTATAAATACATTATTCAATCTATTTCTAGTAAATATTGAGTATACAAAAGCTTAAAACCAATTCAAGAATGAACAGGGACTGATTTGAAATAAAAACAAAAACGAAGGAAAATTTTGCATACCATGTGCGAAAGCTAAGCCAGTGTGTGATAAACTACATGACCGTGTCCCTAAACCTTGTACAAGAGCATGCCCGTGTGAGATAGGCCACATGGTTGTGTGGATAGGTCACACGACCACGTGAGCAAACCGTGTAACTCTTTGTGCCCTTGTGCACCAAAATCACTTAAATTTTTACTTGCCACACGCCTGTGCCATGAGCTCGTGTATGGCAAACAGTCGTGTACCAGACCATGCCTCAAGCCGTGTGTATCTAGAAAATGCCTTCCAAAATAAGGAAGCCAACCATGAAACACTTATGCCACAAGCTACAATTAAAGCCATATTTCAACCTATTCAAAAGTATTCAATTTAATTTAAAATCATCATTTAAAACAACCATCCTAAGTGTCTAACCAATATGCCAAAATTGGCACCTCAATATATTAAATCCAAAATCAACTAATACATTGTATGCATAACACTCCAATATGCCTTTCTAGGCACCCCAGACAATGACTCAATTTAACACCAAACTAACCTTTCAAATCATTTCTCAAATTGAATCAAATTCAACTTAATAATTCATGCATTAAAGCTACCGGATCATTACAAGCATAGCATAGGCTTATGAATCACTTTTATACATCTATTCTATAGCACATTACCTAATCACCATTTAAGCTATCAACCAGACAAATAAACTATTCCTCAAAATAACATTATCATGATCAATGCCATCACACACACACATATATATACATAAGATTTCTCAAAATACCAACACAATCCAAATAAACATTATATAACCATAAGACATCCTAGGTACATGTTGAAACCAAAATGAATTCATCACCAACGCTTGAGTTCGGGATTTCCACTGAATGTTGAGTCGAAAAACGAATCATAAAGTACCTAACCTGTGCACGGGAAACAAACTGTACGTTGAGTATAACTCAATGGTATTTCTATAATCCGAACATAAAAAGCGAAACATAAATCATCAAGATGTATAAGTTAAAATCTAAATATTATGCAACTTATCACATTTAAAATACGAATTTCACATATTTATAGATCCGAAACTAGCACATTTCCACAATATTAGTATATGACTATCACACTTTACAAGTCATTCAATAACACAACCCTTGTAATGTCATGTTTCATTTCAATTTCTAGTCTCATGTTTTCATGGAACATGATATATCATTGTTCACAATTCATTCCACAATTTCTTATTTTATTTTCCATTGCAATTCCATTTCTCTTCTTTTTTTTCCTTATCAATATCATATAACTCATTTTATCATTTATTTCCCTATTACCACGACTTGGACTCAGACAGATACACGAACCCAACCAACACACCGATTTGGCACCCAGTGCCTCATCAAAAAAATCCGAAGCAAATAGTTGTGCCTAATGCTGTTAATAAGTTTGACACCCAGTGTCTCATCGGTTAAACTGAAACAAATTGGCACCCAGTGCCTAATCTACTTGTAGTCGAAGAATCTCTGAACTCTTCCTATCCTATGGCACGCCATCTATATCTGACACTACGCGAACAGTTAATAGTGTTTTCATTTCATATTTCATTACCAGCCAATATCTCTATTCCCATTTGTTTTCAATATGAAAGAATTTATTCATCATTCACAACATCGACAATATTTCAATACATACTCAATTTTCACATTTATAGAAAATACACACACTTCACAAATATAATCAGTTTCTTCATAATCATCAATTGATTCATATCATCTCAAATGATCAATAAATCTTACCTCATAACCTTACCATGAATAAATAAGTCAATATGCAACAATCTATAAGTTAGTTCGAATTATAGAAACACAAACTGTAAATTTCGGGCTATTCATCGGCGGCTTTGTCTTTTCCTTTCTTTTTCGAAGAATCTGGGTCAACGTTAGCTACGGAATAAACAAACATAATAAATTATCAATACATAGCCAATTTCACATTCAATTTCCAATTTATACAGCTATTATGTTTTATTCAATTTAGTCCCTAAAATCGAGGCTAACATAGCTTTCACATTTAACCTCCAATTTTTATATCGTTTTCACTCTAGGCCTAATTTAACTTTCTATTTCACATTTCTACCACTAAATTCAAAATTTGTGCATTTTAGTCCCTATTGCACAACTTTAACATTCACTTTACAATCTAATCCTTATCAATTCTAAACTTAAAATTTATCAAAATAACACCTCAAACTCTAAATATTCAATAATTATAATGTAATGACCCGAAAGTCAATGGTACCGAAAAATTCGATTTTGAGACTTTGTTTCTGTGAACCGATGTCATAAATATTTTTAATTAAATATTTACGGAGTTATATTGTAGGTGAATTGATTTTTTTGTTAGGTAATTTTATCGAATTAGTGTTTAACTAAGGTACAGGGGCTAAATCATAAAATTGGTAAAAATTCAATTGTTATAGATTATTATTTAATAATAGAATAAGTACTTAAGTGGTAATTAAACCAATACATAAAGAATAGTGGACGACAAGTGGATTGTTTTACTTATTTATGAAATAAAATAATAATTACAAAAAATTCTCATTAATACTAAAAAATGGGGTTTTAATAAAAAGAAGAAGAATATTAAAAAAAAAGGAGAGTCTTCTTCAACTTGGATTTTTTTTTTTCGAACGGGAGGACACTTAAAAAAAATTTTGCTTGTTTTTCTGGCTACAATTAGATTAGAGAGGGAAAAGAGAATTGTTGCATGCTAAATTTTGAGCTCGTTTAGGACCTAATTTTGTTGGGCGAGGGTCCCACTATGTGGGAAACCCTTAAAACATGCCATGTTTTATGGCATTTTATTTTGTTTTTCTTTGGCTTTTTATCATTCTATTTTGTCTTGTACATGGAGGTGTGTGTGTGTGTGCAGCAAATTAATATAGTCAGAGAGCAAAATCAGAATGTGAGAAGATGAGAAAAATGGGTGAGAAACAGAGAGCATAGTAGAATTTTTTTTTTCTTGGAAAGAAAATTTGCAGCAGTGATCAACTCTTCGATCGGAGTTCCATCCGTGGTTTGATTGAGCTGATTTTTTGACAGCAGCTAGGCGACAAGGTGTTCTTGACTTTGTATGGTCGGATTTTTCATCCGAGTTCTGTAGTGTTAGAAATACCCGTTTTACAGCAGCTTCAATTTTGGTGATGTTCTCCTATTTTTCTCTCTTTTGCTAAAGATTACATATTGCTAGCCTTGTTGGAGTTGAATGCTTGTTGTAGGCTTGATATTGTAATCTTGTAGCTAAACATTTGATTATAGTGGAGCTTTTGATCGGACTCTAAAGTCCCGTGGTTTTTTACCCTTGATTTAGAGGGGTTTTCCACGTAAAAATATCGGTGTCTCTATTTATCATTTTTGTTGTGGTTGCATTGGTTGATAGGTTGCTAGAGAACAAATATTTTTGTGCTATTGTGCTTTCCATAATATTTGATAAGAGTTATAGGGAGAGAAAGAACACCGGTTGTGCTTCTCTTCCGTTCGGTTGTTCGGTTTCTTCCCAACAAACTAGTATCAGGAGCTCGGTTATTCTGTCAAATAATTATGGAAATTAATACGAGCAAGATGATTATGTTGAATGGCACAAATTATCAACTTTGGCAGAATAAAATGAAGGACTTGTTGTTTGTGAAGGCTCTGCATCTTCCGGTATTTGCTACTCAAAAATCGATTCGAAAAGTGATGAAGAATGGGAATTTGAGCATCAACAAGTGTGTGGCTTGATTTGGCAATTTGTTGAAGAAAATGTTTACAACCATATTGATCAGGAGACACATGCTCGAACATTGTGGGAGAAGCTTGAAAGCTTGTATGCTTCGAGATCAGGCAATAACAAGTTATTTTTGCTGAAGAAAATGATGGCGTTGAAATACAAAGAAGGAACGTCTATAGCTGACCATGTGAGTGAATTTCAGAGCGTGATAAATCAGCTGCTTGGTATGGGTGTCAAATTTGATGACGAGATTTTAGGGCTTTGGTTGCTTGCTACTCTACCAGACTCTTGGAAGACTTTCCGTGTTTCGCTCATTAATTCTGCCCTAAAGGGTATTATTACTTTGGATTTGGCTAAGAGTGGTGTGTTAAATGAAGATGTTAGAAGAAGATCTCAAGGTTCTACATCACAGTCCGAGGTGTTGGTTACTGAGAACAGGGGGAGGAACATAGACAAAGAAGGAAAGGGTAGAGATAAAGGCCGAAGCAAGTCAAGATCGAGATACAAGAATCTTGAGTGTCATCATTGTGGTAAGAAAGGTCATATCAAGAAATATTGCTTCAAGTGGAAGAAAGAGAACAAAGGTGGTGGTGATAAACACGATCAGAATGATGTTGAAAAATTCGAGCATGTTGCTAATGTTACTCGTGAAGATCTGTTGGTCATTTGTGATGAGAATTTGGTCAACCTAGCATGTGACGAGACTAGTTGGGTGATTGATACTGGTGCATCAATTCATGTCACGTCGAGGAAGGATTTCTTCACATTTTATACTCCTGGTGATTTTGGGGTATTGAAAATGGGTAATGACGGTTTGGTTCCGGTTATCGGTATGGGAGATGTTAGCTTGGTGAGTAACAATGGAACAAAGTTAACTCTCAAGGATGTCAGACACGCACCGGATATCCGTTTGAATTTGATCTCTGCAGGAAAGCTTGATGATGAGGGATTCTGTAACACCTCCAGTGAGGGGCAGTGGAAGCTGACTAAAGGCTCCTTGGTTGTGGCTCGAGGAAAGAAGAGCTCAAATTTACGTTTGATGCAAGCTTCAGCTTCTCGAGAGATGGTAAATATGACAGTGAACGACAACTCAACTGAGTTGTGGCATAAACGACTCAGTCACATGAGTGAGAATGGGCTTAACTATTTAGCAAAGAAGAATCAACTTTCGGGCTTGAAGAATGCTACATTGAAGGATTGTGCTCATTGTCTAGCAGGAAAGCAGAGAAGAGTTTCTTTTAGAAGCCGTCCTCTTCATAGAAGGTCAGAGTTGCTAGAGTTGGTCCATTCAGATGTTTGTGGCCCGATAAAAGTAAGGTCACATGGCGGTGCACTTTATTCTGTAACTTTCATTGATGACTGTTCAAGAAAGCTATGGGTTTACACTTTGAAATCTAAAAATCAAGTCTTTGAGGTGTTTAAACAGTTTCATGCATCAGTTGAAAGAGAAACAGGGAAGAAGTTGAAGTGCATTCGTACTGATAATGGTGGCGAATACACAGGGCCATTCCATGAGTATTGTCTGCGACAGGGAATCAGACATCAGAAAACACCACCAAAGACTCCACAGTTAAATGGGTTAGCTGAAAGAATGAACCGAACATTGATCGAGAGAGTCAGATGTTTGTTGTCAAATTCAAAGCTGCCAGGATCATTTTGGGCTGAAGCTTTGAATACAGTGACACATGTGATAAATTTGTCACCTAGTGTTCCTTTGCAAGGTGATGTGCCAGATAGAGTTTGGTTTGTCAAAGATGTGTCATATGATCACCTACGTGTGTTCGATTGTAAAGCATTTGTTCATGTTCCAAAGGATGAAAGATCCATGCCAAGACTCGACAATGTATTTTTATTTGTTATGGTCTAGATGGTGAGTTTGGTTATAGACTCTATGATCCAGTTCAGAAGAAACTCGTGAGAAGCAGAGATGTTGTCTTCATTGTGGATCAGACCATTGATGACATTGATAAGACGGAGAAAGTAAATTCACAAGACAGTGGTGATCTGATCGATGTGAATCCGGTTTCCCTAAACTCTTCACCAGGTCCTATCCAGGATGATGTGCATGGTGATGTTACTGATGACCATCAGGATATAGGTGACTTTGATGCTCCCATGGATGATGTTGTAAATGATCAACAACAAGCACCTATAGCTCTACCAGCGGTTCCAGTTCGAAGGTCTTCCAGAGATCGACGATCTTCCGTCAGGTATTCTTCTGATGAATATGTTCTTTTGACTGACGGGAGAGAACCTGAATGTTATAAAGAGGCTATAGAGAGTGAATGCAAAGATCAGTGGGTTGAAGCGATGAAAGATGAACTTCAATCCTTGCATGAGAACCATACCTTTGAGTTGGTGAAATTGCCCAAGGGCAAAAGAGCCTTGAAGAATCGGTGGGTTTATAGGTTGAAGCAAGAAGAGAAGTCTTCATCTCCATGATACAAGGCTAGATTGGTCGTCAAGGGTTATACTCAAAAAAAGGGGTTGATTTTGAAGAAATATTTTCTCCAGTAGTGAAGATGTCCTCTATCAGAACTATACTGAGTTTGGCAGCCTGTTATGACTTAGAGGTTGAACAAATGGATGTGAAAACTACTTTTCTTCATGGTGACTTGGAAGAAGAGCTTTACATGAAGCAGCCAGAGGGGTTTGTTGCACAAGGGAAAGAGGACTATGTGTGCAGATTGAAGAAGAGCTTGTATGGTTTGAAGCAAGCTCCAAGGAAATGGTATAAGAAGTTTGAGTCTGTTATGGGGGAGCAAGGCTACAAGAAGACTACTTCTGATCATTGTGTGTTTGTTAAGAGATTCTCTGGTGATGATTTTATAATTCTTTTGCTCTATGTTGATGACATGCTTATTGTTGGTCAGAATGCTTCTAGAATTGAGAAGTTGAAGCAAGAGTTGAGCAAATCCTTTGCAATGAAGGATTTGGGGCCAGCAAAGCAAATTCTTGGCATAAAGTATGATAGGAAGGCCAAGAAATTATGGTTATCACAAGAGAGGTACATCGAGAAAGTACTTCAAAGGTTTAGCATGGACAAAGCTAAAGCGGTGAGCACTCCCTTTGCTACGCACTTCAGATTGAGTGTTAAGCACAGTCCTTCCATAGAAAAGGAGAAGGAAGAGATGCAGAAAATTCCTTACTCTTCAGCCGTGGGGAGTCTGATGTATGCAATGGTTTGCACGAGACCAGACTTGGCTTATGCCATTGGTACAGTCAGTCGTTTTCTTTCTAATCTAGGCAGAGAGCATTGGAATGTAGTGAAGTGGATTATGAGATATCTTCGTGGCACTTCCAACATGAAACTTTGTTTCGGCAATGAGAAACCTGTTCTTGTTGGGTATACAGATTCAGATATGGCCGGAGATATTGACTCGAGAAGATCTACTTTAGGTTACTTGATCACTTATGCAGAGGGAGTTGTGGCATGGCAATCGAGACTACAAAATTGTGTTGCATTGTCCACCACCGAATCAGAGTTCATTACAGAAACTGAAGCATGTAAGGAGTTTATGCATGAGCTTGGTTTTACTCAGGAGAAGTATGTCCTGTATTGTGATAGCCAGAGTGCTATTCATCTTGGTAAGAATCCAACTTTTCATGATAGATCTAAGCATATTGATGTAAGGTACCATTGGATACGAGATGTTCTTGAAGCTAAGCTGTTAGAGCTTGAGAAGATACATACTGATGATAATGATGCTGATATGTTGACGAAGGCTTTACCAAGAGGAAAGTTTGAAGCATGTTGTTTGATCTCCGGTATGGAGGCATTCCCCACAGAGTTGGAGGGGGAGATTTGTTGGGTAAGGGTCCCACTATGTGGGAAACCCTTAAAACATGCCATGTTTTATGGCATTTTATTTTGTTTTTCTTTGGCTTTTTATCATTTTATTTTGTCTTGTACATGGAGGTGTGTGTGTGTGTGTGCAGCAAATTAATATAGTCAGAGAGCAAAATCAGAATGTGAGAAGATGAGAAAAACGGGTGAGAAACAGAGAGCATAGCAGAATTTTTTTTCTTGGAAAGAAAATTTGCAGCAGTGATCAACTCTTCGATCGGAGGTCCATTCGTGGTTCGATTGAGCTGATTTTTGACAGCAGGTAGGCGACAAGGTGTTCTTGACTTTGTACGGTTGGATTTTTCATCCGAGTTTACGTAGCGTCGAAAATACCCGCTTTCTGCCAGCCTTCAATTTTGGTGATGTTCTCCTATTTTTCTCTCTTTTGCTAAAGATTACATATTGTTAGCCTTGTTGGAGTTGAATGCTTGTTGTAGGCTTGATATTGTAATCTTGTAGCTAAACATTTGATTATAGTGGAGCTTTTGATCGGACTCTAAAGTCCCGTGGTTTTTTACCCTTGATTTAGAGGGGTTTTCCACGTAAAAATATCGGTGTCTCTATTTATCATTTTTTTTGTGGTTACATTGGTTGATAGGTTGCTAGAGAACAAATATTTTTGTGCTATTGTGCTTGCCATAATATTTGATAAGAGTTATAGGGAGAGAAAGAACACCGGTTGTGCTTCGCTTCCGTTCGGTTGTTCGGTTTCTTCCCAACAAATTTTCCTCAAGAAAATTGCAAAAAGGGGAAGGAGAAGGCAGCGGCAAGAGGGCAAGAGATCTTACTCAAGGTTATGCTCGACTTCGAGTTTCTGTGAGTCCTCTATACATTCTTCTTTCTTGATTGCTTTCTTACACTTTCATGCTGGTATGAATGTATAAATCCAAGGAAAATTTTGGTGGAATGCATGTTGTCGAGGGAGCTGCTTATGCACGCGGATGCGGTTTTTTTTAAGCAGGCTATTAAATTTTTTCGCCAGAAAAAGGTGGTTCGGTTGGTGGTGATCTATGCCATCCAAATTTTTTTTATGAATGTTGTTCAATTGAGCATAAATAAATGAGGTCTGAATAATGGGAATTAAGTGGTTTAAATGTCAGTTTATGATATCCAAAAAGGATGTGAATTTATGATGTCTGGAATTTGCTATTTAAGGTGTTTAAATGCTACGATGTACAAAGTCTGTAGGCTGTAATTTGGGATGGTTAAATGATGCCATTCATGATGTTGGGATTAAAGATTGAAGGTGTTCAAAGGCTATAACTTTAGTTTGTCTAAATGAGCTTGAAATTTATTTAATACACGACATTATGAGTGTTTGTTGCTGTCCAGAGCAAGACAAAATTTAATTGTAAAATTGTTGATAAATGCCCTCTTTGGTGGATTCATTATTACTGTCCATGTAAGAGTAATTAAATATTGGTGCCTATTGAAATGTAATGTTGTACTTGTGTGCAATACTGACCAATTTAAAGAGAAATTAAAAGTGCTTGGCAAGTAAAAAGATTAATTATGTTAGCTGCATGTTTGTTGCCCGAGCCAGGCCTTGTATATGTGAGAATTGAAGTAAATTTAATAAAACTTCCCAAACTAATGAAGGAGGACCGAATTTGAAGAGGTAGTGAAAATTGTGGAGAATTGAATATGTTTAAATTTATTGAGTAGTTGAACTGCTACAGGCTGAAATATGGAGAAATTATTGGAGGCTAAAGGCTAACTTTGGCCACTGTTCGAATTCTAGACTTTAGTATTAATTTCCATGTTTAAAGACTTGAAAACTTGCTGGAAATTTGGAGTGTTAGATGTTGTATTTTATGTTGCCGAGTGCTGAAATTTCAGGCATTTATATGCTGCAAATTATGAGGTTCGGAAGTTGGAAATTGAGGTAATTAGATGCTGCAATTTACCATGTCTGAAAGCTGAAATTTGAGGTGCTAATTATATGCTGTAACTATTAATGCCTTAGGTTGAAATTAAAAAACAAAAATGTAATAGCTACAATTATGATGTTCTGATGCAGTAATTAGACTAAATATTAATGTCGTAAACTGAAATTAAAAGAGGTAGTAGTTATAATTGAGATGTTATGCTGTTGCATCTAGATTAAAATGTAAGTAATTATGTTGTCTTAATCATTTTCTGAAGGGGATTAATTATCGTATATTAAACTGTCTTTACAATGAAATTATGATATCTTAACGCGACAAGTTGAAAGGAGTTTATAGCTGTAATCTATTGTGCTTTGGTATTGTAATTAAAAATGTATAACTTTTGGTTTGATATTGATTATGTGTCGTTATTGCGTAAATTGAGTTTAATTGCATGTCCAAAGTTGGATAATTACATGTATTTTGGTTGGACTAATATTTATACCTTAATTGAGTTTAAATTTATGTCCCAAGCTAGTAAAATTCATTTTATATGGTTGAAATTAATATATGCTATAATCGAAGTTTAGTTGTGATCCAAAATTGGACAATCCAAAAGCTGGAGTTTTTCATGTTATTCAATGGTGGCGAAGTACAATGTAACGACCTAGATTTTTCACAAAGAAAGGAAATACAAAACCGTGGACGACTGGTTGGAAATGTACGGTTTGTGTTCTAAATTTGAATTACTTCGTTTGCTGCATTTATGAGTTGTATTGCAAGGAAAGATCTTAAGGAGAGCTGAAAATATTAAAAAGGGCTTGAATTGTTTCAATACGGAATGGTTGCTTACGATGAGGATTAAATTGAATAATTGTGGAAATATTGTATATTGATATAAGTATGAATTATGATCTGTTCTGAAATGTGGGATATTTTTACGTATATGTATTGATGGATAATAGATTAATTAATGGTATTAATTTGGAAAATTTGTTTATAATGGAGATTGAAATAGGGATGAGTAAAAGATATCGTAATTAAATCTAAAAATACGAATCTATTATTTAATGATTAAATTATTTCAATTGTAATATAAAGAGATGTATATGGTACAAATTTGTACAGCAAAACAGACTTTTAGCGGCGTTTTTAGTGGCGTTTAACATAAAAACGCCGCAAAAATTATACATTAGCGGCGTTTTAAGGAAACCGCCGCTAAAAAATGAGAAATAGCGGCGTTTATTTAAAAATGCCGCTAAAAATGATATATAGCGGCGTTAATTACTAAAACGCCGCTAAAAGTCGGACCTTTAGCGGCGCTTCCTGAAAAACGCCGCTAAAAGTCTGACCTTTAGCGGCGGTTGCTCAAAAACGCCGCTAAAAGTCGGACCTTTAGCGGCGCTTTATCAAAAACGCCGCTAAAAGTCGGATCTTTAGCGGCGCTTGCTCAAAAACGCCGCTAAAAGTCGGATCTTTAGCGGCGCTTTCTCAAAAACGCCGCTAAAAGTCCGTTCCTTAGCGGCGCTTTCTCAAAAACGCCGCTAAAAGTCCGTTCCTTAGCGGCGCTTTTGGAAGAACGCCGCAAATAATTTTAAAGTTTTTTTGGCTATATATGTGTGATTGTTTTTAAATATATATATTAAATAATTTTTTATATAATTGTAAAAGAGATAACATTAATTTTAATACATTAAAATTATGATTCTAGTTTAAATTATTTAAGAGAAAAAAATTTGTTAAAAATGAAAAAAATTATTAAATAATTTCTTATATAATCGTAAAAGAGATAGTATTAATTTTAAAATATTGAATATTAATTCTCATGATTGTTTTTAACATATATAGTTTAGGGTGTAAGGATTAGGATTTCTTCGTTTTAATGTTTAGGGATTATAGTCCTAGGGTTTTATGGGTTAAAAGTTAGGGTTAATGGGTTTAAGGTAAATGATTAAGGGTTTGGGGTAAATATTTTAAGGGTTAGGGGGTTTGAGGTTTAGAGGGAAATTAATGGTTAATAGGTTACGGTTTTAATTAGGTTTATAGTTTATGGGTTTAGGGTTAGGGGTTTAGGGGAAATGATTAATGTGTCGTTTTTTGAGTTTAGGGTTTATGATATAAGTGTAGAATTTTAAGGTCTAGGGTTTAAGGTTTAGGGTTTAATTTAGTTCATGTTTAATTTTTTTGCCTTAGTGTTAAAAGTTTAGCAATTAGTGTGTAAGGTGTGGGTCGTAAGGTTTAGGGGTTAATGTTTATAGTTTAGGGTTTTAGTTGTTTAGAGTTTTTGATTTAAGGTTTAGTATTTATGCTTTTAGGGTTTATATGTCTATAAGGGTTTTATGATTTAAGACTTTGTGGTTTATGGTATTTTAGGGTTTAAAGTTTATAAAGGTTTATAGTTTAGGGTTTAGATTTTGGGGTTACGTGTTTAAGGTTTTATAGGTTTTAGGGGTTTAGGGTTTAGGGTTAGGATCTGGATTTATATTTTGGGTTTCAGTTATTCTTAACAAAATCAACTCAAATAACTTGCATTTAATAATTGTCTATAAACTTAAATTTCTTTTGATTATATAATCTCGAATCTTTCATGTTAAGCTAAAAGAAAAAGAAAAATCCTTACAATTAATTAAATTAATTGCTTTTCTTAGTTTGAGTAAAAAAGTAATGCAAATAATTTTAAGTTTTGTTTGGCATCGAAAATAAAATTATGGAAAACTCTAAGTTGATAGTTTGTACACTTACAAACTGTCTTCAACCGTTGATTTTTTATTTTTTATAATTAAGTTTAGAAAATTATATGTAAGAGTTAAAAATTAAAAATATATTTAAGAATTAATTAAATTAGGTTTAACAGCTAAGTTTCTAGTAGAATCTATTTTTTATGTTTTATTTTAAATATTACTTAAACTTTAAAATAAATAAAAAATTTGATTAAATCTTTAACAATATATTAGTATCAAGAATATTAGTGGCGTTTTTAATTAAAAACGCCGCAAAAGGTAATAAATAGCGGCGCTTTTCAAAAAACGCCGCAAATAATCATTTTATTTTACCTAAAAACGGCGCCGTATTGTTAGCGTGAAGCAAAAATTGCTTAACGCTTTACATTCCCCATTTGATTTCCCGAAATCCCTAACTCCATCTCTTTGCTCCTATTCTCATCTTTGTTTCCCGAAATCGAGAAATCCCTAACGCTTTCTGCGCCTTCTCTTCCTTTTCTTTTGCTTTGATTTCCAATCTCTTCCTTTTTCACATCTCTTTGATTTCTCATGACTTCATTATTTAATCTATTTGAGGTAAGTTGTGAGAACGAATCTCAATTGAAATTTTTTTTTTATTTTCATTTCAGTGCCATATTTCCTGTTTCAATTTCATTTACAAATTTTCACTTTTATTTACAAGTTTCATAGTTTTTGGTTCCTGTTTCAGGGCTTCCTTTTTCACGTTGTGAGAAACGGCTTCCTGTTTCACGTCGTTATTATTATTTTTGGGTTCATAGTTTCTCCGCCGTCGCCGCTGGATATTCGGGTCGTGGAGGTATTTCCTTGGTTCTTCTTCATTAAGTTTTGCTCTTGTTATGACACTTGAGTGATTGATTGCTATTTCCTTGGTTACCCTATGTGTTTTAGTGTTTTTTCACGGTTCTTCTTCTGATTTCTTATGATTAATTGCAGCACTTAAGGGATGAACTTTCTAGAATAGATGAGAGTTGGGCAAGTGCACGTTTTGATTCACTACCTCATGTTGTCCGTATCCTGACATGTTTTACGGAGAATAGGAGGTTTAACCTGTTCGACCTTTGGTCTGATTTTTACCTAGATTGATAAGTATAAGTATAGTTATGATGTTTTACAGATGTCTCATTGTGTCATAGTTTATGCTTCAAGAGGGATTCTTGCTGAGTTAGAAATGGGTAGGGTCAAACATATGTTTCAGAGAATTTTGTTTTAATTTTTCTTGTCTTGTTTTTGAAGTTTTGATGGAATTTTTTCTTTTATTGATATTAGCATTTTGCTCATTGCAAGTGAACCATATTCTTTTATGTTAATTCTTTTAAGGAAAACAATGCTATTTACTAGTTATTTTAGTGCTAAAAAATTCTATATTAACTATTGACTCTAGCAATCACTATCTAGATTCTGCACTTCTTTTATTGCTGTTTTATGGTCTAACGAACTCTATTGATTTATAAAACCATTTTAAATAGTACTAACAAAATAGCATTAATTAAAATTCAATTGAAAGTAAGGGGTAATAAAGTTTAACACTCCCTCAAACCATAGATATTTTTCCAAATGCTACTAAACTAAGAGAACTATTTCTTTCTGTAGTGTGATGTCTAAAATTTTAAGTTTTCAAATATTTCTTCTTTAGTTTTTAGTTTTCAAATAATTTTTAGTTTTGATTCAATATTCCTGTTACTTATTTTAGTAAAAAATTCAAATATTTGAATTCGTTTATTCCTTTTACTTTGAAAAAAATCTATTTTAAATAAATAAAGAATTTTTTTATATGAAATATTTGAAAACTAAAGAATTTTTTTAGGCATTGAAGTATATTTCTTCTTCTACGTATAGTTTGTTTACACACTTCCGTTTGATATTTTGTTAATTACTTTTGCTTTGTTTATTCAGTGTTTGATATTGAAGTATATTTTGTTTGATATTTCTTCTTCTAAGTATATTTTGTTTGATATATGAGAAGTTTTGTATCTTTACTTGTATATGGCCATGTGGTGAAAATTCTTGAATTTTGATTGCAGATTAGAACTATATTCATCTCTCGTTACATGAATTTTGATTGCGCTTAGAATTATATTCATCTCTCGTTAATTTCAATATGTGACTTTAAAAGTTAAATTAAAAAAATTTAATGATGTAAATAAGTGAAATTAATTTTTCGCTCTAGATATATTTTGCTGATCCGAAAGCTCTAAATTTGGCTTCACGGTAATTTTGAAAGTGAGTTGAATTGAAGAGGACTTCCGAGCCGAGGCCTTGCTGCATTACCGTCTCCTCTCTGCAAGGCACATCACCATCAAGCTCTCCACCACTACACAGACAATCGGTAAATTTCAGATTGTATTTGGAGTTGATTTTGAACTTCAAATTAATCATTGATGCTTGTGTTAAAGAAATGTCCATGATTATTTGTTGTTTTAATGTCTAATCCTCAATACTTTGTTTATTCAATTATATATATATGTTTACATGTAAGTTACTTAAATGTGAAAAAGTATAGAGTTTAAGAACGACCAAAATCAAGAACTAAAATTGATCCTAATTGATTTAATTGCTACCAATTGGATTAGAGCTGAAAAAGTAGAAGAACTAAAATTGATTAAATTAAAATATATAAGTATTAAATTTAGAATTTAAAATTAATATAGGGAGTAATAGCAAATTTTAACTTTGTTGTCCAATATAAAGCAAATTCTTATTGTTTATGATATAGTTTTTGAGGGGATACACTACTTTGGGAGTTTGGACAATAATGAACACTCGAGTGCATGCCCCATGCATTAACCTTATTAACCATATTGATCAATTTAAATGCTGAAGTTATCAATTTAAAATGCTTAAGTTACTTAAATTGATCCCTTTTTTTCTATGTATATATTATGATATATATGTTTACATGTTAGTTATTGTTTGTAATTGTTTATGCTTAAGTTATTCTTTTAATATACGTCTTTAATATATATTTGTATGAAGTAAATTGATCTTATGTTGTTTGCATCTCGATTCTCGCTTCCTCGCTTCCCGCAATTGTTGGATTGGATTTGGTGGTAATAACTTAACAGTATGAAATCATTATTATTCTTATTTGTATGTTGTTGCTTGCTTTGGAGGTTGTGCTGCAAATTGATCAATTTAAATGTCAGTAAATGAACTTTTAAACTATGGTATTCTGCTTTTGTTTGATTTCTTTTCATTTTGCTAAGAATGTGCTGCAATTTGATCAATTTAAATGCTGTAAAAATGAAGTTTTAAACAATGGTATTACGCTTTGTTTGATTTCTTTTCATTTTGCTAAGAATGTTGCGATTTGCTAAGAATGTTGCGATTTGAAACCTAAACATCTACCTACTACGACTACTTACATTGAAACTAAACTAAACTTGCACACTTGGTAAAGTTGATTTATCAGCTCAAACGTCAACAAAAAATACATCAAGTACATTAACAACTTGGTTCTAATTTAACTAAGTTAAAGGTATGTAATGATATAAAGATTAACATAAACACAAAATAAAATTTAATTGTTAAAAAATGTTTAAAATTTGTTATATATTAAATTTAATTATTGTCATTTTTGGTTGTTGTTAAATTTAAAAATGTAAAAATTAATTTTTTGATTAACTTTAATTTAACAAATAATAATAATAATAATAATAATAAAGACCTAAATTTTAAAAATTGTAAAATAAAATGGCTAAAATCTTGCATATAAGATGATATAAAATGATATAAAATGGTAGTAAAATTTTGTTATCGTGATAATATTAATAAAACTCATTTTTTCTTATCAAAACATATTTTATTTCTTATTGAAAACAAAACTAATTTTAATTATATTATTTAACAAATTAAATATGTTTTTTATCATATTATAAAATATTATAATTAGTTTAAAAAAAGTCAAACAATATTTACAAATTATATTAAATATGATATTTTTATCATTTAAAATTAACATTTTAAAAACTTGTATTGTAATTCTAATGTTAAGCGAATTTGTAAATAAATTTATATTTTAATCTGCTTTTTAATTTTAATCTTAATCATTATATAAAATTTTAAATTATCTTGAATAAATTATTTATTCCTAATTTAAAAGAGTTGTAATGTTTAAACTATATTTTAATTTTAACTTTTAATGTATTAAATTATTATTGAACTTATGATTTTTAATTTAAACTTGCATATAATGTGTAAAAGAGTTATAATTGTATTAAAGTTTGTGTTATTTTTTTCTTCTGTAAAATATTACACATTCATATAATCTATGTTATCTAAATTCATAGAATAATGTTTGATTTCAAAATGTAATATTTTTCAATGTTTTTAAAACTTATAATTTTTATTTAAATAAACAAATATTATTTAAAACTTACATAAGTAATTTAAAACATACATAACTTAAATAACTTACATAATACATGTAGTTTAATGTAATAATTAAAATATAAGCATTTAGTTTAAAGATCAAATTTCATAACTTCCGTTATACATAACTTACATAATTTTAAGATCAAATTTCATAACTTACATAATTTTAAGATCATATTTCATAACTTACATAATACATAACTTACAATGCCATGTATGATGAACCTTAAAAGAAAATTCATTTTCAAATTCAAATTCTTTTAAAAAAAAGATTCAAAGTATATAGGCTGGAAACCTGACGGGTTGCCTTATATCTCACCGTAAGATATAACGGATCCTCCCCAGGTGTAACAAAGCCACGTATGATGAATCTTAAAGAATACATAACTTACATAATTTTAAGATCAAATTTCATAACTTACATAATTTTAAGATCATATTTCATAACTTACATAATACATAACTTACAATGCCATGTATGATGAACCTTAAAAGAAAATTCATTTCCAAATTCAAATTCTTTTAAAAAAAGATTCAAAGTATATAGGCTTTGAAACTTTGTGGGTGCCTTATATCTCATCGTAAGATATAACGGATCCTCCCTGTGTGTAACAAAGCCACGTATGATGAATCTTAAAGAATACATAACTTACATAATTTTAAGATCAAACTTCATAACTTAGATAATTTACATAATTTACATTGCATTTAATTATATATATGATCATATCATTACTTACATAAATTATAAATTAACACTTTAGCCGTGTAATTTATTGCCAAGTTTAGACTTCAACAACTACGAAATGGATAGGAGTTGGATGAAATTGTCAAGGGTAAGCAATAGGTATCGAAATGGAGCAGAAACTTTTCTGAATTTCGCATTTCAAAATGCAAGCCAAGAGAATATGATTCTTTGCCCGTAAGAAGTGTTGCAATATCAATTGGTATTGTCGTGAAGTTGTCTACGAACATCTAGTTGTTGATGGTTTTGTCCGGGGGTATAAAAAATGGATTTTCCATGGAGAGTGTACATCTAGTGGAGCATCTTCATCGATGAATATGGGTTATCCTCATACTGCTTACAATCAGAATCAGAATGTTAGAGATGATAATATGGAAGGCATGTTGCAGGATGCTTTTAATATGCGCAGTGATGGTTTCGGGTCGTTTCCACCTGACTTGGGTGCAACTGATGCTTATAATTTTGGTGGAAATACTTTCACCGAAGGAGGAAGAAGTGTACCTGATGAACAGCCAAATGAAGAAGCGGCGAGGTTCTACACGTTACTTGGTGAAATGAATGAAGAACTGTATGAGGGGTCAAAATTTTCCAAACTCGTCTTTTCAGATTCGTCTTTTTCACTTGAAATGTTTGGGAGGATGGACCGGAAACTCGTTGACAATGCTGTTAGAGTTTTTGCAAGAAATGTTTCCGTTTGCGAAAATCCCTCAATCTTCGAAAGACATGAAGAAACTGATAAAGGATTTGGGCCTTGGCTACAACAAAATCCATAGTTGCCCAAATGACTGCATGTTGTACTGGGGCGACCGGATAAACCAACAGTGCTGTCATGTATGCGGTCAATCCCGTTGGATTAATAGAAATACAGAGGATAGTAACGAGGATGGACACGATACACAGTCAAGGAAGCAGCCAGTTAAGGTTTTACGGTATTTTCCGCTAATACCAAGGCTTCAACGGCTTTTCATGTCGTCGAAGACAAATGAATCAATGACGTGGCACCGTGATGGACGAATGCAGATGATGGGTCATTAAGACATCCTCGCGATTCTTTAGCTTGGAAATCATTTGACTCCAAATTTCCAAGCTTTGCAAGCGATCCTCGAGTGTGAGGCTTGGGCTAGCATCCGATGGATTTAACCCTTACAAACTCATGAGCACAACGCATGTCTGATGCTTGGCACGTAGTACTTGTTCCCTACAATTTGCCTCCATGGGTTTGCATGAAACAATCTTCTTTTATCTTGTCTATGATTATACCTGGAGAGAAAGGGCCGGGGAATGATATTGACATCTATTTGCAGCCACTTGTTGACGAGTTAAAACAACTATGGGCTGGTGTTCAGACATACGATGCAATGAGAAAAGAGAACTTTAATTTACGTGCGGCTTTAATGTGGACTATTAACGACTTCCCGGCTTATGCTAATTTATCTGGTTGGAGTACCAGGGGACGTTATGCTTGTCCGTGTTGTGCTGCGCAGACATGTTCGCAATGGTTATATAATGGGAAAAAGTTCTCTTACATGGGGCATCGTCGGTGGTTACCGGATAATCATACATTTAGATTTCAGAGTGCTCAGTTTGATGGTACTGAAGAGTTCAGACCAGCTCCTTCGCAGACCAGTGGATCCGAAATATTCTTAATGTTGAAAGATAGCAATTTCATTTATGGCAAGATGAATCAACCGGCAAACCCGCATAGAAATAGAAGATCTAGGGATGAATCTGATGATGAATCCGATGAAGAGGATGATCCTAATGAGGCGGACTTGTGGAAAAAAAGAAGTATTTTTTTCGAGTTGCCTTATTGGGAGCATCAGATTTTACGCCATAATCTTGATGTCATGCACATAGAGAAAAATGTCTGCGAGAACATCATTCGGACTATTTTGAATGTTGATGGAAAATCAAAAGATAATCTTCAGAGTCGACTTGATTTAGTCCACATGGGAATTCGGCGTGAGCTTCATCCCCGAGCACTTCCGAATATGAAATATCAGTTGCCGCCTGCAATTTTTTCAATGTCGAAGACAGAGAAAGAAGTGTTTTGTACGGTGTTGAAGGATATAAAGGTCCCGGATGTGTATGCATCAAATATATCGCGATGTGTGAGTCTTAAGGATCGAAGATTATATGGCTTAAAATCGCATGACTATCACATATTGATGCAAGACTTACTGCCAGTTGCTATGCGGTGTTGTATGTCGAAAAAGGTGACGGCTCCTGTAATTGAACTGTCAAATATAATGAAAGGTATTTGTGGTAAAGTTTTGAATGTTCAAGAACTTGAGAGACTACAAGATCGAGCCGCATTGACTTTATGCAATCTGGAGAAGATATTCCCGCCTTCCTTCTTCACTATTATGGTGCACTTGTTAATTCATCTTCCGCGTGAAGCACTTCTTGGTGGACCCGTTTTCTATCGATGGATGTATCCCATTGAAAGGTCTTACTTTATTTGTAAAATATTCCTTCATTCAAATTTCTTTCATGCCTTTAGTTGCAACTTTTGATAATGTTGTATATCGTGTTTAGGTTCCTTTCCAAATTGAAGTCATACTGCCGTAATAAGCGTTATCCGGAAGGATCAATAGCCGAGGGCTACTTGGCAGAGGAATGTATGACTTTCTGTTCGAGGTATTTGGAAGATGTTGAAACTAGAATGAACAGACCAAGTAGAAATGTTTGGCTCCACGATCATAATTTGGCTGAAACTTATTTATTTCAAAGTTTCGGAGAACCGATCGGCAAAGTCGAAATTACGAAATTAGACGATAGATCGTGGGTCCAAGCGCATCGATCACGCTCTTTTCATCACGAATCAATGGAACCATTTCGAAGTAAGTTCTACAATTTGATAAATACTCATCAATTATGATTTGTTTGTCTTCTAACAAAGTGAAACCTTTTTTACCGTAGTGAGTACAAACAAATATTGAGAGCTCGTGCACGATCTCGAAGATTAAATCGACGAGAAATTAATAAGTTGTTCGCAGAATCATTCCATGAATGGTTAAGTCAAATGGTATGCAATTTAAGTTTTCATTAACAAGTAATAAGGTTTTCTCATAATAATTACTCGATTTACTTTCGACTCGATAGGTTTGGAGTCGAAATGAAGTAAATGACGACGTTAAATGGCTTTCACAAGGCCCAAACAGATTAGTTAAAAGATACAGTGGCTTCCTTATCAACGGATACAGATTTCATACAAAGTATCGCGAGAGATTGAGGAGAACCCAAAATTGCGGAATTGTTGTTAATTCTTCGATTACAAGTTATGCTAGTGCTAGGGACGGTAATCCGGTCGAGGGGAATCTGGAGTACTACGGACTTATTAATCGACATCATTGAGTTGGATTACTACGGCAAATGCAAAGTTGTCTTATTTCGAGGTGATTGGGCTGATGTGAATACGGCTCGTGGAATTAAAGTCGATCAATATGGCTTTACAATGGTGAATTTCTCTCGATTGATTCACACCGGAGAACAACTAATGGACGAGCCGTATGTGTTTTCTTCTCAAGTTAAACAAGTTTTTTACTCGGAAGATCCAATTGATGAGGTTGGTACGTTGTACTTGAAACACCCCTAGAGACTTTTTCGACATTGGCAGTGGAAGTAGAGATGATATAGTCGAAAGATCAGAAACATTGCCTTTTCCAGAACAAAACTTAAACGAAAATATCCCTAGTACTAGTCAACAATTTCAATGGGTTCGTCAAGATGTGGACGAAGATATTTACGAAATATGATTTAGTAAGATTTTACGATTTATTATTTATATGTAATATTATAATTTTAATGTTGGGCATGTTATATAAGTTAACTATTTTAAATGTCCTATTATTGTTGTTATTTGTTACTAAAATTTTGAACTATTTTACGTGTATTGCAGGAAAAAATGCCTAGAAGACGATTATTACGAGATTTCAATATTGTTCGCGATACTCCAAATTTAGAAGAAAGAAATAGTGAAGAGCAAACAAACAGTTGTTGGATCTTCTACTCTGCTTAGGACATAGATGATGAGCTTTGAGAGAATTTGAAAGTAATGTTAAGTTTATTTTACATGTATGTTGAATTTTATTATTGATTCATTTTTCAATTTTAATATAATAATATATTATTTTTCAACTGAAGGTGGTGGGACGCGCAGAGCTCGGGGACGTACACTACTTAAAGATTTATACGACTTAGAGCCTGCCAATCGTGTTAAAGTAAGGAGAAACAATTATGGCCAGCCTGTTGGATCTGAAGCTCGACTGTTAGGAAGCTATTTGGGCATTATTTCACGAAATGCCAATATGTTGCCCATTAACTACGAATCATGGCATCACATGCCTGATGCCAACAAAAATCAGGCTCTCGAAAATATTAAGGTACCAAAACGTGAATGTAATTTATAATACTTTAATTTAATTTTCATTTATATTAACTTTTTATACTTTTTTTCTTCAGGCTAGATTTAATTTAGATGTCTCTGATGACTATGTTAAGAAGACCTTGGGCAAAAAATGGAGAGACAATAAAAGCACGCTCAAAAAACAATATTTTAAGAAAGACATAAGCCTCGACGAAAAATTAAGAAATGTTCCACCTGAGAATGTTGAGGTACCAACGGAAGATGCGATTAGATTTTGGAATTCAAAAAAGGAGAGGTATTACGTACTTCTAAAATCTTAGAAATTATTTGGTTTATAGTATTTACTATATATATATAATTCAAATTGCATTATGTAGGACCGTGAGCGAGTTGGAATAAGCGTGACAGACAAAGAATGTAAATTCACGCACACGGCAGTTCTAGAAGTTTTGCTTGTGTAGTGAGGCCGAGGTATTATTATTTATTAATTTCACAAATATTAATTACTTTATACTATTAAATTATATTTTTTCTAAAAAATGCAGAAAAACTTCGATTTGGTCAAAAAGTTGGACGCGTTCACTTTTTGACATTACGCATAGAAAGAAGGATGGATCTCAGATGACATCCAAGTGCAGAAAATTTTGGTATATTTACTTAATAAAATTTTATATTTTATAAATATTTATAATGTTTAATTATAATAGTTTAATTCATCGTTTATAGTTTTAAATTTATAATGTTAAATTATTTTGCATTCTTTCTTATTTATATATTTCGTTTCTAACTCTTTAATTGATTTATTAGGATAAACTAAAGGAGAAAAGCGGCGGAGTATGAAGCGGTTGCTTCGATCGATAGTTCTGTTAATCTTGACGAGATTGATAACGAGAAATTATTACGTATGTTTTGGGTCCCGAAAGGTACGATCGCCGATTGATAGTTCTGTTAATCTTTAGTATATTTTTAATAGAATTATCACTGATATTTTTGGACTTGAAAGGCATGGTCGGGTTCGATCTAAAGGATCCGGTGTTACCCCGACCCAATATTTTGATCCTCGGCCCAAAGATAGTACATGCCTTCCGGAGTCAATCTCGTCTTGAAGTTCGTGAGGCTACAAGACCAAATAGCTCTCGATGCAAGAGAGCACGGTTGGCGCAGAGGCAACAAATTGCGATGTTCAAAGAAAATATGAAGAACTCCAAAGAATGACTTAAAGCGGATGCAGAGCGCGGCAAGAAGGAGAGGAAGGCAAAGCAGCAAAGAGAGAGGCAAAATGCGCGATGCGAGGAGGCGAGAGGCATCATCGATGCTCGCAGAGCGCGAAGAAAAGTACGAAGAGCTCTCCAAGAAATGGCTTTCAACGTATGATGCAGATGTTTGAGCAGTCGCAGAAACCGTCATCTTAGACACATTTAGTTTCTCGTTGTAAGAATGTTTTGACATTATTACATTTAACATTATTGTTACAATATTATTTACAATTAATGTATTTGGTGTGATTTTTATGCTAAATTTTTGTTTTATGATGGAATTATATGTCGTATTCTCGTTATTGGTTGGTTTTAATGCGGGAGGGGTATAATATTGAATAAATGGCACTACAGAAATCTGTACAAATTAGCGGCGTTTTTTGAAAAGCGCCGCTAAAGAACATGGTCTTTAGCGGCGTTTTTTCCAAAAGCGCGGAGAAAGAACATGGTCTTTAGCGGCGTTTTTGGGAAAAGCGCCGCGAAAGACCATGGTCTTTAGCGGCGTTTTTAGGAAAAGCGCATGAAAGACCATGTTCTTTAGCGGCGCTTTTGGGAAAAGCGCGCGGAAGACCATGTTCTTTAGCGCGCGCTTTTCCAAAAACGCCGCTAAAGATCATGTTCTTTCGCGGCGCTTTTTCAACATAAACGCCGCAAAATTTTTCTTGCGCGTGTAATAGCGGCGTTTTTGGGCGCTGCGAGCGCGCATGCAAAACACTTTATGCGGCGCTTATAAACGCCGCTAAAGGCCAAAAAAAACGCCGCTAAAAGTCTGTTTTGCTGTAGTGAAATATAACAGATTGATCTATAAGAAGTAAATCGAATCGTATTCTTAGTTGAAGTGTTATGACATGTAACTTTCCATACTAAATTGTATTTATTCTTGTTGTTGAGTTAGGCATGCATAATTTATATTTTAGTTAAATATTAGATATAGAAATATCATTGGGTTATACTTAATGTATGGCTTTATTTCCCGTGCACATGTTAAGTACTTAGCGACTCGATTATTGATTCAACATCCAGCAAAAATCTCAAACTCAAGTGTTGAGGTGATTTCTTTTTGGTCTCGGCATGTGCCTAAGATGTCAAATGGTTATATTACGAATTGTGAGTATTTTGTTACCATTTTGGAAATTATGAATATAAATGTATACGTATGTGTTCGGGATAGTCATATTATTATCTTGTTAGGCAACTTGGTTTATAAGCTTGATGATTTAATAGTTGAGAAAATGGCATGCTATGAAATATGTTTTTGTATATGCTCTTATGCACTTGAATGCTTAATAGGTTGGTTTGAAATTTTTGTTAAGCTCGATAAAACCTCAAAATTGATAAATTACACGTTGTATTTAATTATATATGAATAAATCAATATTTAATTGATATTTGGCTATGAAACGAAATCGAATGTTTTGTAATTGCTTGTAACACCTTATAGTTTAGGTTCGACAATCAAATTGAGTATAGGGTGTTACTTGTAACATCTTAAATCTTTAATAGTTCCAAAAATTATGATATGGGTCAATTAGTTCGGAGTACCAAGATTCCAAAAATATAAAAATTACAAGAAAATAACTAAACTGAACTAACCAAATTGAGTTTTGAATATTAAATAACTAGGCCCGGGGTTCTCCCACTTGTTCCTTTCTGCTTCGAATTTAGAAGGAAATGAAGAGAATTTTAATTTATCTTTCAATCCACTTGGTTGTTTTATTAATCTTTGTTTATTTCTTTTATTTTAATTAACATATATATTTTTATCAATTTCTTTTTAGTTTAATTACTTATTAAATTCTCAAGCATTTTCTAACTTAAAATTCAATAGTGATTACATTTTTACAATTTAGCATCTATACTTTAATTAGTGATTTTCTCCATTTAATTACTCAATTGTTCATTAGTATATTTTAACACTAACTTTGTAAAATCTTTCTCTTCATAATCTCTCATTGACTCGCTTTATAAAATTGAGTTCTGAAATTGCATTTTTCGACACTATCAAAAATTGGGTTGCTACAAATAAATACTATTTCTGTTACAGTTATTCAATTAGGATTCTCCTCTCTCTCCCTATAAATAGATAACACTAGTAGAATTATTAACATAATTTTTACACACAAGTATCATATATTCTTATTCTACTAGAAAGTAGCGAGAATTTATTTTCTAGGAATTACAATTTCTATTGAAAGTAACAAACCGTTTTTGGTTCTTCTTGTTCGACCCCACACTTGACTCAATTCGAGGTACGAGGATAACCAAGAAATTGTTCAGCTGAAAGCTGGGAATGTTTTAGATTCGTTTCGCACAAAACACGTATACTTTTCTAGAAAAGGGTTTATTGCTTTAAATATCACCAATCAACTCAATTTTTAAACTTCCATTGTAACAGAAAACTGTTTTCTTAATCAAAATTTTTCAACATGAACATCACAAGTGAATAAATCCATCAACAGATTTAGGATCTATTTTACCTGGATAATGTATTAAGTATTGTTAATCCAGTCAGTCACATATATGCTTCAATCTTCTGGGAGTCATTCTCCGATGCTAAAGACAAAACAACTCTCCAATTGGACTTGATAGACGACATATTAGTCTTTCAATCGGTTTGCTTATTTCCAATTAGACTAATGATATGTTTAGGTTCATCTACTAATACAAGTTGTCTTTCTATATTATAATTTGATCGTGTAATACCACTTAGTATTAGTTAAATATTAGTTAACTAGTGAGCCAATATTTGCTTCAATTTTCCTTTGCATACAAAAACATTGAGGCAATATATAGAGGGTATTATTGTAATTAATTGATATTATTATTAAACTAATTTATTCAAAAAATACAAATATATTTAGACAAAATAATACATTAAAGACAGTAGATCGCAACAGTTATCGTTGGCCTCTTCATTGTCTCGTCCGTCCATCGATACTTTAGGGACCCATCAATATGTCTTCGTACGACCTGTTATCTCTAACATTTGAAGAGATCCCCCTTTTTATAACAACTCCTAAACTTACCCCGACTAGGGCTTAGATTAATTGGCTTTTTGCTTGAACTCCTTTTTACTAAAATATGTCTTCCATCAACTAGTCAATTGTTTCCTATTTCAATGGCATTGGAAAAGCGAAAATCGGGTTGCTAAGTTTCCTCCTATTGTAGTGAGCGATGTAGACATCTAGGACTTTGCCATATAGATCGAACAGTTCCCAAAGTGCAGTCCTAGAAATCTTGCGACAGAGGTTATCCACGAATACGCTAAAAAGGTGGTTTCTGTTGAGATTACATGCTTAGATTGCTGCCACTTAGTTTTACTATTATTGAATTTGAATAAGTCTTCTTTATTTTAGGAGTTTAGTTTCCATTTTATTTGCTGATTTTTAGGCTTATTTTTGATTTTTTGGTTGTGAAGACTACTATATAAGTGCTGTACGTATTCAATATATATATCATGTCTTCAATTATTTTCTCTCCAAAAAGCTTCCTTTCTCTTCTTTCACTTAAAATTTCCTGATCAACCATTAAAGTTCTGTTCAAATCACCAACAGTTTGGTATCAGAGCTATCTTCTTAAGGGATCTGTGAGGTTATTTGTTTAAAATGGAAGGAGAATCAAGTTTTTCAGTTGCTGGTCCAGTCTTCGATGGAGACAATTATCAGATGTGGGCGATTCAGTATGGAGACTTACCCCAGAGGCTTTGGATCTTTGGGAAGTCAGAGAAGAGGATTATGTGGTCCCTCCACTTCCAAAGAAATCCTCTTTGTGGCACAGATTAAAGCACAGGAGGAGAAAAAGACAAGAAAATCAAAGGCAAAAGCTTGCCTCTTTGCAGCTGTATCTCAAATGATCTTCACACGACTAATGTCCCTAAAATCAGCAAAGGAAATCTGGGATTACCTCAAGGCTGAGTATGCAGGAGATGAGAGGATTCGTGGAATGAAAGTCCTGAATCTGATCAGGGATTTTGAGTTGCAGAAGATGAAGGAGTCTGAGTCAGTGAAAGAATATTCTGACAAACTCCTCAGCATTGCCAACAAGGTGAGATTGCTTGGTTCTGAGTTAAACGACTCTAGAATCGTGGAAAAGCTGCTGATCACTATTCCAGAGAAGTTTGAAGCCACCATTACTACTCTGGAAAACACCAAGGATCTGTTAAAAATTTCTCTTGCAGAGCTCTTGAATGCTTTACAAGCACAAGAGCAAAGAAGGTCTATGAGGCAAGAAGGGATGATTGAAGGTGCCTTACCTGCCAAGCATCAAGACAACGGCAGGTATAAAAAGAAGAAAAATTTCAAAAACCAGTCGACAAGTGGAGGATTATCAGGCAATTATCAGAAGAGCAAAGGTGAAGGTGCCAAGAAATCCTACCCACCTTGTCACCATTGTGAGAAGAAAGGTCATCCACCATTCAAGTGTTGGAGAAGACCGGATGCCAAATGCTCCAAATGCAATCAACTTGGACATGAAGCTGTGATTTGCAAAGTCAAAGGTCAAGTGCAAGAAGTAGATGCACAGGTGGCTGATCAAGAACAAGAAGATCTATTGTTCGTGGCCACTTGTTTCTCAGGCAGAGAATCAAGTGAGAGCTGGTTGATTGATAGTGGGTGCACAAATCACATGACATATAACAAAGAGCTCTTCGAGGAGATAAGAAACACTTAAATCAAGAGAGTGAGGGTCGGAAATGGAGAACACCTGGAGGTTAAGGGAAAATGCACAGTAACTATAACAAGCTATGAAGGTACAAAGTTCATTTCAGATGTTTTGTTTGTACCTAAAATTGACCAAAATCTCTTAAGTGTTGGTCAGTTACTGGATAAAGGCTATAAAGTGCTATTTGAGAATAAGCAGTGCTTGATCAGAGATGCTGGTGGCAAAGACTTGTTCAATGTCAAAATGAAGGGAAAAAGCTTTACTCTTGATCCAATGGAGAAGGAGCAAGTGGCCTTTAATTCCAGAGCCAGTGCCACTGAGACTTGGCACAAAAGACTAGGGCACTTTCATCATCGAGGATTGCTTCAGATGCAGTTGAAGAAGCTGGTTGAAGGACTCATAGACATTGATGGTGACAAGCTTGACAAATAGGCAGAAGTTGGCATATTTGTTGGGTATAGCACTATATCTAAAGCTTATAGGGTCTTTCAACCACACACTGGAAGTGTTATTGTGAGTCGTGATGTTCATTTTGTTGAAAATGAGCAATGGAACTGGGAAGATTCAACCAAGGTGGACCAGATTTCTAGTGCACCAAATAATTTTATCATTGGCAGCATGTCAGAAGAACCTGAAGACGAAGACCAAGATGTTTTGACTGATGATACACCTGTCAGAGGCACAAGGCTGCTATCTGATATTTATCAAAGCTGTAATATAGCTATTTGTGAGCCTGCAGGGTTCGATGATGCAAAAAGCAGTCAACATTGGATGGTTGCAATGCAGGAGGAGCTTTTGATGATAGAGAAAAACAAAACATGGGAGCTATTTGATCGACCCCTGAACAGGAAGGTAATTGGAGTAAGATGGGTGTTTAGAACCAAACTAAATCCTGATGGTTCAGTCAACAAATTCAAAGCAAGACTTGTTGTGAAGGGATATGCACAAGTCTTTGGAGTTGACTATTCAGAAACATTTGCACCTATTGCCAGGCTTGACACTGTAAGATTGTTGCTTGCTCTTGCTGCTCAAAAAAAAAAAAATTGGAAAGTATTCCAATTAGATGTTAAATATGCATTCTTGAATGGCGTCTTGCAAGAAGAAATTTTTGTCGAGCAACATGAAGGTTTTTTAAGTAAAAGCATTTCAACATCAAGTTATACTTTGTTCGAGAAGTTCAAAAGAATGGCGATGTGTCTCTTTGTTATTGCAAATCTGAAGATCAAATTGCAGATATCTTTACCAAACCTCTGCCACTTAGCAAGTTTGAAAATTTCAGGAAAAAGCTTGGAGTTTGCAGCATCTAAACAAGGAGGAGTGTTGAGATTACATGCTTAGATTGCTGCCACTTAGTTTTACTATTATTGAATTTGAATAAGTCTTCCTTATTTTAGGAGTTTAGTTTCCATTTTATTTGCTGATTTTTAGGCTTATTTTTGATTTTTTTGGTTGTGAAGACTACTATATAAGTGCTGTACGTATTCAATATATATATCATGTCTTCAATTATTTTATCTCCAAAAAGCTCCCTTTCTCTTCTTTCACTTAAAATCTCCTGATCAACCATTAAAGTTGTGTTCAAATCACCAACAGTTTCTATGATTATTTTCAAGTGGAAGGTATTGGATTAGTGGAGGAGCAACGTAAGGAGGGTTTTTGGACGAGGGAAGGGTCTTGGTCGAAGAATCCATCATCAGAATAAAGGAACTAAATAAACTTAATAAATTATATTTATTACATACAACAAAAAGTGCTGAGCATGGGATAAGAAATTAATTATACCATATAAATAGAGACAGAGATGGCGACGAGATGACTTCTTACTGAGTCTTGGTACCATTAAATGGGGACCATGACAGAGAACATGATACTAAAGACAAGCGAATACTGCACCAGCGGGGATAAACATGTGCTCAGCCAACAAATGTTGCTGCATATTCCTTAGTGGAATGCGCAATCCAGAAGAGGTCTTCGATTTCTAAGATATCTTTTTTTGATACAAGGTTTTCTTGTTTTATTTACTGTTGAAAACGTAATATTTTTTATCATAGTGAATTGTATTAAATATCAATAATAAATATCAACGAAAGGAATAATAATAAGATCGTTACTTTCACGACCTCTCGGAATATTCCTAGTGGATAGATCAACCACCCTGAAACGAATATTTTACACGGATTCTGCATGTTCTCGACCCTTTTTCACATGGCTTCTGAGATGTTCCATCCCTTATTGAATGACATAGTTACCATAACACCCTTGATTATTTTATGACAAAGTTTTAACTGCAAGGAGAAACTGGGATGCTAAAGAACCACCAACAAGGTAGGAATCTTAGCGAATAATCTCCCACGACGGTGGCAATTGGCTAGATAAGTCTGTAAAAAAATATAACGTCAGTAATGACAATATATTGCAAAGAAAAGAGAAATAAAATTTTAAGAACATATAGATTTTACGTGGAAACCCTACTATGTCGCTTGTAAAACCATATTCTAATAAGAGTAGGAGTGTAGTAAGATTGAGACATCTTATTCTAATCAATATCAAAATAGATGGAGTTTAATAAGGTTTAAAAAAACTTATTTAAAATAGAAAAGTGTAGTTCTAGGAAACAAAGGCAGCTTCTTCATTCTTCAGGGCTTAATGAGCATTGCCGAATCATCCTCTGAACATGGCATGATAGTTACATTACACAAAGAATAATGCAGCAGTAAGATTAGGCTGTCAAAAAAGACAAGAAAAAAATTTGAAATGTGTGATTAAGATATGCTTTAATAAGGAAGCCCATTACATGGTGAAAGCTAAAATTTATATCCATGGAGATCTATACATCACTTGTTGCTGTCGTCTTTGTATGATATTGTCTGATGCAACGGTGGACAGTGGAGTCCTAGGAAATGGGGAAGACAGGAAAATGGCTTAAAAGCTTCTTAACAGGCAAGAAAGTTAAGGAGAAAGAGAAAGGGAAATACGCAAGTAATCAGAATTCGTCGGTTGCTCCCGAGAATTCTACTACGATTTCAATCCCATCAACTTGTTCTAAAGAGAAAAGGAGATGGAGCTTCGGAGGTCGTCAGCTACGTTAACGCCTACAAAGGGCATAAATTCTATAGAACAAGCTCCAACTACTCCACCGCCTTCAGTGGAGGCAGCCACTAAGGATGAACAGCAAAAGCATGCCATGGCTGTCGCAGTGGCAACAGCAGCATCTGCTGACGTTCCTATTGCAGCTGTAATCCATTTAACCGCTGCTGCCACTGAAAAAGTTGGCGCAGCTGAAGAAGCTGCAGTCACAAAAATTCAATCCGTCTTCCGGTCATATTTGGTATGTAACTTCTTAATCGTCCGAAGTATAATTTGGCACCCAAAACTGTATGTATTTGACACATTATGATATGAAATCTCAAGTTGGATCCACTGGTGTTGTAACAGGCTAGAAAAGCTCTGAATGCATTAAAAGGACTAGTAAAGTTACAGGCACTGATAAGAGGTTACCTGGTGAGAAAACAGGCGATTGCTACTCTGCGTTGCATGCAGGCATTGGTTGCAGCACAAGACAAAGCTCGAGCTCAGAGGATTCGGATGGTTGAAGTATTCAAGCCAGCTAGCCACCGACAATCACCTCACAGAAGGTCAACACCAGATCACCAGTTCAGGCATGCATATCAAGTAAGTTCGAGTTACAAGCAAAACACAAGAGCCTAGTACTGTTTCTTAAAAATTAGAAGCATTGCAAAAATTTCTATTAAAAATTTGCCATATGACTTTTGTTCATGTAGGAGATCGACAGAGAAATGGAAGAAAACATTAAGATTGAAGAGATGAATCTTGGTGATTCAAAGGGATGTTCGACGAGCAGAGATAGCTATTCACACCATCCACAAGAAGAACGAGTGGTGGAACATAGATTTTCGAGTCATTATCCCTCAAGTCGTGCATGCTCCAAGCAAAAAAAATTGTCAGTTATCTTCAGCACCATCAGCTTTGACAGACATGAGTCCCAGAGCATGTAGTGGTCATTTTGAGGACTATTCTTTCACCACATCACAAAGCAGCCCCCGGAACAATTCAGATATTTCCGAACCACCTTTAGCATTGCCAAGACCTGAATATGTGGAATCTATGTCATATGACTACCCCTTATTCCCCAATTACATGGCTAACACAGAATCTTCAAGAGCCAAAGCCAGATCACAAAGTGCACCCAAATCAAGGCAAGACTCATTTGAAAGACAACCAAGCAGGCGAAGGCCATCAGTTGAAGGACGAAATCATGTCCCAAGGACTGTAAGGATGCAGAGGTCATTTTCACACGTTGGAGCCACTGCTCAAAACCATCAATATACCTGGTCAATCGAGCTTGATAGATCAGCAGTCTCCCTTAAAGACAGTGAGTGTGGATCAACCAGTACAGTACTGACAAACATCAACTACTGCAGATCCCTAGTCGCATATAATGTAAGTATGAAATAGACCAAAATAAAATCATCAAAATTCCAGCCTCATTGAGATAGGTACTAATGGTTAATTTCTGTGTTGTTGCAGCCTGATGAACATAGGTACTAATTGCACACCTTTGCTTACCATTGGGATTGAAATGGCTTGCGGCTCAACTCAACTCAAACAAAATTCGTAAATAGATATCAAATCATCTATGGTTAATGTAAAAGCTGAAATGACAGCGATGGCATGAAAATTTTTTCGTTCCCGATTTCAAAGTGGAGATAACTTCCCGTACTCAGCACCCCTGACCGCTGTAGAAACGTTTTTCTTCTTTGCTATTAGATCTGCTTCGAACATGTGTAAATGTCTTCCTTTGGCAAACCGTGAGGGAACTGACCTGCAAAATGATTGCAGGACCTCTGCATTACAGATTTAGCAGTGTTATGTCAAAAGAAATTCATGGTGTGAATAGTTTGTTAGTCATTAATTTTTAATCTGATTTAAGTTTAATCGAAATCAACCTCTTTGATAAAAAATTCAGGGAACCATATATCTTTCTGTAACAGTTACATTATCACAAATACTCTCTAACTTCTTTCAAGAGAGCCACAGTGATTTTATTTTCCCCAAACTGGTTAATAGTATAGGAACCAATGTGAACGGGTTTTTCCGAATTATTTTTGTGACTGAAAGGTACAGTTGTCACACTTAAGCGTGGGAGGTTTGATCAGCCATAATTTAATATGTCAAATTAGACTCTCTAATACACTTGAGGAAATTATTTTTAAGCAATTTAAATTTCCTTTATATGGTTTTTTTTTTTTTTCAATTTTTAGTTTTGTTGTTAATAAATTGTTTTTATTTAAGCCATTTTTGAGAACCAAATTGGCCAATCAGGTCATGGGAAACATAAAAAGTTGATTGAGTGATGTAGGGAGTTGAAAGTGGCCTGAATGTGAAGAAAACCTCACCTTGAAAGAGGGTACCGCAATATCGAAGCATGGAAGTCGTGATCCCCCTAACAGTGTTAAAACAAGGAGAATAGAGGCCATCTACATTGGTATTGCGATACCAGACCATGGGTATTACTATACAAAGACCCTCAAGACTTTCAATCTCAAGATTGTTGTGGGTATCGCAATGCCATTGCCTGAAGGGTGAAAAAAATTGTAGGGGCAATTTTATGTCCAAACAACCTTAAGTGTCTTTTTCACTTTAGGGAAAAATGGTCATTGTTAGGTTAAGTATTAGTAGGCTATAAATACAACTTTATAAGCCTTTCATTTCAGAGTTTGCTGGCGGATAGTTTTCCATAGTTTTAGGGTTAGGTTTTCTTTTCTTTTTCTTTTCATTTTTTGTTTTGGTTTTCTCTTTTCTTTTTAGAGTAGATTTTATTCTTATAGTTTTCTTTCTTCTTTCTTGTAAAGGACTTTGTAAATGAATATGGATGAAGCTTTTAGGAGCCATTGGTTCCACATCTAAATGAGCATTTCTTATCCATATCTCTATATTGTGTTGATTAGTTGTCGATGAAATGTTTGTTTGGATGTTAAGCTTTATCATGTGCTAAATTGTTAGATGGTTGGTTGATTGGTTGTTTGTTAGCATAAGTTAATGTCTATTCTTGATTAATTGATTGTTCGATTATATCAAAATGCTTAATACACTAGAATTGGCGCCTCTAGCGGAAAACCTAGATAAACGAGACCTAGAGGAAAGTTTATCCTTAGATAGTTTAACATGATTTTACCAAGTAGTGAGACCGAGAGGTAATCTATATGCCTAGGTGAGACCGAGAGGTAATCTTAGGTGGTATTTTTTAGTCTAGGATGAGACGGAGAAGAGATTCTAACTAAGAGTGACAACCAATATATAGTATAGGTTCATTAGTTTAATTAGCACTCCGCTAATGAATCGACCATCATTTATTCATTTACATTATCTAAAACATTAAGAAGAAAGTTTAGCTTAGTTAGTTTAGTTAATAATTTAATTTTAGTTTATAAATTATTTTGACTTGCAATAATAGTTTCCGACTCAATTAGATTAGTAATTGCTTAACTTGTAATTAACTTGATAAACACATTTACCCACTTGGTAATCCTTTGGGTTCGACCCCTTGGAATACTTCGTGTTCTATCGAAACTATAAATATTACAATTGACTTGTACGCTTGTTGTAACAACCCGTTTTTCAGTGGTGTCAAAAACAGTGATTTCAGGACCATAAATCCGACGTGTCGGTTCGTAAATATTTATGAGCTCATTAGTGTATTATTAAAATTTGGTTATGAGATTATATCAATTAGATAATTAATTAGGTAAAAAGGACTGAATCGTAAAAGCTATAAAAGTAGAGTTTACTAAATTAAAAGGGCTAAATGAATAAATTAGACAATAAAGATTTAATGGGTGGATCAACATGGTTATTTATTTAAATAGATAATTTTAATTAAGGTAAATTGTGATTAATTAATGTTTAATTATGAACTTTGAGATATTTACAAAATAACCTAGGTATATATATTATATTAAAGAAAAGAAAAAGAAAAATTTAGCTTATTTCTTCATCTTCTCCACGGCACAAGGAGAGAAAAAAAAAAGGAATTTACAGTTTCATGCTTTTATTTTTAAAGCTTCAATTGGTAAGTGTTTTGATGCTCGTTTTAAGTAATTTTTATGTTTTTGAACTTGTATTAGCGTAATCTAGCTAGCCCGATGATTAATTTGAAAAACTTTTAAATGTTTTGAATTATGCCATTGTTGAGATTTAGCTATTCTTAAAATTTTGTGATAGATTATTAATTTTAGTTGCTAGATAGGACTATATTGTATAGTGGTTTTTGATGATTTTAAGGTTTAAGGATTAAATTGTTAAAGTGTTAAAATTTCAAGGATTTAAAGTGAAATAATCACAGGTAAAGGTTGATATGGTGATGGTTACCAATCGACTATATTGTGTTTCTAGGAAAATTGGGTTAATTCCATGATTAGGGCTTGAGGACTAAATTGAATATAAATGAAAGTTTAGGGTAATTTTCTAAAATTTCAAAAAGGGACTTAATTGCATAAATGACTTCAACTATCTATTGATTCATTTAATTTAATGAAATTATTATTTTAGATCATGAACGTGTTGATAGCCGAGGAAATGACAAGGTAGCGGAGTAATCCCTGTCCTTTGGCTATTACTACAAATCAGCCTAGTAAGTTCGTATTTCTAATTTTTGTAATTAGTATTTCTTTCCATATATTTTCTATATTTAAGATGTGGAATTTCTAAGCATACTGGATCAATTGAGAGTTGGTAATACGAATGATTAAGGTGATTCAGCCTTGGGCTGGAATGTGAAGTGATTAAATGATTAAATATTCTGTTATAATGATATGGGCCATTCCAATGGTTGAGAATCCTACATAAGTTGCGGATTTTAGATAGCTTGTGTGAGCAGCATTGAGAACTAGTGAAATGACTAAATTCTCTATTCTGATGAATGAATCGTAGCGATGGTTGAGGTTATGCATATGTTGCAGATCCTCGTCAACTTGTGTGAGCTGCATAGCGAAATAGTCAATGTTCTGGAATTAGCTTGAATGAATGATACTCTACATTTTTGAAATGACGAAATAAGGATATATGAGAAAATTATTTAATGAAACGTATAGCTCTTATCTGTGGTGGATTATGAGGAATTACCTATTTGTTATTCAATTGTATTGTTAAGCTAAATTGTGGTGAGCTTTATTGTTAATTTAGCAAACTTACTATTCAAGTAAGCTTATTCGTGTCTTGTCTTTTTTTTTTTGTAGATTACCTTTTCTGATCGGGAGATTGGATCAACTCACAGAATCACACTATCCCAAAGACCCTTTTGGTAGATTTTGTAAACATTTGGCTTATATGGCATGTAATAGAGCTAATGGTTATTATGCTATATTCATGACTATGTGTGATGTTTGGTACTTGATGATAGAATGGTAAGCTTTGTAGTATGGTTCTTAAACTTTAGGTAAATTTGAGTATGAGACTATGATATGGTAAGTGTCATATTAAGTTGGTTTGGTGTGTTTGAAAAGGGTTAGTTTGGTGTATGTTATGGCTTATAGATGGTATTTTTTTAATAATTAGTAACATGAGCATTAAAATGTGTTTGGTATATAATACTTGGTATGGTGCTAGGTGATTGAAAATGGCATGTTTTGGTTGTACAAATATGTGTTTATGACTTGTAAACATGTATTATAATTGGTTTAGGTACCTATGAAATTGGGTGAGGAAATAGCATGAACTTGGTCATTTTGGACACACGCGGTGTGGGACACATCTTTGTCACATAGCCGTGTGTCACACACGAATATGTGCCCTAAGCGTGTTAGGTACAAGATTCACACAGGGCTAGCACATGTGTAACAATGACCGTTTTTAGCCAAATCAGAACAATGGTTTCGGGACCAAAAATCTAAATTTAAAATAATTATTTCATTATTATTTTAATGTTTACAGCATGATAGTATGATTGTGTGAAAGTTTCGTTAGGAAATTTTATCGTTTGAGTGTTTAATTTGATAAAAAGGACTCAATCGCGTAAAATGCAAAACTGGACTTCTATATGCTAAAGGTATTAAATGGATCTGAAATTAAATAGTGGAGGTATTTATGTCGTAAATATACCATTGTTAATATGATTGGACATTTTGGATTTATATTAAGTGATTTTAAGGAATTATATTAAAGGTTAAAAAGGTAATTTAGTAAATTAAATAAGTAAAATAATAAAACAACAAAGTTATCATCTTTGTTTAGTTTCTTCCACCGAAATTAAGAAGATAGAAACTCCATGGATGCATGTTATGTTCATCCAAGCTTCCTAGCTCAATAGGTGAGTGAATTTTGTCCTGTTTTTAATAATTTCTATGTTTTTTGAGATCGTTGCAGCCTAATCTAGCTAGCCCAAGGACTATTTTACAAAATTACTAAAGGTTTAGGGTTTTTCCATTGATGAATGTTGGTGTGTTTTGATGTTTAATGATAGAAAATGCATGCTTGTTGTTAGGTAAACAACATTTGTTAAGTGATTTTTAGTAAAATGTCCATATACGGATTATATAGCAAAATGTGTCAAATTCATGGTTAAATTTTGAAATAAATGAAAAATTTGGGCTGCTAGGGACCTAATTGAAATTTGGCTAGCATGGGTTAAGGTTGAATTGCATGAAATTATGTTTTTATGAGATAAGGACTAAATTGTAAAAATGTGAATTATTAGGGGCAAAAGTGTAAAATTTCCTTAACATGTATTTTGGACTAAATTGAATAGAATGATAATTAAGTAAGATTTAGATCAAGAAAGTGAAATACATATTTAGATCGGGGAAAGAACAAGGTTACTGAACTAATTGATTCGCTTCGTCATTTTTGCAATCGAGGTAAGTTCGTATGTATTAAACATTATTTTATTTGTGTTTTAGATGCTTTGATATTGCAAAATTATGAATACGACATTGCAGACATATTCAACGACGATTTGGCAAGTGAGAAAATCTCGGTTGAACCTTAGGAATAGGTTAGGATACGAATGACATGTCATTAGAGGTTATGTGATTTGGGTGGTAGTCCGTACGTCGTACCGGTGGCTGAGTTATCTGTCATATGTTGCAGATTCTTGTCAGCTTGTGCGAGCAGCAAAGACCGTAGTAGCTTCACCGTCATGACCATCACCTTGTGTGAAGCAGGACTCAGTTGATAGCTCTAGTGTGAGCATTATATGTGATACGAGATTGAGATAGCTTCGGGCTATATATGTTGCACTTAGGGTCCGAGATTCCCGAGTATCCAATAGTATTCCGAATGATTCAACGGGTAAATCAATGATGTGGATGGGTATGTATTTGATACGAGATGGCAGAGGTATATACATAAACCGTACAAACATTGAATCGAAGAAAACCTTGTGAATGATAATTGTGGTAGGTTGATGTTTTAAAATGAGATATGTTATGATATGTTTGAATTGCTTAAATTGTGCGTAATTGATAAGTTAAGTTTATTGCAATACGAACTTACTAAGCTTTATAGCTTACTTTGTTTAATTTTCCATGTTTTATAGTGAAATCAAAGCTAGCTCAGATTCGGGATTGTCGGAGACTTCATCACACTATCCAACTATCACTTTGGTACTTTTAAACTTAAGTGTTTTGAGTATATGGCATGTATAAGGACTTTGGTCATGTTGGTATATGTGTTGTTAATGAATTTAGTCATTTGAAATTGCTTGTAAATATCAAGAGTTTTGTTTTGTATATAGCTATGAGAGTTGGCTTAGTTTGGTTGGTTTGGTTGTGTACATATATGTGCGTATGGCTTGTGTTGTGAGTTTGTTGATGGATGTATAATGCTTCTTGATTATAGGTATTCTAGATGTCAAATGGTTGATATTTGAGAATTAGTATGCTTATTTGTTTAGGCAAAATGATGCATAATTTTAATATGCCATTTAGGTTATTTGTGATTATGAGTTAGCATGAATGAAATGGTCAAATTTGATACTTATGTATATTGTGGTTAATGGTATGAGATTATCATGATTTGAGCTTGATTGGAGTTGATTTGGAATGCCTATTATATGACATGTTTTGGTTGCCAATTGGGTTGATGTAGGTGTAAGCAAGTTTGGGTGGAAAAATGGCTTGGTAAATAGCCTATTTTTGTCCACACGAGTAGAGACATAGGCATGTGTCTCACCGTGAGTGACACACTGGTCGGAGTTACACTAGTGTGTCCCTTAGTGTTGAATTGAAATCAAGTCAGTATGCTCTACATGGCCCAGCATACAGGCGTGTGACTTGGCCGTGTGGCATAAGTCAGTATACCTTACAGGCTTGGCATGACCTAACACACGGTCTGGCACACGGGTGTGTGAGGCCATTTCGAAAGGGCACACAGGATTGTCACACGGGTTTATAGTTGGCCGTGTGACCCAAGTTAGGGAGTTACACAGGGTAGGACATGGGTTGGGACACGACCATGTGATCCAATTTTGAATGTCCACACGACCTGTAACACGGGCGTGTCTTTGGCCGTGTGAGACACACGACCGATAGTTTGAAAAATTTTCTATGTTTTGTAAAAATTTCTTGAGTTATTGGTTTAGTCCCTAACCGCCATGAATGCATGTTTTGGGCCTCGTAGGCTTGTATTCGGGACAATATGATTGATGTTGAATGATGATTACATGAAATTGATTCAATATGTGAAATGTGTGTTTATTTGTGTTATAAGTCCAGTAATGCTCGTGTAACCTATTTCAAAGGTTGAATACGAGTAAGAGGTGTTACATTTATTGGTATCGAGTTACGATTTAGTCGATTCTCGGACTAACGTGGCGTATGTGAGAGTCTAACTATACATGCCATATATAGCCCGTGATAGTGTGATATCTCTGAGCGCTTTTAAATTGTGTTTTCCTATAGTAAATGGATCTTAATTGAGTCATGGTGATGAAGTTGAAAAGTAATGCGCCTACCTCCATTCACGGAGTAGCGCAATCGAATCGAGACCAGATCGAGTAGTCAGGGAGAAAAGGCTAAAGAAGCCTTCTTCTAGATGATGAATGAGTGGTTTACAAAGTTTGTTTGAACAAATCCAAGTTTGCTCAACAACATCCACCCCCCACCTAATCCCCAACCGATTCCCATAGCTCCTTAAGGTGTGGAACTTTTAAGATTGGATAATCTGCCAGTTGATAAGATTTGAAAATACGGGGCAGAAAAGTTCAGAGCAACTGTTGACGACAATCCTGAGAGAGCCGATTTTTGGCTTTAAATTATGATTTGGGTATTTGATAAGCTTTGTTGTGCACCGATTGAGTGTTTTAAATGTGCCGTATCACTTACGAGGACACAATGTATCGATGGTGGAATACTCTAGTATCGGTGAGTGCAGAGAGAAGGGTCACTTTGGAATTCTTTCAAGCTGAGTTTAGAAAGAAATACATCAGTCAACGGTTTATCGAGCAAAAGTGAAAAGAGTTTCTGGAACTGAAACATGGCCATATGTCTGTGACCGAATACGAGCGAGAGTTTGTCAGAATTAGTAAATATGCTCGGGAGTGTGTTTCAACTGAGGCCATTGTGTGTAAAAGATTCGAAGATGGGTTGAACGAGGATATCGGATTGCTAGTCGGGATTCTAGCGTTAAAAGAATTGGTAATGTTGGTTGATAGAGCTTGTAAAGCCAAAAAACTTGGCAAAGAAAAGAGAAAGGCGGATTTTGAGGCTAAAGATTCGAGAAAAAAGATCGATGAATAAGCCATATCAATCTTCGTCAAAGAAATCAAGAGATTTATGCACTCGTTCAAATGCTTCAATTAGGTATCCAAACAGAGATTGTGGAAAGCAATACTCAAGTCCTAAAACTCAAGCTACATCAGTATTGAGTGTTGGCAGCGTAAGAAATAATAAACCCGAGTGTCAACAGTGTGGTCGACGACATTTTGGTGAGTGTTGGATGAATAATAGAGGTTGTTTTAAATGTGGCTCGCAAGATCATTTCATTCGAGATTGCCTGGAGTTAGTCGAGAAAGATAAATTCCAGAATGCAAGACCGAGCAACATAGCTACTAGAGGGAGGCCACCTAGAAATACGGGGAATGTAACCAGTAGTAAAGGTGCAACAAAAGATTCATCTGTGAGATTAGAGGCTAGAGTACCTGCCAGAGTTTATGCTATTCGCGTTCCCGAAGATGCGTCATTACGGATGTTATCACAGTACATTTTCTCTTTATGACACTAGTGTTATTGCTTTGATTGATCTGGATCGACCCATTCATATATTTGTATGAAATTAGTGTCTAATAAGAGTTTGCCTATTGAGTCTACTGAGTTTGTGGTTAAAGTGTCGAACCCTTTAGGCAAATATGTTCTAGTTGATAAAGTTTGCAAGAACTATCCTTTAATGACTCAGTGTTATTATTTTCTGGCTAATTTGATGCTACTACCGCTTGATGAAATTGATATAATTTTGGGTATGGATTGGTTGACGCTTACATGATGTGGTTGGGAATTGTAGACGAAAGACTATTGAATTGAAATGTTAGAATAGTGAAATGCTTTGAATTGAATCAGATGAGTAGAGTGGATTGCCTATTGTGATTTCGTATATGTCAGCTCAGAGATGTGAGAGAAAAGGTTGTGAAGCTTATTTTGCTTATGTACTGGATACAAAAATGTCTGAATTGAAAATTGAATTAGTACCAGTAGTCTGTGAGTATCTAGATGTGTTTCCAGAAGGGTTACTGGGATTACCACCGATCAAAGAGGTCAAATTTGCTATTGAATCCGTACCAGGAACATCACCGATATTGATAGCTCTGTACAGAATGGCTCCGATAGAATTGAAAGAATTGAAAGCTCAGTTGCAAGAGTCAACAGATAGAGGTTTTGCACGACCTAGTTTTTCGCCCTGGGGTGCACCAGTGTTGTTTGTAAAGAAGAAAGACGGATCAATGAGACTTTGTATTGATTATTGTCAGCTCAACAAGGTTACAATAAAGAACAAGTATCCTTTTCCAAGGATTGATGATTTGTTCGATCAGTTGAAAGGAGCAACAATGTTTTCGAAGATTGATATGAGATTTGGCTATTATCAGTTGCGAGTTAAAGATTTAGATGTGCCGAAAAATGCGTTCAGAACAAGGTATGGGCATTAGGAATTTCTTATTATGCCATTTGGGTTAACTAATGCTCCTGCAATTTTTATGGATTTGATGAATCGAATCTTTAGATCGTATTTAAAAGATTTTTTGTTGTATTCACTGATGACATTTTAATCTATTCACGAGATGAGTCTGAGCATACCTAGCATTTGAGGATTTTGTTACGAACTTTGAGAGATAAGAACTGTTTGCTAAATTCAGTAAATGCGAGTTTTGGCTCCGAGAGGTCAGATTTTTGGGACATATTCTTTCCATGGAAGGCATACAATTCGACCCGAGCAAGATTTCAATAGTTGTTGATTGGAAACCACTAAGAAAATTATCCAAAGTCAGAAGCTTTCTGGGAGTAACTGGTTACTGTAACAACCCAAACCCGGCCCGAACACTATGGCCGAATCTAGTTTGCTACAGTGGAAAATATTTTTGAGAAATTCGTTTTTCTAAATCGATTTAAGTTGTTGAAAACCTTTTGTTTGATTGTTTTGTTAAAACCTTACTTAGAATTTATTTGGAATTAGTTCAACCAAGTTATTAAAAAGTATCGAATGTGCCCGATGACACGATGAAAACATTTTCGTGCTAATTTGGGAAAACATGTGACTTTAATTTAATATTTATAATCATAGTTTTAAACAAAGTATTCAACATATGAAAAATAACAAGAATAAAATATCGTGAGGCCTTATTACATCCAAATGAAATAAAACCTAAATAAAAATATCATAACTAAAATTAAAGTTCATTTAAATTAAATCCACTGCATGGCCACCTCGAGTCAACCCGGCTCCACATCCGCGATCTACGTGTCACCTGAAAAATGTAAAGGAGAAGGTGAGTCACCAAGACTCAGTATGTAACTTTGGGAAAACATGTGACTTTAATTTAATATTTATAATCATAGTTTTAAACAAAGTATTCAACATATGAAAAATAACAAGAATAAAATATCGTGAGGCCTTATTACATCCAAATGAAATAAAAACCAGGAATAAAAATATCATAACTAAAATTAAAGTTCATTTAAATTAAATCCAATCGCATGGCCACCTCGAGTCAACCCGGCCCACATCCGCGATCTACGTGTCACCTGAAAAATGTAAAGGAGAAGGTGAGTCACCAAGACTCGATGATGTAACCCTTCCCCGCTTTAAGATATTTTCATACACAACATATAACAATTAATATGCGAATATTAGGTACCCAACCTAGCCAACCAAACGCCACTGTTTCTACCCGTTGTGGTACCAAACCACTGGTGGTGCCAAACCACCGTGACATATAGTCACGATGTGTTACCAAAACAACCGTGTCCGTAGACACGAATCGATTGATGGGGCCAACCCATCGTGTGATACCAAATCATTGGCGCATTTATCCCATATCTCAAGTGGGGCCAACCCACGTGGTGTTAACCACGGGGATAAGTCGCTATGAGGTGCTAAACCTCCGAGGTACCAAACCTCCGTGACCGTAGTCACGGTGTGTTACCAAAACACCGGTGCCCGCTTCTACACGATCAATACCGCCTCCACTCATCAACCCATATCACATCATTGTATAACAGATCTCATGCCATCACATATTTAAGTAACATATATATAAACAATGTCATGCTTCACAAAAGCATTATTATCAATCTCATACTGACAGAGACTTACCGGAATCCTTGCTTGCACCATTAAGGCACTAAATCCATATCTACATAAAGCAGATTTACACACAACATGCTTTTAATACAATTTATTAATTATTATAAGCGTGTATGTACACACCTGCCACCCACGAATAATCTAAATCCCGAATGGAGGAGTCGGTCACACTAGATCTACTTGTCCCTATTTGCCTTTCAGTACTCACTTCGGTACCCGGTTCACCAATCTGCTTCATTGCCTACAATCGGTCATCATCATTATTAGTAGCCCTTGGCTTAATCGAATACCAAAAAGAATAGATCCTTACCAAAACCGATTTACAAGGACTGAGGCTTGGATCGAATACTTCAAAATCCCGGGTACCTAAATAGATCCGATTCTATCACCGATTAGTCGCTAAGATAATTCACTTCCTATTTAACCAAGTCGACAGAGAGAATGGGACATGGAAAAGAGTTTCGGCAACTTACCCTTGCCTTAATATTCGGCCAAAGATACACCAAATGGGAAAAGAGAGTTTCGACACCAAGGTGTGGAGTACTTCGGCTAGAGAGAAAAATAATGAGGGAAAGAAGGTGTTTAGAGTTTCGGCAACAGTAGAGGAGGGTATTCGGCTATTATAAAAGAGAAAAGAAATAATGGAGAGGAAGAGGGGATGAGAATTTCGGAAAAAGGGTTTGAGAGAATAAAAGAAAAATAAGGAGGAGAAGGGTTAGGGTTTTCAGCTCAACAAAGATGGAAAAAAGAAAAATCAAGTGGTCAATTGGTGTTTTTATAGGCCAATTGACACCCCCCTTTGAAGCTTGCCGTCCACTTCTCTATGAAGTGTTTAAATTTCGGCAAACACCCCTTGGCCAATAGTTTAAACGAATTCAAAATATTTTGAACACTTAACCTCCTTCTTTTTCTCCTTGCCACTCTTATTAAATTATTCACATAATAATCTATTTAATAATCTATTCTAAATCCCATGATAATCCATTATTAAAATAACATCCTTATTATCTCCATATTTAAGCAATTTAAACCCAATTTAAAGTGCTCATTTTATCCTCTAATATTAATAAAAATAAGAATTTAAGGAGAGAAAATCTCTCCCCTTTGTGCCGTCCAAATAAATAACAAAAAGAGGGATTTCTGCGACTCGAACACAAGCTCCTTAGCTCCCCTTGGTGGCGTCACATGCTAGCACTTAAGTGGCCTCACTTTTGCCACTTTACCAAGGGCTCTTTTGTGTCAAATTATCCACATTTAATCTTATAACACCCTTCTCGCTAAGGCTCCCTACCTTTTAAGTTAAAAATGAAATTTTCTACCAAACCGTACCAACTCAAAGCCTTAATTAACCTTTATTATTCCATAAATAACATCACAAATGGTTCATACATAAGAAAAATAATTAAATTCCAAATAGCCCCGTTTTTAGGATGTTACAGTTACTCTCGGCATTTTCTTAAAGGATTTTTGATTATTGCTATACCGATGACTAGATTGCTATAGAAAGATTTGAAATTCGAGTTGTCGAGAAATGTCAACGAGATTTAAGCGATTAAAGCATCGTTAACTAAGGCACCAGTTTTGGTTCAACCTGAGTCAGGTAAAGAGTTCGTGACTTTTAGCGACGCGTCATTGAGCAGTTTGGGTTGTGTTTTGTTGCAAAAGGGTAAAGTAATAGCTTATTCCTCTAGACAATTGAAACCGCATGAAAAGAATTATCCGACGCATGATTTAGAGTTGGCCGCTATTGTACTTTCATTGAAAATTTGGTGTTATCATTTATATGGTGAACAGTGCCATATCTTTACTAATCACAAGAGCTTGAAGTATATAATGACTCAAAAAGATTTGAATTTGCAACAACGAAGATGGCTTTAGCTGTTGAAATACTATGAGTTAGTGATTGATTATCATCCGGGGAAAGCAAACTTAGTGGCGGATGCTTTGAGTAGAAAATCATTATTTGCTTTGCGAGCGATAAACACACAACTATCCTTTTCTATAGATGGTTCAGTTTTGGCTGAATTAAAAGCTAAACTGGTATTTCTTCAACAAATTTGCAAAGCTCAAAAGTGTGTCAACGAGTTGCAAGCTAAAAGAGTGCAATGTGAGTCTATTACCGATTCAGACTATCAAATCGGAACTGATGATTGTTAAATGTTTCGAGGTAGAATTTGTGTACCAAGGAATTCTGAGCCCATTCAGAAAATTTTACACGAAGCACACAGTGGTTGCTTATCCGTTCACCTGAGAAGTACTAAAATGACAGTTGTGTTGGTGGTCAGGCATGAGTTGTGACATTACAGAGTTTGTGTCGAGATGCTTGGCTTGTCAACAAGTTAAAGCTGAACATCAAATGCCTTTGGGATTACTACAGCCTGTGATGATACCGAAGTGGAAATGGGATAGAGTTACGTTGGATTTTGTATCGAGATTACCCTAGTCTCCGAAAAAGAAAGATGTTATTTGGGTTGTCGTTGATCGACTGACGAAGTCAGCACATTTCATTCCGGTATGTAGAGATTATTTGCTTGATAAATTTGTTGAATTGTACACTTCTCAAATCGTTAGATTGCACTTTGGTGCCAAACTTCAATTATTTCAAATAGAGATCCGAGGTTTACATCACGATTTTGGAAGAAACTACAAGATGCTTTAGGTACGCAGTTGTACTTTAGTATCTCATTTCAACCCCAAACCAACGATTAGTCTGAAAGAGCAATTCAGATTCTCAAAGATATGCTTCGTTGTTGTGTTTTAGAATTTGAAGGCAACTGGGAAAAATATTTGCCATTGGTTGAATTAACGTATAACAATAGTTTTCAATCAAGCATAAATATGGCACTGTATGAAGCTTTGTATGGCCGTAAATGCCGAACTCCGTTGTACTGGATCGATCTTAGTGAGAAAAAGATTCATGGGGTTGATTTGATCGGAGAGATACCAAGAGAAAGTGAAAATAATTCGCGATAGTTTGAAAGCGACTTGGATCGGCGGTATCATATGCAGATTTGAAGCGCAAAGACATTGAATTTCGGATCGGTGATAGAGTATTCTTGAAGGTATCTCCGTGGAAGAAAATCCTTCATTTTGGTTGTAAAGGCAAACCGAAGTCTGCGATTTATCGGGCCGTATGATATTATTGAAAGAATAGTATTTGGTAGCATATCAACTAGCTTTACGCATGAAGTTAGAAAAGATTCACAATGTGTTTCATGTATCGATGTTGCGACGATATCGATCGATCCATCACACGTAATTTCCCGTCGAGATTGAAATTCAACCCGATATGACATATAATGAAAAACTTATCGTAATTTTAGCTTGAGAGATATAAAGAGTTGGGAAATAAACGATAGCTTTGGTAAAAGTTTTGTGGCAACGTCACGGAGTTGAAGAGGCTACGTGGGAATCTAAAGAAACTATGAGGAAACAAAGACTATAACCTCTATTCTCGTAAGATTTTTGGGGACGAAAATTCCTAAGGGGAGAGTTGTAACAACCCGCTTTTAGTCAAATAGGAATAGTTGTTTTGGGACCACAAATCTGAAGTCAAAATAATTATTTTATTATTATTTTAATGTTTACAAAGATGATAGTATGATCGTGTGAAAGTTTCATTCGTAAATTTTGTCGCTTGAGTGTTTAATTTGATAAAAAGGACTAAATCGAGTAAAGTGCAAAACTGGAGTTCTATATGCTAAAGGTATTAAATGGCTATGAAATTAAATAGTGGATGTCCTTATATGGTAAATATACCATTGTTAATATGAGTGGATTGCAATAGCCTGATTTAGAGGTTAGTCGGAACAAAGTGATCTCTGGATCACTAATCTAAGGTTAGAGAAAATTATTTACATGTTATTTTATGAGTTAGAGCATGATTATATAAGTACATGAAAATTTTAGTACTTTAATTTTAGCGATTTCAAAGCTTAATCGCTGAAAAGGACTAAATCACATAAAGTGCGAAAGTTTTATTTTATAAGCTAAAGGCGCCTAATAGCCATGGAATATTAATTTGGGGTCTTTAAAGTGCAATTACACCCCTAAGATTAGAGTGGTCGGCCATAGGAGACAAAAATTGACAAATTGGTCAAAGTTGGTGACTAAATTGAATTGTATTAATAAAATAAAGAAAGGAAAGATATCATCTTTTCTCTCCGTCTTCCTCCACCAAAAATAGCAAGAAAAATAGGGGTTTGAAAGCTCAAAATTTTAGCAAACTTATCTCCAATCAAGTAAGTGATTTTAATGGTTTTTCTTGAAGATAATTGTACTTTTAGAACCCCTAAAGCTTAAGCTATCTAATGAGGTGATTATCTTGCAATATGGTGGAAAGATTAGAGCTTTGCCATGAGAGCTTACATTGTTATTTGCTGCATTTTTAAGGAAAAAGGTGAGTCTTAGTTGTTAGATGAACAACTTTTGTGAAAGGTGTTGCCATGAAAACACCTAAATGAACCTTTTTGTAAAGGTTGCAAAATTGGCGTGAAATGTGTGAAATGTTGGGTTTTGATGATAGCTATAAGAGAAATAAATGTTCACCTAGGCTCATTAAAGGTAAAAATTTGATTAGAATTGATTTTTGAGCCTAGGGGTAAAATGGTCATTTTGCTTAAAGTGTAAGGGCAAATGGTAATTTTGCCAAAGCATGATTATTAAAATGCTTTTATTAATGTGATGATCGAAACGAGCTAATTTGCTATTATAGAGCAAGAAGAACCAAGAGCCAACCTCGACCGGGGAAAGAATAAAGTCTCGGACTAGATCGACGATCTAACTTATTTTGAAATCGAGGTAAGTTTGTATGTGATAAATTTAGCATTTATGTTAGCATGTTTGAGAATGTTTGATCTTATAATGATATATGATGCTCTTGAAATTGAGTATTAGTCCGAATGAGAAAGATGATATAAGTTGATATGTTGAAGTCCCGGTTGGACTATAATAAATGTGAGAGTACTATCATCTTACCGCAAGAAGGATAAGGTCCCGTATAAGACCATGTTTGGGACATAGCCTCGGCACCAATTTCAAATTTCGTATAAGGCCATATCTGGGATATGGCTTCGGTGTTGAATATGTGAATCGTATAAGACCATATCTGTGATATGGCATCGATACTTGAAGCGAGATTCCGTATAAGACCGTGATCCGGATATGGCATCTAGTATTCGGAGGTGACTCTCGCATAAGACCACATCCGTATGTGGCATTGGCTTTGTACTTATATTTATGATGATGAATAAGCGTATTTGAGTATCCTTAGTGATTACTGGGATAAATAGATAAGCTTGGGAAATAGAAATGAGATTAGCACTAAAGTTATGTGAACGAGTGAATACAGGTACTTATAAGAAATTCATGAGGAATGTCTACGAAATGTGGCATGGTATGTTCTAGACACGAACAAGTATGAGTAAGTTATGGCAAAGTGCTTACGACTTTGTGTGGTTATCTAATGCCATGGATTGATGTCTTTAAGAGCTTATTGTTGCTATTTATTTTCATGCAAATTTACTTGCTTTATGCTTACCCTCTCATTTCCTTTTCCTTGTAGTATTGCCAAGATAACTCGAGGATCGTGGGATGTAGGAGTTCGGAAATCACATTATCAACATCACTTTGGTATAACAATTTAGACTTATTTTGAGTATGACATATATAGGACTTGAGTATTTTGTTAGGTCGTAATTGTTAGCCTTATCAAAGTCATTTTGTGAATGGTCATTGAAGATGGGCCAACACTTGATAAGTATATATATATTCAATGATGAAGAATTTATGAAGTTATTGCTCATGTGAATGCTTTGAATTGAGTTCTTGGATGTGCCATTGGGTCATGAATGATGTTTATATGAGTTGGAGTAAGTATGTTTACTATGCGCAGGTGGCATTTGGCTTGAATATAGCCTTTTTATGTCCACACGGCAGACACACCAGTCCATCCAGGCGTATTGATCGACCGTAAGGCCCCTTGCATGCTAGGTTTATAAAGTCAGAATGCCCAGTAGTAAACACATGGGCAGAGACACGACCTTGTGTCTCAGCCGCGTGGAAGGCACGACCTTGGACATGGGTGTGTGCTCGGGCCGTGTGAAGTCTAGACTTAAAAATGTGGAATTTAATTCGACACACGGGTCCAAGGACATGGGCGTGTGCTTTGGCCGTGTGACCATAGTGAGGTGATGACGCCATAAATAGAATGCCAAGGTTTTGGCACACGGGCTAAGACACGGGCATGTCGAGGCCGCGGTAAGGACACGAGCCGTGTGGACACGAGCGCGGTGCTCTGGCCATGTGAAATAAGTCGCTGTTTCGACCATGGGTGAGGGACATGGATGTGTGTGACCACACGGCCGCCCACACGGCGTGTCCCATTTCACATGGGCGTGTGGCCCTTGCTTAGGTAAAATTTTTCTAAGTGTGTAAAAGTTCCGATTCTTTTCCTAAACCTTCCAGAAGTATGTTTAGGGCCCTGTAGGCCCATTATAAGGAGGTTAGATATGAGAATGTAAAATTTTAATTTGGAATGGATTTTTGATAACCCAAAGTGGTATGACCTTGTGAGTCAAGTACGGTAACGCCTCGCACCCGGTTCCGGCGTAGAATACGGGTAAGGGGTGTTACATGGACATTTTTGGACTCATATTAAGTGATTTTAATGAATTATATTAAAGGTTAAAAATGTAATTTAGTAAATTAAGTAAATAAAATAATAAAACAACAAAGTTATCATCTTTGTTTAGTTTCTTCCACTAAAATTAAGAAGATAGAAACTCCATTGATGCATGTAATGTTCAAATACAAGCTTCCTAGCTCAATAGGTGAGTGAATTTTGTCCCATTTCTAATGATTTATATGTTTTTGAGATCCTTGCAGCTTAATCTAGCTAGCCTAGGGACTATTTTGCAAAAATTGTTAAAGGTTTAGGGTTTTTCCATTGACGAATGTTGGTGGTTTTGATGTTTAATGATAGAAAATGCATGCTTTTGTTAGATAAACAACATTTGTTAAGTGATTTTTAGTAAAATGTCCAAATAGGGATTAAATTGCGAAATGTATAAAATTCATGGTTAAATTGTGAAATAAATGAAAAATATGGGTTGCTAGGGACCTAATTGAAATTCGCTACATGGGTTTAGATTGAATTGCAAGAAATTGTGTTTTTATGAGATAAGACTAAATTGTAAAAATGTGAATTATTAGGGGAAAAAGTGTAAAATTACCTTAACGTTTATTTTGGACTAAATTGAATAGAATGATAATTAAGTAAGTTAATTTTGATTACATTAGATCAAGAAAAGTGAAATACGGATTTAGATACAAGGTTTCGTGACTAATTGACTCGCTTCGGCCATTTTTGCAATCGAGGTAAGTTCGTATGTATTAAACATTATTATATTTGTGTTTTAAATGCTTTGATATTTCATAAATTATGAATACGACAATCGTGGACATATTCAATGACGATTTGGCAAGTGAGAAAATCCTGGTTGAACCTTAGGAATAGATTAGGATACAAATGACATGTCATTAGGGGTTATGTGATTTGGGTGCTGGTTCGTACATCATACTCGGTGGTGGTCGAGTTATCCTAAGTATGTGTTGCGATACTTGTCACTTGTGCGAGCAACACTGTAGCTTCACATGACCGCGACTTATGTGATCGTACAGTTGATAGCTTTAGTGTGAGCATTATATGTGATACGAGATTGAGATAGCTTCGGTTATATATGTGGCAATTAGGGTGTGAGATTCCCGAGTATTTGATAGTATTCTGAATGGTTCAACGGGTAAACAATGATGTGGATGAGTATGTATTTGATACGAGATGGCACAGTGTATACACATAAACCGTACAAGCATTGAATCGAAGAAACTTGTGAAATGTATACTAACCTTGTGAATGATAATTGTGGTAGGTTGATGTCTTAAAATGAGATATGTTATGATATGTTTAAATTGCTTAAATTGTGCGTAATTGATAAGTCAAGTTTATTGCTATACGAACTTACTAAGATTTATAGCTTACTTTGTTTAAATTTCCGTGTTTTATAGTGAAATCAAAGCTAGCTCAGATTTGGGATTGTTGAAGACTTCATCACACTATCTAACTATCACTTTGGTACTTTTAAACTTAAGTGTTTTGAGTATATAACATGTAGAAGGAATTTGGTAATGTTGGTATATGTGTTGTTAATGAATTCACGTCATTTGAAATGGCTCAGAAATATTAAGAGTTTTGTTTTGTATATAGCCATGGAGTTGGCTTAATTTGGTTGGTTTGGTTGTGTACGTATATGTGCATATGGCTTGTGTTGTCGAGTTTATTGATGGATGTATGATGCTTGTTGATTATAGGTATTGTGGATGTCAAATAGTTGATATTTGAGAATTAGTATGCTTATTTGTTTAGGCAAAATGATGCATAATTGTAATATGCCATTTAGGTGATTTGTGAGTATGAGTTAGCATGAATGAAATGGTCAAATTTGATACTTATGTATATTGTGGTTAATGGTATGAGATTATCATGAATTGAGCTTAATTGGAGTTGATTTGGAATGCCTATTATATGACATGTTTTGGGTGCCAATTGGGTTGATGTAGGTGTAAGCAAGTTTGGGTGACAAAATGGCTTGGTAAATAGCCTATTTTTGTCCACACAGCAGAGACACCCAAGGCAGTATCTCAGTTGTATATGACACACTAGTTAGGTTACACTACGGCCGCAGGTCCCTTTGGAGTTGAATTGAAAATCAAGTCAAGATGCTCCCACACGGCCCAAAGACACTGGGGTGTGTGACTTGGCCATGTGGCATAAGTCAGTATACCTTACATGTTTGGCACAGCCTAGCACACGGTCTAGCACATGGACGTGTGAGGCCACTTCAAAAGCGGGCACACACTGGGCTGGTCACACAGGTTTGTGGTTTGCCGTGACTCAAGTCGGAGTTACACTGGGGTAGGACACGCGGCCGGGACACGACCATGTGATCCCATTTTGAATGTCCACACTACCTGTGACACGGGGCGTGTCTTCACCATGTGAGACACATGGCCGGCCACATGGGCGTGTGTACCTGTAGTTTGAAATTTTTTTTAAGTTTTGCAAAAATTTCTTGAGTTATTGGTTTAGTCCCTAACCACCGTGAATGCATGTTTTGGGCCTCGTAGGCTCGTGATTCTGGACAATAAGATTGATACTTGAATGATGATTACGTGAAATTGATTCAATATGTGAAATGTATGTTTATTTGTGTTATCGATGCCGTAATGCTCGGCAATCCTATTCCAAAGTTGTTGAATATAGGTAAGGGTGTTACAACACTTGTTGATAACCTACTGCGGTGAACAAAGTTAGTGAGTTACACGGGCTAGCACATTGGTTGGCACACGTGCATGTGAACCAAGTCGATGAGTTACACAAGTGAGCACCGTGATTTGTTCTGATTTGGTCCTTATTTGCCCGAAAACTATTTTTAAGGCTACGTGAGGCTCAATTTAGGGGCTCAGAAATGCATTATTATTACATTTTGAATTTCTTAAGTATTTATTAAACTAAATTGAAAAATAATTGCTATTGGTTATAAATGTTCTATTTTGTAATGATAATACTTTGTAACCTTAATTCGGCAATGGAAACAGGTTATGGTGTTACACTTCCAATAAAATCGCACTTTAAATTTGCTTTATAAAATCTTTTATTTTATGCATATGGGCGCACGTGGTCAATGGTACATAGTAGTTCGCACGACCACTGCAGTGACTCTAACACCATACAACATCAAATTGTTCATGGTTTTCCTGCACGACCATGTGATCCACCCATATAGCCTCGACCTTTCCACATGGTCGTGGGACATGACTATGTGACCCCCCTATTTTTAGGTTTTCCCAAATTTTTGTTTTAGTTTCAAAATGATCATTTTTTTCTACGAAGTTGGTTTTAAGTTTTCATAAGCTCGATATTAACTCAAAATTGATTGAATTGCATGCTATACATGATTGAATATGGTTAGTTGATATTGAAATAATATTTTGGACTATGAAATAAAATCAAATGTTCTGTATTTTGCTTGTAGCACCTTATTGCTCGGGTCTGGCAATCAAACAAGGTATGTGGTGTTACATTTAGTGGTATCAAAGCTATAGGTTTAGTCGATTCTCAAACTAAATCGAGCTCAAAATTGAGTCTAGAGGTACATGCCATTGTCGAGTTGAGTTTGAGTTGGGATTTGGATGTTGATGAGCAAATTCTTTTTTTATATAGTTGAAAATGTTAGGGGAACCAAGAAACGTTGATAATTATGACATGAATTAGTGTTCACTTTGTTGAGAAAGAAAATAGATTGTGGTCAAAGCATCTAATGAAGATTTAGCAAATGCTCAAAAATAGAATTGTGAGATCTCGACAAAGGATTGAGGTAACAAGGAATTACCCTGTAAGATAGCGAAAATCTTTCAGTTGAATAGCGAGAAGTGCTCCACAAACTACTTCAAAGAACTACAACTAGATGAGCCCCAATAAAAGATCTGCGAAATTACAGTGCCACAGAGTCTATGGGAGTAAAAGGGGTCGATCCTTTGGAAGCTGAGATGTGGCTAGAGGCAAGGAATCGAGTACTTCAACAATTAGAATGTTGACCACCTTTGGACGTACTCAACATCCGAGTAAAATCCTATACAAAACAAATGAAAAGACAGTACCCACAAATATAGGTTCAAAGTTGTAATATAGTTACAACAGAGTAGATAAGCACTCAGTGGTCGTACTCCAAGGGAGGCGAGGACTAAACTAATTCTAACCTAAGTACAAAATAGATCTAATTAGTACTTTAGATAAATTATATTACGAGGAAATATTTTTGGGATTTTCAATAATAATAAAAAGAAAAGAAATAAATAAAATGAGAAATCAAATGATAGAATCTGTCAAATCTAAGCATGGGTGATTAGCTTGCTTTGGTAATCACAACAAACTATCGCTTTAGGTTTTCTTATTCAATCAACTAGTCGATGGCTCAACAAGATCTTCTCCGATCTTCCATTAAAATAATGAGTCGGCAAGAACTACTTATCTCTCGACCTCACAATCTAGACCGGTTCAAGGTTAAGGTATTCACGGAAAGGCCATACAAATTTTGGGTTAATTCCCACCTTAATAACTACCTAGGGTTGTCAAGCCTAGAGTTTATGATCTTCCTTTCCTAAATAGTTGATCCACTAAGAGAGCCTTACAAACTAGTTAATTAATCATACATCTACATGCTAATCCCCCACAGCAGGATTAGTTTCACATAGATCTCATAAATAATATGATTTGATATATAGAATAGACATGAATAAAAATTCAAGAATATAAAGTTTAGATGAAGCTTGATTTGTATTAAAATAAAATGCAGAATCGTCATAGAGTTTGACCATGTTCACAAATTTGATTCCTTCCGCAAAGCAAAGAACAAAAACTAAAATAAATCTAAAGCCTAAGAAAAGAGAAAAATTAAAGACTAAAGCTAGGAAGAAAATTATATAATATAAAAGTTGTCCATAACATGTGTTAAATGAGCCTATCTATAAAGCGACTCGTCCCTTAACCCTAGATCACCAAGCCGTCCTCGTGCTTAATGTTTTATTGTGTAGATCAAAATACCCCGGCTTGTAATTATTTCATACTGTGAGGTGATGTCCAACACACCAAGTCTTGTGTCGTGACATCAAGGGAAATATGCTTCATCTTCAGGGTGTCGTCAGGGGTGTGTCGCGACTTCCTCAGGTTGTGCCGCAACAACAAAGGCAGTCTTGAAATTCTTCTATTCTACTCCATATGTTGCGACATCCAAGTCTTCGTGTTGCAACACAACAACCAATATCGAGTTAGTATGCCTTCTATGGTCTCCTACACACTCACAAAGCATATTAACTCACCCTTAAGCCTTATTTGGCCCCTAAGGTCAATAAAAGACTCAAATTACATATTTTATTTGATGTAACTAGAATTATGAAAAGTTAATTAAAACTTAATCAAAATATTTGTGTTCAAGCTCCTAAAGTGCGGAAACTAGTTTAATCTGCTACATCGAATTACGGTAGATCAAACTCCCCCACACTTAAGTCATTGCTTGTCCTCAAGCAAAGCAAACAAAAACAATAACAAAAAGATGTCCCTTGAGCAAGTATGATACAAATGTCAGTTTTGAGGCACATAAGCATTTTATATTCACACATAATCTTGGCATTATATATAGCTGACTGACTAGTTTTCATATCAAACACCTAAGTTTAGTATATTACAAAACATATAAGCATTATGAGTTTGAAATGTAGGGGTCCATCAGCAAGTTATATCGATAATTTGATTATCCTAGCAGAATACAAATAGTTGTAAATGCAATTATTCAGTATGATGCCAATTCGTAAATAAGTCTACCTAGATCACATAGAGCTTTTCGGCTTATAACGTTCTGAGGTTTAGGATAGGTATGAAATTCAAGAACAACAAACATCAAAAAGTTTCAAGCACACAATTAGTTTGACACATCGTATTGTTCCCATTCTTCCCCTTAGTGACATTTACCCATGTCCACTTTATTTTTCCTTCTCTCACCTTCCTTTTTTTCTCTAGGAAATCTTAGCATAATACAACAACTATGGCTAGCTCATGAGTTTGTGTGCACTAATGAACGAGTCTCTATTTTTGGTGACTTTTTCACATTTCTTTCTTCTTTTCTACACATTTCATTCACAAATACTCTATTTTCACAAAAGTTTTCTACTTTTTTTTTCTTTTTTTCTTTTTCTCGCACATGTTAGCTAACATATTACCTTACCACATTTGATCTTTCTATTTCACTCTATTTTTATAGAATTTTACTGTAATGTATCTAATTAACCCTCAATACATATGGCTAGACATATATAGTCGTGCAATTCAAGACCAAAACAAAAGGAAAATTAAAATTAATGTTGTTGGCTAGGATTTTGAATGAAGGTTCATCAAGAAGTGTTTTACCTGGCTCATATAGATACTACAAATAAATAAATAGGGTTATCTTTTTGGCTTTGGGTATATACTCAAACAATACCTTAGGTCATCCCTAGGTATCTTAATATTTACAAATTTGATTATGGGTGACTAACTCTCTTGATGTCTAATCCTAATCAATCGTTGTTTCGGGTTCCTCGTCAATCACTAGTATTTACCCTAGCAAGAACTTCCGATCTTCCACTAACATAATGAGTCGATGAAGGACTACTTATCTTTCGACCTCACAATCTAGAAATGGTTTGGGGTAAAGGTGTTCACAGATGGACAATACCAATTTTGGGTTAATTCCACATTGATGACTTCTCGGGGTTGTCAAGCCTGAGGGTTTGTTTCCACGTTCTTCCTTTCCCAAGCGGTTGATCCGCTGAGTAACCCTACAAAAGCAGTTAATAAATCATATCTCCACTCGCTAATCCCCATAGGAGGATTAGTTCATCATGTCTTTCATTAACATTATGGATTTGATGTAAAGAGAAAAACATGATAAATTGATTAAAGTGTACAACTTTAAGAAAACACTTGATTTGTATTAAAAATGAAAACGAATCCACGAGTTTGATGATCTCCTCAAATTAGATATCTTGACAAAGAAGAACTAAAAATAAATTCTATAAACATAAGAAAGAAAGAAAACTAAACTAAGTTTAAGAGGAGAATCTAGGCTAAAGCGAATGATATATATAACATGTGTCAAAGGAGCTCTTTATAGATTCTAAAGTGGCCATCGACCTTAACCTAGTTTAGTGACATTCTCGAGCTTTAAGTTTGATTGTGGAGACAAAACACCCATGTTTAGAAATTTAATTTCCATTCTAGAAATCGATATCACGACACACCGTGACTTGTGTCGTGACATGGGAGTTAATATGGTCCTCTTAAGCTATCTTTAGGGGAAAGTCAAGCGACACCCTACAGTCGTACTTGTGACATTTAAGGTAATGTTGAGATTTCTCCATTCTTCTCCCTATGTTGGGACATCAATCATCCGTCGTGTCTGCGATGTAACAACCAATCCAATATCGATTTAGTATAACTTAAAACTCTCTTGCACACTCACAAAGTGTGTTATCTCACCCTTAGGCCCTTACTTGACCCTTGAGTTCAATAAAAGACTCAATTTGCACATTTTATTAAAGCTTATTAAAACTTATGGAAACATAATTGAGACCTTGAAAATGCTTGTTTTATGCTCCTAAGTGCGATAATTAGTTTAATCTACTACACCAAATTATGGCGAGATCAAACTCCCCACATTTAAGTCATTGCTTGTCATCGAGAAACATAAACATAAGAAAGAAATAAAAGTGATGACCATTGAGAAAATATGATACAAGTATTGACTTTGGAGTACATAACTTGGGCATTTCACATTCACTAATAACTTTAACATGGTGAATAATTGGTTTACCACTTTGACTTTCCAAACATCTAAGTTCGATATATTTACAAAGTATATAAGTATTAAGGGTCTCACTGTAGGGATCCATCAATAAATCATATAAGTAATTTGATTATCCAAGCAAAATACAAATAGTCATTTATGCATATGTTCATTATGATGTATATTTATGTATAAGGATATTTAGGTCACATAAGACTTTTAGAAGCTTGTAGCGTTTCTTTTTGAATTATTATTTAATTAAATAATAAAGTTCAAAAATGGAATTAAGTGACTGGTCATTATGAATTAGTTGAAAATAAAAAATTAAATAGTTTTTCTCGAGAAATTTTCTTGACTGATAAAGTTGTGATGATTTTAACGAATTAGAATTGGATTGAGAAAA